>CAWUFW010001420.1:1427679-2855359 GCA_963921515.1 Calotriton arnoldi | reverse complement strand
TGCAGGGAGTGTAAGCTGTCTCTCAGGATGTCAGTCAGTGGTGTCCTGCTGTTTGTTGGTGCACAGTTGCCAGCAGGGCCTTGTGCTCCCCACAGCAGTAGCCAGTGTCAGCCATCTTGTGAGTCCTTCTCCACTCCCTGTGATGTGAGCATGGTTCAGGGTGGTGTTGATGGGCCAGTTGTGAGGCTGAGCAATGTCTGTGACTACGACTCCCATCATGCTATTGCCTCCACCCCCTTCCCAGCATGCCCATGCTTCCTTCCTTTGACTCTGCTTCCCTGTGGGGTGGGCTGGCTGTGCTGACAGGATGGCTGGGAGTGTTGTCCTGGCAGTTGTTTGGCTAAGAGTCCCAAGAGTGTCCCTGTGCTTCACACAACATAACCCAGGGTGGTGGTGCTTTGTGGGATCTTGTGTTAGGATGGAGGGCATTGCATTCTACCAGGTGGGTACTGTGGAGTTTGTGTTGGGGGTGTGAGGGGAGGTGCTGGTGACTATGGTCAGTGCTGCAAGTCCCCCTTCCCACCCAGCCAGCCAGATATCCCACCATGGAACGTGCTTGCATTGCAGGGAGTGTAAGTTGTCTCTCAGGATGTCAGTCAGTGGTGTCCTGCTGTTTGTTGGTGCACAGTTGCCAGCAGGGCCTTGTGCTCCCCACAGCAGTAGCCAGTGTCAGCCATCTTGTGAGTCCTTCTCCACTCCCTCTGATGTGAGCATGGTTCAGGGTGGTGTTGATGGGACAGTTGGGGGGGCAATATGTGTGACTGCGACTCCCATGATGCTATTGGCTACACTGACTTGGCCAGCATACACAGAATTCCTTCCTTTGAGTGGTCTTCACTGTGTGTTGGTGTTGTTGTGGTGGCTACATGTGTGGATGTGTGTGTTCGTTCTATTTGTGCCACTGCCTAGCTGTAGTTGTGGTTGTGTTTGTACATGTGTTGGCACAGTTGGATGTGACTTTTTTGATGGCATGTGTTGTGTTTATCTGACTGACATACACATTTTGGGATGATTCTGTTCTAGTTGCTGTGTAATTGCTATGTGTGCATGGTTTGACTCTCCCCTTGACAGTGATGTGTGTGTTTTGTGGCAGTTTATTGTGTACATTTGTTGTGTACTCACCAGGCTCTGGGATGTTCTCTAGTCCATATACGCTCACTGGCGGAAGGATGGCCCGCACCTTCTCCTCCCAGGGCCTGAGGTATATTGGCTTGGCAGGAGGGCCACTGCCGGTATGTTGGCTGTTGATGTAGTCTATCTTCAGCAGGTCCCGTACCCTCCTGCGCACGTCATACCACCTGTTCTGGATGTCCGTCTTTGTGCGCCGACATGGTGATTGGGCGTTCACCCTGTTGATGATTCTCTCCCACATCTTGGTTTTCTGCGACATGGGGGTCTGTTGGACCAGAGTGCCAAACAGCTGTGGCTCCACCCTGAGGATCTCGTCTACCAGGACTTCCAATTCACAATCTAGGAACTTGGGATTCTTCTTGGGGGCATGGTGATGGGTGGTGATGGTGAGTGATGTGTGTGTTGGTGTGCAGGTGAGGGTGTGTGAGTGTGTGTTTTGCTGGGTGTATGTGAGGTAGGTATTTGTTGGTGTGCTGATGGTGTGTGGCTTGTGTGAGGGGTGAGCTGTGGGTGTGTGGTTGCTTTCTCTTGGGTGCTGGCAGTGGAATGGCATTTGCAAAGGCTCATGGTAGTGATTTGTGTCCTTTATATAGGTGGAGTTGTGGGTGTGTCTTTGTTCTCTGTCCCCACCCCCCAGTATTTATTGGCTTGCTAATTGCTTGTTTGGCCTTTTTTGGGTGATTTTTCCTTTGTGCTGTTTGTGTATGTTGGAAACGTTCTTGTGACCGAGTCGGACCCTGCATTGGTCTCGTACGGTGTTCTCCGTTTCGTTCACGCTGTGTTTGTGCAGTTTTGTATGCTGCGTACGCGTCGGTCGCGGTGTTTTGTGTTGCTTCGGCTCGGTTTTGTATGCGTGTCGGTCGTACGGCTTGTCCTCCGTCCGACTCGGTCGGGTTTTTCGCGCCTTGCATCGTACTTTGCGGGTTGGAGTTGGCGGGTACGAATCGGTCGGATTTGTTCCGGGTGCGTGTCGGTCGGTTGGATTCGCGTGTTTTTCCGGCCGGATTGCTATTTTCCGTGCGGCTCGGTCGGTCGGCTTGGTTTCCTGACGTGTCGGTCGGATTTATCGCGGCTTGCATCGTACTTGGCGTGTCGGGCGCCACTGGTACGTGTCGGTCGGTAATTTTTCCGGCTCCGAGTCGGTCGGTGCTCTTTCCGGCCCGAATCGGAATCGACCCCATAATGTCTGCCCCATTTGGATGTCAACCCACATAAACATACATCCAATGTTTTCCCTTGTCCTGCCTAACTTCAGCACTGGCTGCAAGGGCACATCATGCTAACCACATCAACTTGATCAGCAATCATAGATCAAACTCACACATCACTAACTATATCAGAACATCAAATAGAAATGTAATGGCAGGACCAATGTCTTCCATAACAAGATAAGTTGTAATCAAACTTGAATAACCCATCAAGGGAAACAAAGGCCAATGGCGAGTCCATGGTATCCAAATGTGTCACAGCACAAGGTTGTGAGATGTAACTTGCCCTTACTGACACTGCCAGGGAACCTCCTCACAAAAGGACATCCATTGGGCACAGCAGACACCTTGAAGATGGTATTTGGAAATAGGGGGCAGAGGTTTAGGGAGGGGTGGGTTTCTTCTTGAGGGGGGCTTCTTGGGTTTGAGGCTACTTGGGGTCAGTTTAGGAGGTTTTTTTCTCTTTAGGGCTGGGTTTAGGGGGATGGGGAGGCTGTTTTTAAGGGGTGGAGCGGGAAGTGAAAGGGATGGGTAAGTAGACATAATATCGAACTTTTAATATCGATATACATAAATATCGAGTTTAGTATATCTATAGTATTAAATATCGATGTTATGTATATTGATGTTAAAAATATCGATTTTAAGTATTGTCAAAAATATCGAAGTTTGTAATATCGACTGTTAAAATATCGTTATGTTAAAATATCGTTATTGTAGTATATTGTAATGTATATAGAGTAACCCTGGGCATAGTTCGCGTAGTAGCGCTACGCGTAGCTACGCGAGTGCGCTTCGCACTACGTGAGCTACGCGTAGCACTACGTGAATTGCGTAGTGCGGTAGGAAATGCTGTTCGCAATGATTGCACAGTGCCGGATGCTTGTCCGCACTGTGCAATCATTGCAAACGGCATCTTGCACAGTGCAAGCGGTCGTTTTCTGCCGCTCGAGTAGATTTGTACTCGAGCGGCAGTTTTCTCAACGCGGACTGGTAGTTTCTCATCGCGAGCGGTCGCGAGCATACACGACCACTCGCAATGAGAATCCTGACCTCCCCGCATTGAGAATCTCGCCGGGAGGTTTATTTTCCACGCTCGCGATCGGCAACTTGATGTTGCTGATCGCGAACGAAGAAAAAGTCTCGCCGGGATGTCATTTTGCTCGCTCGCGGTCGCCAACTTGACGTTGAGGACCGCAAGCAAAAATGCCCGCTACGCGTTTTTGCACTGTGCTACGTGCAATTCGCTTATCGCGTAGTTGCGCAAACTACGCAAACTACGCGAGCGTAGCGTAGTTTTCCGCCCAGGCCTTATATAGAGTTTGTTTGTAGTATAATAAAAGTAAGTTAATGTTATAAAAAAAAAAATTGTCTAATATTTTTTAGGAGCGGGATGTTGGGTTTATAGGGGCTAAGGGTGGGGAGTGTTTTAAAATAATTGATTTTAATTTATAAAAATTCAAAACTTAAAATTATAATTTAGAAAATATAATTTCGAATAATATTTTTTAGGAGCGGGAGGCTGGGTTTATAGAGGATAAGGGTAGGGAGTGTTTTAAAATAATGTACTTAAAAATTAAAGAAATTCAAAATTAAAATTTATAATTTAGAAATTAGATTTTCAAATTTTAAAAATTTTCTTAGGAGTTGGATGTTGGGTTTATAGGGGATAAGGGTGGGCGGTGTTTTAAAATAATATATTTAAAAATTTAAAAAAATCAAGAAAATTAAATATATAATTTAGAAATTATATTTTAGATTTTAGAAAAATATTTTTAGGAGCAGGGTGTTGGGTTTATAGGGGATAAGGGTGGAGAATGAATAAAAATAATTTATTAAAAAATCTAAGAAATTAGAAATTTTACATTATAATTTAGAAAATATATTTTGGAAATTATAAAAATATAATTAATTATATTAGATATTGTAGTAATTTATGATAGGTATTGTCAAATAATTCGTATTTAATGTATAGTGTAGTTAGTTATATTACATTAATTTTAATAGGAAAAGAAAAATATATATGTTAAAGGTCTGGCAATTGTTTTTATTTTACTGTAATTACAGTGGGTATAGTAAATTAATAAAGTTTACTGTTCAGCACCTATAATTAATTAATACTAACTGGAGTGGGAATAGTAAATTAATTAAGTTTAGTGTCCAGCACCTATCCCTAATTAATACTAACTTGAGTAGGAATAGTCAATTAATTAAGTTTAGTGTCCATCGCCTAATCTGAATAAATACTAACTGTATTGGGACTAGTAAATTAATTAAGTTTACTGTCCAGCACCTACCCCTAATTAATACTAACTGGAGTGGGAATAGTAAATTAATTAAGTTTAGTGTTCATCACCTACCCTGAATTAATAATAACTGGAGTGGGAATATTAATTTAATTAAGTTTAGTGTCTAGCACCTACCCCTAATTAATACTAACTGGATTGGGAATAGTGAATTAATTAAGTTTACTGTCTAGCACCTACCCTAATTAATACTAACTGGAGTGGGAATAGTAAATTAATTATGTTTAGTGTCCAGCACCTACCCCTAATTAATAGTAACTGGAGTGGGAATAGTAAATTCATTAAGTTTAGTGTCCAGCACCTACCCTGAATTAATAGTAACTGGAGTGGGAGTAGTAAATTAATTAAGTTTAGTGTCTAGCAGCTACCCCTAAATAATATTAACTGGAGTAGGAATAGTAAATTAATTAAGTTTAGTGTCCATCACCTAATCTGAATTAATACTAACTTTATTGGGAATGGAAAATTGATTAAGTTTACTGTCCAGCACCTACTCCTAATTAATACTAAATGGAGTGGGAATAGTAAATAATTAAGTTTGCTGTCCAGCACCTACCCCTAATTAATACTAACTGGAGTGGGAATAGTAAATTAATTAAGTTTAGTGTCCAGCACCTACCCATAATTAATACTAACTGGAGTGGGAATAGTAAATTAATAAATTTTAGTGTTCAGCACCTACCCTGAATAATACTTACTGGAGTGGGAGTAGTAAATTAATTAAGTTTAGTGTCCAGCAGCTACCCCTAATTAATACTAAGTGGAGTAGGAATAGTAAATTAATTAAGTTTAGTGTCCATCACCTAGCCTGAATTAATAATAACTGCAGTGGGGATATTAAATTAATTAGGTTTAGTGTCCAGCACCTACCCCTAATTAATATTAACTGGATTGGGAATAGTAAATTAATTGAGTTTACTGTCCAGCACCTACCCCTAATTAATACTAACTGGAGTGGGAATAGTAAATTAATTAAGTTTAGTGTCCAGCACCTACCCTGAATTAATACTAACTGGAGTGGGAGTAGTACATTAATTAAGTTTAGTGTCCAGCAGCTACCCCTAATTAATACTAACTGGAGTAGGAACAGTAAATTAATTAAGTTTAGTGTCCATAACCTAATCTGAATTAATACTAACTGTATTGGGAATAGTAAATTGATTAAGTTTACTGTCCAGCACCTACCCCTAATTAATTCTAACTGGAGTGGGAATAGTAAATTAATTAAGTTTAGTGTCCAGCACCTACCCCTAATTAATATTAACTGGAGTGGGAATAGTAAATTAATTAAGTTTAGTGTCCAGCATCTACCCTGAATTAATACTAACTGGAGTGGGAATAGTAAATTAATTAAGTTTAATGTCCATTATCGACAGTTAATTAATACTAACTGGTGTGGGAATAGTAAATTAATTAATTTTAGTGTCCAGCACCTACCCTGAATAATACTTACTGGAGTAGTAAATTAATTAAGTTTAGTGTCCAGCACCTACCCCTAATTAATATTAACTGGATTGGGAATAGTAAATTAATTAAGTTTACTGTCCAGCACCTACCCCTAATTAATACTAACTGGAGTGGGAATAGTAACTTAATTAAGTTTAGTATCCAGCACCTACCCCTAATTAATACTAACTGGAGTGGGAGTAGTAAATTAATTAAGTTTAGTGTCCAGCACCTACCCTGAATTAATACTAACTGGAGTGGGAGTAGTACATTAATTAATTTTAGTGTCCAGCACCTACCCTGAATAATACTTACTGGAGTAGTAAATTAATTAAGTTTAGTGTCCAGCACCTACCCCTAATTAATATTAACTGGATTGGGAATAGTAAATTAATTAAGTTTACTGTCCAGCACCTACCCCTAATTAATACTAACTGGAGTGGGAATAGTAACTTAATTAAGTTTAGTATCCAGCACCTACCCCTAATTAATACTAACTGGAGTGGGAGTAGTAAATTAATTAAGTTTAGTGTCCAGCACCTACCCTGAATTAATACTAACTGGAGTGGGAGTAGTACATTAATTAAGTTTAGTGTCCAGCAGCTACCCCTAATTAATACTAACTGGAGTAGGAATAGTAAATTAATTACATTTAGTGTCCATAACCTAATCTGAATTAATACTAACTGTATTGGGAATAGTAAATTGATTAAGTTTACTGTCCAGCACCTACCCCTAATTAATTCTAACTGGAGTGGGAATAGTAAATTAATTAAGTTTAGTGTCCAGCACCTACCCCTAATTAATATTAATTGGAGTGGGAATAGTAAATTAATTAAGTTTAGTGTCCAGCATCTACCCTGAATTAATACTAACTGGAGTGGGAATAGTAAATTAATTAAGTTTAATGTCCAGCATCTACAGTTTTTGCATTTGTCACCCCGAGTGGGACGGGTATGCCCAGACGTGGGTCCCGTGCTCTCCATGCCACTGGAATCAAGCTATCCTGGCTGAAGAGGGTGAAACCCGAAACCGGTCCTAGGATGCTTGTTTCCAGTCCAGGGAGGACCTGGCTTGGCAGTTCGGGCTGGACTGTTCCCATGTGGCACAGGGTCAAGACTGATTTGCATATGGCTGGGTTCAAACTGGAATGGCATGGTGAGCAAAAAACGATGGATTTAGGCCCAGATCTCTGTACTGGGGTGAATGTATGACATTGTTCTGCATTCTGTCCATCAACTGTTGTTTTTACATTTGTCACCCCGAGTGGGACGGGTATGCCCAGACGTGGGTCCCGTGCTCTCCATGCCACTGGAATCAAGCTATCCTGGCTGAAGAGGGTGAAACCCCGAAACCGGTCCTAGGATGCTTGTTTCCAGTCCAGGGAGGACCTGGCTTGGCAGTTCGGGCTGGACTGTTCCCATGTGGCACTGGGTCAAGACTGATTTGCATATGGCTGGGTTCAAACTGGAATGGCATGGTGAGCAAAAAAACGATGGATTTAGGCCCAGATCTCTGAACTGGGGTGAATGTATGACATTGTTCTGCATTCTGTCCATCAACTGTTGTTTTTGCATTTGTCACCCCGAGTGGGACGGGTATGCCCAGGCGTGGGTCCCGTGCTCTCCATGCCACTGGAATCAAGCTATCCTGGCTGAAGAGGGGTGAAACCCCGAAACCGGTCCTAGGATGCTTGTTTCCAGTCCAGGGAGGACCTGGCTTGGCAGTTCGGGCTGGACTGTTCCCATGTGGCACAGGGTCAAGACTGATTTGCATATGGCTGGGTTCAAACTGGAATGGCATGGTGAGCAAAAAACGATGGATTTAGGCCCAGATCTCTGTACTGGGGTGAATGTATGACATTGTTCTGCATTCTGTCCATCAACTGTTGTTTTTGCAGCATCTACAGTTAATTAATACTAACTGGAGTGGTAATAGTAAATTAATTAAGTTTAGTGTCCAGCACCTATCCTGAATTAATCCTAACTGGAGTAGGATTAGTAAATTATTTAAATTTAGTCTCCAGCACTTACCCCTAATTAATACTAACTTGAGTGGGAATAGTAAATTAATTAAGTTTAGTGTCCAGCATCTACCTTGAATTAATACTAACTGTAGTGGGAGTAGTACATTAATTAAGTTTACTGTCCAGCAGCTACCCCTAATTAATACTAAGTGGAGTAGGAATAGTAAATTAATTAAGTTTAGTGTCCATCACCTAGCCTGAATTAATAATAACTGGAGTGGGAATATTAGATTAATTAAGTTTAGTGTCCAGCACCTACCCCTAATTAATACTAACTGGATTGGGAATAGTAAATTAAATAAGTTTACTCTCCAGCACCTACCCCTAGTTAATACTAACAGGAGTGGGAATAGTAAATTAATTAAGTTTAGTGTCCAGCACCTACCCCTAGTTAATACTAACTGGAGTGGGGATAGTAAATTAATTAAGTTTAGTGTCCAGCATCTACCTTGAATTAATACTAACTGTAGCAGGAGTAGTACATTAATTAAGTTTACTGCCCAGCACCTACCCCTAATTAATACTAACTGGAGTGGCAATAGGAAATTAATTAAGTTTAGTGTCCAACACCTACCTTGAATTATTACTAACTGGAGTAGGAATAGTAAATTAATTACGTTTAATGTCCAGCACCTACCCCTAATTAATACTAACTGGAGTGGGAGTAGTAAATTAATTAAGTTTACTGTCCAGCATCTATCCCTAATTAATACTAACTGGAGGGGGAATAGTAAATTAATTAAGTTTAGTGTCCAGCACCTACCCCTAATTAATACTAACTGGAGTGGGAATAGTAAATTAATTAAGTTTAGTGTCCAGCGCCTACCCTCAATTAATACTAAATGGAGTGGGAATAGAAAATTAATTAAGTTTAGTGTCCAGCACCTACCCTGAATTTATACTAACTGGTGTGGGAATAGTAAATTAATTAAGTTTAGTGTCCAGCACCTACCCTGAATTTGTACTAACTGGTGTGGGAATAATAAATTAATTAAGTTTAGTGTCCAGCACCTACCCTGTATTTATGCTAACTGGAGTGGGAATAGTAATTTAGATATATGTGTATTAATTTATAATCTTAAAAAAATTATAGTTTAAAGTAGTATAATATTTTAATTATAAGATAGTTGTAAATAAAAACATAAACATTGTATATATACTTAATTAAAACATATTATTTTAAATACAATATTTAATAAAAATAAATTAATATCTAACATTGAATATAACATTAATAAAATGGTAGCCAAAAATTTAGACATTTTAATTTTTTAAAGATCTTTATTTATTGTAAATTATTTAAAAATCATAAAGAAATATTTATTTTATTAAAAATATGTAAGATAAATAAAGACATAGAGATAGGAAATCATATTTATTTTACCAATACAAAATTCTTGTACATATGATTTTTTTTACATTTAATAATTAAAGAAAAATATTTATTATAACATTGGTACATTGTTTTAAACAGTTGTGTAAATATTGTTATAACAGATAATGTAGGTTACCATTTTTTACATACATTTGAAAAACAATATAATTATTTATAACAATGGTTAATTTCAGTTTGGTATTGTGAATTTTTTTAATTAGTTACATATATTGGTAACATATTAATTATATAACAATTTTCACAATTCTTTAAAGCATTTTTTAAGTATAAACTAAGTTACATTTTCCCCAAAAATAATAATACATTTTAATTAATAATATTAATATATAACATGTTAATGCTATTAATTATTACATGGTTTAATTTATAAACATTTTTTTATAAGGTAGACATTTCTTAAATATAAAAACAATTATAACAAGTTTTTTTATAAATGTTGTATGTAACTTGTAAATACATGGAATTCTAATATTAAATATTATGTGTTTAATAATATTTATTATTATAATTTTACAATGATATAAAAATGAAAAATACATTTAAACAAATAATATAACAATTATAGTATTTTAATTAAACATGTAAGTAAATTATATATAATGTAATGACATTTATTTAATTAAATTATATTTATTTTATATGTTTGAAGCTGCCATATTTGTTTGGGGCTTGTATATTTTAACCGCTCGCGGTTGTTTTGGGTTATTTCGATGGGGAGAAGGTTGCGGTTGGGAGCTGCTTCGAGTCGAGGAAGGTAAGATTACTTTTCTTTATTTAAACTACATTTTTAATTTAATTTGAAGGTAGTTAAGTTGTAGTTAGTGTGTGTATAGTTAGGTTTTTGGAGCTGTGGTGTTTTTTATGCGTTCGTTAGATTTTGACTATTTATGTATCGTTATTTTTTGAGGCCTAGTTTAGAAATGTTAAAGCCTGGCAGGATGCGTGTTATTATGGTGTGTATAATGTTTGTAATACTGTTATATTGTATATTATGTGTATATTTGTGTGGGTGGGAATGTTTGTGTGTTTTTTACAGGTTTTGTTCGATCGAAGTTGCGGTTACTAGAAGATTGCATTTTTTTAAATTAAGGAAGTGTATATTAGTTTAAGTAACAAATAATTATTTTACACTTCCTTAATTTTTTGGGATTTCATGGAGCGTTTCTTTTTTAAAACACTTTTTCGGGTTTTTTATGGTTTATGGATTGTGGATTTATGGATCAAGGATTACTTTTTGGAACAGTTGGATTTTTTCATTTTTTGGGGTAATTTTTATTCTATTTGGATTATGAGCTACAATCATTGCTTTACAAGATGTGGTATTTTCTGTCTACAGCTACGGAAACGGTAAGTTAATTTAATTATTTATTGTGGGAGGGAAATGCTATAATATTTACTGTTATTGTTGGTTTTTTTCCAAATATCCAATTAATATGTCTATATATATATTTATTTATTAATAAAAATATATTAGACACATTATTTAGTTATTTAAAAAAATAAAAATAATTTATATGCATTTTAATAATTTTAACAGAAAAGTATTATATATTTTACACTGGTTTGAGAGTTTAGAGTAGGCTTTTCCCAATTATTGCTAAGTATTCTAGGCCTCTTGTTGTAGGGTATAGTCCGACTTGTTATTGTAGGTATTCAAACATTTGTTTAGTTTGTTTGGATAGTTTAGGCTTTATTTGTGTGACAGATTGCTCCATTCTTAGCTGTTGGTAGCTCTGTTCTTTTTGGAGGGAGAGTAGGAGTTTGTGTAGAGTAGGTGTACCTCGTCCTGTTGTTGCTTGGAAGGCATTATGCCAACCTTCAACAGCATTGTTTGTTTTTGCCTCTTGATTTAGTGTGCTATGGTTAACATTCCACCATGGAATTTGGTATTTTGGTTGTCTCCTATGTCCTGATCCATGGAGTCTTCCCACCCAGGTATCTTCAAAATAGTCTAGGAGGGGACTTAATTTGTGTTCGTGTTGGTGGTAGTAAGGACTTTCTATTAAAAGATTGTAATGTTCGGCCACGTCAGTAACTGGGACGTAGGCCAGTGCAATAAGTTTTTTTATTTGGTATGCGAATGAACTGTTTGTCGCATATTCAACACTTAGGGGCTGATTACGATGGCGGGCGGAAAAGCATTCTGACCGCAGTACTAGCGGGAAATTACCGCCCGCAGGTACCGCTGCAAAACCGCCGGCCAGATTAGGATGCACCACCAGAAACTCTCTACCGCGGCGGTCGGATTCCAGGATTCAGCAGCGGAAAAGCTGAAAATCTGACGGCGGCAGTCGGATTTGCTGCGGAAAGGCCAAAGACCGCCGTTTCCCCAGTGGACAGGAACACATGGAGATATCCGCAGTATTGCCACCGCCATCCTCGATTGGCCGGATTCTCCGCAGCGGTGTGGTGGGCTGTTTGTGGCATCGTAATACAACCGGCAGTCGCAACCGCATTGCGCACGGCGGTCCCTCCCTTTTGGCTCCATCCGCCACCGCTGCGGAAGGGGATTCCTGGCGGTTCCTGAAACACTGCAGCGGACGGGAAATGGGCTATCTTTGCCCATCGTAATACGGCGGATGCAAGGACCGCCGATGGAGTGCGGAAAAGGGCATTTTCCGCCACCGCCAGCACCGCGGATGTGCTTCCGCCCGCCATCGTAATGAGCCCCTTAGTGTTGATTTTTGAAGGTGTCTCCACAGACACTGATTGAAATGATAGTAACATCCCTGAATTGATGTGTGTGGGTAGGATTTTAGAATTGCACTTATCATAGCCTGCTCAAAATCTATTACTATTTTCTGTGGAAAATAATTATTTGTTTCCAGTTTAATTTTACTTAGTATTTCCATATATGTGGAGTTCTGTTTATTGGGTAGCAAGGCATAGATAAAGGGGATGTTGGTGTTCTGATATAGGGCATGGACAGTGTATAATTGATAGAATGGTTTGGGACAGATTTTAAAAGTCCCGTCCATCATTCATGTTTCTGATTGTTGTAGCTTTATTAAATTGTTTGCAGTTGCAAACATAATTATATTTTCTCTGTGCATTTGTTGTCATAGAGAACAAAGGGTTCTTCATTATGAGTTATAGATAGTTCTGGGGGCATTACCACCTCTTCAAATGTTTTTAGAGCAGGTGTGGTAGTTGTTGTGGCTTTTTTTGTGCGAGCTATCGTTCTTTTTAATGAAGAAATAGAGGGCATTTGCCCAGTAGCATGTTTGGGTACTGTAGGCAGAATTTCTTTAAGTATTTGAGTCGTAGGTGTCTGTGAGCTAGTGCTAGCTTCTTTAATGTTATCAAGGGCATTCCTAACCTCTATTTCAGTAACATTTGGAGGGTGGTTATGCTACCTTGTATACAAAACAGTTGTTTCTTTAGTTGTTGCCCGACCATAACACTTATTGGAATAGTACTTGCTACATTTCCAATTTACTTTTAGTACACTTTGCTTTTCCTGGGTATAGACATACCCCATGTAACATAGCAAAAAGTTTCCTTTTTGGGATGTGATAAATTTGGCGCCTTCTGTCATTGTGATGTGTTAAATTCTACAAACAATGTAAATTAAAATTATTAAAACGAATATTGTACATGTTATTTACTTAATAAATATATCTTCTTATTAATATACTTACAATGTTGGTTTTGAGCTGCTTTTCAATAGAGATGTTTTTTCTTTGTTGGTTGATTTCTGTCAAGTAGTTGATATTTCTGTTGGAAGAGTAAAACATCTCTACTTATTTTGTAAAATATGTACATGGGGTGGGGTGGGTGTTTGGGATGGATTTGGGGTTTGGTTGGGTGTTTTACAATTTTTTACAATGCTGTTTGCTGAATACTTACTTTATTAGTTAGATGTTTTTCGAAGTGATCTGTAATTTTGTGGATGGTTTGAGAATTATCTGTAGAGGAGTTATAAATTGAAAAAAGATATATATTAATTATTTGAGTATGATAAATAGTAGTTTTTGAGGATTAGCATTACAGTTACTTTACAGATGGTAATGTACTTACTTTTTGAAGAATGTAATATCTTTTTCTTTGATGAAGTCCTTGTTTCTGGTAGAAATCCGGCAGAGTTTTGGCTTATTTATTGTTTTTGGTTTAAGGTGTAAAATAACAATAAGTTTTCCTTGTTTATATAGTGTTTGTATTAATTGTTTGGTTAACGTCATTGGTTTATTTTAATATTGTGTGTTTTTATTGGTTAATCTTTATTGTTTTAATCCTTTTGGTAGTTGTTTTCCATACATGGAAAACGCTAATTAAGAGACAGTTCTTTTTTTTTTTTTTCACATGTTGAATTATTTAAATGTGTATTATCTTATATGTGATGTTAAATAATGTGTGTTAATAATGTAAATATAAAAATAAATTGTTATTAATAGTGTATTTATCATTTGATGTTTTAAAATATGTTTTAGTATTTGCTAAAATTATTATATATATTATATTTTATATGTAGTGTATGTTTATTTATTTGAATATATTTATGGTGTTTAATTTTGTTTGTTTTATGTATTTTTAAATTGTCGATATTTTTACAAAAACGATAATATTGTTGTCTATATTATTGTGATTTTTGGACATATATTTTTTTAAAGGATGTTCGATATTTTGAATAACGATATTTATGTGTTCGATATTAATGTAATCGATAATTATGTTTGACGATATTTTGGGGTCGATAGTGTATTTTGTTAATTAAGTATAGGTCATCGATATTAGTGTTGTCGATATTTTTGTGTCGATAAAATTGTAGGTCGATATTGTGTCTGTCGATATTATGTCAGTGATTCAAAGGGATAGGTTTGAATGTGGAAGAGGTTTTTGGGACTTTGGGGGGTCAGGTTTCAGAGGGTCAACCGCGAACAAGGGAGATTCATGGGGAAAATGGGTAGGGTGTTTGGGATGGAGTTCGGATTGGAAGGAAGAGGGAGTTGAAGTGTGTGCTGGGTCTGCTGTTTGCACTGTGTGTTGTGATGGTGGCTGTTGTGTGGGTGACTGTGAGCCTATGCGTTTTTTGGGTGGGATTGTTGGGGATGTGCTATGTGTTTTGGAGGGGTTTGTGGCTGTAGATGTGATATCTGCGGGTATGGGTGTGTCTGTGGAGTGGCAGTGTTTGTTGGTGTGGTGTCTGCAGCTATGGGTGTTTCTGTAGAAGGGGAAGTGTGTGTTGCTGTGGTGACTGGGTCTAAGCTGGGGTGTTGAAAGAGGTTAGTGCCTGCTCTGTGCATAATTGTTTGAGTGACTTGGATGTCTTGTGTTTGTGTATGGTGCTTGGGTCTGTTGAAGTGTATGCTTGCTTAGGTGTGTGTGTGCTTGGGATAGGTTTGGGAAGAGGGAATATGAATTGCGAAGGGGCAGGAGGGGGGTGGAAGGTTGGGATGGTTGGAGGGCTGCCATGAGGGAGAAGGGCAGAGCCTGAAAATATCTCTGTAGGCCAGACATGGCAGTGTGAATGCTTCCAGGAAGGCAACCATCTGGGACATCTGGATGTTTAGCCCCTGAATGGCATTCAGCACTGCAGTCTGACCCACAGAGATACTCATCAGGGGGTCAATAGCCTCCTCACTCAGGGCAACGGGGCTGGCAGGGGCTAAGATGCCTGCAGCGTAGACGAGCACTCCCCTCTTAGGGGAGCAGGAACGGCCAACTTGTTGGGGGACAACAGGGAGGGTGGTGATGGAACTGGGGGTGGTGGACAAGGATAAAGATGGAACTGCTCCTGTTGGTTCCGCCACCATATCAGAGGTTGATGTTGTCCTCCGGGGCACTCCTCACACCCTCCTGGTCACTGGGTCCCTCTGTTTCTGACATCTCACATCCACAACAGCTGTGACCAGCTGTGCCCCCACTGACGTTGGCCCCCTCTCCTCCGCTTGCCCTGTATGTCTCTGAAATGACATGAAACATGGGTTTTTTGCAACAGCATTTCCACACGTGACCATCATAAATTCACAGAAAACATTGAAAAAGTCCACGTATCGCTCCATAGGTTTCCAAGTTTGCATGAGCACATGCATTCATGCTACATGACCTGCAAACAGTTGGGTCCACTCATGTCAGAACCCAAGACTGGCCCAAATGTATGGATGGGATTCTCTATACTCCATCCTTATGTCCATACTAGGATAGTTGATCAGCTTGCATACTTTGGCACTTGGCATATACCATTGTAAAAGATGCAACCAAATAGGATGGATACAATTTTGAGATTTGCACAATGCTCACACAATGGCCATATTTCAAAAGATCTACCTATCCTTCAACTCAAAACACATCATTATGTCCTGAAGGTCAAGGTAAACACCAATTTACTATCAATTTCTGTTGTGGCAGACATCATGTCTCATACAAAATCTCATTACACACTGATGACACTTTGGACTCCAAATTACATAATTTGACCATTATCTGAAAAGTCTATAGAAATTTCAAAACATGCAGTTTAGCTATGTATCATATTTCACAGATAAAGTTCCATGAAAACATTGAGGTCCAAACATTTGTGGCAGATATACTCTGAATTCACACAGCACAAGACTCCATACAGCCAAATGAGCATCTCCAATCCTGCTTGGTACAGGTGGTGACACCACTCACAGATTGTATATCCACAAGCCAATACACCTTTGAAGGTGTTAGATGTCCCTGAAGATCTATGACATGAAGATGTGGGATCACTAGAGTCCCAATGGGCAGGCACTTCACATCACTCTTTGGTATTGCATACTCAGATTGGCTTGAAAGGATTAGTGTAGACACTCACACAGGTTCCCCACAGTTCCACTCCTCACTCACTCATGCATGTCACAAGTCAGTGAATGAGTGTTTAAGAAGACTATTGCATATGAACCACAAACTGGCAAATACAAACTGGCAAACATGTAGGCACTAATGCTGATGACACCAGTGATGTTTGCACCCTCATTTCACTGTATAATCAGTACTTATCAATGGGAACTGTTGTACAGTCACTTCATGTACTGTGAACTCCATGTCATGTCACATGCAATAGGGCCGCCATCAAATGAGAGCCAGTAATGAGGGTACATCACTTCTCACACAAGCATGACCAGTTGTCTGTGTGGTACAATTGTCACCCAGATTCACTGAGAACAAGAGATGATTACTCACTTCACTCATTAAGGTGTCTACTCAAAATGAGAGAATTGGATGTTGACAGAACTCGGCTTTCTTCCAGGTCAGAAAGTCAATAACCACAGCACAGCAGGATTGTACCTACTAACACACTTACACCAACAATGATTCTACTTATGTATGGCACATGGGCCACTACTAATCTTGACTTAGACATGTCTACCTGTCATACACTAAGGGCCTTATTTACAACAAAGTGGCAACCCATTTTGCTGTGCCTCATTGAGTCACTTACAAAGCACAGGGATGCATCATATCTACTATGATATGACGGATCCCTGTGCTGCCCCCTGTGCTGGTGCACAATTGGCTGCCATGCATCAACACAGGCACCCTTGCAAGATGGAAGATTGTTTTATTGGGAAGGGACACCTTCCTGCACAAAAACAATCATGAGAGGTGATTTCAGTGGCGGCCGCTCCATTAGGGCATTGGAGCGCTGCCCCACTGCTTTCTCGCAGTGCCAGAAGCAGAAAATAAAATGGTATTTTATACCATTTTATTTTCTGCTTCTCGCACTGCGAGAAAGCAGACTGCAGGGGTATGCCTGGTTGGGGGCGGGCCGGAGCGTATGCTTGGTTGGGGGCGGGCGGGTGGGTGGTCGGAGAGGAGTGGCTTGCACCACTCTGAGTGCCCTGACTGCTTGGTCGGCCCTGGGGCCGACCAAAGCAGTCATGCGCACTCTACATTTTCTCTATGTAGGCTGCATGCAGCCTACATAGAGAAAATGGCCTCCCTACTGGTGCCGGCTGGGCGGCGTCTGGGACTCCGCACCAATCACAACGCTGCCATTGCAGCATTGTGATTGGCTTAC
Source organism: Calotriton arnoldi (assembly GCA_963921515.1). Classification (NCBI taxonomy): domain Eukaryota; kingdom Metazoa; phylum Chordata; class Amphibia; order Caudata; family Salamandridae; genus Calotriton; species Calotriton arnoldi. The sequence continues at coordinate 2,837,862 of CAWUFW010001420.1, read as the reverse complement.
AGGAGGGGAGGGAGCTGCAGCATGCCTGTTCCTGTTCAGAACGCCCGCGGGACCCCGGCCCAGGAGCAGAGGCGGCGCGGACCCGGTCTGGTAAGTTTTCTTTTCTTTTTAATTTTAAACCCTCCCCCCCGCGCAACCTCCCCCGCGAGTATTGCGAGCCGTGACTGAGGTTCCACCGATGTTACCATTTTGCCCTCATTGTCTGTGGGTGCTCTGCAGTCAAAGCAGGTGTCGGTACTCTCCCAGTAAAAATCGACACCGGATAAAACAATGCTGCTGTAGATAGTTTTGGAGTTGTATTATTCCTTATAGTTGTTGCTGTAAGTGGTTGGCAGCAGGCAGTTGACCGCAATAGACAAGCCTGCGGCGGGGAACAAAGAGTTGCAGAGAGTTGAGATCGCGCTTAATTGTACGCTTCACTTGCCAGTACACAGCGAAGTTGGGCCTGAACAACCTGTAAGCACACAAATACGAGCTCGGAGCTCCGGCAAAGCTCTGATTGCTAAGCTTACCCAGGGAATGGAGTTGCGACCACAGGGAAGTATTGGGTTAGTGCGGGAGAGTTTGTGGCGGGCGCGCACTGACCTGCAGCAATGTCTCTGTAAACTCTGTCTGTCACAGACAGGGTGGATCGAGCCCGCTCAAGTGAGAGGCAGTGTCACTGTGTGCGTTGGTTCTTGGAGCAGGGTCCTGGTGGGAAACCCACAGCAATGGTATTGTAGCAGGGCGCTCGCTCAGCCACTCAGGTTGTGTATGGAGGCAACCATGTTGTGTGATGCCCTTGTGGCGTCCAGACAGCAACTAGTTCTAATCTAGGCTAGCATGTCATATCAGCAGCTAATAATTATACCAGCCTGCTCTCTGAGCGACTCTTTTCAGGATGGTTGCATAGAGTTGGGGTTAATGCAATAGGGGTGCTCAAATCCCTAAAGTGTTCATGTGCCGCGATGGAGCTTTGAGCTCAGGTGGCCATCTTACTGAGGCGCTGGCCATGCCCCGCTTTTTTTTCACCTTTTTGGTGATATGATATTGTTTAACTGGGAAAGGATGGAGGCATAGTTTGAGTTTTCGTATTTGCCACCAGAAGTGACTGTATGCTTGGTATATATCTGAATCACTCTATCCACAGTGTATGCCCTGCGTGTGGGATATGACAACTTCCTGGTAGCCTTCTGTAACTCTCTAGTAGGTTTTGCAGGAGGAAACATAGTGTTAACTGGCGATTTCCATTCGATATGGGATGCTGGTGTTTCATGCGGCTGCAAAGAGGAGCAGAATGTTCCACCCAGGGCTAGGGCTGCTTTTCCCATGTCAGCGCTGCCTGTTGCAATCCGGCCCACTACCAGTGCCTGGCACAAATGTGTGGTGCAGCAAAGGACAGTGCAGCTATTCGATAATCTAGGCTCCCCCAGCAGCCCAAATTACCCAACCCCACCTGCAAGAGTTTCCCAATATTTATTTTATTTCATGGTTATAAGTTATAACCATGAAATAAGATAAATATTGGGAAACTCTCGCTTTGCATATTAAAATGGTTTAGAAATTGCATTAAAACAGACCAGAACGCTGAGGGATCTTCTGAGGAAAACAAGAACAGGCTGAAGATTCTTTATTGAAAAGCGGTTACAGGAAGAAACTCGTTTTAGTGCTGACAGGCCATTTAGTAATAGCGCGGGCACTCTGCTGGTAAAATACGCAAAGATTGTCCTCTATAACTCATAAAAATTGGCAATTTCTTAAATGATAAATATTTCAATCGCATTGCTTTATTAACCTTCCTGCTTCCTCAAGTTTGCTTGAAAATGCACCATTTGTCCACTCTTTTTTTCAAAATTTTCCCGGGTGGAAAACGCCCCCGAACCCCCCTTAAGTTGTTCGGGTACGCTCGCTACGCTCGCTCGCCACAGTGCAGTACGGCAATAATTTTATGCCTCACCACTTTCAAATGTCAGCAGCCGCCACTGGGTGATTTCTTCTTTCTATGCATGCTGCAAAATGCAGCACACATAGAAAGAGGAGAAATGAAACCATTTCTCCTTGTTGCTCCGCATACTGACGCATTTCCAGGATTATGATTTCTCGTAAATCTGGAAATGCAGCAGAAGCTATGGGTGTTGCATGAGAACACGCACAGCAACACCCATGGCACACCCCTTTCACACAAAGTGCGTGTAAAGGGGCCATATTTACAAGGACACCAAAAGCCACGCAGGGTGGCTATACGTGTCCTTGTAAATATGGGACAGCAAGATGCACCACCGATGCATCACAAAAAGTGAAGCGCGGTGGCGCAAGGGGCTTGTAAATAAGCCTCAAGGTTGGCAGAGTAACATGTATGACTGTGGCCAGGACTCACACCCTTGTCGCTGGTGTTGGGCCCTCAACTGCCAATCAAGGTCCGGGTAGGACAACACCAATATGCAGGCCGTCAGGGCGGTCAGGGTCCCTTATGCACCCATTTAATGTTGGGAGGACTTCTCCAGCTGGGCCTCTGTGATCTTTTGGGTCCAGCACTGCAGGTCCTCCCACCTCTTCCTGCAGTGGGCACTAGGCCAGTTGTAGACCCCGAGGGTCCCCACCTGCCAGGCGATGGCTTTCCAAATGGCCTTCTTCTGATGGGCGTTAGCCTGTATAGATGCAATAGATGCAGAAACAGATTGTAACTAGAAGTTTAAGGAGAACTATAAGGTTGATTCACATCACGTTGACATCTAGCACAAGACTTCATCAAGAGTCAACCTTTTACGTGTCCATGTCACATGCTACGCACAACTAAAGCATGTGTACACACTTTGGTGGTCATCTGATGACTAATCCCATCCCTGGTCATGACCTACACTGTCTAAGGCAGCCCACTAACAAAATGTAGGCCAGGCCCATCCTACATGGAATGTGATGTGAGGTACCATGACCCACAACACACCATTTGGACATTCGGAAGGGTAAACTACCTGTGCATGACTGTCCAGACACCATTCCTGCCAGGCCGATTGTATTGATGCATATGGTCCATAGAGGCAAGTACCATAATATGCACACATCCTAAGAGTAAGGTCACAAGGTAAGGGCTGACATGTGTGACCCTGAGGGCTACCCCTCTGGGGGCTGTGTGGACATTTGTACTACTTATTTGAGGATCTTAGTAAGTCTACATAGGTTTGCGTGGTATGAACTGCCATAACCGGACACCCCTTTGGCCACATGAGGCACTGTAAAAGGGATGAAAATGAACATGTCATTGTATGTTTTGCACCGTTGGGAAGATTGTAGACAAGCAGATGATTAACATTTCTAAATATCTTCAACAGTAACCCACTATCTATACTGTTCATGTCTCAGGTGTGCAATAGGCCTTACAGTGTAAGCAACACCATTAGAAAAGTGTCCACAGACCTGTGTTAGTAAAGGGACAGTCATTATTGACAGACACATTGTCACTGTTGTTCAATGGAAAGAAGTATCAAGTCAGGGATCACCTCAGTCACCATGCCTCATAGTATCCATGTAACAGCTATTGGGGCTACTTGTGGGACAGATCACTCTTTCTGAGACCTCCATGGATCAGCAGGTCTACAGGGACATAACCCTGTGCATCAGTTCTCCTGCCACAGTAACTCTGGCCCAGGCTGGGCCATGGCCCATACTGCCCACAAATCAATATCAGGCCTTGCTCTCCGCAGGCTGAGGCTACTTATTCCACATGAACCTCACTTTCCTATCCAAATCAATACCGAGATTGCAAACGTTTTCTCATTCCAGATGTGAACAAATGTTTGTTTGGCACTCTGAAGGGTTCTGAGAGGTATAGCTACCTCCCAGACAACTGTTTTACAAAGTCTGATATTTGCTGAGTGATAAGTGGGACAATGAACTTGGCCAACATCATCCTCAAATGATTCTAACAGTATACAGACATGGCTCATGCTGTGAACCAATACATAACAATTCACATATACCATGATGTTACTTCAGGAATCATTGTAGCTATTGTACACAAAGCCACATTGTAGTATAGGGGAACAGAAAGGAATACATTTAACAGAGTAAATAAATGTATTTGAAATAGTTACCTGTTCCTCTGGTGAGCCATAGACCTGAGAATACAGGGGAAGGACCTCATCTTTTAGGGTCTCCGGCTACTCTGTAGGGAAGGGACCGGGCCCTCTCCCCTGTAGTGTGTGACATTATATCTCCCAGAGGTTAAAAACAGCAGCTATAATGGAGGTGGTGTTGAAAGCAGCAGTATCAGGAGGCAAGTGAGCTATTTTCCAACCGCCGCGTACATGTACGCCACGTATGCTGTCATCAGCATGGGCGCTCAAAGCCATTTGACTGCAAGCATCACTATCCCCAATGTTAGCCAATGGCCGTGATTGTGTTGCATGCGACCGCCCACGGCATGGTCGACTTCTACTGGCGGACAATGATCGACATGTTCGATTAGCAAGATGAGGCAGCCGCCATGCTAGCGGTTGGGTAAACTGTACATAGGGCAAATGTGCACTGCGGTTGGTGGAATTTTCACATTACATGGTCTGCTACCCTCACTATAGTGGAAATTCACAATATTCTGAATTGATGATGTGGACAGGCCTGTTACAGATCTGTGAAGGGCACCTTGGGGATGAGAGGTGGATGTTCAAGATTTGACAATAATAATGCAAAATGTGTACTGCTTCATGAAGTACTGATGTTCAAACACATGACTTTTGACTTTTTTTCACATATGTTACTCTGCACACTGTGACCAAAATACATATTTGTGTCGCTCCTTAAATAGGTACCCAGGGAGAGGGAGGAGACACCAGTCACATGTGTACCACCCATTTCCAGACATACACACCATGGAAGAATGTCACATCATCAAAACATTCCATATAAATAGGCAAACAATCATGGATCTATGTCATCAGTTAAAGCCTGACCTCCTACCTCTCCTAAGTAACCCCACAAGTGAAACTCATTTTGCACTTTTTTGCCACAGGCTCATTTCAATTCACCATCGCTATTTCTGGTGGAATGTCACAACCGAAGTTCAGTCGGGTCTTCATAGAGGTGCTTACAGCAATATTGAAACGTGTGGGTAGCTATGAGGATCTAACTACTGTGAAGGCAGATTTCTTTGGATTAGGACACATCCCACATGTAATTGAATCTATTGATGGCACCCATATTGGCTTAGTACTACCACACGATAGGGAGAAAGTCTACCAGGACAGGAAGATTTACCATTCTATAAAAGTGCAAGTTGTCTGCTAAGCACATTGGTACATATCTCACACATCTGTGCATGCTTCCCAGGATTTGCCCATGATGCCTACGTACTGCGGAACAGCACCATACTCCAGCTGATGTCACAACTACTACCGGAGAGGGCCTGGCTTGTCGGTAAGTGTTCTTAACTTTGTGTGGGAAATGTAAGGTAGCATGATCTCAAAGTGTGTAACTAAATGTTGCTCTTCTGCCTGTCTTCCATCTAGGAGACTCAGCGTATCTCAAACAGCCATTGTTGTTGGCACCCCTGAGGAATCCTACAATGTCGGAGGAAGTCCGCTTCAATGAGGCACATAGAAGAACATAGCGGCCAGTGGAGTGGGCTTTTAGGCTCCTGAAAGCCAGATTCAGATGTTTGGACCGGACTGAGGATGCCCTACTCTACTCACCCCAGAGGGTGTGTAAGATCACTGTGGCCTGATTCGTACTCCACAACATTGCCCTGTGAAGGAATATACCTTACATTGCAGAGGATACAAGCCTTGAAGACCCACCTGGTGGAGACCCTGGAATGACAAATGAAGATGATAGTGGTGAAGAGGACGGAGCTGACTTGCATCAGGATCTCATCCAGAACTACTTCTCCTGAGTGGATGTATGGTGTGAGATGTGATGACTTTGACTATTCTTGCAACTCTTGTAGTGATGTTGTAAAGAGGATGTTAATGCTACATACTAGGAATATATGGCTCTGACAATATCTGGGGAAAGGTGTTTGTTTTGTAATTGTAGCTTAGTTTAGCTGTAAACGTTGTTTTGGACAGTGTTCGCTAGAAGTTGACAATGTGATGTGTGTTATGTCTGTTTCCTTAGCTAATCTCTCTGTAATGGTCTGTTTTAGGTCCCTGCACCATGTCATCTTCATTTGGACATTTTAGAGTTGTGACATTAGCAGGTATATAATGCTGTTCAGAAGTACATAGTAGACATGGATTTGGTCCTGGGAATATCTGTCACAGAGTTTGGGTGTACAAAGCCGGTACCAAGACAGCTTGCACAGCGATAGGATTGAAGTTACATGGCTTTCATTGGACTTGTTCCTTGTGGTGCGTTGGTCCTAATGCAATATGTGTGCAGTCAATTCAATTCAATTCTTTCTTTATTCGTCCTTCCAAAGACAGGACATAAAAGATACACATGGATAAAAACATCATATAAAATCAAACATATCTCAGCAAATACAAACTCATTTTCTGTTTAAAAAGAATACATCAGCAAACAAAATACAGTACTATTTTCTCAGGACTAAAGTGGCAGTGCAAAGCATTTGGGTTCATAGGTAGCAGCAGATATTATCCAATAGTGCAAAAAGATCGACTGTAACCATCAATAGCAGCAAATGTTATCCAAAAATACTTGAATAATAAAATCAGTCCTATAGAGGAGTTAGCAGCAGGGGTAAGCAATTTAACAGGAATACTGATACAATCAATACAAAAAATGGTAAAATACACTAAAATTAAAACAACATGCTCCTTCTCTTTGCTAAAATACACTTCAAAAAACTCCCAACAGCAAAACAGACATCACGATCATTGAGTTGCTGCAAAAACTACAACGCCGCTTTGCACTTTGAAAATTTGTGTCTGCGTAGGAGAGGTATTAAAAATTTCCTGGTAAATGGAAGATAAAATTGACAAAAAAATACAAAATGTAAAATGGTTTGACTCGAGTGTTCATCACAAGGGCAAATAGTAATAGATTCCGAAGAATACTGACCCAGGGGGAAACATATCAACCAACGAAAAGACCCCAACCTGAATCTAGACAACAGATTCCTTTCATGCACATTATTTACATATAAAAGATACGGGGCAATGTAGGGAGGAACTTGTATGAGACAATAATCCCTGACAGTGGGTTTGGCTACTTCAAACAATTCCCTAGACGATTCTTTAAGTTTTCGGAAGCTCGCCAAAACCCTCTGTCGATCCCCTTTACCAATTAGTTCTGGGTGTTCAAACAAAGAAGAACACCCAAGTTCCGTAAGACAAGTTTTAATGTATTGGAGTCAAGGGATGCAAAGGCCTCGAGTACAGTTTAAACAATCTCTAATAATTGCCCGATTAAAATCAGCTTCTTCATTTGTCCAAATGGAACACCAGGTAGCTAGTGGTGCAGCCTTTATGGTATCTTGGACATACTCGAGACCCAGTGTAGGAAGGTGGAATCTGACTATATGGTTGCCCCCACTTTTTTTATGGTATTTTGCTGGTTTATGACTTAGTTGGACTGGGATCCTGCTATTCAGGGCCCCAGTCTATCTGCTTTCTCTGTAAAAAGGTTTCCATGTGCCTTAGGCACATCACTGATTGGGATCTGGAGTGCCCTTATAAGTCCCTAGTATATGGTATACTATGTACCAAGGGCATAGGTACCTCAGAGGCCTGCCAGGGGCTGCAGCATGTATTATGCCACCCCTGGAAGGCCATCCAAACTGACACCACAGGTCTGCTACTGCAGCCTGGGTAAGGTGGTGCATGCACCCCTTACTGTGATATAGGTTACCTATATCACGAAATACATACACACATATAAACCTATAAGTCACTCCTAAGGCAGGCCTTATCAATCCTAAAGGCAGAGTGCATGGTTCCTATGTGAGAGGGTGCCCCTGCATGAGCAGGGCCCCTCTGCAGCGTTCGGAGACCATCTCTGATGCTGTTTGTAGTGCAGCCTGACCATATACTCTTAAGCGCATTATATCCTCGCGGTAAAATGCTAACTTTGGAATGGCTGCACCTAAACATGTCGTGTTTGGTGTCAAACATCTTGGAATACTACCCCCCGCCAATCCTGGCGGCAGGGGTAGCATTCCACCCTTCTAGAGGGAAAGACATGTTAACTCTGACGAGTCCGGTAACTTCTTTCCAGAGCCCTGGCATCACAAAATGGATGCTGCTGCCACAGACACGAGTCTGGCCTCCTGCTGCTGGACGAAACTCCGGCAGGGGAGGCCTGGACAATAGGTTTCCTGTCCCAGGGAGGTGTGACCACCTCCCCAGACAGGATAATGTGTATTGGGGCTGGGCGGGAGCACTTTCGGGTGCTTTGAAGTCCTGCACTGGGGGCACATTTGGTGTCCCTGTGCATACCCCAGTTCAAACCGGATCAGGGGCTTGCAGCCCCTGCTTTGGCGTGAACTGGACAAAGGGAAAGGGGTGTAGCCACCCCTCTGCCCTGACCCACCCATAGGTGGGGCCACAGAGTAGTCCAACCCCTATTTTTAGAATAAAGGTAGGAACCCAGTCCTTAGGACTTTAGATTATACCTGGACGAAACTCTGACACTAAATCCTGGACCTTCAACGCTCTACGACAAGATTAGAGGACTGAAGAATCTCCCTTGGGGTCAAGGAGTGACTCCCCTGCTTGGCAGGCACCAAAGAAGCATCTGTCCGGTTCGCATTACTGAAGCTCCCGTCGGACGCCGAAGTCATCGCATCACCAGAGGTGGATTCTCAGACTTCCCCGAGGCTACCCTGAGTCTCCAGCAAAGCTGAGGCCCGTGGCTATCGTGGGTGACTTGAGACCGTGACCCCTGGACACCGAGCACTTTTGCAAGTGCACCATCTTCTGGGTCTCCCAAGAAGTCGTGCTTTGGGCTCCGAGTAGCCCTAGCCTCCAGCACCACCTGCACCAAAGATCACTGGCCCTCCCTCCACGAGTGTCCTGCAAGCCAGCTCCACTTGCGGCGTTATGAGGCTCCTTCACGGTCGCTAGCCCGTTGGCTAGTAGCCCTTAACGAAGGCCAATCTTTTCCTTACTTGGCATCCTGGTTGCTCCAGGCCTGCCCTCACTTACCTTTGCTGGCTGAGTTCCACAGACCTTGCTGGTCTGCACCATCGACGATCTACATCTTACTCGAGACTTGCCGTTGCCAAGGCTTGTTGGGTCCAATCCGGTCGCCGACACCTCTGCACTCGACAGACATTGAGCACCAGCCCGAATCCTGCTCCTGGTTGCCGACAACGCCTCCCGGACCTCGTGGCTGAAGAGTCAAGACGACCGTCAACGCACCTGAAGCACTCGACATCGGTGGGCATCTGTCCATCGCCTTCCTGGTCACTGGCTAGTGACCCAGACTCTGTCCCCTCTGCTTTCAGGTTCACCAGAACTCCGATCCACTCTTGGATCCACCCGGACACTTTTCTCTTGGCCGCCAGCAGCACTTTGCAGCAGATCGCCATTCGAATCGACGACGAAACCCGACCCCGAAAGGCACCTATGCACCCGGCTTCCCTGGGTGAGGTAACACGAGTACTCCGGTGCTCCCGTGGGTAGAGACTCTTCAAAGTCCTAGATCTCAAAGGGTTTTGTCCTAGTCCTCTTTTAAGTGTCCCTTTCCTCTATTTTCCCGATCCCGACTTTCTCCATAGAAGTTAACGGCGTATCGCGGTTGTGTATTTACACTGCACGCGTCTCCCGTGGGTCCCCTGTGTCACTACCTTGGGTGGTTCCTTGTGGTCCAAGCACTTCTAGAGGCTCTAGGCCTAGTGTCTAGTTCAGTCGTGGTTCGCATACCACTTTATTGGTATATGGTTTGGTACGCCCCTAGGGCCCAAACGTGTATTTGTGCTATTATTGTGATTTAAGATCTTATAACTTATGTACTTCGAACTCTAGCCTCATAAAGAGACTAGAGGGGTGTGTTTAGCAATAAATACATATATTTTGAATATATACCTGGTGTGGTGCTCTTTCATTTGGTCACTCAAGAGATTATAGACTGGTAAAACAAGCTGCTTTACATTCCTTCAAGACTTAGCCTGAAGGCTGCTCTCCATAGCTACCACTAGGATAGCTTTCAATAAGGTTGTCTTTAACCTATCTACCATAAGAGTCGATTTGCCCTGGTGCAAGGTGCCCACTATAATTAGTGGACAGCATATGCCAGGCCAACTTCTCACATTGGTGTGCAGCGTGTGGGATTCCAGCTTGCTATTGTTTTACCAGATAATCTCAATTGAATTGATCAACTGAAAACCACTAAAGGTACCTAAGGTACATATAATTTAAGCTTAGAATAACAGTAAGTTCTACTGAACTTAGAGTTGTGTGTTAAGGGATAGCACAACCCTTTCTACAACTCAAGAGAGTTTAGTAGGCCACACTAGAGTAGGTAGTGCATACACCACACCACACTAGTAATGTCTTTAGGGAGAGGATCCAAAGAATCCTTGCAGGAAGCCATTGAGCTTCCACCCTCCAAGTATGATACACTCCCATTCTTGGAATTGAGAGCTTTATGTAACTTGAGAAAAATAAGGACAGGCCAAAGCCCCACCACCCAACACCTCAAGGAGTTGTTGGTGGCTTATGACCTTAGTAAGCCTGTAGGGACTGAAGGGGTAGGAGCTGAGGGTGGGGCAGAAGAAGAGGACGAGGCCAGTGGTACCAATACCCCCAGCCCCCCCTCTGAAACTGGCCAGGAGGGTGACAATGACCCTGACCTGGATAACCCAATCCCTCCTGTGGATGATGATGAGGATGATCAAGATGATGCCCTCTTTGTCCCCCAGGAAGGATTAAAAGTGTGCCCAGGAAGTCTAGATCTCCTTCTCAGGAGTCTAACCACTCTGGCACCTCTATAGGGAGCTCTGTCTCCTCTCACAGGAGGAATCCTCTCATGAGAGAAGAGCCAGACTGGTCCAGTATGAGGAAACTCAGCTGGAAATCAGAAAAAAGCAATTGGCTTTAGATAGGGAATCCCTAGATCTCCTTAGAGAGAGAAGAAAGTTGGGACTGGAGTCCCATGGTGGGAGCAATATCCCTAGAGATAGGGAAAGGTCTTATGACCATAGAAACCTAAACAAGATTGTCCCTCCCTACCAGAGTGGGGATGACATCCACAAATGGATAACTGCACTGGAGAGGGCCTGTAAAGTTCAGAAGGTCCCCCAGAGGCAGTGGGCAGCAATCTTGTGGCTCTCCTTTGCAGACAAAGGTAGAGACAAGCTCCTCACTGTAAGAGAAGAGGATGCTGACAATTACACAGTCTTGAAGAGTGCTCTGATAGATGGGTTTGGCCTAACCACTGAACAGTATAGGTTGAAGTTCAGAGACACCCAAAAAGTTCAGACTCAAGACTGGGTTGATTTTGTAGATTGTGCTACAAAGGCTCTGGAAGGTTGGATACATGGCAACAAAGTGCATGACTTTTTAGGATTGTACAATTTGATTATGAGGGAGCAGATCCTTAATAATTGTCAAAACCAGCTTTTGCACCAGTATCTGGTGGACTCTGATCTGACCTCTCCCCAAGAATTGGGAAAGAAGGCAGACAAATGGGTCAGAACCAGAGTAAAAACTAGAAATCAGGGTGGTGACCAGAAGAAAGATTCTACTCAGTCCCAAGAGAAAGGTGGGGATAAATCTAAGGATAAGTCCCCTACAGGGCCCCAAAATTCCTCTTCTGGGGGTGGGTCCCAAACTCCTTCCTCTCCTGAAAAGAAACCATATTGCCATGTCTGTAAAAAGCCTGGGCACTGGAAAACTGATCCCAGTTGCCCCAGGATTGGCAATAAAGAAAATGTTCCTCCCACAACTACTACCACCCCTCCTGGTACTACCAGTAGTAATCCTCCAGTTGGGAGTAGTGCACCCAAAAAGTTAGGTGCTTTTGCAAGAGGAACAGAGGTGGGCCCTAGTTTAGACAGGGACCCCTCAACAGACTCCTCTGACTCTGATGGTGGTATAGGATTTGCCACCTTTACCATGGGTCCCATAGCATTGGGCAGGTACAGATTGGAGCCAATAATTAATGGTCAGAAAGCTGTGGCATTTAGGGACACAGGGGCTAGTGTCACCATGGTGGCAGGGAAACTAGTCCCCCCTCACCAGCTTTTACCTGAGTTTAAATACCAGGTGACCAACATTGATGGTGTCAGAACAGATCACCCCATGGCCATAGTCAATCTCAGCTTGGAGGGGGTCACAGGCCCAAAGAGAGTGGCAGTGTCCCCAACCCTACCTGTAGATTGCCTGATGGGCAATGATCTGGAAATTTCAGCCTGGGCTGAAGTTGAACACCAAACCCATCTTAGGATGCTGGGCGTCCCTGTAAAGGTTAGTGGGGCTGTAATGGCCACAGCCCCAGCCCAAGAATTTGGAGAGGTGGAGCCTGAAAGAATGGCCCACTCTCCCCCAAAAGAGAGCACAAGGGTTGAAGAAAAGTCTTCTTCCCTCCAGACAGTAGGTAAGGGTCAGCCTCCTCAGGGAACTGACCCTACCCCTAGTGAAGGAACTGCCCCAGAGGTAGTCAGGCCTGGCCTGGCCACACCCCTGATGGCAGAGGACCCTTCCAAGGTGGTACCCAGTCTGGAGCAGGTAACCTGCCCCTCTCTACCCTGCCTCGGGCAGCCCAGGGCTGCAGAGGTCAGGGAGGTCAGTGGACCCCCAGGGCCCCCTGTCCAGAGGAAGCCCCCATCAGCAGATTAGGGGCACCCAGTCTAGTAGCCCTAGCCAGGTGAAAATTCCTCTACACACTGAGGGATCCCCCATACCTTTATGTAGGGACCTCCCCCAGAAGGACTCTGGTAGGCAAGGGCAAACCTGGGACCAGAAGGTTCCAAACCTGCCATGTCCCTCCAGTAGTCCATCCAAAGGGACCCAACCCCCAGCTGTAGGCAGCCAAAGGTTGACCCTTAGAGCAAAGTGCAACTCAGTCATGAAAAGACAGGCATACATGGTGACCAGTGATCTGAGGAAGCTGAGGCCAACATTCCTAGGGCCTCACTTCTCTACTCAGACACCTCACCAGCCTTGTACTTTACCTAAGCACACCACAGGTAGTAATTCCCCATGGTGGAGACCCTCTCATACCCTTAGGGTGAGGGATTGCTTAGTGGACCATAAGACAGGGGGCAACCATGCTAGTGCAGGTGCTTCCTTATATGACCACTTAGTCAATGAAGGCTCAACTGGCCAAGGTTAGCCTTATCTCCTTTCGTTTGGGGGGTTATGTAGGAAGGTGGAATCTGACTATATGGTTGCCCCCACTTTTTTTATGGTGTTTTGCTGGTTTATGACTTAGTTGGACTGGGATCCTGCTATTCAGGGCCCCAGTCTATCTGCTTTCTCTGTAAAAGGTTTCCATGTGCCTTAGGCACATCACTGATTGGGATCTGGAGTGCCCTTATAAGTCCCTAGTATATGGTATACTATGTACCAAGGGCATAGGTACCTCAGAGGCCTGCCAGGGGCTGCAGCATGTATTATGCCACCCCTGGAAGGCCATCCAAACTGACACCACAGGTCTGCTACTGCAGCCTGGGTAAGGTGGTGCATGCACCCCTTACTGTGATATAGGTTACCTATATCACGAAATACATACACACATATAAACCTATAAGTCACTCCTAAGGCAGGCCTTATCAATCCTAAAGGCAGAGTGCATGGTTCCTATGTGAGAGGGTGCCCCTGCATGAGCAGGGCCCCTCTGCAGCGTTCGGAGACCATCTCTGATGCTGTTTGTAGGGCAGCCTGACCATATACTCTTAAGCGCATTATATCCTCGCGGTAAAATGCTAACTTTGGAATGGCTGCACCTAAACATGTCGTGTTTGGTGTCAAACATCTTGGAATACTACCCCCCGCCAATCCTGGCGGCGGGGGTAGCATTCCACCCTTCTAGAGGAAAGACATGTTAACTCTGACGAGTCCGGTAACTTCTTTCCAGAGCCCTGGCATCACAAAATGGATGCTGCTGCCACAGACACGAGTCTGGCCTCCTGCTGCTGGACGAAACTCCGGCAGGGGAGGCCTGGACAATAGGTTTACTGTCCCAGGGAGGTGTGACCACCTCCCCAGACAGGATAATGTGTATTGGGGCTGGGCGGGAGCACTTTCGGGTGCTTTGAAGTCCTGCACTGGGGGCACATTTGGTGTCCCTGTGCATACCCCAGTTCAAACCGGATCAGGGGCTTGCAGCCCCTGCTTTGCCGCGAACTGGACAAAGGGAAAGGGGTGTAGCCACCCCTCTGCCCTGACCCACCCATAGGTGGGGCCACAGAGTAGTCCAACCCCTATTTTTAGAATAAAGGTAGGAACCCAGTCCTTAGGACTTTAGATTATACCTGGACGAAACTCTGACACTGAATCCTGGACCTTCGACGCTCTACAACAAGATTAGAGGACTGAAGAATCTCCCTTGGGGTCAAGGAGTGACTCCCCTGCTTGGCAGGCACCAAAGAAGCATCTGTCCGGTTCGCATTACTGAAGCTCCCGTTGGACGCCGAAGTCATCGCATCACCAGAGGTGGATTCTCAGACTTCCCCGAGGCTACCCTGAGTTCCCAGCAAAGCTGAGGCCCGTGGCTATCGTGGGTGACTTGAGACCGTGACCCCTGGACACCGAGCACTTTTTTCCAAGTGCACCATCTTCTGGGTCTCCCAAGAAGTCGTGCTTTGGGCTCCGAGTAGCCCTAGCCTCCAGCACCACCTGCACCGAAGATCACTGGCCCCCCCTCCACGAGTGTCCTGCAAGCCAGCTCCACGTGCGGCATCATGAGGCTCCTTCGCGGTCGCTAGCCCATTGGCTAGTAGCCCTTAACGAAGGCCAATCTTTTCCTTACTTGGCATCCTGGTTGCTCCAGGCCTGCCCTCACTTACCCTCGCTGGGTGAGTTCCACAGACCTTGCTGGTCTGCACCATCGACGATCTACATCTTACTCAAGACTTGCCGTTGCCAAGGCTTGTTGGGTCCAATCCGGTTTGCGACACCTCCGCACTCGAGAAACATCGAGCACCAGCCCGAATCCTGCTCCTGGTCGCCGACAACGCCTCCCGGACTTCGTGGCTGAAGAGTCAAGATGACCGTCAACGCACCTGAAGCACTTAACATCGGTGGGCATCTGTCCATCGCCTTCCTGGTCACTGGCTAGTGACCCAGACTCTGTCCCCTCTGCTTTCAGGTTCACCAGAACTCTGATCCACTCTTGGATCCACCCGGACACTTTTCTCTTGGCCGCCAGCAGCACTTTGCAGCAGATCGCCATTCGAATCGACGACGAAACCCGACTCCGAAAGGCACCTATGCACCCGGCTTCCCTGGGTGAGGTAACACGAGTACTCCGGTGCTCCCGTGGGTAGAGACTCTTCAAAGTCCTAGATCTCAAAGGGTTTTGTCCTAGTCCTCTTTTAAGTGTCCCTTTCCTCTATTTTCCCGATACCGACTTTCTCCATAGAAGTTAACGGCGTATCGCGGTTGTGTATTTACACTGCACGCGTCTCCCGTGGGTCCCCTGTGTCACTACCTTGGGTGGTTCCTTGTGGTCCAAGCACTTCTAGAGGCTCTAGGCCTAGTGTCTAGTTCAGTCGTGGTTCGCATACCACTTTATTGGTATATGGTTTGGTACGCCCCTAGGGCCCAAACGTGTATTTGTGCTATTATTGTGATTTAAGATCTTATAACTTATGTACTTCGAACTCTAGCCTCATAAAGAGACTAGAGGGGTGTGTTTAGCAATAAATACATATATTTTGAATATATACCTGGTGTGGTGCTCTTTCATTTGGTCACTCAAGAGATTATAGACTGGTAAAACAAGCTGCTTTACATTCCTTCAAGACTTAGCCTGAAGGCTGCTCTCCATAGCTACCACTAGGATAGCTTTCAATAAGGTTGTCTTTAACCTATCTACCATAAGAGTCGATTTGCCCTGGTGCAAGGTGCCCACTATAATTAGTGGACAGCATATGCCAGGCCAACTTCTCACACCCAGCTCCAAATGGAGAGGAAAATGTGGCGAGGAAGGGGGCACTCCTAAAACTCTACGGCAAAATCTATTCTCCTCCAGCTGCATGGCAAGTACGTCCCTGCATCCCCAGATCCCCATACCATATGTTAAAATCGGAAAACATTTACGCTTATAAATCTCTAAAATTGGGGATATGGGCTTTTTACCTATAGACATTGCAAGCGAATAAGTAGTACCAACTGCGCGTGTAAATCTTGTTATTCTATTATTTATGCAGGTATGCCACGTGCAACCTTCATCAAAATCCAGGCCTAGATACGGGAAGGAGCTAACCCTTTCCAGCTTTTTACCCTCTATATTCAGACTACAGGACTTAGTGTTTTTGGGGCCACAAATCAATACAAACATTTTCTTATAGTTTGGCTCCAGCCCCAAGTCCTTCATAAAGTTAACATAGCTGGAGATAAGTTTTTTTAGGCCAATCGCAGTCCTTGCCATAAGGACTGCGTCATCCACATAAAGGAGCGCTGGCACAGCCTTATTCTCAACCTGCGGCACATCAGCCCTGACTGCGACTAATGTTTTCTCCAGATCGTTTGTGTAGAGGAGAAATAAAATTGGGGCAAGGACACATCCTTGACGCACCCAAGCCTAATACTAAACTGTTCTGAGCATTCACCAGCATTACCATACCTCACTGAGGCCGAGAGATCGTGGTGGAGGAGCCTCAGAAAGGAGACCAAACCTGCGTCGACATCCATGTTTACTAAAATGTCCCACAGCTTAGAGCGTGAAACATAGTCGAACGTGCTGGTTAAATCCATGAAAGCTAAATGAGTAGGGGTGCCCTTCGCATATTTATATTTGGCCAGAATGAGGTGCAGATTTAGGCACTGTTCGATCGTGCCTAGGCCCTTCCTAAACCCATACTGGGTAGGAGCCAAAATATTGTTTGCATTTGTCTAGTCCAGGAGGCGATCTAGTACAACTCTCCTGATTATTTTTGCCGAAGAGGCCAGAAGAGATATTGGACGATAGCATTTCGGATCATGCACATCACCCTTTTTAAAAACAGGCACTATCACAGATGAACGCCAAGCTTTTGGGACTCCCTCACTGCAGACTGAATTAAAAACAGCGGTAAGTACCGGGGACCAGAATACTGGATCTTCCTTGAATAAGTCCAAAGGAATTCCATCTGGGCCCGGTGCCTTCTTACCTTTACTGTTAACAATTGCTTTCTGGACTTCACCTTCATTAAAAACAAGGTTTTGGCATGTTAGATTCAGCTGTGATGGGGCATCCTCTGCAGCAAAGTCAGCAGAATAGAGGCCAGCATAGTGGGTCACCCAAGTCTCAGGAGGGATATGGACAGTTACCTTGTCAGCTGGTAGGGTGGGAGATAGAACTGACCGTACAGCCTTCCAAAAGGCCTGAGGATCTTTTGATAGACAGGAGCTCACCACTAAATCCCACTTCTCCTCCTTCAATGCTAACTTTCTTTTTTTTGTGGCAAGCTTATACAGCTTCCTACCTTCCCTTATCACAATCTGGTCTCTAGGATTTTGTTTTAAAGCCCAACGTAGGGTATTATTAGCCTCTCTACAAGCCTTATCAAACCAAGAATGAGCCTGAATAAAGGACTGGGAAATGGGTTTAGAGAGCAGCTGTTTGACTTTATCTAGCAGGATTACAAAACCTTGTATGATACGAGATGGCTCACACGGTACACAATTACAGCTAGACACCAGAGCAGAACTAATCGGTATTACCTGCGACATAATACTATTCAGACTCGCTGTGCGCCAGACCACCCTACGCCCAGCATCTTTGGTGGATAGTGTCAGAAGGGTTGAAGGCTTGGGCTTCTGTCCCCTGTAGGGTAACACTATCTTAGCAGAGATAGGATTGTGGTCACTATGCGGCTTGATAAGGACCTCACATTCCTTGATGGAGGAAAACATGCTCCAGGAGACAAATACATAGTCGATAGTGCTTCCTATACCTCGTCCAATAAAGGTGGGAATATAGTGGTCAGTCAAATTGGGCGCCATATTGACCATACCTCTTTCTAACAGGTAAGAAAATAGAACCCGTCCCCTAGCGTCCATCTCAATTTGGTCCAGCTCGGAAGCAGCTGGATCAAAGGAGGATTGGGGAAACGGTAATGAAAACCCCAATTTGGCATTAAAATCCCCCACCACCACCAACTTAAAAGGACGATCCACTCGAGCCTCTCGCTCCGCGAGCATGTCAATCAACACAAAAAGCCCTTCGAAATTGCCTTTAGATGTAAAATTATTATTATAAAAATTTACCAGGTACAACTTAAAAGTATCTTTCCAGGAAAAACAAAAAGCCTGCGCCTCCCCCCTGCTCCCGGAATAACTGAGCAATCATGCCAGCAATTTCCACTTTGAACCAGGCTGACAAGCCCCCTTAGCTCTGCCAGATATAGAAGGAACAGCGGGCAAATTAAAACATGTAAATCCGTCAAAAACAATATCCTTACACTCCCACGTTTCTTGAAAAAAAACTATATCATAGGTCATAATAAAAGACCGCCATCCCTCCAATACGATCTTTGAGGCTATACCTGCTATATTCCAATTTAGAATTTTCAGACAAGCATTATCTATATGGCCTTTATCAATAGTTGTACTCACACTTACCCCATCGGGGGGAGAAAACAGTAAGGGACCGGGGGGCGAGTAGGAAGCAGAAGTTAGATTAGTGGAATCCTCCAGACCAGTCCCAATACAAGGTCCTACCCGAAGATAGTCATACGGTAGAATGTTGTTCATTAGTACACTAGGACTGGGATTACAAACATCCCTGCCCACCTCCTCTGAACCTAACACCAAGAGTGCAGGGTTAGGTCGGGGAGAGGAAGGTGTTTGTATAGCAAAAACTGGGCTGGCAAGTGATCTGTCCACCTCCTGAAAAACAGTGTGCAGTCATGTAATGCAACACAATGTTGTGTTGTGCCTGCCTTCACCATGGCTAATTCCTCATTGTCTATGAACTGGATGTAGCTGTTGATGTGTCTCCTCATTGTAGGCCAAAGTGCTTTGTTTGGGACATTTCACCAGATGAAGGCAACACTGGATTGAATTGACCCTGTGGTCAGAAACTGTTATACTGACATGTGTCTGTTTTAACTTTATTTGATGTAGGATCCCTTTTGTGAGGTAGGCAATATTGCTCTAGCTGATGATGGAGACCTAGGTAATTGTTGCCTATTGTATGGTGGGCAAATGTCAGATGTATCCCCTCCTTCCATGTTGTGAAAGTCTGCAAGTGATGATGTGATCACTTATCCAGAATAAATGGATCATGTCTTACTTGCTATCTTTCTGACATCATGTCAGCCTATGAATTGAACAATGGAATAAAGATGTTCTCAGCCCGGACACTTGTATGTATGTGCTGTTGTGGCATGGTAGTGATCCTGAGTTGAACATTGTATACATACAACATATCTATATTTCCAGAAATCCCTAGTTTTGGCATTGCAAAGTTCACCTGGTAGTATATTCACATTGTTATCTATGAAAAGTTCAATAAGAGACATTGTTTTGGTGACGTGTGTTTTTAATGAAGTGAACAAGGCCAAAAAATCAACAGAAAAAATCAATAGTGCAAAAGAAGTGAAATCCTTAGTCATGCTGGATGAAAACATTGTAGTAGAGGCCGAATGGTAGTGAGTCCAAAGTTCAACATACTCCTCACATCAGATTTGGAAAAGTGGGCAGGAATAGTCCAACAAAGTGAATGTGTAGCACACACAGGAGGACATTAAGGGCAAGGTTCCTTCCTGGTGTTGGTGTGTGTCTTACCATCCTGAGCTCCTTTATTTTAGGGTGAACATCCCCTCTTTTTAACAGAGGGCTAATCTAGAGCTGCTGAGTTGGGGGTGCTTGCAGGCATGTGCTCCACTGACAGGGCCTCCCTTCCTATGGCTGCTTCAGATGTTGATGGTGGGAATTTACTTGGATCACAGAAAGGGGTAGATGCATGTGGAAAAGCCCTACAGAGGGTGGTATTAATGTCCTGCAGCACCCCAACCAGGGAGGCCACCTCTGTGTGGATGCCGGCCACCTCAGAGTGGATGTCAACAACCTCCCGATATGTGTCCCTATGCAGCTCCTTCATTTCCCAAATTTAAGCCAATACCTAGCTCATGCTATTTTGGGAGTCCTGGTAGACTCCAAGGACATGGGTGAGTGTAGCCTGGTTGACTTGGGTCTCAGTGGTCTCACTCTGTCGGCCCACAGTTACCCTCCCACTACACCTCCCCCAACGGTCCTGTGCCCTTGGCACAGACTGCACCCTCCCACTGTGTCCTGGTTCATCTGTGACTGTGGTGCTGTTAGCCATTGAAGAATCCAGGAATGGGGTGCATAGGATGGTGCCAAATGTGCTAGGTGCACAGGATGGGGGTACAGTGGTTGGCTGTGATGTTTCAGGGGTGGTGCCAGGTGTACAGTGAACCCCACTGTTGGCGTCTGCCCATGCTGACCAGATACGCTAGGAGCGTCATCCACGTCCACCTCATCAGGAGCATTGTTATCACAAAGGGCTTCGTCCTGTGGGGGAGAGGAACTCTGTTCGGTTTCCAACCTCTATGCAGGTGCAGTGGTGGATCGACCTGTTGAGAGATAGAGAACATTGTCAATGTTGGAAGTATAGTTTGTGTCAAGGTAAATGGGGACCTAGAATGGAACGAAATAGATAGAAATTAGTATTGTTTTCTATTTGCATGGAGTTGAAGTTGGTTACTAGACATTTGTACACATTCATTAGATTTAGTAGATTTCCTCGGTTCATCAACTGCAAAGATTTGTGGCATTTTGTCTTTAGGGATAGACATGATATCTCTAAAACTCTGCTACAAACACAATTTGGTCCTAACATGTATATTTGTCCATTCCAATGCCTAGTTGTGTCTAATACAGGCAAACACCCAGCTTGGTTATATATATTTAGCATTGTTCCTCGTGAGAAGTGCAGAGTTGGGGGTCACCTGGCACTGCTAATCTGCTGAGTTTACTTCATGGCTGGCACATTAGGGGTGCACCATTGTTATGGTGTCACTGATGTCATCATTAATATGAGTTGATGGGCCCAGGACATCATCAGGCAAAGTATTCAGATGCATATCTGAGTGGAGCATTGTCTGTACTTTGCTCAGTCCATGATGAGTGAACATCAGTAGTGACATGGCAGACAAGTGAGAAGGGGCAAAACAAATGTATCAGCTTGGTTAGAGTTGGAGTGACAGGGCCTCATATGTAGTTGTAGTCATTTCAAGGTCACTGTACCAACACTTGAATATTGGTAACCTGCATGATAAGTAAACTTTAGTAGTGACATGGTAGACAAGTGAGAAAGGCAAAAGGAGTGTATCAGCTTGGTTAGAGTTGGAGTGACAAGGCATCATGGTAGTTGTAGTCACTTTAATCTCACTTTAGCAACACTTGACAAATGGTCAGTATATCACAGCTGTTGTCAACATGCATTTGGGATGGACCATACATTTACATTTTCACACATTTTATGGGTCCTGGATAGATAATTTGATGGTAATAGAGTTACAGTCAGCATTGCAACATGTGGCATGAATTTGGATACATCTGCTCTTCTATGCAACAATACACATTGCCACAGACAAACCAACATCTCAGATACTTTTATTATTGCATTTAAGGAAAGTAGATAAAGAACAGAATATGAAAAGCAGATTTGAGAGCAAACTGGACAATATAATATTGTGGCAGTTAGTGAAGTGTAACTTACCAGAGTCCACTACCCCTTCAATTCCTGACAACCCATCAATATGTCAGATTGCCAAGACCTTCTCTTCCCAGGGTTAGAGTTGTATTGGTGCTCTGGGAGGGCTACCACCAGTCCTCTGAGCCTCCAGCTGGTGGCTGTTGTACTTGCCCCATACCTTTATCCTGAGGTCATTCCACCTCTTCCTAATGTCTACCTATGTGTGCAGGGTGTTACCAACAGCATTCACACTGTCGGCTATCCTGTTCCACATTTCTATTTTCCTATTGTGAGGAGTCTGCTGGACTTAGCACCCAAAACTGAGTGGCTCTATTCAAAGATTTCATCCACCATGACTGTCAATTCTTGCTCAGTGAAGCTGTTTTTTTAGCAGGCATGGTGAACAATACAAATATGTGAGGGAGTATGCGAATGGATAATAAAGAAGTGATAGAGGTAAAAAGGTGGCCAAAAAATAAAAAGTTGGAGAGTGCTTATTGGGAAGAGGAAAATATGTAGCAGAGAAAATGGCTGGCTGACTGTCTTGCTGTGCTGCAGTTTTGGAGCAAAGGATGCTGGTCAGGGATGGGGTGTGTTTTTGTAGTGTGATTTGCAAGTGTGTCCACTTGCCAAAGCGCATCAGGTGTGTAGTTTTTAAATCCATCCAATGGTCGCTGCTTCTTTTGGTGCGTACCGCGGCTGTCAACAGCTGTTGGGTAACCGCCGTTTGCTGAGCATCACTGAAAGACTGCGAGTACGACTGTGTAGTCATAAAATGCTCAGCGGGTAGATGGCGGACCTGGTGGCATCGTAGGACACACCGCCCTCAGTACTGACCGCCCCTATCACACCGGGTAGACTACCTTGGCCGCGGTTGGCATTTCATACAGCAGAACTCGTAATACGGAAGGTGGTAGCCCACCGGCACAGCAGTGGTGTGGACGAAGTGGACACAGTTCTTGAGCGGTCAGACCACCAAACTCATAATCAGGCCCATAAATATACCTGAACATTAACCAATGACACATAATGAAGAATATTCTCCACAGAAAATAACTTACTAAAATCTTAGCAAGTGTGAAACGTGGATGATGGATGAGACCTTCAAAATGTTGTCCACCAGGGGACCGCGGTGGCGAGGCGGTCAGGGCCTTTGTAATATGCAGGTGGTGCCACGGCGGCACCGCCATGCATATTACTAGTTTCAGGACTGCCAACGGTGTCATGGAGGTCTTTACTCCATGAAAAGGCTGGCAGTCTTAAAACAAGGGGGGGACCTACAGGGCCCCCTGTTCTGCATGGGGATGCATGCAGGGGGCACAACATGTGCCCCACTGTGTGCATGAACCCCAGCTCCTGCATGGCATGGACTTTACAGTCCATGCCTTGCAGAAATCATTTTTAGCATTCCCATTGTGGTGCCAGTTTTTAGGGGCACCACCTTGGGAGCACCAAGAACCAGCCCACCAGGCAGGAGGGAACTCCTAATCTGGCAGGCGGCCTGACCACGGCTTTGGTGCAGCTGGAGCGTGCCAGTGGCGTACCGCCCGTTGCACCAAAAGTGGTAATCGGACCCTAAATGTAGAATATTGTACAAACAGCCAATTTGCATTTGAAATCAAAAACATAGCACTAGCCAATGTCCCTATCACAGAGGTAGCCAACCACTGCAATTTCATAATAGTTCACCCTTACCACCAACAGAATTAAGACATACTAAGCCCTCTAATGGATAATTTCGAGACACTTGAGTTGGCAGACTGCATTGCTCCAGACACAGACACCAACCCAAATTACAACTACCATGGTGAAATGTCTATGACAATACCATGGCACAGGATATCAAAACAACGCAGTGGAAGGATGGCACTATGCCTTCCAATCCACATTGGATTCAAGCTAACCTGGCTGATGAGGCATGATACCCCGAAACTGGTCCCAGGATGCTTGTTTCTGGTCCAGGGAGGACCTGGCTTGGCAGATCAGGCTGGACTATTCCCATGAGGAGTAGGGTCAAGACTGATTTGCACATGGCTGGTTCTAAATTGGGGTGGCATGGTGAGCAAAAGAATGATGGATTTAACCCATATCTCTTGACTGGGGGTGACGGTTTGGTTTGTTCCACATTCAGTCCATCATTTGTGTGTCTTTTGTTTTCTCACTCTAAGTGCACCGGGTATGCCCAGACGTGGGCCCCAGGCTCACTGTGCCACTCGATTCAAGCTAGCAAGGCTGATGAGGGGTGATACCCTGAAACCGCTCCCATGATGCTTGATTCTGGTCCAGGGTGGACCTGGCTTGGCAGTTCGGCTAGACGTTTCCCATGAGGAGCAGAGTCAAGACTGATTTGCATGTGGCTGGGTCTGAACTGGTGTGGCATGGATTTAACCCCGGTCTCTTGACAGAGGGTGAATGTTTGATTTGTTTCCCATTCTGTCCATCATTTGTGTGTCTTTTGCTTTCAATCCACATAAGGCAGAACCCATCTTTATAGAAGTATTACAAAAAGAGCAAAGCTACCAACAACTTCAAATGGAGCAATATGTTAGCTAAATTGCCCCTAAACTTAGCAAACAAACCAAAAGAATGTACAACATGCTACAATGTAAAGTAAACATTTACATAAATAACAAAAGAGTAGATTACTTAGAAGTAATAACCAAAATCATATTATAAGATAAATTATAACCAACCAAATTACAAAAAAAATGACAAAATGTAAAGGAAGGTAACAAATCTTGTTTTTAATAAATAATAAATATAATATTTTATTACATCAATCCAAAAATTAAATATAATTTTAAAATTAATGGAGACTGAAATAATAAAATATTATATAAATTGTTCTTAAAAAATGTAAACATCACAAGCCAATAAACTAAAAGCAAACTCAATCCATCAAATAAAATAATTACACCACATAAAACACACAATCCCAAAGAACATTCACATACTATTTATGCAAACACTATAATATTGCATTTCCCACCCAGAAGAAATTAAATAAATGCAACTTACTGTTCGTAGCTGCAGATCTTCCTCTGTATCCACTCATTAAAAATATCAATCCAGCAAAAAACTGAAAAAATCATGTCCAAAAAGTGCAAAAAGAAAACAAATCCACTACAAATTCCTCGAAGGAATCCAGGAAACTCAAAAAAAGGAAATCAAAGCAAAGAACATTGGTTTATTATAAACAAAAATAGATTTCCTTAAAAAAAATAACCTGAAAC
This sequence comes from Calotriton arnoldi, assembly GCA_963921515.1. Classification (NCBI taxonomy): domain Eukaryota; kingdom Metazoa; phylum Chordata; class Amphibia; order Caudata; family Salamandridae; genus Calotriton; species Calotriton arnoldi. The sequence continues at coordinate 2,812,882 of CAWUFW010001420.1, read as the reverse complement.
TCCGCATGCCCATTGGAAATGCTTGTAGAGAAAGACCTGTAAAGTATAAAAACCTACCCGTAAAACAAATTAGATTCCTCAAAAAAACAAATACATCACACTTAATCATCAAAATGTATATATAACATAACAATACATTACTAAAACAGCGTTCAAAAACTCAAAACTACTAATTAGTGAAAAACATTACTAGTAGTATATCTAAATATACCAAAAACCCACAAAAAAACTATAATTAACATGTAGACCTCCTCCCTCATCCCCTACCCTAAAAACACTTAGAGGTGTACTTACCTATCTGATGAACAGCCGCACCTTGCCACAACCTAGTTCCGGTCAAAGAGACTTAATATAACACAAATAGATTAGAAAATAGAATATAACAGTGAAAAAACAAATGGCCACTAAATGAAACTAAAAAAGACCCCCATAGAACTGGATGGGAAATGATGTAAAATGTTGAATAATTGTATTAAAAAATGTTAAAAATATATAGAAAATGTAAAACATGTAAATCAAATGTTTTTTTAAACGTTTTACGAAGTATAAATTAAATAATAGAATTAAATATATACAATTATTTAATATGTACTATCTATCTATCTAAGAGCTTTTTAATTTTATTTCTAAACACTAACAATATTAATAAAATAGCACAAAATAGCTATAAAACATAGAAATACAACTAAAATTAAGAATTTCAAACTAAAATAAAACAATTAAATAATGACACTCCAGCATGACCCATTTTTAAAAAAAAGTGTTAGACACTAAAAAGTTGACATTTACTATTCACAGACCAGTCTAACCATATTGGGGAAGATGTTGGACACTAAAGAGGTAACATTTACTATTCCTACTCCAGTCTAACTACATTGTGGGAAGTGCTGGACACTAAAGGGGTAACATTTGCTACTCCCACTCCAGTCTAACCATACTGGTGAAGGTGATGGGCAATAAAGGTGTGACATTTACTATTCCCACTCCAGTCTAATCATATTAGGGGAAGATGTTGGACACTAAGGGGCCGATTCCGATCTCGGTCGGAGGCGTACCCAACACCATTCGGTCGGGAAAAAAGCCATGCGAAAGCCTGTTTCCCGACCGATCCGTACAGTACACAGGACGAGCAAGTACGATGCGCACAACAGCAAAAATCCGGCCGAGCCGTACTCACCCAAACCAGGTCCTGTTCTCCGACCGAGGCGAATCCGGAAACGCCGAATCGAGTCGCACGGAAGGAAAAATGCAGCCCCGTCCGGCCGGACAAGTACGATGCGCTTCCCGTACGCGCCGAACCCGTCGCTACGCACGGCACGTCAAAGCATCCGGGAGAGGCGCACATAAGCTCCGATTCGCGCCACAACACGATCCACGGCTACGAGACGAACACGGCACCGACGAGGACGAGGCGAAGTGACGAGGACGACGCGAAGCAACACGAACCAACCATGAATCCCTTCGTCCCGATCATACCAATATTCTACATCTACTACCGGAACAGGCACGGACGCGTACGGCGCAGAAGGTAAGCCAGACACCAACCACAAAACACATACAACACGTACACGACACATCACACACACACACGGGGATGCTGAATATACTTACACCAGCAACAGCAGCACCATAGGGGCGGGATGCCCATCACCAATGCCACATATGCACACAGGTGCCTGAATGCGCACCACCACCCCTACCCAGGGGGGGCTGGATGCCTACCACAACTACCACCCTTAGCCATGGGGGGCTGGATGCCCGCCACCACTACCACCCATAGCCAGGGGGGGCTGGATGCCTACCACTACTACCACCCTTAGCCAGGGGGGGCTGGATGCCTACCACTACTACCACCCTAAGCCAGGGGGGGCTGGATGCCTACCACTACTACCACCCTTAGCCAGGGGGGCTGGATGCCTACCACTACTACCACCCTTAGCCAGGGGGGCAGGATGCCTACCACTACTACCACCCTTAGTCAGGGGGGCAGGATGCCTACCACTACTACCACCCTTAGCCAGGGGGGCAGGATGCCTACCACTACTACCACCCTTAGCCAGGGGGGGCAGGATGCCTACCACTACTACCACCCTTAGCCAGGGGGGGCTTGATGCCTACCACTACTACCACCCTTAGCCAGGGGGGGCTGGATGCCTACCACTACTACCACCCATAGCCAGGGGGGGCTGGATGCCTACCACTACTACCACCCTTAGCCAGGGGGGGCAGGATGCCTACCACTACTACCACCCTTAGCCAGGGGGGGCTTGATGCCTACCACTACTACCACCCCCAATCATAGGATGGACAATGCATGACACAACAAGCACACCACAACCTAGGGAATGCAAGATAAAGACATCCCCCCACCACCATGACAAGCGTGTGTAGGCTGTGTCAAATGCCTACAACACCGAACATGACTTTGAACATACAATGTGACCCCCTAGCACATGTGCCACACATATATGTGTGTGGCACCCACAATGCAAGCAGCCCATGACCATTGTGGCAATGGGGCCTAAACCCCCATCATCACAGTGACCAAAAGGCAAGTGTGGGGTCCATAGCTGAAGCACATTTTGACCATTGTGGCAATGGGGTCTAAACCCCCATCATCACAGTGACCAAAAGGCAAGTGTGGGGTCCATAGCTGAAGCACATTTTGACCATTGTGGCAATGGGGTCTAAACCCCCATCATCACAGTGACCAAAAGGCAAGTGTGGGGTCCATAGCTGAAGCACATTTTGACCATTGTGGCAATGGGGTCTAAACCCCCATCATCACAGTGACCAAAAGGCAAGTGTGGGGTCCATAGCTGAAGCACATTTTGACCATTGTGGCAATGGGGTCTAAACCCCCATCATCACAGTGACCAAAAGGCAAGTGTGGGGTCCATAGCTGAAGCACATTTTGACCATTGTGGCAATGGGGTCTAAACCCCCATCATCACAGTGACCAAAAGGGAAGTGTGGGGTCCATAGCTGAAGCACATTTTGACCATTGTGGCAATGGGGTCTACACCCCCATCATCACAGTGACCAAAAGGTAAGTGTTGACAAAGAAAGAGCTGCAACTGCCAAACTGCATGGATCATTCCTGGTCACAGAACCAAAAACTCATCTGTGGCAAAGTAGTGTATGTGTCCCATTGCAACATAAATTGGGTGAGCCAAATACTGCAGTGCAAATGAGACATTCCTTTGGCCATGTGCAGACAAACAACACCCATGGGGGCTGACACCGTCAACATTCATCAATGACACAATGACAGAAGTGACCATCAGAATGCAGAACCACATATTTGCACCAATGGGCACACAAATGCAGATATCCTGTGGAGACAGCAGATGTGAGGTGAACAGATACCATACCATGGCAGCAATGGGACACACAAACCATGATCACTGTGCTGACCGATGACCTAGGAGTCCCAGGGACAGCAGGGGAAACACACCAAACAACATACAGCCAATGGCACAACCAAGATATGCCAATGCAGTGGTGCAGATGCACAAACACAAACAGGCAGACCAACACTGTCATCATACACAGCAGGTGAGGGGTGGGGGTGCCAGTGTCCCCAGGCAACCACACAACACATGAGGAGAGCTGAATACCAATCATACAGATGTGCATACACTGCCACACTAAGGTAACTCATGGATCCAAATCCCCTATGTGGGCAAGCAGGCATTGTCAGATGAGAGGGAGCACAAAACACACATGTCACACAGGCACGTAGGAACAACAACTGACACAGCAAGACACAGACACACCACAGCACCACCCCCAGGGCCCCCACAATGTGGTGACCCTGGGCTGAATAAAAATCCCACTGTGATGACAAAGCTAAATGTCGTTCACACTGTGAACCACAGTCAGGTGTCCTGAGCAACAAACTACCATCACACCTACACAAGCACAAATCAATCAGCATGGCCAGTAAGCCAAGGCCAACATGGAGGCAGGGGACTAGCTGGGCAACGACTCCCATCTGCACACACTCAAGACCACACCCCTCGACCTCCAACAATGTGCAGCAGTGAAGTACACATGCACTGGTGACATTGCACATGCACCCATGACCATTCCAGGGTGGTGGGTGGGAACCAAGGTGCAGAAACACATCACACATGGCCACTCAACAAGACTCCTGAATGTCTGACACACTGCACACTACGCTGTACATGGACATGACGGCGATACCACACCAACCAATGGGATCCCAGCCACAGTCACACACCAATGAAGAAGCCAAGGTCACCCACAAAGAACACACATAGACAACAACCAACATTGCAGCCCGGACCCTGAGGAGTGCCAGCAGTCACACACACAACGTGTCACAATCACTGAAAGATAACACGAACTGAAAATCACATGACAGGGGCAAACAACAAGTGCCAAGGGGAAACCTGACTGTGACCCATCTGCGTCTGCACACAAACTCAGCCCTGACAGCAAACACACCTATGGGTGACACCCTGATGACCAGTAATGTGCCATGCACCCACATCACAGAGAACACAGGGAGAAGACTTTGGGGGAACATAGCTCAAGTCAGCAAGCATCACAAACAGGTACAACACTAGGGATCACAGCATGCGCAGATAAATGGAAGTGAACACACAGACATGCACACACAACACACACCTTGGGCGCAGGCAATGTCACACGTGTACACACTGCCATGAGGGGACTCCACTCCTGTGTGAGGAAAGCTGTGCCATATGTTGCCTCAGTAGGGCCCCATCATGTCAGCTGAGCACTTGGTCACACAATCAACAATTAGCACCAAATGAGGGCTCCCATCACATCAGCCTGGTCATGGATGTGCCAACGGAATCATCAGCACAGATCCAACACACTTGTATAGCAATGTTGCACTGACTACACGGATGAGTCCTTCCCCATTGATGCCCAAACCTGCATGTCCAGTGGAGATGGCAACACGGTCAGGGAAGTAGACAAATCCAACAATGGAAGGCACAACAGATGTGCAGGGGTGGAAGCCACAGATATGAAAATGCTAATGTAAGTAGGAAATCCCATTGCCAAATACTGAACACATGACACCCTCAGATGCTGCTATGGATGACATGGATACACCACATGATAGGACACATTCCCCCTGGACCACATGGGTTCCTGCACAGTAACACCTCATAATCATGAGACCAGATATCACCATCACTGCAGCAAGGGCATGGTTAGCAGCACCAACAACATGTACATCTGAAGCATGAGCACTAGAGAAAAGAAAGTTGCTTTATTCAGCATATGTGTTGATTGAAAACGACGTCCAGAAAAAAAAAAAGGCCAATGGCCAGTCCATTGTCAAAGTTCAAACAGGGTGACACTGGCAGATGTCACCCTATGCATGCCTGCACAAAACCAGGGACAATCCACTAGGAGGGGCAACCGGGGGGCAGGCCAGGCACCGCAGGGACAGGATCAGGGCTCACCAGGGGAGTCAGGGAAGGGGTGGTGGGTGCTGGAGAGCCACTGACAACTGCAGTGGAGGTGTCTGACATGGTGTGTGCCGGCACAACTGGGGGGCATGACTCAGATGTCGTGGGTGCCGGCACAACTGCAGTGGACCCTGCAGATGCAGTGGACAGGTCCGCCACTGCAGTGCCCAAGTCAGACAGGGCGGTAGTGGACTCCACTGCAGTGCCTACCTCCAGGGGAGGAGAATGGGGAACAGGCAAGGTGGGTTGGACAGAGGGGAGGACACCCTCACCACATCAGTGGCACAGACAAGCGCAGCGGGGGTGTGGTGCTGGGAGAGCAAGTGGCAGGGGAGAAGGCCGGAGCATCTTGGGGATGGTATATCTGTGGGTGGGGGAACCTGGGGCAGGGTGTGGTGGGGGCACCTGTGGAGTGGGGGCCTGAGGGATGGAGGAAGGAGACCTGGTGCTTGAGCTGCAGGGCGGTGGTGGGGTCTTGCTCTTAGGACTCCGTGGGGACTTGTGGGTGGGGGCCTCAGTCCGTCTGCGCCTGGGGGAGGGTGTCCGGGGGCGAGGGGCACTCTGCTCCGTGTGGGTGGGCTTCCTCTTCCCCCGGGATGCTGGAGCAGCTTCATCGGTGGGGAAGAGGCCGAGGTCACAGAGGAAGAGCTGCTGTGACTTTGGGGTTGCAGGTGAGGCAAGGGAGGGTGCTTTGGAGGGAGAGGGAACTGAGGACTGCGCAGTGCATGTGGATGCGTGTGTGTGTTCCAGGGCCCCATCCCCTGTGAGTCTGGCTTCAGTCCCCTGAATGTGCGTGCGTGTGCGTTTTGTCATTGGCGTGCGTGTCAGTGTGCTGGATGTGTGTGTGCTGGTGTGTGCCTGTGCCGGTGTGTGTGTGCTTGGGATGGGTAAGGTGCTGGGGAGTGTGGATGGAGCAGAGGCAGGAGGGGTGAGGGACCGTTTGAGGAGGGACACTGCTGCCGTCAGGGAGGAGTCCATGGACCTATTGCCCCTCTGTAGGTCAGACATGCCCGATGAGATGCCCTCCATGAACGACACCAGCTGAGTCAACAGCGCGGTGTGCGCATGGAGGACACTCAGCATGGCTGTCTGCCCTACATGGAGCTGGCGAAGGAGGTACACAGACTCCTCACTCAGGGCAGCAGGGGACACAGGGGCAGGGGCTGCGGTGCCTGGCCCAAAGGAGACACGCTCCCGGACATGGGAGCCTCCACGGACCTGGGGAATGGGAGCCGATGGGAGGGCGGTGGTGGTGCTGGTGGTGGCGGGGACAGCAACACTAGCTGGGGTGTGGTGGCTGCTGACACCCGCCTCCACAAGGGAGTCATCCTCCGAGTTGCTCTGGTCCTCAGCTGAGGTGGATGGTGCTGAGGACTCCTCGGTGTGGCTCCCCTCGCCCTCCGTGCCACTGGGTCCCTCCGACCACTCCTCGGCTGCTGACCCAGTCTGGCTCTCTGGCTCCTCCTGGTCCGTGGAGCTGTCCCCTTCCGTGGCCGTGGATGTATCTGCAAACAATGGGGAAACAGACAGACATCAGTCACCTGCACATGACGCACACACCACTGTGAGCACAGCACATCACAGAGCAAGCCCTGGCATCATTAGTTGTACATTGCTAAAAGTGCCCTAACTGAACAGGAGAAGCCAATTGTCAGTCTGATGCCAAGCATGGCACTCACATCCCACATGGCCTTGCACCCATCTGTCTGGTGTCTGTTGGATTGCAACACCCCAGTGTGGACACATGCACCAAGTACACAGTAGTTGGACAGTGCAGAGGACACGGTGTGGACACATCACAGCTCTTGCCACTGAGTCAGTACAGGTTTCCGGATGAAAGGGATGCCCAGAGTCAAATAGGAAATGCATGTGATGCATACCAGCGACAGACACCATGATGCACCCATGTCCTGATAGCCAGCGCCACTATGGTGTGCATGTAGCACATGTCACTCCCCTGCAGGCTCAACAATCAGTAGACACATGCCATGGCGGAGGTATGACTGCAAAGTCATACATCACTGTCTCAGTGATGTATGACTTTGCAGCCAGGCAACAACACTCTGCACTGTGTCACAATAGTAGGTCATGGGGAATGCAAGTCCTGGAGCTGCACAAGTGCACATGTACATCCCCCCACAACACATCCTCTTAACCCTCATCTGTCCAGGTCATACCTATTGGACATATGGTAGACCTGTGACACTACCCTCTGAACCTGAGCCCCTCACACTCTGCTGTGCATGGGGAACAGCTGCCTGAACTTCACATTCACATGCCCCAGTCTGCATGGGCAGCTGATCAGACACCTATGTGTCACACAAGTATCGACTCCTATGGTCACATCTCCAGTGGCATGCTGAGCCCCTACCAAGAAACTCCACAGCAGTCCTGGCGACTAATCCACAGCACACTGACACAGAGGCAGACACCTGAGGGGTCAAATCACTGCGCACAATGTGTCAGCTGATACACGGGAGTGGGAGTACAGAGTGTATTGTATGGCCTGGAGTAGGCATGACTGTCCAGCCCCACATGAATGAGGGTTGAGCCCTGGACTGTAGGCAGCTGGCTAAGTATGTGTGACACACGTCATATACATACTCCTGGGGCCCAAACATTGTTCCCACCCGCAGCATGGGTGTGTGCCAGATACCCCAGCCACATGTGGTGGATCAGCTCAGCAATTGGACCACAGATCAAAGTAACACGCTGAATACATGTCAGAATACAGGCATTGTGTAAGCAATGGACCCACCCATGATGCCCACCACAGAGTCAGGGAAACAGATGCTGTCTCCCACCTTGAGTCAAGCAAACTGCAAGGACACAGTCCTAAGTGACAGAATCCCCTGCATGTAAGGGCCACACCTGGGTATCAGATGAGGAGTGGGCAGTGCACAATAGAGGGACATGGCTCCTGGACAACATGACTGCTGTACTGTGGCAGTTTAACCAGGCCCGAGGAGGGCACATAGCATGTTAGACAGAGTTCACAGTGCAGTCTTTGACTCACCCCCTCCTTGCTGCTCTCTGGCCTTCAGCTGCCCATCCAGGTCTGGAAAGACCACCGCCAGGATCCTGAGCATGTGGGGGGTCAGGGTCCGTGTTCCGCCCCTCCTGCGAGGAGGCGACAGCTTCAGCTGGACCCGTGCAATCCTCCGGGTCCAGCCCCGAAGGTCCTGCCACCTCTTTTGGCAGTTGCGGATCCGGCGCTTGTAGACCCCCACGGACCGGACAGCCCGGACGATGTCCTTCCATATCTCCTGCTTCCGATGGGCAGAAGCCTGTCAGGATGACAAAGTGATAAGGCCATTACTACACATGCAACATATCCGTGCATGACACAGTTGCATATACATGTCGCAATCACAGGGGCACATGGTGTACACAGGCAGTGCACGGCTGCCCATGGACAGTTTTCCAGAAGTCACTACATGGTATCATTGCATGGGGAGTAAAACCCTGTTCAGAAGCACTGTCACTGCACCATACCTGTCCAGTGCAAGTCACTACACACTATGGGGGGTGACAACTACTCAGTGAGCCTGCTAGCCAGTGGCGTGCAGACTCTCAGCCTTGCTAGTCTGACAAAATGCACATTCAGAAAGGCAGTGCACAGGACACTCACCTGCTCCCCTGGTGTCCCATACAGCTTGCTGTACTGTGGAAGTAGGCTGTCCAGCAGGGCCTGGTTCTCTTCAAGGCTGAAGGCTGGGGCTCTCTCCACAGTACGTGCCATTGCAGGGTCCAGAGGGGCAGAGACAGCAGCAGTGCAGTGGCAGATGTCGTCTTGGAGCATGTAGTGCAGGCAAGTGGGCTCTCAGGGGAACAGCCAGCAATATATATGTGCTGGAGAGGCAGATACTGTCCCTTGTGTCCAAAGTGATAGGTCCAAGTCGTTTGCATCTTCTGAATCTGGCCAATCCATGGAATAGCAGCACCTAAACACGCCCACAGCATCCTTCAAATCTTCAACTTCATGACATACATGATTTTGCAACATTGTTGTGGGTGACCAACTGAATTTACAGCAACCGACTCGTTCGAAATTCGAAAACGCGTCCGTTGCCAGGCAAGCCCATTGTCAATGGGTGCGCACCGATCGGTCCATTGCAGTTCAACGCGCACAGGGGTACAACGCGTACCCGCACACATTGAAGGCAATGGGCCGGCCGGAGGCACCGATCGGTCCATTGCGGTACAACGCGCACAGGGGTACAACGCGTACCCGCACACATTGAAGGCAATGGGCCGGCCGGAGGCACCGATCGGTCCATTGCGGTACAACGCGCACAGGGGTACAACGCGTACCCGCACACATTGAAGGCAATGGGCCGGCCGGAGGCACCGATCGGTCCATTGCGGTACAACGCGCACAGGGGTACAACGCGTACCCGCACACATTGAAGGCAATGGGCCGGCCGGAGGCACCGATCGGTCCATTGCGGTACAACGCGCACAGGGGTACAACGCGTACCCGCACACATTGAAGGCAATGGGCCGGCCGGAGGCACCGATCGGTCCATTGCGGTACAACGCGCACAGGGGTACAACGCGTACCCGCACACATTGAAGGCAATGGGCCGGCCGGAGGCACCGATCGGTCCATTGCGGTACAACGCGCACAGGGGTACAACGCGTACCCGCACACATTGAAGGCAATGGGCCGGCCGGAGGCACCGATCGGTCCATTGCGGTACAACGCGCACAGGGGTACAACGCGTACCCGCACACATTGAAGGCAATGGGCCGGCCGGAGGCACCGATCGGTCCATTGCGGTACAACGCGCACAGGGGTACAACGCGTACCCGCACACATTGAAGGCAATGGGCCGGCCGGAGGCACCGATCGGTCCATTGCGGTACAACGCGCACAGGGGTACAACGCGTACCCGCACACATTGAAGGCAATGGGCCGGCCGGAGGCACCGATCGGTCCATTGCAGTACAACGCATCACTGTACATGTGACTGGCATAGGTCAGCATGCCTGTCTCAGATGGACATATGCCAGACACAGATAGCTCCCAGGGAGTGAGGGGCACACCTACATCACGACAGCCTGTCCAAACCTTATCATAAGGCATGTAAGGCTGCATTTCCTATTGTGTGTATGTTGGTGTACATGTTGTCCTGTGGGTGTCACCTGTGGGCAGCCACCCCCAGGCTGTGCACGTGTTCATGGGGACAGGATCCTGGGTGTTACGTGTACGTGACCACTGTGATGTGCAACTGTTCATATCTGTGCATGTGTCATGGTCACATTTCACAGTGGTGTTTGTGTATGTCATGTCACATACCCCGTGAGTCCTATGTGGGACAGTATGTTTGAGCCAGGGTGTCCCAGTGGCACAATAGTGATGGACCTCCACAGTCTTTGTGCATGTAGTGTTTACAATGTCTCTGATTTCATGTGCACAATGGGAGACAGTCTCCACATCCACGTTGTGTGTGCATGGACTCTGATGTTGTGCGTGTGTGTCACAGACGTCCATGTCTGTCCTGCCATGGCAAGTGTGGCCACTACCTGTGGGGGTCATGTTTGTTTTGCTGTGGTGTACACATGATACTCCAGGTGATGCCAGTGTCCATGTGGCATTACAGGGTCCCTGGGAATGTACCTGTCGTTGAGCTGTGGTGCCTGGGGCACATCTGTCCTCACATGTCACTGTGGGGGGTGACTGTGACACGGCATCATGATATCCAATGGGCCAACCTGGGACAAATTGATGCCACCTGTAGGACCGTGTTGACAGATGTTGGCCATGTATGTACCATACATGTCCTTCCGGTACTGCACACTTCATGTAGTTGTGCCTCATGATGATGTATGTTGGGATCTTGAGTGTGTTCAATGCTGCATATGTGGGGTGACTTACGATCTTGCTTACTTCTCCTCTGCACTGCAGGGCTCCTGCTGTCCATCGGCCATTCCCAGACCTGGCAACGATGGTGGAACGGGACAGCATCCGACGGTACCGCTTCACCAGGCAGCTGATTGAGGATTTGGCAGTGCAGTTGTCCCCACATTTGCAGCCTGGCCGGCCGTATCCTACAGCGCTGACCCCCAAGGTGAAGGTGATGGCAGCCCTACACTTCTTTGCCACCGGTACCTTCCAACATACTGTGGCGTCTGCTGGTGGGATGTCACAGACCATGTTCAGCCGTGTGCTCCGCGATGTTTTGGCAGCAATGTTGCTCTTCCTGAACCGGTACATCTATTTCCCTAGACTGCGACGACTCACTGATGTGAAGAGTGACTTTTATGCCCTGGGGAGGATGCCGCATGTCATTGGCTCCATTGATGGGACACATGTGGCTTTGGTACCACCACAGGCCCAGGAGCAGGCCTACAGGAACCGCAAGCACTACCACTCGGTCAATGCACTGGTGGTGTGTCTTGCAGACATGACCATCACACACGTGTGTGCCCGTTTCCCTGGTTCAGCACACGATGCCTTTGTGATGAGGAGTAGTCGCATCCCCAGGATGATGGCACAGATGCAGAACCAGCGTGCCTGGCTTGTCGGTGTGTACTGACTTTGTGCCATTGTGTGTGATCTGATCTGTAGTATTCCGCCCACTTTTCCAAGTCAGCTAATGTGCACTTGTCTGTCCGTAGGTGACTCGGGATACCCCAACATGCCGTGGTTGCTGACACCCCTCAGGAACCCTGTGACACCTGCCCAGATGCGCTACAATGAGGCACATGGTCGGACCAGGAGAGTGATTGAGCGGACCTTTGGTCTCCTGAAGAGCCGCTTCCGCTGCCTGGACAAGACCGGAGGGTCCCTCCCATATGCCCCTGCGAAAGTGTGCAAGATTATCATCGTCTGCTGCATGCTCCACAACATGGCAGTGCGGAAGGAGTTGCCTCTCATCCAGGATGACGATGACCAACATCCGCCACCTGTGGAGGATCCTGGCCTGGACCACGATGCCAGTGACGATGATGATGATGATGGTGATGGTGATGTCCGCACACAGCTCATCACCAACTTCTTTAGCTGAATGTGAGTATCCTGAGGTGTCATGTCAATGATGTGAGTTGGCATGATGTGTGGGTGGTGCTCTGGTGCTGTTGGAGTGTGTCCATGGGCTACTTGACTGGATGTGTGTTGCGATGTGTGCTTACAGGTGGGCTGTACTCCCCAACAGTGTTGACATGCTAACTTGGTTCTGGGTGGGTATCTTGTAACATGTATTGTGCATGAGTTTTGCTGTTCTGTCCTGTACTCCATTGCTTTTGACTGTGTGTCATTTCTGTCCTTCACAGGGTACTTTCAGATTCGTTTGGTCAACTGTGTCCACCGACGACGTGATTGCACATCCAGGCTGGTAGCTGTTGTGTCCCTACAGGTGATGTGCGCCACACCCATGGACTTCCTTCCATCTACAGTTGTTGACTGTGTGCCCGCTACCAGGTGGGGTTACCTTGCATCTGTAGTGGTTACGGCATGTTGCTACTGTGTAATAAACCTGTGCTTCACTTAGTGATGTGCGTTGTCTGTGGTCACACATTTGACTGCCATTTGCTTACTGCACCTGTGGGCTACTTGACTACAACTGGGAATGGGTGTGGTGTCTGTGCATTGCACCGTCTTCCCTGGCAACATCAGTGTAGGCAATGAGTCAGATGGCCTAGGTGTGTATGTGTCGTGTAGCCCTGGTGGTGTGTCTCCCTCATGTGTGTCACGTTGCCTGTACTCACATACCTGTGTTGTCCTTGCTGTTGCAGTTCGCATACACAGTGTAATTTTGCAGTTCATCATCCCCATAACAGCACCCACGTTGGAATCACGACAGAGGCAAGTATGGTGTATTAGTGTGTTTATTGTGATACATTTGTGTTAATAGTGCATAGGATGGGTTGTGCTGTACATGAATCTTGCAATCCCAAGTTCCTAGGTGAATTGAAAGTCCGGGTAGACAGGATCCCCAGTATCGGGGCCACAGTTGTCTGACACATTGGTCCAACTTGTACTCCCCATGCAATGTGTGGGAGTAGTGTTGCCGTCAACAGGGTGAACAGTCTGTGCACAAAGGCGAACATCCAGAACAGGTTCAGGCTTCCTGGGAGTTGCGCTTGGCCATCGGCCTCTCACTTTTCCCTCCTCGGACGACCCCTCTTCTTGGGGGGGGCCCTCAAGTGCAGGCTGCTGCGGTGCAGGGGACTCTCCGCCAGAGTCCTCCTCCCTCCCTGTGGCAGTTGCAGTTTGTTCGGCACCAGATGTTGTTGGCACACAGGGAGGTGTGGACTGGTTGCTGTTCATCTGGCGGAGGCATTGTAAAATGTCCCTGTGCACCGCCGTCATCTCATGCAGTGCATCCCACTTGGACTCCACGCGGGACATGTGTGAGTCCACACGGGACATGTGTGACTCCACGTGGGACATGTGGGAGTCCAAGCGGGCATGATGGGCAGCCTGCTGCTGTTTAATGTCTCTGAGGAGCCCCACTACCTGGCTGAGCTCTCCGGTGCTGGACTGGTACGCATCAGCTATGCGTACCAGTTGTGGGTCGTCATGCACACCAGCAACGTCTGCAAGCAGCGACCTCTGTCTCCCACCCCTCCCACCACCCCTGCTGACATGTGCAGTGTGTGCAGTGGCACGCACAGATAACCCTGGTCCACCTTGGGGGTTGGTGGTGGTGGTGGTGTCCATGGCCCCAGGTTGGTCCAGGGTCACTGTGCTGGTGTTGCTCCTTATTCTGTCCATGTCGGCAGGGATGGTATTCGTGGTGACAGTCGTTGTAGGGGTGGGTGCAGGGGGTGCAGCTGGTGGTCCTGCTGGTGCTGCAGCTGGTGGTCCTGCTGGTGCTGCATGTTGACTTGCACCGGATGTGCCAGGTTGTTCTTCATCGTCCGAGGAGGACAGAGGCTGTACGACGCCAGTGAGCTCGGCATCCTCTTGAGCCTGGGACTGGGACTCCTCAGCGTCTGCTGCTGTGTCCCCATCATCACCTGTTTTTGGGAGACACAAACAATGTATGTCATGTTTCTGCAGGCATCAATGGTTGACACACATGACAGTTGTGACTGTGCCTCTGGGTGCGGGCCTGTACATTGCATTGTCCTAAGTCGTCACAGTCAGGGGTTGATATTGGTGTGGCACATTGTCCTGCATTATTTGGGCATTTCTATGTATTTTCTGGGGTGTGAACATGGTCTGCATTGCTTGTGTTTGGTTGACAGCCAGACCTCCTTCCCACCCAGCCAGCCAGTCAGTTATCCCACCATGGAACGTGCTTGCGTTGCAGGGAGTGTATGTTGTCTCTCAGGATGTCAGTCAGTGGTGTCCTGCTGTTTGTTGGTGCACAGTTGGCAGCAGGGCCTTGTGCTCCCCACAGCAGTAGCCAGTGTCAGCCATCTTGTGAGTCCTTCTCCACTCCCTGTGATGTGAGCATGGTTCAGGGTGGTGTTGATGGGCCAGTTGTGAGGCTGAGCAATGTCTGTGACTACGACTCCCATCATGCTATTGCCTCCACCCCCTTCCCAGCATGCCCATGCTTCCTTCCTTTTGACTCTGCTTCCCTGTGGGGTGGGCTGGCTGTGCTGACAGGATGGCTGGGAGTGTTGTCCTGGCAGTTGTTTGGCTAAGAGTCCCAAGAGTGTCCCTGTGCTTCACACAACATAACCCAGGGTGGTGGTGCTTTGTGGGATCTTGTGTTAGGATGGAGGGCATTGCATTCTACCAGGTGGGTACTGTGGAGTTTGTGTTGGGGGGGTGTGAGGGGAGGTGCTGGTGACTATAGTCAGTGCTGCAAGTCCCCCTTCCCACCCAGCCAGCCAGATATCCCACCATGGAACGTGCTTGCATTGCAGGGAGTGGAAGTTGTCTCTCAGGATGTCAGTCAGTGGTGTCCTGCTGTTTGTTGGTGCACAGTTGGCAGCAGGGCCTTGTGCTCCCCACAGCAGTAGCCAGTGTCAGCCATCTTGTGAGTCCTTCTCCACTCCCTGTGATGTGAGCATGGTTCAGGGTGGTGTTGATGGGCCAGTTGTGAGGCTGAGCAATGTCTGTGACTACGACTCCCATCATGCTATTGCCTCCACCCCCTTCCCAGCATGCCCATGCTTCCTTCCTTTTGACTCTGCTTCCCTGTGGGGTGGGCTGGCTGTGCTGACAGGATGGCTGGGAGTGTTGTCCTGGCAGTTGTTTGGCTAAGAGTCCCAAGAGTGTCCCTGTGCTTCACACAACATAACCCAGGGTGGTGGTGCTTTGTGGGATCTTGTGTTAGGATGGAGGGCATTGCATTCTACCAGGTGGGTACTGTGGAGTTTGTGTTGGGGGGTGTGAGGGGAGGTGCTGGTGACTATAGTCAGTGCTGCAAGTCCCCCTTCCCACCCAGCCAGCCAGATATCCCACCATGGAACGTGCTTGCATTGCAGGGAGTGGAAGTTGTCTCTCAGGATGTCAGTCAGTGGTGTCCTGCTGTTTGTTGGTGCACAGTTGGCAGCAGGGCCTTGTGCTCCCCACAGCAGTAGCCAGTGTCAGCCATCTTGTGAGTCCTTCTCCACTCCCTGTGATGTGAGCATGGTTCAGGGTGGTGTTGATGGGCCAGTTGTGAGGCTGAGCAATGTCTGTGACTACGACTCCCATCATGCTATTGCCTCCACCCCCTTCCCAGCATGCCCATGCTTCCTTCCTTTTGACTCTGCTTCCCTGTGGGGTGGGCTGGCTGTGCTGACAGGATGGCTGGGAGTGTTGTCCTGGCAGTTGTTTGGCTAAGAGTCCCAAGAGTGTCCCTGTGCTTCACACAACATAACCCAGGGTGGTGGTGCTTTGTGGGATCTTGTGTTAGGATGGAGGGCATTGCATTCTACCAGGTGGGTACTGTGGAGTTTGTGTTGGGGGGTGTGAGGGGAGGTGCTGGTGACTATAGTCAGTGCTGCAAGTCCCCCTTCCCACCCAGCCAGCCAGATATCCCACCATGGAACGTGCTTGCATTGCAGGGAGTGGAAGTTGTCTCTCAGGATGTCAGTCAGTGGTGTCCTGCTGTTTGTTGGTGCACAGTTGCCAGCAGGGCCTTGTGCTCCCCACAGCAGTAGCCAGTGTCAGCCATCTTGTGAGTCCTTCTCCACTCCCTGTGATGTGAGCATGGTTCAGGGTGGTGTTGATGGGCCAGTTGTGAGGCTGAGCAATGTCTGTGACTACGACTCCCATCATGCTATTGCCTCCACCCCCTTCCCAGCATGCCCATGCTTCCTTCCTTTTGACTCTGCTTCCCTGTGGGGTGGGCTGGCTGTGCTGACAGGATGGCTGGGAGTGTTGTCCTGGCAGTTGTTTGGCTAAGAGTCCCAAGAGTGTCCCTGTGCTTCACACAACATAACCCAGGGTGGTGGTGCTTTGTGGGATCTTGTGTTAGGATGGAGGGCATTGCATTC
This sequence comes from Calotriton arnoldi, assembly GCA_963921515.1. NCBI lineage: Eukaryota > Metazoa > Chordata > Amphibia > Caudata > Salamandridae > Calotriton > Calotriton arnoldi. Next base: position 2,796,020 of record CAWUFW010001420.1, on the reverse strand, counting down.
TACCAGGTGGGTACTGTGGAGTTTGTGTTGGGGGGTGTGAGGGGAGGTGCTGGTGACTATAGTCAGTGCTGCAAGTCCCCCTTCCCACCCAGCCAGCCAGATATCCCACCATGGAACGTGCTTGCATTGCAGGGAGTGGAAGTTGTCTCTCAGGATGTCAGTCAGTGGTGTCCTGCTGTTTGTTGGTGCACAGTTGCCAGCAGGGCCTTGTGCTCCCCACAGCAGTAGCCAGTGTCAGCCATCTTGTGAGTCCTTCTCCACTCCCTGTGATGTGAGCATGGTTCAGGGTGGTGTTGATGGGCCAGTTGTGAGGCTGAGCAATGTCTGTGACTACGACTCCCATCATGCTATTGCCTCCACCCCCTTCCCAGCATGCCCATGCTTCCTTCCTTTTGACTCTGCTTCCCTGTGGGGTGGGCTGGCTGTGCTGACAGGATGGCTGGGAGTGTTGTCCTGGCAGTTGTTTGGCTAAGAGTCCCAAGAGTGTCCCTGTGCTTCACACAACATAACCCAGGGTGGTGGTGCTTTGTGGGATCTTGTGTTAGGATGGAGGGCATTGCATTCTACCAGGTGGGTACTGTGGAGTTTGTGTTGGGGGGGTGTGAGGGGAGGTGCTGGTGACTATAGTCAGTGCTGCAAGTCCCCCTTCCCACCCAGCCAGCCAGATATCCCACCATGGAACGTGCTTGCATTGCAGGGAGTGGAAGTTGTCTCTCAGGATGTCAGTCAGTGGTGTCCTGCTGTTTGTTGGTGCACAGTTGCCAGCAGGGCCTTGTGCTCCCCACAGCAGTAGCCAGTGTCAGCCATCTTGTGAGTCCTTCTCCACTCCCTGTGATGTGCGCATGGTTCATGGTGGTGTTGAAGGGACAGTTGTGGGGGGCAATATGTGTGACTGCGACTCCCATGATGCTATTGGCTACACTGACTTGGCCAGCATACACAGAATTCCTTCCTTTGAGTGGTCTTCACTGTGTGTTGGTGTTGTTGTGGTGGCTACATGTCTGGATGTGTTTGTTAGTTCTATTTGTGCCACTGCCTAGCTGTAGTTGTAGTTGTGTTTGTACATGTGTTGGCACAGCTGGATGTGACTTTTTGGATGGCATGTGTTGTGTTTATCTGACTGACATACACATTTTGGGATGATTCTGTTCTGGTTGCTGTGTAATTGCTATGAGTGCATGGTTTGACTCTCCCCTTGACAGTGATGTGTGTGTTTTGTGGCAGTATATTGTGTACATTTGTTGTGTACTCACCAGGCTCTGGGATGTCCTCTAGTCCATATACGCTCACTGGCGGAAGGATGGCCCGCACCTTCTCCTCCCAGGGCCTGAGGTATATTGGCTTGGCAGGAGGGCCACTGCCGGTGTGTTGGCTGTTGATGTAGTCTTTCTTCAGCATGTCCCGTACCCTCCTGCGCACGTCATACCACCTGTTCTGGATGTCCGTCTTTGTGCGCCGACATGGTGATTGTGCGTTCACCCTGTTGATGATCCTCTCCCACATCTTGTTTTTCTGCGACATGGGGGTCTGTTGGACCAGTGTGCCAAACAGCTGTGGCTCCACCCTGAGGATCTCGTCTACCATGACTTCCAATTCACTATCTAGGAACTTGGGATTCTTCTTGGGGGGCATGGTGATGGGTGGTGATGGTGGGCGATGTGTGTGTTGGTGTGCAGGTGAGGGTGTGTGAGTGTGTGTTTTGCTGGGTGTATGTGAGGTAGGTATTTGTTGGTGTGCTGATGGTGTGTGGCTTGTGTGAGGGATGAGCTGTGGGTGTGTGGTTGCTTTCTCTTGGGTGCTGGCAGTGGAATGGCATTTGCAAAGGCTCATGGTAGTGATTTGTGTCCTTTATATAGGTGGAGTTGTGGGTGTGTCTTTGTTCTCTGTCCCCACCCCCCCAGTATTTATTGGCTTGGTAATTGCTTGTTTGGCCTTTTTTTGGGTGATTTTTCCTTTGTGCTGTTTGTGTATGTTGGAAACGTTCTTGTGACCGAGTCGGACCCTGCATTGGTCTCGTACGGTGTTTTCCGTTTCGTTCACGCTGTGTTTGTGCAGTTTTCTATGCTGCGTACGCGTCGGTTGCGGTGTATTGTGTTGCTTCGGCTCGGTTTTGTATGCGTGTCGGTCGTACGGCTTGTCCTCCGTCCGACTCGCTCGTGGTTTTCGCGCCTTGCATCGTACTTAGCGGTTTGGAGTTAGCGTGTACGTTTCGGTCGGATTTGTTCCGGGTGCGTGTCGGTCGGTTGGATTCGCGTGTTTTTCCGGCCGGATTGCTGTTTTCCGTGCGGCTCGGTCGGTCGGCTTGGTTTCGTTACGTGTCGGTCGGATTTTTCGCGCCTTGCATCGTACTTGGCGTGTCGGTCGCCACGGGTGCGTGTCGGTCGGTATTTTTTCCGGATCCGAGTCGGTCGGTGCTTTTTCCGACCCGAATCGGAATCGACCCCTTAGTCTCTGCACCTCCCAGATACATTCTTGCCATTCCCACAAGGCCAAATGGGAACATTAGCTGCATCCAGTAGAAATCAAGTTGTTCATGGTCAAGTTTGTCATATAAAGGCTCTTCAGCGCCTGTGAAGAAGACGGATGTACACTTGTCATATCGACTAATAAACGTCATGCACATATAAGAATAGCTGCTTCCGAAAAAGATCAAATTCAAGTCAGATACATTTTCCTGAGGATTTAGTAGCAATTACAACAGGGGCTAAGCATTGTGAACTCTCTATAGGCTCTATGACACCTAATTTAAGTAAATTTAAGTAAGCTGTCTAGTTCTTCTTTCAAGAGATTTTGAAGAAGATGAGGTATGGGTCTCACTTTATGTGTTACAGGTTTGGCTTTAGATTTTAACTCAGTATGATGCTGGTAACTCTTCATTAACCCTAGCTTATCAGTGAATACATTTGGAAAATTATCATATACCTCATTGCCACATAGAGATGAATCTACAGGAAAGGGATTTGGACTATTAGTATTAAGTTTGATTCCAAGCTCCTTCTGATGATGCCACCCCAATGGGTTAGACCTATTTTTAGTTATATACACCTTACCAACTGTGCTCCTCACCTTAAAATCTATATTTATTTCGCCATCCCATCCAAAGGAATAGGATCCCCATTATATCCTCTTGGTTAATATCTGTTTTTCCAAATCACCTTGTTTCTCATGGAAAAGCTTATAAAATACGCTACTATCTTGCAAGTGAAACTAGAGGCAGCAAATACAGTAACCATTTTGATGTCAAGGGCAATGTCACAAGAAGAGAAACGCACTTTGTCCTTAGTATCATGTAATTGGAATATCAATTTCCCTTCTTTTTGTGCCACAGGCTCAACTATTTGTGCTTGTTTGAGGTTCATTTTCATACAGACTGGCAAAACGCTCCTCCTTTCCACATTTGTGGCAACTGGCAGTTCTGGCTTGATAATTAATATTATTGGCCTTGTGCACTGCACTTCCTCACCTATAATACTTTAATTGATTCATATGGATCACCTGTTTGCAGAGTCTCTACTTTTGGTGGATTCATTTTTGCCTCTAGCGTTTACTTCTGGAAGAGTTTGTGTGCTTTATTTCATCTCTTTAATGCAATCTGCTGAGTGTTCTATGCTCAAAGCACTGCCTATTACTTGTTTGAGATCAGGATTTTAGGTAATGACTTTTCTTGCACACATGGGTTATTAGTACACCTCACTAGCTGATTACATACGAATCAGTTAGCGACCCACATTCACAGGTATTTGAGAGTCTCCTCAAATCTGCAATATAGGTATTGACTTTTTCGTTTTTCCCTTGTACTCTTCAAAAAAATTATGTGACTTTCTAGAACAAGATTAATTTTTTTGCAAAGTGTTGTTGTAATCTATTAAATGTAATCTGGTATGCATCCAAAAGAGTGTCAAGATCACTTTCATCTTGTTCTAGTGTCTCTGATATAGTCTCATGTTTCCTGACCTTCAAGACCTAAATTATGAAGCAAAATGTGTTGTTTATATACAGGTGTGAACTTCTAACTTCCTATAGCTATCAGATAGGACTCAAACAATTTTGTCCGGTGTGCCGTCACGGCCAAGGCAGAAGCCAGTGGCATGAAAGAAATTGAGGAAGCCATCCTCGAAGAATTGCAGCAGTAGCCAAACAGGACATTTCTCCATGGAGAAAGACCGTCCAACCACCAACGAATATGCAGTGATAAGAAAACAGCTATAGTCACAATAGGTGGTAATATGTGTAGTAGCAGTCGGAACGGCGCCGCAATCAATTTTTGCTGGTCTGACCAATAAAACCTACAGTAGCAGACCACTGGTTCAACAGCAGTTCCCACCTGAATAGGTTATTTGTCTATTTCATATGTCTTGCTTTGTACCAACAGTAGTATGATGATGCAATCTTCTGCTGGAGTACTAATGGGGGGGGGGGTGGGCGTGGTGATAGTGCTGGCCCCATGCAGCTACAAAAATCATCATCATACAAAGTACATGCTGCAATATTATTGAACTGTGCCTTAGAATTTGTATTGTGAAAACGTGTTTAGTGGGAGGGGCAATTTCCTACAGAGGTGCTTGTGAGGAGGGATGGCTTCCACCAGAGGTGACTGAGTAGTAGCTTCCCCCACCTGAAGTCATAGATACATCTAACAGTATAGATAGATTAGACGAGGCACAGCAATCCCTGCCCTCGAGGGAACACCAGAGCGAGAAATGTTGAAAAAGGTTGGCATGCATACGTGTTTATGGGTGAATGAATGGCAAGTGCTCCTAAAAAGGATTTGGAAGTGCAATTTCCTGACAGTGGATTGGTTGAAGTAAAAGGTTTGGATTATTTATGGAAATGTGTGAATACATGGAAAAAGCCACTATTCCTGCAGAAGTGGAAGCATTGGATGAATCGGAACAATGTGTACCTGATACACCGAATTAGAGCAAGGTAATGTCACAGCTCTGCAAGCTGTTGGCTAGCATGAAGAAAGAAGCTTTACAAAAGCAAAGTGTGGTGGCGTGAGGAGGTGGTAGAATAAAATGGGTTGTATCCATTATTGGTGAAACTCTCAGCCCTTGAGGGACCGGAGCAAGATGTTGATGTTCATCCTCCTTCCCTTCCCTATGTGCCTCAGAAGGCTGTCGAAAAAGGACCACAGAAGAGAAGGAAGTCTTTAGAATATTAAGTAAGATGGTAAGCATAAGGCCCGGTATGAGACGTTTTGAGTGAAAATTATTTCGTGGATTTAATAGTGGAAGCTATAATTCAAGCCTGTTCAAGGTATCATAGTGTTACACAAGCAAATAAGATGGGAGTTATTATGCAGACGATCCTCACACATACTGCATTTAAATTAAATAGAAGTGAAAGGACAGTAATTAGTAACATTGTGGCACGTGTTTGAGAGAATACAAAAGTGGGATAATATTGAAGGTCTAAAGAAAGGTTGTAGCATGGAGGTGTTGGAGGATCAAGTAATAGATGGAGAAGAGAATGATATTCCAGAGATGCATTTACTTAATGGACTGAGGCGTATCCACAGAGAGAGGTCTGGAGGGACAACCAGTGACTTTAAATGTGCTTTCTACTAGAGTTGCTTTGTGGTCTTTCACCCAAAACTTTCCAAGTTTGATGGAAGCCCCAGAAAAATAGTACTCATAAGTGCAAAGAATAACAAAATTCTTATAGTTGTGGACATTTCAGGATGCATTATTTTCTATTAGAACATTGGAATGTTGGGAGCTCCATTGAAGACAATGGAGTAGCTCTGGGCTTATAATGGCTGGTATAAGCCCAGCACTCCAACATTCCAATATTTGTCTTTTTGTTTCTCCATTTTTAATTTAGAACATTCTACCCTTAGTGGGTGGAATGTTCTAATAGCCTTATAGCCCTTCTGCCTCAGGCTATACCAGTTGTTAAAGGCCCTCTCCCTCGTTATAGGCCCTCGCCTGCGGCTCGGGCCTATAACTCGGGATCAGGGCCTTTAACAGCTGGTATAGCCCTCGGCAGCGGGCTATAAGGCTATATTGTAGGCCCAAATGATTTGTGAGATTCTTGTAATGTGACTGTAAGGTGGCCAGAAGCGGAACCGGTGAGTGTTTGTCATTAGTTTGAGCCCCCAGCAACCATAGTGGTAAAATATAAAGGGCCACTGTTTTTAAAGGAAAAGGTTCCATCACACTGTGTAAATTGGTCAAATATTATGCCAATGATTTAAAAGATTGTAAACAAATGGTACAGGGGTATAAAAGATGCTACACAGTGTGGAATGCTGGCTCTAGTTTCGGCTTTTGCATTGGGGTTGTGATCCAATATTATTACCCAAGTACAACAATCAGTAATTTGTTGGCACGTCAAACCATAGAACCACTGTTAGTATGTGCACAATATTGTAGTGAATATCTTGAGTGGAAATACAGAAAAAAAATTGATGGTAGTGCAAACAGATTTATTTGTGTGAAACATCACATGCCCCACAGGAATTGGGAGCACACGTGCCTCAGCAGCAGCCCCATAGGACGACAGGGAGAGGACGAGATGAACACAGCAGGGAAAGAGGCAGAGGACAGGGTGAGGAGTGAAACCAATCAGGTTTATGCTTTAAGTGTCGGAAACCAGGACCCTGGAGATTGCTCAGAGCGAGAAAAGGAAAGTACACAGAGAGGAATGTCACATGGACAATCCAGTATGTCTGTGGTATTATCCATCGAAGCCCAATCAGCCGCTCCTGTTCCCCCAGTTGTTATTCCGACACAGTGTTATCTATCAGCCCTAGGGCAGGAAAGTAGTAAGATCCCACCGGAACACGGCACAGCAGATATTTCTGAGCCATTGTGGGATCCAGCTGACCCACTGAAATATGCTTTAAGTTTTCATATAAGAGACACAATTCAGTGCCACCTGCACATTATCTGCTTTCTGTTCAGAGCAGCGTCCTACAAGTGGCAAGGGGACTTTAATATTTTCATTTACAACTGGACTCAAAACAAAGGCCTGATTTAAAGGGCCATTAGTCCTTCTTTTCTTAAATTATAGTATACACTAGGAGCTATCTGGAGACTATCACCTAAATGCCAATGCAATGAAGGGAAACAAAGGCCTGCAGCTTGTTATTACTTCACAAGCACTTTAGAGAAGCTAGTATTTGGAGACAGGTTTTTGAGATCTGCATGCACTGTAAGAATGGTGGATGTATCCATGTGCAAGAGCAATTACAAAAAAACTATTCAAATGGCACTTACCAATCTTTTTTATATATATATTTTTTGTGTAGCACTACTCGTCCCAGCGTAGGGTGTTAGGAAGCTTTACATCACACACATTGAGATAGTAAATCATACAAGTGTGCAAGCGAGTTTACAGAAAATATTTCAAAAGACAAAGAGGGTTATGGGGTACAGGAGTCACATAGTACTCATACTTTAAGAGATTATATGTAAATAGTGCATGGTTGGGAGAAACACAAAGTCAGGATTTAAAATGTAACAGTGATTTAGGTTGTCTGTACTAACAAAACTTTATTACTATCCAAGACAACCTTCTTTTCAAATTTAGGATAACAATTGATTGAAAAAGCAAACAATAAAGATGTCAACCCATGTCTTGCAGTTTGCATGCAGCTCCTTTACACTGGTTCATAGCTCACTGTGCTATGATAGAAGGATTGCAGTTTATGGGCTGGAAGTAACAAAAGGAGCCACAACTGAACAAATCACAGAACCCTCCCAGAACTGCATTACCACCATAGTTATCTTACTGTAATTATAATCCCCGGAAAATTTCTGGGCTGGGAAAACTTTACTGCAGCAGGTGTCTTAACCCTGTGAGATATTTTAAAATGCGGCCTCTTTGTCACCAATTAAGCCAGAACAGATTTACTGGTCCATTTGTAACTGTTGCCAATTTTCTTGAACCAGATTTGTAAAAAATAAATGTATAAATTGACTGTCAGCCCCTGTTTTTGATGAGTTTGCCCCTCATGGCTCTGTCCTTGATGCCCAATTTATGGATTCCCAAAGTAATGTTTTTTCAACTACACCCGATTGCCCCGACCCTACTATGATGCCAGCAGCACAACAAATCTCCGTGCTAAATTATGCTTTTCCTCATGTTGCCGCTACTACAGGGTATTTCCTGGCTCCTGGTTATGTCCCATAGAGCTGCCCAAGGAGCAGGGCAACTGCTTGCAGGCTCAGATGATATCCGTTGTCCAGGAAGAACCTTATGTGAAAGGGAGAGTGAATGGTTATCTTATAAATGTCTTGGTTGATACCGTAGCTGATAATTCTACCATAAGACCTACACGTTTTTCCCAATTACCTCTCTTGGGAAAATCAGTGCAAGAAGTCAGCAATTTTAATTCATTATTGTGCATCCAATCACAAACCCTGTTTCTGGGATTATAGGATCCATTACAGAACAATATGAATTCTTATTGAGTCACAGGAGCCCTGTGAATTAGTTAGGACGGGACCTTTTATGTAAACTTAATTGTACAGTGTATTGTACTCCTGAAGGTGTACGCTACAGACAAAAGACTCTGGTGCCCACTTTAAAAGATTTAAAAGAAATACCTAAGGATTAATGTAAATAGTAGGTAAGTACGAGAAAGCAGTGGGGTTTCCAAGGTACAAGATGGCTCTACTAATCATGGGACTTGCCTTTCTCACCTGAAAAATTGGTCTAATTCTGGCATTGATAATGCAAAGGATTTATCCAATAAAATATAATGATCTTTTCACAACAATGATTCTTCTAAGTTAAAAGAAAATTGTTAAAAAGAACATTCTCAGAGGCTAAAGGAATACAGTGAAAAAACAAATGTACAACTCCTTCAGACCTACTATAAGGCTATGAACATATCGAACTGTTGGATATATATGTCACCTTCCTTAACAGGGAATTACTTATGCACAGATATCTCTATTTTTCTCATTGTTGTGTGATCTGTTTATGAATGATCATGTACATAAATCCGATTTCCTTTATTAGGGGGCCATGAATTTAAGGAACTGAATGAAAACTTAAAAGAAATAAATTTTGAAATACCAGCTGAAGTACAATGCATGTTGTTAAAAAAAGAAAAAAACTATTTTGGGAGTTTTTATGAAAATTATACTAAACATCACTTATAAGTACAGAAAGGAATATTAAGATTTAAAGATACATCAATACCTAAAGAAACAGCTTTGCCGCTAACACATCCAGCGCTGAGCTTATGGCATGGGGGGACATGAAAGTTTTATTGAATTCGCAAGGTAACTAGGTGAAAGTAATTGCAAGCATATTTTTAGCAAGACAGAGAACTTTATGAATGATAAAAAAACATTAAAAAATATAAAGCTATGTTTGTAGAAAAAGGTGTTTTTCTTTACCATTTGGATGGAGTGGTACTTGGTATCTAGCTTTAGTAATTCTATGAATATATCATACAAGAAAACCGATGAATACTAACTTTTATCACCAGAGGAGGGATGCAGGCGAGGGAGTGTTAGACATCTTTATGGCAATGATCACTCCAGTTGGTATAGCATCTAATGTAGTGCTAATTAGAAAACAAGCTAGGTTGATTGAAAGATTAGCTATTGACTCCACTGCTGCTCTGTCTAATGTTTGGGAAGAAATTATTGCAAAATGTTGTATGGTTTTGCTAAATGGGATAGCATTAGATCTAATTCTAGGCAAAGAAGGTTTGGTTTGTAAAATAATAACACAGAGGGGCCGATTCCGATCTCGGCCGGTAGGGCACCGAATCGGATTCGGCTTAACCGGATCCGATTCGGAGCCCTCTTTCCCGACCGATTCGTACGTGCGTCCGGCCGAGCGAGTACGATGCGAGCGCACGCGAAATCGCCGACCGACTCGTTCGCGGGTCCGAAGCGCTCCGACTGACTCGCACGGACACGACTCGCATCGCGCAATGGAGACGTTCCTCGGCCGGGCAAGTACGATGCGCGCCTCGAGCAGTCCGACCGACTCGCGCCGTCCGGCTCAAAAGAGCAGTCGGAGCCGGACTTTTGGGGGTCCGTGTCGGACCCCCCTGTACGTGTTGCCGCGCGAGTCGCACGCAGGGGGGACCCATGGGTCCCCCCCACCTGTGCATGTACGCCGCGAGTCGCTTCGAGGCGTACCCGCTGTAGGGGGCACCCTTGTTCGCTTCGCACTCATTGGGTCAATGGGAGCCCGTGTACGCGTTGTACGTCCGGCTCCCATTGACTTCAATGGGAGACCGACCGACTCGAGTGCGATTGCATGCGTGCGCATCGTATTCGTTCGGTCGGACTGCCAGGGTCCGATTCGGTCGGAAATCTCTCCGGGTCCGGCTCGGTCGGAGAGATTTCCGGCCCGAATCGGAATCGGCCCCTCAGTGTTGCACATTTATCCCTGACAATATGTGAAACATACAAGATACTACATTTGATATTACAAAAATCTCACAACAAGAACGAGAAATCGGGAAACCAGGATTATGGAAAAAGATAGGAAATTAATTAGGCATCTTCAGTTTATTAGGATCATTGATTTTCCTTTATTATTATTACTCTAGGTCCTAATTTATGTTCAATGTGCTTCAATATAATGATAATCTGTAAAAGTTTTCAAAGGCACAAACAAAATATAAAGAGCAATGAAGAAGAAATAGAAAGAGGGTATGGATTTCAAAAAGAAGTAAGACGAATGACATAGAGTGGTAATAAATTTGGCACCTCGTGAAAAAGGAGAGAGTTGATTGTGCTATTGCTAATTTAAAAACCTAAACATGATGTGCTAACTTTTAAATGAGAAGCTTAACTAACTCCATGTTGTTGATATTCGCACAAACTCTTTATTGTAATACTACCATGCACACGCAGAAACTACAGGTTGCTATATTAATAATTTAAATGGTATTTGCAGAGCTCAGTGGTGAATTCCTACAAAGTAAAATATGATGTTCTCTTTCTAGCATTTGCAATTCTTTCTCAAGGTTGGATCTGTAGAGTGAAGGATTCACTTTTCTGCTGAAAAGCTTTTATTATTCACCTTCTTGGTTTTGCGTTCCTGCAGTACACAGTGTTTATAGCCATTAATAATTACTTAAATCAGTTACTTGCAACTGAATTTACCTCTGGGTTGTTTAAATATAAAAATCTTCCCATATTTGGAGAAAACTCACACATGCCCTCTGCAAGACCACTCCACACTGTAAGTTAACACAAAAAGTAAACTAACTCACTGCCTCATGTGTTGCTGCAGTTTGAGAAAATCTCTACAGTTCCCACCAATACTTGTATTTCAAGCACAAAGCAGGCACCAACATACAATGTCATCTTGCAAATCGTCGCCAAGTTCAGCAAAAAAGCTCTTCAGCTCTCCTCTTAAGTTTGCTGAGGCCCACTTCCGCATGGTGTGTTATTGTGGCAGGCAGGTACGTAGATGAATGGGTTCAGGACTGCTTAAAGTACTCATGCTAGACATGCACAGTAAATGGAGAATAGGGAAATAAAATGAATTTAAAATGCTGCAGCCTCTGGTTATAATAAACATAGCACCCCACTACAACATTATAATTGCTTGCAATGGATAACCTGTGGGCTAGGATGAGGGGGGCTGAAACCAGCCTCCATGCGAGGCCAAGGTTCATACAATTTAAAAATGTGGCCACTTAGGTCCTTTTGTTATATAACAGAAAAGCTTTAGGGGCACATGCATCAAGGTATGATTTTGCGAGTCCTTAATTGCGATTATTAAGGAATCGCAATTAAGGAATCGCAAAAGCCTATGCATGTAGGAATCGCTATAAAAATAGCGATTCCTAAACATTCCTTAATTGCGACTCGCAAATTGCGAGTCGCAATTAAGGAATGGCTTCCCATTCATTCCTATGGGCCAACGGGCCCATAGGAATGAATGGGAAAGTACATGCGCAATTTGCGAGTACCAATTGGTACTCGCAAATTGCGCATGCAATTTCAAGGTGCAAGGGTGTCAAAAGGACACCTTGTTGCACCCCTAAAATTGTGGTGTGCACCCATGTTGCGCACACACATGCCCTAAGGGAATGTGTGTGTGTAACCTGAAACTTAGAAAAATGCACTTTAGTACATTTTTAAAAGTTTTTGCAAATTACCGACCAGTTTAATTACTCAGTAATTTGCGGCCCCAAATAGCGAAATCGCTATTTAAAAGTGCTTCTTGCATTGCATTTAAGGAATCGCAAATTGCGATTCCTTAAATGCAATTGCAGATTTGTAAATCGCAAGAAATTGCGATTACCTAAATTGTGCGCCCCCAACACTTTCATGCATCGCAAAATGGCCTTTTGCGATCGCAAACTGCCGATTTTTGCGAATCGCACCGTTTACGCTTGCAAAAACCTTTGATGCATGTGCCCCAAAATTCTTAGTTGGCTCACTCTCAAATACAGAGGAGGCCAGCCACGTCGACGCCCTTTTCCCGAGTCCCCCTCATGGTAATGACCCTTATCAGAAAGATACTGTTAGAAATGGGGGTCTCTAGTTGGCAGAGGAAGGTACCATATTGTCCGAATAGGGACCCCATGCTTCTAGTCAGGGTAAGGGGATACACTCCTAAAATAACCCCTGCTCACCCCCTAGGTAGCTTGGCACGAGCAGACAGGCTTATCTCAGAGGCAGTGTGTAAAGCATTTGTGAACACATACAGTAATACAGTGAAAACACTACAAATGGATACCACACCAGTTTAGAAAAATAGTAAATCTTTATCTAAACCAACAAGACCAAATACGATAAAAATCCAACATACAATACTCTTGAAAAATAGTACTTGTGCAAAATAACCTTTAAATTGCAGGAAAATCAATAAAACACAGTTCTTCTGACTCAGTGGCTCCTCCTGGGGCTACCGCGATACTGAATACGACAGAGTCTAACAATTCCAGCCGACAGCATCGATACGAGCCAGCTAAAGCGTCGACAGACTCGGACACAGTACCTTTCTTGTTGCAACCAACACGTTGGTGCGAGTCGGTCGAGTGCAAACGTCGCAGTTGCGTTGTGAAGCGAAGCATTGCGGCGGGCGGTGTCCTCACGATGCGGTTGAGGCAGCGGCTCGTTGATGGAGTCGGTGAGACCAGGGCTTGCGTTGAAGGGTGAGACAGTGCTCGCGGCGGTGCTGGCAGGTCACGGTGTAGCGACGGAGCCGGTCGATGTTCGGGTCGGGTAGCGACAGAGTTGGTGACGTCCTTGCAGCGTGTAGCGAAGCGTTACGGAGTGCGGTGCCCTCAGGACGCGGTGCAAGCAGCGGCTCATTGATGGAGTCGGTGAGACCAGGGGTGCGTGGCGAAGCGAGGCATTGCTCTCGGCGGTGCTTTCAGGACACGGAAAGAGTCGGTTACCCTTTTTTCTTCAGCGGAGACAATCAGAGATGGTGCCCACAGACAAGGTGAGGTCTGTGCTGTTCCTGAGACCTCTAGAACAGGGGACAAGCTCAGTTTAAGCCCCTGGAGATCTTTTCTTCAAGCAGGGGGACAAAGCAAGCAGCAAGTCATTTTCTCCTTTCCTTGGCAGCAAGTAGCCACTGCAGGCCAACCCCAGACAGCAAACAGCACAGGGGCAGTATTCCTCCTCAGCTTCTCCAGCTCTTCTCCTTGGCAAAGGTTCCTCTTGATTTCCCAAAAGTGATCTAAACGTCTGGGGTCTGGGCCCCTCTTTTTATACACAAAAATCCTTTGTTCTCTGAAGGCAGAGAGTGTCCCAGTTCTGTCCTCACTGGTGCAGCTTCTTGGCAGGAGGTGGAGGCAGCATTGTTGAAGGCAGACCAGGCCCATTCAGGTGAAAGGAAATCTCCTCCCCTACTCTAAATGCATCCCAGGTCTATTCAGCCCAGCCTCATCATACTTCTGGAGCTGCTGCTCCTCTCCAGCCCCTGTCATCCAAAAGCCAGACATGCAATACACAAACCTATCAGAGGCACACTGGATGGTTAGGCAAGAAAATACCTACTTTCTAAACGTGGTATTTTCAAACACAGAATGTAAAAATCACCCTCACTAAAAGATGCATTTTAACATTCTGAGTTCAGGCATACTAAACTTTTTTTTCTACCTTGTTCCCAGGGCCAGTTATGTTTATAAGATGTTATAAACAAACTCCCCATTCTGTCCTATGGGAACAGGTAGCCTTGCAATAGTGAAAAACAAAATTGGCAGTATTTCACTATCAGGACATGCCACACACATCAGGGCATGTCCTACCTTTCACATACAATGCACCCTGCCCACAGGGGTACCCTGGGCCTACCTTAGGGGTGACTAATATGTAGAAAAGGGAAAGTTTAGGGACTGGCAAGTGTGTGCACTTGCCAAGTCGACATGGCAGTCCCAGACTGCACACAGGCTCTGCAACGGCAGGCCAGAGTTACATTTTACAGGCTGCTTCTGTGGGTGGCACAATAGTGCTGCAGCCCACTAGCAGCATTTGATTTACAGGCCCTGGGCACACACAGGCACTATACTAGTGTCTGACAAGTAAATCAAATATGCCAATCATGGAATCACTAATCCATAACAACAATTTACAAAGGGAGCACTTGCACTTTGGCACTGAACAGCAGTGGCAAAGTGCCTAAAGCATCTAGACCAGTAAAACGGAGTCCAACACACAGCAAAAACACAGGAGGCAAAGGCAAAAATGCAAGGGAGACCCACGCCAATGGTGCCAGGTCTAACAGATACAATCATCCATTCTAAACACAGTGACCCCAAAATGCTCCTATAAGAAACTGGGTTATTACCCCATTAAAATATTTAACACAATCCTTGTCAGGGTGAACTACAAAAGTCACTAAATAAACCTGTGCTTAACCCTCTGGTAGTTTACCACAAATCAGTCAGGCTTAACTTATAGGTAATGTGTAAAGTATTTATGCAGCATACAAACAGTAATAAAGTGAAAACACAACAAAAGAAAAATCCTAAACCAAATTAGAAAAATAGGGTAAATTTTGACAAATCGTCACTGGAGCTTTGCATTGGTTGATTGTTGAAGACAGTCGCTATCAGCGTGAACTGTAGTTCTTGTGTTGCCGGCTGTCACAGGTCAGTTGATGCAAAGAGCGGTAGAGGTGTGGCGCAGCGGGCAGAGTGGCTGACTACGGAGCACGGGGCTCGCAGTTTGATCCCCGGTGCCAGCTCAGCTCAGCATCATGTGGCTCTGGACAATAGCTGACTTAATCTTCCCAACAGCCCCCAGCGCCTTGAAACCCATAAGGGGGTGATATGTCTGCGCTTTACAAATAGGAATTATAAAGAGCAGGTCCTGCTGGAGCTTCACGTTGGCAGTCAAAGGGAGTCCATTATTGACACAAAGAGTTCACTTTGCGATCGCAAGGAGTTTCAAATTTCTGTTGCCTCACATTTTTCTATTGGAGGAGTTCTCACTGATGTCCGCTAAGTGACCAGAACCGCGGGTTGGGGGAGGGGGTGCTCCACTTGGGGATAACAAATCACTCAAGCAGAGACCAGCAGCAGGGCTCAGGGGGGTCCATCTGGTGCTGATCAGCTGGTCAGGTGCAGGAAGGCTACTGGAAGCTTGTTGAGTCCCTGTAGCTGTCACACAATGTTGGCTAACTGACCCTTGGAGTCACTTTTAGTAGCCTGGGTTCAAGGCAAGCAAGTCCATTCTGTCTTCTTCAGACAGCAACGCAACCCTTCCAGCAGCAGGGCAATTCTTCTTCTGAATCTTCCACAGGTTCAGACCTGTTCTGATGAGAGGTCCCATTTTTATACCTAATGCCAGCCTTTGTCTAGGGGAATCCCCTGACCTAACCCCTAAATGAGTTCTGGTCAGTTCTTTCTCTTCCCATGGGTTTGGTTCCAAACTGTCCATGGTGACAAGGGGCAGGACGCCTGGTGTCAGGCTCCTTTGTGTGTGCTGCAGGCAGAGCCCTTTGAAATGTAATCAGGAAAGGACACAACTCCTACCCTGGAAGACACTCTTCCCTCACACCTGGCTTCCTTTCTCTCACTGTCTGGGAGCAATACACAACCCACAACAGAAGTGGCATTCACAGTCCTGTGATCGAGGGCACTGGCAGGAAGGCACAGCTGATTTGGGGCAGAAAAATGCCAACTTTATAAAATTCAATAGGATTCAAGAGGGTTTTAAATTACAGTACATTTGAGTGTACATTTTTTTCTTTATCTGCTCCCAATCCAAAGTTAGCAAGTATTGTTGAAAAATGGGTCATTAGTTGTGTGGCCTGCAAAAGTAATAGGTCCCCATTCGTCCTCCACTGGGAGCGAAGAACCCCATTGTAGCACTTGACTCATCCAGGGAGGTGGTGTGGGCTAGTAATCACCTTTCACAGATACACAATAACAACAATGATTGTCCAGTCTGTGCTTTTTCTTTTGAAAAAGGAAAAAGTATATTTATTACACACACACACTACTAGATGCTATGCAGCAATTTACAAATATACACAAGTTGATGGAAATACTTTTGGATGACAGTGCATAATCATTCTTACCTCTCCTACAGGGAGGTCTAGATCCACAAAGCACGTCAGAACATTCACTTGTATTAAAAATGCAATAGTGGAATATCACTTTGAATGAATGCCCTTACTATTGACAAAAAAGCACCTATGAGTTGTTGTCAGCATCATTACTTTCCTAAACATTTCACAAGGTAAAATGTCTAAGCATGTCTCAGTGATCTAGGTTATCAGAAATAGCGTTAGCATGAAATACGCACTTAAAACATAGCAACTGAGAGCAACAAGGTATAATCACAACATCTATGTAATTATAGTCCCTCACCCCTAGAGGATTATTGCAGCATGAACACTTTTATCAGACATAAAACATACTGCACTTTAAATATAGTCCCTAAAGAACTTTACTTTTGTAATTACACATGGGTGCATCACCTCCTTTCACCCCTAGAGAGTGTCTTTCAACATGAATACTCATATTGCACCATATTATGCCACAAACCCTGTAGCTGTAGTCCTTGCCCCTGGAGGGTATATCACTCCAATGCTTTAGAACAAAAATCCCCTACATAAGTAGGGCTTGATATTCCATCAAAACCCTTGAGGAGTTATCTTTTTGTAGTCACCCTAAACTTAGGGTGGGGGTGGTAAATTCCTTTAGAGGGAGTCTGCATTGCTACTGCTGCTCCCCTTCACTCTGGTATCCATTTACTAGTGGCTAGGCCTGGGCCAAACTCGCGGAGTTTCACTCTGCGGAATTCCGCGGTGTTACCAAAAAACTCCGCCAAATTCCATGGGGTTTCGTGATTAGCCCTTTTAAAGAAACGATACAAAAGGGGATGATGGACGGAACGTTTGAGCCAATCAAACACTCACCCCCAGTCAACTGATCTGGGTTTAATCCATCATCATTCTTTAGCTCACTCCACCACCCCAGTTCAGACATGGCCATATGCAAATCAGTCTGACCCTGTGCCTCATGGGAACAGTCCAGCCCGAACTGCCAAGCCATGTCTTCCCTGAACCGGAAACAAGCATCCTAGGACCGGTTTCTGGCATTTCAGCCGTCATCAGCCAGGCTTGCTTGAATCCAGTGGCAAAGTGAGCAAGGGACCCACGTCTGGGCATACCCCCGCCAACTTAGGGCGACCAAAGCGATACAAAAGGGGATGATGGGCGGAACGTTTGAGCCAATCAAACACTCACCCCAGTCAACTGATCTGGGTTTAATCCATCATCATTCTTTAGCTCACTCCACCACCCCAGTTCAGACATGGCCATATGCAAATCTGTCTGACCCTGTGCCTCATGGGAACAGTCCAGCCCGAACTGCCAAGCCATGTCTTCCCTGGACCGGAAACAAGCATCCTAGGACCGGTTTCTGGCATTTCAGCCGTCATCAGCCAGGCTTGCTTGAATCCAGTGGCAAAGTGAGCAAGGGACCCACGTCTGGGCATACCCCCGCCAACTTAGGGCGACCAAAGCGATACAAAAGGGGATGATGGACGGAACGTTTGAGCCAATCAAACACTCACCCCCAGTCAACTGATCTGGGTTTAATCCATCATCATTCTTTAGCTCACTCCACCACCCCAGTTCAGACATGGCCATATGCAAATCAGTCTGACCCTGTGCCTCATGGGAACAGTCCAGCCCGAACTGCCAAGCCATGTCTTCCCTGGACCGGAAACAAGCATCCTAGGACCGGTTTCTGGCATTTCAGCCGTCATCAGCCAGGCTTGCTTGAATCCAGTGGCAAAGTGAGCAAGGGACCCACGTCTGGGCATACCCCCGCCAACTTAGGGCGACCAAAGCGATACAAAAGGGGATGATGGACCGGAACGTTTGAGCCAATCAAACACTCACCCCCAGTCAACTGATCTGGGTTTAATCCATCATCATTCTTTAGCTCACTCCACCACCCCAGTTCAGACATGGCCATATGCAAATCAGTCTGACCCTGTGCCTCATGGGAACAGTCCAGCCCGAACTGCCAAGCCATGTCTTCCCTGGACCGGAAACAAGCATCCTAGGACCGGTTTCTGGCATTTCAGCCGTCATCAGCCAGGCTTGCTTGAATCCAGTGGCAAAGTGAGCAAGGGACCCACGTCTGGGCATACCCCCGCCAACTTAGGGTGACCAAAGCGATACAAAAGGGGATGATGGACGGAACGTTTGAGCCAATCAAACACTCTGCCCCAGTCAACTGATCTGGGTTTAATCCATCATCATTCTTTAGCTCACTCCACCACCCCAGTTCAGACATGGCCATATGCAAATCAGTCTGACCCTGTGCCTCATGGGAACAGTCCAGCCCGAACTGCCAAGCCATGTCTTCCCTGGACCGGAAACAAGCATCCTAGGACTGGTTTCTGGCATTTCAGCCGTCATCAGCCAGGCTTGCTTGAATCCAGTGGCAAAGTGAGCAAGGGACCCACGTCTGGGCATACCCCCGCCAACTTAGGGCGACCAAAGCGATACAAAAGCGGATGATGGACGGAACGTTTGAGCCAATCAAACACTCACCCCCAGTCAACTGATCTGGGTTTAATCCATCATCATTCTTTAGCTCACTCCACCACCCCAGCTCAGACATGGCCATATGCAAATCAGTCTGACCCTGTGCCTCATGGGAACAGTCCAGCCCGAACTGCCAAGCCATGTCTTCCCTGGACCGGAAACAAGCATCCTAGGACCGGTTTCTGGCATTTCAGCGTCATCAGCCAGGCTTGCTTGAATCCAGTGGCAAAGTGAGCAAGGGACCCACGTCTGGGCATACCCCCGCCAACTTAGGGCGACCAAAGCGATAAAAAAGGGGATGATGGACGGAACGTTTGAGCCAATCAAACACTCACCCCCAGTCAACTGATCTGGGTTTAATCCATCATCATTCTTTAGCTCACTCCACCACCCCAGTTCAGACATGGCCATATGCAAATCAGTCTGACCCTGTGCCTCATGGGAACAGTCCAGCCCGAACTGCCAAGCCATGTCTTCCCTGGACCGGAAACAAGCATCCTAGGACCGGTTTCTGGCATTTCAGCCGTCATCAGCCAGGCTTGCTTGAATCCAGTGGCAAAGTGAGCAAGGGACCCACGTCTGGGCATACCCCCGCCAACTTAGGGCGACCAAAGCGATACAAAAGGGGATGATGGACGGAACGTTTGAGCCAATCAAACACTCACCCCCAGTCAACTGATCTGGGTTTAATCCATCATCATTCTTTAGCTCACTCCACCACCCCAGTTCAGACATGGCCATATGCAAATCAGTCTGACCCTGTGCCTCATGGGAACAGTCCAGCCCGAACTGCCAAGCCATGTCTTCCCTGGACCGGAAACAAGCAAGGGACCCACGTCTGGCGGGGGTATGCCCAGACGTGGGTCCCTTGCTCACTTTGCCACTGGATTCAAGCAAGCCTGCCCTATGGGTAATAACAGCCAATCGAAGCCAGAGGTAGAAATGGGGAATAACTCGGAGGACAGACACAGTTCTGACCCTCCTCTCTCGGGCCAGTGGGAATAAAATGTAATTAGTGGCAATGGGGAATAACCCACGGCCCCCTAAAGTGCACAGTAATCAGTGGACTGTCTGAAATTATGGAAAGGTGCCCTCCCCTCGCAGAGAAGAGGTAATAGTAACATGGATTGAAAGGCAAGACAGAGGCAGGAACAGGGTGGGTGGATCGAGACAGCGTCCGGCGACAGGGACGGTGACAAGGAGAGTTGGGCAGTGACAGGCAGATAGTGTCGCCACTCGCCATGCTCTGAAATAGAACATACCAACTCCCCCCAACACCTCACACTCCCTGAAGGCTCAAGAATCACCAGTTTCCATTTCGGATAGTGTTGTGGGATGCAACAAGACCACATGTATTAGACTTTAACCCTGTGGCTGCCTGCGGTCCACGCAGGGGACCTCCATTAGAGGGCGGCTGCCTTAGTGCCACATGAGGTCACACGATACAGCCTAGTGCTGAGGGACCCCTTCTGGGTCCGCGCGCCCCGCGTCATTTCCGGGCACGGGTGGGCGGGGAGATAGGTATAAGTACCTCTCCCGCCCACCTGGCGTCCTCTTTTGGCCGCTACCCTTCAAAGAGCATAGGAGGGATCATGGCAGAGAAAACCTGGACCGATTCACCTGCTGGGTGTGGTGGTGGTTTCAACCTCATGGTCACAGGATCAAACCCCTGTTGGGTCTATCAAGCTATCATCCTAAAAAGCATGTAGTTACTGCAAGAATTTTAAAATGGTTAATTGGGCAGGGGACTGAGTTGGTGAGGCACTAAAGACAATTCCCCAAGGGTACTGGACTATGACGCAACATTGGTTCAATACAGTTGTATCAATAATTCGGGGGAGGGGCAAACTTAGTGGCCAGCTATCGGGATTGTCTCGCAGCATAACCAGGGGGTACCGCAGGACCCTTCACTTATTGTTATGAGACTGCCTGCCCCATAGCGGGTCCAGCCAGGGGGTGTAGGAGGGGTTGCCCTTAGAGGGGGCAGGGTCCTCAAGGTGCGGGGTACACTTGTGGAATGACTCTTGCTGACAGAGTGTATTAAAGCTACCTACATTTTCACCTCCTGCACCCCAGTAATACTTTCAATCTGGGTGCGGGGTAATCCACACCAGGCGGTGCACTGGTTCGGCTACACAACAGCCAGTCAAAACCCGTAGTTAGACGGGTATTGGATTCTGTTCAGACTTCCTCCCGTTCTCACCACCCACTTGTCTGCTTCCTGGTATACAGCAACAGAAGTTTGGCACAGGGCTACTTACGCCAGGGTTGGGACAGTAGCAGGGTGACTCAGCATTGATAGATCACTTTCAGACGGTGAGGGACTTGCAGGCAAGGGAAAGAAAAATAAAAAGGGCAGGCAAGTTGTGCGGTTAATTTTCTCCAGGGTCCCACTAGCCAAAAGCACGGGCCCTGTCTGTCACACTGGTATACCTCTAGCAAACGCTGGCTTATGGGCTACATACGCTAGATCCACCAGTCAGCCAGGCGGTTTGTGTTAGTTGTCATGCCAAAAATAGGTGCTGGTACTGCAAGAGTGTGGAAAATATGGTTTGGAGCACCAACTCTGTCTATGACCAGAACTCAATTGCAGTCATATTTAAGACGGTTTAGTTATATTTTCTCATATGTTACTCTGTGCCCTCAAAGCCACAGCATCAACTAACCTTTCGGCACCCTGGTAAACAAGGGGTAAATGCATAGAAAGGCTACAAGGTATTAAGAATACTTGGCATGTCCATTATGCAGGAAAATTCAAATTTGGAGGGAGCAGGTAAACCTCCACTGATGGTGCAGTACACAGTTAGAAGGGCGAACCCCCCAAAGTTTAGAGGCAAGCAAGTATGGGGGTAATACAAGGGATCAGTCTTCAGGGCTGAGGTGCGATGGAGCACGAGGTGTGAATGTGTGCAGTCGACTTCTGAGCAAACTAAGTACAATCTTGCGTAGCACCATGGGCCAACTTGTGTGAAGTGTTAGCTCTGAACAAACCGGTGCAATCTTGCATAGAACCTACGAAATTATGGGTGGGTTGTGAGCTACTACTCTGGTGGGGACACCAGCATGGCGGCACATCATCAGTCGCAGGAATGGAGGTATTGCCCAGTGGGTCTGGTCGCCTCCTACCTCGCTTTTCGCCCGGCATTAGAGGGTTATTTACGGGTTCATGCGGACTGCACGCCCCTTACCAAGTTGCAGGTTGAGCAGGTATTGAAGGCATGCTTAAATATGTCAGGCAACACAGGTCCTGGCAAGCGCTTTTGCAGGCACCCTTTCAGGATAGGGGCAGCAACTCAGCCTTCAGGGCGGGCATGTCAGCGGAACGCATTATGCAGTTGGGACGATGGGAATCCCAAGGTTTAAACGGTACATCCATCCGTAGGCCACCCAGGGGAGTGGCCGGAGGACAGTTTAAGGTTGCAGGTGCAGGCGTATTTTTAAATGTACCTAGGGCAACCCTGTGATGCACCAGTTGTTTGGTGGTGTGCAGTATTATTGTTTAAATTATGTGCATTTTAAGTAGTGTATAGGATGGTTGGCAGTGCTTCAATAAATGTGTCAAGCAACCGTGCATTTCTTTATTTTGCCAGGATCGAAGGTCTGGGCGATTGGCCATTCGTGCGTCTTGAGAGTGGCACGTGGGGTAGAAAGCAGGAAATGGAGGCATGGGGTTTTCTGCCACTGAGATAAATTGGTTGGGGTTCCTAGGTATGCGCTGGAACAGCTTGCTGAAGAAGCTGCGGCACAGACTAGGGGGGGGTGTGTCCTCCCTCCCAACATCCTGGTCATCACCTGGGAGGCAATGAGTTACTTGGCACGGGTAGGAGGGCACTGTTGCAAGAAATGAAACCCTCCATGGGCAAGTTAAGCAACCTATTGGGGACATGTGAGTTATGGTGGCCGGGATAACCCCACGTTTAATATGGAGTGGGGCCCGGTCAGGGGAAGCCGTGAAAACCTCACGCAGGAGAGTTAACGGTGCCATGCGCAAATTCACTGCACGGAGGGGTTTTGGCTTTATTAGTCAGGGTCTGCTGCATGACAAGTCCACAGGGTGTAGAGGAAGGGGTTCTCCTTTCTAGAGTGGGCATGGACTGGTTTTGTTGGACCTGGGCGAGGCCCTGGAATCAGCAGGATGTAGGTAAGAATGCCTGCCTTGGTAGGGGGCCCTGGTTGTGACGGTGGCCACACCCAGAGCTGTGGCGGAGTTACAGGGCGATCCAGAGGCTGAAAGGTACACAGGGGTACCCTCTTCAGGAGCACAACAAGGGTGCAAATGCAAATATCCCCAGGAAGTCCTCGCGGTGGACCCTGGAGGAGCGACGGCGCCCCGCTAGTCCTACGGGTGGTTGTAAACCTGAGCAACCGGGGGTTGCCTGGAACGCTCTGCCCCCTCAGGGGGCGTGAGTAGAGGAGTGGACTGGCGGTCCACCGGTGGGAGGGGGTAAACCCTCCCCCAAAATTTGGTAATCACCGATTGGCTAGGGCCATGGTGCAATTTGGTTTGTCAGGTGGGCAGGCGGTGGAGGGGCTGCCTGCCCTTGGATCGCCCGTAAGCTAACCCACCATGTTGGCATATTTTGGTATGCAAATAAACCTGCAGCAATTTTCTCCACGAAAAAAGGTGTCTTGTCTGTTTATTTCATCAGGAGATTGCTTTTGCTGTATGTGTGATGGGGAGTGTGTTGCCGATATTGGCACTATGCACGAGATATTAAAAGGTAGATGCAGACCGACATTTTTAATGCATGTCAACAAGTGCACAGTCCAACTAGTCATGATTCCTTGTTCAATGTTAGTGACACTGTTAATAATACTTTGTGATGGCAGGGTAAAGGAAGCGAAATGATCGGAGATCACTATCAGACAATGTCTGGGCAGTGTTGTTTCAAGAAAAGACAAATGCGCTATACAGTGATGAAATGTGCCTACATTACTTCACTGAACCCCGTTCAGTCTCACTGGGAGTGGAAATGGAGTTGAGGGAGTGGGGGGGATTGGCTGCAAACACTACATCCCAGTTTGCTGGCAAACAGGATGGCGATGTAGATGTGGCCAGTATATAAGTACAGAGCAGGAATGTAGCACTCAATGTCAACGTTTCCTCAGTGCTTACCTTCCATCGAATCCAGTTGTGCTATTATATATTTCTAAACGTCACCATCAGCCTAAGTTTGTCCGCCTGACGGCACCTCCATAAACTCATGAGGTGGGGAAACTGAAGCCTCTTCCCTCGCCACACCCCGTGACAGAATAATAGGAAGTCAGATCAGCTCTCGTTTCTAGCTGAATAAAACATAATAAAGTGTTAGTGATCTATGACCCTCGCAGGCAGGGGAAGGGGGTAGGGCATTTATGTTTTGGGGGCAGGGAAGACTACGTGATGCTGATCAGTAAGTTGAAGAAGGGGGGAATATGAATTACATTTCTGTTGATCAGCCTTTCGTTTCCTTGGCACCCTCCACAGGGCACCGAATTTAAACTCTGCTATGCAGCGGATTGTGGAGCTTTTGCCGAAGTTCGCACTCTAAGTGGAGCGTGGAGTAGGAAAACTTTGCAAACTCCGCCCGCGGAGTGGAGTTTAACGCTTAGGCCTACTAGTGACCCGATTCTCTTGGGCCACCAGAAAGCCCTAACAAATGAGGTTTATTCAAGAAAGGGAGGTGAAATGGGCTAGCCTTGAATACTTGAGAAGAGACTCTCTCACTGTTTAGGGGAGAGCCGCAATCCTGTCCTCCATTCCTTTTCTTTTGCAGCCTCTTGCTTTACTTTCTCTCAGGGTGCCCGGTCCCACCCGAGCACCCCATGTACATCTGGACAGTGGAGAGCAACTTGGGTAGCCCACCCCTGCTGCTTTCGCCGGCTCCCACTCGCAAAGTGACACCGGAGCCAGCACTTCCCTCTCGTCTGCCTGCTCCTGTGGGCAGATGCTTGCTGTGCGGCCGGGCAAGACAGCTGCATGGGGGAGGGCAGCAGCCCTCCTCCTTCTCATTGGTGTCACCGGGGCCCAGGGATGGGATCCTGGGCCCCCTTGCAGTCTCGCAGGAGGCGCAACTGTGCTACCTGCCTCCATCTCTTATCTGGGGCACAGGGATGGGATCCTGGGCCCCTTGCATCTTTGCAGGGGGCACAACAGCACTCCTCATCTTCTTCTTCTTCAATGGGGCCCAGGGATGGGGTACTGGGACCCCATGCAGCTCTGTGGGGGGTGCAATGGCACTCCCCATCTTTTTCTTCTCTGGGGATGCGCGATGGCGCTCCCTGGCAGGTTTTCTTCTTGTGGGTAGCCCCCAAGCCCTTGCTGGAGATGACAGCGGAGCCTCACATGCTTGGTCACTGGGAGCATGGGGTAAAAGGTTGCAAGACTTCAAATGCCCATAACTCAGGCCCTGTAGAGCAATTTTCATAATCTTGGTCTCCTTTTGCTCCTTGTGGTGAGCCCTTGACACCTGTAGCACTTTCTTCAGGTCTCCTGGCCTAAAAGGTGGACAAACTTAGCAGGGAGCTGGTTTCACTGGCTCCCTGTACCCACCTTTCACTTTGTTCTGTCTAGGACTCTTTCTCCTTGGCAGGGTCCAGTCTTTCCCCCAACTGATCATCGGGGGTGTAAGGGGACCAGCTTCCCTGGACCTTGGGAGTGTCCCACTGGCCCTGGGGTCAATCAGAGGCAGAGTCCTAGTTCAGGGGAGAGTCAGGGGGTTCCTCTTTGTCCAATTGTCCATGGTGTCAGCCTCCTCTCCCAGTGTTCCTCAGAAAAGCCCATCGAAGAGAGCTCTTACCCCTGCGCAAGATCTTTTAAGGGGGGGCTGGAGGTGCCAGCAGGGTTGCACCTCAGGCCTATCCTGAGGTGCCACATCACCTCTCAATCCCTGTTTCAACCTTCCTGCGCAGGCTTCTGGGATACTTCAAGATGGTGTCACCCACAAGTCATTTGTCACATGGACTTTGGGAGTCTCAGCTCCACCCCATGGCCTTCCCCCAGCAAATCTTAAAAGGAGCCCCCCCCCCCCCCGGTCTGGCTCCAGAGGTGTGGACTCCCTCCTTTGTGGAGTGGCCTGGGCAGGCCCTGTACCTGGCTCAGGATGACAGTGGGCTGATTGATGCAGAGCAATTCCACCCATTCCCTTCCTCTTTGAGAGTTGACTTAAGCACTGTCAATTGCTTTCTTTAAGGGGGGAGGCCTTTGTTCCTGCAGCTGGGGAGAAAAGTAATCCACGCAACCCAGCATGGTCACAAAAGGCCTAGGCTCTGATCCTGAGCTGAGCCAGCGAAACATGACATTTCTGGACAGATATGCTTTTGGACTTTACAGAATTTTTCTTTTCAGACAGGTTACAGTGCACATTGGTACGACTCTGGAGTTTGTGAACCAAAGGGAACTGCAGCTGCGCCCTAAGGCAGCCTTTCTAATTGTAGTATAATGGAGTGTCACTACAATTAAGACATTAAGGCACACTGACTTCCCTGCTTGTGTACCCCCCCATTATAAGGCCTATTCCAGGTCTCTCCCCAACTCTGCATTGTTCCTTTTCCACCAGGTTACCTTTGCGTAGTTCTTGGGCTGCGCACAACAGGAGTCTCCCCCATGCTTTCCTCACATATGTGCAGCTGCGTGTGCCCCCATGCCCACATGTAACCAGCTCAGTACCCCTTACCAGGCTGCGTCACAGTGGCTTTATCTCACAAGACGGACACTGGTGGTAAACATGCTCAGTCTATTTCACCATGAGTTTATTGTGGGTGAGTCCCAGGTTATGAGGCTTTCCCACAGTAAAAGGTCAAAAATCAAGGGATCAAAAAGCATAAAAGCCAGGCGGATTAGATGGTCAGAACTGCCTTATCACAGTTATTAAATGGAATAAGGTGACCCAGTGTTAGTTCATGGGAGAGATAGGCCTTAAAACGACTCTTGGTGTTTTTCACTGCTAGAACTTGTAAACTTTAGACACACACATGTCCTTCTTTTTACATACCATGCAATCTGCCCCATGAGTAGTAGGGTCCTACCTTAGTGATGACTTAGAAGTATTAAAAAGCAAGGTTTAAGCCTGGCAAAAGGTTTAGTTAGTCAAGGGTGAACTTGCACCCTTGAACAAACATGGAGTACGAACAGTTTAAAAACAAAACTTGTACGATAGATATGGAATTACATGACCATGTGAATTACATCTTACAGTGAAGGAGTAGAGTTCTTTGGACATCAAAGATTGCCATCAGCATTTTATTATGAGAGACACAGTGACGAAATTAATTATGATGTAATCTGAACTCATTTATTATTCATGCAGTGAACCCCAAGTTGTTATTTTTGATTATCAGAGAGTCAGGGCTTGAGGAAAGCAGTTGGAGATGTATTGTGGGAAATGTAGTGCTATGGACTGATAGTGGGATGGACACGCAATGTGTAACAGTTTTAGTCCGTTTTTGAATGCAAAGAAAGACGTGCATGAGACAGATCACCTGTGGGGAAGGGGAGGGGCATTCAATTACGGAGAAGGTTATTAACAGCGTATCCAGTTTGTGCTGCGGCACGTAATGGAGCAGGAAATGTAAGGACCTGTAACGCACTTCAGCTTTGAGAATGTGCTACGATAGACGTGAATTCGGGTCTTTAATGTTGAAGTTAGCACTCATGTTATGGTAAGCCTACTGCTAGGAGAAGGGATATAAGGACACGGGTGTAAGTGGGGAGGATTATATCATGATATGGGAGGTCCCAATGGGAGATACTCGTGAGCCCATCAAGGATTAGGGTGTACAATCAAAAGCCCTGGTGAAATAAATAATGATAAATGTATCAGGTTAGCATTATGATGAGTGCATGTAGCATCTATGAGTTCGATACATAGGGAGTCGAGTAAATGAATTCAGGTATATGGTTGATGTTTAAATGTAGCATTCATGCTGACGGCAATCTCTATGAATCTGTTTAATTTTGCATTGTAGATACCCCTGATGAAGGGAAGATGGCTTCCCGAAATGCATTGGGTCATTTTAAAATAAAGACGTAACATGTGGAATTATTTGGTGTCCTTCCCGTTTATGCGAAAAGCTCGGTATGGTTAGGGAATGAATAAAATGAATTGAAGAAAATATGAAAAAAAAGAAATATGGACAAAGAGCAATGGAGTAAGCATTGAGCTAAAATGAAGATAAAATGAAGAACTTAATTGATTTGATTCATTCAGTTTCTGCAACGGCTGTGCAGTTCGATTGGAACCCAAATCGGTTTTGTCGTGTTCGTGATACTGCAGCGCAGTGGGGCGGAGCAAACTTGCACGCCTCTCTAGGTCTGAAGTGGTCAAGCACGAGAAGCAAGGAGTACACAGGTGTGCATTTCACCACCCACTTGTTTACATGGAAAAGGTTTAGTTTGCCAGGTCGAAATGGCAGTTTAAAACTGCGTACAGGCTGCAGTGTCAGGTCTGAGAAGTGTTTTACAATACTACTCTAGTGGGTGGCATAATGAGTGCTGCTGCCCACATAGTAACATTTAATTTACAGGCCATGCGTATAGGTGATACCATTTACTAGGGACTTACAAGTCAATTAAATGTGCCAATTACGTGCAGGCCAATGATACCATGTTTTAATGAGAGAGAACAAGCACTGTACCACTGGTTAGCAGTGGTAAAGTGAACAGAGTCATAATGCCAACAAAAATGAGTTCAACAAAGTAGGGTAGTGAAGGTAAAGTGTTTGGGGGAATACCTTTCCAAAGAAGGATGTCAGGTATAAAAGCCCCTGTGGGCAGGACAAACAAAAATAGTGAGGAAAGCTATCAAATCAGCAGCAGGGTACTGGAATACACAGGAACGTTGTTTCAGCTGTGATAAGGCTGTGTTTTCTTGGCCTTAAACATTTTGTTATAGCTTAAAGGGTATGTTGTGTCCTATACTTAGTTTTAGCTAGGAACACTTATTGCTATGTTTGCAATGTGTGGTCAGTTCGTGGTCAGTTGGAATCTAGCTGGCATGGAACACACACTAAGTGTAGCTGCTGCATTTCAATAATGGTTTTATCACCTTTGCCTGCAATCTGGTGGTGATACAACACGATTCAACTTGACCCAGCTGCATGGCCAGCATTTTATTTTACTCACTGGTTTTAGATTAGGTAAGGTTGGAAGTCCACCTTTTTGGCTGGGTAGGGCAGATCAATACATCCTACAGACGTTTTTGATTAGGGTTTTCTGCCCATTGTGAAATGAAATGTCAACCATGGGCAAACGCAGTTGATGTATCATCCCTAGGTTGTCAGTTGACTGTTAACTATCACTCCTCAGCTTTGTAAGATAAGCGCAACCACTCCTTAGCACCCAGCATGCCAATTCATATAGAGGACCATTTGCAATCTGAGTGGAGAAAGAAATATTTTTCCCTTTTGCTTTGTGTCTTGCACGCTCCAGACCAAGTTTATAGTATTTTGCTGAAAAAGGATTACGTCATAGTTACTCAGGGTAAGAAATTGGGTTATTTATTAGTTGTGAAGAATGTGAGTTCATCACAAGTAATATGTCCACAATTGTCTCTTTACTGGGAGCCAAGCACCTCATTGTAGCACTTGAATTTCTCAGGGGAGCGAAGCAGAGCAGTTCTCCTGGGATTGCTAGATCATACCACCTCCCTACTCAGGGGAGGGAGGGGGTGTGAGCTACTAATCCCATATAGCTGGTACGCAACAGCACTCAATAACTTGCTATTCAATCAGTGCCTTTTTAAAAAAAAAGGAAATGATTATTACACACACTACTAAATGCTACACATTCAATTACACATATATACAATCAGGTAAACGGAAGTACCTTTGATGACACCCTTATATCACATTACAACCCTACTGGGTACTGGGTCAAGAACCCTATAATCACAATGCCTCCCAACTGTACCAGTCATCACCAGTATTGTCAATAAAGCATTTTACTTTCAAATCAGGTGTCTTTCTTTTATTTTTTTCAGACTGTTATTGCAGACACAGGACCACACACAAGTGGACTCCACATTACAGAGCCCAAGAGCAAAAGTCCCTATCTCTAAAGTGCTTTTAAAATGATGGTTAGACTCGCACAGAGGTCATAATGACAATGTCCCCAGAAGCTTAGATTGGCTTATAAAAAAAGCCTTCCTGCAGGGCTGCTATTCTCCTTGCAGGCCCCAAACGGTGGTGGTGCCCCCTGCTCTCTTTTGGTGGGCCACAAAGAGTGTTGTGCAGATATGGCAGCAGTTGGCATTTTGGGCTGCTCCTGCAGCCCAATTCTTCAATATCT
This sequence comes from Calotriton arnoldi, assembly GCA_963921515.1. Classification (NCBI taxonomy): domain Eukaryota; kingdom Metazoa; phylum Chordata; class Amphibia; order Caudata; family Salamandridae; genus Calotriton; species Calotriton arnoldi. Next base: position 2,765,794 of record CAWUFW010001420.1, on the reverse strand, counting down.
TATCCGTCCTACCCCATATAGCAGCCTTGTGCCATAGATTTTTTTTTCTTATTCCTTTTTACATTTTTTTTGTGGGGGTCCTGGTTCCACCCGGGGCACCCAGTTGCCTCATTTTCCGTTGCGTGCTGCAGGAGGAACCTCTGACCCCACGGCCCCAGCAAGCTAAATGCATGCCTTACTCACCAGCTGTGGGAGCTGCCATCCCAGTTTTCAGCTCTTGCTTCATTCAGGAGCCAGCAGTGTTCTTCTGATCTTCTTCCCGTGGGCATGAAACATGCACAGGGTAGGCATTGTTCCAGGCCTGTTATTTAGCAGATCTAGGAACCAGGAGAAGGGGTCCCCGGAACCTGCCTTGAATGTGCTGGACCCCAGAGAGATGGGGGACTTGTGGCGGGGGTATAAAAATGAGCACAGGATGGGGTCCCACACATACCCTCTCCATTGGGAGGGGGGGTTAATGTTAATATTGATAAAATCAATGCCAATGTTTATAATGATACACTCGGATACAAGAAATTGCATCACTATTATCAAATTCGCCTGACGTAAACTCACCATCATCCTAGATTGCCATACACCAAATGCTGGGGACTAAGGATCAGATGTGGTCTCTTACCCTCTAAAGACCGCTTCAGGATGGACCTCCACCCCTCTGATTCAGCAGAACTTCCAATCAATTGCTGTGTCTGCAACACCTTCCTTGATGTGCAACTGTGAATTCGTCCAGGAGCGGTCCCTTTCCTTCGGCTGCAGTCTGGTCCGAGGTATCTGGTTCGCCAAAATGTTGCTCGAATATGAATTTAACTTGAAAAAACAAAAGACAAGAGACATTTGGCAAAACAGGAACAGAGTTTTTATACATTTCTTTGGGTATCATACAGTACTTCTGAAGATCCTTTTTTGGTAAAAGAATGAGGGCCTTGTCTGTGGAGTCAAAAATAAGGCCCCTGATAACAAATGCAGGTGGGCCTTGACCTTGCATGGATACAATGGGGGCCAGTGGGTAACATGGCCGGCATGAGGGGAATGTGATCACTGGATGTACTGTGTGTGCAGTGCCCTGATTGGCTATGTGTTCCTAACTTTATGTGGCATCTAACTTCATGGTGTTTTGGGAATGCGTGCACCCCTCTGGCCATGTGTGGTTTATTGGAGCTAATCTCCCAGGACCATTGTGGTTTTGGTGCGCCTATCCGGGGGATTGACCTGAGTTTCCTGTTCACAATTTTGTTTGCCGGCTACCTCCTACCCCACCTGTGACCTGTCAATCAGTAACCTCAGGCCTAGGTCGCAGAGCCTGCCTGACCAGGTACTTCTGATTTGGAGTTGATGGAGAGTTTACATCAGGCGAATTAGTTAACAGTGATGCGATTTCGGTCTTGTATGCGAGTGTATCATTATAAACATTGCCATTGATTTTTCAATATTAAGATTAATATATTAAAAACGTAACTTTGCGCCAACCCCTGGCTCTCCCCGTAGCCCACCCGGAAGTATTCTAAGGAAAATACAACGGATAGCTCTGTGCTCATTGGTCTTGCAGCTATCTTTCAATGGGGCACCGGGTGCTAACTTCGGGTAGGGGTGCCGTGTTTGCAGGCATATTATTGCTTTAAAAGCACCTGCTGCGACGTTCCTTGCCTCCAGCCATTTTCATGCAATAATAATTATGTCAAGATAACTCTGGTGATTAATGTTCTGCCTGGAGAGAGATCAGAGTTTTCTCTAGTGGAAGTTTTAAGGTAGTGCAGAGGGTTAATATGCCTGCTGTAAAGAACGTGTACCATGCAGATCACAAAGTTCATAGAATCAAATAGGTTAGCGGGTTACTACTTTTGTCAGAGAGGTAATTTTGTTACTTGCAGTTTATAAGTTAACATCCTAAGATAGAACAGTAATCTATTAACTGTCATCAAGGAACTTCATGCATACTGCATGGTATAGATTAGAGCGTTATGATTTTTTCCCCAGCCATTCATTATTCTAATGTTGCAAAAAGAGTTCATTTGGGTAAAAAGTGATTCTTATTAAAGAGAACCCCCAACTATGGTGTTACATTTTAAATTCCAAGTTTGTGCTTCTCCAGACTAAGCACTCTTAAACTATACCGCCTACCAGTATGGATGACATGTCACTCCTACACCTTGCAGTCCTCTGTCTTATCTAACATTTCTTATACCCTGATTTACATACCTATGATTGATTGTCTCTGTGTAATGTATGTGCAATGTAATGGGCTCTGACACCCTACACTGGTATGAGTGCCGCTATAAAACTAATTAAATGCATCTCACAGAGAGTGGTAAAGGAGACTTGAGGGGCACTGTTAAAGGGTGGTAGTGAGGGAATCCGTGGCGGAGGTGGTCATTGGGGGAGCCAACAAACATTGTCACACAGGGCGCCACCAGCACTAAGGCCGGCCCTGTGCAGGGCAAATTGTGTGCCTCTGAGGAAGTATTCATGTTAATTGCAGGGCATGACAGCATCTGCGAATAACATGAATGCTCACACAATCGTCCCCACAGCCATGCCCTATCAGCAAAAGAAATGCAGCCTGATGATTTTTGCCCTCTCCTGGTGTGAGCAAGTCCATGCCCTGCAGGAACTGGGGGTGCATGCATACAGGGGGGCATAACATGTGCCCCCCTGCATGTATCCCCAGGTATGCGATCCCAACATTTACCCACCCTATGAACAGTGCTCTAGTTGAGAATCTTTAGTAAATCTTATAATGGTACCACCGGTGGAGTCCTGTGCTTTTCTAAACCCAAAGTGTTCTTACCTGCGTAACCAATTCATTTCATGGCGTGTGTATCTAAATTGCAAACCTGCTTTAAGACCCATCATGTGGCGCTGTATGTGTGGAAATGTACCACCTTTTCACTTTTTTAAGCAAAAGTTTGGAATGATATTTGCACTGATATTTGCCGCTTCACCCACACGTGCGGTCGGGTTCCTGGCGCACAAAGCCTTGGCTGCAGTGCACAAAAACCTTACACTGCCACACATAGAGGTAAAAAAATAGAGGGAACATTGCTCTTAGGTCCAGGGTCTTTCTCATCTGTCTCTCCCTTGTGCAAGAGTTTATAAGTGGACACCCCTCGCCAACCCTAGGATGCCACATCATCCCTCCACCACTGTCCCAACCCTCCTGCACAGCATTCTGGGACTACCCAAAAAGTTGTCTTAAGTACGATTTCCTCAGCTCTGCCCCTAGCTGACACAGCTGTTTGATCCCTGCCCATCAAAACCTCAAATGCAATATCCTCCTGTGTTGTTTCTAGCGGTCTAGCCCTCCTCTTTTTTTCTAGAGGGCCTTGGCTGTCCCAACCCATGTGCAGTTTGACAAGATAATTATCAGATGCAAATGTCCTCCCCACCTTCCCCTTTCTAACTGGCTGGCTTATGCACTGTTGGTTGCCACAGTGCATAAGCCAGCCAGTGGAGGGATAAAATGCCTCTGCCTTTATCCCTCCACTGGGGAGTAGAGTAATTTCCTTTATGCATTAGGGGAGAACAGATGCCTGGAATCTGATAATGAGCTGAGGCAGGGAAATATAACATCTTGAAATGCCATAAACTGTGTATGTGGGATATAAGTTCAAACTCAGGGTGCATGTTTCTCAATAAATTACAACTTTGCTGGGGCTTGCAGTTCTAAGGGGAGTGAATCTGTATTTAGGGCATATTTTACCTATAACGTGTTATACAGTGAAAACAATAAAGACCTAAACAATGAATGCCCACTATAAGGCCTAACTCAGGTCTGCACCCTTCTGCAACAGGCTATCTGTGCACAGATACGGGACTGCGCGTGACGGTAGTCACACAGGTGCAGCTGGCACATGTGCACTCACATGTGTGCTCACATGTTTATGTGTAACCAGCCCAGAGCTTCTTGCCATAGCTGCATAGCAGGGATCTTATCTTAAAAGATGGTGATTAACACGCTCTGTCCATTTAATGTGAATTTACCCTGAGTGATACTCAGGTACTAAGACTGGCTCACAGTAAAAGTACAAAAACCACTTAGTCAAATGCGAAAAATACTAAGGGACTAAATTGACTACAGAGAGAAACCCCCATACAGGCAATTGAACTTTCACAACCTGCTTGAGCACATTTAATCTTTTTATTCTGATTTTACTAGATGTTTTATCCAGGTGTCATTGGTTGATAGGTGCCCTGCCTAGAGTATTGAGTTATGTTATTTCCTCTAATTTGGTGGTCTAAGCGCTTCATGAGTAAACAGTATTTTCAAAAGCAATGTCCCTGTTTTTAAGACATTATTTTCCTTAACACAAAGGCACAATGAATCCAGTTGTGTTTGGAGACCCCTTTTCATTTTAGCCAACAGTAATGTGTTGCCAGTGTATTATACAATGTAGATATTATCATTTGGGAAAAATGTGCCAGGAATGCCAAGGCACCTAGGAATACCTAAAACCAGTAGTTTAAACATGATAGGGACCTACAGACAGCCCTGATTTAATTCCACATACTGTTCAACTCTAGCATCTTCCATGCTTAACAGCATAGTACCTTTACCCTATGAGTTTATATGTAACGGCATTATCAAATCTAGAAGGTTCTTATACAAAAATTGGCCTCTCCCTGTAAGCCATTACACACTTCTATCTACGAAGTCAAATGGGAACTTGAACTCCTTAAATACTTCAAATATAAAACCTTTGTTTTTAACCTAGTTTGATATTATCTGAGCCAAGGTGAAACACTGATCCTTGATAGACACTAATGACCAATACTTTTGCATTTTGGTAATTGCAATTCTGTTTTTCTGATGGAAAAAGCAAAACAAACATTGGAAAGCAAGGAAAACATCAATAAGTGAGCTACTCATACTTAACATGGAGCAAGTTGAGAATTCTGTATGAGATATGTTTTCAAAGATATTAAGATTAAAAACGTTTATCACTGTGGAAAGTAAAACATATATAAGCCACAAAGAAGAAAGTAAGCTGGGCCGTGAAAGGGGACAATTTGACCTTCTCAAGTGTCCAATGTCAGGTGTGAGCTTTTGACCTGTGCTTTGTGTTTTCTGTTTCTATGTCTCCATTGTATTTCATATATTCATGTATTGAAGCGCACATTTTCCATTAATATAAGTGTTCTTCATTTAGTAGTAAGTGCACATGTATAACATATAGAGTTTTGCTTTATTATGGGTTGATAGTCCATTAATTATTCATATATATGTACTAATGTGATTCATAATGTGTGTTACAATTTAGTAAATGTGCAGCAGAATTGGGGGCGGAGCTTGCCTGGTCCTAAGATGGCCGCTTGCTAAGAAGGCTCCGATAACCACCTTACCGATCCGTCATTTATCTGCCTCATTCCCGGGGAAAATGGCACAGGAAGCAGTGCCCTCTGTGTGGTAGAGACAGCGCATTCCAACGATACCAGAATCGGCTCCGGGGCCTCGGCTGGTGAGCAGTTGGAGGTGACAGTGACTATTGGCCTAGCATTGCGCTGCGCGGAGGCCTTCCGGGGATCGGCGCGGAGCTGGGCTTGAGCCTAGATATCGCCTGCACAGCGAGGTGCGGACCCGCTGACTGAGCCTCCCGGCCAGAGCTCTCTGGGGTGCGGCGTGTTGCGGCGTCTGCGACCGCGGGGAGAGCTGGTTTGTGCACCCACGGTGAGGATGTGCACTGCAGAGACATTCTGAGGCCTGGTTGAGGTGCATGGCCTCGGCGCTGTTGGTGGCCGTGCCCTGCGGTCTCGCACGATGGATCGGCTGGCGGCAGAGCACGGCAGTGTGCATATACGGCTCCTGCTGAGAGTTCAGCGCATCGGGGCCCTGGGGATATAAGAGTCGCTCTGCACCTCACCTCTTGAGCGCAGATAAGCACCTGGAGTAATCCCTGCGGAAGGAACAGTGTTAAATAAGCACTGTGACATTGCCATTCAGAGGCGCTCTGGTGTGTTTGAGCTGCGGTCGTCATTCCCTATCCATGTTGGCCGGCCATACTGGGAGTTGGAGTGGCTTTCTTCTGAGTGGTTGCGCTGCGGCCTCTCCCTCCACGGCGATCTGGCTTGCCTTGCTGCTGCCCCCCAACTGATCAGTACATAGGGACCTCGTTTCTCTTGTGGATCACCATCAAACTTACCTTGAGGTGAGAGACTGCTGCGAAGGTGCTCTTTCCACTCTCCAGGTTAAGGACTTCTAGGTTGAATTGGTCACTCTGCGGCTGCAGGGTACTGCGTCACTTTGGGGAAGGTGGACAAGTCGCAACCCAAGTTGCAATTTGAGCAATGCAAATCCAGGCACAGGGAGGAGGCCATGGACTCTGCTGCGGCGGACTCCGTCGCTGACCCTGAAGAATGTGGGGGAGACATACAGCAAATATTCAGGCGATGCAGAAAAGCTTATCCACAATCGATGGAAAAATTGATTTGTTATCCTACAGAATGGACCGCATGTCTAAGCGGCTAGACAAGCACTCTGAGCGCCTGGACATGGCGGAACGCCGGGTAACTGAGGTAGAGGAAGCCCAAACAGATACAGACAGCATACAACGGCAAATCGGGAAGATCCGGGAGGTTCTGCAAGATAAAACAGAGGATTTGGAAGCCCGGTCAAGATGAAGCAACCTGTGCATTGTTGGTGTTCCGCAACGGGAAATATAGAGATATTTGTGGAGAGGATGCTGGTCACTCTGCTAGGTAGAGATATTTTTTCCGACATGTTTGTCGTGGAGCGCGCACATTGCTCCCTTGGCCCTAAACCACCTCCTGGTGCCCCTCCTAGACCTGTAATTGCAACACTACTCAACTACAGGGACAGAGATGCCGCATTGAAAAAGGCAAGAGAACTGGGTGATCTGAAATTTGAGGGCTCATCGATCTCGCTATTTCCAGAATTCATGTTAAAAGTACGGGAGGCGGGAAGACAGTTTGCTCCGATGAAACGTAAATTAAGGGAGCAGCACATCGAATATGCAATGCTATATCCGGCAAAGCTAAGAGTGATTTTCAACGGCAAAGCCAAAATCTTCACGGACCCCAAATGTCTCCAAAAGACCCTCAAGGAAATAGGCAAGCCGGACACACCGAGATCTGGTTCGGGAGAAGTGGATCGATCAAACGGCTCCAACGGAGATCTGGATGAAAATGATTAGGTACGGTGTGGTGTTTCAGGCTCTTTATCCTTGATCCGTCAAAGACAGCTATGGACAAAGCAGCGTTGGGGCTATAATACTGGAGATCTTTTGCTTCGATTATGTGGGGTGGCACACTCAGAGAGGGACTGTGTGACTGGCCGCACAATGAGAGCTAACTATGCTATATGACTGCGTAACAAACCCTGGTGCTTGTTGCTCTGTTTTGGACACCCTCCCAAGAGAGGATCGCTGCACATATTGACTTCTTTCATGGAATTCTGGGTAGGTTGCACTCCCCGCAGAGTGTCTGACATTATAACGAGGCGGTGGGGTTGAGCTGGCAATAGTTTGTGCGTTTGCCGGCAACATCCGCCCCCATGTGTTATTCACTGAATGGTAAACAGTTAAAAACCATTTTTTTGTACGATTGTTATGGTCCTTATGAACACAATGTTTTGTATGGGGTGGGTGGGGTGCAGACCGTCTATGCTAAGTTGGGTGAAGCATGGCGTGGGCGGCGGGTGGGATGGGTTTTTGGTTTGTGTGCAAAGTATATATATCCATAGTAGGTGAGACCTTCTCACTCAGATTACTCAGAATAGCAAAGGTAGCCGTTGCAGTACGAAAAACATACTAACGACACAATGCGAACAAGGGCATGGCCATAGGAGTAGATTACGTTTTATAACTTGGAACGTGAGAGGATTGAATGACTTCAGAAAATTGCAAAAGATACTGGCTTATCTAAAAAGGCAAGAGGTGGACGTGGCACTGCTTCAAGAGGCTCATTTAGCACCCAACAGTAACATGCTCACTAAAAGGCGGCTTTTGGGCACATATCAAGCCACTGGGTTCATTTCGCATGCCAGGGGTGTGCTCACCTGGGTTAACCCAAGATCAGGGCTCTCTCTGGAGGATCGAGTGGTTGATCCGAATGGCAGATACGCAATAGCTAAGTGCTATGGGAAAGGCTTAGACCTGCAGGTTGTTAACTTATACGGGCCCAATTATGATGACCCTCAGTTTTATAAATCATTATGTGCACATATGTGTGAGAGCTCTTCTCAGCTGCAACTATGGGGAGGGGATTTTAACTGTGTCTTGGACCCGCTTTTGGACCGCTCGAGTGGTCCTCACCGTCGCCCATCTGCGGCTGCTAAAACTATAAGAGACATAGCTGCACAGCTGGATCTGGTTGATGTTTGGAGAGCCAGGTCTCTGGGGAAGGGAGGATATACACACTTTCGGCCCCCCACGATATCCACACCAGAATTGAATATTGGTTTGTCTCGGGGGCATTGTTGCCTCGTGTGCGGGAATGCACTGTATTGCCACGTTCATTCTCTGACCACTCCCCTATTATCGTAGAGGTGGATATTCCATTGCGCAGGCCCCCCCTTCACGTGGAGGTTCCCTCCGTATTCACTTCTTGACACAGTGTTCAGGGCTGAGCTGGCTATGGCTATTACAGAATTCTTCGACATTAATATTGGCTCAGTGAAGCACTTTTCAACTGTTTGGGAGGCATTTAAGGTGTATATAAGAGGCGTGGCTATCAACAAACATGCAGGAGTACTTAGGTCCAACAGGGGTAGGCTTTCGGCCCTGGAGAGTAAGCTGGGTAGACAGGAACGGTAGGCACGGGATGGGAACAATCCCCAGGTCTCTGAAGCATTGAAGCAAACGCTTGAGGAGTATCATGAAGAAGCAGACAGTGAAATAAAACATATGGGGAAGTCCGCAGTTGCCAAAACCTACGGGGAAGGTGATAGACAAGGCTCGGTGTTAGCTGCTCTGGGCCAATGCCAAAGAGGCTTGGGAGCTGTGGTGGAGCTGTTGGAGGATGATGGTAGTCTACTGAAGGACCCTATTGATATCGCAAATAGATTTAGCCGATACTATAAGGACTTGTATAGTTCCCAAGTGTTGCCATATGATAACACTATTTTAGAATGCTTAGAACACATACAACTGCCCTGGATCACTAATGGACACAGAGAATATTTGATGAGGCCTCATGATTCCTCCGAGTTTCAGGTAGCATTGAGCTCCATGCGTGAGTGAAGTGGCCCAGGTCACAATGGTCTTACAGTGTCCTTTTATAGGGTATACAAAGAGCTTCTGATCCCACACCTGAGCACATTGTTCAAGGAGATAGGGGAGATGGGCATAATGCCATCATCAATGAGAGAGGCGCTAATAGTAACCTTGCTTAAACCAGGAAAGTCTCCGCAAGAGTGCTCATCTTATAGACCTCTCTCGCTCCTCAACGTGGACACTAAGACATTTGCTAAAATCCTTGCTAATAGGCTGGCACCTCTTCTTCTGACCTTGGTGGGTCCAGAACAGTCAGGTTTTGTGCCAGGCCGTACTTTATCGTACAATCTGAGGACAGTGTTTGGGGCTATTCAGCATGTCAGACCCGTTATTAAAGCCTCTGCAGTGTTTTTGGACGCAGAGAAAGCGTTCAATTCTGTAGAATGGGTATTGATGATGGCAGTGCTATGGAGAATGGGGGTGGGCGAGATCTTTCTTAGACTGGTATCAGTTCTTTACAATCAACCTGTAGCAAGAGTCTGTGTTGCGGATACCGTCAATTCTCCTCTCGAGGTCTCGAAAGGCACTAGACAGGGCTGCCCCTTATCCCCGCTATTGTATGCTATAGTAGCAGAACCTTTGTTATGTGCCCTCAGAGAATACCATGGGCATAGGGGGATACGGTTCCCAACCAACAATCTTACAGTATCGGCTTATGCAGGTGACATGCTTTTGTATATTCGGAAACCAGAGTCTAATTTAACCCCGATAATCCATGAGGTGTTGAGATTTGGAAAGGTTTCGGGACTAAAAATAAATTGAAATAAATCTATTATATTTCCGTTAACTCCAGTCACAACACCGGTCACTTTAGATTTTCCTTTGCAATGGTTTGCCGACCCAGTGCGGTATTTAGGGATACAGGTACACTCGGACTCGGAATTAGTCATCAGGGAAAATTATGGCAAAGCAATTGCCAAGCTTGAAGAAGATATCGATAGATGGATCCGCCTACCGCTGTCATTAGTGGGTCGCATTTCACTGATGAAAATGATTATTTTGCCTAGATTCCTATTCCTCTTTGTTAATATCCCAATGGCAGTCACAAAATATATATTTAAGACACTGCACTCACTAGTGGTAAAACTCGCTTGGGCTGGTAAAAGCCCACAAGTTAAAATGGAAACTCTTACATTACAATACTCTATGGGTCGGCTGGGGGCTCCAGATCTGGAACTATATTACAGAGCCGCTCAAAGCTTGCACGCTCACTTTTGGATTCACGGCCCTCACAATCTCCCTCATCTGCAAATCGAAAAGATAGCGGTGGAACCTGGCCCGCTCCCGCGGCGACTATCCTAGACTCCCAAAAGACAAAATGGAGTTTTAGACTCTATCAACTCAACCGTACATGCATGGCATGAGCTATTGAAAAATCAGGCTGGTTCTCTGCTGTATTCCCCACTTTTGCCTGTGGAGTGGTGTTATTGGATCCCTATGAGTGCTGAGGGAGGGGTGGTCCGGTCTCTGGGGGCGCTTCACATTCTCACTGTCGGAGACTTAATTAAGGAAGGCAGGATCCGAACAGGGGAGGAGGTTGCTGCCAACATACAAGTGCCCACTTCGCTCACGCAATTTCATTTCTTTAGGATCAAGCACGTATTACGCGCGCTTCTCGGCGATGACTTTCAGGAGCCCCCGGAGCTCCCCTCCTTCTTTCTCCTGGGTTCTACACTCCCTAACAAGCTGGTTTCTATCATATATGACATGTCGTTGGATTTTAGATGAACACAATACTCCAAAGCGAGGATTGAGTGGCAGTCAGATCTTGGGGTGACGCTGGATGACAGTATGTGGAGGAATTGTGGTGAGGTAACACAGACGGTCTTGTTAAATGGGAGGCACAGATTAATACATTTTAAGTTCTTGAATAGAGTGTATCACACTCCAGAGAGATTACATAGATATGGCCTTAGGGATTCGTATAGCTGAGAGCGATGCGGAGTGGGCAGAGCCGGTTTCCTGCACACTGCATGGCTGTGCCCGCAAGTTGCCGATTTTTGGAGGCTAATATTCCAGGAATTAAACGAAATAACAGGACTATCACTCTTCCCATATCCACTTGTTGCTCTATTGGGATACACTAAGCCTCCAAAGAAAGACATTAGGAAACTACTGTAGCTAGGTTTACTACTTGCTAAACGTAGAGTTGCGATGTGTTGGCTGCGGGGACCAGTCCCCTTGAAGGCACAGTGGGTTAATGACATGCTTTACTGTAACACACAATCCGAATTATATAGTGAATTGCTGCCCCCACAAAACCACCCAAAAATTTTATGGGGTTTGAATAAACAATATCTGGCTGCAAAGGTTACTGTAGAAGTGGGAGATGGCGAATAGAATGTATTGAAGAGATAAGCCACTGTCTATGCTGAACACACGGTTTGACCGTTGAGACTAGAGCCGCAGTTTAATGTTTCGATTACAGTTATTTAATTTGCTGGGTCACTGCCATAGAAAATTGACAAGATGTAATGACCGCAAACGTTTTTTACTGCTTGTAGTCACATTCTTGATGCCGAGGAAACGGTTTCTAATTGGTAACACCATATATTCTGACTGTTTTTATTTCTGTACTCTGCACTATGCACTCTATGTATTACTGTGTAATGACTAATAAAAGTTAATAAAAAAATAAAAAAATGTGCAACAGAATTCATGTACACGTTAATACTTTTTACATCACTCGTCGCAAGGTCTAGTCATCTCCTATTAATCAGACAAGTGTACATAGGTCCGACATAGAAATATATTTGAGAAAGTCATCTTCAGCTTTTCTTGTGATCTTTGTGCCCACTATCCTGCAAACATGCTTCGGGAAGGTCATAGGCCCATCAGAGCCAGGCCCTTATCAGCTCAGGAATACCATAACTGAGACAGAGAGCAACATTCTCAAAGTATAGAAGCTAAATGACAAAAACTGTCAGCCAGAGTATGCAGGCTAGAGCACCCACATAAGAAACTCATGCAAGCACTTTGGTGCTAAGAAGCTAGGGGCTAGAAGGGAGCATTAACTGCTGGTTACCAAAGACTGATTTCTTCATTTGATGCAATAATATATTGAATTCCATAAAATGTTGTCATACTTTTTAATATATTGTTTAATAGCAGCTTTTATTGCCCATATTTTGTTTGTTTCTAAAGTTACATCTATTCATATAATCTGCTCTAGATTAGGACATTCATTTTTAATTAAGTGTTATAAATATATTGTGTGGATGTCTTGTGCGTGTTCATCCATGGTAAAAATAGTTTTGAAACGTAATTATACATCAAATAATTAGCTGGCCTTACAGACCTGATGATTGCTCTCTACAATCCATCCTCAAGTAATGCATAGGAGGTTCGTGGGTTACAGTCTGCCAGATTGCCTGGCTCAGGTTGCTAGGATTTAGAGTTTTTAAAATGAAGTCAATTTTTGCTCCTATGTATGATGTTGTTTTCCATTGCTTTCTGGTATTTGATTTAATATTTTCATTATAAACACATCACTACATTTACTGGAATACAAGTACTGTGCCAGATTTCTACTTCTGATACAGTGTCACTCAAAGCATCACACACAAAACATGCAAGTGTCCCACATAGTTGCACTACAAACATAACAATGTCACCCATAAACTTACAGATTAATTAGCGGCTCAGATTAATTTATTTGTTTTGACCCGATGATGGCTGGAGCAAGGCAGTATCACGAGCAGCTGGACACGCCTGCATTCACTGCTGGATTTTAAGATTGCCAGTTGTGCTATGTGAGCCACAATGTGCTGCACTGTGCAGCACCAAAATGTACACGCATTTACTGGTACTACAAATTACACTGGCCTGTCTGAGCATTTAAGTGAATTGTAGAGTGACAATCCAGGGCAGAAGCGTGATTCTGGTTGCCTTCCGCAGTTGTGAAGCCTTCAGAACCTTACAGAAAACAAGCAACCAGGAGCCATAGCTAGTGCCTGACCATACTTGTTTAATAACACCAAGGAGAGCATACCTCCTTTAGCCACGTAAGACTCTTCAACGAAAGCATCACTTCCCCATCTTAGCTGCATATAACATTTCTATTGCCATATTGATTTCAGCAACAGAAATTATCCCCACCATATTTAAGGGTCCTATCCCACTCACTGTGAGATCTTTCATTCTGAAAACTGAATTCACACCAGAAGAAGATTGAGAGTGCCTCGAAGTTTGTTGGAAGAGAGTCAAAAGCAAGGAACAGATTAAGGTAAGCAAAGTCATCAGTCTTTTAATACACCAGTTATTTTATCATTGCTTTCTAATGACATAAAAGGCAATATTTAATTGGATGTCAAAAAGGCAGCACAGGGACAGACCAGAGTAGCAACATGCCACAGAGGTTACATATGAGGAGCTCTTAATAACGTAACCTTGTTTGAGATCTGCTACAGGGAGATAAACATGGTGGAGAAAAGATTTGAATCCATAGGTAAGGTAGGATATTTGAGTAGGAAGAGAATGTGAGTGTATATTTAAACTAATATGTAATGCTCTCCTTATTACTATTTTGCACCAAACAACTGAGCTGAAGGACATGGGTTAATCTTCTACTGCATGTCATACAAATCGCTTTAACTTTAAAAGTAATTGTAAAAAATCGTCCACTGTCTCCAATCTCAGTCAGCTTCGACAGTTCTGCTGCTCCCATAAGGAACAAGATTGTGTGGCTAGGTCCACACTTATTGAAACCCAGTTGTCAAAAGCAGGTAAATATACCAGGAGACTTGTCCAAATGGTCCTAGACAATATCAGTACAACTACAATACTTACAGGACTCTGACCAAAACGACCTACGGCACTGCTCATTATTTTATCATTGAGACATAGTTGCGATAGGCTGAAATTGAAACACACTCGGGGCATATTATCAACAAATGGCGATATTTATCGCTAACTCCCCTTAGCGCCATTTCCCTTATCGCCGCAGTTCGCCGGAATCTATCGCCATATTAGCGGCGTATTAGCAACACGCCGCTAACAGCCGATAGCTACCTTTTCCCGCGGGAATGGACGGGGATAGATTTAGCGTGCCGGCGATAAAAAAACGCACGGTAATGTGAAAAAAGTGGCGAAGGGCCAATCAGTGACAGAATCCTATCGCTAATTAGCACCAGGCCTGCATTTAACGCGTTCAGCGGAAAAATGCACCATAAAAGGCCCACCAAGCAGAAAAAAAAAAAGGAAAATACCAGAGGAGCAATGGAAGAAGCTGGGACCAGTGCAGAGGCCACAAACATGCCCACAAATACCCAGGAGGACCAGCCAGAGACCCATGTGAAGGCCAAGAGGAAGAGGAATCCTAAATTCAGGCTGCAGGAAAACCAGGTCCTGATTGCGGAGGTGACTGAACACCAACAAGAACTGTTTGTCACCTCCACAGTGACATTGGCAAGAAAAAAAGAAATATGGGAGGACATTGTGTCCAAGGTGAATGCCGTTGGAGAGAGGAGGAGGACAGTGGACAACTGCAAGAAGCGCTGGCATGATACCAAGCGCAAAACCAAGGAGAAACTAGCAGCCAACGTGAGACCAGCAAGGCAGACTGGAGGTGGGAGTCCAGCGCCACAGGAGGAGCTGGATGAGTTGGAGGAGCAGGTGTCCCGAGTCATCAGTGAGGAGATGGTGGTTGGAGTTGTGGGCCAGGATAGTGCTGAATGTGAACAGACACAACAACACCAGGGTGAGCATCAACCAGGGACGGGGGGAAGGGGGTGGATGGGCACAGTGGCACTCATGTACAGTTTAATGAATTGAAGTGCATACCCACATGTACTGGGGATCATGTCCCGGATACCCCTGTCCATGGTGGCATAGGGACATATCACCCTTCTCAAACAACACATTGCACGACACACATTGGCCGGCATACAAACCTTCAAATGAGCACTGTAGGAGAGTAGAATCTGCTTCACATGGGTACCCCCCACTTTTTGCTGATGCTTCACTGTTTTTCGACTTTAGTCTGGCTGGGGCCCTGCTAATCAGAACCCCAGCCTAGCTGCTTCCTCTCTAAAATGGTTTCGATGTACCTTAGGTACATCTCTGATTGGATTCTGGAGTGCCCTTATAAGTCCCTAGTATATGGTATACTATGTACCCAGGGCATAGGTACCCCAGAGGCCTACCAGGGGCTGAAGCATGTATTATGCCACCCCTGGGAGGCCCTCCAAAATGACACCACAGGCCTGCTACTGCAGCCTGGGTAAGGTGGTGCATGCACCCCTTACAGTGGTATAGGCTACCTATATCACTACCATTGCACACACATATAAACCTATAAGTCACTCCTATGGCAGGCCTTACCAATCCTAAAGGCAGAGTGCTTGGTTTATATGTGAGAGAGTGCCCTGCATGAGCAGAGCCCCTCTGCAGCGTTCAGAGTCAATCCTCTGATGCTGTTTGTGGTACAGCCTGACCATATACTCTTAAGTGCATTATATCCTCGCGGTAGAATGCTAACTTTGGACTGGCTGCACCAAAACATGTCGTGTTTGGTGTCAAACACCTTGGAATACTACCCCCCGCCAGTCCTGGCGGCGGGGGTAGCATTCCACCCTTCTAGAGGAGAGACATGTACCCACCGGCCTGCCCGGTATTAACTTCACAGAGCCATGGCATCACAAAATGGATGCCGCTGCCACAGAAACGGGTCTGGCCTCCTGCTGGTGACCGAAACTCCGGCAGGGGAGGCCTGGACAATAGGTTTCCTGTCGAAGGGAGGTGTAACCACCTCCCCAGACAGGATAGTGTGTATTGGGGCTGGGCGGGAGCACTCTCTGGTGCTTTGAAGTCCTGCACTGGGGGCACATTTGGTGTCCCTGTGCATAGTCCAGTTCAAACCGGTTGCAGGGGCTACCTGCCCCTGCTCTGGCGCGAAACTGGACAAAGGGAATGAGTGTAACCACCCCTCTTCCCTGACCCTCCCATAGGTGGGTACCCATAGTATGTCCAACCCCCTAACTTAGTATAAGTA
Source organism: Calotriton arnoldi (assembly GCA_963921515.1). Classification (NCBI taxonomy): domain Eukaryota; kingdom Metazoa; phylum Chordata; class Amphibia; order Caudata; family Salamandridae; genus Calotriton; species Calotriton arnoldi. The sequence goes on along the minus strand of CAWUFW010001420.1, from coordinate 2,749,582 downwards.
TGGGACCCCAGTCCTTAGGACTTTAGATTACCCTGGACGAAACTCTGAAGCCAAATCCTGGACCTTCAACGCTCTACTTGAAGATTAGAGGACTGAAGAATCTCCCTTGGGGTCAAGGAGTGACTCCCCTGCTTGGCAGGCACGTAAGAAGCAATTGCCCAGTCTGCATCGCTGAAGCTCCCGCCGGACGCCGAAGTCTTTGCAACACCAGAGGTGGATTTCCAGACTTCCCCGAGGCTGCCCTGAGACCCCAGTGAAGCTGAGGCATGTAGCTGTCGTGGGTAACGTGGAACCATTACCCCTGGACACCAAGAACTTTTGTAAGTGCATCCTCTTCCTGGTCTTCCACGAAGTTATGCTTTGGGCTCCAAGTAGCCCCCACCTCCAGTACCAACTGCACTGAAGATCACTGGCCTCCACTCGACGAGTGTCTTGTGAGCCAGCTCCAAGTGCATCCACTTGAGGCTCCATCGCGGTTGCTAGTCCGTTGGCTAGTGGGCCCTCCCGAAAGCAACTCTTCTTCTGCTTGGGCTTTTCTGGTTGCTCCAGATGTGCCCTGACTTACTCTCACTGGGTGAGTCCCCCAGACCTTGCTGGTCTGCATCAACGTCCTTTCTTTGTTTCCACGTGACTTGCTGTTGCCAAGGCTTGTTGGGTCCAATCCGGTCGCCGACACCGCAACAATCGACAGACGTTGTGGGACAGCTTGAATCCAGCTCCTGGTCATCGTCGACGCCTCCTGGACCTCGTGGCTGAAGAGTCAAGACAACCATCAACCTACCTGAAGCACCCGACATCGGTGGGAATCTGCTCATCGCCTTCCTGGTCACTGGCTAGTGACCCAGACTCTGTCCCCTCTGCTTTCAGGTCCTTCAGATCTTCGATCCACTCTTGGATCCACCCGGACACTTTCGACTTCGTCGCCATCGAACACGACGACGCAACCCGACACCAAAAGACACCTATGCACCCGGCTTCCCTGGGTGAGGTAACTCGAGTACTCCGGCGCTCCCGTGGGTATTGACTCTAGAACGACCTAGTTCTAAAGGGGTTTGCTCCAAGTCCTCTTCTAAGGTGTCCTTTCCTTTTAAAAACCTAACCACGACTTTCCCCATAGAAGTTAACGGTGATTTGCGGCTGTGTTCCCACACTGCACGCGTCCCCGTGGGTCCCCTGTGTCACTACCTTGGGTGGTTCCTTGTGGTCCAAGCACTTCTACAGGCTCTAGGCCTTGTGTCTAGCTCAGTCGTGGTTCTTATACCACTTTATTGGTATATGGTTTGGTACGCCCCTAGGTCTCAAACGTGTATTTGTGCTATTACTGTTGATATTTGACTTGTAAACTATGTACTTCGAACTCTAGCCTCATAAAGAGACTAGAGGGGTGTGTTTAAGACTAAATACATATATTTTATATATATACCTGGTGTGGTCCTCTTTCATTTGGTCACTCAAGAGATTATAGACTGGTAAAACAAGCTGCTTTACATTCCTTCAAGACTTAGCCTGAAGGCTGCTCTCCATAGCTACCACTAGGATAGCTTTCAATAAAGGTTGTCTTTAACCTATCTCCAATAAGGGGTTGTTTGGACTGGTGCAAGGTGCCCACTATAATTAGTGGACAGCATATACCAGGCCAACTTCTCACATTGGTGGCAGAGTGTGGGATTCCAGCTTGCTATTGTTTTACCAGATAATCTCAATTGAATTGATCAACTGAAAACCACTAAGGGTACCTTAGGTACATATAAAACAAGCTTAGTATACAGTAAGTTCTACTAAACTTAGAGTTGTGTGTTAAGGGCTAGCACACCCTTTCTACAACTCAAGAGAGTTTAGTAGGCCACACTAGAGTAGGTAGTGCATACACCACACCTCACTAGTAATGTCTTCACTACCAGGAACCAGTGGGCTCCTGCCATCCAAATATGACAACCTCCCATTCGTGGAATTGAGAGAGTTGTGCAAGATTAGGAAGTTGAAGACAGGCAAAAGTGCCAACACCCAACGTCTCCTGGAGATGCTTCTGCTAGATGATCTTAGAAGACCCATAGGGTCTGCAAGGGTAGGCAGAGAGGGTGGGGCAGAAGATGAGGGAGGGACCAGGGATGAAAATACCCAGGACTTGACCTCTGAAACTGGCCAGGAGGATGACAATGATCCTACCATGGACAATGCAGCTCCTCCTGAGGATGAGGAGGAGGATCAGAATGACCTCCCCTTTGTCCCCCCAGGAAGAGTTGTGAGTGTGCCCAGAAGGTCTAGATCTCCTTCTCAGGAGTCTAACCACTCTGACACCTCAGTAGGGACCTCTGTTTCCTCTCATAGGAGGGAATCCTTCAGTGAGAGGAAAGAGAGACTGCTCAAGTATGGGGAAGCTCAGTTGAGACTCAGAAGAGAGTAGTTGGCTATAGACAGGGAGTCCCTAGAGCTTCAAAGACAAAGAAGAAAGTTGGGACTAGAGTCCCATGGTGGCAGCAACTTCCCTAGTGGTAGGGAAAGGTCTTATGAACATAGAAACCTGAGCAAGAGTGTCCCTCCCTACCAGAGTGGGGATGACATCCACAAATGGATTTCTGCACTGGAGAAGGCCTGTAAAGTACAGAGGGTCCCTCAGGAGCAGTGGGCAGCAATCTTGTGGCTCTCCTTTGCAGACAAAGGTAGAGATAAGCTCCTCTCTGTTAGAGAAGAGGATGCTGATAATTATCCAGTCTTAAAAAATGCATTGATTGATGGGTTTGGCCTAACAACTGAACAATACAGGTTAAAGTTCAGAGATACCCAAAAGACACAGAATCAAGACTGGGTGGACTTTGTTGATTGTTCTGCTAAGGCTCTGGAAGGTTGGTTAGTGGGCAGTAAGGTATGTGACTTCAAAGGATTGTACAATCTTATCATGAGGGAGCAGATTCTTAATAACTGTCAAAATCAGCTGTTGCATCAGTACCTGGTGGACTCTGATCTGACCTCTCCCCAAGAATTGGGAAAGAAGGCAGACAAATGGGTCAGAACCAGGGTGAGGCAGAAGGTACAGAACCAAGGTGGTGACCCAAAGAAGCAAGATTCTAAGAACTCTGACAAGGGTGGGGAGAAGGGTAAAGACCAGAAGTCTTCACAAGGCCCCCAAAAATCTTCTTCAGGTGGGGATTCACAGTCTAACAAAGGGAAAGGCCAAAAGAAACCATGGTGCAAAGTCTGTAAGCAAAAGACACACTGGACCAGTGATTGCACCAAGTCCAAAGACTCTATTCCAGCCCCCACCAATGCCCCTAAGGCACCTGTTCCCCCTAGTGCAGTTACAAATGGTGGTGGGAGTACACGAGCCAAGGGTTTAGTAGGGTTGACCCTGGGTAATGAGATGAGCTCTGGCCTAGTCAGAGAACTCACTCAGGCTGTCCTAGTCTGTGATGGAGGCATGGATGTGACCTCCTCTGTGAGTCCCAGTAATCTGGGCAAGTACAGGCAACAGCCATTAATAAATGGAAAAGAGGCTTTGGCATTTAGGGACACAGGAGCAAGTGTCACCATGGTGACACAAGATCTTGTGGATCCTGGGCAGATTATACTTGGTGAAATGTACCAAGTGACCAATGCTAGCAATGTCAGAACAGACCATACTCTGGCAGTTAACTTCTCCTGGGGAGGGGTAACTGGCCTTAAGAAGGTTGTGGTGAGTGCAAACCTACCAGTTGAATGCTTGCTTGGCAATGATCTAGAAACTTCAGCTTGGGCAGAAGTGGAGCTCAGGACCCATGCAGAAATGCTGGGCATCCATGCAGATGTGTTTGCTGTGACCAGGTCACAGAGCAAAATGTCTAACACTGAACAGGCCTTGGATCCTGGAACAATGGACCAAGTGCCATCCAAGAGGAGGAGTAGTAGGGTAAAGGCAGTGCCTTCCCCCTTGGCTCAGAAGGAAGATCAGTCTCTTCAAGGAGATGATCTCAGTCCTGAGGAAGGAACTGTCCCAGAGGAGCTTGAGCCTGATCAGGTTGAGTTCTTAGGGACAGGGGGCCCTTACAGGGCAGATCTGAGCCAGGAGCAGCAGAGCTGCCCCTCGCTTGAACCCCTCAGACAGCAAGCTGCTGCTGAGGCTGCTGGGAATGCTAGTGGTCCCCATAAAGTGTATTGGGATGATGGACTCTTGTACTCAGAGTGTAGAGACCCCAAGCCTGGTGCCACCAGGAGGTTGGTTATACCTCTGAAGTTCAGGGGCTTCCTATTGACCCTAGCCCATGACATTCCTCTAGCAGGTCACCTGGGCCAGAACAAGACTTGGGACAGAATTGTCCCTCACTTTCACTGGCCCCACATGTCTGGAGACACCAAGGAGTTTTGTCGCTCCTGTGTAACCTGCCAAGCCAGTGGCAAGGCAGGTGGCACTACAAAGGCCCCCCTGATACCACTACCTGTGGTGGGGGTTCCCTTTGAAAGGGTGGTGATTGACATTGTTGGTCCCATGGATCCCCAAACAGCATCTGGGCACAGGTTTATCCTGGTGGTGGTGGACCATGCCATCAGGTACCCAGAGGCTAATCCCCTTAGGACCACTACAGCACCTGTGGTGGCAAGAGCCCTCCTGGGAGTTTTCTCAAGAGTGGGCTTCCCTAAGGAGGTTGTATCAGACAGGGGTTCAAACTTTATGACTGGATACTTGAAGGCAATGTGGAAGGAGTGTGGAGTGACTTACAAGTTCACCACACCCTATCACCCACAATGCAATGGTTTAGTTGAGAGATTCAACAAAACCTTGAAGGGCATGATTAAAGGGCTCCAAGAGAAGCTTAGGCGAGGATGGGACATACTCTTGCCCTGCCTTTTATTTGCATACAGGGAGGTGCCTCAAAAGGGGGTTGGCTACAGCCCTTTTGAACTTTTGTTTGGTCACCCTGTTAGGGGTCCATTGTACCTGGTGAAGGAAGGATGGGAGTTACCTCTCAAGCCCCCAAAGCACGACATAGTGGACTACGTACTTGGTCTCCGCTCCAGGATGGCTGAGTACATGAAAAAGGCAACTAAAAACCTTGAGGCTAGCCAGGCACTCCAAAAGGCCTGGCATGACCAAAAGGCTGTACCGACTGTTTACCAGCCAGGGCAGAAGGTGTGGGTGTTGGAGCCAGTGGACCCAGCAGCTCTCCAAGACAAATGTAGTGGACCCCATACCATTGTTGATCAGAAGGGTGCGGTTACCTATTTGGTAGACCTAGGAACACACAGGAGTCCCCACAGGGTTCTCCATGTCAACAAATTGAAACCATATGTGTACAGGGCAGACATGGGCTTGCTCATGGCTACTGATGAGGGACAGGAGGAAGAGAGTGACCCACTCCCTGACCTGCTCTCACAGAACCCTGATGATGGGTCAGTGGATGGTGTAGCCTTGGCAGGCAGCCTCACTACCCAGCAGCAAACTGATTGCAGACAGGTGCTCAATCAGTTCAGGCATATGTTCTCTCTGACTACAAGTCAGACCACCTGGTGCACTCATGAAGTGGACACTGGGGACAGTCTGCCTATTAAAAATAAGATTTATAGGCAACCTGACCATGCCAGGGACTGTATCAGGACAGAAGCCCAGAAAATGTTGGATTTGGGAGTTATTGAACCCTCAGATAGCCCTTGGGCTAGTCCAGTGGTCCTTGTGCCAAAACCTCACACCAGTGGTGGGAAAAGAGAGATGAGGTTTTGTGTGGACTACAGGGGTCACTAGGACTGATGCCCATCCAATACCCAGGGCAGATGAGCTAATAGACACTTTGGCCTCAGCCAAGTATCTAAGCACATTTTACCTAACAGCTGGCTACTGGCAGATCAGGCTAGCTGATGATGCAAAGCCAAAAACAGCATTCTCAACCCCTAGTGGGCATTATCAATTTGTGGTAATGCAATTTGGTTTGAAGAATGCACCTGCCACTTTCCAAAGGTTGGTGAATACAGTTCTCACAGGTATGGAAGCCTATAGTGCAGCTTATCTAGATGATTTTGCTGTCTTTAGCTCCACCTGGGAGGATCACCTGGTCCACCTAAGGAATGTTTTGGAGGCCCTGCAAAAGGCAGGCCTCACTATCAAGGCCACAAAGTGCCAGATAGGGCAGAGTCAGGTTGTGTACCTGGGCCACCTTGTAGGTGGAGGCCAGGTTCAACCACTGCAGAGCAAAATCCAGACCATCATGGACTGGGTTGATCCAACTACCCAGACTCAGGTGAGAGCCTTCTTAGGCCTGACTGGGTACTATAGGAGATTTGTCAAGGGGTATGGATCAATAGTGACACCCCTGAATGACTTAACTTCCAAGAGAATGCCCAAAAAGGTTCAGTGGACAGCTAGCTGTCAAAAGGCATTTGATGACCTGAAGCAGGTCATGTGCACTGCTCCCATTCTACAGAGTCCTGATTACTCCAAGAACTTCATTGTCCAAACAGATGCATCTGAATTGGGGGTAGGGGCTGTACTGTCACAAATGAATGATGAAGGGCAGGCTCAGCCAGTAGCTTTTATTAGCAGAAGGCTGACCCCTAGAGAGAAACGTTGGTCAGCCATTGAGAGGGAGGCCTTTGCTGTGGTCTGGGCTCTGAAGAAGTTGAGGCCATACCTGTTTGGTACTCACTTCCTTGTTCAAACAGACCATAAGCCCCTCTTATGGCTAAAACAAATGAAGGGTGAAAACCCCAAACTGCTTAGGTGGTCCATTTCCCTACAGGGGATGGACTTTACAGTGGAACATAGACCTGGGAGTAACCATGCCAATGCAGATGGACTCTCTAGGTACTTCCACTTAGAACATGAAGACTCAACTGGTCAAGGTTAGTTTAATGTCCCTGCGTTTGGGGGGGTTGTGTAGGAGAGTAGGATCTGCTTCACATGGGTACCCCCACTTTTTGCTGATGCTTCACTGTTTTTCAACTTTAGTCTGGCTGGGGCCCTGCTAATCAGAACCCCAGCCTAGCTGCTTCCTCTCTAAAATGGTTTCCATGTACCTTAGGTACATCTCTGATTGGATTCTGGAGTGCCCTTATAAGTCCCTAGTATATGGTATACTATGTACCCAGGGCATAGGTACCCCAGAGTCCTACCAGGGGCTGAAGCATGTATTATGCCACCCCTGGGAGGCCCTCCAAAATGACACCACAGGCCTGCTACTGAAGCCTGGGTAAGGTGGTGCATGCACCCCTTACAGTGGTATAGGCTACCTATATCACTACCATTGCACACACATATAAACCTATAAGTCACTCCTATGGCAGGCCTTACCAATCCTAAAGGCAGAGTGCTTGGTTTTTATGTGAGAGGGTGCCCCTGCATGAGCAGAGCCCCTCTGCAGCGTTCGGAGTCAATCCTCTGATGCTGTTTGTGGTACAGCCTGACCATATACTCTTAAGTGCATTATATCCTCGCGGTAGAATGCTAACTTTGGACTGGCTGCACAAAGCATGTCGTGTTTGGTGTCAAACACCTTGGAATACTACCCCCCCCCCCGCCAGTCCTGGAGGCGGGGGTAGCATTCCACCCTTCTAGAGGGAGAGACATGTACCCACCGGCCTGCCCGGTATTAACTTCACAGAGCCATGGCATCACAAAATGGATGCCGCTGTCACAGACACGGGTCTAGCCTCCTGCTGCTGACCGAAACTCCGGCAGGGGAGGCCTGGACAATAGGTTTCCTGTCGAAGGGAGGTGTAACCACCTCCCCAGACAGGATAGTGTGTATTGGGGCTGGGCGGGAGCACTCTCTGGTGCGCGAAACTGGACAAAGGGAATGGGTGTAACCACCCCTCTTCCCTGACCCTCCCACAGGTGGGTACCCAGAATATGTCCAACCCCCTAACTTAGTATAAGTATGGGACCCCAGTCCTTAGGACTTTAGATTACCCTGGACGAAACTCTGAAGCCGAATCCTGGACCTTCGACGCTCTACTTGAAGATTAGAGGACTGAAGAATCTCCCTTGGGGTCAAGGAGTGACTCCCCTGCTTGGCAGGCACCTAAGAAGCAATTGTCCGGTCTGCATCGCTGAAGCTCCCGCCGGACGCTGAAGTCTTTGCAACACCAGAGGTGGATTTCCAGACTTCCCCGAGGCTGCCCTGAGACCCCAGTGAAGCTGAGGCACGTAGCTGTCGTGGGTAACGTGGAACCGTGACCCCTGGACACCAAGAACTTTTGTAAGTGCATCCTCTTCCTGGTCTTCCACGAAGTTGTGCTTTGGGCTCCAAGTAGCCCCCGCCTCCAGCACTGACTGCACCGAAGATCACTGGCCTCCACTCCAAGAGTGTCCTGTGAGCCAGCTCCAAGTGCGTCCACTCGAGGCTCCTTCGCGGTCGCTAGTCCGTTGGCTAGTGGGCCCTCCCGAAGGCAACTCTTCTTCTGCTTTGGCTTTCCTGGTTGCTCCAGACGTGCCCTGACTTACTCTTGCTGGGTGAGTCCCCCAGACCTTGCTGGTCTGCATCAACGTCCTTTCTTTGTTTACACGTGACTTGCCGTTGCCAAGGCTTGTCAGGTCCAATCCGGTCGCCGACACCGCAGCGTTCGACAGACGTTGTGGGACAGCTCGAATCCAGCTCCTGGTCGTCGTCGATTCCTCCTGGACCTCGTGGATGAAGAGTCAAGATGACCGTCAACCTACCTGAAGCACCCGACATCGGTGGGCATTTGCTCATCGCCTTCCTGGTCACTGGCTAGTGACCCAGACTCTGTCCCCTCTGCTTTCATGTCCTTCAGATCTTCGATCCACTCTTGGATCCACCCGGACACTTTCGACTTGGTTGCCAGCAGCCTGCTGCAGCAGATCGCCATCGAAAACGACGACGAAACCCGACACCAAAAGACACCTATGCACCCAGCTTCCCTGGGTGAGGTAACTCGAGTACTCCGGTGCTCCCGTGGGTATTGACTCTAGAACGACCTAGTTCTAAAGGGGTTTGCTCCAAGTCCTCTTCTAAGTGTCCTTTCCTTTTAAAAACCTAACCGCGACTTTCCCCATAGAAGTTAACGGTGATTCGAGGCTCTGTTCCCACACTGCACGCGTCCCCCGTGGGTCCCCTGTGTCACTACCTTGGGTGGTATCTTGTGGTCCAAGCACTTCTACAGGCTTTAGGCCTTGTGTCTAGCTCAGTCGTGGTTCTTATACCACTTTATTGGTATATGGTTTGGTACGCCCCTAGGGCTCAAACGTGTATTTGTGCTATTACTGTTGATATTTGACTTGTAAACTATGTACTTCGAACTCTAGCCTCATAAAGAGACTAGAAGGGTGTGTTTAAGACTAAACACATATATTTTATTTATATACTTGGTGTGGTCCTCTTTCTTTTGGTCACTCAAGAGATTATAGACTGGTGAAACAAGCTGCTTTACATTCCTTCAAGACTTAGCCTGAAGGCTGCTCTCCATAGCTACCACTAGGATAGCTTTCAATAAAGGTTGTCTTTAACCTATCTCCAATAAGGGGTTGTTTGGACTGGTGCAAGGTGCCCACTATAATTAGTGGACAGCATACCATGCCAACTTCTCACAAGCACAGGAAAGGAAGCCCAAATTAGTCCTAGGTCAACGTCAGACCACTCCATAAGTGCCCCCTCAAATGACAAAGTGGAACAACAACAACCTGACATGCGGCAGGGTGGCTAAATGGCCCTCTTACCACATCACCACACACATACAAATTGCCTGCACAAGGACACATCTCACTCTAACGCCAAAATGCATGTGCACTGTGAGTGTGACTGGTCATGTGCACGATAAAGCATGCCACCACCAATGTCAGCACACCTGCAGCATTCTGCACATGTGTATGAGTGGAGTGCAGGAATGTGCATGTGCATATAGGTGGACTTTGCTGTGCATATACAACCTTGCACACCTCAGACACGTGCACAGTGCTGCAGGTGTGCTGACATTGGTGGTGGCATGCCTCATCGTGCACATGACCAATCACATGCACAGGGCATCCGCATTTTGGCCTCAGAGTGAGACGTGTCCATGTGCAGGCAATTTGTATGTGCGTGGTGATGTGGCAAGGGGGAAAATCTGACATCACCTGCATCACCATGCAATGTGCCCCTTTGCCTGTTCATGAGATGCAGTCTGCTGTACACCAAGTGGGGAAACATCTAGTGAGTCTGCATACCACACACACATGCAATGTCACAACGAATTGACCATGTAGGCTGCTGGATAAAGGTTGCACCTACAAAAATGCACACAAACAGCACACTTCACTCAAAGGGCGAGGGAATACAATGAGCAGGGTGACGTGCCAACAACCACACAGTACGTGAACAATGCAGAACAGGAATGTACCACACCAATATGTACTGCATGCCTTGTCTGTGTGACATACTCGCTGAACCACAATGTGAGAAGTTGGCCTGGCATATGCTGTCCACTAATTATAGTGGGCACCTTGCACCAGTCCAAATCGACTCTTATAGTAGGTAGGTTAAAGACAACCTTATTGAAAGCTATCCTAGTGGTAGCTATGGAGAGCAGCCTTCAGGCTAAGTCTTGAAGGAATGTAAAGCAGCTTGTTTTACCAGTCTATAATCTCTTGAGTGACCAAATGAAAGAGCACCACACCAGGTATATATTCAAAATATATGTATTTATTACTAAACACACCCCTCTAGTCTCTTTATGAGGCTAGAGTTCGAAGTACATAGGTTATAAGATCTTAAATCACAGTAATAGCACAAATACACGTTTGGGCCCTAGGGGCGTACCAAACCATATACCAATAAAGTGGTATGCGAACCACGACTGAACTAGACACTAGGCCTAGAGCCTCTAGAAGTGCTTGGACCACAAGGAACCACCCAAGGTAGTGACACAGGGGACCCACGGGAGACAGCGTGCAGTGTAAATACACAACCGCGATACGCCGTTAACTTCTATGGAGAAAGTCGGGATCGGGAAAATAGAGGAAAGGGACACTTAGAAGAGGACTAGGACAAAACCCTTTGAGATCTAGGACTTTGAAGAGTCTCTACCCACGGGAGCACCGGAGTACTCGTGTTACCTCACCCAGGGAAGCCGGGTGCATAGGTGCCTTTCGGGGTCGGGTTTCGTCGTCGGTTCTTATGGCGATCTGCTGCAAAGTGCTGCTGGCGACCAGGAGAAAAGTGTCCGGGGGGATCCAAGAGTGGATCGGAGTTCTGAAGAACCTGAAAGCAGAGGGAACAGAGTCTGGGTCACTAGCCAGTGACCAGGGAGGCGATGGACAGATGCCCACCGATGTCGAGTGCTTCAGATTCGATGACGGTCGTCTTGACTCTTCAGCCACGAGGTCCAGGAGGCATTGTCGGCGACCAGGAGCAGGATTCGGGCTGTTGCTCGATGTCTGTCGAGTGCAGAGGTGTCGGCGACCAGATTGGACCCAACAAGCCTTGGCAACGGCAAGTCTCGAATAAGATGTAGATCGTCGATGATGCAGACCAGCAAGGTCTGGGGAACTCACCCAGCAAGGGTAAGTGAGGGCAGGCCTGGAGCAACCAGACTGCCAAGTAAAGAAAAGATTGGCCTTCGGTAAGGGCTATTAGCCAACGGGCTAGCGACCGCGAAGGAGCCTCGTGACGCCGCACGTGGAGCTGGCTTACAGGACACTCGTGGAGTGGGGGCCAGTGATCTTCGGTGCAGGTGGTGCTGGAGGCTAGGGCTACTCGGAGCCCAAAGCACGACTTCTTGGGAGACCCAGAAGATGGTGCACTTGCAAGTGTGCTCGGTGTCCAGGGGTCACGGTCTCAAGTCACCCACGATAGCCACGGGCCTCAGCTTTGCTGGGGACTCAGGGTAGCCTCGGGAAGTCTGAGAATCCACCTCTGGTGATGCGATGACTTCGGCGTCCGACGGGAGCTTCAGTAATGCGAACCGGACAGATGCTTCTTTGGTGCCTGCCAAGCAGGGGAGTCACTCCTTGACCCCAAGGAGATTCTTCAGTCCTCTAATCGTGAGTAGAGCGTCGAAGGTCCAGGATTCTGTTTCAGAGTTTCGTCCAGGTATAATCTAACCTTGCTGTGGCAAGGGTTCCCCATTTTATCCAGTCAAACAGGGAGGGACTAACTCTATGACCCCACCTATGGGAGGGTCAAGGGAGGAGTGGCTACACCCACTTCCCTTTGTCCAGTTTCGCGCCAGAGCAGGGGCAGGTAGCCCCTGAGCTGGTTTGAACTGGCATATGCACAGAGGAGCCTTTTGCTCCCCCAGTGCAGGACTTCAAAGCACTCTAAGAGTGCACCCACCCAGCCCCAATACACATTATCCTGTCTGGGGAGGTGGTCACACCTCCCTGCAACAGGAAACCTATTGTCCAGGCCTCCCCTGCCGGAGTTTCGTCCCGCAGCAGGAGGCCAGACTTGTGTCTGTGGCAGCAGCATCCATTTTGTGATGCCAGGGCTTCAGAAAGAAGTTACCGGGTAAGCCAGAGTTAACATGTCTTTCCCTCTAGAAGGGTGGAATGCTACCCCCGCCGCCAGGATTGGCGGGGGGTAGTATTCCAAGATGTTTGACACCAAACACGACATGTTTAGGTGCAGCCATTCCAAAGTTAGCATTTTACCGCGAGGATATAATGCGCTTAAGAGTATATGGTCAGGCTGCACTACAAACAGCATCAGAGATGGTCTCCGAACGCTGCAGAGGGGCCCTGCTCATGCAGGGGCACCCTCTCACATAGGAACCATGCACTCTGCCTTTAGGATTGATAAGGCCTGCCTTAGGAGTCACTTATAGGCTTCTAGGTGTGTATGTATTTCGTGATATAGGTAACCTATATCACAGTAAGGGGTGCATGCACCACCTTACCCAGGCTGCAGTAGCAGACCTGTGGTGTCAGTTTGGATGGCCTTCCAGGGGTGGCATAATACATGCTGCAGCCCCTGGCAGGCCTCTGAGGTACCTATGCCCTTGGTACATAGTATACCATATACTAGGGACTTATAAGGGCACTCCAGATCCCAATCAGAGATGTGCCTAAGGCACATGGAATCCATTTTACAGAGAAAGCAGATAGACTGGGGCCCTGAATAGCAGGATCCCAGTCCAACTAAGTCATAAACCAGCAAAACACCATAAAAAAAGTGGGGCAACCATATAGTCAGATTCCACCTTCCTACATAACCCCCCAAACGAAAGGAGATAAGGCTAACCTTGGCCAGTTGAGCCTATATTGACTAAGTGGCCATATAAGGAAGCACCTGCACTAGCATGGTTGCCCCCTATGTTATGGTCCACTAAGCAATCCCTCACCCTAAAGGTATGAGAGGGTCTCCACCATGGGGAATCACTACCTCTGGTGTGCTTAGGTAAAGTACAAGGCTGGTGAGGTGTCTGAGTAGGGAAGTGAGGCCCTAGGAATGTTGGCCTCAGTTTCCTCAGATCACTGGTCACCATGTATGCCTGTCTTTCCATGACTGAGTTGCACTTTGCTCTAAGGGTCAACCTTTGGCTGCCTACAGCTGGGGGTTGGGTCCCTTTGGATGGAACACTGGAGGGACATGGCAGGTTTGGAACCTTCTGGTCCCAGGTTTGCCCTTGCCTACCAGAGTCCTTCTGGGGGAGGTCCCTACATAAAGGTATGGGGGATCCCTCAGTGTGTAGAGGAATTTTCACCTGGCTAGGGCTACTAGACTGGCTGCCCCTAATCTGCTGATGGGGGCTTCCTCTGGACAGGGGGCCTGGGGGGTCCACTGACCTCCCTGACCTCTGCAGCCCTGGGCTGACTGAGGCAGGGTAGAGAGGGGCAGGTTACCTGCTCCAGACTGGGTACCACCGTGGAAGGGTCCTCTGCCATCAGGGGTGTGGCCAGGCCAGGCCTGACTACCTCTGTGGCAGTTCCTTCACTAGGGGTAGGGTCAGTTCCCTGAGGAGGCTGACCCTTACCTACTGTCTGGGGGAAGAAGACTTTTCTTCAACCCTTTTGCTCTCTTTTGGGGGAGAGTGGGCCATTCTTTCAGGCTCCATCTCTCCAAAGTCTTGGGCTGGGGCTGTGGCCATCACAGCCCCACTAACCTTGCAGGGACGCCCAACATCCTAAGATGGGTTTGGTGTTCAACTTCAGCCCAGGCTGAAATTTCCAAATCATTGCCCATCAGGCAATCTACAGGTAGGGTTGGGGACACTGCCACTCTTTTTGGGCCTGTGACCCCCTACCAGCTGAGATTGACTATGGCCATGGGGTGATCTGTTCTGACACTATCAATGTTGGTCACCTGGTATTTAAACTCAGGTAAAAGCTGGTGAGGGGGGATTAGTTTCCCTGCCACCATGGTGACACTAGCCCCTGTGTCCCTAAATGCCACAGCTTTCTGACCATTAATCATTGGCTCCAGTCTGTACCTGCCCAATGCTATGGGACCCATGGTAAAGGTGGCAAATCCTATACCACCATCAGAGTCAGAGGAGTCTGTTGAGGGGTCCCTGTCTAAACTAGGGCCCACCTCTGTTCCTCTTGCAAAAGCACCCAACTTTTTGGGTGCACTACTCCCAACTGGAGGATTACTACTGGTAGTACCAGGAGGGGTGGTAGTAGTTGTGGGAGGAACATTTTCTTTATTGCCAATCCTGGGGCAACTGGGATCAGTTTTCCAGTGCCCAGGCTTTTTACAGACATGGCAATATGGTTTCTTTTCAGGAGAGGAAGGAGTTTGGGACCCACCCCCAGAAGAGGAATTTTGGGGCCCTGTAGGGGACTTATCCTTAGATTTATCCCCACCTTTCTCTTGGGACTTAGTAGAATCTTTCTTCTGGTCACCACCCTGATTTCTAGTTTTTACTCTGGTTCTGACCCATTTGTCTGCCTTCTTTCCCAATTCTTGGGGAGAGGTCAGATCAGAGTCCACCAGATACTGGTGCAAAAGCTGGTTTTGACAATTATTAAGGATCTGCTCCCTCATAATCAAATTGTACAATCCTAAAAAGTCATGCACTTTGTTGCCATGTATCCAACCTTCCAGAGCCTTTGTAGCACAATCTACAAAATCAACCCAGTCTTGAGTCTGAGCTTTTTGGGTGTCTCTGAACTTCAACCTATACTGTTCAGTGGTTAGGCCAAACCCATCTATCAGAGCACTCTTCAAGACTGTGTAATTGTCAGCATCCTCTTCTCTTACAGTGAGGAGCTTGTCTCTACCTTTGTCTGCAAAGGAGAGCCACAAGATTGCTGCCCACTGCCTCTGGGGGACCTTCTGAACTTTACAGGCCCTCTCCAGTGCAGTTATCCATTTGTGGATGTCATCCCCACTCTGGTAGGGAGGGACAATCTTGTTTAGGTTTCTATGGTCATAAGACCTGTCCCTATCTCTAGGGATATTGCTGCCACCATGGGACTCTAGTCCCAACTTTCTTCTCTCTCTAAGGAGATCTAGGGATTCTCTATCTAAAGCCAATTGCTTCTTCCTGATCTCTAGTTGAGTTTCCTCATACTGGACCAGTCTCTTTCTTCTCTCATGAGAGGATTCCCTCCTGTGAGAAGAAACAGAGCTCCCTATTGAGGTGCCAGAGTGGTTAGACTCCTGAGAAGGAGACCTAGACTTTCTGAGCACACTCATAATCCTTCCTGGGGGGACAAAGGTGTGGTTCTCTAGATCCTCATCTTCATCTTCCCCAGAAGGGATTGGGTTTTCCAGGTCAGGGTCATTGTCACCCTCCTGGTCAGTTTCAGAGGGGGGCTGGGGGTAGTAGTACCCCTGGCCCCTTCCTCATCTGCTGGCCCACCCTCTGCTCCTACCCCTTCAGTCTCTGAAGACTTACTAAGATCATAAGCCACCAACAACTCCTGGAGGTGTTGGGTGGTGGGACTTTGGCCTGTCCTTAATTTCCTCACGTTACACAAAGCTCTCAGTTCCAAGAATGGGAGTGTGTCATACTTGGAGGGGGAAGCTCAATGGCTTCCTGCAGGGCATCTCTAGATCCTGCTTTTAAAGACATTACTAGTGTGGTGTGGTGTATGCACTACCTACTCTAGTGTGGCCTACTAAACTCTCTTGAGTTGTAGAAAGGGTTGTGCTATCCCTTAACACACAACTCTAAGTTCAGTAGAACTTACTGATATTCTAAGCTTAAATTATATGTACCTTAGGTACCTTTAGTGGTTTTCAGTTGATCAATTCAATTGAGATTATCTGGTAAAACAATAGCAAGCTGGTATCCCACACGCTGCACACCAATGTGAGAAGTTGGCCTGGCATATGCTGTCCACTAATTATAGTGGGCACCTTGCACCAGTCCAAACAACCCCTTATTGGAGATAGGTTAAAGACAACCTTATTGAAAGCTATCCTAGTGGTAGCTATGGAGAGCAGCCTTCAGGCTAAGTCTTGAAGGAATGTAAAGCAGCTTGTTTTACCAGTCTATAATCTCTTGAGTGACCAAATGAAAGAGCACCACACCAGGTATATATTCAAAATATATGTATTTATTACTAAACACACCCCTCTAGTCTCTTTATGAGGCTAGAGTTCGAAGTACATAGGTTATAAGATCTTAAATCACAGTAATAGCACAAATACACGTTTGGGCCCTAGGGGCGTACCAAACCATATACCAATAAAGTGGTATGCGAACCACGACTGAACTAGACACTAGGCCTAGAGCCTCTAGAAGTGCTTGGACCACAAGGAACCACCCAAGGTAGGGACACAGGGGACCCACGGGAGACGCGTGCAGTGTAAATACACAACCGCGATACGCCGTTAACTTCTATGGAGAAAGTCGGGATCGGGAAAATAGAGGAAAGGGACACTTAGAAGAGGACTAGGACAAAACCCTTTGAGATCTAGGACTTTGAAGAGTCTCTACCCACGGGAGCACCGGAGTACTCGTGTTACCTCACCCAGGGAAGCCGGGTGCATAGGTGCCTTTCGGGGTCGGGTTTCGTCGTCGGTTCTTATGGCGATCTGCTGCAAAGTGCTGCTGGCGACCAGGAGAAAAGTGTCCGGGTGGATCCAAGAGTGGATCGGAGTTCTGAAGAACCTGAAAGCAGAGGGGACAGAGTCTGGGTCACTAGCCAGTGACCAGGGAGGCGATGGACAGATGCCCACCGATGTCGAGTGCTTCAGATTCGATGATGGTCGTCTTGACTCTTCAGCCACGAGGTCCAGGAGGCGTTGTCGGCGACCAGGAGCAGGATTCGGGCTGTTGCTTGATGTCTGTCGAGTGCAGAGGTGTCGGCGACCAGATTGGACCCAACAAGCCTTGGCAACGGCAAGTCTCGAGTAAGATGTAGATCGTCGATGATGCAGACCAGCAAGGTCTGGGGAACTCACCCAGCAAGGGTAAGTGAGAGCAGGCCTGGAGCAACCAGACTGCCAAGTAAAGAAAAGATTGGCCTTCGGTAAGGGCTATTAGCCAACGGGCTAGCGACCGCGAAGGAGCCTCGTGACGCCGCACGTGGAGCTGGCTTACAGGACACTCGTAGAGTGGGGGCCAGTGATCTTCGGTGCAGGTGGTGCTGGAGGCTAGGGCTACTCGGAGCCCAAAGCACGACTTCTTGGGAGACCCAGAAGATGGTGCACTTGCAAGTGTGCTCGGTGTCCAGGGGTCACGGTCTCAAGTCACCCACGATAGCCACGGGCCTCAGCTTTGCTGGGGACTCAGGGTAGCCTCGGGGAAGTCTGAGAATCCACCTCTGGTGATGCGATGACTTCGGCGTCCGACGGGAGCTTCAGTAATGCGAACCGGACAGATGCTTCTTTGGTGCCTGCCAAGCAGGGGAGTCACTCCTTGACCCCAAGGGAGATTCTTCAGTCCTCTAATCGTGAGTAGAGCGTCGAAGGTCCAGGATTCTGTTTCAGAGTTTCGTCCAGGTATAATCTAACCTTGCTGTGGCAAGGGTTCCCCATTTTATCCAGTCAAACAGGGAGGGACTAACTCTATGACCCCACCTATGGGAGGGTCAAGGGAGGGAGTGGCTACACCCACTTCCCTTTGTCCAGTTTCGCGCCAGAGCAGGGGCAGGTAGCCCCTGAGCTGGTTTGAACTGGCATATGCACAGAGGAGCCTTTTGCTCCCCCAGTGCAGGACTTCAAAGCACTCTAAGAGTGCACCCACCCAGCCCCAATACACATTATCCTGTCTGGGGAGGTGGTCACACCTCCCTGCAACAGGAAACCTATTGTCCAGGCCTCCCCTGCCGGAGTTTCGTCCCGCAGCAGGAGGCCAGACTTGTGTCTGTGGCAGCAGCATCCATTTTGTGATGCCAGGGCTTCAGAAAGAAGTTACCGGGTAAGCCAGAGTTAACATGTCTTTCCCTCTAGAAGGGTGGAATGCTACCCCCGCTGCCAGGATTGGCGGGGGGTAGTATTCCAAGATGTTTGACACCAAACACGACATGTTTAGGTGCAGCCATTCCAAAGTTAGCATTTTACCGCGAGGATATAATGCGCTTAAGAGTATATGGTCAGGCTGCACTACAAACAGCATCAGAGATGGTCTCCGAACGCTGCAGAGGGGCCCTGCTCATGCAGGGGCACCCTCTCACATAGGAACCATGCACTCTGCCTTTAGGATTGATAAGGCCTGCCTTAGGAGTGACTTATAGGTTTCTAGGTGTGTATGTATTTCGTGATATAGGTAACCTATATCACAGTAAGAGGTGCATGCACCACCTTACCCAGGCTGCAGTTGCAGACCTGTGGTGTCAGTTTGGATGGCCTTCCAGGGGTGGCATAATACATGCTGCAGCCCCTGGCAGGCCTCTGAGGTACCTATGCCCTTGGTACATAGTATACCATATACTAGGGACTTATAAGGGCACTCCAGATCCCAATCAGAGATGTGCCTAAGGCACATGGAATCCATTTTACAGAGAAAGCAGATAGACTGGGGCCCTGAATAGCAGGATCCCAGTCCAACTAAGTCATAAACCAGCAAAACACCATAAAAAAAGTGGGGGCAACCATATAGTCAGATTCCACCTTCCTACACACAATGTGCCAGTAAAGCTGTCTCACTGCCAAAGTATAACAACAAGCAAGGATAGATAAATTGAAATAAATCATGTCAACCGGCCAAATGCCACCCTCAACCCCTATGTAAAATTGCACTCCTACCCCCCAAGTGTACACATCTGCCACACAGAATACAGCATTCCACATCAGTCCTGATGTGAGTTGCCCATCACACCATCATGTGCAAGTCAAATTAACGGTTTGGTAAGTCAACTGTGTCAGTGAACAAATATGCAGTCAGGTAGTCATCACCCACATGCCAAGCCAGACATTGAATGACAGAACCAGGACAGCAGGTATCATCCATGGCAGCAGCTGCGTGGCACATACACAAACACACATCACCCGCACATTTGCATCTCTTGTGAGGGTGGCGTTGACCAGGCCTCATCACCATAAATAGGCATCATGAAATGCACATACATCAGAAAACTGACCACTTACACACCACACATGGGGTCAACCTTGAGGGTAATGGGTGTTGACACCATGGGGCATATTACCAAGCCCCTATCGCCACCACAACATCACTTATCTTTTGACGTTGCGGTGGCGATAGGGTCAGCGCACCATTATCAAGGCAGCGTTAAGTCACTCAATGTGGCTTAAAGACACGTTAAGTTGCTTTACGCTGCCTTGAGAATAGGGCCCCTTTCACACTAAACTTTGTGTGAAAGGGGGCGTGCAGTGGGTATTGTGGTGGGCGTCCCACAACAACACACATTGAAGTCGACGCTGCCATCCATCATCCAGTTAGGCGAGAAGAGGTGGCAGTGCTGATCTGAACACCAGAGAAATCATGGGCCTAAGGTTGCAAAACTAGGAGAAATGCATGAATCCCCTTGTTATTGCTTGTATCATGTGTGCTGCCTTGTGCAGCCCACATGTGACAAGCCAAATTCCATGGTATGTTCATGTACAGGAAGGTGTCCCTTCCTGTACATGAGCAAACTGTACTTCTAAATGTCATTTCGTAACTTCCATGTGTGCTGCACGAAGCAGCACACATGAAAGCTACAAAATGCCGTCTTAGCTTTGTCCATGTGCAGTAAGCAACTACTTCCTACACATGAACAAACCTCCCTGCTCGCAGACACCCTTGCACTATGGTGCAAGGGAGCCTGCGCTGGCACTAAGCAGTGTAATTTACTCCCATTGCAGGGGGAAACACCAGGCTGCACCATATCCTTGATAACATGTATGAGCCTGGCGTTACCAAAGTGGAGGCGAGAGCCGTGAAGACAAGATGGCTAACGCCTCTCCCTGCCACTTCCTTGGTAACATGCCCCTGTCTGTTCAGACCGCAACAACTATCGAAACTCACGCAGAACCATACTCACAACGGGTCAGCCAAACGGAGGGCACTCAGCAATGCATGCAACAAAAAACATGAAGGAAGGCATGCACACCAGACAAATCACAATAGACAAAGCAAAATGGATGTCCATGTGTACCACATAGTGCAGCACATGTTGAAACAGCAAGTAAGCTCATATTGCTAATGTGCCTAAAGTGTGCCCTACTCACACATAACCATACTTGCACAAAACACATGCACATGTGCAGTACCCTGCAATGCTGCGTGCCCGTGAGCCACATTGACAAGGCAAGTGACAGTGCATGAAGAATAGCATGCCTGCAGGCCCAACCTATTAACATGGTTCAGGCCACCTCACTGAGGTGGCTGAGTGTGGACAACATCCTTAAACAAGCAAATCACACTCTGACACATCCTCGTGTACATACAACCCCTGACGTAAACAAGACATTTGAAGTCAAACAATGCACAACTCACACAACTCTGACCAAGACCCATATTCCACCCAGTTTGCCTCAGCACAGCATTGTAAATGCACAGAACCCAAAGGCTCACTACCTGAAAGGTATAATGTGCAGCTAAACCAAAGCTGCAGGTGCCACCAGCACACAATGCAGTGCACACACGGACAAATCTGAGCACATCAACATTGACTACTATGTGGGCCAAATAGCATTACTCACACAAATGAACAGAGGACACAACTTGTGACGCTTGGGTGTAGATATTGTACAATAACATTTGTCATAGCTGGAAACTGTGAGATGACAATGTACAACTACAACATCACATCCACAATTTCCTCAAAATCATCACTATCCTGCAACAAATAGGCATCTCCTCAAAAACAGTATGAATGGACACTGTCCTGCTGTCTGCTTGTAAACACATCCAATGCATGATTGTACATGACAAACACTGTTAAACTGTATCTACCCTATCACATTGCAGAGGGAGAGACATCACCTCTTGGACAGCAGACTGGCCCAAACTTCACTGATGACGAGGAGGAATACCCCACCATCGATCAGGAAGCACTTCAACATCTGCTAGACTCCTTCAGCACCCCATCTCCAGGAGCAGGGCAACCCAGCAGCCTAGTGGCAACCCCACCCCCTGCACAAACCAACCAGCAGCAAGCACCTCCCACCACAGCTGCCACCCCGGACCTCGAGAACACACACTTGGCCTTCCAACACCGTGTGCTAGAGGTCCAGCGGGAGATGGCGGAACAGGTGCGGGTGGGGTTCGAGCGCCTGGCGGAAAAACTTGAGGCCATACATGGGTGTCTGAGTCCCATCCGGGACCACATGCAGAAGATCACAGACACCCACAGCCCGCTCAATGCCCTCCAATGGTCTATGGCTGACATTGCTGGAGTCATGATTCTGAGACAACAACAACTGTCTGCTCAGAGTGGCTCCAGCAATGTCAGTCAGGATTTGGCCAACATCTGTCGGATAATGGAGAGCATGGAGCAGATGCAGGCACAAGATATGGCTGCCAGGGCCGCACACCAGCGCAAGGTTGCTGGGATCTATCATGCCCTGCAACTGCTCATCACTTTATTGCTGCCACAAGGACTGGCGCAGATGAATGCTGCTGCTGCCTCCACATCCTCAGCTCCGCCACCTGATGTGTCAGTGCCTCACAGTGCTGCGCCCACCATACCACCACCCACATGTGAGGCACATGACACATCAGAGGACGAAGAGGAGGGTGAAAGCGCATCTGTGCTAAGGAGGAAGTGGTAGCATCCATCTGCGTCAAAAGCCCAGTTTCCTCCTTGGTGCCGGGCTTAGTATCATGCCACAGAAAATCTTCTTGCACTGTCTTCCACTGTCCCCCGACAATCACCTTGGACCTCTACATGGACTGCCATATAACTTTTTCTCTTGCCAATGCCACTGCAATCAGCCTGCGGACTGAACTATGCCTCTTCCCTTGGACCTGTTACCACCAAATGACTGTCTGGCCCTCCAACGGGCATCCATGCAATGTGGGCATGTATGGCCAAGCACTGGTCCAGTCTTCATGAATGTACATAAAATTGTTTAACTCACACAGATGTGTGTGGTTCTTGACCAATTAAGTATAGAAGTATGTAAAAAGTGTAAGGACACTGATTCACCCAGAAGGTACACCAAGGGAAATACAAGCAATGTACCAGTTTTACCTGATACAGATAGGCAGTGAGATGGCAGTGTATGTGTGAACTAGTGTTGCCCCCATTGCTCCAAAACAACCATCTAGCAATATACCAACCTAGCCCCACGTCCTCTCATGAAAAGGCATGTGTGCAAAAATGTCCTAGTCTGTTGCAGGCCACGAGTTGTGTCCTCCTTAACACTTGTAAACAAATAACTCTTGGCATATCTACTCACACACTACGTGGTGGATAAAGCCTGTTGTGATGGTGCACATTGCATGTCACATCCCAAAATACTGGACAGCATATTCACATTGATGAAGACACGGAAGGGCACATGTCCACCATACACATACGGAACCACAATGTCTGCCTCAGTGAAGTAGATTGGCAAATAGGGACTCACCCCAAAGTGCAAGCCCTCAGTCAGCCCCTCCCTGTTGACAAACGATGTAACCTAAAAATGCCCCCTCCCATGCTGTGACCACTGCGAGCGTATTGGGCAATGTGTGTGGCACTGCACTCAGTATATAGTTAGATGCACCAACAACATTTCAAGGGCGTCATCAACATGAGCCAATGGCAGAAGTAACAGCTAGGACAAGTCTCCATGACACTGTCACTGCAGGGAGCAATGCAACATTTCCCCTTGTGTGCAGCAGGACAGTGTGCCACCCTCAAAACATTAGCTGTGACAAAATCAAAACTTGACTAGTCCAGTGAGTCACAGTAGGCATTTAGGAGATGCCAACTCTGTAAAGCAAAATGCACTACTCCCAAACTACATTTGTGAGTAACGTAAAATGTGAAGTCATCACTTACTCACAGATTACTTTTGTAAATCATGAACACTGCTGTTCCATGTCCTGTACACAATGCACACAGATGTCTAACAAATCATGCATGGTCTGGAGAGTGAGCGTACATGAACCGGAACATATCTTGCAAAGGAAGCGGACACACTGGCACTACGCAGCAAGTGTGGCTAGGTCTGTGCAATGTAGATGGACTCTGCAGCAGGAGCATCTGACATGCAGGTGTGTGACAGAATCCGTGGAACCTGGCGCATACATCCATCTCCATGATGGATAACAGTAGCTAACTGTATTCACTTGCCATGCCATCTCACTAGGTCATGTCCAAAATGTGCAACAATGTGCTGTCCAAATCTGTGAGTCACACAGAAGATGTAGAACGTCACAGACGACGGTCCCTAGACCAGGGCGTCAATCCAAATTGACACCCTGTCATCAATGCAAGTCCAGTGCGCTCCCATCTAAGGGATCCTGACACAATACATCCTGCAAACTTACATATCATGAGCAGACTTAGCGATTCCAATGGATAGTCCAGTGATGTGAAAAGTTGCATACAATGGAAAAAGCCACACTCCACAACCTCGTCCCTGACATAAGTGCAAGCAGAAATCCAAAGTATCAAATTATTATTAGAACAGTATAAATATGCAAGTGACCTAAACTAACACTTATCACTATAACTACCACTAAAATCTAAACTAACTATAAAACAATCTTACTTACCTAAACTATCAACCCTAACTAATCCTAAACATGCAACAACACATCATAGACATCAACCCCCCTCCACCCTTAAGGCACACCACGAGACAGGACAAAGACATCTAAGCTATACATAAACTAACTAAACATGTAACCTACACAAATATATATTTTTTTGTAAGATTTTTTTTAAAAACATTATGAAGAAAAAACACATCAACCCCCCACCCAAAGGAAAAGGAAACTTATCCCCAAATACGGATGACTAATTAAAATCTTATATCTACCTAACAAGCTAACACTAACTAAAATCTACACTAAAACTACACTACCTAACAAATAAATAACTAACCTAACACTACATAATAAAATATTTCAAACATTGGGGGAAGGGAGAAGAGGGGGATGGTGTCCAACAGGTCCACCCATCATGGCAGTCCCAAGTGTTTGTGTATGTCCATCACTCGTCTGTTGACATCAGACAATTCACGCCTGAGCTCTGCCAGCGATACCACAATGTCCTGTAGCAGCCTCCAGTCCCGCAATGTGAATGAGACCACTTGATCCCCAGTTGCAGGTGGGACAGTGCCTTGGGGTGGGGGGGGGGGCGTAGGGGGATGTGCCACCTGTACTGGCTGGGACACACCACTGACGCCTGAGGGGGGGCTGTGTGACATCCTGGGCATGCTCAGGCACTGCCTTCCATGTGCCCTTCCTATGTTCCTCATGGTACCTCTTGGACATGTTGCGGTACCCCTTTGCAACCTTCTTCACATGGCGGTAACGGTCCTTCTGCACCTGGAAGGCATGTATTTGGCCAGGCGTCATGTTGTCTGTAAAACATACACAAAGGCAAATTAGAGTCCCTTAGCCAATTTCAATTTCCTCCATACACATCTGTAATACAAGTTCACTTCAACATGGGAGCATACACTACAGCGTAACTATGTGAAGTCAGCAAGTGACCTGGACAATGACATGTTGACACATGGATCAGTGACTACATGCTGGGGAGACTGACATGACAATGCATGGCATGGTACATGCACTGTCACTAAGTAATTTGGCTGACAGTGCCAAAAGATTTGGCCATTACATACACGGGCAGAGGGTGACATGTACAAGCAATAGGAAGAGGAAAGCATTACCCCCTGTGTGTAGCACCACCCTCATCCTCTCCAGTGACACAGGGCTGCATGATAGGTACTATGCCCATGTGCAGGCATGTGTGTCCCCCAGCACATGTGTGCAGTTCATCACGACTGCGCCAACACAGGCACCCTTGCACCAGAGTGCAAGGTTGTGTGTGTGCAGGTGAGTTTGGTGTCTGTACATGAAGGTGCCCCTTCATGCACAGATTCCATCCTAGAGGACCATGTTGTGACTATCATGTGTGTTGTTTAGTGCAGCACACAGGAAAAATACATTGGGGAAAAGTGAGGCATGTTAATGTATGTACTGGAAGGACCACCTTGCTGTACTTATACACACCATGTCAATTCTCTATTCCCATGTGTGCTGCACAAAGCAGCTCACATGTACAAAGCAAACATGATGATCAAGAAGCATCCCTGCTCATGTGGCCAGAATACAACCAGGATGTAACTGTTGGTAAGTTGTGCGCTGCCAACTATGAATGCCGCACTTGGACATCAGGGCCAGCCTCTGATACAATGGGTGTTGCCGTGGAAACCCAAACACAACCCCCAATGCATGCCCGTTCACACTCAACACAGCGTGACAGTGTACCTCATTGACAAGTAAGCATTAATACACGTGGAATGTATTAACGCTGCTCAGATTATGATGCTAGGCCCCTATTGACAACACAACTTTGATGACAGTTACATTGAATTTGCGATATGGGCTTGATGATATGCACCTCACTTCCAATGTGTGTCACTGATTAGGGATGGGCCAAGTCACAACTGTGAGGCCAATGCATTTGTCCAGAGTCACTTCCCGATTAGTGCACACTGCTGACTTCCACAATACATCATCACACTGTAGGCAAGGTAGACGTGATACGCACCCATACTACATACTGCAACGGTGATCATGTGACCCAGACATCCATGCCAACGCAACATGCTAGTCAATTACGTTCCAACTCACCAGTGGCGTGTGGGTCCTCGAAGCTGTCAATGTCCCCCTGTGTGATTGATGGTCGTCCATCTATGAGACAAGGAAAGAAATATGTGTTGGGATTAGACTTCAATTCATGTGTGTCGTATTCCTCATACCAATCATCACCATGAGAGCAAATGCTGCGTAACTGTAGTGTGGCGTTTCATGTTGACTACATGATTGGGTCAACTTTGTCTGTCATTCACACCAGACCTGTGACAGCTGATTTTGGACAGACAAGACTGTAATGCTAGCTGACATGCCCATGATCGTAGTGTGAGTCATCCACAAGGCAACATTACTACATGCATCCTGATGTTCTACATGCACTTTGTACAATTGAGTAGCTGCAGATTGCACAAAGCAGTCACACAGAGGTAGGTGGTGTATGACAATCTGGGAATGTCCAATTTCCCTAGACCATTTGTACCTATACAATACTTTGTCACACAGCAACTATGTTCACAGGGCAGCATAGCTAACGTAACACAAATCATGAGGACAGCATTTTGACTACCTTTTGGCCAGCACACAGCTCACATGGACAATTCCATGGCTGGTTCATGTACAGTCACCCCTGCCGTACCCAAACAATCTTCTGCCTGTACGCACATTTTGTGCAGGTGTGCCAGCTATGGAAGTACAGTGCCAAGTGTTGGTCCAGCGCAGTGGGTGACACAGACTTGCAACATATGCTTGTCAATGTGATGCTGCATTGTGTTTCGGATGTGCCAACAAGATGCGCAAACGCATTGCGTCTCCCACCTCAATCAGCAACCATTTCTCACTTTGACACCAGTGTCACACACGTCGTAATTTTCATTCGTTACAGTACACCAGATTAAATGTGGAGTTTGTACTTACCACCCTGTAGGCCTGTCATAACTCCCACGTTGTCAAGGAGGTCAGCTTCTCGTGCAAGCATGTCCTGCCAGCGGTGCTTTCACTGGCGCACGTTACGGTCCACTCCAAAGAACCTGCGCATATGCACCCGCACATGCTCCCACCTAATCTTCCACACACTCACGTTGTATCCTTGCAGGATACGGCCTCCCCTCTCCAACATCAGTGGCAGGTGGAATTTTATGAGCCACAGGAAGCCCCCCAATGCCCCCCCGGCATCCTGCCCTCCCTGCCCACACCTGGCATCTCTCTGCACACCTGTGAGCCCACAGCCAGAAAAAAAAAAAATAATCCCTCTAAAATATCCCCAAAAACAATGTTAGTGTACTACCCCAAGACAGACACCCGACAAAACTGAGGACAGGAGACAGTTAAACACAATAAATCAGTACACAACACTTCACAGACACTATCAACAGGACACAGGACACAGCAACACTCTCAAAATCTGCAGCACACACCACCAAACAGCTCCAACACTCTCCACAATCACCAGCAATGTGCTCAAAAGAGAAAGTGAAAGTGGAAAACACTACTCCAGTAGACAGGAAGCCTGCAGACATCACTTCCTGTCTCTTTGCGGCCCGTTTTTGAGTAAGCGGCGAAAATATGCACGCAAATGGTCACATGAGTATACTTTCTAATGGCAAAAAGTGTCGCACGATGTATTTTAACATTGGGCGGATGGAAAGAGAAAATATCACTTTTTCGTGTTAGCGGGCAGATCTGCACGCTAAGAGGGAATCAATGCACTGATGTACAGTCTTGCTGCAAATTTCAT
Organism: Calotriton arnoldi; assembly: GCA_963921515.1. Classification (NCBI taxonomy): domain Eukaryota; kingdom Metazoa; phylum Chordata; class Amphibia; order Caudata; family Salamandridae; genus Calotriton; species Calotriton arnoldi. The sequence goes on along the minus strand of CAWUFW010001420.1, from coordinate 2,721,849 downwards.
GTCAGAGCCATGTAACAACATGTTGAGGTTGGTTGGCACTCAAATGACACCATGTAAATGATGTTTCACAACACATGACACCCTAACTTGCAACATTCAACACAGGTCACACCATAATTGCATACCTAACAAGAGAACCATCAATCAATCATGGATTTTTTAAGTGTGCTACTCACCCATGGGGGTCACAAGTCGTAGGGGCATGACTTTCGGCATGCTTCAAGTTGTCTGTGTACGTGCATGTGTTGAAGGTGATGTTGATGTTGCGTAGTGGTTCGTGTGCGGAGGCAGATGTCGCTCTGTGGTAGATGTGAGGGGGCCAGGGGTCTGTGTGGGCCCCTGAATGGATGCCTTTCCTAGCGGAGGAGGTGTCTTCATCCGTGCATGGTGTCCATTTGGAGATGGCGGTCTGGTTGTTGTCTCAGGGGTGCTGGTGGTCCGTCTGCTGTGTCAAGTTAGTGGTACACATACTTGTTGTAGGGCTTGTTGATCTGGAGGTGGTCGATGCTTCAAAGCTAATTGCTTAGGACAAACAGAAAGGCAGGTTGTACCCCATTGCACCCCCTATTTTCATATTTTACCCCATTGTACGCCGTATTTTCATATTTTACCCCATTGCACGCTCTATTTTCAGATTTTGCCCCATTGCACGCCCTATTTTCATATTTTACCCCATTGCACGCCCTATTTTCATATTTTACCCCATTGCACGCCCTATTTTCAGATTTTACCCCATTGCACGCCCTATTTTCAGATTTTACCCCATTGCACGCCCTATTTTCAGATTTTACCCCATTGCACGCCCTATTTTCAGATTTTACCCCATTGCACGCCCTATTATCAGATTTTACCCCATTGCACGCCCTATTTTCATATTTTACCCCATTGCACACCCTATTTTTGGATTTGACCCCATTGCACGCCCAATTTTCAGATTTTACCCCATTGCACGCCCTATTATCAGATTTTACCCCATTGCACGCCCTATTTTCAGATTTTACCCCATTGCACGCCCTATTTTCAGATTTTACCCCATTGCACCCCCAAAGTTTCATCTCTTACCCCATTGCACGCCCACAGTCTCATTGTTTTACACAACGTACACACTCCAATAAATTATTGACCACTGTCAACAGACAATTGTGCATTTATTCACAGACGACAACCTATATTGATTGATTTGCACAAAGGACACGCAACAATTTTGGATTGGGTAGCCCAATTTGCACCATGAAGACTCTAGTCTTACACATTTAACACACTGTAAAGCATCTCTGTACTGAGGAGACATTCCCAGCATGGAAGAAGTTTTGTTATTTTCATTGCACATATTGTGCAACGTACCCTTTTCAGAGTGATGTACCCATGCTGGACAATAACATGCAGACAAGGTATGTGTGTAATTTTTTTTTATTGGCACACACCGTGATTGCGGTCATTTTGCTATGAGATACATTGGAGGGGGACTGTCACAATGTGAAGTGCTCAGTTGAAGAAATTGTTTATTATTCGGTCCCTTCGGGCAGTTCCTGCTGCATTTACTGTGGGGTGTGCGCCACCTGCCTCATCTTCAGCATCATCCTGGTCGTCGTCCGGTGCAGCAGGCACTTGAATCCATGGAGCATTTGTGCGCACACATATATTGTGCAATACACAACATGCAAGGATGATTTTGTTGACCATTTCAGGGCTGTACAGCAGTCTGCCACCTGTGATGTCCAGGCAACGGAAACGTGACTTTAGCACACCAAATGTGCGCTCCACAATGGACCGGGTGCGTCTGTGGGCCGCATTATACTGCCTCTGGGCCTGGGTGGTGGGGTTTCAGAGGGGTGTCATCATCCACGGTCATAGTGCATATCCTTGGTCACCTGTAACATGTCATAGCGAGATGTTTACATTATTGGTTGTGCAGGCTGTGTTGTTGGCGTGGATGGTTTGGTGGTGTGTCATTTGTGTTATGTTGGATTTCATGTTAGCCATGTGTTGCTTCTGACTGATTACAAGCATCACTGCGAATTAAATTGCCTCCCCAAGCCTCATCAATTGTGTGCGCTGCGCGGTTGCATGACTGGCTCTTCTACCATCTATCGATGGCACTCATCCACCCTCCTCACAGTCAATGCCTTGTGAACGTTGAAATGGCAATGGGCCACACCAGACACGGATCACGTTCAGTTGTGCTGCTGTCGCTGCTGCCAGACCTGCCCCAATGCACAACACATGCTGTTTCCTGTCCAGAGCGGCTACATATCAACAGTCATCAGCCCCCTCGCATGCAGGGCCCATTGCAGGCAGGAACGCTTCACCCACACCATGAGCATCATCAGACGCAACACTGTCCACTCCGTGGACTACGTACTCATTCAGGAGTGTAGCCTCCAACTCACATGCCACGACTACTCAAGGTACATTTGACTCAGGGAAATGTTGGCTGACATCAGACTGTCCCAGATCTTCTCCACACTGATCCACAAGGCAGGGCACACCTTTTACAGCTTCTTTGCATGTGTAGACTACGTCCAGTTCCTCGGCCCCACTAAACGCACATGTGTTGACCACTTACACATGCACCACCTTGTTGATGTACCCCAAACCACCTTTGACCACATGCAAGCCCCCACAAAGTTGGTGTAGATCAGTCACCGATGAGATGCTACACACCACCATCGACAGCAACAACCACAACACTGCAGTTGTCAACAATGGCGCAAGTCCACATTTTCCAAACATGTATCTCCAACTGCGCATGCACCCTTGTCCCACTATGCAACTGAAACATACGGCAGGCAATGAATGCCACCTCGGTCAGCACCAACCTCAGAGTTGGCAGATGCAGCTACTGACACATGGAGTGGAGCTGGTGCAAGCTTTGGGATACCAGTAAACTGCACCACCAACACGTACAGAATGTTCATATTCAACATCAACAATACGCACACACACCAAACTGCTCTTCCAGGTAGGATTGCTGTGATTTGCAACATGGATGATCAACAGCTGGGGCGTGCTATACGCAGGGGAAACATGAGCTATCACCCTCGTAACAGTACAATCAGCATGTGGCATCACCTGGTGGTCCAAAACTTTTGGATGCCCCCACCCCAAATCTAGGTACCTAGGCCCCATATTTGACTCCTCCATCTCCATGTACCTACAGGTGTACACTGTGGCCTGCAGCTGCTTCGCCAGCCTCTGCATCCTCCATGCAACCTTTACATAGATCCCCCCATTGTCTGGTGTAACAGTGACCCACACAGTCATTGCCATCAGGCTGGGCTACAGAGACACACTATATGCCAACATGGGCACGTCTGCAGTCAGCTTACTCCCAACTGTCCAGCACAACACCTACACACTGGGCCTTGTGTTCCTACTTTCATTATGGATCATGTGCCTCCATCGCACATACATGGTTCCCACCTCTCACCACATTTGCTTATGGGTGGCACAGGGGCTAAGCATTTGAGGATGGTTTGTCTCCATATCTAGCCACAGTTCCCACAGTTCTTGGTGTTGTTGTGTCTGGTATGTGGGCATGTTGATTGACATGTTGTATGTGTGATTGTAACATGTACATTCTCACAATTGTGAGTTGCATGCATGTGGAGTTGAGGTGTGTGGTGTGTTCAGTTAGTACTTACCAACAAGAACTGCATTTCCATATGTGCCATCCTGGAAGTGCTGGTTTATGAAAGACTGTCGGAAGATGTAGGAATCATGCACACTCCCTGGGAACTTGGCTATGACATTGGTGAACAGTCCCCGGTGGTCCACTATTGCCTGCACATTCATGGAATGGGTGTGCTTTCTGTTGCGGTATATGTGTGCACTGTCCGCAGGGAGCACAAATAGGACATGTGTGCAGTCAATTGCGCCCAACAGCTGTGGGAATCCGGCTATGGTGTAGAATCCTTGCTTGGTCTCAATCTGTTCCTGCACAGTGTTGGGGAAGTGAAGGCTGAGTATGCCATCCAAGACAGTTGGGAGAAAGATTGAGAAGGCTGCCTGTGTGACTCCTCCAACTCTGGCCGTTGTTGGTTGAAAGGTCCCAGAGGCCAACATATGCAGCACGGACAGCAGCTTTGTCTGCGGAGGGATGTTGGTTCTCCGCTGTGTTTGTGGCGTCAGCCTGTGGGCTATCAGGTTCAGGATGTGTTGGATGGATGTCCTTTTGAGCCTGTTGTGGGCAATGACATCCTCTGGCGTCAGGTCTGCGAGGCTGAGACGTATGCGCAGGGCCTGCTGTCGTCTTTGGCGCTGCCTTAGTGGTGGTCCTGGGGGGGTGGCAGTGGCGGTGGTGGTTGTTGCCTTCCTGGGACTCCGAGCTGAATGATTAGCACCTCCATGGCGTCTGTGGGACTTCAGGTGTGGGTCTGGGCTGGCCTCCCTTATATACCTCCATTTATCACCATTTTTCAATTTTTAGACCTGTTTTTTTCAGGTCTCATTTTCCTGAAGCTAAGGGGCCTTAGCAGGACTTTTTTTATCGCTTTGCGGGTCCGGGACATCATTGGTAATAGTGCGATGGTGTATTAGCGACTTTTTTCGTGAAAGTTTGAGAAGGAACGCCTACTTTGCATATCATTAGCGGAAACTATCGCTGCCATGCACGGCGATAGTAAAAACGATAGCTATCGCCGGAAAGCTGTCGATAACGCTTGTTAGCGACATCTTGGTAATAGGGCGATAAAAAAAAACGCGTTAGCGGCAGGAAAGTGCCGCTAACGCGGCGTTAACTGGCTTGATAATATGCCCCATTCGTGTTTTGACCTTCTACCTTCACTGTATCATAAAGCCCTTCAGACCTAGTCCTAATTTTCCAGCCTGTCTGTGCAGGAGTTGCCAAAGTGTTGCGCTCTGAGAAAGTCACGTGCTACTCAAGCGATCCCTTCCATACCCCAGAGAGTGAAGTCCCGTTTTCTGCTCTGGACCTTACTGGAACCTACCTATTTAAATTTTCTCTAATCTCTGGGGCATTTTCCAATTTCTTGAAAGTGGAGCATGTGCGAAATCAGGACCTGTTTGCAGTGTCTGCCCACTTTTTGCCCCCATTTTGACTACTAGGTGCTGGTTTTCTGACGCTGATTGTGTCCTGAGCTCTGCTAACCAGACCCGGGGCCTGTGCTCTGATTAAAAGTATTCAGTAATTAGATGTAATTACAATTGGTACTGACAGCCTAGCTGTAAGTCTCCAGTACATAATAGGGCTTGTAGCTTTAGAGGCCTAGTAGAATTATTGCACTTAAGTGTGCACTACTGTGGTACCTGCTGTCATTTTAAAGGCAGCCTTGCTTTTCAGGCTGCCTTTAGATTACATTTAAATGCAAATTCAACTTTAGATTTAAAGGTATTTCTAAAGTCTCAAACTACCTTATTTTTACACATAAGTCACCCCTAAGGTCTCCCTGGTGCCCCAGGGGTAGGATGCCTTGTAAATATAAACAGGGTCATTATAAAATATATTTTATAAGCCCTGTTGAGGGAAAACCTGCCAATTAAATTTTCCCCATTGTAGGAAACTAGCTGCATAGGCTAACATAAGAATATTTATAATATTGACAGGAGTGAGCTAGAAATCTCAAGGACTTAAATTAACAGTTAGAATAAATCCAACAACTTGCCATTGTTAGAATTGTTATAACTGTTACAGAAAAGTAGTTATAGACCTTTCTTTTCTGTAAGCCAAAATCCATTTTTCCAGCTGCCCTCTCCTAATTAGCCAGCCTCTGAAAGGCTGAGCCAAGCTGTCTTAATGAGGTGTGAAGTGGCCTGCCAGAGACACAAAAAATATCCTTTGGGTGGAGAACTTCAGCTGCAGAAGCAAAAGGCAGCAGGATGGGGGTGGAGTAGCCAGACTGGTCTTCAAAGGGAGAATGACACTTTAGGACTTCACTGGACCACCCCCCACATTCTGCACCCCCAGCCACACAGGAGCCCTTGTAATTAGATTAGTGAGGGGGCTGGAAGGGGAGTGTTAGGGAATGTTAGCCACAGCAGTGGTGTGCGAAAGTCATCCTTTTTGCCCTGATCACCCCCGTTTTTTATGTTTTGCCTAGGCAGCGCTATCTCTTTGCTGTATTCAGGATATGGGCATGAAGCTCCACCAACTTTCTGCCCATCTTTTTAACTGGCTCCTGTTACCATCCTTTGCAGCCGGGGCTCGCCCATAGAGGGCACCAGGGCATCGACTAACCAAGCCTGCCCCCATCTCCAACTAGCTGCTGACATGGTGTTACACTTTTTCATGAAAACGATTTTTTGTTTCCAAATTAAAGTGCAGCATCATGCCGGCAGCACAGGGGGATCCACTGTGTCTTTGAACTGTGCATGTGTCAGGTGGCAGTTTCTTCAGTCCACCTGACACATTTGCCATACATAGCCGACACGAAGCACTCGCCTCGGGCAGTGCAGCATGTCTGCAAATGAAGCTACGGTGGGGCTTGTCACTCTTCATCCCCATATCCTATCAGAAGCCAGGATAGAGAAGGAGGGCCCTCCTTCAGCCCTATCCTTGCATCTGATAGAGCAGCTGCACGTGTTCCAAGCCAGAACAAGGCAAAGCAGGACGGCTTCTGCTTTTACATTGTGGCATCTGTTTGTGGGAGACAGAATATCGGAGGAAGGATCGTGCAGACTGCAGATGTCAAATGTTCCAAGGTAAAATCTTACTAATAGCGTGTCTGTGCGCATGCATGATTGTGTGTGTTTGTGTGTGTGCATTGCTGTATGTCTGTGTATCTCATGGCTGTGAAAGCATGTGTGCATGACTGTGTCTGTGAGTGCCAGTGTGCATGACTGTGACTGTCAGTGTGCATGAATGTGTGTGTGTAACCAGAACTGCCGACTTCGGATCTTGGGATCGGTTCGAATCCCGTTATTGGCTCATCATCCTGTGATCCTGGGCAATTCACTTAATCCATCCATTGCCTAAATTAATCCATCCAATACCTAAAAAAATGAACTTGGTCTTGTGTAATGTCACTGGCGATCTCTTTTTCATCCTGATAGGCTAACTCCATTCCCTTGGTACTTCAAGTAGTGCGCAGGCTAATAAATACAGCAGTTACTACCTGACAAGACGGGTAACAAATGATTGCTAGCACATACCTTCTAGAAATTATTTCTCTGTCCAAGCCTGCAAGCCCACGTCTTCTTCTTGTGCCTCGTGTAAAGGCCTGATGCCTCCAGGCCTAATAGAGGTGGAGGTGAAATAACTGGCTTCAGAGACTCACATCCAGTTGTAAATAAAGAGGAATGCTTTGAGGAATTGTAAAAATGGACCTAAAACTTAGGCAAGCTGCTACACAGAAGTAGTGTGTAAGTTTTAAGGATTTGTTTGGTGTAATGGACGAAATTCAGGGCTCTTGCTTTGTGGCTACAATAGGATGGATTATATGTAATTTTTAGATCTGGCTGGGACAGCACCTATTATATTCAAAATATTCATAGAGTGGTCTTTGGCTCCACTCAGAGCTGGTTATACCCCTCACCAAGTGCAATTGACTCAGTTGTAAGAATAAGCACATGTGGTAAGTGGCCATTTAGTCACATATGGAAATGTGAGCGAATGTGATTGTTCAGTTGCTTAAGAGCTTCCACTCTCTGCAGATAAGGGAACTGAGGTACAGGATCACACAAAGAGCCTACGTGACGAACCTGGGATTCTATGCATGATATTTACCTTCATGCTTTCTCAAATTTGCTCATAATACAGCATTTGCCCACTCATTATTTGAAATATTGAAATAAAGTATCGGGCGGAGAACCCCCCACAAACCCCTCCACAATGTTGGTCGGGCTTGCTCGCTTCACTCTCACCACATAACACTCGGCCAAAATTTTACATTTTGAAATGTCACCAGCCGCCACTGGTCACTTTTCATTGGTCAATAGGCTTAGTATTCCCTCCTTAGTACCGCCTTTTCTCTTGTAAGCTCCCATGAGGGCTGCCCCTGCAACATGTGTTGTTACTCTAGATGTTTTAATTACAGCCTCGGAGCACTATTTTGTTAAATCACTTTCTCCTGCCTGCTGTTGCAGGCAAGACATGATCTCCACAATGCTTTTTTTTTTCCAGCGAGGCATGCCTCAGCTGCAATAATGGCGGCTGCGCCTTTCATTTGTTATTTGTGGCTCACTGAACTTGGCCGAATGCCTTTTTTTTTCTATTTCTTTACTATTCTTACAATGGCAGCACACCCTGCTTTAGCTTTAAACATCCTAAGCTACAGTGCGGGTGCCGTGATTGCGTCAAAAGTAAATAAATAGAAAAAAATGCATCTCCATGCCTTTTTTTTTTCTATTTCTTTACTTCTGAAGCAATTGTGGCACCCGCCCTTTTACTTAAGATGTTTAAAGCTAAAGCGCAGGTGCTGCCATTGTAACAAAAGTAAATGAACAGAAAAAAAAGTATGCGGCCACCATTTCTTTTCCATTTGTCTAATTGTGTAGTGAAATAGAAATAAAAATGCATCACCACTCCTTTTTTCTATTTCTTTACTTTTTAAGCAATTGCGGCACCCACTCTTTAGCTTAAGATGTTTAAAGCTAAAGCGCGGGTGCGACCATTGCTACAAAAGTAAATAAATAGAACAAAAATGCGACGCATGCCTTTTTTTCTATTTCTTTACTTTTCTTACAATCGTGTATCCACGCTTTAGCAGGCTGACCTGTATCATCTTCTCCAAGAAGTTCCCATCCTGGAGTGTGTCCAGTAGACCTTTAAGGATTTGGTCAGGTGCATTGTGGAAATTGCAGTCCCAACATCCCAAGGACCATCTCAGAGATTTTAGAACCCTGGATTGGTGTTGTGGACACTTTGAACCCTCAAGGAAGCCTTCTGGAAGAAGTTCCAGACTTTTGGAGCAACGTTTGAAAAAAAGCTCCATAAGCTGACCAGGTGCCTTGTGGGAGTTGTAGTCCCAGACCCCAAGAGGGAAACCAGAGCATCTGAACCCTTGGCTGGTGCCGTGGATTAAGAAACACTTTCTGGAAATAAGTGCAATGAACTCTTGACTTTTTCCCGGTCCAGCACGACCTTTTTTTTTTTTACTTCTTTGAGCGCTATTTGCTTCTAAGTACTAGTTTTGCTTTTAATCTTTAAAACTTCATATCTCTGGTTCCCTACATTGGATGTTTGTCATTTTGGTTTCTATTTGTTCATAAGAGTATAATCTATTGTTATAAATTAGTGTTGGACTTTTATTGTAGGTTGTGTCTTACTTATTTAACGTATTGGTATTTTTACATGCTTTACACACCTGTCTCCTAAGTTAAGCCTGCCTGCTCGTTGCGAGCTACCAAGGGCTGAGCAAGGGATTAATTTATTGAGACCCTAATTGAACCTTTTATTGTGTTTGTGGCCTTATTACTACTGGTAAGTCATCTACTTATCACTACTAATAATCCACTTTCCTACATTTGGTGTTCAGCGGTGAGGATACATACTTGTGTTTGAATTACACCATAGAGTAATTAAGTTAAGATCTTTACAAATCCTCTAAATTGACTTTTTTAAATGTAGACTAAATTGATTTTTGATCTACTTTTTTTATTTTTTCAAATCTAGGGATACCATGGAGTAAGATCTGGCTAGCATGACTAAACGCACAGTGGCTGAGTTTAGGGTTCAGTGTAGGGCTAGGGTACAGGCAGAGGCCTAAAATCAATGGAAATGAGGTTGAGGCTCTGAGAGAAACAGGGGTCAGTGTGACTATTGTCATAGAGAATATGGTTTCCAGACCAAATCATACCTGATGTGTATCACCAGATAACCTATTCAGACAGCAGAGCCAAACTCCATCCCATGGCGAGTTTGGAATGGGGTGGTGTGACAGGTCCTAAGAAGGTAATTGCTTTTTCTACACTCCCTGTAGCGTGTTTACTGGGAAATGATCTTGAAGCGCCTGACTGATCAGGGGTGGAGAAAATGGTCCATGCAAGAATGCACAGCCTCCCTGAGTGGGTATGTTCTGTGACTAGGTCACAGACTATCCAGAAGGGAAATGCTGGACACTTGGACCCTGGAACAATGGGCCAAGCATCCCAGGACAAGGGCAATGGTTCTAATGAGCCAGCCCCAGGAATTCCAGAGGTGCGCAGGAATCTGACCCTGAAGGGGAGGATCTGACCTCTGATGAAGGGATTCCATCCCTGGCAGATCTGTCAGATTTGGAAGAATTGACAGGAGTCGGTGGACCCTCCAGAGAGGAGTTTTGTCAGGGACAGGGAGACTGTCCCACCCTTGAGAGTTTGAGTCAGACCGCATCAAAGCAAGAGGAGGGGGGTGACAGTGGATTCCACAGAGTCTACTTGGAGGATGGTGTTCTCCAAACTGAGGCCAGAAACTACAAGGAAGGGGCCACAAGGAGGCTGGTGGTCCCCCAGAAGCACAGAGAATTCTTCCTGACCTTAAGCCATGATATCCGCGTAGCAGGTCATTTGGGGCAGAACAAGACTTGGAACCCATTGGTAAACCATTTCTACTGGCCACATATGTCTGAAAACGTTAAGGATTTCCGTAGCTCCTGTGTCACCTGTCAGGCCAGTGGCAAGATAGGGGGCAAGCCAAAGGCTCCCTTGACACCACTGCCAGTGGTTGCGACTCTCTTTGAGAGGGTGGGGGTGGACATTGTTGGTCCCTTAGAACCACCAATGGCATCACGGAACAAGTATATCTTGGTGGTAGTGGACTATGCCACAAGATACCCTGAAGCAATACCCTTCAGGACAGTCACTGCTCCTTCAATGGCTAGGGCCCAACTTGGTGTGTTCACGAGAGTGGGTTTCCCAAAGGAGGTTATTTCAGATACAGGCACAAACGTTATGTCCAGCTATCTGAAGGCACTGTGGGATGACTGTGGTTTTACGTACTAGTTCACCACCCAATATCATCCCCACAATAATGGTCTGGTGGAGAGGTTCAATAAGAACCTGAAGGGCATGATCAATGGTTTGTCTGACAAACTCAGGAGAAGATGGGACGTTCTCCTCCCATGCTTACTGTTTGCTTACAGGAAGGTCCTGCAGAAAGGGGTTGGCTTCAGCCCCTTTGAGTTGTTGTTTGGGCACCCTGTGAGAGGGCCATTGTGCCTGGTGAGAGAGTCTTGTGAAAAGCCTCTCAAGGAAGCCAAGGACAATGTGCTTGATTATATGCTAGGCCTGAGACCTCGCAGGGCAGAGTACATGTACAAAGCAAGCAGGAAACTGGAGGCCAGCCAGGAGCTCGATAAGCACTGGTATGATCAGAAGGCGGTTTTGCCTGAATATACTTCAGGACAATTGGTGTGAGTGTTGGAGCCTGTAGCTCATAGGGCCCTTCAGGACAAGTGGACTGGGACCTATCCAATGCTTGAAAAGAAGGGTGCGGATACCTACCTAGTAGACCTGAACAACAGCAGGAACCATCATAGGGTCCTGTATGTCAATAGATTCAAACCCCACCATGACAATGCAGGCATAATCATACCGATGGTCACAGATGAGGGAGGAGAAGAGGAGAGTGGGCCATTGCCAGACCTCCTCTTCAACAATGTGCAAGATGTGTCAGTGGATGGAGTTGTACTTTCTCCTAAATTGATAGACCAGCATCACAAAGACTGCAGGGTCAGGTGCTGGGTCAGTTTGCTGATCTGTTCTCTTTGACCCCAGGTTTCACCAAATGATGTAGCCACAACAATGACATTGCTGACAGCCTACCTGTCAAAAACAAACTGTACAGTTTGTCTGATGATGCCAGACACAGCATCAAGGCTGAGGTAGCTAAGATACTGGAATTGGGGATAACTGAGCCCTCTGACAGTCCATGGGCCAGCAAAGACTTAATCCCTAGAGGGTAAAGAAGGAGTTATGGTTCTGTGTGGACTACAGAGGACTGAATTCAGTCACTAAGACTGATGCTCACCCTATAACTAGAGCTGATGAGCTCATTGATAGATTAGGGGCTGCTAAGTACCTGAGTACATTTGATTTTACCTCAGGATAATGGCAGATTGCCCTCACTGAAGGAGCCAAGGAGAGGTCAGCATTCGCCACACCAGAGGGACATTAACAATTCACAGTAATACCCTTTGGCCTAAAGAATGTCCCTGCCACCTGATGCAGCGCGTACAATAAAAACTATTCTCCTCCTAGGTCACTTATAGGTCATCCAGGGACAAACTATATTTTCTCACATCCACATGACGATGGGGCCCATAAACATCGCCTAACACACACGCACACACCTGGATTTCCCTTACACCTTTATGAAATTCTGTACTCCTAGGAGAAGCATGAGAACTAAATGGAGAACACCATTTATGTACCGCTGGAAGGAGCCGGGATATCTTATTACCTTAACTTGTCGCTTTCTTTTAATTGTTTCTTAAGATATTCCTGCTCATTGTTTTGTCGATGAATCATTCATGTAAGAAATTAGTTCATAGTGATTAAGACCAGCTGAATCACAATAACCAATTACTGATGTCACAATCATTTAGGAAAATAACCACTGAGTCATTTTGGTTTAAAGAATCTTACATTTTATATAATTTAAAAGCATGAGAAAGAATTTAAGCTTTATTCAATCAAATCATTCATTATTAATTCAAAATTTTATTAAGCATAATCAATTTATTGCGGAAAGGAAATCTTTTGTCATGAAGCAAAACCCTAATTACCTGCCTACCTTCCTAATTTAGCCTAATGATTTCTAACCTAAGTTTAAGAATTAGAAATAACCTGATTCTCATACTCAACTGGAAAATTAAGACAGCAACAGCAACTTCAGCTCGTCAGCATCAGCTACCTGCAACCCGTCTCATCTAACAGTCTTTCAGCATCTCCCGCTCAGTAAGGGATCGATCAGGACCACCCAGCACTGGAAGCCACCAACACCAACACGACTCTCTGCGACTCTCTGCGACTCTGGATTGACTGCGACTGACCCCCTCCCACTAAGAGTAGGCCCTCTTATACCCTAATTCTAACTTTGCTAACTAATTGTTGCAACATTAATATCACGCTTTTCTTTCATTGGTCCATGCATGTCATCATATTCATTCTTTTAATCAAGTTCTCTTGGATTCAATAGTCCTTGGATCATTTCCTTTCCCATTCGCTCTAGACATGTTTCCATCCGCTTCGATCAGTTCATTTGTAACTTCTTTTGATACATTCGATAACTCCGCAGTCATTGTCCTTTCTCTTAAACTGGTTTCCCACGGGACTCCTGCTGATCACCAAGGCACAGTTCAATTAGGTCACATCAGCCTTGACCATTTCTTGCATCCTAGCCTCTCTGCAACACCACGAGGTTTAGCTTTCTCCGATTTCATCCCGTGTCATGTGTCCCCTTGCGCCTGCGCACATCTTCCCACTGGCGGCCATTTTATATCGCCACTCGGTTATACTTTAGAAGCACTAATTTGAGGCAAACAAAGCATAATTAAAATAGAGAAAAATAGCCTTTTCGTTTCCCTCCCGTCATCTACGTACCCCAATTAGTTATTACCTAGCAGAAAGCAACATTTAAGCTGTTCCTTACTTACCATCACTTTTGTTTTTGCAACGACACGTTTTATTTCTATGAAGCATAAAAACATGCATTTATTTTTTTATTAGTACGCATTTATTTTTACGTTATAATTAGACACACGGACATCCATTAATAGATTATTTAGCACACACATTGGCGTGTTACCTTCCCCACACATACAGTGTTGATTAATACATTTAAACGAACATTTTATTAATTACTTATAAAATTTGTTAGGGGTTAAAAAATGTATTTTCCCTGCTCCATCAATCCCCCCTTTGGTGATTTTTAAATCACTACATAAAACCCAAGTTATACTTCTTTTCAGGCAGCCTGTCTTTTGTCCTTTGCTTTCTGTTATTTACACATCTGTTTCTTCTTCATCTTGCTTTTTTGTCTCCTTATACATGTTTTCTTTCATCTTCTCCAACTCAATTTCACCCATTTCTCTCTCTCTTTCTTTCATTATTCTGTTATTTCTTTTCATCTTATTTTGTCTTACTTTTCTTTTTATACATGTTATTACTATTTTCAATGTCATGGCTAACAATATTACTACAGTTGCTATTATTATAACTTTCCCTATCATTAGTCTACTCATTCTGGTAAACCAATTTACTACTGAAGAAAACCCTCTACCAAGTTTTCCCAAAACACTTTCAACCTCCAGTGGAACTAGTTCTTTGTGCAAATTTGTAATATTGGTAATATACTTCTGTATAATTTCACTTTTATCAGGAATGTAAGTACAACAATGTTGGACTTTCAACATTCCACAGACTCCACCCTCTTTTGCCAAAAGAATATCAAGGGCAAGCCGATTTTGCATCACCATAGCTCTCATGGCAACCATTTCGGTATTTACCATTAAGAACCCTCCCGCAGTATCTGTAGACAAACGATCTACTACTGTGGATAATTTCCGAATTTTAAATGCATTCAAAGATATTCCCACTGCTGGTATTAATGCTCCAAAAATATCACCTACAATTTCTGAAAAACTTTCCCTCTTCCTACGTGTAAAGCTATTAATCATCTTGTATGTTCCTTTTTCTTCTCTGTCCATATGAAAGATTTTTGGAAAGACCAGGCCTACATAGCAAGTTCCATACCAATGGTCCGGTAACCTGTAATAAGCTCTATTCCCACAAATATAATAAATACCTGGAAATATTGGATCTTTTCCACCTTTGAATCCCCAACCTCCCAGAATTTGATAATTGTCATGGCAGATACTGGAACCTACAAAGTAATTGTCATAGACTGTCTTATTTCTCCTAATACACAACTTTCCTGTTTGCGGCCAATCTAACGTCATTGCTGCATTTATCTTTTTCCCTTCATGATTTCCTTCCTCAAACGTCCATAGATGTTTTCCTTCCTCTTTTATTGCTTCTTTTTGAAATTTCATTCTTCTTTCTTCAACCATTTCTAAAAATACTTTTTCTTCTTTCTTTAACTCACAGGTAAGGTTGTTACTAACTATTTCTTCTAAGGTTAATTTTCTATGTTCTAGAAAAAATTCTCCTAAAACTTTTGCTGGTTTTACTTTGTTAAGTTCTGGTACTACTGGAATGTTTGCAAAAATCTTATCTATGTCAGTATAATAAGATTCTAATCTACCTGTTTTATAAAATAAACTTGCTATTACACTACATGTTATTCCATAAGTTAGAGGTAAGTGATGATAGGTCACACCTTCTGACACTGATGCAGGCAACTGCTTACAAACATAACAATCTCTCACATCCATTGTCTCTACATATTCATACAACAATTTTGTAAAAACATTTTTTGAAAAGTCTGTTACTGACTTATCCTTATGTAACTCTGCACTACTTCTTAGGATAACTGGTTCTTTAATACTAGTCTCTTTTTCTGGTTTAGTATCATTCTTTGCTTCTATCACAGCTAAACTAATAGGAATTGTGATTGCTAAAACTATCCATATGGTCATTAATAACCCTGTACAAAAGCAGCACATTTTGCACCATCTTTTTATAAACTCACATTTATCTCTTCTATCCCTATTATTTTCCATTTTTCTTTTTCTATTTGTTAAGTTTCAGAAAATTGTGTCACTACACCTCAGAAATGACTTAGATGCCACTCTGCTTTCAAAAAGTCTTTGCTTGGTACTTTCTTTTAATTCTCTCCAGAATTCTTTCGTTGTCACATCCGGTGATTTGTCACATCCAGTAAAATTGTCATGTCCGGCAGAAGCACTATAAGTTTTCACTTCAGGTTTGTTGCATCTCACCTTTTCCCATTCGACTTCTTAGTCTCTGGTTCTCGTGAGTGTTTTCTTCTTCTTTGTAATCTGTTAGTGCAATATACAGCCACTCAGGTGACTTATACTTTGCATTCACTTTCTTTGTTCTTTTGGACTTCTGTAATCTTTTCCCACTGGGTTTTTCTTGTCCCTTTTGACTTGTTACTTCATTCACTTGTTCAGCACTTTCGTCTCCTGCTTTTATTATTCTATATCTCAATTTTCTTATATAGCTGTTGGGCCAATTATCTCCTTTTCTTGGCCTTTTGGCTTCACCTTCTTTTTCTTCTCTTTCTGATTTCCAATTTCTTTTTCTTGATTCAGTTTTTGCCTTCTCCTCTTCTCCACTCTCTTCAGTTTCTGTTTCAACTATTTCACTATTGTCTCTTATTTTGAAACTTATGATCTCGTCATCTCCTACTGGTGGATCTGTCTTCTCCTTCTTGTTTTCCCTTATTGCTGTCCCTCCTCGGTGTTCTTCCGATTTGGTGTTTTCCTCCCTTTCTGCTTCTAAACTCCCCTGTTCTTCTGTTTCTCTATCTGTCCCTATTGCTCCTCGGGGTTCTTCTCGATTTTCTAACTTTTTGTGTACTTCTTTCCCTACTTCATCTATTAATATTATTTCTGAAGGATTTCCACCATAACTTGTACTTGGTTGTTCATCTAACTCAATTTCTTGCTCAGTTTCTTCTCTAATTGGTTTATAACCCCAAGTTCTCTTTCGAAATTCTTCCCAGTTTGCAGCTGAATCATCAGATCCTGAACTTGTGTCAGATATTTCCAGATGTCGACTTGCAGGTCGATCTTCAGGTTCTGGAACTTCTGAATTTCTTTCTTCTTCTTCTTCTTGTTCCTCTTTTTCTCTAGAGGTGTTTGCCGTTGGGGTTTCCAGATGTCGACTTTCAGGTCGATCTTCAAGTTCTGGCACCCTTTCACTTATCCTTGTTGTCCCAGCTGTTAAACTTTTATCCCACACTTCCAGACGTCGACTCACATGTCGATCAGTAGGTTCTTGAACTCTGATTGTGTGGCTGGCATGGACCCAGTTCTTCACTCCTGCACACTTGACTGCAGTCGTTGTCACTAGGATTACCTGCCGTGGTTCGTCCCAGCGAGGAACTAGACAGTTTCTTCTCCTGTGGATTTTTATACGGACCCAGTCTCCTGGATTCAAGTCGTGGGCTGGTTTTCTTTCAAGAGTGGTCGCATCCGGTCCAACCTGATGAAACACAGAACGCACCACATCAGCCAGTCCCTTGCAATAATCCAGTACTAGATCATCAGTTATAGTTAATAACTTGTTGACAGGTACGTGTGCTTGTCTCATTGCTCGTCCCATGATCATCTCATGAGGACTGAGTCCAGTTTTCTTTTCGGGGATGCTTCTGATGGTCATCAGAACAAGAGGCAGTGCATCCGGCCATTTGAGTCCTGTAGCTTGGCACATTTTTCCTAACCTGTTTTTAATTGTTCCATTAATCTGCTCCACTACCACAGAAGCCTCTGGTCTGTAAGCACAATGTAGTTTTTGTTTAATACTTAATGCTTCACAAATCAATTGGATCAACTCATTTTGAAAATGTGTTCCTCTATCTGTCTCAACCGTGACTGGAAAACCATACCTCGGAATGAACTCTCGCAGCATAAGTTTTGCCACTGTTGTTCCATCATTCCTTCTAGTGGGGTATGCTTCCACCCAACGAGAGAACAAACAGACGACCACCAGAACATATCTTAGTCTGTTACTAGGGGGCATCTCGATAAAGTCCAACTGCATCCTAGTGAATGGACCTCCTTCTCGTCCTATTGTTCCTAGGCTCACTACTGTTTTCCTTCCTGGGTTAAACTGTTGACAAATAAGACATCTTTGACAAAGACTTTCAGTAATGGCTCTGAATTTTGGGTTATACCAGGTTTGTCTAAAAAGTCTGATCATTGCATCTCTCCCAATATGAGCTTGTCCATGGTACATCCGTGCCATGTCTGCAATCATGCTATCAGGCATAACTGGTCTTTCATCTCTGTATACCCACACACCATTATTTTCTTGTCTTCTACATCCTGCTTTTATCCAGTAATCTTTTTCCTCATCTCTTGCAGTTTCTTGTAACTGCCTTACTTCATCCCATGTTTCGACAGTATTAGTAAAAAGCAAAGGACAAGAGACATGCTCCCTTTCTCTATTTTTGTTCAGGGACACCATGTTCTCTGCACAATATTTGGCGACCTCGTCAGCATAGTTATTGCCAACGGCTATGTAATCGTCGTTTTTCTTATGCGCTTTGCACTTCACTACAGCTATTTGTTTAGGCAACTGTATCGCCTCAAGCAGCTTTTTAACAAAATCTCCATTTCTGATAGGTGTTCCTGCAGATGTCAAAAATCCTCTTTGTGACCAAATCTGACCAAAATCATGTACAATGCCGAAACCATATTGGCTTTCGGTCACAATCGTGACTCGTACATTTCTTCCTAATTTACATGCTTGAATCAAAGCAATCAGTTCCGCAACTTGTGCAGACCTTATTCCTTTCAGACAAGATGCTTCCATCACAGTTGCCACTGTGCATACTGCGTAAGCTGCGCTTAATACTCCTTCTTTTGTTCTCAAACATGAGCCATCCACGAACATGACATAATCAGATTCCTTTAACGGTTCATCTTTTATGTCAGCTCTTGGTTTCGTGCAATATTCCAGCACGTTCAGACAATCATGATCTACTTCGTCCTGTTCAATTATATTTTCCTCATCTGGCAATGATGTTGAAGGATTTACATTCATGCATCTATCTATGGTCACATTTTCAGCACTCAAGATGACTTTTTCGTACTTAGTCAGCCGACTATGTGTCATGTACTGTGTTTTTGTTCTTGTCAAAAGAATTTCTACTGAATGGGGAACATATACTCTCAGTGGATACCCCATCACTATACCTTCACTTTGTTCCAGACTTACACAAGTAGCAGCAACTGCTTTCAGACATCCAGGCAATGCTTTTGCTATAGGATCTAAAACAGCTGAAAAATAAGCGATTGGTCTTTTCATTGTGCCATGTTTTTGTACCAGTACTGAAAATGCACATCCATCTCTTTCACTGCAGTACAACTCAAAATCCTTCTCATAATCAGGCATGCCTAAAGCAGGGGCCTCACACAGTTTCTTTTTCAATTCTTTGAAAGATTTCATTTCTTCTTTGTTTAACTCAAAAGGGTCTTTTACATCTTTCTTGGTCAACTTTTGTAATGGTTTTGCAATCAAAGAGAAACCACTTATCCATTGTCGGCAATATCCAACCATTCCCAAAAACATTCTTACCTCTCTTTGAGTCATTGGTGCTCTCATTCCATGAATCATTCTTACTCTTTCTGTCGCTATCTTTCGCACTCCTTTCTCAATTTTATGCCCTAAATACTGGACTTCTTTCTGACAAAACTGTAATTTTGAAGGAGACACTTTATGTCCTCTTTTCTCTAGATGGTTCAGTAAAGCAATTGTATTACTTACACATGCCTCTTTGGTTTTCGATGCCACCAATAGGTCATCGATATACTGCACCATCACTGATTTTTCTGGCATTTTCAAATCTTCCAGAGATTTCTTTAGAATCTGATTAAAGATTGAGGGGCTTTCTGTATACCCCTGAGGAATTCGGCACCATGCCAAAATACGCTCTCCAAACCGGAACGCAAATAATGGCTGGCTATCTGGATGCAAAGGAATAGAGAAAAATGCGTGACACAAATCTATCACAGTGTACCACTCAGCTTCGTGTGGAATTTGATATAGAATGACTGCAGGGTTTGGCACTATTGGACAACAGGGCACAACTATTTTGTTGATCTTTCTCAAATCCTGTACTATTCTATATGTTCCATTTGGCTTTTTCAGTCCCATAATAGGTGAATTACATGGACTGCTCATGATTTCTTTTAGAATTCCCTGTTCAATCATTTTATTTATCACAGGAGTTATTCCTTCAATTATTTCTGGGGTTAATTTGTACTGTGGCGTATTCGGATAAGTTGTCCCTTCTTTTACTGTCACTTTTACGGGATCAACTTCTTTCATTAATCCAATGTCTTCTCCTGTAAAATCCCACACACTTTCTTTTACTGCACTTTTTAGTTCTTCTGGAAGTTTTTCTGCATCAAATGCAGGAAACAAACCATTCGTTTCAGGTTCCTGATTCATCAAAGTTACTTTATACAAAACATCTTCATCTGAAGTCTGAAATCCAATTCCATCTGGCGTACAATAAATTATGCAGTTCATCTTGCACAAGAGGTCACGACCCAAAAGATTTACAGGACTACAATCGCACACTACAAATTTATGCATTTTGCTAAAGGAACCAATTTTTACTTCCACCAATTCAGTAAGTGGGGTTTTGATCTGCTGATTGGCTACTCCTACTACTTGGATATATTCACCTGAGAGAGGAAGGTTTGGAATTTCCACTGATCTGACAGTAGAACGGGTAGCTCCAGTATCGACAAGGAATGTTACATTTGCACCATTCACTTCTCCATCCACAAAGGGACCAGACTGATCTACCTCTAGAGTTGCGCCAAGCACGCACTCTTTCCCTCTCCTGGGCACCGTCAGAATCTTTCATCCGGGTCATCCTCACTCTGACGCAACCAATACTGAGAAATATTAGCTGCTCGCGGCAACTGTGTTACCTGCTCTCCTCCGTAGAATCCTGTTTCTGTACTGTATCTTTGTTGGTTAACAGTGTTGGGAAGTGGTGGTTGCGGCACCTGACTTTGTTGAACAACTACCTCATTCTGCACCTGTGGAGTTAATGATTGATGTTCCGGATTAGGTTTAGGTGGGAACTTACACTCATTTCTCCAATGCCCTAATTTTCCGCAATTATGACATGGCCATTTCTTCTTTGCCTCTTCTAGACTCACTTGACCCTTTCCTTTACCTATGTTAGGTCGCATTTTATTCTGTCCTGTTTCATTTCCATTGTTATTGTCCAATTGAGCTTCTTGTTTTTCTTCCACCTTCACCTGTGCCCACATTGCCTTCTCTTTCAACTTACGCTGTTTACTCTCTATTTCATCACTACAATACTTAGCATACCTCAGCACCTTATCTACACTTCCATTCTGCCAGTTTATCATGTGTTGTTTAATCATATCACTTATTTCTTGTTTCAGGCCAAACACAAATCGGTATACAAAATGACTCATGTCTTTTTCACTCAACTCTTCATAACCACTATACTGCTTGAAAACTAATAACAATCGCTCATAATATGCATGTACAGACTCCTTACTTTCCTGTGTAGTTCTATCGATCTTTACCCAATCTGTCTCTTTAGGAGGAATCTTATTCTTCAAAAAGGTAATCACCTTATCGTACTTCTTCATCACATCAGGACCTGGAGCTCCTGTCTTAGGATCTCTTGGATATTCTGTAGTTGGCCAGTCAACTGTAATCTTACATTCTGACCACAAATCTGTTGGTACCACTATGTCAAACAATCCATCTAAATCTATCCACAACACTTTTGAGACTTTTACAAACCTCTCTACTTGTCGGTACCACTCAACTGGCTTCTCTCTTAACTTTGGAAAGTCATTGGTAAATGACAGTATGTCCTGCCTAGTCCAGGGAACATGCACGTAACTACCACCTGGAGTTTCTCTCATGGGGTATTCTTTGGCAACAGGTTCTTTTTCAGTTATCATAAAAGCCAATGAACCTTTGTCTGTAGTTTTCTCATTCTTTTTTGTCCATCTGTCCACATCACCCCATTTTCTCAACAACACAATTAACTCCTTTATCTGTGTCAGCCTTCCTGCCGTGTTCAAATTTTCAATATCCTTTTCACAAAAGTCTACTCTGTATGGTTTCTGCAACGTTTTCACTTTCACAAAGTCTATTCCAATCTCACTGGCTACTTCTTCTAGTTTGTCATGTAAATTCTTTGCCCTCCATGTAATACTTTTGCACAGAAACATTATTTCATCATCCTGGTAATTTTTTATCTTTTCGGTACCAATTGTTCCTAGAATTAATTCTTCCATATCGATTTTTAACCTAATTGCATCTAATGGTTTTTCTTCTTGTTCTTTTATTTTAAATGCCTTCATCCACTCATTTAACTCATCAGGAGTCGGACCTATGGGTGTATTATTTAGTTCTATCCAATTACTACTCTTTTCAGGGGTTTCTGTTGCAGATTCTGTTACCATATGCATTTTCCTACCATTGCACTCATTTACCGTCAAATTTGTAGGTGGACTTGGTCTGTAAGTACTAGCCAAATTACTTGTACTTGCACTTTGTTCCATCCTTTCCTTTTCTTTCTGAAATTGTGAACTCATGGGAATTACCAAGGATCGTTCATCAATTTTCTGATTCTCAAAAATGGGTATTACTGGACCTATGGTTACAGGCACAGTAACTGCTTCCATATTTTTCGTTAATTCTCTGATCTTTTCAGTTAGTTCTTTTGTGGTTTTTGCTAATTCGCTTGCATTGTCGCTTTCTATTCCTTCATTTTGAAAAGTTCTCACTGGTTCTTGTGACCTATTTACTTCAATTCTCTTTTCTGGGCTTTTATTTCGCATAGTCTCTATTAGCGGCGCATTTGGTGTCACCACTGTAGAACTCTGCTGATACGGAGGTGGATTTCTATTTAAAATATCTTCCAGCAACTCGTCATCCGTTTCGCTCTCATGCATATATTTTTCCCTCTCCATATGTTTCTTTTTCTCAGTCCGTTTCTTTTTAGTCCCTTCCTCAACTGTAAAAGCTGGAAACAAACCTCCTGTCATGTTAGCACATCTCCATCGTTTTATTCTGTCTTCATGATTTACTCCCCACAATCTTCCAGGCATAAACTCATGATCTCTCATTCCTCTGAATCTCTCTCGCTCATACATTTCATCCTCCCATTCCGTCAATGCTTCAAACTGTGTCGGTCTAGGTCTGGGTTCTAGATTTGTCATCTTTTCTCGCAAATTTCGCAAAACTGCTACACTAAATGAACCATTCTCAGGGAAAGCTAAAGCACCATCATTCTTCGTATACTTTGCCCAATTTTCTAACCATATGCATGTATGATATCCATATTTCAGCATCATATGTGAAGCTGCTGATTTCGGCGGAGGAATTACTTGTCCCTCTCTAGTCACAACCTTTTTGTCTTTCTTAAAGAAATTCTTCAATTTCGTCGTCCATGACGTTCTCTCCCTTTCATACTCATAATACGGCATGTTTTCTATTTGTTTTCTCTTTATGCTAACGCTGTTCTGCGTACCGAACTTCAACCAATTACAGCGCGACTCACACTAACGTACCAATCAGAACAATTCCCTTCGTCCGCGAACCAACCAATCCTAGCGCGGCACTTTTCTACGTCACTCCTGCTCTGGGTTCACGTGACTGGCGCACAATCCAATCCTAGCGCGGCACTTTTCTACGTCACTTCTGCTCTTTTACCCCTCCTTTACAAAATTTATCGGCAATTTTTCTTTTCGCTGTTTCTTCGTTAGTTACAACAATTAAAACAATTCCATAGTCTGATTCGCTAAACAAAGTGACAGCTTTGTCCTTTTACACAAGAATCCTGTATTTCCAGTAGGCAGCGCTTACCTCTACCCTACCACAGAATTATTTACTCTCGTCGATAAAGTAGCACTTCCCTCTACCTTACCCTTCTTTCAAGCAAACAATTTACTCGTTTCTCTGGGGATAAGACACATGTGGAGACTAGGCTCCTGAGAATTAAGGCCAAAGTTTCACAAGTAAACGTGATTTGCTATCTCAATTTCACACTTTTCGTACAGGAAATCCCTAACATAACACAACCTGCGTTATTACCAAAATGAATTCAGACCATGTACCAAATTCCATGTGACTTCTCTTGCCACACGTGTTCCACTTCCTACATCCCAGAAGCGTGAAAACTCACATATAACATAACACGACTCAACATATAGTGTTAGTCATCAAAAATAATCAATAATCAATAAACAATAATCACTAAACTAATCTATAGAAAACCATAACTCTGCTACCAAGAAATCTGATGCAGCGCGTACAATAAAAACTATTCTCCTCCTAGGTCACTTATAGGTCATCCAGGGGCAAACTATATTTTCTCACATCCACATGACGATGGGGCCCATAAACATCGCCTAACACACACGCACACACCTGGATTTCCCTTACACCTTTATGAAATTCTGTACTCCTAGGAGAAGCATGAGAACTAAATGGAGAACACCATTTATGTACCGCTGGAAGGAGCCGGGATATCTTATTACCTTAACTTGTCGCTTTCTTTTAATTGTTTCTTAAGATATTCCTGCTCATTGTTTTGTCGATGAATCATTCATGTAAGAAATTAGTTCATAGTGATTAAGACCAGCTGAATCACAATAACCAATTACTGATGTCACAATCATTTAGGAAAATAACCACTGAGTCATTTTGGTTTAAAGAATCTTAAATTTTATATAATTTAAAAGCATGAGAAAGAATTTAAGCTTTATTCAATCAAATCATTCATTATTAATTCAAAATTTTATTAAGCATAATCAATTTATTGCGGAAAGGAAATCTTTTGTCATGAAGCAAAACCCTAATTACCTGCCTACCTTCCTAATTTAGCCTAATGATTTCTAACCTAAGTTTAAGAATTAGAAATAACCTGATTCTCATACTCAACTGGAAAATTAAGACAGCAACAGCAACTTCAGCTCGTCAGCATCAGCTACCTGCAACCCGTCTCATCTAACAGTCTTTCAGCATCTCCCGCTCAGTAAGGGATCGATCAGGACCACCCAGCACTGGAAGCCACCAACACCAACACGACTCTCTGCGACTCTCTGCGACTCTGGATTGACTGCGACTGACCCCCTCCCACTAAGAGTAGGCCCTCTTATACCCTAATTCTAACTTTGCTAACTAATTGTTGCAACATTAATATCACGCTTTTCTTTCATTGGTCCATGCATGTCATCATATTCATTCTTTTAATCAAGTTCTCTTGGATTCAATGGTCCTTGGATCATTTCCTTTCCCATACGCTCTAGACATGTTTCCATCCGCTTCGATCAGTTCATTTGTAACTTCTTTTGATACATTCGAGAACTCCGCAGTCATTGTCCTTTCTCTTAAACTGGTTTCCCACGGGACTCCTGCTGATCACCAAGGCACACTATCAGTTCAATTAGGTCACATCAGCCTTGACCATTTCTTGCATCCTAGCCTCTCTGCAACACCACGAGGTTTAGCTTTCTCCGATTTCATCCCGTGTCATGTGTCCCCTTGCGCCTGCGCACATCTTCCCACTGGCGGCCATTTTATATCGCCACTCGGTTATACTTTAGAAGCACTAATTTGAGGCAAACAAAGCATAATTAAAATAGAGAAAAATAGCCTTTACGTTTCCCTCCCGTCATCTACGTACCCCAATTAGTTATTACCTAGCAGAAAGCAACATTTAAGCTGTTCCTTACTTACCATCACTTTTGTTTTTGCAACGACACGTTTTATTTCTATGAAGCATAAAAACATGCATTTATTTTTTTATTAGTACGCATTTATTTTTACGTTATAATTAGACACACGGACATCCATTAATAGATTATTTAGCACACACATTGGCGTGTTACCTTCCCCACACATACAGTGTTGATTAATACATTTAAACGAACATTTTATTAATTACTTATAAAATTTGTTAGGGGTTAAAATTTTTATTTTCCCTGCTCCATCACACCTTTCAGAGGTTGGTGAACAGGATCCTGTCTGGGTTGGAGCAGTTCAGTTCAGCTTATCTGGATGATGTAGCTGTGTACAGTTCCAGCTGAGAGGATCACTTGTCCCACCTGAAGAAAGTGCTTCATGCCCTGCAGCAGGCAGGCCTGACTATTAAGGCCAATAAGTACCAAATAGGGCAGAGTTCTGTTGTGTAACTGGGTACCTTGTAGGTGGAGGCCAGCTCCTACTACCCAGACATAGGTCAGAGTATTCCTTGGTCTGACTGGGTACTTTAGAAGTTTATTCAGAGTTATGGGACCATTGTGGCTCCCTGACTACACAAAGGAATTTGTGGTTCAGACAGATGCTTCAGGACAATGGATTGGAGCAGTGTTGGCACAAGTAAATGAAGAGGGTCTTGATCAGCCGGATGCGTTCTTCTGTAGGCGATTTCTACCCAGAGAACAAAGGTGGAGTGCCATTGAGAGGGAAGCCTTTGCTGTGGTTAAGTTCCTGAAGAAGTTGAGGCCATACCTGTTTGACACTCACATTCGTGTTCAAACTGACCACAGACATCTCAGATGGCTCATGCAGATGAGGGGGGAGAATCCTAACTGTTTAGGAAGTCCATTTCTCTGCAGGGGATGGACTTTAAGGTGCAACACAGACCTGGGACTGTTCATACCAACACAGATGGGCTTTACAGGTTCTTCCACTTAGCTGATGATGACTACTGGGGTGTAGGTTAGTAGCCCATCACCTTTCATTTGGGGAGGGGGCTGTGTGAGAAAGTCATCCTTTTTGCCCTGATCATACCCAATTTCTTTTGCATGGCACTGGTGGGAACTGACTCTGAATGCGCCCTGGGCTCTGCTTACCAGGCCCAGGGCCAGTGCTATGATTATAAGGATTTGTAAATTAGGTGTAATTATAATTGGTACTGACAGCCTAGCTGCAAGTCCCTAGTATATAATAGGGCATGTAGGTTTAGAGACCCAGTAGGCTTAATACACTTAAGTGCACACTTCTGTGTTGCCTGCTGTCATTTCCAAGTCAGTGCTGCCTTTACATTATATGTAAATTCGACTTTGGATTTAAAGATAGTTACACAGTCTCAAACTACCTTACTTTTATATATAAGTAACCTCTAAAGTCTCCCCTAGGTGCCCCAGGAGCAGAGTGCCTTGTAACATTATAAATTATGTTTTGCATACCCTGGTGAGGGAAAATCTGTAATTTCCGTTTTTCCCCATTGTAGCGAATGGCTTCATAGCCTAACATTGAGATATTTTATTTAAGTATAAATATTGACAGGAACCACCTAAAAATAAATTTCAGGGTATCCAATTAATAGCTAAGAAAAATCCAACAACTTGCCACTGTTAGATCTCTAATATCTATTACAGAAAAAAAGTTATTAAACTTTCCTTTCTGTGAGACAAAATCCAGCTTTCCAGCTGCCCACTACTGACTAGTCAGCCTTTCCCAGGCTGAGCCAGAGCTGCTTGGTGAGGTGTGAAGTGTCCTGTCAAAGTAGACAATGGATTTTCTGTGGGTGGAGAAGTTTAGCTGCAGAAGCCAAAAGGCAGGAAGAGGGTGGGGGAGCCAAGCTGGTCTTCAAAGGGAGTATGACAGTTTGAGCCAGCACAGGCTAACCCTGACATCCTGCACCCCCAGCCACCCAGGAGCCTGAGTAATTAGATTAGTCAGGGGGTTGGAAGTATTGTATTAGTGAAACTTAGCCACACTGGTGGTTTGGCTTATCCGGATCTAACCCCAAAGAAGAGACTTTCTCCATGTTGGATTTTGAGAGAATAGTGCTTTCTGGGACAAGAATATGCCACACTTTGGAGGAAGTGGTCATACACCTGCATGGCACCCTGCATCCCATTGGTCAGTGGTGGCCCCCTGCTTGTCGCTCAGAAACTGTGAATAAATATGGGAGAGCTGCATAGCTCCTCAGATCTGTTGCCTTAAACTACAAGGAGAAGAAGGACTGCCCTGCTGGAACCCTGGTCTGTACCCCCAAAGGATTGCACTCTGAAGGACTGCACCAGCTGTACACCTGGAACTACAGCCCTAAGGACTTTGTCTTGCTTTAGCAAGGATTAAGGAGTGGACTCCCTGCAAGCTACAGGTTAAATGAGATCATCTGCATCATCTCCGCCAAGACGTCCCCATCCTGGAATGTATCCAGTAGACTTTTAAGGATTTGGCCAGGTGCATTGTGGGAATTGTAGTCCCAACATACCAATGACAATCTCAGAGATTCTAGTCTACTGCATCGTGTTGTGGACAATTTGAACACTCAAGGATACCTTCTGGAAGAAATTTCAGAAATTTGGGGAAGTTTGGAGCAAATTTTGTAAAAAGCTCCATAAGTTGACCAGGATCATTGTCAGAGATGTAGTCCCAGACCCCAAGAGGAAAACCAGAGCATCTGAACCCTTGGCTGGTGCTGTGGACCACTTCCCTGTATCAAGAAACACTTCTGGAAGAAAGTGTAAAAAACACTTGACTTTTTCCCAGTCCAGCATGACCTTTTTTTTAACCCTTCGAGCGTTAATTGCTTCTAAGCGATAGTTTTACTTTTAATCTTTAAAAATTCATATGTCTGGTTCCCTACATTGGATTTTTATCGTTTTGGTCTCTATTTATTCATAAAAAATATAATCTATGTTTATTAATTGGTGATGGCTTTTTATTTTGGGTTGTGTCTTACTTATTTAATGTATTGGTGTTTTTAAATACTTTACACACCTTTCTCTTAAGTTAAGCCTGCCTGCTTGTTGCCAGCTACCAAAGGTAGAGCAATGAATTAATTTACTTAGACCCTAAACGAACCATTTATTGTGTTTGTGGCCATATTACTATTGGTAAGTCACTAGTTATCACTACTAATAATCCACCTTCCAACAAGTGAGTTGTCTTAGCCAGATCTAACCCTCCAGGAGAATCAACCGATCAATCAATCAGCATTTGTAAAGCGCACTCTGTCACCGTTAGGGGTTTGTGGGCGCTGTGTCTCAGTCGAAGAACCAGGTCTTGAGTCTCTTTCTGTAGTCGGCCAGCGAGGGGGCCATACCAAGCTGGAGGGGAGGTTGTTCCAGGTCTTGGTTGCGATGTGGGAGAAAGAGTGGCTGCTGATGCGCTTGTGGCAAATGATGGGGGTGTGCGAGGGCGAATGAAGAGGAGAGTAGGTGTCTAGCGGGTTTGTGGAAGTTCAGTCGATGGCTGAGGTAGGCAGGTCCATGGTCATAGAGGGCTTTGTAGGTTTGCGTGAGGATCTTGAACTAGCATCTTTCCTGGGTGGGGAGCCAGCGGAGGCCTCTGAGGTGGGGGGGGCGAAGTGGGTTTGTTAAGGGAGGTCCAGGATGAGTCTGGAAGTAGTGTTCTGCATGGTCTGGAGTCTTCTGAGGAGCTGGATGGGGATGCAAGCGTAGAGGGCTTTGCCATAGTCGAGGTGGCTGGTGACGGTCTTTCTGGTGTTGGTTGGGATCCATCTGAAGATTCTACGGATCATGCAAAGTGTGTATAAGCAGGAGGAGGCAACTGCATTAACTTGTCGTTTCATGGTCAGTTAGCTCTCGAGGATGATGCCTGAGGTTGCGTGCATTGTCTGTCGGTGTGGGTCCGAGTTCTGCAGGCAACCAGCTGTGGTCCCATGCAGAGGTGTTCTTCCTGAAGATCAGTACTTCAGTTTTGTCAGAGTTGAGTTGGGGGCAGTTGTCCATTTGGCTCCATTGGTCATGGCATTGCAGAAGTTGGTATTGGGGTTGGCGGGGTCCTCTGTGAGTGAGAGGATCAGTTGAGTGTTGTCTGCATAGGAGAATATGTTGAGTCCATGGGATTTGAAAACATGTGCGAGGGGGGTCATGTAGATGTTTGGTGGAGTTGAGGAACGATCCTTGGTGTATGCCGCATATGAGGTCTTTGGGTGCAGAGGTGAAGGGAGGCAGTTGGATGCTCTGCGTACATCCTGTAAGGAAAGAGGTGATGCACTTGAGGGCGTCTTGCTGTATGCCTATGTTGTAGAGTCTATTCATGAGGGTGTTGTGGAAGACTGTGTTGAATGCCACAGAGAGTTCGAGGAGGATCAGGGCCACCATTTATCCATGGTTGAGGAGTGTTCTGATGTTGTCTGTGGCGGTAATCAGCGCGGTCTCAGTGCTGTGGTGGGCACGGGATTCTGATTGAGAGGTGTGCAGTAGGTGGTTTTGCTCCAGGAATTCAGTGAGCTGCTGGTTGATAGCTTTCTCAAGGACTTTGGCTGGGTAGGGGAGCAGGGAGATCGGACGATAATGTTTGAGATCGTTGGGGTCAGAGGAGGCTTTCTTTAGGCGGGGTCTGATGTCTGTGTGTTTCCATCTGTCCGGGAACGTTGCTGTGGAGATGGAGGTGTTGAGGATGCTGGTGAGTAGTGTGCTAATTGGGTTCGTTATGAGGCCATAGAGGTGGTGGGGGAAGGGGTCGGTGGGCGCCCCGTAGTGGATGGAAGACATGATGGCTGAGGTGGTCAGGGCGGTGAGCGGTGACCAGATGGGGATGGTTTGGCTAGTGTTTGCTAGTTGGTTGAGGTTGTTGGGGTTGATGGTGGAGGGTTGGCTGTTGAAATTGTTGTAGATGTTGGTGATCTTGCTGTGGAAGTAGTCTGAGAGGGTGTCACAGAGTTCTTGGGAGGGGTCTATGGCTGTCCTTGGAGAATTATTTGACTATTTTAAAGAGTTCCTTTGTGTGGTTGACAGCGGAGCCGATGCAGGTGGTGATGGCTACTTTTTTGGCTTCTTTGATGTGCTGGTGGTAGTTGCTGAGTGCTGTTTTGTGAGCTGCTCTGTTGGTGAGGTTCCGTTCTTGGTGGTGCACCATTGTTTCTCTAGTTGGTAGCAGTTACACTTGGTGGCCCTGAGTTCTGGGGTGTACCAGCTGGCATGTTTGGGGCTCTTTTTGGTTTTTGTAGATTTTAGCAGGGCGGCTCTGTCGGTGCAGTCAGAGATCTAGGCGGTGAAGGTCTGGATGGCGTGGTTAAGGTCTGTTGGGGCCTCGGGTTAGGAGGGGCAGAGGGTCTGTGACCACTGAGTGTTGGTGACTACACTCCATCTGCGGTGGGAGGAGATCTGCTGCCTGACAGTAGTGTGCTGGGTGTCAGTGATGGTGAATTGTATGATGGTGTAGTTGGTCCAGGTGAGGTCTGTTGTGTGGCTGAACTGGATTCTGTCACTGGAGGTGAAGATGGGGTCAAGTTTGTGTCTGGCTTTGTGCGTAGGTTCGATGACCAGTTGGGTGAGACCGATGTTGTTCATGTTCTCCAGGAGGGCGATGGAGTTAGCATTGTTGGGGTCATCGATATGGAAGTTGAGGTCGAAGAGTAGGACGTAGTGGTGTGAGTCAATTGAAAGGGGGGTGATGAGGTTGGGGATGGCATTGCAGAATGTTACTCGGGGTCACGGGGGTCTTTAGGTGAGGGTGCCTCTTATCGTAGTCTTTGCGTCAGTTTGTAGTAGGAAGTTGAGGGGATGCATGTGAGGCATGGGGTCGCAGTTGGTGATGGTGCAGCTGATGGTTTCCTTGAAGATGATGGTGATGCCTCCACCTTGTTTCTTGCCATGGCTGTGGTGTATAATCTTGTAGCCTTTGGGAGTGGTGGGGGTGATGTCGGGGTTCGAGAAGGCGTTGAGCCACGTTTCGGTGATGAAAGCAACATCCATGGAGAGAGAGGTGAAGGTGTCCCAGATTTCCATGGTGTGTTTGCAGAGTGAGTGGGTGTTGAGGAAGATACAATGGAGCAGTTGCGGGGTGTTCTTGGTCTTGTGGGCAGGAGTGGTGTGTGATCCTTCGTAGGTTGTGTTGCTGTAGAAAAGGCAGTGTCAGCAGGTGTAAGGTCCTTTGGTGGATTGTGGGGAGGAGGAGACACAGCTGTTTTGGTGTCGGTGTCTAGGTCCAGGAGTTCATTGGCAGTGCAGTGTCAGGTGGCGGGAGGGCCAGGGTTCCTGGTGCTAGGCGTTGTACTACCGGCAGGGCATTGACAGCGTGCCCGCTGCATGCGTAAACTGCATGGTCATGCTCCCGCCTCCATTAACGGTCCTGGTGGCGGTTCTGGTGCAGGCAGTGCAGGGACAGCAGGTGAAGCAGGAACAGCCACCAGTGCAGGAACAGCAAGCAGGACAGGAAAAGCAAGCAGCACAGGGACAGCAGGCGGCGCAGGGACAGCAGGTAGCGCAGGGACATCAGGTGGCACAGGGACAGTAGGCAGCACAGGGACAGCAGGCAGCACAGGGACGGGGGCAGCAGGCAGTGCAGGTACAGTGAAAGCAGGCAGCGAGGGACAGCAAGGAGCGCAGGGACTGCAGGCAGTACAGGGACAGCAAGCAGAGCAGGGACAGCAAGCAGTTCAGGGACAGTAGGCAGTGCAGGGACATGGACAGTAGACAGTGCAGGGACAGCAGCCAATGCAGGGACAGGGGGTACAGTATCTTGTGCTGGGGGTCAGACGAAGGAGGGGTGGCCCCAGCCTCCTCTGGGCTGTAATGGGCACGGGCGGGCCTGCCCTTGGCCCGGTCTTTGCCCGTGCACATCCTGCGATGCGAGAGCTGCAGGCTCCCTAAATCCGGTGCAGGAGGCATGAAAAAGGTCTTCCCAGCTGGCCCCTCAGGGGCTGCTGGGAAATGTACTCTAGTCTGGTCTCGGCCAGCCGGTGAAGTCGAGATGAGGGAAGGGTCTCCGGGCGTAGGCAGGACGGCAGATGGAGAAAGTTTCTCCATCTTGGATTTTGGAAGAATAATGCTTTCTGGGACAAGACTGTGCCCCACTTTGGAGGAAGTGGTCGTACCTGAGGATGGCACCCTGCATCCCATTGTTCAGGGGTGTCCCCCTGCTTGACACACAGTTGCCCAGCGACTCAGATCCCTTGATGAAAAAAATCAAGAGAAGGACTGCCCTTTTTGAACCCCTGGTCTGGAACCCCTGGTCTGCACCACAAGAGGACTACACTTATAAGGTTTGTATCTGCTGCACACTTTGAAATTACAGCCCTAAGGATTTTGCCTTGCTTCAAAGGGATTAAGGAGGGAGTCCCTGAAAGCAACAGGTACAAAAGAGCTACAAGAGATCTACTGCTTGAATCAAGGAGAAGAAGGACTGCTGTGCTGGAACCCTGATCTGCACCCAAAGGACTGCACTCTGAAGGACTGCCCCTGCTGCACAAACTGGTACTACACCCCCAAGAACTTTGCCTGGCTTCACAAGGAATAAGGAGAGGACTCCCTGAAAGCTACAGGTTAACAGAGCCCACCTTCATCATCCCCACCAAGAAGTCCTCATCCTGGAGTACTTCAAGTGGACTTTTAAGGATTTGGCCAGGTGCATAGTAGGAATTGTAATTCCTACATCTCAAGGACCATTGCAGAGATTCTAGACCCATGGAGTGGTGTTTTGGACACTTTGAACCTGAAGTTCCAGACGTTTGATGCAACCTTTGTAAAAAGCTCCAGAAGTTGACCAGGTGCACTGTGGTCATTGTAATCCCAGACCCCAATAGACAAACTAGAGCACCTGAACCCTTGGCTGGTGCTGTGGACCACTTACTTGCATCAAGAAACACTCCTGAAAGTAAGTGTAAAAATGTTACATCGTGGGTGGCCTGAACTCTGGACTTTGTCCCAGTCCAGTGCGTCCTTTTTTTAACTGTTTGAGCACTGTTTGCTATTAAGCGATAGTTTTATTTTTAATTTTTAAAAGTGTATATCGCTAGTTGTATTTTTGTCATTTTGGTGTCTATTTGTGTCTTATTTAATTTATTGGTGTTTTAATTGCTTGACACACCTGTCTCCTAAGTTATGCCTGCCTGCTTATTGCCAGCAACCAAGGTTGAGCAAGTGAATCATTTATTGAGACTTAGACTGAACCTTTTATTCTGTTTATGTCCTTATTATTAGTGGCAGGTCCCTACTTATCACTACTAATAAACCATTTTCCAACAGAGCATAAAACAGCTCTTTTCAAAAATAAATTTTTAGACCCCGAGATACTTGCTAACTTTCATGTCATTATGGCACTCCTGCTCTAATACTACTGAGTATTGTCTCCTCCAGCTTTCCTCATACATCACCTCGCTCAGTCAGAGGTGTTATCACAAATCCAGGTTTCTTATTTTTGTTTTCATACATATTCTTGTTTACCCGTGCACCAATAACCTTGTCTCATACCCTTAATCTTTGTGGACCATTTTGGGTGCCTAGCAAGGAGACTCAATCATCCGGCCATCCACCTACATGACTCAAATAGGGTGACATATGTATTGGGGTAATTTGTTCACTTTCAACTCCCAGGTGTTCCTTCCTTTCATGTGTGTGGTCGAAACTGTGGAACCATGCAAGAGCAATGGTATACCTAGCAATTGGTGTCTTTTAGTTATCGATTGCAACTGTGAACCAAAAAGCATTTGACAGTCATAAACACGTTTCAAAAACATTTGCTTAATTTTGAAACCCTACCTGATTTATAAGTTTGATTACCTAGATAGGAGATGACCAATAGTCAGGTCCTGGCATTTTTTTTATAGTACTGAAAAATGAAACTACATTGGTCTGGGGCTGGACAGGCCTTTCATTACACCAGGAAGTTTCCCAGTGGGCTAGAGCCCTCGGAGGCCGGTTTGAAAACCCAGGGGCTGCTCCTGGTACCCCTGTCATTTTCCCCAGATCCCAGAGATTAATTCCTGCAGGCAGAAGGAGGCTGCAAGAGAGAGAAAGAGAAAAGGAAAAGATGGAGGGAAGGGAGAGATCACGCAATCAGAGAGGGAGAAGAACAGAGAAGGAGAGAGAACGGATGCATGGATAGAAAGGGGTTGCTAAAAGAGACAGGGATGGAGTTGGTTTGAGCATTTCTTACCAGGGCTGCTTTTGGTTCCCCAGTTCTGCCCTGTAGTGATCTACACCCCTAAAAGAGAATGTTAGTGTCTTCCAATTATTTCACTGTAATGCAATCTCCTTTCAGTCTTGGCTCCAGATGGCCATATTTTGGCCACTTCTAGGTGCTTCTCACACGGGCTTCGACAGCAAAGTCTGATCAGGCGCACTCCTGTTCAGTTCTTCAGGTAGCCACACAATCACTCAGTAGTCTGATGGGTAATCCTTGGTCAGTGAAACCTTGGAACTGGAATAAGTGGGTCAACAGCTCCTACATTTATAATGGTATCCTAGAGAGATGTGTATTCTGCAGTCTCAGAAATAGTTTGGGTCAGTTCTCCTTTCATGTGTCCTTCTCAGGTTGACCTCGAAACTCAGCCTTTGTCTAGATTGATGCCCCTCACAGCAGGGTTGTCTCCAGGCTGGAGCACTCACAACAGAGGCACAAAGAGATGTGAGCATTTTGCACGTTGGCAATCAACATCCACAGTGACCATGATGAAAAGCCTCAATCACAAATAGATTTCCATATATGTATGGAGGAAATGATAGAAGAGAGATTAAAAGCATTCCCCTGTTTAACACCAGTGCAATATGCAGTGTCATGCTGCAATCATTTCTGTTGTTTTTATACAAACATGTTATACTAGTCACTACTTACAAAAAAGTAAGCTATTTAGTTGCTTAAAGCATGTTTTCACAATTAAAATCGTCGCTGTGGGGTTTTCTATCAGGGTTCAGGTTTCTCTGCCTGTCCTGCCTCTAAAGGATGCAGGTAACAAAAATTATTACATAAGCTGAAACATACGTTATTAAGAACTTTCTTGCCCAGTGGTCACAACCCCATAGGCAGCTACATGGAGAGGAAATATAACCAACTATATTCAAGAACAAACCTCTCTTGGGGTCCATAGAACTTATGGGCCGCACAGAGCAGATCACCTATTTCATTGAGTGATGAATGTTTGAGTTCCAAAGAGTCTGGTGTGAAGACACTTCACTGCCTTTTTCTAAGTGAATGAATGGTAACTGATTGCAGATGTGGATTGATTAGCTCTCTGCAAAGAATTACTTTCTCTAAAGCTCATATATTTTATGCCATGGACTGATATCTAATGGTTGGAGGCATAAGACAAAAGGGAGAAAGAATGTTTATAGTCGTAAGAGGAGCTTTGTACATGAGTTCTGAGAACAAAAATCCATCATTCATAAATTCATTTAACTTGATTGATGAATTTTCCAACAAGAACTTTAGGGTCTTATCTAGACTTTTGCTGACTGTGTACTCTGTCAAAATGTGACGTCCTGTTCGCTGTATTTGGAGTACCACTGACTATCTAGTATTTGTAATAAGGCAGAAGGGATGTCCGTCATGTTATTGTTCAAGTACCCTGTCCGTCAAACTCGAAATAGGGCCCTACATTTTCAAAAATAGTTAATATTACAATTCTCATACAAAATGTAGGGAATATTTGCAAAGTTGTGTTAAGTTGATTTCTTAGAGTTGTTTGCTGTAAGTATTTATGTATTTTTGCACTGGATTGGTTGAACGTGGCACCTAAAAGTTCAGTCAGGTTCTGGTTTTTTGTTGCGCTGGAAAATGAAATTACACTGATCTAGGGCTGTGCTGGCCTTTTATTGCACAGGGCATTTCCCCCGGTGGGCTTGAGCCCTTGGAGGTCGGTTTTGAAAGCTCAGGGCTGCTCCTGGTACCCCTGTCACTTTACCCAGATCCCCGAGATTAATTTCTGCACAGGGAGGCTTCAAGAGAGAGAGAAAGAAAAATACAGAGGGAATAGGAAGTGTAGGAAGAATCCGGGGAACAAACTCCTTCAGGAAGTAAGAAGTAACCACAGACACAGGGTAGTGGTTGAGGTTCCGTTTATTTGTAGGAGATGTATTCTCATCAAGTGTCAGTTGCTGAATCCCATTACAGTTGGTACAAATCCTATACAAACCCTCCCAACATTTCTAATCATAACATTCTCCCCACGAGAGCAGAACCCACAATAAGGACAGTATCAGTGACCATGAGCACAACACGACATGTCGCGCTCATGCTCATTGACAGGACACGCGAGGAAATGTGCTCGCATGCACTCAACACACCTCCCCCCCTTAAAAATAAATAAATAAATAAAGAATATTAAAAAAAATGAGAACAAGGGAAACGGGAAAGAGAGGGAGAGAGAAATAATGGGAAATATCAACATAGTGTATATGGAACAAAACATATTCTATCAGATGACATAATCTTGGAATCTTGCAGGAGGGTGACGAGAACGCATGCACCTAGGAGGACCAACTGTATCCTTGGCAGAACACATGTCCAAGACTTTGGTGCAGTCTTGTTCTGTAACGTCAAGAAACACATTGCTTCCGTGATCGTCCTCCGTGACTGTCCCCCCCTTAAACAAAGATACTCTATTAAGATTCCATACACTTCCCCCATCTACTCTTACAGCTTTTTTAAAAACATCAATGACTCTTTTGGGAGATGACCACATTGGATAACCTTTGCCCATCACATTTTTCCTCTTGATGCGCACCATAGTTCCAACCACAACCACCTGTTTACTAACAGAACCTTGCCACTTTTTCATATCTTGTTTAATCTTTTCTTTATATTCTTCAACTCTGCATCAAACTTTTTCATAGTCAACATCAGTAAAGTCACTTAGCTTGCCTTGCTTCTTCTTCAGCCACCAAGGAACTAGCTAGGTACTGGGTTTGCGTCCCCTCAATAATTCAAAAGGACTGACTAACGCCACAGAATTGGGAGAAGTTCTGTATGCCAATAACATAGATTGTAAAGCATTTCTCCAATTTAAACCACTCTTCACTGATAATTGAATAGCCTCCTTTATAACACGTTTAAACCTTTCAACTTGACCGTTTGCCTCTGGATGGAATACTGCAATTTTCTTATGCGTAATTCCACATTTATGAAAAAAACTTCTAACTTTTTACTAATGAATTGAGGTCCATTGTTAGTAATGATTTCTTGAGGGATACCTTCCCTACAAAAAACCTCATCTAAAAATTCTATTACTTTTTCTGTGGTGACATCCTTTACCATCATGACTTCAGGCCACTTAGAAAAGTAATCAATTAGAACAATCCCAAAAGCTTCTTGTCGACGCAAAACAGAAAATGGTCCAATAATATCCAGACCCAGTTTTCGCCAGGGAGCATCGGGAAATTCCACGGGATGGGGCTTAGGACGTAGAGCCACAGCAGATTTGTCACTAGAGGCACATTCGGTGCAATTCCTAACAAAATGTTCTACAGATACATCAATGCCTGGCCACCAAAAGGATTCTCTAACACGTCTCCTTGTACTTGATATTCCCAAATGTCCTTCATGGGCTATTACTACAATATTCTTCCTCAGATTGTAAGGGGGAACAAGTTTATTGCCTCTTAGGACAATACCATTTTCAACAGCCAATTCCTTCTTAACTTTGAAATAACTCATCAATTCGCCCGACAATTTCCTTTCCTCAAGCCACCCTTGAGAAATGTGAAACATGACTTTTTTAAGTTCCTCATCTTTACTCATTTCATTTACCCAGACATCCTCTTGAACAATAGTTTGTTCACCACAAACTAAATTAACATCATGGAGGGTAAACGCTACCTCGCAATCTTCATTCTCCATTCTCTCCATGTCAGGTGTGGAAGGAGGAAACCTAGACATGCAATCAGCATGTACATTAGATTTACCTTGTACATATTCCAATTGGAACTGAAAACTCTGGAATCTAGATGCTAGTCTAGCCAATCTTTCAGACATAGTACGACCACCGCCTGGTGCCATCATAAAAATAAGGGGCTTATGATCACTCTTGATAATGAATTTGGTACCCCATAAAAATGTTCTGAAATGTTCGGCGCCCCAAACACAAGCTAAGAGTTCTCTTTCTGTCACAGAGTAATGTTTCTCTGAATTACGTAGAGCTCTTGATGCATAGGCTACAATCCATTCCTTTGCACCATCTCTTTGCATCAACACACCCCCTAGACCAGAGCTCCTGACATCCACCATAAATATACATTTTTTTCCACTTACAAAAGGTTTTAAGCATGGGGCATTTACAACAAAACTCTTCAAAGTATTGAAAGCAGAAGACATTTCCTTTGTCCATTCAAACTTTGCATTTTTTTTAAGTAGACATCTAAATGGATCAACTTTGGATGCATAATTGGGAATGAACTTTGCATAGAACTCGGTGAGTCCAAGAAAAGCCACAAGTTGTTCTTTAGATGAGGGAATTTCAGCATTAGTGATACTCTCCACATGGTTGCGCTTAGGCTTAATGCCAACACCACTGATAGTATGTCCTAAATATTCCACCTGAGATACTTTAAATCTGCACTTGTCAGCACGAAGAGTAAGACCTTTGCTTGACAATGCAGAGAGAACATTATTCAAATTATGATCATACTCCTCTGCATTTATCCCATACACAAGAATATCATCATGGAAGGCTATTGCACCTGATAGACCTTTGAGTGTTTCTTTCATCAATCTTTGGAAAACTGAAGCAGCACTGGCAAGGCCAAATGGCATCCGACAATATCTAAACAAGCCTTCAGGAGTTATGAATGCGGTGAGGTTTTTTGATTCGTCATCCAAGACTACCTGATGGTAGGCACTGGCTAGATCAATACAGGAAAATACTTGCGCACCAGCCAATGTAGAAACCATCTCATGTAGGTTGGGAAGGGGATATGCATCTACCCAAATTGCATTATTCAAACTGCGTAAGTCCACACATAATCTAAGTTCCCCTGTGGGTTTAACCGAAACAACAATCGGAGAAACCCATGGAGATGATTCAATGGGTTCTATTATCTTCTTAGTACATAAATCTTTTAAGATATCCTTGAGCTTGGATCTGTAGGATAGGGGAACATTTCTCACCCTGTGGCGAACCGGAATAGCGTTGTCACAGAGCTTGATGCAATGCTTAAATCCTTGGTACTCTCTCAATTTGTTGTTAAAAACATTAGGAAACTTGTTTTTTAAGTTTGAAACAAATTTAGAGTTGTTATTATTTATAGAATTAGAGAGCTCGATGACATAAACTGGTGGGTCAGCTCTGGGATCAAGTTTAATCCCCATTTGTTCTTGGTGTGGCCAACCCAAAAGTGACTGCCCAGATTTTGCTACATATATCTTCCCGTATGTATGACGCCCTGAAAATTCTAAATTGGCCCAAAAATATCCAACCAAATCAATTTTATGTCCGGTGTACCCACCAGGTGCTACATCGGGAACAAACAATTTCTTGTTAGGCCATTTATCTTTTACAATATTTTGTGCAATGATAGTATACCATGCACAAGAATCAACAAGAAGTTGTACTTCAATACCATCAACAGTAATAGTGCAAGAGGGAAATTTGGTGACTCCTTCGTTCCCACACATATTAATGACAGTGTTGATATCATTTTCATAGTCATCACAAAAACGTTCACATTCATTATAACTCTGGATCATATTTACTCTTTTGGGCATAGATCTACATACTTTACTGAAATGTCCCTTCTTGCCACACTTAAAACAAACCTTGTCACTAGCAGGGCATAATTTTGAATTACCTAGGTGCCCAGTATTTCCACATCTATAACAAGAAAATACATGCTTTCTGTTATCCATCCTTGTACCTTTATATCTCCCATCAGTTTTTTGAAAACTTTAATTTCTTTGTAAATTAGTTTTTTTGCCTTTGTCAACATCTTTAGAAATACTAAAAACCTCACTCTTATCATTACCTCTAATTTCCTTGACAAATTTTTCAGAATGTTCAATAGATTTTGCAATATCAATGGCAGCATTTAAAGACATATCAGATGTGGGCCACAACCTTTTTTGGACCTTTTTATTATTAGTTCTCATAAGGATCTGATCTCTAAGCACCTGTTTGTACGAAATATGTTCAAAATCACAAGTTACTGAAAGAGACCTAAGTGCTGAAACAAATTCTTCAATGGTTTCATCAGGTTGTTGTTTCCTAGAATAGAAAATGAACCTTTCCATGACCACATTTTTCTTTTTCCCATATCTTAAATTAAGTTGCATAGATGCATATTGGTATACATTGATATTGCCAGGATTAACAAGAGCAGGTACATTTTAGAATTCCTTTAGACCTATACCACCTAAACAATGTTTTAACAAAAGCTAATTTTCTCTCAGGTTCACATTCTTCTCCTTCTAAAACCTCAACATAAGCTAGAAATAC
Organism: Calotriton arnoldi; assembly: GCA_963921515.1. Lineage (NCBI taxonomy): Eukaryota > Metazoa > Chordata > Amphibia > Caudata > Salamandridae > Calotriton > Calotriton arnoldi. The sequence goes on along the minus strand of CAWUFW010001420.1, from coordinate 2,681,174 downwards.
TGGTTCCCATATCTCCCAATCCATCAATGGCTCACCAGGTATGGCTAGAAATGAGGGAGGAGGGACAATACCAGACATTATGTTACAGAATAATGAAATAAGTAATGAATAAGAAAATAAAAAAAATGAAATAAAATAAAATTTAAAAGAATTAGATAATTTAGCTTGAGATGCACATTGTGTGCATATCACAGAAGTAAAGTATGGAGAAAGAAGATTAAACCAGTGAAAATGCATCGTCTTATTGTTCTTGTTGCTTGAAATAAAATGTTGTTATTGTGAAATGGAACATCCAATTCTTATTTATAAGTATTTACACGCAAACGTGCATGTCGCTGTACCCTCTATTGGCAGGCTTGATCAGTGTGAAAACGTTGTAATGTGGAACTATATTGACGTAACCTTGGAAACTGCAAAGCCTTCTGGAAACACGGACGTGAGCAGATTATGGCGTTTCCATGTGTACCGTAACAGCAGTGCTTTTCCAGACATCACCACAGCGTTTCCATGGATACCGTAACACCAGTGCCTTCCCAGATGTCACCACGTTCGACGTGACGAAAAAAAAAAAAAAGAAACAGTTGAAGATGGAGCACGCGAGGCGCTCGTGTCTCACAGCACGTGAGCGGTAAGAGACGATTACCAAACTCAAAGAAGGCAATCCCAGGTAAGCCTCCGAGAGTTTGCTCAAAACATCTTCCCTTTGTGTGTCCAACGGCGATGTAGAAACTCACAATCGGTAGCCCTCTGCAGTAGCAGTGAGTTCATCAAATCCTTTGGAAAGCAAGGCGAGACAAAATCCACGGGTATAGGACAGTTCATTAACTTTACGCATTCCGGTAAAGTAGAACAGGAGAACACCTCGAAGTCATCCCAGGGAAAAAAAATAATAATATATAAACAAAACCACGCAGCTTTGTGCCCGCTCGTCGCCAGTGTAGGAAGAATCCGGGGAACAAACTCCTTCAGGAAGTAAGAAGTAACCACAGACACAGGGTAGTGGTTGAGGTTCCGTTTATTTGTAGGAGATGTATTCTCATCAAGTGTCAGGTGCCGAATCCCATTACAGTTGGTACAAATCCTATACAAACCCTCCCAACATTTCTAATCATAACATTCTCCCCACGAGAGCAGAACCCACAATAAGGACAGTATCAGTGACCATGAGCACAACACGCCATGTCGCGCTCATGCTCATTGACAGCTCGAGACTAAGACACGGGAGGAAATGTGCTCGCGTGCACTCAACAGGAAGGTAGAGCTCAAGCGATCAGAGAGAGAGAAGAGCGAGAATGGATGCTTGGATAAAAAGAGATTGCTAAAGGAGACGGAAAGGGTGCTGGTTTGAGTATTTTTTTTTTCCAGGGCTGCTTTTGCCTCCCCAGTTCTGCTCTGTACTGATCTACACCCCCTAAAAGAGAATGTTAGTGTGTTCCAATTATTGCACTGTAATGCAGTCCACTTTCAGTTTTGGTTCCGGATGGCCACATTTGGGCCACGTGAGGTTCAATGGCAAAGTCTGATCGGGTGCACTCCTGTTCAGTTCTTCGGGCAGCCATACAATCACTCAGTAGTCTAATGGGTGATCCTTGGTCAGAGAGGCCGTGGAACTGGAACAAGTGGGTCAACAGCTTCTACATTTCTAATGGAATTCTAGAGAGATGTGTATTCTCTGTCTGCAGTTTCAGAACTAGTTTGGGTCGGTTCTCCTGTCATGTGTCCTTCTCAGGTGTACCTTGAAACTCAGCCTTTGTCTAGATTGATACACCTCAAGCAGGGTTGTTTCCGTGCTGAAGCACTCACAACAGAAGCACAAAGAGATGTGAGCATTTTGCACCTGGCTATCAACAGCCATAGTGACCATGATCAGGAAGAGAGCAAAACGCTGGATTCTTCTTAAGGACCTTTCACAATGTGAACAACAGTTATTGTAGTCCCACACTACACCAAATGGCTGTATTTCAGGCAGCATACTCAGCTGTTCTTTGCAGCAAAAGGGCCCTAATGAGTGACTTAGGAGTTACTAACTCCCATTTTCTTCTTCAGTTTCTGGGTCCCCTCTTCCCAGTGCCAAGAATTTCAGAAATAAACCTTCACTGTCTAGAAAATAACCTCACCTCCATCTTGTGCACATGAACAGGTCAGGGGTTTCCAAAATGGAACCGGAAGGTTCCTTCACTCTGATTTGCTGCGACAAATAATGCATGTATCAAGCAGGCTACATACATACATGCAGACACACATGCACTGTGATGTTGGTGCAATGATCTGGGTCTAGCATGTAGTAGAGTGGCTGTACTTGACTCGGCAAGTAAGCCACCAATACTGAGACACAGATCCCAGAAAATAACGTCTAGTCAAGACTATAGGAGCAGTGAAAGATGGTGGGCTGCCACCCTACATGCTAGTACCCATGACAGGGACAGTGACCCGCTGCCATTAAAGACATCACATTTGGTTCAACCCTCCGGATGCAGGATGGGTCTAGGACTGCACTCAATAGAAGGGACAAGCCTAGGCTTTGGCCAACATGCTGAATTAGTGTGAGACTTGAGGCAAAAATTCAGAAAACAAGATTCCAAATACCAACAGTTGGGCGCTCAGGGCACGAGACATGACTGTACACCATGCAGGGGACATCACATCCCCACAAACACAATTCACCAAAGTTGTTCGGATCATGCACTTTACTGATTAGTTAAGACACTGATTTAATCCTTATACTATTTTTAATGAAGCCATTTGTAACTGTTAAAGTCCCATATCTCCTTCACACCCTATTTTGCTGTTGGCAACACATTTTTCCTTTCAATGTCTGTGACTGCCTATGTTTCCCCATATCTCCTCACCAGCTTGCATAATATTCTCTAGGGTCTCACGTCTCCTCATCAGCACCCTATATGTCTTCACTGATGCTCCATATATTTCCATGTGCCTCCCATGTCTCCCCATGCTACCCTTCCAATTATCATCACTGCCTCCCACATCTAACTCATGACTATCAATCTTCCCAACAGCTGACAGTCTGTCTCTTCATCAGCCCATTATGTATTCCATAAGGTATCTCCATTAGCCTTGTTGGTGTACCCTATTGACCTATGGTTCACCCATATCTCCACAAACAAACCACCTCATAGCTTCATAGTCCTCAGTCTTCCCACAGCCTCTACTGTTGTGCCACCCTCTCCATATTTTCGTCATCACTGTAAGGGTTTTGTAGAAGTGGATCTAGATGCTGTACGTGGTTCAAAAAGAGTGGTACCCACCATTACAAAGGAGCTCCAAAGTAGATCTGCAGAGTAAACCAATAGGGTGCTTGGTGGACTGGGCAGAGATACCTCGCATAAACCAATAACAAGAGACGTCCCAATTACTGCAGACCTCCAATATCGATATATTCAGGTGTAAAGACACGGCACGGAGAGGTCAGGTCGGTGAAGAGACCCTCCATAAGTGACTGCCTGACATGGAAGGAGCAGGGCAATGATCATAATCCTTGATTTTTTTTTCTTATATTTTTTCAGTTTTCCCAATACAACCAGAAGTGGATGATATCAAAAATATACATAATAGGTCTAGCAGTTAAAAAAAAGCAAAAAAACATTACAGCGTGAAAAGAAAAGCAGTTTATAATATCACATTGATTACTTATAAGCACTTATGATTCCTCGTAACTCAGCATAGGCTCGGAAATTGGCAATTCATTGATTATATTGCAAAATCAAGCCACAGACATCAATTGATAAATCATAATTTGCTTATTGCTCATCCTTCGATGAAAACAAGAGAACTGACTACACGTGAGTTATCGAATAAGATTTGCAACATAGATATATAGTTCGAAATCAACACAAATTCAATTCCATTATACATCATTGACGGCACTGAAGCTGAACCGACATGCAGTACCTACAGAGATAGATACCCCGGGGAGATAGATATCAATGCTTATTGATATAGTGCAAGTATAATTAACCAGCCAGCCGCCGCTGTAATTAATATTCATATTTACAAGAAAGTCATACATCTAGAGAGGCGGTCAAAATAGCCTCCTTCCCACCATCTAGTCAGATGACTCTGTGCCCACCCAAGGCCGGACCCAGGACCGTAGAGGAGCCCAAATCTGACATTCCTCTGGCTTTCATGCCTTTGCGATCGTACAGGGTACTTTCTAGGTAGTATAACTAAAGCAGCTGTGCTACCCACTGGTGAAATGTCTGGGGGTACAGATCGAGAAATGCTGACGCTATACAGATGCGAGTTACCGCCATGGCTATGAAGACAACATGCTGTATCGATCTAGGGACCGCCTCATTATGTACACTCAACACCATCAATTGGAGGGGGTCATAACGATGTCTACACCCAGCACAGTCTTCATAAACCTTGTGATTTCTCGCTTTAACAATTGTAATGAGGGGTATGTGCTGAACATATGAACCAAATCATATGTCAAAGCCCCCTGGCTTTGACTCCCTGGACAGCAAGTACCTACCCCTCCTCCCCATTTGGCTATTTTGGCTAGCGTGTAATTCAGGTCGAAAATCGTTTTATAGTGCTGTGCCTGTAATCCAGCAGACAACAGCAAGGTTCGCCCAAATTCGAGGGATTAAGAGAAGCTACATTCTGAAGAGCCTTATTTCTTCTGCCTCTTTCCCATATGCTTTTCCAGATAGTCAGGCATATAGGCCCACAGAAGCCCATAAATTTGGCTAATTGTACAGCTAGCGCTGCTCCCCACCATCTCCGTCGGCTCATTTCTAGAGAACCTGCTAGGTCCTCCAACTTTTTTACAAATAAAATCCCATACCTGTAAATATTTGAAAAATTCTTTCGTATCAACCACAAAGTCAGCCTGTAATTCTTCAAATGATGCCATCCTATTTCCCACATATAGATCCCCTAGCCTGGTGATCCCCCGAGCCTCCCACCTGAGGCAGTAGGATTCATGAAATAGTGTGTACAGTGTGAATAGCAGTTCCCCGTAATGGTGTATGATGGTTGAATATTCTGAGACCCATCTTTTTCCTCATGATCACCCAGAACTTGAAAGCTGCGTCTACAGTCTTGAACTGAACTTTTTTTTATAGAAGCTTGGTTCGACAGTCCTTAAAAGACGGCCTCTGGCGTCTTCCCCCAATAACATCTCGTACATATGGGGGATACTCTCTTTCTCCTATCCATCTTCATTATTCCCGCATATAAGGGACCACATAAAGTGCAAGTCAGCCACCTAATTGTAATGTTAAATATTTGGCACGGCCCAACCACCTCTGTCCCTAGAAAGCATCACAAGTTTAAGGGCTCTCCTAGTTTTGGCATAAGACCGGATAAATCTGCTTGCAAGATCTTCCATCGCTTTGAACCAATGGCTTTCGAAGACCAGAGGATATCTAAACAGGTACAGAACCTTTGCCAAGAATAACATTTTCACGACATTGCAGCCGCCCATTATAGACAAATGCAGATTGTTTGTTTTATCTTCACGGGCTGTGTAAATTTCATCAGCACTGAAAGGAGCATCCAAACAGCCTTGATTCTCTAGGTCGAGTTTGTTGCCCGAGATCAACTCCAAATATGAGAGTATATCTTTTTCATCTTTCACCTCATCTGCACAATATAATCACTCATAATACCTGTGGAATACCTCTCGTATCCCCTCTTTTGTATTGGGTTTCCCTAATTTCCTCTATTTCCCCATGAGTTGTTTTTTGCCTGGTTCATACTGCCAACAAGTGCCCTAGACGTTCATTGTATTTGTATTTGTAGAAGTCCCTCTTTCTGGCCAAAAACTTCTTGGCAGCCCTTTCAATTGAAATGTTTTGGAAGGCCGCTTTAGCCAGCTCAAGCCTTTGCTAGACTGCCTCCAGGTCTGCACCTTCTGAGGCCTCCACGATAAATTCAGCCTCCACCTCCCCTAAATCCTTATAAAGGCCCCTCAGCACCTGGTTCCGCTTCTTTTGCTTATTCAGACAAAAATACGTTTCTTACTCCTTACACCTGCTTTCAAGGAATTCCACACTATACCAGGCGAGGCACTACCCCTGTTGCCGTCAAAAAATTCAGAGATCCAATTACTCTTATGCGCAATGTAGTCCTTGTCAGTAAGTAGTCCCCTTTTAAATGATCACCACTGTGCTGGTTTCCCCATCTCCTAACTGGAATTATTACAACTAAGGGGTTATGGTCACACATGACTCGGGGGAAATTCTCTATGTGAAGACCATGAACGAAGCTACTAGAGATATAAAAATAGTCCGACCAGACAAGTTTCCTCTGGGGGGGCCAAAAAATATGTATATCCAAGATCCGGTGCCATAAGCTTAGGCCACACATCAATTAGCCTGCGAACCCTCTTGAGATGAGATGGGCTTCCTCCTGGGGTAGTCATTCTTGGTCTCAACCGGAGCCCCCCCCCCGCACTGATTTATATTCAGATCCCCACACATTATGATCGGGGTTGGCCATAGAGCCAGCTCAATGTTCAGGAAATCAGGATGTCTGGGGTCATTTAGATTAGATCCATAAACAGAGCATAGTGTAAATTTGCATGATAGATGCTGGCATTCGACAATCACCCACCTGCTGTAGTAATCTGAAGAACATAGTTTAAAATTTAATTTTTTTAAAAATGTTATAGTCTTATAAAGCACTACAACTACCCACAAAGGGTATACCGGCGCTAATCAAGAGGGTAAGGTGACCTAGTCGCTGTTTAAAATAACCAATTCTTCAGACCTTTACGAAATGAAAGAAGTGATGTAGGTTCTCAAAGACTCTGGAAGAGCATTCCACAGTCTGGTACCCAATTCAGTGAAAGAGTGGCCACCCATGCGGGCCATTCTGAACCTAGGCACAGTACACAGAGCCTAGTTCCTTGATCTTAGCATACATGTGGGCTAATAGGCCACCACCACTCCTGGATATATCGCAGACCCAAACCAACTTTGGATTTGTGCATAGAGCACAAGGCTTTGAATTGAATGAGCTTTATGCTCGTAAGCCATTGGAGCTCATGGAAAAGATGCGAAAATGAGGCATATTTTGGCAGCTGAAACAGAAGTCTGGCAGCTGAATTCTGGACAAGCTGTAGTCGTCGAATCGAAGCCTTATCAATACCTAAATACAACACATTGTCATAATCTAGCCTAGCTAGAATAAGGGCTTGAACCAGATTCCTTGGAGCGGGTAGCGGAAGTATCCAGATAACCTTTCTCACCCACTTGAGTACCATAAAACAGGTTTTTCTTTTCAGGACACACTTTCCCCCCTTTTCTCCCCTCTTCTTCCCCATTCTTACATAGTCAATTTATTAAGAGATACTGTACAGTAATCTATAAAATCAGGAATATACATTTATCTTTACAGGTGAGCATTATAATAGGTCTATGTATTTAGTCGTTCTTTCCTTTCCTGCCATTTGACTGTAGTCAAACCCAATATTTTCTTTTTAATCTAGTACAATTTGGCTCAGTGTGGAAGATTACTATCGAAAACACAGGACCAACAAGAGATTAACTTTTACTCTGCAGTCCGTTCAAGAATATTACCTCTGTCTCTGGGGTGGGTATCATTTATTCTGAAAAACAATTAGCCTTACGTGTAGACACTCTAGCTCCTCTCTGTGCATGGCACACACATTTGATGATGTTTCTTTAAGGCATTTTTTGTATTTCTTTCTATTGTTCTCCTGAATTAAACAGATAGACTGGGAGTCCTTTTCAAAGAAACATAACAATGGAATGGTCAAGTTTGTTTGATGAATTAAATGCGTACTCATGAGGATACTAGCTTTTGCATCAGGTGGGTCTTTTCTCCCCCCTAGAGATAGCAATGGGCCTGTATGTATAGGGGTTTTCACCATATCCATCCCTCCGCTTACTTAATGTTCTACCTGCTACTCCTTCCCCCAGAAAGATATCTTTTCGCCTTGTCTTGGTACTTGATCGATATACCGAACCGTCTACTTTAATAAGAGGTATGTGCTCTTTGGTTTCAAAACTCTGCACTTTTTTTCACTTTGGTTGATGGGTGTAGGTTACACCTACGGTTTACAAATGGACTGCATCTTGACCGCACAGACGACTTTGAACCTTTTTTCTTCTCCTAATTGCTAACATTTTTTGACATAAACAATCAAGTCACATTCTATGGTGTTACAGCTATGGGTATATCTTGATGGATTTTGGGACTTCCCCCTTTTTTCTCTCCTCTTTTTTCTCCTCTTCCTTCTGTTCAAATTTGTTTTACTCAACGAATTTGTTTGTGCCTGCTTCTTTGACATAGATTTGTGTAAACACATAGACAGCCTCTGATTGCCTGTTATTGTATTGTACAAATTTTGCAGCCTTGAAGAACTCACACGAGTGATGAAACACTTGTGGGCTGTACCTTCTGATGTCACTTTGTCACATGAGGATTTCTACGAATAAACAGAACCTGGATTGAACATTTTCTGATCTTGAATTTTTGTACTAAAATTTCATACATCCATTATACTTACGAGTGCTGTGAGATCCTCTGTATTCATGTTATGAGCGGTGGCCTTTAAACCCATCACCCTTCTTTGACACCATTGGTAGTATGCTGTCCAATATCAACTAGCACCACATTGCTTTCTTTGTTACCAACTGCGTTTGTAAATACCCACTTGAATTTGTTGCACATTAGGAAGTGCGATCTTGTAAACCACTACTATCACCTTTCGTATTTCAGAACTCCTTTATTGCCTGTGACTCCAGCGATGTCTTAGAGTGTTGGTAGCGATTGGTTCCATCAAGCAATAGGCTGCTCCCAGATTCAACAGTAGGGTTTGATCCTGCAACCTGCTCTCCAGTAGCATTACCAACAGCGCGTCATTCCAGCTTAAGCTACAGGTTCAGTGCTGTCCCCCCTCTTAGTTTGAGCCACCCTCTCCAATGAAGCCAGGGTCGATGCAGGAACTGATGCAGGTGCAGCTGCAGCCGAGTAGCAGCAGAAAACAACTCTGTGCTAGGAGGCTGTGGTGTTGGGCGTGAGGCTGTACATCGTCACCCGGGTCTTTCTGCTCTAATTGTGCCTCTGACCCTATAAGACTTTCGGGGACCATCCTCTCTCTCTCTGCGCCTCCCCCACTTCGATCTAGCCTGGCCTTGGGGAGAACTGAAATGAAATGTATGTGTCCTTGCGTAACGTAACCGGTGCTCATGTAAAGCGCTCCAATACCTTCGGGTCGAGTTCGCGCGCTATAAATCTGCAAAAAACAACAACTGTAGAGCGTGATCCTGCTGGCTGATTCTCCGCTACCCGGGCCGGCCGTCAGCCTTTCGGCGCCATGATCCCCTCTGAGGCCAGTCAGGCTGCAATTCGTCGAGATCTCAGAGGCTGCCAACAATGCTCTGAGCGTCTCGGTGCTCCAGCCAGACGCCAGGCCAAGCGGACAACCACTGCGATAACTGCTGCCCTGACTGTGAGCAAACGGCAAGGCTGCAGGCAGAGCTCTAGCATCTGGTTAGTGTGAAAAACCATGCCACAGGTAAATTAGCCACTCCACTCCCCACCATACCAGGTGTGGCGAGCTGGGAGAGGAGCAGCTGACGAGACAGCTTACATTGGCGCCATCTTGCTTTGCAACACATATAATGCTTGGGTTCATGGAAGAAAAATGAAGCCATTATATTTTTAAATCTACTTTATTGCAAATTTCAGACTGCAGTGTTTACATGATTAATGAATGATAACAAGCACAATTATGATGGCGAACACGGAACGTCACCTTAGGTCGATGCATGAATGATAACCACTCCTGGGCACAAGTGATGCCTTCACTCCCAAAACACCTAAAATAGCTACGCTTCATGGCACTAATGGTGGCTCTACTTCAAGGCACTAGGTATGAATGTTCTCCTAGGCAGCAATGCATTAATGGGAAAGGCACTCCTTAAAATGAATGCTTTGAAGGCGAGCTGACATGAATGACGCCTCTTCTTCCTATCACTAATGATAAATGAGCTGCAGCACTGTCAGTCACTGCTGATGCGAGCACTCTATGGCGCCAGGGATAGGCAAGCCTCCAAGGCAACAAGTAGAGTTTCTCGCCCTCTACTGCGTATTGACTATACATCCTGCCAATAATGCAGGGCACAGCTCCATAGCACTTCCCTGGCACTTTGTGTTATCCATCCCATCCTGGCTACTTTGGATACATTAATTACCTGTTGTTGTAAAAGGAGAGAATACTTTAGCTCGTTTTCAAAACTTTTTCTAAATATTATTTCTACATGGACAATACATTTAAAAAATAGCTTTAAGTTATCTTAAATTACGTTTTAAGCTATCTTAAGATAAGACCTATTCTGTTTTATATCTGCTATCAGGACTTTACTTATAAAGACTCGTTCGCGAGGCGATGCTTCACAAAATATCCCTCTTCCCTAACAATTTGAATAAACTTTCTACTTTCGGGTTTTGAGGTTGTTTGAGCTGTTCAGTAGTTATCACTATATTATTCTATGATATGCGCTTCTAGATATTATGATGCTGTTAATTTGTTTACCTTTAGATTTGAAATCAGGAGAAAGCAGAGCAAGTGAAACAAGCTACTTAAACATCTATGCTTGCTGAAATTATGTATTTTGAATGAATGAATGAATTAATATTAGGATTTGTAGAGTGCACGGCTACTGCTAGAGTATCCCTACGCTTAGGCACAGCGTTGGGGAGAGGGAACCGGATTAGTCATTTAACGGGTGAGTTTTCAGCTGGTAACGAAAGGGCTTAAAGTCAGGGATAGTTCTCAAAGCTACGGGTAGTTCATTCAAGTGTTGAGCTACCAGTAGTGAGCAGGCCGAACCACCCCATTTATTTCATCTGGTAGAGGGGATTCATAACAGAGGAGCTGTCTGGGATCTCGGTGGTCTATTAGGATAGTAAGGGGTCAGTTTGTCCAGCAAGTATTTAGGATCGGTCCTGTGGAAGGCTGCATGTGCCACCATCAGTGCTTTGAAGATCACCCTTTTCTTTATAGGGACCCAGTGCAGCTGTCTTCGGTATGAGAAATTGATATACATGTAGGCAATTTGAACAGGAGGCGAACAGGCATGTTCTGTACCTTTTGAAGTTTTTGAGTAAGGTAGTCTGGTAGACCCAGGCATCGAATGTTTGTGTAGTCTCGATAAGATCAGGGCGTGTACCTCGGTTTTCAGGGCTTCCGATGGTAGGAATTTTACGAATTTCCTTATCATCCTGAGAATCCAACAGGAGATTTTACTGGTGGCATCAATCTGGGGCTTAAAAGATAGGCTCTTATCTATAAGAACACCTAGGTTGCTGGCTATTTCCGTAGGGGTGAGGTGCTGTGCAATTGGTAGGCCAGGCATGTGACCAGCCGGAAAGGGGATTGTTGCCGAATAACAAAACATCTCTTTTATCGGGATTGCATTGTAGGGAGTTAGCCTTCAGCCATCCCATCACATCAGACATGTATGCTACAAAGTTGGTTATTTTTTTAAGATAATTTTTATCATAGGTTAACAGCAGTTGTGTGTTGTCTGCGTAGGAGACGACACACATGCCAAAGGATTCTATGAGGTGTGCTAATGGCATCATATAAACTTTTAAAAGCGTAGGCCTCGGGGCTGAGCCCTAAGGCATTGAGTTTTTTGGCGTCAGAGTAGTGTGTTTTGAGACTAACTTGACTGCTCTCTGCCCTCTAAAAAGACTTCTGTGAGGACCAGGTCTGCCCCTTAATTCCAATTTGGGAGAGACGGTGTAGCAGGGTCTCATATGAGACAGTGTCAAATGCTACTGAGAGGTCTAACAGGACCAGAGCGGCATTTTGACCCTTATCCACAGTAATTTTGATGGCGTCAGTGATTTCCATTAAAGCAGACTCCAGTGGCGGCCGGTAAGTTTTGGAGGGAGGGAGGCGGACGGGATACCCACATGCACAAGCACACATACACATAACACTCACAGCCATACATTCACACGTGCACACACACACAAACACATCCATTCGCAACACTCTTTACCAAACATTAATACATACACGCAAGCACACACCAAACATTAATTTAAAAGAAAACACACACTTACCTGCAGCCAGCTCTGCCTTGGAGGTTCCAGGAGGCTTGGGACTGCTGCCTTCCCTCATTGGTTGACCTAAGGTCAGCCAAAGAGGGAAGGCAGCAGTCCCAATGTCATCACAGAGAGGGATGGGGTCAGTGAGACTGCTGTCCCCACCCCACTCTGTGATGATGTGTCACTGATTGACACTCGACCCTGGGCGCTTCAGGGCTTAAAACGTAAGCACCCAGGTGCGAGGCAGTCAGTGACGCTACCCCTCGTCACTGAGGGGAGGGCCTCAGGTACCTTTGCTGAGCTGAGGACATCACGCCCACATGAGCTGTGACTTCCTCAGCCCAGCAAAGTTCAGCTCAGGCAGCCAGGAGCCTGCGCATTTAGCGCGTGTCTGGCTTCTGGCTGCCTGACCTGAAAGTGAACAGTGTCTGTCAGGCTTTGACTTGTTCAGCCTGACAGACACAGTTCTTGAGGGCAAAAGGTGGAGGGGCGTGGCCCCTCCTCCCCAGTGGACAGGCTGTGGCTGGCAGACTCTGTACTGTGACGGACCCTGAAACCTGATTGTGAGGGGTGTAGAAGATTATTGTTGTTTAGGAACTGGGCAAGATGAATATTCACAACTGTTTCAATGATCTTGGCGGCCCAAGGGAGCAGGGAAATTGGACAAAAATTCGCTAGGTTGATAGGGTCCGCATTTGCCCTTTTCAGTATGGGGATCACGTTTGCTTTTTTCCAAGTGGAAGGCACTATCCCTGAGTGAAGGGAAGCAGTCTAAAGCTCACGGAAGGTGGGTCCAAGACAGTCCCCTATGAGGGGGGAGGGGATCTAGGGGCATGCCAGATTTATTTTTGACGAACAAACTTTCTATTTCTTCCACTGATGGTGGGGAAAACTGCTTGAGTTTAACAGAAGCTTGTGGCATAGTGGTGGATAGTATTAGTTAGCTCACTGACTTGACCTACTGAGAGTTTATCCTGGATTTGCTGAATTTTAGATTCAAAAAAGGAAATTAGTTGGGAACAGAGTGTGGTCGTGGGATCAATAGGGGTGCAGTGCACTTGGGGTTGGCTACAAGTTTTGATACGTTTTTTGGCAATTATGCTGCTGTTAATTTGTTTACTTTTCGATTTGAAATCAGACGGCTGGGCAGGCTGCCCTTTTGGTAAATTTATTTTGTTGGGCGAGTTGTATCATCTTCTGCTTAATTTGGTCGGCGCACATCACAACGTTCTCCTTTGCGTAGGCCTGGAGTGAGACTATTTCATCTTTCGTATACTGTGTTCGTAAATATGAGTACTTCACGCTTGTCAGTTCACCTGTGAACAGGAAAATAAATAACTATTAGCATTAAACCATATGAGTTGTGTATTCAACATCCAAACAGCAGAGTTCTATATTCAAACACCAAAGTTGCATAAACTTGTGTGTAAAACATCAGTGCTATGTGCAGTTGTTTGAAAAGATAAGTGGAAATCAAATCCATTCAGTGTAACGTGGATCCCATATTTAGGCAGGTCAGATAGGACAATTTACAGGAATACCATACTAACATCCATCTAAAGGTTAATTGACCACTATTTACTAAATATCGTGGATTTGTTGACATATACATCAAAATAGGTACACAGCAGACCTATTAAATGTATAAATAAAATAGAAAAGGTAAGTCTTGGAGATCTACATGAACATAAGTGCAAGAAATATGTTAGGCTACATTAAATTGTGAAAGTAGCAGCCTATCCCCCACAGCACAGAATGAATAAATGTACTAAGTAGAACACCTTTGTTCAGCACTCCAAGTGGATTTATATGTGTGTTTGTTTTCCCTCACTGTGAGTCTGACTGGAAGAGTAACAGTCCATAAAAAGCAGAAAACTAATATATTGAATGTGTGAATTTACCTACGCCACTAGTATTTACTATGGTCTACATTCCAGTCCATCATTTTATACTCACTGCGCCTTTTGAGACATACACCGATATTATATATAAAGCAGCCTTGTGCCTGACCCAATTGAAGCACTATAGCCCAAACTGCGAAGCCACGACCAAGTGAACAAAAGCAACATCAAACTGGTTTCAACTTTGTGGCACCTCATCAGTGAGGTACATCTTGATTCTGGTGAATGTATCACTGTGGAAAGCAAAAAAAAAGGGTAGAGCTATATCTAACCTGATGAGGCCAGAAGCCTACAAAACCGACGAGAGAGGTAAGGAGTCTGCCAACCCTGCAGGAGGAGTGTCTGTCCAGAAGCAGCAAGGTGCAGCTTGACCACTCTCAATGGGACAGCTGGGCGAAGATGAATAAGGAGAGCGATCTGTGGCCCCTGGTGTCTATGGACCTGCAGTCTCTCTACAGTGGTTCTGTCTCCAGTGGCTCTGGGCAGGAACAGTGAAGACTGAGACAGTGATTGTGAGGCTCAGTCAGGGCTTTGAACCTGAGTCAAAATCCAGCCTGTGCATAGGTGTGCCGCCATCAGGAGATCAACCAGTGCGTAACCATGTCGCAATCAGAAGAGTGGCCTGCGTATGGCTGTGTCACCATCAAAAGAGTGGCTTGTGCGTGGCTGTATCTGCAACAGAAGCTCTGCTTGTGCTTTGCCATAAAAAAATTAGCCTGTGTGTGGCTGTGTTGCAATCAGAAGAGCAGCCTGTACATTGCTATGTTGCCATCAGGAGAGCAGCCATTGCATGGCCATTTGCCAACAGAAGATCAGCCTGTGTGTGCAAGCAGAAAATGGGCCTGTGACTGGCAAAACCGAGCCATGAGAATATGCCTGACTGTGGCTACACCAAACCAGGAATATCAGCTTGTGTGGAGTCAACCATTCACACTGTGATTAAGTCTATATCTAGGGTTGTCACTCCGGTGTGCTCAATAACTGCAGAAGATCAGTGGGGACCACGCTGGAGTACTACAGCGGGCTGATTCACATCTGCTCAGAGGGCACCCCAGCAGCCAGCATGGAGATCCAAGATGGAGTTGAGGGTAGCAAACATGCTTTTAGAAGTGGGAGAAGGGCAGGCACACTGAGAAGAAAGCTGGGAGGCTGTCCAAAGGGTTAATCCACTCCATGTAGTAAGAAAATGTAAAAACTGATTTGTGGGACACTGAGCACAAGCATGTTAGAGTGAATATATGCACCTGAGCCTTATTTACTCTGACAACCTATTCCGATGACGGGAGTAAAACACCAAGTCCTGAAGAGAGGGCCAGCGTAAGATAGCAGATAGAGGTACAGTCCTGCCAAACAGCGCCCAAGACACTAAATTGTGTTATGATTGTATTTGTATTTGGTATTCTGTTCTAATGTGCATTAAAGTACTTTTCTTTCTTGAAAGTTAAGCACTGAGTAAGATATTCATTTACTGTGCTACTGTGTGATTGTTGAACTTGAACAGAAGTACCACCATACTAACTCACCGAGAAACCTGTGACTATTTGCCATTGCGAACACTGAGAGTCAAGTGCTGACATGGTTTTACTTGGCCTGGTTTATAGACCATAGTAGAACAACACTGGCACATCAAAGGCAAATCACCACTACCTCCACAGTTGGAGCCCTGTAATCCCTGCTTGTTCTGTACCCCCACCCCTCGAAAGGTTCTGACAACAAAGTAGTGATATTCTCAGAGGAAGTGAATACAAGGTCAAGTAAATGACCTATGTCAAAAAAGAGGGGGGGACCAGGAGGTAGTTGATGGTCCAGTGCCCGTGCTCCAAACTAAAGTTGGGAGCACGAGCACTGGACCATCAACTACCTCCTGGTCCCCCCCTCTTTTTTGACATTGTTGTAGCACGGTGGCTCAGCCGAGGGACTTGATCCTTTTCTATAGATTCTCTCTCTTTCTTCTACCATTTTTTCTGAGACATGACTACCTCCACCATGGGAGACAATCTGGGATTAAGCTTCGGCGAAGACATCGTGGCAGAAATCCTAAAAACACCCTCACTACTGGACAATGAAGGCAATGCAGCCACAGCTAGCATACAAGGTGACTGGAACTCACTAGTCTCCCTTAAAAAATTACAAGTAAAAATCGCTCTTCATGGGTCTGTGATGACAGAGTACCTAAGAACGAATTCGGCACCCAACAGCCTACTGGTACGGACAGCTCCAAGGATTTTCCTAGATGACTTGACCTTCAGGAGAGAATGGAGTCAGATCGCGTGGAAGTGTACCCGCGACTGGATCATCCTGATCATCAGTACGGCCAAACGTCTCTCTGAGGCATTGATAATAAAAATCAACATAGCAGAGAACGGTCTTAAGACTGGGATCAGTATATCGGCCTACAAAACTCGACTGGCAGAGATTAACGCAGAAATGTCTGACCACCGTGACTATCTACTACAACAGAAGATCACAAAGCTGCAGAAGGACATCAAAAGATTTGATAGGGAGAAAATCTACCTCTATACTAAGGAAGACTTCCAATCCACTGACAACGATGCCTTGTCTGATGATGGTTCATCCATGTCCCAGCAATCAGGACGTTCATCAAACAGTAATTCTAGCAACCAGAGCTGGGTCAGGCACTCTAATCAACTAGGACTCCTCCCACCTCCACCGATGCCTCCTATATACGGATACCCCCCTCAACCATACCCTCAACAAGGACCGATGTGGTACCCTCTTTACCCGGGTCCACAACCAGGTTTC
Source organism: Calotriton arnoldi (assembly GCA_963921515.1). NCBI lineage: Eukaryota > Metazoa > Chordata > Amphibia > Caudata > Salamandridae > Calotriton > Calotriton arnoldi. Next base: position 2,664,450 of record CAWUFW010001420.1, on the reverse strand, counting down.
CAGCAGCCATTCTTCCAACACCCTCCCCCTCCTTTTCAGAACAGAGGCAGGGGAAGAGGCAGAGGAAGAAGAAGAGGGAACAAGCAGGAACAATGGCAGGACATGGAGAATCAGCCCAGAACAACAAGGAGCATGACGCACCAAAAAAACTGATAGTCAATCTGTCAAAGAGGGAGCTGAATACCGATGAGACCACTGCACTGGAAATGGGCCTAGGCTTTGTGCCCACACCAAAAGAAGACAACTTCAGGATGAATGAGGAACTACACCAATTATTCCAGAAAATAAGACTCAGATCCTTTTTTAAGGAGACCACCATACCTGAGCAGGATGACACAGGACTAAGACCACCCTTGAGATTTACCCCCACTGCAGGGATGGTCCCCAGTGAGGTCTTTACGTTTGAGAAAGCGGTACTGAAGGAGGCCAACCTACTCAAAGCGACACCAACCTACAACAACACGTCAAACAAACTCCGGGGTGCCATCGATTCATTGAAAGAAGATGCAACAATAATCATCAAGCCCGCTGACAAAGGGGGCGCCACAGTCATCCTTGACCTCGAGGACTACGAGAACGAATGCTCGCGGCAGCTGAACAACACTCAATATTACCAGATACTTGAAACTGACCCCACGGAACATCTACTGGGAAAGATCCGTATCATGGTGAATGAAGCAACAACCGAAGGATGGATCACACCCAAAGAAGCGGCATTCCTAGTGAACCAAAACCCCAGGATGCCATATTTCTATCTGCTACCCAAGATCCACAAGGGAGTCATCCCCCCTCCAGGCTGCCCCATAGTATCAGGCATAGGCTCCCTCCTTGAACCTTTGAGTCAATTCAGTGACCATTTTCTACGTCCACTGGTTCAGGCAACACCTGCATACCTCAAGGACACCCGCGATGTCCTCAACTTGATCCAAGAGATCAATGACGACAACACCGAGGAGATCAACCTGCTCCTCACACTCGATGTAGAGGCACTGTACACGAACATTCCCCAGGATGCCACTATCGAGGTAGTGGGAACCTACTAAGGGAGGCGGACCTACCTACCAACACCCCGGCCGATTTTATCATTGACGCAATCACGATGGCATTAACTAACAACTTTTTCATGTATAAGACCACCACGTACCACCAAGTACAAGGCACCAGTATGGGGAGCACTTTTGCACCTAGTCTGGCGGGGTTATACATGTCTCACTTCGAAGCCACCAACATCTTCACCGACACCAATCCCTTCCAAAAAAATCTCATTACCTGGAAGAGGTACATTGACGATGTTCTCATCCTCTGGAGAGGCACAGAGACGGCTGCCAGTACATTCCACGATTGTATTAACAACCAGGACCCCCATCTGCACTTCACGAAGACATCCAGTGACAAGGCGATTCCCTTCCTGGACCTACTCATAAGCCTTGAAGATGGTTACCTACATACCACAACCTACAGAAAGAAGACCGACTGCAACAGCCTTCTTAGCTTCAAGAGCTATCATCCCACAGCCCTTAAAGAGAACTTACCTTACGGCCAGTTCTTGAGGATTCGACGGAACTGTAGCAGAATACAAGAGTTCGAGTCTCAAGCCAACGTGTTGGTCAACAATGTACAGGAAAGGCCTTACCCCAGGGGCGTGATCTCAAAGGCAAAAAAACGTGCTAGAAATAACACCCGCCAAGGACTTCTGGAGACCAGGGAACCCAGAACCAGTGAGGTGATCACATGTGTCACCACTTTTACCCCGCTATCCAACCAAATAAAAAAGATCATCAACCGAAACTGGAGGATCCTTAACACTGACGCATTGGATCTGCACCCCCCCCCCGTTTTGCGTTTAAACGGACGATGAACCTCCGTGATCAGCTGGTGAACACACGCCCACGAGCAAAAAAAAAAACCCCAGGAGACCACATTATGGAACCTCCCTTCAGTTACAGGACACTACCCCTGCGGCACTTGTGGGGCTTGCTCATCAACAAAACACACTGAATCGTTACAATTGGGTGATTTTGTGTGGGAACAGCGAAAACACACCAATTGTAACACCACTAACTGTGTGTACTTGATCACCTGCCCGTGCCTACTTAGATATGTGGGGATGACAACCCGAGCTGTGAAGGTGAGGATCAGTGAGCACAAGAGCACCGTGAGACGCGGACGGACGGCTACCAAGATGACCAATCACTTCATCAAAAAGGGACATTCCTGCGAGGCCAGACAATGGACTATTCTAGAGGCAAACCCAGGGTGGAATAGCTCGTCACTTCTACGCCGAGAACAACGGTGGGTGCACCGCCTGCGGACCCATGTACAAGGCCTGAATGAGGCAATTCCATGGTCTGAACTCTAACCTCATACATACTGCATTGCTACACTGGTCTTCGCGCACACTACCATCATATGTACAGGCAGACTACCTGATACCCCTCCGGTACCATATGATCAGTGGTACACTATTCCTATACCTCCAAGAACACTGAGTTATCTCTGACACCCCCATGGCCCTGTGACACTTAATAGATGGCAACCACCCACCCTCTTGGGCACATTGCCAACCTTTTTGTCACCACCTTTTTAAAAAAAGCTGGCGCCAGAATATAGCTCTTATTTCGATCTTTCTTACAGTTTGATTTAGACTTAACTGTATGACATTGCCCCATTGCCCGGAGGGACCAGACTAGTGTTTTACTATTCCAATTTCTGGGATCATAACGCACCCTGGGTAACATTGTTTTAATAGACACACGAGCTCTAAACATTCACTTTTTGCAAAACTGTGATAGCCATCTACAGTTAGCATGGACATACGTATCCCCTTGACACTAATGCACCTGAGTATAGAACACATTTAGTAGAGGAACCTCCGTTCTCCACCGTACACATGCGCAGTCGACTAAACGCTCAATGCAACACGCATGCGCTCCCCTGAGACAGCTTGCCAAATGCACGCAGGCGCGGCTTGGAAGTATGATGACGAGGCAAACCGGAAAGAGGAACCTCCTTCGTGCAATTGACGAGAGTACTTCTAGATGGCCCCTGCCTGCTCTACCTCACTTCCAGGCAGGCGTCAGGACGGGGCAGGTTCATCGGAGCCGAAACCCGAGCTAATACGTGAGTACTAGAACCCCGGTCATGGCGTAGGAGAACTGTGTCAGAAGTAAGTGTATGCAACCAGAACAGTGTGTCGTGCATGTTGCTTACCTTTGTTTTCCTGCCATGTCTCGTTACTCTCTCAACAGCCCGGTAAGGTGCGGGCACCCTACGCCACTAGCCTATGGAGTACTTCCCTCCCCCCAATTAGGTAAGGATCTCAGCAATCAACAACCGCATTTACCTTTGTCCTGTGGCACGTTTGCGTAATCCTCTATACTTCTGGATGCTGGAATGTACATGATGGGCCAACTTAAGCCCTCACCACACGTTCCTTCCATGCGGCGTTGGGTGTTAGCTTTAATTTTAGCATGTCATCATGCCGCCTGACCAGTACTGCTACGGGACACCAGCAGGGGCCCCCGATTTATCTCAGGCACCCTTGCCAACTCTGATACTTCCGGGATGCCGGGTGGGGAGTCGCCCAGGCCACCGCTCACCTTGGGCGGATTGCCTTCGGCCCTCCGTCTTCCGCACCCGGTTGTGTCATCACGCAGGGTGCCCAGAGGTTAAGGGTTTGTGTCTAACTGGTCTTGTCTTGTCTCTCTCTCTCTCTCTCTTTGTACTCACTCACGCAATATGCGTCTCCCGGACAAACGTTCATGGAGGCATACCTGTGAGCCTCTCCTACTTACTCGAGGTATGTCTCTCTCTTGTTTTTTACCCTCTCTCCTTCTAGGTCACGGTCAGGAGTGGAATCGACCATTGAGTCGTAGCCTTTACTAAAGGAATCTTAGTTTATGGCCCCCACTGATTGCCCAGAGGGCTAATGCTACCCCTCTATTAGTTGAATTTTTCTTCGTGCACCACACAATTATCACAGTTCTTTTTTGGTCCTGATGAAACGCCAGGGATCTCTACGACCATAGAGGCGTGAAACATGTCGACCTCATAGTTACCTGGGCACATTACGCCTACTGGGGTAACTCCCAAACTACGGGTTTTTTACTCTGCCAAGGGTACCGCTCTATTAAAACCTCTCTTTTGGTAACCCTTAGACAGTTTTAACGCTTTGCACGCACCGCATAACCCTCCATTTAGGACTCACTTCACACACCCACATGCACCAAACGGCAGTTCTCAAAAGATCTCCGCAAAAGTGACCCTTCGGAGGACCCGTAGGGCATTGTAGCGCCGGCCCGACGAGGAGCAACTGCCCGATGATGAAGCATGACATCCTTCGGGGTGTGTGAGGGCAACAAGAGACAAGACTTGCTCTTCCCCACCGAGTCCTAGACCTAGAACTCTTCCCTTCCTCCTGTTTTCCTTTTTCTCACTTCATTGAGTGAGTGACTGTTTGCACTACTCACCTTGGAACAGTGTCCCCACCTTTGTTGACTTCAAGTAAATGACCTGCCAGACTGGAGCATACCCCGCGTACAACTCACTAATGTACATGAATCCAAGAGTCATAATAAGTTGGGGACATAGTCGAGGTGGTGGCTTCAGAGGTGCAATAATCCCAAAATGATTAAATTAGAGGACCTCATAACGATGGTGGCAAGTAATTTGTCAATTAAGGGAACACAAGTGAAGTGCCAAAGCTCCTATAATGAATGAAGAGGCATAAGTCTGCATTTTAAAGGTAATAATTTCAGCACAAGTAACAGACTCTGAAGGAGTGCAAGGAATGATTCTGGATATTCCCTAATAGAAATGGAAACAACAGCTCCTCCTGGTCTATAGGGTCAGTTGAAGTGAAAAATCTTTCAGAAGGGATTGAACATCTAGTGCAATATCAATACTTAAAAAAATAAATACAAACTCCATTATTCATTTTTCACCTCAAGGTGTAGCTCCCTCTATTCTTCCATCACCTATAGATGAATAACAAAATGTCCCTTTACCTCAGAATCTCTACCTTTTTGTTTCTTCTAAACTGTCTTTTCTGCTCATTTTCTCATGGAGCATTCATTTGAAGTTTTGAATCTCTTATTGTTTACTATGTTTAAGTATACTGTGGATTTTCTGGTCTTGCATTTCCTCTAAATCGTAAAGTGTATTAATGGTTACAATATTGTTGTAGGAAGGTAAGATCTTTCTAGCATGGTTACCCCCCACGTTTTGCCTGGTGTCAATGTGTTTTTGACTTAGTTTGCTGGGATCCTGCTAATCAGGACCCCGGCATCTGTGCTTTCTCCCCTAAATTGGTTCTGGTAAGTACATTGGTACCTCCACAATTGGCTACTGGTGTACCCTTATAAGTCCCTAGTATATGGTACTGAGGTAAACAGGGCATAGGTACACCAGGGGTCTCCCATGGACTACAGCATGTATTGTGCCACCCATGGGAGTCCACTTAAACTGTGACTACAGGACTGCCATTGCAGCCTGTGTGAGATGGTGCTTGCCCCCTCACAACGGATATAAGCTTTCTTATATCTGAGGTCACTGCACTTAAAACCTATGTCACCCCTATGGCAGGCTCTTCAGTCCTGAGGGCAAAGTGTGAGGGTGCCCCTGCATGAGCAGGACATCCCTACAAACCCCGGAGTTGAATATCCAGGCTTTGTAAGTGTGGTCAGCCATTTAAAGGTATATAGTGGACATCAGTCATAACGAGATGTCTAACTATATAGTGGCTGTACCGAACCTGGTCATATTTGGTATCAAACATGTTGGAATCATTCCCCAACACCGATTCTGGTGCTGGAGGTATAATCCCATGCACTGGGCTGCTCCTTAGGGGACCCCCCTGTACTCCTAGTAACAGCCTTTCAGGGTCTTCCAGCAAGCTAGTGCTGCTGCCAACCACAGACATGATTCTGCCCTCCAGCTGCTGAGCTGAGTTCAAGCAGTGGAAGGTAAGACAATAGGTTTCCTGTCACAGGGAGGTGTGAACACCTCCCAGACAGGATTTAGTGTTTTGGGCTGGGATGGGGGCAGTTTCCAGCACCACTAGACTGCTTTGAAGGGCACTTTTGGTGCCATCCTTGCATACTCCAGTTTGAGCCAGTTCAGGAACCCTTGGTTCCCGCTCTGGCGTCAAACTGGACAAAGGACAGAGGAGTATCCTCCCCTCTGTCCAGCCATTCCTCTGGGAGGGATCCCAAGTCATTCCAATCCTTTCCCTAGGGTACTTAAGGGCTCCCCTGTGGGTGGGTCCTTAGATTCATTGTGGAACAAGACTCACCTTTGAAACCAAGACACTTTTCGACCGTCTGGACATTTAGACTTTGTTGAACTTCGACTGGAACCAAGACTGTACCAAGGAGGACTCCTGCTGCTCCTGGTCTCGCTGTTCTTCAAGTTTTCTCTATCGCCTGTGTCTGTGCTTCATCCAGGTTCTCCAGAAGACCTGTGGGCATCAAGGACATCTGAAGTAATCTCCCTTAGATTGAAGGAGTCACTCCCCTGCATCTGCAGGCAATGCAACATAACTGACTGGTCTGCTGCTCCTGTCATCCTACGGACTTCCCAATGCACAGCAACACAGGTGATGGTTCTGCAGCTTCCTAGAGGCCTGACCTGTCTTCTCTGCAATTTTGAGGACAGTATCCCTCGTCAGAGCTGCTGGGATTAAACCCCAGTGCACTACGTCGACTTGCCGTTTCCAAAGTTTGTTGGCTCTGCACTTCAGAGATCTTCGGGCTACAGAAAGCTCCAGCCTCCAGCACCTCTTCCATCTAAGATCAGTGTCCTCACTGCATCCTCTGCACCGTGGGCCTCCATCTTTGGTGAGTTGCCTGAGGTCCTCTTGCAACACCTGTGCCTTTGGCCTGTGGGTCCTCTCAAGGGTCTTCCTTTGCTTCAGTGGGCTCCCCTGCTTGCTCGGGGCTTGCTCTGACTCTCCTGCTCTTGGTGAGTCCCTTGTACCTTGCTGGTCCCAACATCAGCATCTTTTTGCTTTCTATGCCAGTTGTGGCTTCCAAGGCTTGTTGGTGCTGCCGCCAGACACCGACCACCTAGACACCGACATCTGACTTGGGACAGCTCGTGCACAGTTCCTGGTCTTCCTCAGCATCGCCTGGTTCTCACAGCGACAAGGTCACCATCATCTCTTCTGAATCTCTTGGCATCGGTGGCCATTGTGCTTCGTTGCCTCCTGGTGAACTCCGAGCTGCCAGGCCAGGTCCTCCCTGGACCAGAAACAAGAATCCTGGGTGCTGTTTTGGGGTATCACCCCTCATCAGCCAGTGAGCACAGGACCCACTTCTTGGCATACGCTTCCGACTTAGAGTAAAAAAAGCAAAAAGAACCCCCCCGTCAGGTGTTTGCTCAGCATTTTTTGCCCTAAGTGGAATGGGTATGCTCAGACGTGGGTCCCTTGCTCCCTATGCCACTGGATTCAAGCTAGGTTGGCAGATGAGGGGTGATACCCCGAAACCGGTCCCAGGATGCTTGTTTCCGTTCCAGGGAGAACCTGGCTTGGCAGTTCAGGCTAGACTGTTCCAATGAGGAGCAGGGTCAAGACTGATTTATATATGCCTGGGTCCAAGATGGGGTGCAAAAGAAACAATTGATGGACGGAATGCTGGACAATGCAAACATTCACCCCCAGTCACAAGGATCTGGGTTAAATCCATCATTCTTTTGCTCACCACACCACCCCAGTTTGGACCCAGCCATATGCAAATCAGTCTTGACCCTGTTCCTTGGGGGAACAGTCCAGCCCGAACTGCCAAGCCAGGTCCTCCCTGGACCGGAAACAAGCATCCTAGGACCAGTTTCAGGGCATCACCCTTCTTCAGCCAGGCTAGCTTGAATCCAGTGGTGTGGTGAGCACGGGACCCACGTCTGGGCATACCCTTCCCACTTAGGGCGACAAATGCAAAAGAAACAATTGATGGACGGAATGCTGGACAATGCAAACATTCACCCCCAGTCACAAGGATCTGGGTTAAATCCATCATTCTTTTGCTCACCACACCACCCCAGTTTGGACCCAGCCATATGCAAATCAGTCTTGACCCTGTTCCTTGGGGAACAGTCCAGCCCGAACTGCCAAGCCAGGTCCTCCCTGGACCGGAAACAAGCATCCTAGGACCGGTTTCAGGGCATCACCCTTCTTCAGCCAGGCTAGCTTGAATCCAGTGGTGTGGTGAGCACGGGACCCACGTCTGGGCATACCCTTCCCACTTAGGGCGACAAATGCAAAAGAAACAATTGATGGACGGAATGCTGGACAATGCAAACATTCACCCCCAGTCACAAGGATCTGGGTTAAATCCATCATTCTTTTGCTCACCACACCACCCCAGTTTGGACCCAGCCATATGCAAATCAGTCTTGACCCTGTTCCTTGGGGAACAGTCCAGCCCGAACTGCCAAGCCAGGTCCTCCCTGGACCGGAAACAAGCATCCTAGGACCGGTTTCAGGGCATCACCCTTCTTCAGCCAGGCTAGCTTGAATCCAGTGGTGTGGTGAGCACGGGACCCACGTCTGGGCATACCCTTCCCACTTAGGGCGACAAATGCAAAAGAAACATGATGGGGTGGCAGGTGAGCAAAAGAACAAAGGATTTAACACAAATCTGTGACTGGGGGTTAATGTTTGATTTGTTAAGCATTCCGTCAATCATTTGTTTGTGCAGCATTTTTTGTCCAGAGTGGGATGGGAATGCCCAGACATGGGTTCCTTGCTCGCTGTGCCACTGGACTGAAGCTAGCCTATCTGATGAGGTGTGATATCCTGAAATCAGTATCAGGATGTTTGTTTCCAGTCCTGGGAGAACCTGGCTTGGCAGTTCAGACTGGACTGTTCCCATGGGGAACAGGGTCAAGATTGATTTGCATATGGCTGGGCCCAAACTGGGGTGGCATCAAAAGAACAATGGATTTAACCCAGATCTGTGACTGGAGGGTGAATGTTTGATTTGTTTAGCATTTCGGCCATCATTTGTTTGCATAGCATTTTTTGCCCTTGGTGTAATGAGTATGCCCAAACGTGGGTCCCTTGTTCACTGTGCCACTGGATTCAAGCTAGCCTGGCTTATGAGAGTGATACCCCGAAACCGGTCCCAGGACCCTTTTTTCCGGTCCAGGAAGGACCTGACTTGGCAGTTCGCGTGGACCGTTCCCATGAGAAGCAGGGCCAAGTCTGATTTGCAAATGGCTGGCTCCAAACTGTGGTGGATGTTTGATTTGTTTAGCATTCTGTCCATCATTTGTTTGCACAGAAATTTTAGAATGAAGGCATTTCTCTGCACTTACTGCTCTATGTGCCTGACAGTCTGTCTCCAATGCACGTCTGGGGTGGGTGACAGCTACACCTTGTGCATTCCCTCTAGACAGCCACAAAGACAGGAAGGTGATGCTCATCTGCATTCTGAGCACTCATCAGTGGCATAACAAAGACCCCCTAAGTGCGGGGGGCCCTGAGCTCCAGGGGCCCCCCACAGCACAAAAACCTGGAGTGAGAGCTCTTGAGTGAGTCCAGAGGGGGGGCCCTCCATGTACTTTGCAGGGGGGCCCCCTCAAGTTTTGTTACACCACCGGCACTCATCCGCAATCTGATGGGTCTTCCTGGGCAGAGAGGAGTAGGAGGGGCTAACACGTACACCTCAATAGATAGAGTCCTGTCCACAAAGAAAACACTGATTTCTCCAACACAGATAGCCTGGCAGACAGGACTGGGTTGAAAAGGATCCTTGTGCGCTTCAGAGGGCTGCTTTGAAGGCACCCGCTGCATCAGAAGCACTTTTGGGTATAAGTACTGGGTCTCTGACCCCCTAAAATCAGACACTTCTGGATCTTGAACTGAACCTCTGTCAGAAGGCCTGCTGTGCTGCTTAAAGGACTCAACTGAACTGCTTTTCTGGAAGGACTGCTTTTCTGCTTGTTGCCCTGCTGCTTGCTGCTCCCTGACTATGCTGAAGGAGAGTTGGACTCTGCCTTCCCTCCAAGTGGTCTCCAGGGGCTTGTTGGCTTGCCTCCTGTTTTCTGAAGTATCAGGGACACAAAAGACTTCCTACAATTCAGTTGATGCTGCTGGACTCTGCCTTATGTTAGTCCTACCCTTGCCGAGGTGTCCGCTCCAAGTTCTGGGCCTCAGAAGTGGGTTCTGCAGCTGTTTTGAAACAAGGATTTTGACACATCGCCGGTCTGCTTGTAGCAGAACCACCACATTAACCCGATTGCAGCAGTAAAATCGGCGCATCGCATCAGAACCAGCGCTTTGCTTCCAGAGATCGACGCATCGGCTAGCGTATCGCCACTGTTGCAGCATGGTGAGACCAACACATCCCCTCGACTTTGTAGAAGAATCCGGAACATCGCTCAACGACTCTCGAGTCCAGCACCCATCTCTGGAACTGACTGAACACCTTCAATGCATGGAGAAGATCGACGCATTCTGCACCTGCGGAACTCGACATCAACGCATCTCGTTGTTTGCGACCAGAAAAAGTACTTTGTTCACCGGGGCCCGCATGGGTCCTGTTGCCGGACGGCACTCCATTGCGTTTGACCCAAACTTTGACTTTGTCCCAGTGCAGTGCAACCCAAAGTAACCCTTTTAGCAGTGCTGGGAATACGCTCGGTGATGTCTGTCACATTATTTTGCTCTACGTGGACAACGCTTTGCTTTACCTATTCTTCCCCGCATGCCCATGCCAGTATTGCTGCAGCTGTTAGATGAATTCAGGAACTTTTCTGCTCCCCGTCTCAACCGTGCCTAGTCCCTGCTGTTTCCTCTTGCCTTGCTAGCCGGGATACCGGCGGGACAGCTACCAAAGATGGGCCTGTGATGGGAGATGTCATAATCTACATACCTGGAGATTAGGGTGGCACACACCAGGAAACTACTACTCCACTTTAATGAAGACAGGATCTTGGAGGGTTTACAATCCTCTGTGATCTTTAACCGCAGGACTATTGCCGGAATTGCTGATGGAGGGCTCAGGGCTGCCACAAGACATCCCACACATAGTACGTCTCACGGCTACAATTTGGCAGTGCTTCACTCAGTCAATGCTGAAATTTTTGGTGGCCAGTTTCACCAAAAATACTGGTCTGGACATTGAAGCCTATTAGACAGATGATGGACAATATGCCCTTCCAGGTTTGGCGGGAGGGCGGGTGTGCTCACCTCGGGGATTAAACACCGGAGAGACCTTCATAACTTTTGATGAAGCTTGTCTTGAATTCTCACTTGGGCCTAGGCACTTCTTACTCCTTGCCGGCTTGGCAGACATAGCCAGGGTGACCTGGCCCTCCTACCCCACTGTGCTCACACTTACACATGCTCTCAGGATACTCTTGTCCGGCACAGGCCGCCACTTGATTGCGCTGTTACACATGGCCACGTGAGCAGATGCAGTGGGGCCTCCTCCACATGCATGTGCAGCATGGGACGCTGATCTGGATGTCCTGCTGGAAGATGGGGATTAGACATGAGTTAATGACCTCACTCTCACATTTTTCTGTAATGCCTGCTACAAGCTGGTCCATTACAACTTCCTGCATAGGACCTATCTTACTCCTAAAGACCTGCACTGTATGTCCTCATCTTGACCGGACAGTTTCCCACAGTGTGGTACCAGTGGGGTTGACTTCTTGCATTTGCCTTGGGAGTGCAAAGCTTTTGGACACCTGCACATTGAACTTACACCACAGTGCTGTTTACGGGGCAACGTCAAATGTCCAGAGGGTAGGAAGATGGCTTACAAATTCATGCAACTGCTGCTAGTGCTGGCCAGACGAAGGATCACCATCACTTGGATGGAGCAGAGGGCACCTGAGATTGACCATTGGTGGAGGGATGTTCAGGAATGGTCATTGGCTGAGGACTGGAGTCTCACGTGAAGCTCAGTAGTCCAGACGACAAGGTAACTGAAGATATTGCGCCTGGATGGTCCTTAGCTACACACTTCTAGAACCTTACGCTGCCATGGCCTCAACAGATGGCAAAGGCAGAGATGGCAATTGGAGAATGATGCCCATATGTGGAGGAAGGAGAATCCCCATAGTAGTGAGGCAGAAATTGGCATTTATGTGCGGAGGGATATGCTGCCTCCCGGTCGTGTGATGAAGAATTGTGAAAGGGCTGATTGGCTCCTACTACACTTCCCCTGAATGAGCCTGCTATGCTGTATGTTTTTCATTCCAATAACTGCTGTTTTATTGTTTATTACAAAACTAAAAAATAAAGATTTTTAAAAAGAAAGAAAAAACGTTTTATCGCTACCTGTTTCTAAGTGCTTTACTGCATTTATTCCTGTAAAATTCAATGGGGCATATTACCAAGGGCCGGCGATACAATTAATTATATCGCATTATTTACAAGGACACGCTAGCGCGTGTTTCCTTGACTTAGCTCCCGTTTTTCACACGCCTCGCATCGATAATGAGATGCAAAGTAGGCGTGGCTGTGGAAACAACATGGGAAAATATCGCAAAGGCAGCTTCGCGATATTAACAACGAGGCGTAGCAATAATTTAAATCGCGCTAACTCTGCCTTAACTCAGGAATTTAACGTCTGTTAAATCCCTGACTAAGGCATACCTAACATGGGAGGTGGATTGTGGGGCTAAGGCCACAGGGCTTATCATCAAGCTTATCGCTGTTTTCCATGGAACATCGCTGGAAAACCAGCGATGTTCCATGGAAAACCCCGCTATCGCTGGAATGTTTATCGCCATAGCGCTAAGCGTTGATAATACAGCGCTAGCTTGGCGATATATTCCAGCGATAGCCGGCGATAATTAAAAGCGCGCTAAGCACGCTCAGCGATAATTATCGCTGGGGCTTGATAATATGCCCCAATATCTCTAATTCTATACATTTAATTTTTGTTGTTTTGGTCTTGTTTTGTTCAGAATAAAATAATATATTTTTCTAAACCGGTGTGGAGTCTTTTTGTGGTGCATTCATTGTGTTACTTTGTGTTTGTGTGTTGCATAAATACTTTACACATTGCCTCTTTGGTTTAGCCTGACTGCTCTGTGCCAAGCTAACAGAGAGTGAGCACAGGTAAACTTTTAGTATGTATCTTACATGACTAGAGTGGTGGTTCCTGCCTGGCCTGGGTGCATACCTCAGCCAACCGGAAATCCCAATTCTAACAGTCAGAGAATGTTAGCAAGTATGCTTCTTTTCTTACAGAAGTATTTCTGCATTTCCGGGGAAGGGGCTTGTTCACTCTACCCACAGTGTTATAGACAATTATGGAAATGTAAGTATATGTCACTCCACAATCATCCATGCAGTACCTAGATGAAGAATTGGCTAGTTGTTGCTTCATTAAGTCAGAGGTGTGGCAAGGTTGCCACGGGCCACAGTGCAAACAAGGAAAATGGGCCTCCTGACTGCTGGTTAGGTAGTAAAATACAGCCTCTGGCCCTGGGTGCCATTGAACCTGCAGCACTATTGATATCTTCAGTCCTAATATTGAGGGGCATATTCTCAAGAACGTGTGATAACTACCGCAAAATTAGTCTAACGCAACTCTTCACATCGCAGTCCTTCGCGGGAAAACAGCTCCGTGTCAACATGGTATTCACAACACGGCGGCCCCATGCGATAGGCCCACGATAACGCGTCAAAAGAACGTGTTAAAAACAACGCAACGCAGAAAAAACGCGAAACACGAACGCGGAAATAGTAGCGATGATGCCCATTGCGATACAAAACTCAGCGATAACCAGCCATAGGCCTGCAATCCCCACGCGTCATGCGGGAAACTGCAGCATAAAAGCAGATAAAAAATACGGTGAGATGACAATGTTCGAGCACAACCACACATCCCTGACGTAGAACAGATGACCATTGTCCCGCATCAAATAAGCATCTCCTCACAGTCACAATGTACATTGACATGCAGTCTGCATGTAAACTGCGCCAATGCAGAAACATGCATGGAACACACATTGAAACCGCATCTCCCCTTCACATTGCAGAGGGACAAGCAACCCCTCCTGCACACAGACGTGTCATGACCATGAGCAATCCACCATGAAAGCGTGGACGAATGTAGGGGCAGTGACTCCCGCTTACGTACATGTTGCCCATGTTGTGGGACTCGAGCCACAGGGGGCATCCCTGCATCATGGTGGTACATATCTGACCCCAAAAGGAGCCCTGTTGTCACCTGTAGGACACAAATGGCAGCCAAAATGGAATGAATTTGGACACAAGTGAAACGCCGAAGAGTGGGATTCCCTACTAACTGCGACACACAGAACTGGCAGTCCGAATACGTGACACCCTAAACAGCCCCTCTGCACAGAGGTGACACACCCACCATCCCTGAACAAATCATAAAATTGACAGCAATACATGTCGCACTCACACTTGTCTGAGTGATGTGCCTGTACAGATGAGTGACATGCACTCGGGGAATGTGTATTTTGAAAGCATTTAGTAGCACATGCTGTGCCTGTGGCCATATTGTACTGTGCCATGATTGCCAAGGACTGTCACAATGTGACGTGCTCATGTGAAGAAATTGTCAATGATAGTGTACCCACGGGCAACTCCTGCTGCGGCCGCAGTGGGGTGTGGGCCACCTGCCTCATCCTCATCATCATCGTCCGGTGCATCTGGCACTTGTATCCATGGTGCCTTGCTGAGTACACATATGTTGTGCAACACACAACATGCAACGATCATCTTGCACACGATGCCTGGGCTGTGCAGGAGCCTCCCACCTGTGATGTCCAGGCACCTGAAACGTGACTTCAACACGCCAAATGTGCGTTCCACGATGCCCCTGGTGCGTTTGTGGGCCGCATTGTACAGCCTCTGGGCCTGTGTGTCCGGGGCTCGGAGGGGTGTCATCATCCAAGCGCAGAGTGCATATCCTTGGTCACCTGTGACTGTGCAGAGAGACATGAGCCAATAGTCAGCCCTGCAAGATGTGATGGCCGGCTCAGTGCCTCATTGGTGTGTGATATGTGTGACCTCGTGATTCCTGCATTATATGTACTGCATGTTGCAAGTGAGCGGCAAAAATGAGTATTACGTAGCCTCACTGCTGCTCCTCCCTCCCCCTGAGCCCATTTACTAGTGTGCGCAGCGCGGTTGCATCACTTTCACCCCTACGGCACACTATTGTCATGCCTGTCTGCGCATGTCCACAAGCCTGACAACGACACAGTGATGTCGTGCGCTGATGGTGGAAGGACAAGTGTGTGTAGGCCTATGGTAAGGACAGGGCAGACACAAATGTAGAGGTCATGCCTGGCTGAACTCGCCATGCGGTTGAGGGTAGACCTTTGGCCTATGCTGTGGAAATAGCGACACACACAACAGTTGGCATGTCTGATCCCTGAGCCAGAGCGGGCTTGCGAACCCTCATTTACCCCTCGGCCGAGCCCGTACTCCGGGGGCATGCTACATAGCAACGTTGTGTATTGCGTGATGGGTGGCGCCTACACTACACCTGAGACACACGCATTAGTTACTGCCTTGGCAAGGCCTACACTTAACCAACCAAGAGCCATGTGTTGAATGACCACACCACTACGCCGTACTGCCATACGACGGTCCACTCCCTCATGCCCACAGGGGGTCCGACACAGATACATGTCCCAGGTCCACCCCACTGCCTGAGGTGACAAGGTTGCGCACACTGTACACAGCACAATGTAATGTGGTGTGGCCCGGGGCCCACATGCATACAGAATGACCACACGGACACACTGAGATAATTAGTGGAACTGGCTACGGGCACGTGCGCCCGGCACCTTTTATTGCCAGGGTCACACGTCCAGTGACGCCTGTGCTGGATGGGTGTTGGGTAGTGTAAGCCACCCCTCAGGGGTTGGATGGTGATGGCAACAACTACAACAGTGATCATACAATCAGGAGTTCAAAGTACAAACAGCAAGGGTCCATGACTTGAGCTGCACAGAGTCTGTGGCCCCAGATGCTCAGTGGCCGGCACAGGCACACCGCCACTGGACGGTGCCTTGCGATGCACTGAGGTAGGGCCACAGGATCTGAGCGGGTCCTCGTTGATGTCCAAGGAGAATGTCGTGGAGTGTTACAGGGGACAGTGGAAGGTGTCCATCCAGGGCATGACGCAGAGGGGAGGAGCAAGCAGAGACAGGCAATATGGAGGAGTTGAATGCTACAGTCTCCTCTTTCCCACACTGTCAGTACCAGCTACATGATGATGAAGACAACCCCCAGGCCATAGACTCAGACGCCACCAACGTTCAACCAGAGAGTGTCCATGACTCCCGTGGCACAGAGTCAGTGGCACCAGAGCCGGAAGGGGATGCAGTCAGCGATGAGGCCTGTAGAATGATATAAACTCTGAAATTAACAAATCAAGACTCAGTTCCAATTGTGTGTCCTACTCGACCGCAGTGTGTGCCGGAGGCAGCGGTCAGCGCGGGGCACCCGCTGTGCAGCCAGCTCCTCCAGGATCTCTAACACACAGCGTTGAAATGGCATGTGGAAAAGATTCCTGGTTGACAGAGTTGGTGGCACCACATCGAAGGGAGTATAGGGATATAAACGATGCCATAAATATGTACTCTGCCATTGTGTAATCAAGACTCAGTTCCAAATGTGTGACCTACTTGACCGTAGTCTAGGCCTGAGGCAGCGGAGGAGTACGTCAACGAAAAAGGAGTAAAGCGGGCCTGTGTTGCGGAGGCCGTGATGGTCTGAGGAGGCTTCAGAAAAACAAAATAAGGGAGTGAAGAGGTAGCGTCCCGAGGGACACTGACGGTGGATACGTCCTCCTCGAATCAGTAGTCAGTAAAACATCAAGATCCACCATATGGGCAGTGATCTAAATGATGAAACAAGGGGACCAATAGTGGATGGGGATAAGAAAGTTGTAAGCCTACTCCATGATAGGACATACACAAAGGTTGTTTAAATACCCCTCACACACCAAAGGGCCCTTGATGTCATGCTTCATCATTGGGGTCTTCCCATCCCACTGTGGGATGGGCGTGCTACGACCAGCGACTACGCGGAGCACTAATCTAACAACTATGTGTGGTGCAAGGGTAGTGAGAAGAAGGGTCAAAAGTGAAGTTAAAAGGAACTGGCCTCATAGACATAAGACAATTTAATAGGTCGTTGAGGCTGAACCTAATAAAAACTGTGATTTGGAATGGTCATGCGTATAATGAGCTGACGTTCCTAAAAGTCAACATGTTTGAAGCTCAAGGCTTCTTCATCAGGACTGAAACGATCCCTTCAGTACTCACTTAATATCTAAAAGTGAAAATAGTTATATACAAAAATGAAAAATTTTGCAAATATTCATGCAATATGAAGTACCTGTTTGTACTCCTATACGTTAATCTGTTTGTACTACTATGTGTTAATCTGAAAAAAGAAAGAAAAAAGAAAAATTAAGGGTATTAGTTGCGCCACAGACCTGAAAGACAGCACATGTGTCAAAGTGACTGTTTATAAAAAAAAATAATGCTATCGTGGTACATGGACCTGTGAAAGAAATGGGGAAAAAGAGGAAAACATACAAAGACACACTACATGTAACATAAAACACACACTCTATTCGTGACTATTGTAATCAAAAGGCGGTGTGTAGAACAATGTATACACACAATACATACAATGTATGAATGGGTGTATTGCCCCATGAGCCTCAGGTACAGATGAGCAGGAAGAAGTCACTAGTTACTGCAGGAGAAAAAGCATTTAAAATAAAGAGAAACGGTCAGGTGGTAATCGTCCCTTCTCGAGTGATTAACGAAAATCTCGGACTGTGACGGCTATGCCGTACTTACGTGTTACTCGACAAAATTATTGCCCTATACTGCTCACCCGCGGCTCCGTTGCATGACTAGGGAGTGCGGGGAGCAGCTATTTATACAAAAGCATCGAGAGGAAAATGGGTTCACCTGCGAAGCTGACGCCGAAAAAAAACCAAACCGGAAGAGAGCTTTCATGCCCGATTATCATTGCGCACTGGAGCGCTAACTCCAAAGCACGGCGGAAATGAGTATTCAGTCCATGTTAGGGTGGAAGTGAGAAAGGAGCTTAGTCCTCCTCCCCTGTATTCTTCAACATTAAGACTGTAATGATGCTGCGAGAAAACCAAAACGGAAGGGAAACTTCCAGGTTTGATTGTAATTGCGTACTAGAGCGCTGACTCCAGTGCACTACGGAAAGGAGTATTCCGTGCGCGTTTTTAGAGATCGAGGTGTATGTAAATATGGGGACATACGAAAAGGGTCTGAACGATGAAATTCCGTGGGCACAGTTAACAGACTGTAAGTAGTCACCACACCTGTCCATTCCCCTCATTACTATATACTGGGTACATACTGTATCAGAGTGTTCGGCCCCTATGTATAGAGGTCTATATAACACACAGGCGACCTCCTTACATCTTAATTACACTTGACTTGGCACGATTTTTTAAGCATACCATTCATTACTATTCTGTCTCTGGACCCTCACAATGTTAGATATCGCATGTGACTATGTACCATTTGTGAATGCACTTTTTTCGCCTCCTAGAGAACTTTATTCGTATTCCTATTCGGGTGACTAAAGAATTGACCTCTCACTTTTTTTCAGATAACCACACGCAGCATTGGGCAATAATCATGCTGTTTTTAAGATCCCGGGTTATTTACATACACCTAGATCTCTAAAAACGCGCACGGAATACTCCTTTCCGTAGTGCACTGGAGTCAGCGCTCTAGTGCGCAATTACAATCAAACCTGGAAGTTTCCCTTCCGTTTTGGTTTTCTCGCAGCATCATTACAGTCTTAATGTTGAAGAATACAGGGGAGGAGGACTAAGCTCCTTTCTCACTTCCACCCTAACATGGACTGAATACTCATTTCCGCCGTGCTTTGGAGTTAGCGCTCCAGTGCGCAATGATAATCGGGCATGAAAGCTCTCTTCCGGTTTGGGTTTTTCGGCGTCAGCTTCGCAGGTGAACCCATTTTCCTCTCGATGCTTTTGTATAAATAGCTGCTCCCCGCACTCCCTAGTCATGCAACGGAGCCGCGGGTGAGCAGTATGGGGCAATAATTTTGTCGAGTAACACGTAAGTACGGCATAGCCGTCACAGTCCGAGATTTTCGTTAATCACTCGAGAAGGGGACGATTACCACCTGACCGTTTCTCTTTATTTTAAATGCTTTTTCTCCTGCAGTAACTAGTGACTTCTTCCTGCTCATCTGTACCTGAGGCTCATGGGGCAATACACCCATTCATACATTGTATGTATTGTGTGTATACATTGTTCTACACACCGCCTTTTTGATTACAATAGTAACGAATAGAGTGTGTGTTTTATGTTACATGTAGTGTGTCTTTGTATGTTTTCCCTCTTTTTCCCCATTTCTTTCACAGGTCCATGTACCACGATAGCATTATTTTTTTTTATAAACAGTCACTTTGACACATGTGCTGTCTTTCAGGTCTACGTGAGACAACGCCGTGTGTGGCGCAACTAATACCCTTAATTTTTCTTTTTTCTTTCTTTTTTCAGATTAACACATAGTAGTACAAACAGATTAACGTATAGGAGTACAAACAGGTACTTCATATTGCATGAATATTTGCAAAATTTTTCATTTTTTGTATATAACTATTTTCACTTTTAGATATTAAGTGAGTACTGAAGGGATCGTTTCAGTCCTGATGAAGAAGCCTTGAGCTTCGAAACATGTTGACTTTTTAGGAACGTCAGCTCATTATACGCATGACCATTCCAAATCACAGTTTTTATTAGGTTCAGCCTCAACGACCTATTAAATTGTCTTATGTCTATGAGGCCAGTTCCTTTTTAACTTCACTTTTGACCCTTCTTCTCACTACCCTTGCACCACACATAGTTGTTAGATTAGTGCTCCTGCGTAGTCGCTGGTCGTAGCACGCCCCATCCCACAGTGGGATGGGAAGACCCCAATGATGAAGCATGACATCAAGGGCCCTTTTGGTGTGTGAGGGGTATTTAAACAACCTTTGTGTATGTCCTATCATGGAGTAGGCTTACAACTTTCTTATCCCCAGGTCTGAGGAGGCTGCCAAGGTCGCGGGCTTCGGGCTTGGAGCTTGCGCCGGCACGTGGTGGGCCCTCTTTGACACACGCCGGTGTCTGCAGGTGAGCAGTGAGGCCTGGCTGCGCAGGGGCGGGCATGACGGGTTGGGGGACCAGCGGCCCGGGGTGCAGCAGGCGAACAGGATCGCAGGCCACCCCGCACACGGTGACGGCATCGGCCTCGTGGTGGGGTGGGAGCAGCCGCCCTGGCAGATGCTTTGGGCATTCCGGAAGAGAACCACGCCCAGTGCTACGTGCTTTTTATTCACACCCCTGTGCTGGTCTGGCGTCCTCCGGGCCAGCCCACTCATCACACGCTTACAGGAGAGGAACTCACAAGCTACATTTCCGCGATCTTCCCCACTGGCTGGGGTGACATGGTTGCGTCCACTGTCCAGTACACTCCAAACACCAGCAGTGCATGTAGACATGGCTGTGTCTTTGGTCTGCATACTGCAGTCTGTCCAGCACATCTCCGCCACACTTGGCATTGTGTACATACTCATTCATGGGTCACTTGCCTCCTTCGCACATGCCTGGTTCCCACCTCTCCCCACATTCCGGTATTGTGTGGCTGAGGTGCCATGCCATCGATGGCTCATGTACATGGCTGACCAAGGTTGCCACAGTAAGTTGTGCTGTCGTGTCTGGTAGGGGGGCATGTTGTTTTGCATGTTGTATGTAATTTTGTGACGTGTGCAGTGCCAGAGTTGTGAGATGCATGATTGTGGGGTTGAGGTGTGTGGTGTGTTCATTTGGTACTTGCCAACGGGCAGTGCATTCCCATGGCTGCCATCCTGGAAGCGCTGGTTGATGTTGGACTGTAGGAAGATGAAGGGATCATGCACACTGCCTGGGTAGTTGGCCATGACATTGGTGAGGAGTCCCCTGTGGTCCGCTATTGCCTGCACGTTGATGGGATGCGTGTGCTTTCTGTTGGGGTATTGTGTGCGGTGTTGGCAGGGGGCACAAGTGGGACAAGTGTGCAGTCGATTGCCCCCGACACGTGCGGGGATCCAGCTTTGGCGTATAGTCCTTGCTTGGTCTCCAGCTGTTCCTGCGCATTGTGTGGGACGTATGGGTGCTGGGGTCCCCAGCTGGTGAGGGCATCCAGGACAGGTGTGAGGAACTTGGATGGGGCTGGCTGTGGGACTCCTCCGACTCGGGCGGTTGTTGTTTGGGAGGATGCCAGAGGCCAACAGGTGCAGCACAGCCTGCAGCTTTGTCTGCGGAGGGATGTTGGTTGTCCGCTGTGTTGGTACCTTCAGCCTGTGGGCAATGATGTTCAGGATGCGGAGGATGGTTGTCCTTTTGGGCCTGTAGTGGGCATTGGGATTGTCTGGTGTTAGGCCTGTGGGGCTTGTGCATTTCCTGAAGGTCCGCTGTCTTTGTCTGCGCTGCCTCTGTGGTGGTCCGGGGAGGGACGGGGGGTCCGTTGGGGGGTGGCGGTCCTGGGGGGTGGCGGTCCTGGGGGTGGTGGCGGTGGGTGTTGTTGCCCTCTCGGGGCTCCGGGGTACATGGTGAGTGGCTCCATGCCATCTGTTGTTCTTCAGGTGTGGCTGTGGGCTGGGCTCCCTTTTCTTGTGCAGGTTGACGTCCGACTTTGCACCAGGTCAGAGCAGGTGTTAATTTCCGGCTGGTAACGCACCGTATCGCCTGTTTTGTGTTCCTATCGCCGATGTGGCTGGTCCTTGAGAATGTTGCGTTGTGGTGTTTTCGCGGGTTTTTGCTCGGGAACGCCCACTCTGCATCTCATTAGCGTTAGTTGCCGGGGTCATCTGTGGTGATGTTTTTTGCAACTGCTTTCGCAGGAAAACTGGTGTTATGGGCTGTTAGCACCAGCTTGTGAATGGGGCGATAAATTTAGCGCGACTTTGGATGCGTTAAAGTGCCGATAACTCGGCGATAGCTCCTTGAGAATATGCCCCTGAGTGTTTAAAGTGACATGTTCTGCCACACACCACTCCTCTGTTCCCAGCTCTGAGCAGTGGTGGCCCATCATTACAAGTGTTGTGACACCGCCCACTCGCTTTTCCAAAGCATGATGAGTGTCTGTTAGGCTAAGCCAAGGCCAGCCTGACAGACACTCACCCATGTCAGGGTCAGGCAGCCAGGCACCTTACACACCTGGCTGCCTGAGCCAAAGTTTCCCTCACGTAAGATCCCACAGCCCTGAGGACAGTGACCTCATCAGCCAGGTGAAGTCCTGTGGGATCCACCCCCCTCATGACGAAGAGAAGCACAACTGATAGAGTCAGCCCTGGGCACTTCAGGATTAAGCCCTAAAGTTCCCATGGCTTAAGGTCTATCAATGATGCCTCACACCACCCTTCCCCAACTCGTCACAGAGTGGGGTGTGATCAGCAAGTTTCTTCACCGATTACTGACCCTCTTGTAACTGGGACCTCCCAGCGCCTTGAAGGGACTATTCCGTTGCTGTCACCACATTGACAGTCAGCACCTTGAGGCAGAGTGTGGTGCTAGGGGTAGAACTGTGCAGCCCCTGCAATGGTGGTGCATGGCTCTCTTTACAAATTAAGCACTGAAACTATGGGCATAAATATTTGATACTAAACTCATGATGCAATATTCTCTTTTTTTTTTTATTTTAAAGTAACTTTAACCCTATGGGTCCAGTGCTGCTTCAAGGGTCACACGATTAAATAAAAAAGGTGCTGCTGACACTCCAAATAATACAAGGCTGCACATGTACCCAGCTTAACTATTGCTGTCATATACTTGCCTTTCGAATTCTGCTTGTTAAAAAGCGGCATGTGAATTACTATTGGTCCTCCAGCTGCTCCATTATTCTGTTCCTCAAATATGTAGCAGGAGTAATTGGCGATGGTTCCTTCCCCCGGTGGGATAGCTTTAAATGGGAAGGGGATGTTGTTTGCAGAGCTGTATTGTGCAGCCTTTTCGAGAGTCTAGAATAGAGAAAAGAGTTGTTTAGCAGTTCAGCTAAACTGCATTTACTTTTGAGATGCCCACTATATTTCTCAACACCAAAGTGCTGAAAATATTTATGAAAAACATAAGTGGTGAACATTCTATTATTTTGCCTTGGGGACAATACTACCTTGCAACAACCTTTCTCATGAACTCTGATCCCAACACTGCCACTTACAGAATGCGCATGTGCCTGTCGCGGTTGCCATCTGGCCAGTTTTCTGCCAGCACCATCAGTATTTTAATGTGCCAGCCGGTACACAAATTTGCAAAATCACCTTAAGGCGGTATCTTTATCACTTATCTGTATATACTTCAGACACCAGATATAAATAGAAAACACTTGTCATTATGCCCTAGAGCTGCGTTAACGACCCCTGACTATTAAATAAAGTAAATACAGACAGAAAAGTGACGTTACAAATGAAGTCAGTCGATTTTATTTATATTCCTATTTAGTACCACGCCCAGGCCTTTGCACGCTCATAAAACTACAGCAAATGGCCGGTATTTTGGACTGGTGGCAACTCTAGCCACGTACTAACTGTAAGGAGCTAATAATCTCTTGGTGATAAGGTTTCCTTTTCGTTGCTACTTTGGCTAATTCCAGCCAAATACAAGGAAAGACACTAGTTCTAGCTCTGAATGGGTGGGATGGTGAAGAAAATGATTGTGCATTGCAGTGACAGATCACTCAATAGAGCTGCTCTGTTTCTTTTCTTGATCCAGAATATGTTGCACTCTCATCTTTCTACCATCCATGGTGATTCCAGCAAGTACCTCTCCCCCTTCAGTCCCGATCACTGCCAGCACGTGTGCCCGCTCTCTCCTTGTCACCCAGTCGCAGGTAATAAGCATGGTTGCCACCTTTTCAGAGAAACATACCGGCCATTTGTTCATTTTTCCAGATTCTGCAAAAGGCCCGGACATCATATTTAAATAGAACTTTATATAAAATTGTCTTTATTTATTTTACATGGCCTGCTTTGTTTACTCAGCCAAGGAGCATTAAGGCAGTTATAGAACGCGTTTTAAAGTGCTTTCTTAGATTTACTGTATCAGCCAGGACTAAAATACTGGTTATGCTGGTAAAAAAAATGGCCAGATGCCAACCCTAGCAGCAGCTTGTACAGAAACAGTGGGCGAATGCCATAATGGGTGGAAAGAGATTTCGGTTGCAGTCGTCATGCAGAACCCACTAGGACTCAGATTTACAAAATTTCATGCCACACCATGCAACATCTAAATTTTCTGTGATGCTCTGCACT
The DNA here is from genome assembly GCA_963921515.1 of Calotriton arnoldi. Taxonomy (NCBI): domain Eukaryota; kingdom Metazoa; phylum Chordata; class Amphibia; order Caudata; family Salamandridae; genus Calotriton; species Calotriton arnoldi. The sequence continues at coordinate 2,640,142 of CAWUFW010001420.1, read as the reverse complement.
GCATGAAACAGAAAATATAACGAAGAGCTATAACTGCAAAGCTTGAGGAGATATTTACAAGGGCATTGCGCCACAGCAGCGTCACTTTTTCCGACGCTTCGGTGGTGCACTGCCCTGCTCCATATTTACAAGTTGGCCTGAGCCACTTTGCATGGCTTAACGCTGCCTTGTAAATATTGACCTCATCGCAGCACCTTTCTGCAACAAAGTGGGGGCCAATGAGTGTTACTTGGGGCGTACCTACGCAACACCCATTGCTTTTTGACACTGCCCCAGATTTACAAGGATCTGTAAATCTGAGGCAGCGCCAAAAACTAACGCCTTTGAAAAGGAGGCGTTTGAGTGGTGCAACAAGGAGAAATACTTTTATTTCTCCTCATTTTTTGCTCTTTCTATATGTGCTGCATTCTGCAGCACACATAGAAGGAGCAAAATGCCATTAATGATTGTTTTTGTGCAGGAAGGTGTCCCTTCCAGCACAAACACAATTATCCCTGCAATGCAGGCACCCTTGAACCATGGTGCAAGGTTGCCTGCGCTGGCACTAGGCAGCTTTTTTAGCACTGATGCAACGGAAAACACAGGGGTGTGTCATGTTCTTGTCAATACGGCGCATCCCTGCATTTTTTAAATGATGCAGCGTGGCACTGCTAAATTGCATGCAGCACCGCGCTGAGCCATTTAGTTGTAAATATGCCCATTGGTCTGCTGCTGACGTCACTCCCTCCGCTGGGGCACAAACAGGTTTACTTCTGCATAGTCTCAACATGCCACTGAGGCAAGTGCGCCCTGTAGGACATGTTTTGTAATTTGTAATGAAGGAACCATTCCAGTACAATTTCTTATGCGTAAAGAAACACAGAAGGTTCCTAAGTATTAGGTGTATTCTATGCATTGCAGCACAGATACACTGGGTCTATTTGTGGGAGAACATCATCAGTCACGGCTGCCATTAATCACGGGTGGGGAAGCGGGGGGTCGCGCCGTGAGGGTCGCGCGGGAGGGGTGGGGTTTAATTTGCAAATACAAAACTTACCTGCCTGCCGGCCGGGTCTTGCGGTTTATCGGCGCCTGTTCCTGAACAGGAAGCAGGCGGCCTCCCTCCCCTCCCCTAAGCCAATCACAACGCTGCAATGGCAGCGTTGTGATTGGTGGGGATGCCGCCCAGCCAGGGGCTTACGGGGAGGCTATGTTCTCCATGTAGGCTGCTTTGCAGCCTGCATGGAGAAAGGGCAGAGTGCGCATGACTGGTTTGGGAGGCCCCAGAGGGCCGTCCAAACAGTCATTGCGCCCTCAGGAGTGGGCATACCAAACCTCCCCTGCTCGCAGAGCAGCCCCTCCCACCCGCGGCCCGCAACTAAACATAAAATGGTAATAACGGGACGTTATTACCATTTTATGTTTCTGCTTCTCGCACTGCGATAAGCAGTGGGGCGACGCTCCTCCGCCCTAGTGGAGGAGCTGCCCCTGAAAAGAATGCATTCCCCTTGCTTGCATTTCCTTCCAGTAGGCATTAGTTTATGGCTCAAAGCCATATCTGGCTATCTTAGTAGATCAGGCATTGCTTCAAAAGCTATAGGTGTTTGTATTGATCTAGTCTCATTAATGTCCTTGACACTAAGCAGCATAAAGTGGATTTGGCACTAAGAAAAGGCCACCTTTTCAGCACAATACCCCCTTGGGTGCTGGGAAATGAATCACTGCTGCCCCTTTGCCTCACTCTAGTGCCACCTCAAGGTCATAGTAAATCTGGACCTGGGAGTTTAAGTATTTGGTTTATTTGACGTGTGCTTCATACGTTTCCTTTGTTATTTTTTTGTTTGATATAAAGCACTTTTATATCAGCTGTAATTTATTCATTGTAATCTGTAAAATTACAAATCAGATTATATGGTGCCTGGTTTATACCCCATGAGGCTTGAAAAATAAATAAATCGATTGATTTATACACTTACGTCTGGGGGGTATCTCCCTGTTTTTGGACAAACTATATAGTTTTATTCTCTAGCACAGTATGTTATTCTTTCTAATTTAAGGCTTTGACATTTTATTATGGGACTTTTGATACAGTTTACACTAGTGTCTAGACATCTAAAAAACTGTGGTGGGTCTGCATCACTACAGCTCTAACTTCACTTTCATTAGATCATTAGTTCCAGAGATAGCCCCCATGACATTAAAATTGGGCCAGTACAGTCTCCCCGGACTCAACGATCCATCAATTCTGTCTTCACTGATATGTGCATTCCTTACAAATATCGACTCACATTAACACATAGCACATTGGAGTGAGGAGGAAGGTAGGTTGTTAGATTTAGTGCACACTGCATCACCTCTGTAGAACTTTTGACAGCTTCTTCTGCAGGCACAGTCAAATGGGAGAAAAGAAAGCGAAGGTGATTTGTAGAGCAGAGGAGGTTGGCTACTGAAGAGAATGATGCATAGAAAGTAAGAAGAAAGAAAGAAGAGAAACACAAATCATGTGATGTACCATGAAATAATCAGAGATTTACCGCAAAAGTATTGTCTGTCCCAACCTCAAGGTCGACGATCAACGACACACCGCGTGCAGCTTGGAGAGCCTGTGGATAAGGAGTCCGCATGCCTAATCCACCATCAATTAGGTATAATTTTGAAGGATCTGTAGAGTCTTTGGAAAAAGAACCGCATGAAATAAGCAATCAAACTATGATATTATTAGTACAGGTATGAAATTGATGCAGAACGAACATCTATGTGAGTCTGTGGTTTCAAGAAGAAAAACAAATTATACCAATTCATGCAGAGTATAGTTTAGGCCACATGTACTGAAATATCGATTGTAAAACAAGCATTTACAATACGTCTCGCATTGTTTTTGAGTTAGAGCTATCGGCATTGCAATAGAAAGGTTTTTTACAGTGTCTACACTTGTAAGCATCCATATTTCTACTGCCAGTATGTTAATGGACTCTGAATGCCACCCCCTTGTGGCCCACAATGGTGCGTTTTAGAGAAGCACCGCCATAAGTTACTGTTGGGGGGAGGCATGCACTGTTGTGAGAGGGGTGAGGGGAAGCGCACAGGGAGATTAATAGTGGCACAGCGTGCGCCGAAAAAAGAAGCATCCACAAAGGTTTATGAGTAGCCCCCCTTTAAAAATAAAATGTAAAACCCCGTTTTTAAAAGCACTTGCTTTTTAAATATGTTTTGGGAGGCAGCGGCGAAGCCCTCCTGTCAGCGGCTGTCAGCTGGAGCGGCGATGGCGACGCTGAGATTTGTAGCAGTCTCCTGTCTCCAGAAGCGGATAGGGGAGGGCCATAGTTCTAGGGAACAAACGTATGCTAGGGATTTTGCTGCCGTATAAGCAGCGATGGGCAGGGCAAAAAAATTGGGTACTGGGATATAAAAAGAAACGTTCAAAAGCTCTAACATTTCCTAAACAATTAGATGTTGGGAGTCATTTAAATTTCTAGTCAACATAAAGGATAGAAGCATTTTTAGAATAATGTTAAGTGTTGGGCTTGGGTATGCACAGTTGTGGGATGAGTGAGGTGGTATGGGGAAGGGCACGGGGAGAGTAAGAGCGGCACAACGGGTGCCGAAAAATGAAGCAGCCATGAAGGTTTCATGGCAGGAACATGAGCAGAGGCAGGCTGTTAGACCTGCTGGTTTAGATGCTTTGGGCACTTTGCCACTGCTGATCAGTGCCAAAGTGCAAGTGCTCCCTGGTTAAATTGTTATTGTGATTGGCTATCCATGATTGGTATATTTGCTTTACCAATAAGTCACTAGTAAAGTGCACTAAGTGTGGCAGGACTGGTGATTCAAATGCTACTAGTGGGCCTGCAGCACTGATTGTGCCACCCACAGAAGTAGCCCTAAAATGGTGTCTCAGGCCTGCCACTGCAGTGCCTGTGCGCAGTTTGTGAACTGCCATGTTGTCCTGGCCAGTGTACACACTTTCCAGGCCTAACCCTTCCCTTTTCTTACACATTGGACACCCCTATGGTAGGCCCAAGGTACCCCCTAGGCAGGGTGCAGTGTATGGAAAGGTAGGACATGTACTAGTGTGGGTAACATGTCCTGATAGTGAAATCCTGCCAATTTCTGTTTTTCACTATTGAAAGACTATCTTGCCCATAGGATAACATGGGGAATGCTGTGTAACATGGTTACCTGCATATCTTCCCATAGCAGCAAGATAGAAAGTTGGAATCTGGTACTCCTGAACTCAGAATTTAATTACACATCTTTTAGTGAAGATGGTTTTAAATTCTAAGTTTGGAAATAGCACTTTTAGAAAGTGGCTATTTTCTTGTTCAACCTTTCTGTGTACCTCTGCCTGTTTGTTTGTGAGTGACAGGGGCTGGGGGTGGCTGCAGGAGGCTGGGTGAGTCAGCACTAGGCTGAATAGACCTATCTGCATGTAGAGTGGTGGGAGGAGTAGCACCTGGGTCTGAATAGGTCTGTGCCTGCCTTCCACAATGCTGGCTCCACCTCCTGCGGTGTGTCTGATGACCCTGGCCCACACTCACAAAGGAAGGAGAGGTGCCCTGGCAGAATGCACCCTGAACTTAGTTTGGACTGGGTCCAGGACCCCTCACACATGCAGAACAAAGACTTTTGGGGTATACATACTAGAGCTGAAACCCCTGAACTTTAGACTACTTTTGGAATCAAGAAGAATCCCTGCCAAAGAAGATCAGCTGAAGAGACTGAAGGAGAAGTACTGCCCAAGTGTGTCTAGGGCTGGCCTACAATTTGCTGTTTCTACTGAGGAGAAGATCTAGGGGACTTTGCTGTGTGCTGTGTCCCCCCGCTTGAAAAAGGACTTTGCTGAGTGCTGTGTCCATCTGAAGAAAAGTCTCCAAAGGCCTGAGAAGAGCTGGCCTCCTGTTTCTGAAGTCCCAGGCACAAATGGACTTCACCCCCAGCCTCCCTGAACTTCCTTGCTGGGAGTTCCAGTCTGTCAGGAGGGCCTGTAACTGTGTGTGAGGCCTCTCTTGCTGTTGGGAGCTGATAGCGCGACGCAGAGAGAGAAGCGTGACGCCACCGCAGCAGCCGCTGTCGCATCATCGCGAAGCGTGTCGCCGCTGCCGCTGTTCGCTGCCGCAACTCCGGAGAAGCGTGTCGCCGTCACCGAGGGTGTCGTCGCATCAGCGGAGAAGCGTGTTGCATGGCCGTCGCATCGCTGAGGAAGCGCACCGCTGCTGATCACCGCCCCCTCACCGGAGAAGCGTGTCGCCGTCACCGAGGGTGTCGTCGCAACACCAGAGAAGCTTGTCGCAGGGCCTGTCGCTGCTCCAAAGATCACTGAGTTCACCGCACAGCCGTCGGGCGTGCACGCATCGCATCTACAGTGTCGCATCGCAACAAAGACGCCATTTCATCGCATAGCATCGCACCGGATCAGCGCAACGCATCAAGGCGCCATTTTGTCGCACCGGAACCGGCGCGCAGGAAGAACCGACACATCGCCTTCACTGCGCCCCTTTTGCTTGATTTGCGTTATGCATCCCAGGTACTTTGAGACTGAAAGTGTCGCATTTGAGATCTACAAGTTTATTTTTGCAACAACCCTTTTTAAAGACATTCTACTGAGTTTTGTATGTTGGGTTTTTGTCGTTTTGGTCTTGTTTAAGTTTAGTAAAGATATATTATTTTTCTAAACTGGTGTGGAGTCCAATTGTGGTGTTTTCACTATGTTACTGTGAGTGTTGGTACAAATACTTTACACATTGCCTTTGGGATAAGCCTGTCTCCTCATGCCAAGCTACCAAGGAGGTGAGCAGGGGTTATCTAAAGTGTGTATCCCCCTTACCCTGACCAGAAGCAAGGGTCCCTATTTGGACAAAGGTACCTACCTCTGCCAATTAGAGACCCCCAGTTCTAACATTGGTGGTCAGCGGTGAGGATTTTAACTTGTATTTGTACTTGACCCACAGTGATTGGTGTACATCACTAGTTTAGTGCAGACCACTACGCAACCACAAAGGCAGAATTGGAGTTCCACATTGAGGATTTGTATTCCTACAAGGTAGACCAGCTTAAACAATTCTGCAAAGATTTGGGATGTCACACAAGGAGTAGCGCTAAGAAAGAGGAGCTACAAAAGGCCTTAAAAGCCTGGTGGGAGGCCAGAGGAGCTGCAGGAGGAGATGATGCAAATGAGGAGGTGGGATACCAGGGGAATTTGTTTCGGCCACAGGATTTGCCTGTGCCAGGAGCAGCACCCAAGGCTGTCAGCATCCATTCCGCAGGAAGTCTCTCCCGGGAAGAGCGGGAAGAGAACCAAAGGATCAGGGAACATGAGCTAGAAGTCATGAGGCTCAAGATGAAGCAATTGGAAATGGAAAAAGAAATCCAGCACAAGACAGAGGAGAGGGCTCGTGCCTTGGAGGAAAGGAAATTGCTTTTGGCTCATGAGTTGAGCATCAGAGAGCTGGACCTGAAGGCCAAACAATTGGAGTCCAGCTCAAATGCCGGCAGCGCACAGCCAGTGCAAGGGGGTAAAGTATACATACCCAAGAATCTAGTGCAGAATTTCCAGAAGGGACAGGATATTTTTGCATGGTTTGAGTCATATGAGATGTCTTTGAGGATGCATGAGGTGCCTGAAAAGAGCTGGGGGGCGGGCCTGTGGAAGCATTTTGAGGCGTCAGGGACCGCAGTTTTGACACCTTTAGAAAAGGAGGGTGCCCTGACTTATGCCAAAATGAAGGAGGCTTTATGCCTCAAGTATGGGCTCACCCCAGAACAGTATAGAGTGAGGTTCAGGAACTCAAAGAAGAATGACTCAGGCACTTGTGTTGAATGTGTGAGAATGTACACCTGCGCATTGGAAGGTTGGATGAAGGGCAGCAAAGTTACTGATTATGAGGGGTTGTGCCATCTAATTAGTTGGGAGCACTTGAGCAGTCTATGTGTTCCAGAGCTGCGCCAGCATCTTTTGGATAGTAAGTTAACTAATCCTAGTGAGCTTGCTAAGGAGGTGGCCCGCTGGACCAGCACCAGGGTCCACAAGGGGATTGTGGGTACCACAGCCAAGGTGGGCAGTGTCCCCAGCAGAAGAGTGGAGGGGACAAAGGTAATCAAAGGAGTTCTCTAAAGGGCCCCAAAATAATGCAGAGGGAAAGGAGTCCCAGCCCCCCCAGCCTAAGACGTCGCAGCCCCCTAAGGGCGGGCGTAGTAACTTTCCGGGTCCCCCCATGTGTTACAACTGTAACGAGAGAGGACACATAGCCCCTAAGTGCCCCAAGAAGTCCCAAGCACCCACTGGTGCTCCGTCACTGGGTTTAGTGAGTGTTGCTTTGGGAGAAGAATTAGTTTCCAGTGAGGGGGGGAGCAAGCAGTCATGACCCTTGTCTCGCTAGGAGACAGAGAGATGGTCCAGGAGTCCTACTTGCCTGAGAACACTAAAAAGTACAGGCAGTGGGTGACCATCAATGGGAGGAGGGTGGAGGCTCTGAGAGACACAGGAGCCAGCATGACATCCGTGAGGTGTCAGTGGGTGTCTGAGGAGCAGGTCATTCCTGATGCACTTCACCCTGTAGTTGCAGCGGACAACTCAGTACGCCTCTGCAAAGTGGCGCAGGTTCCCTTTGAGTGGGGGGGGGGTCTCAGGTTCCTTGAAGGTCGTGGTTAGTCGATCCATGCCTGTAGACTGTCTGCTAGGAAATGACCTGGAGAGGTGGAACGCCAGGCTCATTTGGAGATGTTGGGTCTGCCTGAGTGGGTTTGTGTGACCACTCGGTCAATGGCAGCCAGTAGGGGTAACCAAGCGGACCTGGAGCCTGAAACAGTGGCCCAGGTACCTGCCAGGAAGAAGAAGGGCAGGGGGCATGGGAAACCAGCCCCCACAATTCCCACGGTCCAGGAGGAGGCAGAACCTGAGGGGGATGCCCTAGAACCTACAGGGGAACAGATAGCCGAACTGGGAGACCTGCCCGAGCTGACCCATTGGCAGCAAGAAGGAGGTCTCTCCAGGGAGGAGTTCTGCGGGCGCAGAGAGAATGCCCTTCTCTCATTGGTATGCGGAAACAGGCCGCAGACCAGGCAGCAGGTGGCGAGTCCAAGAATCATCTCATTTACTGGGAGGACGGGTTACTCTATAGTGAGCCTAAGGTCGCTGAGCCCAGTGCAGCCCGTGTGCTGGTGGTACCCGAGCGCTTCAGGGCCTTCATAATGGGTCTGGCTCATGACATGCCTCTCGCAGGTCATCTGCAGCATGACAAGACCTACCAAAGGCTTGTCACCCACTTTTACTGGCCCCAGATGAAGACGCACGTTGGTACACACTGTAGGACTTGCCAGACTTGCCAAGCAAGTGGCAAGAGTGGAGGGAAGTGTAAGGCTCCCCTCCAACCCTTTCCCGTAGTGAGCACCCCTTTCGAGCGCGTGGGCATCGACATTGTGGGGCCTCTGGAACCCAAGACAGCCTTAGGCAACAAGTTTATCTTGGTCTTGGTGGACCATGCCACCCGGTACCGGGAAGCTGTCCCTCTCCGGACAATCACTGCCCCCGTGGTGGGCCGTGCATTGATGGGGATCTTTTCCCATGTGGGGTTCCCCAGAGAGGTGGTCTCCGACCGGGGTACCAACTTCATCTCGAAGTACAAGAAGTCTTTGTGGGAGGAGTGTGGGGTAACTTACAAGTTTACCACTCCTTACCATCCTCAAGGAAATGGGTTGGTTGAGAGATTCAACCGAACCCTGAAAGGCATGATAATGGGCCTTGCGGAGCCCATGAGACGGAAGTGGGATGTCTTCTTACCAGGCCTGTTGTTTGCCTACAGGGAGGTGCCTCAGAAGTCCTTAGGGTTCAGTCCCTTTGAACTCCTGTATGGCCACCCTGTTAGAGGACCTCTCAGTCTGGTGAAGGAGGGTTGGGAGAAATCCCCTGGTAAGACCCCCCAGGATGTGTTCAGCTATGTGCTGGCCTTCCGCAACCAGACTCAACGCTTCAGGAAACTCACTCAGGTGAACCTGGAAGCTAGCCAGGAAGAAATTAAAAGATGGTACGACCGGAATGCCACTCTGGTCGAATTTCAACCTGGGCAGAAGGTGTGGGTGATGGCGCCAGAGGAGCCTTGTGTGCTCCAAGACAAGTGGACTGGGCCATATGAGGTGGTGGAGCGCAAGAGCGATGTAACCTATCTGGTTGACTTGCAGTCTCCCAGGAACCCTTTGAGGGTCCTACACGTGAACCGCCTCAAGCCACACTTTGAGAGGTCTGATGTGACAATGCTCCTTGCCACAGATGATGGGATGGAGGAGGAAAGTGACCCTCTTCCTGACCTCCTGTTAGCAGAGGAGCAAGATGGGTCAGTGGATGGGGTAAACCTCTCTCCCACACTGACCCCAGAACAGCAGAGGGACTGTCGCCATGTGTTGGGTCAGTTCGCCTCCCTGTTCTCCCTGACACCAGCAGTCACCAATTGGTGCGTCCATGATGTGGACACTGGGGACAGCCTACCTGTGAAGCAGAAATTTTACAGGGTAGCTGACAAGGTCAGGGCCAGCATCAAGGAAGAAGTTTTCAAGATGTTGGCGCTAGGGGTGATTGAGCCCTCAAGCAGCCCGTGGGCTAGCCCAGTGGTCTTAGTACCAAAAGCTGCTGCGCCCGGTGCCACTCCAGAACTCCGGTTTTGTGTGGACTACCGTGGGCTCAATGCGGTCACCAAGACTGACGCACACCCCATCCCCAGAGCTGATGAGCTCGTGGATCGGTTAGGCGCTGCCCAGTACCTCAGTACGTTTGATTTAACTTCTGGGTACTGGCAGATTGCCTTAACTGAGGGGGCCAAGGAGAGGTCAGCGTTTTCAATGCCAGAGGGGCACTTCCAGTTCCGTGTCATGCCCTTTGGGTTGAAGAACACCCCAGCCACATTCCAGAGACTGGTCAACCAGGTACTGTCCAGGCTGGCGGAATTCAGCGCTGCATACCTGGATGACATTGCTGTGTTCAGCTCCAGTTGGGAAGAACATTTGCAACACCTCTGCGAAGTGTTGAAGGCTCTGCAAAGGCCAGGCCTCACTATCAAGGCCAGCAAGTGCCAGATAGGGCAGGGATCTGTGGTGTATTTGGGACACCAGGTAGGGAGCGGCCAGGTGGCGCCCCTCCAAGCAAAGATTGATACCATTCTGGCTTGGGAGCCCCCCAAGACCCAGACAGAGGTGAGATCCTTTTTAGGACTCACCGGGTATTATCACCGATTTGTCAAGGGATATGGCACCATTGTTGCCCCCTTGACAGAGCTGACTTCAAGGAAGCAGCCCAGGAAGGTGATCTGGACCGATGCCTTCCAGACCGCGTTTGATGCCCTGAAAGCTGCCATGTGCACGGCACCCGTGCTCAAGGCGCCTGATTTCTCCAAAGAGTTTGTGGTGCAGACAGATGCTTCAGAGCATGGAGTGGGAGCAGTACTCTCACAACTGAACAACGAGGGCTTGGACCAACCCGTAGCTTTCCTTAGCAGGAGGCTACTTCCCAGGGAACAGAGGTGGAGTGTGATTGAAAGGGAAGCTTTTGCTGTGGTCTGGGCACTGAAGAAGCTAAGGCCCTACTTGTTTGGGACTCACTTCCGGGTTCAGACAGACCACAGGCCCCTCAGATGGTTAATGCAGATGAGGGGTGAGAACCCAAAACTGTTGAGGTGGTCCATCTCCTTACAGGGAATGGACTTTATGGTGGAACACCGCCCTGGTACAGAACAAGCCAATGCTGATGGTCTGTCCAGGTACTTCCGCCTTAGTGATGAGAACTCCCCAGGGGATGGGTAGTTCTCCCCACTTTTCAGCTGGAGGGGACACGTGTTAGACCTGGCATCCTTGGCGTGCTTTCCCGTGACTTTTTGCCTCTACCTCCTGTATTTTTGACACTGTGCTGGAATTCGTTTTTGCTGGTTTAGATGCTTTGGGCACTTTGCCACTGCTGATCAGTGCCAAAGTGCAAGTGCTCCCTGGTTAAATTGTTATTGTGATTGGCTATCCATGATTGGTATATTTGCTTTACCAATAAGTCCCTAGTAAAGTGCACTAAGTGTGCCAGGGCTGGTGATTCAAATGCTACTAGTGGGCCTGCAACACTGATTGTGCCACCCACAGGAGTAGCCCTAAGATGGTGTCTCAGGCCTGCCACTGCAGTGCCTGTACGCAGTTTGTGAACTGCCATGTTGTCCTGGCCAGTGTACACACTTGCCAGGCCTAACCCTTCCCTTTTCTTACACACTGGACACCCCTGTGATAGGCCCAAGGTACCCCCCTGGGCAGGGTGCAGTGTATGGGAAAGGTAGGACATGTACTAGTGTGGGTAACATGTCCTGATAGTGAAATACTGCCAATTTCGTTTTTCACTATTGAAAGGCTATCTTGCCCATAGGATAACATGGGGAATGCTGTGTAACATGGTTACCTGCATATCTTCCCATAGCAGCAAGATAGAAAGTTGGAATCTGGTACCCCTGAACTCAGAATTTAATTACACATCTTTTAGTGAAGATGGTTTTTAAATTCTAAGTTTGGAAATAGCACTTTTAGAAAGTGGCTATTTTCTTGTTCAACCTTTCTGTGTGCCTCTTCCTGTTTGTGAATTGACTGTCTGGTTTGTGAGTGACAGGGGCTGGGGGTGGCTGCAGGAGGCTGGGTGAGTCAGCACTAGGCTGAAAAGACCTCCCTGCATGTAGAGTGGTGGGAGGAGTAGCACCTGGGTCTGAATAAGTCTGTGCCTGCCTTCCACAATGCTGGCTCCACGTCCTGCGGTGTGTCTGATGACCCTGGCCCACACTCACAAAGGAAGGAGAGGTGCCCTGGCAGAATGCAACCTGAACTGGTTTGGACTGGGTCCAGGACCCCTCACACATGGAGAACAAAGACTTTTGGGGTATAAATACTAGAGCTGAAACCCCTGAACTTTAGACTACTTTTGGAATCAAGAAGAATCCCTGCCAAAGAAGATCAGCTGAAGAGACTGAAGGAGAAGTACTGCCCAAGTGTGTCTAGGGCTGGCCTGCAGTTTGCTGTTTCTACTGAGGAGAAGATCTAGGGGACTTTGCTGAGTGCTGTGTCCATCTGAAGAAAAGTCTCCAAGGGCCTGAGAAGAGCTGGCCTCCTGTTTCTGAAGTCCCAGGCACAAAAGGACTTCACCCCCAGCCTCCCTGAACTTCCTTGCTGGCAGTTCCAGTCTGTCAGGAGGGCCTGTAACTGTGTGTGAGGCCTCTCTTGCTGTTGGGAGCTGGAAGCGCGATGCAACGAGAAAAGCGTGACGCCGCCGCAGCAGCCGCTGTCGCATCATCGCGAAGCGTGTCGCTGCTGCCGCTGTTCGCCGCCACAACACCGGAGAAGCGTGTCGCCGTCACCGAGGGTGTCGTCGCATCACCGGAGAAGCGTGTCGCAGGGCCGTCGCATCGCTGAGGAAGCGCACCGCCGCTGATCGCCGCTGCCTCACCGGAGAAGCGGGTCGCCGTCACCGAGGGTGTTGTCGCAACACCGGAGAAGCGTGTTGCAGGGCCTGTTGCGGCTCCGAAGATCACTGAGTTCACCGCACGGCCGTCGGGCATGCACGCATCGCATCTGCAGTGTCGCATTGCAACAAAGATGCCATTTCATCACATCGCATCGGATCAGCGCAACGCATCAAGATGCCATTTTGTCGCACCGGAATCGGTGCGCAGGAAGAACCGACGCATCGCCTTCACCTCGCCCCTTTTGCTTGATTTGCGTTACGCATCCCAGGTACTTTGAGACTGAAAGTGTCGCATTAGTAAAGATATATTATTTTTCTAAACTGGTGTGGAGTCCATTTGTGGTGTTTTCACTATGTTACTGTGCATGTTGGTACAAATACTTTACACATTGCCTTTGGGATAAGCCTGTCTGCTCATGCCAAGCTACCAAGGGTGTGAGCAGGGGTTATCTAAAGTGTGTATCCCCCTTACCCTGACAAGAAGCAAGGGTCCCTATTTGGACAAAGGTACCTACCTCTGCCAACTAGAGACCCCCAGTTCTAACACAGGCCAACCTAAAAAAAGAGTGCGATTGAAGTTTGGGAAATAAAGTAATGCGTAAAAGCACATGTAACAAGGGCAGTCCTCATGGTATGATACGAAAGTCCAAAAGGATGGACTACTAAGCCTATTGACCAATCATAGTGACCATTTATAAACGACAGTAAGAGGAAGCCAATAGGAAGCCAATTCAAAACATGGGTGATGCGTAAAGCCCATACCCAGAAACAGCATGCCTCACAGAGCAGTGCATGTGCTGCCCATTCTTGACCTAAAAAACCTATAGAACGGTAAGAGAGAGACTTTCAAAAAGATGGACCCGTCACTGTCCGCAGTCACTTAGTCATAAAATCAGTGCCTGGATTTTATGAGGCTACTGTGGCAGAACCTCACTAAGGCTTTACTCGACTGAGTATTATCCATCTTTGAGTACCGGCTTAAAACATGCCTCGGCCTAGCAAGGAGCATCAATCGAAATGGAAATTTTAAGCATTAGACTATATGAAGAAAATGCTGGATAATGAAGAAAGGAAGTGCTCAAAGCAACTAGAAATCACAAAACCACAAAGCCTACACACACACACACATATGGGGGCATATTACCAAGCCCCTATCGCCACCACAACGTTACTTTTTGTGACGTTGTGGTGGCGATAGGGTCAGCGCCCTATTACCAAGGCAGCGTTAAACCACATAACGAGGCTAAAAGCCAAGTTAAGTGGCTTAACGCTGCCTTGGTAATAGTGCCCCTTTCACGCTAAACTTAGCATGAAAGGGGCGTGTAGTGGGTGTTACTGTGGGCGTTCCACAGCAACACCCATTCACTTCGACGCTGCCATCTATTATCAAGAGAGGCGATAATAGGTGGCAGCGCCGAACTTAAGACAAGGAAAATCCTGGTCTTAAGGTGGCAATACGAGGAGAAATGCTTCATTTCTCCTCGTTTTTGCTTTTTCTATGTGTGCTGCCTTGTGCAGCACACATGGAAAAAGCAAAATGCCAAGGTATGTTTATGTACAGGAAGGTGTCCCTTCCTGTACATAAACATACCTTTTTTTAAAATGGCACTTTGTAACTTACATGTGTGCTGCATGAAGCAGCACACATGTAAGTTACAAAATGGCATTTTAGGTTTATGTACAGGAAGGGACACCTTCCTGTACATAAACAAACCTCCCTGCTCACAGACACCCTTGCACTCTGGTGCAAGGGTGCCTGCGTTGGCGTTAAGTCGTGAGACTTAGCGCCATCGCAGGGGGAAACGCCAGGCTGCACCATATCCTTGGTAATATGGTGCAGCCTTGCGTTTCCGAAGTGGCGATGAGAGGCGTTAAGCCAAGGAGGCTAACGCCTCTCACCGCCACTTCCTAGATAATATGCCCCATAGACTCAGCTCTTGCACTTTGTGCCACTGCGCACAACCATACTATCTACCACACTACTGAAAAATCATGAGCCCACCCATCAACAGTCCACCACTTCCCTCCAACTAGGGGACCAACAGGTCTCAATTACCACCTCACATGCCTTTGACAGAATATTGCCATATTCTGTACTCCACTTCTAGACACATACCAAAGAATGGTCTTAACCTTGTTATGTAGCGGATACTAATTGATCTGTAATAAGCCATCTCCACAGTTAAATGTTCACAGTCGTCTCTGCATATCAAGATGGTTCTACTGGACACTAGTATGAAAACCTCGGTTTCTAGCCAAAATATGTTTATCTCATGCACCCAAACATCTACTTTGAACCCGCTCAAAAGCACTCCTCGAGCAGAATGTGTTTAAATAAAGGCCATAAATACATATACTTTTATTTTACAATTTGATTAACTAGAGTGGACATTCAGGAGATGATGCAGACCTCAGGCTCTATTATCACCACTGAGAGATATACCCTCAGTGTACCACTATCCCATACATCAACCACATAGAAGATAGAAATGACACATGCAGCTCTCAGCCCCATCATCTTTCACTGTGCACCAATGGCAAGTATACACACATGTTAAAACTCCTTAGGCAAAGCACCAACAAGTCAAGTAAACCTTCCTCCCTGTTCACTTCTCTCCAAAGATTCTGCACCACCACATCTGGCAGCAGTCATCTCAGGCAGCTGCAAAATAATCCTACCAAGGCACAAGATCCTTCACAAAGCAGACAGTCTACATACCGAACAGACAGTTACACCAAAATATGTGATCCACCTACAACCAACCAGAATAAGGCTACCAATAATAAAAGCCAGGACCTAAATGTGATGAGCAGAAGAGAACTGTATCAACTATAGCTGCTTTCTAAATAAAATCACCAGGCTTATGAACAACAAGTGACGGATTATAACAAATGGTATACTCATATAATTTATGTCACAACTGATTTAAAATGGTGGCTGAAGAATTGCAGTGTCCACTTTGACGTTCAACCTTATATAAAAATGTCTGACAATACATCTTCTTGATGTGGAAGATAAAGGAGAAGACTGACGTATTTAATATACTGAGCATAGGCATCATTCAACTAGCACTGCCCAGAAAGGCCAGGTAAAGATGACATTATCCAGAGTGCCTTGGCGAGTAGCAAGGGTGGCAAAGTATGAACTACCTAGGTGAACTTGCTCATTAAAGGTCTGCAGTGTTTTTCTGTAGCAGCTAAGCATATAAACACATAGCTTTCCCAAAAATGTCTTCATTTGTCAAACAATGCATGGCAAAAGCATGTTTCATTTTCTATGAGAAGACGAAACATATGCTCTGTAATGAATAGGCACAACTGCAAAATACCATCACTAGTAATTATATTTAATTGTACACCTGGATATTTGCAGTGCCATTATAACATACATACCATGGTCAAACCACAACCAATTCATACCCGAGTGGGTGGTGTCACAATTTTTCAGTTACTTCACTGCTTTACACTTCAGGTGGCAAGCATGGAATCTAACTGTACCGAAAACACACAAAGTGCCATCATCACCTAGATTTGAGGAAAGCACTGAACACACAGCTTGTCCCACCCACAAAAAGGCCCAATGAAATCCAGGTCTGTCTCCAAGGCAACCTCACCCACTCCAGCAAACACTGCTACCCAAATACACACCGCTTACCCTAAAAGGACATCTAACATCAAGACAATGCAAATGCTTTACTCTGCACTTCACAGATACCACAAGATAAAGGGGCACATGCATGAAAGTTACATTTTGCGATTACCGAATAGCGATTTTTAAGAAATCGCTATTTGGTAATCGGAAAATACAATGCATCAAAACAGGCTGCAAATAGCGATTCTCTAACTGCGTTTCCTTAAGAATCGCAAACGCGATTAGGAAATCGCTATTTGCTATTACGACTCCATTCTTTCCTAGGCCCATAGGTGGGAATGTTCTTGCATTGCCCAAATTGCGATTACCTAATTGGTAATCGCAAATTAGGTAATGCAAAGGCAAGGGTGCCCGGGGGCCTAAGGCCCTCCTGAGGCGACCCTAACAAAAAATAGATGCACGTGTAAGGCACACACATGCCCTAGGGGCATGTGTGCGCCACATGGCACTTTGAAAAATGCAGTTTTGTGCATTTATCAAAGTATGCACATATTAGCACCAACTTCAAGTTGATGCTAATTAGCGTTTCCTAAATGCACAGTTCGCATTTAGGAAAGGCTTCATGCATATGCATTAGGGAATCGCAAATTGTGATTCCCTATTTGCATTCTCTATTTAGGTAATCGCAAGAAATTGCGATTACCTAAATTGAGGATCTCAAAAAATGTCATGCATTGCAAAAGGCCATTTTGCGACCGCAAACGGCTGATTTTTGCAAATCGCACTGGTTCCGATCGCAAAAAACCTTGATGCATGTGCCCCAAATTCCCTATTGTTTTAGTGCCTCAAAACATGGAGTAGCAACAAGTTGCATCATATATGTGGTTTACCCTACAGAACACCCACATAATTCCCCCAATGGGCTGCTCAGTGCTTAGGCTTGCTTCACTAGTGCCAGGTAGATTTCCACACCTCTCTGCTGCAGCGTCCAACCAGTGGCATTGCTACATTCTGACACTTGTCTGGAAGGCAAAAGTACATGATAGTTTATTGGTCATGAGAAGGCTATGTCCATCCAGTGAAACTTTCTTTTCACCCTTCCACCTTTGTAAGGCACAGTGCCCAATCACCGACAAGGACTCATTTTCACCCCTCTGTAGGAAGCAATCTTTTCAATGAATGGTTGGTTTCATTGCAGTGTGTGTGATGTCAGGCATTCTCAGTGTATATGTCCATTATGATGTGAGTTATGGTAATTATACACCATCAGTTGAACAGCAGGCGAGGCCAGACGTTTACTGTTGCAGCTAATAAGTAGGTTCCTATCATATAGGGTGAGAGTGACCCATGAAAAGATGTGTTCTCAAATCTGTTCTGGCCTGCAAGAGGTAGGAACCATTCTGACAGGGATGTGGTTACAAATCCCGGGTACATAAATTAAGAAAGCCATCCTTATCTTCTACTGTGTCTATTTCTTTATCTCTGACCTGACAATGTCCTGGTGTGATGCAGTATGCCTGAGGTATAAAGTTTCTCAGACAGGCCTGGAGGGGTCATTATGGCCCCTTAAGACAGAGGGGAGAGAAGGGAATTTATTGAAGTGCGTGATTACACCTGTAATAGGATGCCTATTAGGGATGTCAATGTGATGTCTGGGAGGCTCCTGAGTATTGTTGCCTCCAACTAGGTGGGAGAGGACTACAGCTTGCAGATAGGTGTCTTTTTTTTAAGGAGATGAGCTGTGTAGAATTAGTCCGGTTATGTATGTAATGGGTACAATGTAGAATATGTTGGGTATGTTCTTATATATATAGTGGGGTTGGAATGCTGAAGGGGAGTTGGAGAGCTGGTGCTGGACCTGTAGGGATCTGCTTCCTCCTTGAGGTTGTTCATAATAGTCTTGAAACTCACCTGAATTTATGTTGTTACCACAAAATGCTACTTGATACTTCTGAAGATGTGTTAGTTTAAGGAGCCGTCTATGTGGATAGGTTAAAAGTGATTTTGAATGGGAGACTGTTTGGTACTGTTAGAAAACAGGGGACCTTTGTGAGGTTGAAATTAGGTTCTCCGCAGCCAGTTCTGTGTTGGGTTGAGGCATTATTTGAGGTACTCAAAGTTGTGAGAATAAATGTTGAGATGAAGTTGTGCATCGAGAGTACTGATGGATCCGGATGTCAATGCTGACGAGTATCAATTAGAGGCGTTCCATGTAGAGAATCTTACGGTTCCCATATGGTTAAGCTTGTAGCAGTTAGTGAGTTAAGAGGTGAACTACTGCAGGACTGATTCACAGAAGCTTATGTGTGTTCCAAGGGGGTCATTTAAGGCTTGATTGTCTACTGTTAGAGGCATAAGGCTGTTTTTGTTGCTTATAAGGAGGAAGTTATCATCTACTGGAATGGTGGCTATGTGCTCCAGCATGGCCTGAAGCCAGATTTGTAGTTTTGGTAAAGGCAATTCCTGTTGATCTGTGTGGTATTCAGTATTCTTTACTGTATCTTACTGTTTCTTTAATTTACTAGAATGTATTGTTTAGAACTCTGTTATGTCATTAGCCATTATGTTCTAGCCTAGTCAGTTGCTGTTTGGTTCCTGCTCCTGAAACTGCTCATGCCGTGGGCTCCGTTTTGCATATTACTTTTTCCTGTTATCTAGTAATAAAAGTAGATTTGGACTCGACCAGCATTTCCTGGAATTACTGGCGTTCCCCTCCACTACATATTGGTACCAGGAGTGGGGTAATTTTTCATTTGCCTATTCTACGCTGTCCTGCATCCCTGCTGGAGCCCACCGGACTGCCTTACTGTTTATCTGGCACCTTGACGACCTCTTGGGACATAATTTCGAGGTGGGTAAAATTTCGCCAATTTCTCCTTGACGCAAGCTTTCTGTCCTTTGGGCCACGCACACCCATTTTAAAAGTTGCTTGCCTGGCGCGCTCCCAACTCCTTGTTCCAGATTCCTTTGGAACTTCGTCGTCCATTTCGTTCTCCCTGCTGCTTCTTCTGACGTCACCGGAAGAAAGCTGCCGCTGTGCATCCTGGGAGACGCCTTGACGTCACACGCATAGCGGTGGCCATTTTGGGTCAGTCAGAAATTGGACCATTACTTTCATTTCACAACGGTTATCAACTTTTCAGTTGTGCGACGCTACGATCGGTAATTCACACACCATATGCTTGTGCGACGCTACGATCGGTGATTCGCACACCATTTGCTGATTACTTCATTTGCCTGCTTCTACCAAGTGCGACACTGCCACCGGTGATTCGCACACCACAGTCAGTTTACTACGTGCTGTCATCTTTCTACATGGATCTTTCGTAGTGCGACACACGGTAGCACACCTTTCTGTGCCTATTCTATTTACCAGTGAGTCAATATTGCATATTTCACAATTTTGTTGTATTCTCATTTGCTCACACTTTATTATACTCTTCATTTATAATATTTATATTTGTGTGGCACGTTCTCAGTGTTTTACTGCTAGTTTCATTCAGTGCAAATACTTCATTCATAATGGCATCCAGCCAGGGAGACATTCAGCCAGCACCTTTCTTGTCAAAACCTGGCAAGCCTGATTTAAAGTGGTCAGAATGGCTTGGAGACTTTGAAAATTACCTCACTGCCATTGATGCTGATGGTTACTCTCCTTCGAGGAAATTAGCTTTGCTAATAAATCATCTGGGCACAGCTGGTTGCAGGGTTTTTGACAATTTACCACGCTATCCTCCTCCAGCATCTGAAGATACTGTATGGAATGTTTTCATCGAAGCTAAATTACGCATGGCCAAACAATATTCCGACTCCACAAGTGTCATATTAGACAGATTTAATTTCGCCATGTGTAAGCAATCTTCAGAGGAGTCTGTGGAAGATTACGTAGCAACTTTGAGAGTTTTAGCCGAGAAGTGTGAGTTTGGCTCTTATGTTGACACTTACATAAAGGATCAGTTTATCTTCTATTGTTATTCCAAGAAGATCCAAGAGCGTCTCCTCACTTCATGTAATCCCACCTTGGCTGAAACAATTGATGTTGCTAAAAGCATTGAAAGAACGATTGTCACATCTAAGGTTTTGTCTGGTCATTCTAATCAAACTACACTTTTTCCTACTCAGTCCACAATTTCTTCGAATGTAAGTCTGGTTTCTGATGACAATACTGTGTGTGCCATAAATGCTAAACAAACTTTCAACAAAAGGCCTTACAAAAATCAATCTTCGAGATGCCAATTGGTTTGTTTTCGGTGTGGTTCTAGAAATCACACAGGAAACAATCCCAGTTGTCCAGCCTTAGGAAAAAAATGTACCAAGTGTCAGAAATTCGGACACTTTCAGGGTGTATGTAGGAGTGGTATGAATACAAGTAGGGTTAAAGTTTCAAGCATTGCTTTGGACACTCCTGATGTTCAAGATTGTACTTCTCAATTTGCTAACATCTTAGTTACTGTTGAAGTTCCTGAATCTTTGGACAAACCCATTAAAGGGCCATTAGTTGACATTTCCATTGATGGTAGAACTATTTTAGCCATGGCTGATTCGGGAGCTCCTGTTACCATTCTAGCAGATAGAACATTCTACAAATTTTGGTCTATTGACATGCCACTTCTTACTCCTGATATCAACCCCAAAGCCTTCGGAGAACAAGACATTGATCTCCTGGGTTACTTTTGGGATAAACTGGAGTGTCTTGGTAGGTCTGTTAGGACAAATATTTATGTAGCCATCAAAGGAAGAGACATCATTGGTTGGAAGGACCTTGCCCTCCTAGGTATCATTCTACGTCCTGGACAAGATCCTCCAATTATTTTAGGTAATCTTCCTTCAAATATTTTATCTATCAGTCAACTATACTCAATTGTTGAAGACCTTTTAAAATCTTTTCCTAATGTATTTAAAAATTCTGTTGGCACTGTAAAAGGTTACGAACAGACTATTTTGTTAAAGAAAAATGCTGTTCCTATAATACATAAAGTCAGACCTGTACCTCTTAGTATTAGAGAGGATTTAAAGTCTCTACTTAATGATCTTCAAACTGAGGGTATCATTTCTCCAATAGATTCATTTGAATGGACTTCTCCGGTCGATTTTAGGGGAAAAAAAGACTGGGGACTTGAGGTTATGTGTGGATTTAAGATCTCTAAATCAAAACATTCTGGTGGACTGCCACCCGTTACCCCTAATACACAAAATGTTAGCAAATGTTGGGAAGTCTAAGTTTTTTTCAACTATAGATTTACACTCCGCCTACCACCAAATTCAACTTTCCCCAAACTGTCAAGCACTCACGGCTTTTGTAACCCCTTTTGGAGCTTTCAAATACCTGAGGCTACCCTTGGGCCTCGCTTCAGCCGCGAGTGTTTTTCAAAAACTTATGGACAGTTTGTTTGGTGATTTTTCCCAAATGCAAGCATACCAAGATGATATCTTAATCCACACAGAAACCAAGGAGGAACATGTGCAAATTCTGTATCTTACTGTTTCTTTAATTTACTAGAATGTATTGTTTAGAACTCTGTTATGTCATTAGCCATTATGTTCTAGCCTAGTCAGTTGCTGTTTGGTTCCTGCTCCTGTAACTGCTCATGCCGTGGGCTCCGTCTTGCATATTACTTTTTCCTGTTATCTACTAATAAAAGTAGATTTGGACTCGACCAGCGTTTCCTGGAATTACTGGCGTTCCCCTCCACTACAATCTGCCGCTGATGTTGTGGTGAGGCTGCTTTTTCTATTATTTTTCCACTGAGTATCTTGTTTGGATGGCTTACTTTTTTATGCTACTATTCCATCTGTGACAGTTGGTTGCAGATTGTACCAGATGTTCTTCGTCTTATGCAGAAAGAAGTCAAGCTTTCTCATTAAAAATGTTCCTTCATTGTTAATATTCATTTTGACAGCAAGCTTCACCCCGATCAGCATGACACTCACAGGCAACCGGCCCATTTCTGGCTTTGGACTCCCTGGTAGCTGCAAGCCGGAGCAGCACCATATACACATCTTTCTGGCTGATTTCAAGACACCTATGCCCTTGTGCCTTCACAGGGAACAAAAAAGCTGCACAAAAACCAATAACAGGCACCGTGTGGACTCTGAACGAGCCACTTCAAAGAATCGACACACAAAGTACATTGGAGATCAAACTGTGCCTCTAGCATCAAAATCTGCGATCACACCGGTTGTGTTCGCAAGGGTAGGCTAACAGTAGTATGGCTTAACATTTGCGGTGTTGATGACGTCTAAGACTCTTAGAGCTTTAGGAAGGGTCACGGGTCCTCGCATCTACTCACTTTACCTTAAAGAGAAGCTTCTCACAGCAGATTGTAAAAGAGATAGCTGCTGCTTAGCGCTCTGTAAAAATGCTTGAAGCACTGTGTTCATTCGTCACTGCATATTCATGTCAGCAGGCTCAAAAGAGCATCAAATCAGTTTTGTAGACATTTTCATTTTAAGAGGCTGATTGGAAGGAGATAAAAAATGGACACATACTTATTGGTGGTTGATGCTACAAAACAGTCAGCTGCAACGTCTACATATTTCTCAAGAGATCCTGGAGATTATTGTGGAAGCGGAGGAGTGGAATTTTTGTACATCACATAAAAGTTCTAGTAGGGCAAAAAGTTGGGACAAAAGGAAGACTGATTTACGGGTTTATACTTTAAGCCCTAAGAGTTAGAAGGCTTGCAATTATTCTGGTTTAAGTTAATGACTGCGGACAAACGATTGTCAATGCATTGTCATTGTAGACGTTCAGTTAGAGGCAGAATCACAGTTCACCAAGTCTTTCAAACTGTCGCTTGAAGTCCTAAGTTCTATACCAGGTCACAGGAAAAGACCTGGCTGCCTCGTGCCGCCTGGGATATTTAAGGGTGAGCAATCTGCATGTAGAAGTGTCCATCAGAAAAGACAGGTCTCCCAAACACCAGTGTAAAGTAGCCCGCAGACGAAGACTCACCTGTCTCCAGGCCCAAGCCCGTGTTCTGTTATAGGGCTGGACCAGAGAAGCGCTGGACCAGGTATAGACCAAGCAGCCAGCCGCGCTAGGCCTGCAAGCAGCACCCTTCCCGCCTCCTGCTTGAGGGCCTTTCAGCATAGTATGCTGCCTACACTTAGTGCCACTTCTTTCACATCCCACGGTGTGAGCACTATACACCGTGAGCGTCTAGCTACTCTGGTTAAAGACAGGTTCCGAGACTTGATCAGGATTTTGTGTAACATCTACTGTATTTGTTTTGTACTTATCAACCCACACGCATTTCCAGTGTATCACCCTGATTTCACACATTCTCACCCGACAAAAAAGCAACTAGGTAATGGAACAAGTCGTGGGTCATATTCCAATTTCGTTCGGAGACCATTCGCTGCTGTTTTCATGATCAGTTAAGAGATGGTTAATTGTTCCCAACTCCCCACTAATCTTTTCGGGGCAGATTTACAAGCCCCTTGCGCCACTTTTGCGTCACTTTTCCCATGTTAAAAGTGACACAAAAGTGGCGCAAGGGACTTGTAAATAAGCCCCTTCGTGTTTTTGGGTACAGGGTACTGTAAAGTCAGAACTGGGTTGACGTGTGGAGTCGATGATGACCCGAGTACAGTACAGCACAATCAGGTGCCGGCAGGGCAGAGAAGGCATGCGTGGAGAAGTTAGCACGAGATGGAGCAAGCGTGCACTATCGATGGCACCGCGAGCACTAGGGAACACTCGAGCGAGTGCAACTGCAGTAGGAGCGTGACAAAGTAGGCGCGAGAAACAGCGCACGAAAGTGGCGTGACAGACTTGAAAAGTACGAAAGCGCTGGTAAACAGGAAAAATGACCACTTCCTTCCCACAAATAGTGACCCCTGGGCCCTCAAAAATAAACAGGGGGTACCTGAGTTCCGTGGAGTGAGAATCTTCCTCCTTTAGTAAAATCCGAGGTAGGCGCACACAAGTTCATCAGTACCTGAGTTCCGTGGAGTGGAATCTTCCTCCGTGGTATGAACAGGAACAAAAGTTCATCCCAAGCTTGTCGCCAATTTGTAAAGTCTACTCGAAGACTACAATGAGCTTCAATCATCAATTTATTGAATACAAAGTAAGCAGGTCCAAAGAGCCCAAGGGGTAGGCATCAACTGCCCAACAGATCAAACACAAACATTCCAGGAGCAGAATGACATGGCGAGAGAACATGGCCATTCAACATTCCAACCACTGTCATATAATATACAGTACAATAAGAAATACAATGAGTACAAGTAATATATAGTGCAGTAAGAATTACAATGAATACACCACACCACAGGTACATATAGACCAGCACCCTAACAATGCACCACAGGACTCCACACTGCTGTACAAAAGAGCTGTCTTTTTATGGCAACATCTAACAATATTAAATCCCCCACATATTGCTTTCCTTCGATGAACAGTGCATCTTGCTGTAAATTTTAGTTTTATGCTGCCCTCTGCTGGTCAAAGGAGATACATCCAAATAAGCATGCATTAATCAAGAAGTAAAATCACATTCACGCCTTCAAATCAACTCTCAATTTCTTAAACCCTTGTTTGCACCAAATAACATTTTTAGATACGTAGCATTTGTATTAGAAGTCAAATAAACCACATATGCAATTGCAGCCCTCTTTGCTTACTGAAAGAAATATGTAAAAAAAAAAAAAAAAGGACTACGGGAGGACGAGCCAGAGCTGGAAATCAGAAAAAAGAAACAAACATAGCACTACAAAAGGAGGCACACGGACGCTGCGCTGCTGAAATAAAAGTGAAAAGTGAAGGGATGGCCAACCATGAGGAACCATGCACCAGTTTTGATGGCCGACCTGAAAGAACAAGGAGTGAAATCGCCTTGGAGGGAACCAACACCCAAAGGAGAGACAAATACAACGAAGGCACCAATAGGAAGGCAGCATTTCTAAATGGCACAGCAGCAAACAAATGGTAAGGATGGGTGTGCCAAAAAGAAGCGATTACCACATGTCTTGCAGACAGCTCAAGCGCTGTCTTAGGCTCGACCTAATAAGTTCAAAATGATGACCCGATTTTTTGCAATGCGTATTTAACCAAACCAATCTATGTGCTAATAGGTTTGTTTGCAATGCAGGAAACCTAGGGGTCACAGAATGACCTGCCTAATGAAAATTAGTTAGACAGTTCATTATTTGCGATCCCTTATTGTTGTCTACAATAGAAGGGGTGGTGACCTGGAAGGGCCAGCAGATTACCATCCATGTGATTGCATTTCAAAACTGAGACCTTTTTTTAACCCCTTAACTGCTAGGCCTTTCCTAACACCCCCACCCCCATGGTGAAGAACCCTTTTTTGGCTATTTGATGTAGTTCACTTAGGGCTCTATAACCTTTTTTCCACATAAGTTATCCATATCAAAGTTTGGTGCTCTTTTTCCAACACCCTGCGGATTCTAAAGATACCCAGGGCTTGTGGATTGTCCTGGAGGGGACCGAGAAAATAGGCATAATATAACTACATTTTGAGTTTTTGGGGAAAATAGTAAAAAAGTGCCCTGCATAAAAGTGTCTGTTTTCCCCCCAAAAAATGACCTCAATGAAGAGTTTGCTCTGCTAAAGTCACCATCTTCCCAACTTTCAAGAACATGCAGAGCTGAATAAAAAACCTAGGGCCTCATTTACAAGCCCATTGCACCACCGGTGCATCACTTCTTTAGACGCACCAGCAGCGCAGTGTGCCTGCCCATATTTAAAAGGCCACGTAACGTCACCCTTCTTGACTTTTCATGGACTTGTAAATATGTGTCCCTTTCACGCATTACCCTGCATGAAAGGGGCGTTCCATGGGTGTTGCTGTGGGTGTTCCCATGCAACATCCATGAAACCTGACACTTTCCCAGATTTTCAAAGTGTTGTAAACCTGGGAAAGCGTCATATTCCTATGCCTCTCCAGGGGAGGAAAAAGAGTGGCGCAAGGAGGATAAATACTTAAATTTCTCCTCGTTTTTAGTTCGAGCCTTAGGCAGTGCACATGTGGTGCCTGCAAGACCTGCTGTAATCACAATACTGAGTGTGATCTCGCCTGCTGCTTGCCATTGGTTGACTCCTCAGTTGCTCTTCTTTCATAGCTCCTTATTAGTTGGTGCTCCCGATACATCACTTCCATTTTATATCAAGGAGCACCGACCAACTACAGTTTACTTACACTGCGAAGTGTTTTATGATCCTTTAGGGACTACTTCTTTTATTTCCTGCTAGCCATGGTGCCCGTTTCACAGGCTGCCATGCGCATAACTTTAATATGCATGGGCACCGTGCTTAATGTTTTAGCATGGCGCTTGCTTCCATAGTTTTTTTTATTACCATGCGCATAGGTTTTATGTGCACGGGCGCCGCACTCTATATTTTAGCACTTCGCCCGCTTTCATATTTACTACACAGGGGCTGTGCTTTCTGTTTCAGCACAGCGCCTGCTTACTGGCTGTATTGTGGCTTTTTAAAAGTGTGCCTTAAAAGCCGCTCGTTTATTCAGTGCTTCTGTTGTCAAACCTGCGTCCCCGGTGTGACCTGCTTCGAGGAGCGCACCTATTTTCCTCCCCATCTGTAATGGGCGGCAGAGGTGTTTGATAACAGGAAAAGGGTTGATCACGAGAGAGTAGCACCTAGCTCCTCAATTCACTAATGCATTACTATTACGGAAAATAAAAGGCAATCACAAGTCATGACAAAAAAAATGAGAGGAAAAGCACACAGAGATTTGGAGAAAATGAAAAGGGATGAGAGAAAGGATTGGAGAAACACAGCTCGTTAAGGAGACGATGCCATCGGTGCTTTTGAAGCCATGGCTTTATGGAAGGACAGATTTCATCTACTCGATGCCATACAAGGCATATAAAACGTGTTAATCTGACAGCTCAAGCATCATACGGCATCGACACATCTCATAAACAGGAGGTGCAGCTTGTTAATATTTACTCAGCCTATTCGTGCACTTCTACATATGCATTACGTTCCCTCTTCATTTGTACCGCAGACGTTTTCTTAATCCCAAGGAGTCTAACGCACACGCACACACACACACATATATATATATATATATATATGTAAATATATATATATATATTCACTGAAAAAACCATAGGTTTCAGGGACGTTATAGTTAGTTGGACATTTCACTCATACAAAACCATAGAAATTCCCCCGTTATAGTTAGTTGAGCTAACTATAACTCGCGCCCCCGCAATGCACTGCTGATGACGTCACATATTACATCATTCATGACATGGTCAGTGACATCACTGATGACATCACTGATGACATCTCAAATGACATCACTGATGACATCATCCAGTGACTATGTGTTTCTATAAAATGTAAATATGTTTTATGTATATGCGAAGGTGTATTGAAGAATGAATGGGTGTATAAGAGTCAGGATGGATGATTTAGTAGGTGTGTGACTGACTGTATAAGTGAGTGATTAATTGTGTCTTACTGAATGCATGTGTTAGTGACTAATACAGACATTCACACAGTTTAGTTTGTCAGTTGGTGTGTAAGCGGTTCCATGGGTTGGTGAGTACCTAAATGAGGATCTATATGGGTTATTGATTAGTTGTTTGAGTATCTCTATGGGTGCCTGAGTGTCTATGTGGGTAGGTGGGGTTGGGTGTAACTGTTCATAAATGTGTGAGTGGGTGATTCACTGGGTTTATAGGTTCAAGAGTGCATCTGTGAAGAGCTGTATGGATGGGTGAGTGTGTGTATGGGTGTGTTGCTGAGTGAATGGATGCCTCAGTGGTACATGTGTGAGTAACTGCATATGTGAAAGGCAGTATATGTGAGTATTGGAGTGTATAAATGACTATGTGAGAGTGAGTGATTGTGAGAGTGGCTGTATGGATCAGTGTGTGCTTGTATTACTTATTGTATTAGAGTGTAAGTATGTGTTAGTATATGTTTAAATAAGTGAGGTGGTGTGTGTATAACTGTACAGGTGAGTAAATGAAAGTGTGATTGATTATTTCCATGACTGACTAGGTGTGTGAGTAACTCTATGAATGAGAGGCGGTGTGTGAGTGTCTGTATAGATATGTGAGTGCATATGATAATGCAGTATTGATGGCTGACTGTATGTATGAGTGACTGTATGGGTGAATGAGTGGATGTGTGTGTAGAGCTAGGAATTAGTGAGTGGATATGTACTAACTGGTATTGGTGTGTTGATGGTTTCAAAAATGATACTCTGTATTTTAGAGTGGGTGTATCAAGGCTTATATTAGGGTGTGATGAGGTGCATCAGATTTTCACGTGGATGATGTCATCAGTGATGTCATCAGTGATGTCATTTGAGATGTCATCATTGATGTCATCAGTGATGTCACTGACCATGTCATGAATGATGTAATATGTGACGTCATCAGCAGTGCATTGCTGGGCGCGAGTTATAGTTAGCTCAACTAACTATAACGGGGGAATTTCTATGGTTTTGTATGCGTGAAATGTCCAACTAACTATAACGTCCCTGAAACCTATGGTTTTTCAGTGAATTTCTAAGGTTTTTAAATGCTAATTTCTAACTATAACGTCCCTGAAACCTATGGTTTTTTCAGTGAATTTCAAAGGTTTTTCAAATGCTAATTTCTAATTATAACGCGCCTGAAACCTATGGTTTTTTCAGTGAATTTCAAAGGTTTTTAAATGCTAATTTCTAATTATAATGTTCATTAAACCTATCTTTTTTTCTGTGTTTTTAAATTATCATCCCATTCTCAACCTGGTCAAAACTGCAAATCTCACCACTTTTCCATCGATGCCTTCCGCCAAAAAAATCGGCACAAATGAGAGCCACAACTAACGCTAATGATATGCAAAGTAGGCGTTCCCGTGGAAAAAAAAACTAAAACACCACTTCCCCATATTTTCAACGACCAGCCGAATCTGCAATGCGATCCAAAAACCAGGCGATAAGCCGAGTTAGCAGTAAGAAATTAACATCAGCCTTTAACTGGTGTAAGGAGTTGGACTATCTACAGCGTGAATTGGACCCAACTCACAGCCACATCTAAAGGCCAACACGTGATACAGCTACTGATCATGCAACTCCGACACCCAACAAGGCCACAACACCCACCGCCACCACCACCAGGACCTCACCACCAGGACCTCCCCCCCCGGACCACCCCCCCTACTACCACCGAGGCAGCGCAAAACAGGACAACAGACCTTCCCAAAACGCCATGGCCCCTCAACCGCACAATAGCTGAATGTTGGGACATGTGGGAACCAAGTATGTGTGAAGGAGGCAAGTCACCCATCAATAATAATGCACACAATACCAAGTGTAGCGGTGATGTGCTGGACAGACCTCACTATGCAGAGCACAAACATCTCCATGTGTACATATACTACTGATACTTGTAGTGTTGTGCACAGTGGACGCAACCATGTTACCTCAGGCAATGGGGAAGATCTCGGTCATGTAGCTGTGTTGTCCCCCCCTGGAAGCGTAAGCGGAGTGGGCTGGTC
Organism: Calotriton arnoldi; assembly: GCA_963921515.1. Classification (NCBI taxonomy): domain Eukaryota; kingdom Metazoa; phylum Chordata; class Amphibia; order Caudata; family Salamandridae; genus Calotriton; species Calotriton arnoldi. Next base: position 2,610,613 of record CAWUFW010001420.1, on the reverse strand, counting down.
TAACGTACGGCACTCCAGCTTAGGAGTATGAATAAATAGGCTGGGCTCTGGGCGTGGTTCACTTGTGGGAAGGCCAAAGCATCTGCCTGAGAGGCGGCCCTCACCCTGCCACGTGGCTGCCGCCATGACCGCGGGCCTCCTCGACACAGGCCCCCCACGAACCCAGTGGCACAGCAGCGCAGACTTATGTCTGTACAGACTACTGCCTTCGATCTACACTGCGGACAGCAGGGCTCACAATTCAGATGCAGTGGCGATTGCAGATCACGCAGTCCAGTAGGCAAGACACATTGCTGCCACTGCGCCCCGCCCGGACCACGCATGATCGCAGGCTGCGTACACGCTGAGCGCCAAAGGTACCACTAACTCACTGCACCATAAGTCATCGCCACATGGCCTTATTAAGGCAGAATTCATTAGACAAAAGACATTGCTCCCAGTGCGGCCCGCCGGGACCACGTATCATCGCAGGGTGCGCACACGCTGAGTGCTTCAGCTGCCACTAACTGTGCAGCTCAACTCAACGCCGCGTGGCTGTGCGCCCATCCTGACCGCTGCCTCCGGCCTACACTGGGGTTAGCACGGTTCACAATTCAAGATTAGTAGCGATGCAAATTGTGTAAGAGACTATAATGGGTTAACAAGATCAAATGCTCCCAATCTGTGCAGCTCAAGTCAACGTCACGTGGCTGTGGGCCTTTGCTGACCGCTGCCTCCGGCCTACACTGTGGAAGACCGGCGACACGTGGTGCCACTAACCCTGTTCAACACAAGCCGATCCCACATGTGGAACTGTGTCCTGAGTCCTGAATGGCAGTGACCCCAACTCCGTGACCGAACCACAGCAGCAGACTCCCTTCGATTAGTGAGGCGTATTTGCATATGGAAGGCCGGCGACACATGGTGCCACTAACCCTGTTCAACACAAGCCGATCCCACATGTGTAACTGTGTCCTGAGTCCTGAATGGCAGTGACCCCAAGTCCATGGCAGCGACCACAGCACCAGACTCCCTTCGATCAGTGAGGCATATTTCCATATGGAAGGCCGGCAACACGTGGTGCCACTAACCCTGTTCAACACAAGCCGATCCCACATGTGTAACTGTGTCCTGAGTCCTGAATGGCAGTGACCCCAAGTCCGTGGCAGCAACCACAGCACCAGACTCCCTTCGATCAGTGAGGCATATTTCCATATGGAAGGCCGGCGACACGTGGTGCCACTAACCCTGTTCAACACAAGCCGATCCCACATGTGGAACTGTGTCCTGAGTCCTGAATGGCACTGACCCCAAGTCCGTGGCAGCGACCACAGCACCAAACTCCCTTCGATCAGTGAGGCATATTTCCATATGGAAGGCCGGCGACACGTGGTGCCACTAACCCTGTTCAAGACAAGCCGATCCCACATGTGGAACTGTGTCTTGAGTCCTGAATGGCAGTTACCCCAAGTCCGTGGCAGCGACCACAGCACCAGACTCCCTTCGATTAGTGACAGGTATTTGCATATGGAAGGCCGGCGACGTGTGGTGCCACTGAACCTGAACTAAGCAGGCCGGTGGGGCCACCAACCGATGCATGTGCCTGTGGGACCTTGCTCACCGCTACCTCTGGCCTACACTACGGTCAGCAGGCCTCACAATTCACATAGAGTCCCGATTGCACATGACGCAGACCAGTAGGCAAGACACATTGTTCCCAGTGCGGCCCGTCCGCACCAAGCATCATCACAGGCTCATACAGTCTCAATGCTTCTGGTGCCACTAACTGTGCACCTCAACTCAACGCCACGTGGCTATGGGCCCTTGCTGACCGCTACCTCTGGCCTACACTGCGGTCATCAGGGCTCACAATTAAAATTATTTCTTGATTCATTAACTACAGAGTTCAGTAGGCAAGTAACTATCACAGTCCTAAACCCTACATAATATCCTTTTAGTATCCTTGCTTCAAGAACTTTTTTATATCAGTTATAGTTTAGTACAATGACCAAATTCATCTTCAAGTGCAAACGAACACTCAATAGCAGTCTACACTGCGGGCAGCAGAGCTCGCAATTCGATTTTTAAATGCTAATTTCTAACAAGAAGATTGTACTCAGAAAATACAACACTTCGTCAGTGTATTCTATACTTATTTCATCTTTTCATGATACGCCTACACTACGGTCAGTAGGGCTCACAACTAAAATTAAGTATTGATTCATTAATTACAGAGTCCACTAGGCAAGTAACTATCACAGGCCTAAAATCTACATAATATCCTTTTAGTATCCTTTCTTCAAGAACATTTTTTATATCAGTTATAGCTTTAGTACAATCACCAAATTCATTTTCAAGTGCAAACGAACACTCATTAGCAGTCTACACTGCGGGCAGCAGAGCTCGCAATTCCAACTTTGGACACGTGGTGCCACTAACCCTGTTCAACACAAGCCGCGACATGTGGTGCTACTAACCCTGTTCAACACAAGCCTTGGCGACATATGGTACCACTAACCCTGTTCAACGCAAGCCGCGACACGTCGTGCCACTAACCCTGTTCAACACAAGCCGGCGACACGTGGTGCCACTAACCCTGTTCAACACAAGCCAATCCCACATGTGGAACTGTGTCCTGAGTCCTGAATGGCAGTGGCAGCGACCACAGCACCAGACTCCCTTCAGTTTTATTTGTTGTTGTTTTCTTTAAATAAAATGTTTTATATGTAAACCTATACTTGACTAAGATTCTTGTTTGTCCAACCGCACAGGGACACTTCCGGGCCCAAGAAGGTTGTTGGGGGTATGTTGGTAATGTGGGAAGAGGGTGCGTTACCTGCTAATGTGGGGAGAGGCAGCGTGAAAGGGGTATCTCTCACAGAAAGAACTCCGATATGTTTTCAGAAATGCCTCGGACAGATGCCAGCTGACGGACTGAATCACAAAATGGTTTTTCAAAGCTTATGTAGTGTGAGTTATGAACAGTTCGCACCCAGGCTCGCAGAGGGACAACTGCGGCCCGTCCACTCGACTCACACACGCAGTACTACGACCCGTCCGCTCCCAAAGGAACAGCAGCGTAGTACCTCGCAGAGGTACAGGCACAGTAGCGTACTAGCTCGCAAACGTAGAGAGCTGCGAGCCGACGGACTGGCTTCTAACGGCATAGCTGCAAAGTGGTGATGTTGGGCAGACGGAGCGTGAAAGAGTTATGTCGCAGAAACAGAGCTCCGGTATATTAAATTGCCCCCGAGACCTTTCTTTTATATTTTCACTCGAAGCGAGAAAGCGCGCTTTCTGGACCAAGACCTTTCTCCCTGCCAAATTTGGCGTAATTCCGTTCAGCAGTTTGACCTGTAGCCTTGTCTAAAGTTTCCTATGGAAAATCCATTGAGAAAACACTTTTTCACCCCCCCCACATAGCTACCTGTTGCAGGCGTACTCGCTGTTGGTGTGCAGGTCAGTGGTCTAGTTGTCAACATGTCACGGCCACTCTCTGAGGGCAGGTTTGCACACACAGCACACCCATCCGGCACATGCGTCACAGGTCATGTGACCACGCAAATATAATGAATCCACAATGTCACATCCTTTATTGCCGGTGGTGACTGGATGGCGGACGCTCCACGGGTCTCAATCATAAAGACTCCATGAAAAGTTGCGCAGAGGGTTAGTCGCACCCTGAGCTCTATGGCCGTCAGGGGCCTACTACCATGTGGCGCGGATTTGAGTTCCACAGGGTTATTGCCACCCGAAGTTGATGTGGCCATCAGGGGCCTACCACCACGTGGCGCGGACTTGAGTTGCACAGGGTTACTGCCACCCGAAGCTAATGTGGCCGTCAGGGGCCTACCACCACGGGGCGCGAACTTGAGTTGCACAGAGTTAGTGCCACCCGAAGCTGATGTGGCCGTCAGGGGCCTTCGACCACGTGGCGCGGACTTGAGTTGCACAGGGTTAGTCGCACCCTAAGTTGTAGGCCGTCAGCGGCCTACCACCACGTGGCGCTGACTTGCATTGCACAGGGTTAGCGGCACCAAAAGCTGATGAGGTCTCCACCATTGATGACTCAGGGACATTTGTGAGATCTGCCGGGCCGCGGAGCTTTGACGGGCATGTGGAGTGCCCACTGGTAGACACTCCGGTGGCAGCAGGTAATTATTTGGTCATGGATGCGCAGGGGCAGCAGTATCTCTCTCTCTCTCTCTCTCTCTCTCTCTCTCTCTCTCTCTCTCTCACTTCCCTCTCTTCACTCTCTCTCTCACTCTCTTCCTTCCTTTTCTTCTCTTTCTCTATCTCCCTTCTCCCTTTCTCACTCCCTTTCTTTCCTTCCCTCTCTTTTTCTCTCTGGCTTTTTTTTCCTTCTCTGTGTCTCACTCCTTTGTTATGCGCATTACACACGTCCTTATTTTGTGCTTTATTTTCCAGGCTGTGTCGTCGACATTCATGGTCCCGACAGGAGTCTTCCGCCTTGTTGTTTTGTGTTCAGTTTGTTAAATTTAGTTTATCCTTTATATATACGTTTACGAAAAAATAAAGTTTGATTTAAAAAAAAAAAAATTAAATGAAGCTTTTGGTTGTTACTTAAGTGCTGTGTGACTCTTTCTCGTTCTTATTACTGTTATTTCGTGGTGTCCACCATGGTGTTAAATTTTGGGGCAGTTATCACGGGAATACTGGTGATGTCTGCAGTTTGCACCAGCTTCTGAATAGTGTGTTATATTTATCTCAACTTTAGTTGCATTAAAGTGCTGATAATGAAATGCAGAGTAGGCGTTCCCGTGCAAAAAGACACGAGGTGCACCTTTGCGATTTATTCTAAATACTAAAATCCTGTATTGAATTGCACTGTGGTAGTGGGTGCACTTACAGTGTACACACAAAATCAATGAAGAAATGTCATTGTATTTATATTGATTGGGAATAGTGGGTCAGGTGCTGGATCTTGATGGGATACACTGCCCAGTTTGTTTATTTTTCTGTACCCGAAAAAACCACATCACAACTTTGACAACAACTGCGATGCAAAACAAATTCCGGCGATAAGCCGCGTTAGCACCAGGGATTTTACACCTGCTTTCTGCTGGTGTTAAGCAGGACGACTACCTGCAGCATGAAAGGGAACACAGCCAAGAGCCACACCGAAACGCCCACAGGTGCCATACAGTCAATGAGCATGATACACGGATACCCATGAGGTCCACAGCACTCATCGCAACAACCCCAGGACCGCCAACGCCCCCCGAACCCTCATCTGAGCAAGTGTGTCCGTGTGGTCATTGTGTTAGCATGATAGGCACAGGCCCTGCAACATCACAGTGTCAGAGGACGTTACCATGTCACCTCAGCGTTGGCAGTGAGCCTGGACATGTAGCTACGCACGCATCCTCCTGCATGCACAAGCGGCGTGTGCTGGTCCGGCGTACACAGGTCAGCGCAGGGGTCTGCCTATCCGGCAAGGGGAACGGGGTGTCTCGGACATGTCCGTGTTCAGGAAGTGCGGTAAGTGTGTCTCTGTGTTCTGGTGTGGCCGCCACAAGGGCCGCAGCAGTCGATGTTGTACAGTGGCATGCACCACCTCCAAACTGCAGTCTCACGGTGTGGTTGGAATGCCACAGGACATGCGCGAATAGGCATTACAATGGTGTGCCGTAGGAGTGCACAGGATACAACAGTGCACCATACAAAAGTGTGGGGGCTCGTGGGAGGGAGGAACAGCTGTTTGGCAACATAACACACAGTGAACCCGCCCATGTGCCACGTGCTGGGCATCTCATCCATGATGACCAGGGTCGCAGACATCCCACAACACCCACGGCCGGCCTTTGTACACATCCTGTATGAATGCAGCTGGAGAACTTACTGTAGGGATGAAAGGTTCTTTGTCTGAGCTATCTTGCAGTAGCACATCTGCTGCTCCGAGAAGGAACTTACAAGTGGCCAGCCCCCCCCTGACAGATACGATAATATTTGCATCCGTCTCCCACACTACGCAGTGCCCGATTTGAGAACAACGAGTACACATCCCACACTCAAAAGTTCTTCGTCGTAGTTAGCGTGCGTGAAATGGCCTTCACACGTACTCCCACCACACCCCTGCCCTGCACCCATTGCACACAGACCCGGCTCATTGCACCAAGCTGTGCCATTTCATCCACAAGACTGGCACACTGCAAGCCAGTGCAGCTACAAGCAGAGCCACTGACGCAATGGCAGAGCATCTCGAACACATGGTCGACTCCATGCACGTCCACCTATACCTTGCACATCTGCTGCATGTCCTGGGTGCACTGCCTTTGGCAGTACTGCGGATCACTTACCGGCTGTGCTTCCGCATTGCGGACGTCACCTGCGTTCAACCTGTATTGCAATGTCGCACGTGCCTATCCGAGTGGTGCATGGACGTGTGCCTCTCCAACGAGTGGGTAGCTGACATGGATTACGACAGGTGTGTGCGCCCCCTGTTGGGCCATGACCAGGACTGTCATGGTGATGCCCGTTTATGGCATGCATGGATGTTTGGCATGCATGTTGGGAACTGGGCCTGGGAGATTGCACGTGTCGTAGTATGCAGTGAGCAAATTGACCCACTTCCCGATTCTGCTTTGGTGCACATTGGGTACAGTGGTTGGAGGCAGCACATCTGTCCCGGTCAGCTGATGGATTACGTCGACGACATGTCAAATATTGTGGCCAACCATCACTCATTAGAGATAGTGGCTTACGCAGCTGCACTCGCGTTCATGGACGAGTGACAAGGTACCTGCAACCACGACTCGATGTGCCACATTGCACGTGTCCCTCTGCATCATTGCACGTTGTACATCTGGCCACATGTCCCAAAACAACAGTGGACATGGCTGCATTGGCGTCGAATCATGTCCGAAGCGCGGACAACCAACGCTGCTTGAAACTGACGTGTGTTGGTGATGGACTACCCCGAGGTGAACATGGACGTTTTCCTACGTTCCTTATTCAGGCATGCTGCTGCATTTCTCTGCATATCGTGGCACTACTCTTGGCCGTACTGACACGCACTTTTTTTAATAAAGTTTCCACATTTTCACTTGTCTCCAAATGTGTAGTGTCTTCATTTGTATGCCAATGTGTGTGTCACGGACTCTCTGGCTGCCTGCCATACGTGAATTGCTACCCCATCCGGACTGTGGGTTTGTACTTATGCGTTCTCATGTGCCTGTTTCGTACTGACGCTTTTGGACGCTTATCCGCCTCAGGCGAGTGTATTTGTGTCCTGTGTTCGATTGTGCGAATCTTTGTGTTTGGACAACATTGTGTTGGATGTTTGTGTCCTGTGCTTCCTATGTGTGTGTGTGCTGCATTGTGTGTGCGATGTCCCTTCATGTGAGCTTTTGTTCACCCTTCTCCCTTTCCGGCAGTGTGATTTTCACTTCTATGCTTGTTCAGTGGTGTGATGTTGGCGGGTTGTGTGACTTGTGCTCTTTGTTGGTGTGTTTCATTTTGGCCATGGTTTGTCTATAGTTGTGCTGTACTTAATTGTGCATGTGTACCATTGTGGCCATCTTCCCCCTTCCCCCCACTCCCTGCTTCTTCCTCTTCCTGGTGCTGTTGTGTCTGTAATTTTGTTGCTCCACACATAAATACATGTAATGAACAAATTAGAATAGTTCCTTGATTCTTTTAGGTTTCAAAACTTCTCTCTATTGTTTTTTTTAAAATTTTCCATATAAACAGTTTTTTAAATATTCAAGGACACATAGAAGTCAGAAGTGCAACATATTCTCTCAACACACTTTCTAGAACATTCTACAACACGTGCAGGTTAAAAGTTCATCAATTTTTTTAAACCTAACGATATTTTTTGGCAACATTTTCTCGAACATTTAACGGCACGTGCAGGTTAAAAGTTCACGATTGTTTTAAGTTCGAACAGTGCCTTCCAAATGCAAGTAGCAGGTGTGGTTGAGTTGAGCAAATTTTATCCTATGATATGTACTCCACGTTTAAACTGCTTTTTCTTAACCAATCACAAAGATGCTTTTCCACCAAACGAATGTGCACCCTACTTTTAAAAAACAATGCTTTTCATCTCCCAATCAGGTATCGTTTTGTATGGCAAAAAAAAGTAGTTCCCCATCTTTAAACGTATCTCTTATTCTATGAACAGACTGCATGAGCTACAGACATCTATCCATTCCTCCCAGCCATACCTTCAAAATGCTAGTGTGGATCGTAGGACATAGCTATGTTTTCTGGTGCAAGATGTATGCAGAACAGAGACGTATTGACTTAGACCTAGGTTTACAAAATGTGGACATGAAATGGTTTGGAGAAAGAGGATTGAAGTGGCACCAATTGTTGCCTTTGGTTAAAACCTGTTTGCATCTCCAACACCCTGACCTCATGATTGTGCACTGTGGTGGAAACGACCTAGGCACATTGACTGGGGTAGGTTTGGAAATGCTAATGAAGGACACCTTTCGACAATTGATATTGCTTTTGCCTCAAACTGTCTTTGTATATTCCAATATATGCCAAAGACAGAAGTGGAAATGGTCAAACCAATTTTGTTCTCAGATTGAAAAATCTAGGAAGAATGTCAATAAAGCTGTGTCTGCATACCTCAGAGACCATAGAATGGGGTCGATCTACAACAATAACATACGTTTTCATATGGCTGATATCTACAGAAGTGATGGAGTACACTTCACAGATCAGGGAAATCGAGTTTTTCTGAATAACCTGAAGCTGTGCATCTGCACTTATATGTAGCTCCAACTAATAAACACAAGGGCTCTTTTTAGAGCCGCCTTATATTCCCAATATCGGTTCGCAGAGTGACAGCTGCGATCCGGCTAGCACAGGGAGACCTGCGGGCTGTCGAGCAGCCTCGCAGAGGGACACCTGCGGCCCGTGGGCTCAGCTCGCACAGTGTGAGCTACGGGCCGTCGGCTAGGCTCGCACAGTGTGAGCTACGGGCCGTCTGCTCGCAAACGTACACCAGCATGCTGGCTCACAGAGGGAGAGCTCCGGGCTAACTCACAAAGGGACACCAACGGGCCAACGGCCCTGCTAGCAGACACACACCTATCACCTAACGGACTACAGCTAGGGACACGACGGCTCGCAGACGCACAGCTGCAAGCTGACGGACTGCTACTGTTTTATGCTTTAGGGTAGTACAGTGGTGTTTGGGTAGTGTAGGGGGTTGTGCTGGGGGTAGTATTTTAGGGTTTAGGGAGTGCAGTGGTGTTTGGGTAGGGGTCGTGCTGGGGGTAGATTTAGGGTTTAGGGTAGTGCACTGGTGTTTGGGTAGTGTAGGGGATCGTGCTGGGGTAGTGTTTTCGAGTTTACGACAGTGCAGTGGTGTTTGTGTAGTCTTTGGGTAGTGTAGGGGTCGTGCCGACAGACTGACTCACAGAGCTCCGAGCCGACGGACGGGCTTCTAAAGACATAGCCGCGACCTGGTGATATGAGGAGAGGCAGCCTGAAAGGCATATCTCACACAGACACAGGTGCCAGTGTTGCCTCGCAGAGGTAAAACTACGAACCCGATGGCTTCTACACGGAGAGATGTGAGCTGACGGAGTAAATCACAAAATGGCTGCCAACACTTCCTGGTTTCAACCATTTACAGCCAATAAGCCACAAGCTGCTGCTTGTAACCCCTCAGCCAACCACATGTCAGAATTCTCAAATATCGATATCTGTAAAATTTGATATTTCTCAAAAACTACTGAACGGATTTACACCATTTAAACAAAAGCGTGCTTTCTGGACCATCACCTTTCTCCCTGCCAAATTTGGCGTAATTCCATTCAGCAGTTTCACCTGCAGTCTTCTGTAAAATTTCGTATGGAAATTGCATGGAGAAAACACGTTTCAGGACCCTCTTTTTTCTCAGCCCCTCCTACACCATTCACCCCCAAACTTTCAATATAAGAGCTAATCCAAAAAAGAGAAACTTTTTGGATAATTTCATAAAGATTCATCAAACGATGCCAAAGTTACAAGCACATACAAGGCTCTAGAAGGGGGGCCGCGCAACCCCCTCCCAACATAAGTGAAGCCCCGGGGCTGCGTGGACCCCAGCGGCCCCCCGCCACCCCTGCGAGCCCCTGCTATTATTTTTTAAGAAATACCCCCGCAACCTAGCCCACCCAAGGGCCTCATTAAAATAAAACACGAGAACCCGCGAACCCAGCGCGAATTTTTGCCGATTTTTTTTTTTTAAATGATTTTTTGGGACCCCCTGAGCAGACCTAGTGGGTCAGGGTTTTTCTACCCTGCCCCCTTCTCTTGTTTTATACCTTTGTTTCTCCATTTTTGGGTGTCTCGCTTCTACCGCGCCACAAGATGGCTGCCAACACTTCCTGGTTTGGAGTGCTAGCAGCCAATCACAGTGAAGCTCGCGCACGCGACTTAGGCTCCGCCCAGATATCGAAACTTTTATTTTTCTAATTTCTCAGCAACTACTGAACGGATTTACACCATTTTTAAAAAGGTCGCGTTCTGACCCAAGCACTACCTTTCTACCTTTCTACCAAACGTGGCCAACTACCCCTCCTATTACTGCCAGTAAGTCCCACACAGCAGGATTGGTAAGTTCTCAAAGCAGGCCACGCCCCCTTTGCCCACCACTCTGCAAACGTGCTCCCTGGCGCGCTCTTGGATTGGGGTTGAAGTCCCCTTCGCTGCTGGGGGTCCTTTAGGGGCCAACTAGCCTACCTCTTACCTCCAGTAAGCCCCACACAGTGGGATTGCTGAGAAGTGGACAAAGGCCATGCCCCCTTTCCCCACCACTCTGCAAACGCACCTCCTGGAGCGTTCGAAGTTGGGGTTTTAAGTCCCCTTCATTCCTGAGGGTCCCTGGGGGCCAACTAGCCCACCAGGTACCTCCAGTAAGCGCCACACACCTGGATTGCTGAGAGTGGTCTGAGGCCACGCCCCCTATTTACACAACTCTGCAAACGTGGCTCCTGGTGCACTGCTGCTTGGGGGATGAAGTCCACTTGTGTCCTGAGGTCCTCAGGACAAAAGAGGACCTCATCGCCCCACCAGCAGTGCGCTAAGAGGTGAGTTTGCAGAGTGGTGTAAAAAGGGGCGTGGCCTCGGGCCACCTCTCTGCAAACCAGCTATGTGGCGCTTACTGGAGGTACCTGGTGGGCTAGTTGGCCCCCTGGGACCCTCAGTATTAATGGGGACTTAATTTCCCATCTTACAACGCGCCAGGGGGCGCGTTTGCAGAGTAGTGCAGGGTGGGGGCGGGGTCTCCGGAATGATGCCGGCTTTTTTTTTTTTTTTTTAGAAGGGGGGCTGTGTGGCCCCCCTTCTTTTACTATTTTTGGGGCCTGGGGACACCATCCCCCAGGGCCTGACCCCTTTTAAAAAACAAAAAAACAAAGCAAAAATGGGAAGGGGGCCGCTCGGCCCCCCTCCCGAGGCCAATTTCGGCCCCGGGGACCCCAACCCCCAGGGCATGGCCACGTATACTTTTTTTAAAAACTTTAAATGGAGGGGTCATGTGGCCCCCCTCCTGAGGTAATTATCTGCCCCGGGGACCCCATCCCCTGAGGCATTGCCTCTTTTTTTTATTTTTTGTATTCGGGAGGGGGGCCACGTGGCCCCCCTCCCAGGCCACTTCTGGCCCCGGGGACCCCATCCCCCGGGGCTTGGCCATTATATATTTATTATTTTTAAAAGGAGGGGGGCCGCGAGGCCCCCCTCCCCAGGCCGATTTTGGCCCGGGACCCCATCCCCTGGGGCATGGCCATTTTTTTAAAAAGTAAAGGGAGGGGGGGCCGCGTGGCCCCCCTCCCGGGCCACTTCTGGCCCCGGGGACCCCATCCCTGGGGCCGGCCCTTTGCGTTGGGGACCGTGGGGGGAGCCCCAATGCCCCCACGGTCCCGCCGGCTCCCCGCCTCCTGCAGGACCCGGCATTGCTTTTGAGCAAGGGAGCTGCTGACATGCAGCTCCCCTTGCTCAAAAGAAATTCTGCTTTGCTTCGTTGAAGTGAGAGCAGGTTTTCCTGCTCTCGCTTCAACGAAGCAAAGCAGGGTTTGCTATGGCAGGGCGGGAGGCGTGCTCCCGCCCTGTCATAACAAACGGCAATGTCCCGGGGGTGGGCACCCCGGGACATTGCAGGAGCTGGCCCTGGGGGGTGGCGGTCCCCAGGGCTCCATTTCTAAACCCCCTGGGAGCTGGTGGTCCCCGGGGCCGTGGGTCCATAACGGACCCCCGATTTTGAATAATTAGTGCCCCGGGGAGGGGTTGGTCCCCGGGGCATTGTGGGGGGAGCAGGAGCTCCCCCCACACCTATTTTCTAATAATTTAAGCCCCGGGAGGTGGCGGTCCCTGGGGCTGCGGGGGGGCCACGTGCCCCCGCGCATAATCAAATAAAGCTCCGGGGAGGTGGCGGTCCCCGGGGCTTGGAGGGGGCCTGGGAGTCCCCCCACATCCAAATAAAGAAGCCCTGGGGAGGTGGCGGTCCCCGGGGCTGCGGGGGAGCCACGTGCCCCCGCATATAATTAGCATAGCCCCGGGGAGGTGGCGGCCCCGTGGCTGTGGGGGCCCCCGCGGGCCCCCACTATTTAATTTTGGCATTGCTCCCGGGACCTGGCCCAGCTGGGGGCTCATTAAAATGAAGCATTTTCTCGGTAGGATTAGCGCACCCAGCGCGAATTCTGCTTATTTTTTATTTTTTATTTTTAAATGCTTTTTGGGCCCTTGGGTTCCCTGTGGGACCCCCTGAGCAGACCTAGGGGGTCAGGGTGTTTCTACCCTGCCCCCTTTTCTTGTTTTTCAACCTTTTTTCCACTCTTTTCTTGTGACTCGGTTACCGAGTCACAAGATGGCTGCCAACACTTCCTGGTTTGGAGTGTTGTCAGCCAATCAGAAGTCAGCTCGTGCTCGGGAGGAGTCGCGACTCCTCCTCGGTGCTCAGATATCGATATTTTTCTTTTTTTAATTTCTCAGTAACCACCTAACGGATTTACACCATTTAAAAAAAAGGTCGCTTTCTGAACCAAGAGCTACCTTTTTGCCAAATTTGGTGTAATTCCGTTCAGCAGTTCGGGCTGTAGCCTGTTCCAATTTTTCCTATGGAAATTAACATGGTGAAAATGCATTTTGGGACCCCCCTTTTTTCTCGGCCCCCGCTTGATGAATCACGCCAAAACTTTCAAGACAGGAGCTGACCGTAGCGGGCCATTAGTTTTGAAAATTTCGCGAAGATTCGTCAAACGGCACAAAAGATATTGGCAAATCAAAAAATGCTTTTCCTATGGAAAATAGGTTCTAACTATAACTACCTACTGGCGACCGCCAGTAGGTAATATATATATATATATTTTTATATAATATATATATATATATATATATATATATATATATATATATATATATATATACATATTTACATATATATATATATATATATATATTCAGATCTGACCGTCATAATCTATTTGCAAAACAATTATATGATTTACAATTCAATAAGCCTTAGATCAAACATACTGTGCATCTTGTGCCATTCCTCCTCGTTTTTAACTTGTATCTGCTCTTAGTTTCTCCTTTCCCAAAAATGCTGCATCAAGTGATTTATTCAGGGAAATCACGAAAATTACAATCTATATTAAACAGGATAAGTAGCTAAAATAAAACAACAAGGTTCTTGCATCATGACATCAACCATCTCTAGAAATAAGGATGCCAGAATGTCTCATTGTGTACTTGTTTTTGCTTGGGTTCCGAGGCCTGTTATGACCTCATTAAACATCAATAATTGCAACTATACAGTAGATCACTTCTGCTCATGTATGCGCTCATCTTTTGGCCACCACAGCGAAACCTGGGAATGGCTCACTACTTAAGGTGTGCAAAGCTGCCTCCTTGTTGAAATGGTTTAATTGTTCCTCTTTGCCTCCTGTTATTATTCTATGTGTGTGTTTGCATTCTGCAGATTGCTAAATGCCCTAGGTACTTTTTACATTTAGTGTTGAACTATCAAACATAATCAAATACATTTAAATGAAGTACAATTAAATAAAAAATACACAGGTCTATGTTACAGGCAAATTAGATGCTATTTTCTAAGACTTTACTCATATTTACTGTTTAGGAGGAGGTTAAATTACTTCCGCAACCTATCCAGCCTCCGAGAAGGGCAGGGTCGGGAACCTTTGGGGCACTTAGAAGGCCAAATAAAATGCTTGCAACACCACACGTGGTGAACACACCGAAAACCAAACGTACCCAGAAAATAAAGTTGAAGCTGAAATCTGCACCACTATATGCTACTCTACTCTGCACCACTCTACGCCACTCGACGCTACTCTGCGCCACTGCCCTCTGCATCACTCAACTCTGAGCAACTCCAACCTGCACCACTCTGCGCCACTGCACTCTACGCCACTCTACTCTGCGCCACTGCACTCTATTATGCACCACTATAGTTTACGCCACTGCGTTCGCCCACGCTGCACTGTACGCCAATGAATTGAATGCCACTGCACGCTATGCCACTATACTCTGTAACGCTCTATGCCAATGCACTCTACACCAGTCCACTCTACTCTATGCCACTCTGTATGCGACTCCACACTATACCACTCCAATACACAACACTCTGTGCCCCTCCATTCTACAACAATCTACTCCACTCTTTGCCATTCCACTCTACAACACTCCACACTACTCTCCTCTACGCAACCAACCTTTAGTCATGCTGAACAGCATCCACGCTGGCGCAAAACATGGCTAAAACACATTAGCAAAGCCAATAGCTATTGCATACTTGAGACCTATTGGCTTTGCAATTATGTTTCATAATCTTCAAACTTGGTAACACAATCCACACAAATACACTCCGCACCATGCCACATAATTCCAACCAGCATAATTTCACTCAACGCCACACAGTTCCATGCCACACAATTCAATTCTACACATTTCCATTCCACACCACATAATTTGACAACAAACAACATAATTCAACTCAACAACACAATTACGCACACACTATAAAAATCCAATCCACACTACGAAATTCCACATCATGCCACAAAATTCAACAGTGCACCCCATAAATAAATTCCACTACATAACACTCCACAGCACAAAATACCATTCCATATAATTACACTTCATTACACACAATCCCAATCCACATAATTCCAGTACTCAATACCACATAATTACTATCCACATAATTACACTGCACTCCATGCCACATAATTCCACTACACAAATCCACTCCACACATCACAATTCCACCACACACAATTCCACAACTAACAATTCCAATCCAACCCACATAATTCCACTCAACACACATCCACTCCACTCCAAACACATGGATAAAAGACATTGTCATTTACAACGCCAATAGCTCTAACTCTCACAAATGCAAGACCTATTGCATTGCAAATACTTGTTTGCTCTTTCTATGTGTGCTGGCATCTGCAGCACACAAAGAAGGAGCAAATCGCCTTTAATGATTGTGATGTTATGATTATGTGCAGGAAGGTGTACCTTCCTGCACATAAACAATCACCCCAGCAACACAGGCACCCTTACACCATGGCGCAAGGGTGTCTCCCTTGGCGCACGGCTGCTGTTTGTGCGCCAGCACAGGGGAGAAGGACAGGAATATCCTTTATCTTATAGATACAAAAAGAACAATTGATGGACAGAATGAGGAACAATGTCATATATTCACCCCAGTACAGAGATCTGGGCCTAAATCCATTGTTTTTTTGCTCCCCATGCCATTCCAGTTTGAACCCAGCCATATGCAAATCAGTCTTGACCCTGCGCCCAATGGGAACAGTCCAGCCCGAACTGCCAGGCCAGGTCCTCCCTGGACTGGAAACAAACATCCTAGGACCAGTTTCGGGGTTTCACCCCTCATCAGCCGAAGCAATATGTCATTACGTCCACTACACTCTACTGGTTGCCAGTGCCGGATTATCAAATAGGCAAAGTAAGCACTGGCCTAAAGGCCTCATTCCTATTCGGGGCCCGGGACATCAAATCAAAATAAGATTGATTTGATCTTGAAAGGAAATTACAATCAAGCTTTATTAAATATTGTTTCCAAAAGATAGAAAAAAATGAATCAACTCAAAGAAACGAAAACGTTACATTAAAGACTCTATAGAGAAAATACTGTATTAATATAATGTACCCACTAACAACTTAAAGTACATAAACCAGAGACATCAGTTTCACATACAGTTTATCTATTAAAAGCTCATCTTCTGGTAGCTGGCAGTTTGTAAAAAAATCCAGTGCATTGGGAATTAGGAGATAATTTGCGTAGGGTCCCTAAAATGTCGACT
The DNA here is from genome assembly GCA_963921515.1 of Calotriton arnoldi. NCBI lineage: Eukaryota > Metazoa > Chordata > Amphibia > Caudata > Salamandridae > Calotriton > Calotriton arnoldi. Next base: position 2,594,312 of record CAWUFW010001420.1, on the reverse strand, counting down.
GCTTAGGGGCCTCCACAGGGTTTAGTCTGGCACTGCTGGCCGCAGGGATGTATAGGGTTTGTAAGTTCCCCAAAAATGCAAGGCACTCAGAGCCAACAGCTGAGCTGCACTATACAGTGATTTTTAATTGTGTACAGAGTATAGACCAATTCATATGGTGAAATATGTAGAGTGAAAAATGGGTATTAAATAAACCTATATATTTAGGACATGGGCATAAAATGTGGGGTTTAGAAGCAGTAGTTATTTGTACAACTCTGAACTTGTGGGTACCCATTCTAGCATAAGATTAAGAGGGTAATTTTTAAAGTGTCTTCTTTCTTACACATTGGCTTAAATTTGGAAGGCACAAATGCAGTGAAATGCAATTGGTAATAACAAATGTTCTACTATTCTATGCTCCCACATGTGTTCCAATAATATTGGTACCTCACTTGTGTGGGGAAGCCAAGTGCCTGCGACAGGAAACAGGCCAAAACACAACATGGACGCATCACATTTATACACTGAAAACTGACCTGTTTTTTCCAATGAGGGTAGCTGTGGAGTTTGGGCCCTAGCTCAGCCGGCACCTAGGGAAATCTAGCAAACCTGTACATTTTTGTTAACTAGACACCTAGGGAAATCCAGTGTGGGGTGACCTGTGTGGCTCTCACCAGTTTATTTTTGCTTGCAAACCTCAAACTTTGACACCAAAATCAAATGTTTCTCACATTTCTGTTATAGAAAGTCCTGGAATCGGCGGGGAGCCACAAATTTCCATCTACCCAGTGATGTAGCAGAAACCTCATTTTATTTGTAGGGGTGCATTATAATTACACATGTAGAGTGCACCTGCATATAATCAATCCTTTGTTGTATTAACATGAAGTGTTGGAATGTCTTAATGTAATAACATGAAGCGTGATGTGTTTAGAGCAATAAGTGGCAACATAGAGAATTAAGTGGTAAACGCGAATGTAACTAGCAGAAAATATTAACTTGAAGAGATCGTGTTGTGGTATTGACATCTATTCATGTATTAAAATCGTTATTAATTGTGTCATTTTATATGTAGGTAATGTATTACTTGAATGTGCCATATTTCCTATGCAATCTCGTAAAGCTCATATGCCATTTTCTTATGTTAGCTGAACCTTGTAGGCCTAAAATGCATTTCCCTGGAAGCTCTCGCTTTAGATTTGATTGCTGAATTCAAGTATGCTGTGGAATTCGTTCTTTCTCACATTTTGTGTTGCAGGTGGAAGAAGAGACCTTGTTAGCTAGAATAATGTCTTTGTTTTATTAGTCAGGCAAGGAGAGAAGGAGTTACATCGTAAACTCAAGCCGATAAAGAAGAGTTGTTGTGTTTCACAATGGAGAAGGCCTAGGAATCAAGGTCAGTATGTTGCAAATCAAGAACACTGTGATCCCATGGAATACTACCTTTGAGATCATGCTCAGAGCGGATGGCGTGACCTGCAAAGACTCTTAGGAAAGAGACCTGTAATAATGCGATGTTGAAAGTAGGTAAAGTGCCCACTTCTTCTCTGCTTTCAGAGAGAGAGCATCTTAGAGCAAGCTCTGTCTCGGTAGCTTTATGCTACATGACCCATTATTGTGGAGAGACTTCTTAGGGAGACTCCACAGACTAACACCTTTTAACTTTCTGTCTGAAGATACTTAAGTAGGGATGTCATTTTAGCTTTAGTGTAGGGATACATTAATGGTTTATATTCATCCACCCTCGGTGCAGGAAAACTCGGACTCACGATTTCTGATCTTCTGCACTCTGTTTCTTGAGCTAATTGTTTTGTTCATGTTACATTGCCTCAACTTGATTCGCACATCTGACTTTATGCAGATTCCGATGTATTTCTACACTCTCATTTTGAGGTGTCTTTACGTCCAGTTATTGTTGGCTTTGTAATAAATTAACTAACTTTATTTAGTGGTCTGTGATTACAATGGGCCTGATTCACAGAACTAACTTACGTCAAAAACGTAAAGTTAGTACTTTTCGGTATTCACAGAATACACTTACCACTACTAACTTTATGTCCGCTCTCGGGCCGGAGATTCCGGCCCTGTGGCGGAATTTCTGCCTCTGGGCCGGAATCTCCGCCTCCGGGCCGTAATACCCTCATTTAGGCCGTTTGAGCATTGAAACGGCCTAAATGAGGGTATTCCGGCCCGGAGGTGGAGATTCCGGCCCGGAGGCGGAAATTCCGCCACAGGGCCGGAGTCTCCGGCCCGAGAGCGGACATAAAGTTAGTAGTGGTAAGTGTATTCTGTGAATACCGAAAAGTACTAACTTTACGTTTTTGACGTAAGTTAGTTCTGTGAATCAGGCCCTATGTGTCTAAAGAAATTCTTGTTGAATTGATTGGCAATAATAACGACTTTATCCTCCTCTATGCGTACATGCTGCTAAAAAGACACATCGGACTGTGATTCTAGAATAGGTCCAGAACTTGTGGACCCAGCATTTTCAGTTGGTAGCAGAGTAGGATGGTTAGCACATGAAGCGAGGGGAGAATCCAGAACTAGTCTAGAAAAGGTGGAACTTAGAACCTCAAAGTCCCAAAATAAAGCCCAATGACCGAGAACGGAGAGCAAAGGAATCCAGCGGAGACTGACGGAGTTTGATGGTGCGGCGAGATCAGGGGCGAAAGGAGGAGAGAGTATCAATAGAGTGTATGTCATGTGTTAGATTGCGGTAATGAATTGATTGTGTGATGTCTTGCAGAGTTGGTGTTAGAGTCGAGTGAATGTGGTTTTGGGCCAGACGTGGTCCAAGGATTGAGATTTGAGTTTCAGGTCCTGAAGTGGCCTAAGATCCCGGGATATATTAAATGATGCAGAAGACAGCAAGATTGATTGTGATTGTCTGACCGAAGAATTGATGAGTTGTTGTGAGACGTCATCGACAGTTCCACTTAAGACAGGTAACTTAATGTGAATGGGACGTATGGGAATCGTTTAATGGACCTTGTGTACAGAGGTGAGCTATACTGATTCAGGTGACCAGCATAGGTAGAGGGCCATCGTGCGTGAATGTTCTTGGATGATTAAATTCTATTGACCTTTTAGGAGGCAGACAATTATGGAGTTTAAGGCGAGTGTATGAGTGAATGCGTACGAGAAATTGTAAAGGAGAGTGAGCCGCTGCGAGGAGCGAAGGTGACGTGAGAGTGTGCTGCGCTGAGATAGGTCGGTTGGTGTTACGCCACGCTGGTACTGGTTGGTTGTCATCGGGAAGTTGTGGTTGTAGAACCTGTCAGTCGGGAAAAGTTTGAACAAATTGCAATTCAATTATGCGTTGGTTTAGGGTGTTGCGGGACCTTTTCAGGGGTGATCAAGGAGTTGAAACTCGAGTGGGTGAAGAGGCACCACCCAAGGATACTCCAGCACATTATATGGCAATAAAAGTAGGGCTCCACACTATAATTTGTCTTCAAAATTGACATAAAATCACTGAAAAAGAGGATGAATTGCCATTTCCACGTTTTGTTTCATTTTGGTTGGACGTGTTGCACCAGTTGAGAGGAGTGATGTTTGCGCTGCGACCTTTGCCTAGACCAACACATATTGAGGTGTTAGACACATGGATACGTGCATCACATGCAAACAAAAGGGAGATATACCAAGGGTAGATGAGGAAAGCTTTGAGGCCATATCAGGAAGTGCAATGGGATGCACAGCTTAAGAGATGGAGAGTGGATACTATTGAGGGAGAAAGGTTGTACTAGGCCTGGGCGGTGAGCTCCGCGGAGTTCTCGAAGTGCAGAAAACTCTGCTCCGCGTAGTGCAGCAGAGTTTTTTCTCCGCTCGCGAACGGCAAGTTCGCGAGTGCGAGCTGCCACTCAGGTAGAATTTCTACCCGAGAGGCAGGAAGACCAGCGCGAATGGCAGTTCCCACTGCACTCCGCCACTTGCGGAACTCTGTGGAGTTTTTTTGTCACTTCGCGGAGTTCCGCGCATCAAAACTCTGCGAACTTCGCCCAGGCCTGGGTTGTACCCAATGTTGGTAGGCGAGGGAGATCCTCAGAATCGGAATAGAAGGGAAAATGGAAATGATGGGAGTGATACTGATGACAGCTTGTTGGATGGGTTATTATCTGAGCGTCCACCACCCTATAATCCGCAATCAGAGGAGGGAAGGCGAAAGTTGGCGAATACAGCGAACGTGGAAAGTGTGTCAGCACCTCAAACAGGTCCTAATACAGGAGTTGTGGGAAGGATATCCAAAGGAGTAAGGGGGACAGGAGTGTCTGCCTTAGAAGGTGTGGAACAGAACGAAGTTAGCGCTGCTTCACGGTTACCGGAAGCTCTTACAGTACCGGTCACTATTGGTCCTGTTGTGTATGACCCAAGCTCAGTGGGAAACCTTAGTCAGCGATAGTCCGTTCAGGCAAAAGGAACTGGATTGGAAAGGTCAGGAAGTATGAGTGGAATTCCACCATCTCTAGTGCCTGTGGAATCTAGTACCCATTTACCAGCTACTGCTGATCCTTCAGGAATACCCGTGGGTTCCAGTACTATACGGTCTATACCCATGGCAAGCATTAGTTTAGATCTGAAAATGTGGGAAACACCAGTGAGAGGACCAATGGGTGCAGCTTCAGAAGCAAGTGCAAGTCAGGGAGTTGCTGAAAATCAACATGTCCTAGATGTTGCACACTTAGAGAAGTGTTTGAGAGATCACAATAACAGCAAGGAAAGTCAGAATAGTACATCAAGTCAGGGAACCATCATGGCAGCAGTGAAGGCGAAACCATTGGATGTGGTGAGGTTGAAGGCTGAGGTAGACAAGATTATCAGTGTGAATTTACCCTTGGAAAGGATAGAGATCTATGAGCCAGATGACCTGTTTATAGCGAAGGATGTCACCCGCAAGGTGAGATGAGCGCATGAGAGGTTGTCAGAACTAGCTCAGAGGTACGAAGTAGACTTGTCTTGAACGAAACTATTGCAGGGGAATCATAGGCTTAACTACAGTGACCAGGAGCTGGAAGAAAAGAGAGTGACAGGACTGAAAACACACATCCGAGTGTTGGTTATAGGAATATGGGCTTTGAGCATGCTGGATAAGTGGGAGGAAAGGTGGTCTAAGAAGAAGAGTGCAAGAAAAGTGACAAGGGAAACACCACCTCCAGGAAAGGGAACATCAGGAGTTGAGGCATATTCATTATGGGAGGTGTTTAGTGGAGGGTACGTGCATGTCCCTTGGAGTAGGGGTGACCTAGCTGCATTCACAAATGATTTGCCCAGGTTGAGGAAGAAACCTGCTGAATGGTACAAGCAAGTCGATCTCTTCGTTAAAATCTTGAAAGTGTTGTGGATTGATTTGAACACCATGTTTGAAATTGTGGTTCCCAGTGATCTATGGTCTGCATGCAAAATTGCTATTGAGTGGCTTGCTGCTGAGAGGGATCCTGCAACGTATGGTCCTTTGTCCTTGGTTATGAAGAAGTATGAGCTGGTGATCACATGGTTGTAGTCCAAAATAGCCCCTCAAGATATCGATTGGGTAAAGATAGCTCGAACGACCCAGGAGCCTAAAGAGTCAGTGCATGCCTGTTATGAAAGGCTCTTGCAAGCCTTTAAGCAGCACAGTGGGTTGGACACACTCAGCTCTAAAGGCATTGGCCAATTTGTCTCAAATTTTGTGACAGGACTGAGGCCAGAAATAAGCCTCATGATCCAGAAACATTTGATCTGCTGAAAAAATAAGTCCATGGACGAAATTCTACGGTATGCCAGGTATTGCAGAGATGAGGTGGATTACAAACATAGGAGGATAAAAGAAAAGTTAATGTTGGTTCAAATGCAAAATTCACAGAAAGGAGAGCAGGTGCAGGCAACCAAGGGGACAGTAGTTTGCAGTCAAGGGAATGTCCAAGGAGGTGTTCAGGGTACATCAGGTCCAGCGGGACAGGGAAGAGGAAGAGGTGTCCTCATAGATCCTAAAACAGGGCTAGATGTTGCTAAGCTGAAAAAGACAACTACCTGTTTTTTTGTCGCAATATCGGGCATTGGAAGCGTGAGTGCCATTTAAATCCGGTGAATCAGGTGCAGAAGGGAGAACTCGTGCAAGTGACAGACGTGGTGAATCTGTTACCGATGGATGATCTCTTAATGCAGGGGGGAATCAGAACCAGTTAGTGCAAGTGCCACAACCTCCAAGAATCTCACAGGGCAATCAAACCTATCATCAGATGCCCCTAATGGACACCCAGGATGAATTTGATCAGGACCTGTCCTTATGACGGTGCCTGAGGGGGGAGGAAGACTGTACACTTGGTGAAGTCTTAGACGCAGACCAGAATGGACCATATGTAGAGGCAGATGTAGATGGTCATCCCATTACATTCTTGATTGATACTGGTGCTACCCATTCTACTGTGAGTTCTGCAGTAGTCTCAAACCTACCCCTCTCAGGAAAATCAATCCAAGTTGTAGGAGTCGCTAACAAAAGATTGACAAACCCTTTGACAGAAGAGGTGCCGGTGAAAATTGGAACCTTTCAGGATCATCACCACTCCGTGGTGAGTGATTAGAGTCCAGTCTGTTGATTAGGGCGTGACCTCTTGTCCAAATTGAATTGTACCATCTATTTTATGCCGAAGGGAATTGAGTTGCAGACTAATGATGAGGCCATCGCTTTCAAGTTGGCGAATCAAAATCATTGTGTAGCCGTGATTCCTTTAATGACAGTGGAGGACATGCCACTGGACTTGAGAGACACCATATGTCCAGTGGTATGGGACTTTACGGGAGAGGAAATCGGACTGATTCGAGGAGTTGAGTTAGTCCGCATACAGATCAAGCCTAATGAAGAATTCCAGAGAACACCTCAGTGGAGAAGTGTGGCTCAATGGTTAGAGCGGCAGACCCTGATGCAGAGATCTGGCCCGGGACCAGGGTTCAATTCCCGCCTCGGCGGGTCTTGGGCTCAATTTCCTTGGACCTGATAATTCTTGCCTCGGTGCCTATTCTAATCATGGGTCCCACTCTGCAACTCTGGGCAATAGCTTGCTTAATCTCCACAACGGCCCCAACAGCGCTGGGATTCCTGGCTTCACCCTGGGGGTGCCCAGGAGTGGACATTTCACAGGGAAAAGCCAGGAAGGGTTCCACAGCGGTATGCGTACAGCGCCAGGACACCCCTTTGGGGGTATAAGTGCGCTTTACAAGTACAAATTTCATTTCATTTCATTTCAGTACAACCTGACCCCAGAAATGGTGGCAGGTATTACACCTGTGATTGAGTCCATGATTGCGCTGGGCATATTGATGGAGATCATAGCAAACCCGTGCAATTTGCCCATCATGGAACTGCAGAAACTGAGCGGAAAGTATTGCATAGTTCAGAACCTTAGAAAGGTGAATAACATTGTGATTCCATGTTGACCTGTGGTACCAAATCCATCTGTGATCCTATTCCAGATTCCTTGTGAAGCTGTTTGGTTCTACAGTATTTGACCTCTGTCAGGCATTTTTCTCCATTCCATTGTACGAGGAAAGCCAATTTTTATTTCCTTTCCATCTGGAAAATCGTGTCTTAACATGGTGTCGTATCCCTCAAGGGTATACTGAAAGTCCATCCATCTCCAATCAGGCCTTGAAGAAGAACCTTGAGAGCTTGATTTTGCCTCAAAACTCAGTGCTAATTCAGTACATTGATGACCTCCTTATTGCATCTGAAACACGGGAGGCTTGTAGGGATGATACTATTGCCTTACTGAACCATCTGGCTGACAATGGGCATAAAGTGTCTCCGAGCAATCTTTAGTACTGTCTGACTGAAGTTCAGTATTTGGGTCATCGAATTGAGAGAGGCAAGAGGAAGGTATCACCAGAACGAGTGGAGGCGATCATGAAAATGAATCCGCCTACTACTCAGAAAGAGGTCAGGATGTTTTTGGGAATGGTTGGCTACTGCCAACAATGGATTCCAAATTTCTCCTTGATGGCAAAGCCTTTGCAGATGCTGACCCACAAGGATGTGAGTGATCCAGTACCTTGGGATAACGACTGCTTTCTTGCCTTCTTAGATCCGAGAGAGTGCCTTTGTCGCGCTCCAGCTTTAGGAATGCCTGATTAAAACAAAGCATTTTTGCTGTTCTGCCATGAAAGGGAGGGTTGTGCTCTTTCTGTACTCACCCAGATGCATGGAGGTACCCGTAGACCAGTGGGCTATTTCTCAGCTACATTAGATCCTGTAGCTTCAGTGTTGCCCAGAAGTCTCAAGTCCGTTGCTGCAAAAGGTGTCAGTATTGAACGATGTGAGAGCATTGTGATGGGTCATCCACTTACTGTATACGTACCACAGTCAGTTGAGCTCCTGATGACGAGAACCAAAACATAGCATTTGACTAAGAGGCTGACAAGATATGAACAGGTGTTGCTTGCAGCAGAGAATGTCACTCTGAAGCGCTGTTCTGTGATAAATCCAGCTACCTTGTTACCTGTTCCAAATGCTGATGGGGAAGATTGTGAAGACCATGACTGTCTGGACGTTACTGAGCTTTGCACCAAGCCGAGACCTGACATTGTCGATGAACCATTGCCAGTTTCCGATCAAGTCCTTTTTGTTGATGGTTCTTGTCTAAGAGAAAGTGAAGGTAATCTGAGAGCAGCATTTGCTGTTTGTACCATCTCTGGAGTTGTGGAAGCTACTTGTTTACAGGGAGTACACTCCGCTGAAGTAGCCGAGATTGTTGTCTTGACCCGTGCATGCCTTGTCTCTGAGCAGATCTGAGTCACCATCTATTCCGATAGCCTGTACAGTTTTGGTGTAGTTCATGACTTTGGACAGCTATTGTCGCAGAGAGGGTTCCTAATGTCATCAAGCTCTCCCATTAGGAATGAGGAATATGTGAGACAACTGTTGGAAGCATTAAAGTTACCAAAGGAAGGGGCTGTCGTTAAGTGCACTGCCCATGGGAAGGAAAATTACTTTGTCACAACGGGAAACCACTAGGCGGATGAAGTTGCTCGCTTTTGTGCTACACATGCATGCATTTTCAATGGGGAATATGATGGCGAGAGTGCAGAGAAGACTGAACTCAGCATGACGCTAGCTATTGCAGACATATGGGATGAGGTTAGGTGTTTGCAAATGGAAGCAACAGATCAGGAACAAGCGGGTTGGATCAGAGCAGGTTGTGAGAAAGGAGAAAGTGACATATGGGTTTCAACTGATGGTAGGGCGGTGTTACCGGATAGTCTGCTGAATCCAATGGCAAGGCAGAATTCATGGAGCAGCTCACATAGGAAGAGATGCAATGGTGAGGTTGTTCAGGCAGACTTGGTTCAATCCGAGGTTTTGTGTGATTGCAGAAGCAGTGTGTCATCGTGTGTTACGTGTCAACAGATGAATGCTGGGAAAAGGACTCTTGTTGCTTTGAGCCACACTGGCAGATCAGCAGGTCTTTTCAATCGGATCCAAGTGGGTTTTGTTGAGATGCAATATATGTAATGGATTGAGAAACATCTTGGTTGTTGTGTGCATCTGTTCTTGGTGGGTGGAAGTTTATCCAACTAGAAGTTGTGACAGTCTCACAGTAGCAAAGTTATTGTTGAGGGAGCTTATACCTCATTTCGGATTTCCAACTACATTAGAATCGGATAGAGGAACTCACTTCCACAGCAAAATCATGAAGCTGTTGTGTACCCCCTTGAGTGTGGACAGAGACTGCATTGTAGTTACGGGCCAGAGGCATCAGGCATTGTAGAGCAAATCAATGGGACTTTAAAGGCGAGGCTGGCAAAAGCGTGTACTTCAAGATCTTTGAAGTGGCCCTATGTGTTGCCCTTGGTTCCAATGAGCTTGTGCAGCATTCCCAACAGGAGAACTGGGTTATCGCCTAATGAAATCCTGATGGGAAGGGAGATTCCCTTACCTTCAGTGCCAGCGACTGCTTTGATAAACATCTCAGATGACTTGATCCTTGACTACTGTAAAGGATTGGCTGATGTGGTTCGTTCTGTGTCTCATCAGGTTGGAGCGACAACTGCACCAACATCGAAATACCTTTCCCGTGACCTGAGTCGCAGGGACTGGGTTATCGTCCGAAAGCATGTAAGGAAGAACTGTCTTCACTCTTGGTGGCGTGGACCATATCAGGTAATATTAGTGACCAATACTGCTGTGAAGTGTGGAGGAGTGCAGAATTGGACCCACGCTTCCCATACCTGAAGAGTCACAGGTCCCTCCGATGAAACAGCTCAGAACAGAAGAAGTTCCAGCCATGATCGGAAGGTCACCGGAGAGGGCAAGCTAAGCTGTGGGGGTTCCTGAAAAGGCTGGATACTCACCAGGTCAAGCTGAGAGGAGTCAAACTACACAAGACCCTGGTATAGACTCTGAGGGAGATGGTAACGTTGCGAGTGGTATAGCGTCTGACTCAGCAGAAGAGACCAGTGTGGAAATTGGTTGTGGGCAGTCAAGGAAGAAAAAGGCTGTAAACGAAACGTGGCCTGTGAGCCAGAAAAGAAGAAACTTGAGACTTGCATCTGAGAAAGAACGTGCACCAATAAGTGAATCATCTGAGCCCGATCTGAGTGAGTACGAACAAGTCCCAGGAAGTGTAAGGAGATCAAGGAGAACAAGAGTGCTGTTTCAGAGATTCTCCTCTCCCAAGTGGACTTATCTAGCTACCAATGCCGGGGAGAGCGAGGTCTGAGACTTTGATACTGATTGTAGAGATCCTGCTGAGAGTTCCGGGAACAGAGGCTAAAGTAATCCTGCCATTGGCTGTCCCTTATCCACCAAGGTTGAGTGGTTTAAGGACTCTAATTCTGGAAGACATTGAATGTCTGAGCATCAGAGCTCCACCTCCTCCTCAAGAGATTGCAGCATTCACAGCATAACTCTCAGAAGTTCAAGTCTACAAACATCTGAACAAATATGATTATTACAAGCAAGAAGAGAGAATGGGAAAGTATTGTGTAACCACAGTAACACTATACACAGCTTATCTGCATAGACACAATTTAGCCTGCACATTAACGGACATAGAGAGCAATTTGCAGATCAAGCAGAGGATAGACATAGAGGCTTAACTGTTAAGTTTAATAGTAGGGAAGGAAACTTTGAGTGGACCAAGAAAGAGTTAGCTCACAAGGCTAAGGGAAGCTATGGTCCTATAGCTCTAGATTGGGAACAATGAGGTAAGCTTTTCATTCGACAGGTACAGACCCGTTATGACACAATCTTTATGGGAAAGAGTGTGTGTGATAACATCTTCTTAATTGATGCGTCTTCTAAGAAGTTCTTCCAAGAAGCGTTGCAAGTGGTGCCAGGAGTATATTTTGTGTGTGGGAAGAATGCATATGTTCGGCTTCCGAACAATTGGTATGGTACTTGTTATGTGGTAGTTGTGTTTCCCGAGATATATCTTGTGGCACATTTGGAGAGTGTGGAGGGAAAATCGAACCATAGAGAAAAACATATTTGGAGCGATGATACCCAGTTTGGGCATGGTGTTGAATGACATCAAGATTAAAAGGTTGTCTACCATTGTGAATAACTTGTGGGTTAACACAGCTCAGTCATTTTTGCTCGTGGATGGAGAGATGGTTTCGATAAGGGCGATTGTGATGTAGAACCGCCTTGCTTTAGATGTGTTATTAGCAAAAGAAGGCAGAGTCTGTAGGATGATAAAGGTCTAACAGTGTTGTACTTACATTCCTGACAAGAGTAAAGATCTGAAGGGATACATAAGTAACATTACTGAGATACATCATGAGATACATGACCTGGCGACTGAGGGAGTTTGGGATAAGATTGGAAAAGGTTTTGGAACAGTTGAAAGTTGGTTTGCTAACCTAGGAAAGGGAATTCTTGGATATATCCTGAAGCCAATAATAATTTTTGTAGTCTGTGTTATCATCTTGTTAGGTATAATAAGAGCATGAAAATGGCACAAGGCGAGGCAAATGGAGGATTCCTTTAGGGAGAGAGAAAGAAAGGTGGAAAGACTGCAGGACAGTCATTATGAGAATCTGAAGCAGTTGGAGGAGTTCAAACAGAGGAGATTAGCTACAACATCTGTTTAGATCAGTCTACTCTACCGGGATTTAAGAGTTTTGTGATGACTCAACATCATCAGAGGGGGGAACTGATGTAGCGGAAACCGCATTTTATTTGTAGGGGTGCATTATAATCACAATTGTAGAGCACACCCGCATATACTCCTTTGTTGTATTAATGTGAAGTGTTAGAATATTGAAATGTAATAACATGAAGCGTGATGTGTTTAGGCCAATAAGTGGCAGCATGGAGAATTAAGTGTCAAACATGAATGTAACTAGCAGAAATATTAACTTGAAGAGCTCGTGTTGTGGTTTTGACATCTATTCATGTATTAAAATCGTTATTAATTGTGTCATTTTATATGTGGGTAATGTATTCATTGAATGTGCCTTATTTCCTATGCAATCTTGTAAAGCTCATATGCCATTTTCTTATGTTAGCTGAAACTTGTAGGCCTCAAATGCATTTCACTGCAAGCTCTTGCTTTAGAATTAATATCTGAATTCATGTATGCTGTGGAATTTGTTCTTTCTCACATTTTGTGTTGCAGGTGGAAGAAGAGCCCTTGTTAGCTAGAATAATGTCTTTGTTTTATTAGTCAGGCGAAGAGAGGAGTTACATCATAAACTAGAGCCCATAAAGGAGAGTTGTTGTGTTTCACACTGGAGAAGGACTGGGAATCAAGGTCAGCATGTTGCAAATCAAGAACACCTTTATCCCGTGGAAAACTACCTTTCAGATCATGCTCAGAGCAGATGGCGACCTACAAATGGGAAAGATACTTGTAATAATGCAATGCTGAGAGTAGGGAAAGTGCCCCACTTCTTCTCTGCCTTCGGAGAGAGAGCATCTTAGAGCAAACTCTGTCTCTGTAGCTTTATGCTACATGACCCATTATTGTGGAGAGACTTCTTAGGGAGACTCCACAGACTGACACCTTTTAACTTTCTTTCTGAAGATGCTTAAGTAGGGATCTCATTTTAGCGTGAGTATAGGGATAGACTAATGCTTTATATTCATCAACCCTTGATGCAGGAAAAGTTGGACTCATGCTTTCTGATCTTCTGCATTCTGTTTCTTGAGCTAATTGTTTTGTTCATGTTACATCACCTCAACTTGATTCGCAGATTTGGCTTTATGCTGATTCCGATGTATTTGTACACTCTCATTTCGGGATGTCTTTATGTCCAGTTATTTTTGGCTCTGTAATAAATTAACTAACCTTATATAGTGGTCTGTGATTTCTATGTGTCTAGAGAAATTTTTGTTGAATTAACTGGCAATAATAAGGACTTTCTCCCTTCTACGCTTACATGCTGCTAAAAAGAACCATCGGACTCTGATTCTAGAATAGGTCCAGAAGTTTTGGGCACGGCCCTTTCACCAGCATTCCCTAAAGCCTCCTGATAAAAATGGTGCCTCACTTGTGTGGGTAGGTCAAGTGCCCGCGACAGGAAATGGCCCCAAAATCTACAAAAATTCATCACATTTTTCCTCTCAAAACTGACCCCTTTTTTTGCAAGGTGGGTAGCTGTGGATTTTTGGCCTCAGCTCTGCCAGCACCAAGGTAAGCCTAACAAACCTGTAAATTTTTTAAAATAGATACCTAGGCAAATCCAGGGTGGAGTGACTTGCGTGGCTCTCATCAGGTTTTGTTACCCTGAATTCCTTGCAAACCTCAAACTTTAACTAAAAACATATTTTGATCACATTTCTGTGATAGAAAGTTCTGGCATTTGTGGGGGGGCACAAATGTCCTCCTACCCAGCATTCCCCAGGTCTCCCAATACAAACAGTACATCATTTGTGTGGGTAGGCCTAGTGCCCATGACAGGAAACGGCCCAAAACGCAACATGGGCACATGACATTTTTCCACCCAAAATTGACTCTTTTAATGGCAAAGAGGATAGCTGTGGACTTTGGGCCCTAGCTCAGCCTTCACCTAAGGGAACCTAACAAACCTGCCCATTTTTTAAACCTAAACACCTGGGGGAGTCCAGGGTGATATGCATCACATGTCTACCATGACATTTTCTTACTCATAATGCCCTGCAACCCTGAAACTTTGCCTGAAATCACACATTTTCCTTACATTTCTGCAATGGAAACTTCCGTAAGCCAGAGAAATCCACAAAATACCTATCACCCAGCATTACCCCACTTGTGCTGATGAAAACTCTGTGCACCATGTGTGGCTAGGTCTAGTGCCTGCAACAGGAAGAGATCAAACCGAGGTCAAAGGTCCCACTGTTGACTAGGACAGCCCCCACCCTCTATGTTCTCATGTCTAGTGGGCCTTCTGCCCCCCGGAGAGGCAAATTGGGGGTAATCACCCCCATCTGCCCCCATGAGGGGTAGAAAGACTGAGAGCATAGGTTTTTGGTGGGGTGGGGTGGGGTGGGGGCATGGCCATGCCCATGATGTGCAGCCCCAACCCTATATTTTTTTTTATATATCCCCGGTGTCTATTGTGCTTTCTGCCACCCGTGGGGGAGATTGGGGGTAATCACCCTATCTGCAAACCAGGGGGGTGGGGGCAGAAAGACTGGCAGCATGATTTTTTGGTGGGGTGGGAGTATGGCCATGGACATTATGGTCAGCCCCACCCCTATTTTTATGTCCCTGCTGTCTTGTGGGCTTTCTGCCCCCTGGGGACAGATTGGGTGTAATCACTCCATTTACCCCCCAAGGAGGGATAAAATACTGCCAGTATAGTTTTTGGTGGGGTGGGGGCATGGCCATCCCCATGGTGGGCAGCCCACACCCCCTATATTATTTTATTTATATGTCCCTGGTGTCTAGTAGGCTTGCTGCCCTGGGGTGTGGGGGAAATAGGCCAGTTTTCCAAGAGACAGTTAAAGCTGACTGTAGGTTCAAGTTAGAAAGATGAACTGCAAGACCCAGAATGTAAAGCATGGTTGAAAAAGCTGAGGGCATCATCACTTAAAAACAATAGTATGTATTCTAGTGCATTGCACGTCTATGGTGGTTTCGACTGGCATTCGTGCCACAAATTTAACATTTAAGTTGATTAAAATAAGCACGCCCTGTCAGTAATTCAGTGTCAAAGCAGGGTAGTGAATGCATGTAAATGTCTATCTCTAAGCACATCTTGATTTGAAGGAAGATGCTACATAGCTGTAAAAATATATGTCTTTAAAAATAACTGATACTTATAAGCAAAAACTGTCATAGTCTCACATCTTGAGCTGTTTGGAATAATTACAGCTACGGCCATTTTGAATTTCCAGTGTGCACTGCTAAGCTTAGTGTGCACTCCAAGGCTGCTGTAAGAAATTGGGTTATTGGTTGAGGGGGATAGAACCCTTTTCAAGCAGAACCACAATCCTTGTCAGGATGAATCACAAAATTATCCTGTGCTTATCCCTCTGGTAGCTTGGCACAAAAACAGTCAAACTTAACTTAGAGGCACTATATAAAGTATTTATGTAGCACACAAACAGTAATAAAGGGAAAACACAACATAAGAAGAATCACAAATCAATTTGGAAAATAGTATACATTTTAATAAATAAAATGAGACAAAAATGACAAAAATCCAATCGGTACAACCAGATGTATGCAATTGCAAAACATTAGCCAAGTATAGCACCTAAACACACAAACTGCAAATTATGGGTATCTGGTCAACTGGACTGGGACAAAGTCACAAGTTGAGGTCAACCACAATGGAGTGCAGGCCGGGCACAAGACCAAGGGGAATATTTAGAAAAATATGCCAGTGGGCGTAGCTGTGCCAATTTTGGTAGCGCAGTGCTCTGACATTTTTAAAATGCGGGGATGCACAGTATTCACAAGAATACAGCTCACCCCTGTGTTTCCCTTAGCACTGGTGCAAAAAAAGCTGCCTAATGCCAGCGCAGGCACCCTGATAGCATGTTGCAAGAGTGCCTGCGCTGCAGGGATGATTGTTTATGTGCAGGAAGGGACACCTTCCTGCACATAAGCAATCAATAATGGTGATTTGCTCTTTCTATGTGTGCTGCAGAATGTTTCGCTAGTCTAACAACTGGTATTCCATGGCGTTAGTTTTGGCACTGCCTCAGCCTTGTAAATCTAGGGCAGCATTAAAAAACAATGGGTGTTGTGGTGGAAAGCCCACAGCAACACCCATTGCACGCCCCTTTGCCGCAGAGGACTGCAGTGGAAAGGGGCATATTTACAAGGTGGCGTTAAGCCACGCTAAGTGGCTTAGCACCACCTTGTAAATATGGAAAATGTTGCTACGCCTACCGGAGCATCAAGAAAATTGATCTTTAAATGCCTTGAGGTGGGAAAAACTGCCAATTCCATTTTTCCCCACTGTAGCACACTGGCTCCTTAGGCTAACATGGGAATACCTTAATAAAGTATAACTATTTAGAGGAATAAGCTATAATATAATTAAAAGACTTAAAATGATAGAATAAATCCAACAACTTGATTTATTATAACTATCACAGAAAATAAGTTATAGAACTTTCTTTTCCGATTAACCAAAATCTAGCCTTCTAGTAGCTTCTCCTGATTAGCCAGCCTTTGACAGGCTGAGCTAAACTGCTCTGATGAGGTGTGAAGTGGCCTTCATAGAGACAAAGAACATCAGGTGGGAGGAGATTTGCAGAGCAAATGGCAGGATGGGGTGGAGTAGCCAAACTGGTCTTCAAAGAGGGAATGACAGAACAGGACACAGGCGCACCCTCACATCCTGCACCCCCCTCCAGACAGGAGCCCCAGTAATTGAATTAGCAGAGGGGCTGGAAGGGGAGTATTAGGGAAGCTTAGCAATGCCAGTAGGCTGGCTTAGCCAGATCCTAACCTCCAGGAGATCCTAGCCTCCAGGAGAGAGTTTATTGGATTTTAAAGGAATAGTGCTTTCTAGGACAAGAATATGCTATTCTTTGGAGAAAGTTGTCATACTTCTGGGTGTC
This sequence comes from Calotriton arnoldi, assembly GCA_963921515.1. Lineage (NCBI taxonomy): Eukaryota > Metazoa > Chordata > Amphibia > Caudata > Salamandridae > Calotriton > Calotriton arnoldi. The sequence continues at coordinate 2,577,355 of CAWUFW010001420.1, read as the reverse complement.
ATCCTGTAGCCCATTGGTCAAGGGTTCTCCCCTACTTGTCGCCAAGGAACACTGGATAAATATGGGAGAGCTGCCCAGCAACTCATATCCCTTCCTAAAGCTACAAGAAGAAGGACTGCCCTGCTGGACCCTTGGACTGCATAAGAGAGGACTGCACCTGCTGCATACTTTGGTCTTTGGCCCAGAAAGGACGTCGCCTTGAAAGTTGAAGGAGTGGAATCCCTGAAAGCAACAGGTTAAAAGAGCTCCACCTGCATCATCTCCACCAAGAAGAACCCAGCTGGGTGGCGTCCAGGGGACTTTTAAGGATTTGGCCAGGTGCGTTGTGGGAGACGTAGTCTCAACATCCAAAGGAATAACCCAGAGCTTCTGGAACCTTGGATTGGTGCTGTGGACACTTTGAAACCTCAAGAAGACCTTCTGGAAGAAGTTCCAGAAGTTTTGAGAACGTTGGAAAATTTGTGGTAAAAACTAAAAGCTCCATAAGCTGACTGACCCGACGTCGAGAGTCAAACAGCTGACATTGAACCGCGGCCTGGATTTAAGGTTCATCCCGCTGAAAGCTCTGGAGCTCAAGACTGCCAGGATTTCATTGAACCAGGCCGCCTTCGTCGACTCAAAACCCGGCCTGAAGAGAAGCCTCTCTCGAAGTAGAGAGAAAAAGTTCCAAAAAAGTGGCCAAGTCAGAAGGTAAAAACTTGACCAGGGCATACCGCTCATTGTATCTGACCTGCACTCCATTGTGGTTGGCCTGAAACTTTGGCATTGTTCTGGTATCGCGCGACCATATGTCCCAAGTTGGCGCTTTTTAGGCACTAGAAAGTATTTATTCTTTAAAAATTCATATCTCTGGTTACCTACATTGGATTTTTGTCATTTTAGTGTCATTTTAATCACAAACATATCTCTTATTGTTTTCAATTGGTGTTGGATTTTTATTGTGTGTTGTGTCTTACTTATTTAATGTAGTGGTGTTTTTAAATGCTTAACACACCTGTCTCCTAAGTTAAGACTGTCTGCTCGCAGCCAGCTACCAAGGGTTGAGCAAGGGAATACTTTATTGAGACCTTGACTGGACCTTATTTTATGATTATGGCCTAATTACTAGTGGTTGGTACCTACCTACACCTACTAATAAACCATATTCCAACATTGAATTATTCATCTTTTTCACCATTCTTGTATTGCTGATAACAATGCTTTGTTTCCTTCTGCTAACAATTGCAGCTCATGTATTTTACACAAGAATCCAACAGCTTCAATAAATGTTTGAAATGCCAATATGTATATTTCTTGAGTCTCCCTTTGGGCATGCCTAAGGTAACAACGAAAGGGTAGATCTGTTTCCACGATTTCCTTGGTGGTATTAGAGTGGTCATGTTCTGACTTTGCAGACACCATCTGGTACCCTGTCAGGTTAGGGGTCCAGATGGCACACTGTGAGCTAGCCAGGAATTGAGTCAACATATTCTGATTATATGAGCAGACTCAGTCCCCATATTTTGATGTGTATTTTGTCAAAACACACAGTCCTACTTAATTAATAGGAACCGTTCGATAATTCTAGCATCCTTATAAATCCAGTACATGATATGGTATCTGTTGATGTTTTCTGGATCAGACTGCATGTATCCAATCTCATTCGTAGCTTTGTTCATTTTTTTTGACCGATCAATTATTTGATGTTTTGCTAAACATATGGGTAAACACTGCTGTTGTCTTAATGCATAAATTAGACAGGATAATCTGTACATTTTCACTATAAGCTGTACGTTGTCACTCTATTGAATTTTGAAGTATTGTCTATATCTATATTGTCATGCTAGACAGACTGGAAATTCCGACTAATATCTAGTTGTTTGCCTGCCCTAACATATGCAGCTAATATGAATATGAATGATTAACATTAGTATTAAAATGATGTATCTTTGATAACGATTGTGTACTATTATGACCTATAACTTTCTACATGGTCCTTGAATTACAGATAAACCTTTTGGTGATCGTTCACCACTTTCTTTAAATGCATGTTGGGATATAATTAATTCTTTCCACTCTTTTCATTCTATTTTTCTAACACCATTTTTGATTTATAAGTAATACCACTGATTTGATGGTTTCTACTTTTAGAATGACTAACATTTCCTATTTTTAAATATAACGCAGATTAATTTCCACAATATCATAATCATTCTTGCTTGTTTCTGCCTAATTTGTAGATTGGTTTTGATTAATAAATCCCTTTTTATGCTATTTTAGCCAAATTCTGAGAGCTACATTACCCCCCCCTTTTTTTCAACTTAGATTTTCGATGCCCAATATGGTATCTTTTGTGCTCATTTATTGTCCCCTTTATTTCAATGCAAATTCGGTTGTGCTCCTTACCAACATGGCCACCACATCTACTGCGCTCTAGTAGTCAACGTTCCTATTAGAACGCGACTGGAATCAGCTGTGTCCAGTCTGCGCTCACTCTGCCTCTATTGAAATGAAAATGGCAAGCTAGCCAGCTTCACTTATGAACAGCCCCAGGTCTGACTGAATGCAGTAGCCGTTTCAAGTATTGTAAAGCAAGTCCCGTATGTTAATGTGTTTTGAAGATATGGTCTCTGAGTGCTTGATTAGATTCCATTGCGACTGACCTTATGTTTGTTTTCTTTTAGCATTGTTGCATTAGAAAAGTACTTTGGTTGATTTTTTGAGGTGATGTTATCTCATGCTTCATAACAATTCTATTCCTATATGTATTGCGGCCGTACAATATCTTTTAACATAGGATATTGTTTTTTTAGCTCCAACCACTATCATTTATTTGAAATGGCAGTAATTTCTTCAACTGTGAATTATTTTCATTGGTTTGTTTATACTTTGGTTATATTGGGTCATTACACTGATGGTTTCCTTCACCCTTCACATTAGGACTCTATTTGCTCTTGGTGGCATTTTTGGTGAATTGGTCTAATTTCTTTTTGGTGTTTTTTCACCAGACTGCACACTTTATCAATGGTGGTGTTTCCTAGTTCTTCATTATTGACTTTTATGCTCGAGACAACCAATCTTTTCATCTTTATAGCATTTGTGTGTTTTGAAATTAGATCAGCTTTGATGGGGTCATTCCTGTATCTCCATTTAAATCTTACTGGTCCTGAGGATGGTGTCAGAGATTGATATCACTTGAGACTGAAACGTCAACGCTAAGCCCACCTCTCTGTTCCAACTTTTGATTCTATCATCTACTGTGATTGTATTCTTCATGATAGATGGACAATTAACATTGATCCTTGGAGAGTGGGTCCCTATACATTGATAAATGAAGTCATGAAATGTAAAATACAACATATACAATGCATGGTCCATGTGTATTAGAATATTATTGTTTCTCAAAAACCTGCTGTTTGACTTATGAATACAGTTTGTTTATGATTTAAACTATTGATGTGCCTGTCTTGTATTCAAAAATGTATTTCACTGGCTTTATTTGAATGACTTATTTTGAATCCAGATGCGACTAATTGGTTATCCTTAACATAATTTGATGTTGTTTACTTGGGCTTAAATGTTCCATTTGTCAGCAGTCTACCCTTCTACTTGTATTCAATGGTGGCACTTTTCAACCTTACCATCTTTGTAAAAGGAGGACTGAAAAAAGGTTCTGTGTCTGTCTGGGTCAAGTGCTATGGTTGAGAACCGGCACTTTGCCCTCCTGACTCGCACATGTTTTGATTTCATGATGCCACAGGCAGAGTCTCCGTTTACCTAGTGGGTCCCTGGGATCTTGATGCCGGTGCCCAGAGGACACTTCTTATCAGTGGCATTAGGGGTGGTTTCGGACTCACTGTGTTGGCATCCCGACATGAGCGCGAGCACTATCTTGAATTGGGATTCATATTAATTCAAGATGGTATCCCTCATTCTGGGGTAGAGGTTTTCCCAATGCAATATAGAGGAATTGGTACCTGTATTTTTTTTCTTCACTTTCAGTTTAGGTAGCACTATTTAAGTGGCTTCTGGGGGTTGGCTTGATTGTTGCAACACTCCTGGTAAGTAAGATTGGTGTTTTGCTTTGATACTCACGTACTTACTTTTTCCTGATCTAGGATCTTTGGTGTGGCTCTGGAGATTGGTTCCCTGCTTTCGACATCAGAGGGTATTTGCTTAAGCTTTTTTTCCTCTTTAGTAGTGGTTTCTTTCCTTGGACACTTGCCAGCTGCTGTTTACTCCACCACCAATCAGTACAGTGGCTACAGAAAGGAATCACCCATACCTTGGAGTTAAGTCCTCATAACTACAAAGACTCATGCTGCATACAGCCCTTAAGAACTGTTAGACCAGTCATCCTTAGGGTGGTCTTTCCCCAACTTTTTGCCAGATGACATCTACTTTTTGCTGTATCTTTTTGTTGGCCTTAGGACTCTGAGCACATTACCACTGGTGACTAGTGCTAAAGTGCATGTGCTTCTCCCCTACACATGGTGACATTTGCATATACCTGATTGGCATATTTAGTTTACTTATAAGTCCTCTGTAAAGTGGTATACCATATACCCAGGGCCTAAATGCTACTAGTGGGCCTGCAGCACTGGTTGTGCCGCCCACACAAGTAGCCTTTCAAACCTGGCTCAGGCCTGCTATTGCAAGGCCTGTATGCAGTTTACTGCCACTTCGACTTGGCATTTAAAACCACTTGCCAAGCCTTAAACTCCACTTTTCATACACATAGGTTACCCCTAAGGTAGGCCCTAGGTAGCCCTAAGGGTAGGGTGCTGTGTAAGTAAAAGATAGGACACATACTTTTAAGTTTTGCATGGCCTGTAGTGGTGAACAGATAAATTTGTTTTTCACTACTGTGAGGCCTATTCTTCTCATAGGCTAGCATTGGGAATTCCTTAAAACACTTTTAAACTGCAATTTCTGATTAGAAAGGAGTAGCTAAATCATGTTTCATAACTTTGTAATTGTACTTATAAATCCTCATTAGTGGTAAAGTTGGATTTGGCATTACTATTTTAAGAAAGGTATACATTTCTCTGCTCTAAACTTTGCTCTGTGTGCCTGCAGCCTGTCTCCAATACACGTCTGGGCTGGGTGACAGCTACATTTTGTCCATTCCCTCTAGACAGCCCCAAACACAGGAAGGTGAGGCTCATCTGCATTCTGGGCACTCATCTGCATTCATCTGCATCCTGAAGGGTCTTCCTGGGAAGGGAGGAATAGGAGGGTCTGATACTTACACTCCAATAGGTAGTGTCCTGTCCAAACACAAAGCACTGATTCACTCCCCACAGATAGCATGGCAGACAGGACTGGATTGAAAGAGATCCTTTTGCACTTTAAAGAGTTGCCTTGAAGTCATCCCCTATATCAGAGGCACTATTGGGTATACGTACCGGGGCTCCAACCCTACCGAATCAGTACACTACTGGACCAGGGGAGAACTCTGCTGGAGTAAAGATTGCTGTGCTGTAAGGATTGCCACTCTGCCTTGAAAGACTGTTCTGAGGGAAGAACTGCTTCTCTGCTTTGCTGAGGTGCCCTGCTGTCTGCTGATCCTTGCCCTGCTGAGGACAAGGACTGGACCCATCTCACTTTAGCCCAGAGTGACTCCAAGGGCTTGGTGGCTTGCCTCCTGTTTTCTGAAGTCTCAAGGACACTAATGATTTCCTGCAATCCTGCTGGTGCTGCTGGAATCTGCCATCTGAGTCCTACCCTTGCCTAAGGTGCCCCCTCCAGTCCTGGGCCTCAGAGGTGGGTTCTGTAGCAAAAATCCACGCATTGCCCTGATTGCAAGAGAAATTCCACCGCATCGCCCTTTGATGCGGACGCAGAGGGTGCTCGACAACAGCGGATCCACAGTCTGCACAGCTCGAAGACAACGCTCTGCGCGCTTGACGACAACGCATTGCATTCACTTCAATTGAACTCAACGACGATGGGGGATCCCATTTGCACGGCTCGATGATGACGCAGCAGGCTCTCGACTTCGACACTTGCTCCAGCCAAGGTATGTCTTCAGCAGGACCTGTCTGGGTACTGTGGCCGGCCTGCCCTCCATTGTGGTCTGCCTGAACTTTGGATTTGTACTGTTCCCTCATGACCTCAAGTATCCTTTTGACCGCTAGTGACTTCTAAGCATTATTTTTCACATTTATTCTTTAAAAATTCATATCCAGACTTCTACTGATTGGATTTTTGTCATTTTGGTCTTGTTTTACTCAGATAAATAGCAGGCCTGGGTGGAGTTTTACTCCGTCGAACTCCATGAAGTGCCAGAAAAACTCCGCCACGCTCTGCAGATTTCCGCCAGTGGCGGAGTCTGTTAAGTCGCCCTGCTCGCGCAGATTTTTAGCGCCGGGAGTTTGTCCTGTGCTGTAAAATCAGCGCAAGAGGCACTATGCATCGCACCTTAGGGTGCTGCTGCTTTTTGCCGCTCAAGTAGACATTCTACTCGAGCCGCAGCTTTCTCAACGTGAATGGCAGATTTCTCAACGTGAGCGGTCGCGTCCTGCCGCGACAGCCCACAATGAGAAATCTCACTGGGAAGAGGTCTAACACATGATTATTTCTCGCAAGTGAACTTACCGTTGGCGAGCTGCTCGAGAGAAAAAACTCCGCTCTGCATCATTTCGTGGAGTTTTTCTGAACTCTGCACTCCACATGGAGCGCAGAGTGAGCAAAAGTCCGCCCACCCCTAATAAATAGTCTCTATTTTCCTAAACATGTGTGTAGTCTTTTTGTGGTGTGTTCATTGGGTTACTGTTACTATGTGTTGCTTAAGTTAAGCCTGCTTGCTCTGTACCAAGCTACCAGAGGGTGAGCACAGGTTATTTTAAAGTGTGTATCTAGCTTACCCTGACTAGGATTGTGGTCCCTTCTTGGACAGGGTGCAAACCTCTGCCGACTAGAGACCCAATTTCTAACAAGAACTATCTCTCTAATCATGCTCAAGTGGTATATGTTACATGATTTCAATCCAGGTTTAGACCCATAGGGCATGGTGTCCAATAGCGGTCCTCCATACATCTCACATTTTTCACCATTTATGTTTGTCCATTGGCCCATCTTATCGCTTTTTAAGCTCAAGCCCATGTGTTACGCTGATGGTAGCCAAAATCAAATTTTCCCCTGATTAGAATTAGCCAGCAGCAGCCATTTAACTTCCATGATTGTGCGGTCCAGGTGGTGAATTGGATGGCAATAAATTCAGCAAAATTCAACATGAAGTAAATGGGAGTTCATGCTTATTCCTTGCCAAAATTCTCCTCATGTCCTACCACATTGTTTTTGGGCTTCCCGCATGGTCAATTTCCTGCTACTGTTACTTCGGTATGGTCCCTCTGTTGTATGTTTGATAAGGGCCTGCCTTTTGTCAGGTTAACAAGCTCACATTCTACATGCACTGTTTTTATTATTACTGCACAAAATACTACCATGCCTACCTTCTTAATCATTACAACTAGTTATTCAGGCAACTATCTTAAGTCACTTAGATTATTGTAACTCTTTCTTTCTGGGCTCTCCGTTTAGTTTCTGGGTTAAACGTTCAGTCACCCACCATTCTCTTGATCTGCTCTCTAGTGCCTCCACCACTGACTTCCTGTTGCATAAAGAATCTCATTCAATGCATTGTAACTGGTGTGCAAAGCCATTCGTCCACACAGGCCCATGTACCTTCATCACATATTTATTCCCTATACGCCCTCCTGCAGGCCCTTCTAGCACATCTCCAGTATTTACCAAGTCATCACCATCCCAGAGCTGAAGGCAAAGCTTTTTCAATCCTTGCCTCAAAGCTCTGGAACTAACTTCCTCACCACCTTCGTAAACAGTTAGCTCCTCTCATTTTACAAAAGTTTAAAACCAGATATTCCTCAGCTTTAGGTATTCTGATCCTCTCTGGTTCCTTCCGCGCATCTGGTTCTCGGACATCTTTTAGATAATCAAAAGCTTTATAAATCATTATATAACATTACTCCATATCAGCCTCTGAGAATCTGCTGGTGAATGAGGTGTTCAGTTCAAAATGAAGCAGTGATTACAACCAAAAAACACCCTTTAACTAGTTAAAGTATATATTTCTGTGAAGAAAAACAAAAAGTGTAAAGTAAAGCTACAATGAGAGGTCACCAATTAACTGTCACTTCTTAAAAAAATATGCTATTTCACTTTTTCACCTTAACAGTGGTATCATTTATAGTTACTTTAAGGTATCATGTGTGTTTCCACACAACATAAAATACAGTAGTGGTATTACTGGCTGATAATTATAAGGTGACAGCGAGATATTCTAAAGCATTTATAGAAGCACTCTGGTGAAGAACATGCTGTGCAAAGTTAACTTTTAAAATGAGTAGACAAAGTTTGGGTTTTGCAAGGGATTCTGGGTAACAGAACCTGGTGAGAGCCAGACAAGTCACCCCATCCTGGATTTCCCTGGGTGTCTAGTTTTAAAAAATGTATAGGTTTGCTAGGCTTCCTTAGGTGCCGGCAGAGCTAGGGTTCAAAATCTACAGCTAGGCACTTTGCAAAAAAAGGGCCCGTTTTTACTGTGAAAATTTGGTGTGTCCACGTTGCGTTTTGGGCCGTTTCCTGTCGCGGGCACTAGGCCTACCCACACAAGTGCGGTACCATTTTTCTTGGAAGACATTGGGGAATGCGGGATGGGTGGAATTTTGTGGATCCACGCAGATTCCAGAACTTTCCACCACAGAAATGTGAGGAAAATGTGTTTCTTTCGACAAAGTTTGAGGTTTGCAAGGGATTCTGGGTAACAGAACTTGGAGAGAGCCAGACAAGTCATCCCATCCTGGTTTCCCCTGGGTGTCTAGTTTTCAAAAATGTATAGGTTTGCTAGGTTTCCCTAGGTGCCGGCAGAGCTAGGGTTCAAAATCTACAGCTAGGCACTTTGCAAAAAAAGGGTCAGTTTTCACTGTAAAAATGAAGTGTGTCCACGTTGCGTTTTGAGACGTTTCCTGTCGTGGGCACTAGGTCTACCCACACAAGTGAGGTACCATTTTTATTGGGAGACTTAGGGTAACACAGAATTGTAGAGCAACTGTTATTACCTATTGACTTTCGATGCATTTCTACCTTCCAAATGAAAGACAATGTGTAAAAAAGAAGTCACTTCGAAAAATGTCCTATAATTCTCATGCTAGTATGGGTACTCACAATTTCGGAAATGTGCAAATAGCTACTGCTTCTAAACTCTATATTGTGTTCCAATTTCAGATATACATAGGTGTCTTTCATCCCGAATTTTCACTATATATATTTTCCCAAATTAATTGCTATATACCCGGTACATAATAAAAAACCATTGCAAGACGCTGCTCGGTTATTGGCTCTGGGATCGTCGGGTTCTTGGTGAACCTACAAGTCCTATATATACCGACAACCAGAAAGGTCCAGCGGAAGTAACGGTATATTGATTTCAAACATCTGTCATAATTAGAAGAAGTTACAGGTGAAAACGTTGGTACAAATGGCTGTTTCTTTCAACTTATTTTCAATTGTTCCTATTTTCAACTGTTAGTTTCTATAAAGAAACCTTGAAGGATCTACACAAATGACCCTTTGCTGAATTCAGAATTTTGTCTACTTTTCTAAAATGTATAGCTTTCCAGGATCCATTATTGCTTTCATACCCATTTCTACCATTAACTGGAAGAATGTTGAAAGCACAAAAAATAGCAAAAATAGGCTATGTCCCAGTAAAATGCCAAAACTGTGTAAAAAATGTTGGTTTTCTGACAAAAGTATGCCATTCCCTGAAAGCTGGGAAAATTGTGATTTCAGCCCCACAAACCCTTTGCTGATACCGTTTGCAGGGAAAAAACCAGACGCTTTCATTTGCAGCAGTTCCCCCCCCAAAAAAAGTTAGCTGTATGTTGGCTAATTTCTGGGTCCCCTCGAGGGAAATGCACAAACCCTGGGTACCTTTAGAATCCCCATGATGTTGGAAGAAAAGGACGCAAATTTGGCGTGGATACCTTATGTGGTCAAAATGTTACAGGGGCCTAAGCGCGAACGACCCCAAATAGCCAAAAAAAGGCTTCGTACAGGGGGGAAAAAGGCCTAGTAGCAAAGGGGTTAAAGGAAAACGGGATGCGTTTCAAAAAGAAAAATTAAACGTTTCAGTCTCATTAGGTCGAGCCTGAGCCAGCGCGCAAGCACTGCTCTGCGAAGATCTGTGGTAGTTCAGTACAGAGAGAAGCTTCGCCCACTCCCCCCACCTTTATTTTTCATTGGCTTGTGTGTTTGTCCTTTGTAAATGCTGGCTTTTGATTCATTATGAGGCTTGTTAGTCCCTCCTTAGTACAGCCGTGTGGTCATTTGTATTCTCCCATGGCTACTGGCCCCTTTACTTGGTTGTTACACGGGGCGTGTACTATTTCCTTCATTAAGTTTCTCCATTCACGAAGCTTTGTCCGTGCCTTCACCTCTCCTCCCTCCCCCAATTCCCGATGTTCACACTAACGAGCATAGACACCTTCCTCCATGCGCTTTTATAAATACCATGTGTCACAGTAACTGCGTGTGACACCCGCTGCAGGCGCCGCGCACACAGACGTACAGCGAGCAGGCTGCTTTGTGTGGAGGCTGAGCCAGGCCCATAAGAAACAAGGATGCAGACCTCCGGTCCGGCGTTCCCATGAGGCAGCGATAACTGAACAGAATAAGGGAGCGAAGAATGCAGGGAGTGGGGAGGGGCAGCAGTTTGTGGAGGATGTCGTATTTCCGAATAACAAGGCTGACAAGCTTTGATTTCAACTCATAATTCTTTCCTACGCTTCCTGTCACTGCATCTCACTCTTGAGGTTGATGTTGGCTGTTTTAATTTCTTTTTCTCTCTTCCATGCTCTTGTCTCTTAAATTTCGATGTATCCAAGTTTATTGTCGTAAACCAAGTTCTGGCAGGGCACAAGTCCTATAAATTATTAATTGAGGCAATGTGCAATTATGTAATGCGAAGTGATATCGCAGGAAGTGATGCGTACGAGTAACTTCAGCATCGCTGCAAGTAATCTCACCGTAGGTAAGGGAGGTGCCGGCAACACCGCCAGGCACCCCAGATAAATGACGTGCCGGTAGCCCCCCACATGTAAACAACGTGCGGCCAATCCCACCCTGCATATTTTATTTTTATTTATTTTATTTAATGCATTTTTATATAGCGCAGACTTTACCCAAAGGTGTCAGAGTGCTTCACAATAGAACCAAGTACGTTACATGAGGAGAATTATACATATTTATATGTTACAGAAACAAACGAGAAAGAAGAAAAAGTAGAATAAAACAATAGATGGCAGTCACACAAAAAACAAAAAACACATTAGGATGAAGATCATACAGGCATAGATTACAAATTTACAATATTGAAAGAACTTCTTTGAGGGACATGGAAAGGGATGTATTAGTTCTGGAAGTGTCTTTGGAGGAGAAGAGATTTGAAGTCAGTTTTGAAGGTCCGGGTAGAGGTGGTGGTACGGAGTTGTGTAGGAAGTGAGTTCCAGATTCTAACCGCATTGCCTGAGAAGGATTGAGCCATCGACCTTTCCCTTTTGAAGGTGGGGGGCTCAAGCAGTAGATTTTCCACATTATGAGAAGGTCTAGAGCCTCCAGATATTTTAAGTTTAATTGCCAGGTATCGAGGGGAGGAGTCAGTCAGTCAGAAATACTTTATTCGACAGCCAAGAGTCATAAAAGCATACAATATTATTAAAAGAAAATACACATTCCAGCCAAATACATAGCAATAAAATAGTCCCACATATCAATCACAATATTCATATCTAAAAACATTCATAAAAAAGAGCCGATATCATATAAAGTGCACTGTGCTTAAGCAATAGACCAGATCCTTAATTAAATCAGGAAGGGGAAAACACAATTGAGCCAACAGACAACACAAAATTACTATTACGGGAGTAATCTGTTCCTATGTCTAATGGCCCCCGATTAAAAAACTTGTGACCCCGAGGCAAACCATGGGTGATGCCAGCATTTGTAAATAGAGCAGAGCTGGTCTCACTTGGACAAACTGACATTCTCTCAGTAGAGGGAGGATATGCTGCCTATGCAGGGATTCATAGTAGGTACAGAAAACCATTAGGTGCAAGGTATCCTGTTCCGAGATGTTATCACAGGGGCAGGGTTTTAACAATTCAGATTTTGAATATCCTCTCGGGAATGCCAGCAGCCAAGGAACCATATTTAAACGAAATCTTGTTAAAACAAAACGATGGTATGGTTTATTAACATAAGATAAATATGGTTGCAGTTGCGGGCCTAGGCTCAGAGTGACATACCTTCTCACCGAGGGCTTGCCTAGCTCAGCCTCCTCCCTAAGGCATTTCCGCCTATCCACAAACTGCCGTTTAAAATTTATGATCGCAGTCTTGCCCAAAGGCTTTGGGGTCAGAAACAAATCTGGGCACCCTAGACATTTTGTTTCTTCCTTTATATATTTAAGCCAAGGGATATGCTGGGCTCTCTCTAACGCCATACAATCCGAGATTATAAGTTGATTTAGATTCGGAGGGGGTTGAGTACAGATTCTAAGTCATCGTAGCAGGGGGGAAACTGCGATCTGGTCTGCAATATACCCCATCCCCAGTTCTTCATGCAGGCAGTAAACAGGAGTGGCTACAGGGACCCCAAGGAGTTTGCGCATAAAATTATTCTCTGCCACTTGTATTTCCTTTACATCTTTATAGCCCCATATATCGCATCCATACATGGCCATAGGAATACATTTTGCAGTATAAACTTTCAAGAGTGCGGGCAGGGGTTTTGACCCTAATCTTTTTGCAAAATCCATAGTGGCCCCCGTTGCTCTTACCAAAATGTTCTTTTTAAGTGTCCGTTGTGCTCCCCATGTACCTTGGTCATCAAAGAGTACCCCTAAGTATGGGAAAGTGGATACTTTGATTAATTCGTCCCCATTACAGTAAAATTTAGCCTTGGCTGCCTTTCCGGACCAATCGTCATTGCATGAGATTTCTTAAAATTCGTTACCAAATCTAGTGAATTCATAAAATCTATAAAACAATTTAAAAGTTGTTGCAGGCCCCTTGCAGTTCTAGACAATAAAACCGCATCATCGGCATACAACAATGCGGGAATCAATTTGGCACCTGCCCTTGGCGTATCCTTACAACATGATGTTAAAATGTCCCCCAATTTGTTAATATATAGGGTGAATAGCAGGGGGGCCAAAATGCACCCCTGCCGGACCCCCCTTTCTACTGGCCAAGAATCTGTCAAGCTGCCGTCTTCATTAAACCGTACCGCAGCCGTGGTGTTAGCATTTGCAGTATACAGGAAGGAAATCAATTCAGCCTCTAGCCCTATATCACGAAGGACCAACCACAGCTTAGACCTATTGACAAGGTCAAAAGCTGAGGTTAGATCCATAAAGGCCAGATGCAAGACACCTCCCTTAGCGATGGTATACTTCCCGATCACCAAATGGAGATTCAGGCATTGGTCTATTGTCCCCTTTCCCTGTCTGAATCCATATTGGAGATCGGAAATAACATTAAAATAATCAAGCCAGACTGTAAGGCGATCCAGGACTACCTTGCCCATAATTTTAGACACAGAATCTAAGAGCGAAATTGGCCTATAACAAGCCGGATCGTCACGGAGGCCCTTTTTAAAAATGGGGACAATAACTGCCTTTGCCCATGACGGGGGGAAACCATAAGCGCAGGCAGCATTAAAAACATGTGTTAGGATCCTGGCCCAGACTTTGGGGTCTGCCTTATAAAGGTCTGCCGGTATCCCGTCAGGGCCAGGGGCCTTTCCCCCCGATGTCGATAAAATAGCATTATAAACTTCTTCTATTAAAATGAAGGGGGGCACTATTTGATCCGGGAGCTGCGTATCCCACTGTTTCTGCAAGATTGGAGCTACTATAAATATTGCTAAAATGCTGGACCCACTTCTCTGCCGGTATTATACAATCCTTACTTATATTTGGCATATCTGAGAAAAGAGGACTGTTAACTATGGAGCAAAATCGTGAGCTGTCCGACAGGACACTAGCTTGGCCAAGCTCCTCCCAGGCGTGCTCTCTTAGTTGTTTTTTTCTCTCGCACACAGCCAGTTTATACGCCTTCCTGCAGCTCCTGGTTAGTATCGGATCCCTCGGTTTTTGCTTTACAGCCTTCATTAACTCCTTATGGGCAGCTGAACATGTGTCGTCAAACCACCTTTTTAGTTTTAAGGATTTCACCTTGGTTTTGGTCACTAAGTTTGAAGCTGCCATTTTAACAATAGTATCAAAGGCATCTAAAGTAGCTCTATCTTGTAGTGCAGGGTCCATACATACTTTGAGCTCTGGGGCACAAGTAGTATACAAATTCTCCCAAAAACTATCTGGAGTAATCTTTTCCCACCTCAGCCTTCGTGCTTGATCTTTGGTGGTAATGTTTACATTAGTGATATGGTTCGCAGCCCCCCCTATTATACCAGATGAGAGGAGGAGAACCAATATTAAAGGGTTATGATCACTAAAACAATTACAAATAACATTAAAAGTCTGTACAGCCGAAGTTATTAGAGCAGATAAAAAGATATGGTCAATTATGCTAACACTACCATTACCTACATAAGTGGGGACCAGGGCGGATTTGTCAGATTGTTGTAAGCAGTTCAGGTTAAACACAGAGAGCAGTCCTTCTATAAGCGTTCCTGACAATGTATGCTCAAAGTGGTTTGACCCTTGTAAGCCATCTACCTCCTTCAATATCAAAGAACAATTAAAACAACATTTCCGTGTATTAAAATGCCCCATAATTAGCGTATCATAATACGCTTGGCTGTCTTCTCCATAATTTTTTAGTAATTCTTCCAGGGCCAGGAGATGCTCGGTCTCATGGGTCCTAGAAAAAGAATTATAAAAGTTTACCACTAATAGAGTGGTAAGGTTCTTTCCTGACAGTTCCACTGCTAGCACATAGGATGATGAAGAATCGATCAGTTTAGCCCTATAGCAGAGTTTAAGACTAAACATCAATAGGAGACCTCCCTTGGCTCTACCCATATTAGACGGGATTGCATGTTTGCAAAAAGAGGTAAAGCCATCAAGATAAAAGCAATCGTTAGATTCCCAAGTCTCTTGAAGGGCAATTATATGATGCTTAGCAAGGAAGTGTACCCACGAAGTATCCCCCTCTTTGATCTCAGCCCGGCTATATTCCAGGACAATACCTTCATAGAGGCATTGTTAGGGCTACCTGGAATAGTAGTAGAGTTGATAGAATTATCCAGCAAACATTGGGGAGTGGGGGCAACTGTTAATGGTTCTATATATGCTACTGGCTGTGAGGTCTTAACCTGTGGCATTCCCACTGCCATTGTCAGTCAATCATTTTCATCAAGTCCTTGCAAATTCGCTAGTGGTAAGAACCGATTTGATGATGATGATGTAGTATTAAAATTGCTTTCTTGAGGGCGTGTGAGTAGCTTAAAAGGCTTCTGCCAGCCAGGCATCTGCCAATCGCTATTTACTGGAGAGTATTTGGGAGGATAGAAAGTTTGTAGTGGGACTATTTTAATTTTAGTTTTAGCGTCATATTTATGTTGGCAATCTAATAGTGCTTTAGCTTGCAGGTGGTGCTT
Source organism: Calotriton arnoldi (assembly GCA_963921515.1). NCBI lineage: Eukaryota > Metazoa > Chordata > Amphibia > Caudata > Salamandridae > Calotriton > Calotriton arnoldi. Next base: position 2,561,728 of record CAWUFW010001420.1, on the reverse strand, counting down.
AAAATTGACAATTATACAATCCCCTTCCATATTTTTCCTAGTCCCATGGCCGATCCAACCAACCCTTCTTGCCATGATGATATCTGGAGTAATATTTGAGCTATTTATCACATTATTATTACACCATTGGATGGTCTTATGTATCAGATCTAATGAGGTTTCCTTTGTACCAGATGAAAGAGGAGGGACCCCCACAAGTACAGCTACTAAAGGCGCTGATTGCGGTGGAAGATCAATTGTACATTTGTTTATCAATGTTACCCGTTTATTATGGGCTAACGTGAGTGTAGATGGAAGATCCTTGTTCACACTTTCCCGGGTTTCCTGACAAACTGCCCGCGGTTCAATACCACCCCCCAATAGCACGCAATCAGTAGTTAGGGAGCTAAGATGAGACACACCCAGGGTGGATCGAGTGCCAGTCACCCTATCTATTTGTATGCTACCGTTCTGGTGTCTACGTTCCGGGCCATTGGCAACTTCAATGACGCCCCTCCTCCCACCGGCTGCAATATCACCCCCTGCAGAGCAGTTATTATGCATAGAGCCAAAGGAATCAAGTTTTAACTTAATGCCTTCTATCTTAGCAATTACAGGTGCTAGTAAGGCTTTAGTCATAGACTCAAGTCTCAGGAAAAGGCTATCCAGCAGCAGATCCGAATTTGGCTTAGCCAAAACCGCTGCCAGTGGTAATGTTGGTTTGGTCCGTGGGGGCTTTCTCAAGGCTTTGCTTCCCGCAGTTCGTTTTCTCTTCGTTGGTGGGCTGTCCGAATCATCACCTACAGTTACAGTGGCCACAGGAGTGCCAATAGATGGGTCCTGACCACCCATTTGGCCTTCCAACAATGTACTCGATGGTGCGGGGGAACCTATTTCTTCTGATAGGACCCTGTTTTCCTCCTGATTCAGACCGCACCCAACGTTGCCCAGTGCAATTTTCTCAGTTTCCAGGGAAAGTCTTTTCTCAGTTAGGGCTATCTCCTTTGTTATGGCATCGGCTGCCCTGGTTAAAAATGAATCTATTGTCCCAGCTGAGCCTGCAGCAATTGACCCTGAAGCTCCCCCCACAGTCAATTTCCTTTTGCCCATTTCCGCTTGGCCAAGGAGCACTTATAATGATAAAAAACAAAACAAAAAAAAATAACTTGATGTAGCCCACAGTACCGGTGTAAGACCAAGCCCTCCTCGCTCCAAAGTGGGTAACAGCAAGGTGGCAACAGAACGCAAAATAAAATGAAATAATGCGGACAGGTACCTTGTCTTTTTACGGACCTCTACGCCATATCCTAGTGGGACACAGACCAAACCACGAGGATTTAGAGCCCTGGCCCAGCCCAGCCTCTCCCGGCCGCGGACGGGCGCAGACGGGCCCGCCCTTGGCCCGGGCTTCGCCCGCGCGCGTCCCGCGCTGCGGGAGCCGCACGGTTATTTAATAGCGCCTCCGGGCGCGGAAATCAGCTGGAGCGCCTCCTGGCGCGAAGCAGACTGGGGACTGAAGTCACTATGGCCCCCGGTGCAAGGTTGCTGAAAGCGGCTTCCGCGCTGCGGGAGCCGCACAGTGATTTAATAGCGCCTCCGGGCGCGGAAATCAGCTGGAGCGCCTCCTGGCGCGAAGCAGACTGGGGACTGAAGTCCCTATGGCCCCCGGTGCAAGGTTGCTGAAAGCGGCTTCGCCGCGCTGCGGGAGCCGCACGGTGATTTAATAGCGCCTCCGGGCGCGGAAATCAGCTGGAGCGCCTCCTGGCGCGAAGCAGACTGGGGACTGAAGTCCCTATGGCCCCCGGTGCAAGGTTGCTGAAAGCGGCTTCCCACGCTGCGGGAGCCGCACGGTGATTTAATAGCGCCTCCGGGCGCGGAAATCAGCTGGAGCGCCTCGTGGCGCGAAGCAGACTGGGGACTGAAGTCCCTATGGCCCCCGGTGCAAGGTTTTGTGGGTGAGGGGAGGAAGTGTGCAAGGCTTTGTGGGTGATACAGGCAGTCTTGTAGATGTATCTTGCCTCGATGGGAAGCCACCGAAGAGAAGACAAAATGGTTGTGATGTGGTCACTTCTTTTGGCCCCAATGACAAAACGAGCCGCTGAATGGAGAACGGATTTAAGAGGGGAAAGGTGAGATTTGGGGAGGCCAGCAAGAAGAGAATTGCAATAATCCAATCTAGAGAGAACCAGAGATTGGACCAAGGTTTTTAGGTCTTGCTCCGGAAAGAAACGTTGAATCCCCCAGAGAAGGCACAGTTGGTATCGTGCATTCTTTGCAATGGAATTGATGTGGGAGAGTAGATTGAGCCTTTTGTCAAGTATGACACCAAGGGATTTTGCGCTGTCAACAATGATAGGTTTATTGTTGAATAAATTCAGCTGATCCATCCAAAATTGAACAGGAGGAGGAGAGAGTGAGGTAGAGAGGAGGAGGAATTCAGTTTTGGAAGGATTCAGAATGAGTTGATGAGCTAACATCCAGTTTTGAATAGAGTTGAGAGTAGAGTTGAGGATTGAGATATTGTGTGCGGAAGACACCTTAAGGTAGATTTGAGTGTCATCCGCATAGAGATGGTAAAGGATCCCAGATTTACTTAGGAGATTTCCCAATGGTTCCAAATAAAGATTGAACAAAGTAGGTGCAAGGATAGAACCTTGAGGGACGCCTTGACCTACCGCCAATGAAGACGAAAGACTGTTCGCTATTTTGATCATTTGGGATCTGTCCGAGAGGAATGAGGCAAACCATTTAAGTACTGTGCCTTCCAAGCCCATTCTCTGTTGAAGAGTGTTAAGGAGAGTGTTGTGATTAACAGTGTCAAAGGCTGCAGAAAGGTCTAGAAGAATCAGAAGACAAGACTCCCCCAAATTGAGTACACGCAGCGCATCGTCGATCACTTGCAGCAGGGCTGTTTCGGTGCTGCAGTTTTGAATGAAACCAGACTGGAAATTGTCAAGAAGATTATTATCCGTAATATGTAGGGAAAGTTGTTTTGCTACACATCTTTCTGTGATTTTCGCAAGAAAAGGGAGGTTAGTGATGGGGCGGAAGTTGTTGAGGTCGTTCATATCAGCGGTGGGTTTTTTAAGAAGTGGGGTAACCTGTCCTGTTTTAAGGGCAACAGGAAGAGAGCCTTGGCTGCGGAAGAGGTTACGTAAAACAAGAGAGAGAGGGTATTTTAAGGGGGTACTCCTAGTCCCCTAAGAATTAACTGAAAAAACAAATTGAAGGAGTATGCCCCAGAGAGCCAAAGGCTGTTACAGGAAGCGCTGATGAAGAAAATACCAGAGAAAATTTCTTTGGTTTAAAAAGACCCCTCACTCACCAACCTAGTTGGTGACATGCTTCATCATTGGGGTCCCACCCGAGCAGCCGAATGCCACTCGGGTGTGCTACGACAACTGATTACAGTGGAGCGGGTATTTTGAGTGAATCAGTGAAGTGGTGATCATAAAATTGTCTTTATTGTACTCCGTTACTTTTATTATGGAGCAAGTAAGACAAGGTTAAAAATGAGTACACAAGAGTATTACCGTAGTGGACCTACTTGTCCACAGGTAAAGACTATTGGAGGTGACAAAGTGAAAAGTGATAAGTGGGTCTACATGTTTCAACCTACAGTGTGTATTACTAGGTTTTCATCAGGACCTATGACCCGGGCGGTGTACACACGCTAAGGTGTACCCAACCCTCGGTCACAATTAAAATACCATACTGTGTACTTACAGGATGGAAACCCTTTCAGTCTTCACGAAAGGAAACAAAAAAATTCTGAAAAGAAAAAAGCACATAGATACCATGCAGCAAATTAATCATGTATCCATGAATCAACATATCCGTGCATATCGCACACAGGTCGCTCCCGTAATCAGAATGCATGTGCCTGGTGTCAGTGCTCATCTAGCACCCAAAATGTGTGAGATCACACTCATGACAGAGACAAACAATACATAGCGACAAGTGTCTAAGTGAACCCAACAAATGCGTGGTGTCATACCTCACTTGTCAAAGGTGTGCCAGTTGTCAAGGTACTATTTAACCCAGTAGATTCGAGAACAAGGAAAAAGTTCCTCTTGATAAAGCGTAGTACATATACTTTAACGAAAAATTAAATAAAAAATGGGGAAAGAGATATCAAGGCAGAGGCTTACACAACGACGAAATTACGTCTTGCCTCATGGTTACCGTGGGGATGGATGCTGACTTTAGTCAAACTCTGCGGAGAAGCATAAAACATTTAATGATGGTATAACTCATCCATTAGAATAGTTGAAAAGCGGAGCCCACCCGAGTACTCACTTCATCAAATCATGCCATCCGCTACTCAAACCTGCGATGTGACCTGTTAGAAATGGGGGTCTCTAGTTGGCAATGGCTGGCCACTGTCCAAGTAGGGACCCTTCTTCCTAAGTCAGAGTGAGAGGGCTACCCTCTTTAATACCCCTGCTCAACCCTGTGGTAACGTAGCACGAGCAGGTAGGCTTATCTCAGAGGCAGGGTGTGAAGCATTTATGATCATACACAGTAACACAGTGAGGAACACTACAAAGGGACACCACACAAGTAGTTATTATAAAAAATAAGTATCTTTATATTTAGGCAGATTTATCACAAGACCAATAACTGTAAAAGCCACAATACTGTCAAAAATAGGATAGCTGTTGAAGGGCTGTCAAAAATAGTTCAAAGGTTGCAAAAATAAGGTTCAAGTTCAAAGCAGTGGTCTCTGCGACCCTTTCTTTCACAATGTACCTGGGTTTAGTAGCAAAACCAACAAAGTGTCGCAAATAAGCTGTAGCGATGATTCTCGGCACGCGAGGCCGGCGATGCGTTGAAATCCTTGCCGCAAGGGAGGATGATGCGCCGATCTGCGGGATGCGTGCGGAGACGATGCGACAACCTTCTGCACGCTGGACCGCCGATGCGATGACTTTCTTGCCGCGTGGGAGAAGTCGATGCGGTGATCCTGTTGCGCTGTGCGATCGTGTTGCGATGTGAAGATAAGACGCTCCGCGAGGGAGCGACGAAATTCGGTGCGATGCGATCAAAGTGGCGAACGCACGGCGTCCGCACTGCGATGTCTCGAAGCGATGATTTCTTTAAGGGTTGCGAGTGCGCGGCGACAGCAGCGCGATGATCTTTCCAGCGCGTCTCGGCTGCAGCGGCTCGCAAAGGGGCGTCAGCCATGGTTTCGGGTTGCGGGCTCTCGGCGGCAGTAGCGCGATGATTTTCCCAGCGCTCTCGACTGCAGCGGCCCGCAAAGATGCATTAGCGTCAATTTCTTACCCTCTTCTCTCTGATGCAAACTAGAGGCCCTGGAACTCACAGGAGCCTCCTCAGCAGATAGCAATCCTCGCAGGGAGGAAGCAGGAGGTTGGTGGTGGAGTCTGTTGTGCCTGAGACTCCAGCAGGAGGCTAGCTCTTTTCCTAGCCCTTGGGTGATTGCTGTACAAAAATAAAAGTTCTCTCAAGAGTTCCTTTTCCTCGTCTTCAAGGTCCAGTGGTCACTGCTGCAGGCCAGTGCAAGAAACAACACACAGCACAGGGACAGTCACTTCCTGCAGATTCCTCCAGTGGCACGGACAGAGTTTCCTCTCCAGATCCAAAAGCAATACAAAAGTAGGGGGTTTGAGCACAGATATTTATACCCCAAAAGCCTTTGATCCTTGAAGCTACCAGTCCCTGAACCTAGCCAGAACCAGTTCTGCTCAGGCCCGGAGCACTTTGTTTACCAGGCTGCATCCTTCCTTTCAGAAAGAGGGGTCTGCTAGCAGACACACAGTGGGAGGTGGAGCCAGCATTCACCTTGCCAGGCACAGCCCTATTCAGATCAAAGAGCCACCCCTCCCCACACTCTAAATGCAGATCTCTCTATTCAACCCCGGTCTGACTCAGCCTGTCCTGCCCCTCTAAAACCAGACAACCAATACACATAACGGCAGAGCACACTGGAAGGCTTAGGCAAGAAAATACCTACTTTCTAAAAGTGGTATTTTCAAACACAGAATATAAAAATAAACTTCACTAAAAGGTGTATTTTAATATTCTGAGCTCAGGCATACTAAATTCGTTTTTCTACCATGTTCCTGGGGTCAGTTAGGACTATAGCATGTAATAGTCAAACTGCCCATTCTAGCCTATGAGGAACAGGTAGCCTTACAGTAGTGAAAAACGAAATGGTGCATAATTCACTACCAGGAGATGCTACACACACCAAGGCATGTCCTGCCTTACACATACAAGGCACCCTACCATAGGGGTGACTTACAGGATGCTAAGGGAAGGTTTAGGGGCTGGGAAGTGAGTGCACTTCACAGCCAAGATGGCAGTTCTGGACTGCACACAGACACTGCAGTGGCAGGTCTGAGACACACTTTACAAGCTGCTTCTGTGGGTGGCACACATCAGTGCTGCAGGCCCACCAGCAGCATTTGGTTTACCAGCCCTGGGCACACATAGGCCACACTACTAGGGACTAACAGGTAAACCAAATAAGCCAATCAGGGATATACCAATTCACATAGACATATTTATACAGGGAGCATTCGCGCTGTGACACTGAATGGCAGTGGCACAGCGCCCAGAGCATCTAACACCAGTAAAACAGAGGAGACAACAGCGAAAAATGGAAGGGAGACCCACGCCAATGGTGCCAGGTCTAACACACATCCCCTCCAGCTGAAATGTGGGGAGAACTACCCATCCCCTTGGAAGTTCTCATCGCTAAGGCGGAAAAATCTGGACAGACCATCAGCATTGGCGTGTTCTGTACCAGGGCGGTGTTCCACCGTGAAGTCCATACCCTGTAGGGAAATGGACCACCTCAACAACTTGGGATTCTCACCCTCATCTGCATCAACCATCTGAGGGGCCTGTGGTCTGTCTGAACCCGGAAGTGAGTCCCAAACAGGTAGGGTCTTAGCTTCTTCAGTGCCCAGACCACAGCAAATGCCTCACGCTCAATTGCACTCCACCTCTGTTCCCGGGGAAGTAACCTCCTACTGATGAAGGCTACAGGTTGGTCTAGTCCCTCCTCATTTATCTGTGACAGAACGGCCCCCACCCCATGCTCTGAAGCGTCTGTCTGGACAACAAATTCCTTAGCAAAATTGGGCGCCTGGAGTACGGGTGCTGTACACATAGCAGTTTTGAGGGCATCAAAGGCTTTCTGACAGGTGTCAGTCCAGTTCACAATCTTTGGCCGCTTCTTGGAAGTCAGCTCAGTCAAGGGGGCAACAATGTTGCCATACCCTTGACAAACCTCCTGTAATAACCCGTGAGGCCTAAGAAGGCCCTCACCTGGGTCTGGGTCCTTGGGGCTCCCAAGCCAGGATGGTTTCAATCTTGGGCTGCAGGGGCGCCACCTGGCCGCTCCCCACCTGGTGTCCCAAGTACACCACAGAACCCTGCCCAATCTGGCACTTACTGGCCTTGATTGTGAGGCCTGCTCTGCGCAGCGCCATCAACACTTCCCAGAGGTGGCGCAAGTGGTCCTCCCAGGAGGAACTAAACACTGCAATGTCATCCAGGTAGGCGGCACTGAAAGCCTCCAGCCCAACCAACACCTGGTTGACCAATCTCTGGAAGGTGGCAGGGGCATTCTTCATCCCAAAGGGCATCACACGGAACTGGTAGTGCCCATCTGGTGTGGAGAATGCTGACCTCTCCTTTGCCCCATCAGTTAAGGCGATCTGCCAGTACCCAGACGTCAGATCAAACGTGCTGAGGTACCGGGCAGCCCCTAACCGGTCTATGAGCTCATCAGCTCTGGGGATGGGGTGCGCGTCGGTCTTGGTGACCGAATTGAGACCTCGGTAGTCCACACAGAACCTAAGTTCAGGAGTGGCACCAGGCGCCGCAGCTTTTGGTACCAAGACCACGGGGCTGGACCAGGGGCTGCTAGAGGACTCAACCACCCCTAGGGCGAACATTTTGGAGACCTCCTCCTTAATGCAAGCCCTGACCCTGTCAGTTACCCGGTAAGCCTTGTTCTTGACAGGAGAACTGTCCCCGGTATCCACTTCATGGATGCACCAATCAGTGACACCAGGTACCAGGGAGAACAAATCAGAAAATTGCCCCAACAGGTGGTGACAATCTCTCTGTTGCTCAGGGGTCAGTGAGGTGGAGAGGATCACACCCTCCACTGACCCATCCTTCTCTTCTGCACACAGGAGGTCCGGGAGAGGCTCACTCTCCTCCTCAACCCCATCATCTGTGGCCAGAAGCATGCCCACTTCAGACCTCTCAAAGTGGGGTTTTAGGCGGTTCACATGCAGGACCCGCAAGGGGTTCCTGGGAGACTGAAAGTCCACCAAGTAGGTAACCGGACTTTTGCGCTCCACCACCTCAAATGGACCGGTCCACTTATCTTGGAGCGCACAAGGCTCCACTGGGGCCAGTACCCAAACCTTCTGACCAGGTTGAAATTCGACCAGAGTGGCATTCTGGTCGTGCCAACGTTTCATTTCTTCCTGGCTGGCTTCCAGATTTGCCTCAGCAATTTTTCTGAAACGCCGAGTCTGGTTCCTGAAGGCCAACATGTAGCTAAATACATCTTGGGGAGGTTTCCTGGGAGATTGCTCCCAGCCTTCCTTGACCAGACTCAGAGGTCCTCTAACCGGGTGGCCATAAAGGAGTTCAAAGGGACTGAACCCTAAGGACTTCTGGGGCACCTCACGGTAGGCAAACAACAGGCATGGCAAGAGGACGTCCCACTTACGCCTCAGGGGCTCTTCTAGGCCCATGATCATGCTCCTTCAAGGTCCGGTTGAACCTTTCAACCAGACCATTACCTTGGGGGTGGTAAGGAGTGGTGAACTTATACGTTACCCCACACTCCTTCCACAGAGACTTCATGTACTGGGAGATGAAGTTGGTCCCCCTGTCAGACACCACCTCTCTGGGGAATCCCACACGGGAGAAAATCCCCATCAGTGCACGTCCCACCACGGGGCCGTCACTGTCCTGAGCGGGATGGCTTCAGGGTACCGGGTGGCATGGTCCACCAAGACCAGGATGAACCTGTTGCCCATGGCTGTCTTGGGGTCCAGAGGCCCCACAATGTCAATGCCCACTCGCTCGAATGGGGTACTCACAACTGGAAAGGGCTGGAGTGGGGCCTTGATCTTCCCCCACTCTTCCCACTTGCCTGGCAAGTCTCACAGGTCCTGCAATGAGTGTCTGAACTCTTGTGCATCTGGGGCCAATAAAAGTGGGCGGCCAGCCTCTCAAAGGTCTTGGTCTGCCCCAGATGTCCTGCCAATGGAATGTCATGAGCCAACCCCAGTAGGAAGGTTCTGAAGCACTCGGGTACCACCAGCACACGGGCTGACCCTGGCTCAGCAACCTTAGGCTCACTATACAGGAGACTGTTCTCCCAATAAATCAGATGTGAACCAGACATGTCACCTTCTGCCTGGGCTGCAGCCTGTCGCCGCATACCCTCAAGAGAGGGGCAAACTCTCTGCTGCTCACAAAATTCCTCCCTGGTGGGTCCCCCTTCCTGCTGCCAATGGGTCAGCTCAGGCAGGTCCGCCAGTTCGGTGATCTGCTCCCCGGTAGGCTCCAGGGCATCCCCCTCAGGGTCTGCTCCTTCCTGGGCCGTGGGAACCAAGGGGGCCGGCTTCCCGCGCCCCTGCCCCTTCTCTCTAAGGCAGGGATCTGGGCCCTACTCTCAGGCTCCAGATCCTTTTCAACACCCTCCTTGGCTGCCATGGACCGAGTGGTAGCACACGCCCACTCAGGCAGACCCAACATCTCTAAGTGAGCCTTCCTCTCCACCGTAGCCCACGGGGAGTCCTCTCAAATCATTGCCCAGCAGACAGTCTACAGGCATGGCGGGCCTCACAGCTACCTGAAGAGTTCCTGAGACCCCCCGACTCAAAGGGAACCTGAGCCACCTCACATTGGCTCTCTGAGTTGTCGGCGGACACTACTGGGTAGAATGCATGAGGGACAACCTGCTCTCTGGACACCAACCGGGAGCTGACAGCAGTTACACTCGCCCCTGTGTCTCTTAGAGCCTCCACCCTATGGCCATTGATGGTCACCCACTGCCTGTATTTCTTAGTGTTAGCAGGCAGTGCAGGCTTGGGGACCATCTCAAAGTCCCCTAATGAGACAAGGGTCAACTCTACGGGATCCCACCCTCTTGGGCACCCATCTCCTCCTCTCCCAGGGCTACACTAGCAATCTGGCGGGGTGGTGCACGGGGGTGCACTGGCCTCCCTTTGGGGGCACTGGGGATCAAAATATCTGTGGCCCACTTGACCACAGTTGTAACACGTGGGGGCTCCCTGGGAACAGGCCTACCTGTTGGGGGCCCGGTCCTCCTTTCTTGTGGGGGCTGGGACACCACTGCTTGGTTCCCTGGGGGATTACTTTGGGGCCCTCGGTGGAACTCCCTCTGTTGACCCTTGTCCCCCCACTCCTCTGCTGGGGACCCTGCCCACCTTTGGCGACGTCTCCCACTGGACCCTTGCGGACCCGGGTGCTCACCCAGCGGTCCGCTTCCTCAGCAAGCTTCCTAGGGTTAGTCAGCTTGCAATCAATTAGGTGCTGGCGTAGCTCAGGAAAACAATTACTAGATAAATGCTCCCATGCAATCAAATCATAAAACTGTGCAAAAGTTTCTACTTTGCTACCTTTTACCCAGCGTTCCATGGCTCTGCAAAAAAGGACACATATTCAACCCACGTGGTACCCTCTAGCTTCTTACAGATCCTAAACCTCTGCCTATACATCTCAGGGGTCAAACCATAGCGGGTCATCAACGCTTCCTTCATGTGGGCATAAACCATCCTACTTTCTGGGGGCAGGTCCAACAAGGTATCCCTCCCCTCACTCACAAAGCGTCCCCACAACCCCGCTCCCCAATCCTTCTCAGGGACCCGGTGGGACACCATGGCTAATTCATAAGCGGCAAACCATTGCCCAATATCTTCACTTTTGTGGAAATCTTTAATAACCTCCTTGGGTATATACACCCTACTCTCAGGGTGCACTACAGGTACGCTGCCACCAGAGGGGGAGATTTCCATGCTCTTAGCTTTAATCTCCAACTCCCTCAATACTCTCTCATGCTCCAGCTTCATCCTCATAATCTCAATTTCTAACTTCTTGTTCTCTAGGTCCCGGTGACCATCCATTTTAAGCTTAGCCATCTCCATATTATGCCGCCTATCTCTCTCCCTGTCCTCCAGCTCTTCTGGGGACAGACCCTTAGTGGACACACTAGAGCCCGGGTTGGAAAGGGCTAGATCTCCTACTAAGTCTACTACATCGCCCTGCTGCTCTCCTCCCTCCACAAGCTCTCCTAGATCCTTAGGGGCCTCCCTGGCTTCTAGCCAGGCCTTCAGCACTTGTAATACTCTTCCCTTCTAGTGAGACCTGTGATAGGGACTGTGAACTGCTTGCAAAAATATTTGAGCTGCTTGGCATTGTAGGTTTCTATTTTCTCTTCTTCCCAGGAGAGATCCTCTGAGGCATTGGATCTGGGCTTGCCCATTGTAGAAATAACTGGCAATATCAATAAAGGACAGAAGAAAAACTTCTCAAGAAATGTAAGCGGGTGAAAAATCACCGGCAATATCAATCACAATATAGGATCCTAAAAACTCTCAGAAACGTGCGTGGGTGAAAAATCACCAGCAATATCAATCACAATAGGGGATCAAAAAACTTTCAATAAATGGGCGCGGGTGAAAAGTCACCGGCAATATCAATCACAATATAGGATCCCAAGAACTCTCAGAAATGTGCGCGGGTGAAAAATCACCGGCAATATCAATTACAATAGGGGATCAAAACTTTCAATAAATGGGCGCGGGTGAAGAATCACCGGCAATATCAATCACAATATAGGATCCCAAAAACTCTCAGAAAATGTGCGCGAGTGAAAAATCACCGGCAATATCAATCACAATATAGGAGCAAAAAAATTCTCAAAAAATGTATGCGGTACGTTATGGTCTGCACTCACTAGTAGTGTACACTATAATTACTGTATGCGATCATAAATGCAAGTCCAGATCCTCACCGCTGACCACCAATGTTAGAAATGGGGGTCTCTAGTTGGCAATGGCTGGCCACTGTCCAAGTAGGGACCCTTCTTCCTAAGTCAGAGTGAGAGGGCTACCCTCTTTAATACCCCTGCCCAACCCTGTGGTAACGTAGCACGAGCAGGTAGGCTTATCTCAGAGGCAGGGTGTGAAACATTTATGATCATACACAGTAACACAGTGAGGAACACTACAAAGGGACACCACACAAGTAGTTATTATAAAAAATAAGTATCTTTATATATAGGCAGATTTATCACAAGACCAATAACTGTAAAAGCCACAATACTGTCAAAAATAGGATAGCTGTTGAAGGGCTGTCAAAAATAGTTCAAAGGTTGCAAAAATAAGGTTCAAGTTCAAAGCAGTGGTCTCTGCGACCCTTTCTTTCACAATGTACCTGGGTTTAGTAGCAAAACCAACAAAGTGTCGCAAATAAGCTGTAGCGATGATTCTCGGCACGCGAGGCCGGCGATGCGTTGAAATCCTTGCCGCAAGGGAGGATGATGCGCCGATCTGCGGGATGCGTGCGGAGACGATGCGACAACCTTCTGCACGCTGGACCGCCAATGCGCTGACTTTCTTGCCGCGTGGGAGAAGTCGATGCGGTGATCCTGTTGCGCTGTGCGATCGTGTTGCGATGTGAAGACAAGACGCTCCGCGAGGGAGCGACGAAATTCGGTGCGATGCGATCAAAGTGGCGAACGCACGGCGTCCGCACTGCGATGTCTCGAAGCGATGATTTCTTTAAGGGTTGCGAGTGCGCGGCGACAGCAGCGCGATGATCTTTCCAGCGCGTCTCGGCTGCAGCGGCTCGCAAAGGGGCGTCAGCGATGGTTGCGGGCTCTCGGCGGCAGTAGCGCGATGATTTTCCCAGCGCTCTCGACTGCAGCGGCCCGCAAAGATGCGTTAGCGTCGATTTCTTACCCTCTTCTCTCTGATGCAAACTAGAGGCCCTGGAACTCACAGGAGCCTCCTCAGCAGATAGCAATCCTCGCAGGGAGGAAGCAGGAGGTTGGTGGTGGAGTCTGTTGTGCCTGAGACTCCAGCAGGAGGCTAGCTCTTTTCCTAGCCCTTGGGTGATTGCTGTACAAAAATAAAAGTTCTCTCAATAGTTCCTTTTCCTCTTCTTCAAGGTCCAGTGGTCACTGCTGCAGGCCAGTACAAGAAACAACACACAGCACAGGGACAGTCACTTCCTGCAGATTCCTCCAGTGGCACGGACAGAGTTTCCTCTCCAGATCCAAAAGCAATACAAAAGTAGGGGGTTTGAGCACAGATATTTATACCCCAAAAGCCTTTGATCCTTGAAGCTACCAGTCCCTGAACCTAGCCAGAACCAGTTCTGCTCAGGCCTGGAGCACTTTGTTTACCAGGCTGCATCCTTCCTTTCAGAAAGAGGGGTCTGCTAGCAGACACACAGTGGGAGGTGGAGCCAGCATTCACCTTGCCAGGCACAGCCCTATTCAGATCAAAGAGCCACCCCTCCCCACACTCTAAATGCAGATCTCTCTATTCAACCCCGGTCTGACTCAGCCTGTCCTGGCCCTCTAAAACCAGACAGCCAATTCACATAACGGCAGAGCACACTGGAAGGCTTAGGCAAGAAAATACCTACTTTCTAAAAGTGGTATTTTCAAACACAGAATATAAAAATAAACTTCACTAAAAGGTGTATTTTAATATTCTGAGCTCAGGCATACTAAATTCGTTTTTCTACCATGTTCCTGGGGTCAGTTAGGACTATAGCATGTAATAGTCAAACTGCCCATTCTAGCCTATGAGGAACAGGTAGCCTTACAGTAGTGAAAAACGAAATGGTGCATAATTCACTACCAGGACATGCTACACACACCAAGGCATGTCCTGCCTTACACATACAAGGCACCCTACCATAGGGGTGACTTACAGGATGCTAAGGGAAGGTTTAGGGGCTGGGAAGTGAGTGCACTTCACAGCCAAGATGGCAGTTCTGGACTGCACACAGACACTGTAGTGGCAGGTCTGAGACACACTTTACAAGCTGCTTCTGTGGGTGGCACACATCAGTGCTGCAGGCCCACCAGCAGCATTTGGTTTACCAGCCCTGGGCACACATAGGCCACACTACTAGGGACTAACAGGTAAACCAAATAAGCCAATCAGGGATATACCAATTCACATAGACATATTTATACAGGGAGCATTCACGCTGTGACACTGAATGGCAGTGGCACAGCGCCCAGAGCATCTAACACCAGTAAAACAGAGGAGACAACAGCGAAAAATGGAAGGGAGACCCACGCCAATGGTGCCAGGTCTAACATGACCCCATCAGGAAACCCGAGGATAGTGAAACCAGCGTCCTCGCGGTCTATAACAAACCCAGAGGCTTCCGGGTGTGTCACGTGATCGGGTGAGCTGCGTACTGCGTGATGACATCAAAAGCAAGCAATGGCTTTAGAAAAAGCCAAGGGGGCGTGTCAAAAAGTGATTGTCTGTTTTGAGAGACCGGAATCACTGTCTCTGTAGAAAAGAGGGAAAATTGGCATAACACAATATTATGAAAATCGGCATATGTGCGCGATACGTAGTCTAATCGTACAGATAACGATAGAACTAAATCTAAAAACAGGAGGGTCGTCACAAAGTTATCATACAGGAAATCGCTACAGAAAGAGGGCAATATAGACATGGACCTTATAAAGTGGCAACTGGCGAGGGCGCTGGTTTCACTATCCTCGGGTTTCCTGATGGGGTCACATCGCAGGTTTGAGTAACGGATGGCATGATTTGATGAAGTGAGTACTCGGGTGGGCTCCGCTTTTCAACTATTCTAATGGATGAGTTATACCATCATTAAATGTTTTATGCTTCTCCGCAGAGTTTGACTAAAGTCAGCATCCATCCCCACGCTAACCATGAGGCAAGACGTAAGTTCGTCGTTGTGTAAGCCTCTGCCTTGATATCTCTTTCCCCATTTTTTATTTAATTTTTCGTTTTAGTGTAGTAATTAAAGTATATGTACTACGCTTTATCAAGAGGAACTTTTTCCTTGTTCTCGAATCTACTGGGTTAAATAGTACCTTGACAACTGGCACACCTTTGACAAGTGAGGTATGACACCACGCATTTGTTGGGTTCACTTAGACACTTGTCGCTATGTATTGTTTGTCTCTGTCATGAGTGTGATCTCACACATTTTGGGTGCTAGATGAGCACTGACACCAGGCACATGCATTCTGATTACGGGAGCGACCTGTGTGCGATATGCACGGATATGTTGATTCATGGATACATGATTAATTTGCTGCATGGTATCTATGTGCTTTTTTCTTTTCAGAATTTTTTTGTTTCCTTTCGTGAAGATTGAAAGGGTTTCCATCCTATAAGTACACAGTATGGTATTTTAATTGTGACCGAGGGTTGGGTACACCTTAGCATGTGTACACCGCCCGGGTCATAGGTCCTGATGAAAACCTAGTAATACACACTGTAGGTTGAAACATGTAGACCCACTTATCACTTTTCACTTTGTCACCTCCAATAGTCTTTACCTGTGGACAAGTAGGTCCACTACGGTAATACTCTTGTGTACTCATTTTTAACCTTGTCTTACTTGCTCCATAATAAAAGTAACGGAGTACAATAAAGACAATTTTATGATCACCACTTCACTGATTCACTCAAAATACCCGCTCCACTGTAATCAGGTGTCGTAGCACACCCGAGTGGCATTCTGCTGCTCGGGTGGGACCCCAATGATGAAGCATGTCACCAACTAGGTTGGTGAGTGAGGGGTCTTTTTAAACCAAAGAAATTTTCTCTGGTATTTTCTTCATCGGCGCTTCCCGTAACAGCCTTTGGCTCTCTGGGGCATACTCCTTCAATTTGTTTTTTGCGGAAGAGGTTAACCAGACTGGTTCAATAGGAAAGAGTATGGGTGTAGAAATCAATGGCAATGTCACTAGCGATGGGGTCAAAAGAATGGTTAGAGGGTTTTGTTTCGAGGATGCATTTGAGGAGGGCATCTTCAGAGATGACGTCAAAGTTCTGCAAAATGACTAAGGATTTGCGCTCCTCTAGGGGGGTAGGATGAATGACCTGATCCATCAGTGATTTAACTTTTTCATCAAAGAATATGGCGAAATCTGCTGCTTTCTTTGGAGAATCGTCAGGCTTGTTGGTTGAGGGAGAGCAGTTTGGATTTTTGACGAGGTCAAATAGTTTTTTGGGTCTGTTTTTGGCTGAGTCGAGGAGGGTTCTGAAGTGTGATGCATTTTCATGGAAGATGTGTTTGTGGTATTTTGATCTTGCTGAACGTAGAATAGAAAGATTAGTGGTGGATGGAGATTGTCTCCATTATTTCTCCAGGATTCTCAGGTTTTTCCTTTCTTCATAGAGGAATTTATTGAACCATGGTGCTGAAGGAATAGGCTTTTCCTTTTGCTTTGAAGTGGAGCGACATTATTAATTTCGACTGCAAGGCCTGAGAGGCATTGGGAGGTAAGATCGTTGACATCCAAGTTAGGGTCTAAACTTGGAAGTGATAGCATAGCAGTAAACGACGTGCCCCTAACCCCACTCGGCACGCTAGGTAAAAGCGTGGGGTGCACTGGACGACGCTTCCCCCCCAGAGGTGGGAAGGGACCGGCCCGAGAGCAGAGTAGATGGTGGGAACCCATCCCTCAAACACCTCAGCGCCACTCACACCCCGGGTGGCATCGGTGCATTCTATGAAAGGCAAACTCACGCCACATAAAACGCTTGTTTAGGGTGCTTGCTGACCGTGGCGTTTCAATGACATCGTTTGGGAAACTGTTGCCGGGGGCGAGGGCATGGCCGCACCTCTGTCACTGGTAGAAAGCCACACGGGGGCCACCAACTTCAGTCCTTGACACCCACGCCCGCCTCTTTAAAAATCTGTAACAACGAGTTCCTAGCGTGCCCAGTGTTTGATGACACGTGGTGGGGATTTAAGATCAGTTTTGAACACATTTCCCTTGATGGTCCATTTACCAAAGAACAAGATAACTAGATAGACCAACAATGGAGGAATTTCCAGTAGACCAGTTACTAGTGTTTTTTCTGAATCCAGTTGCGGAATGTGCATTAGACTATATATGATCATTGGAGGAAAAATTGAATTTCTACATGTAAAATAAAAATACCAACTGATCAGCAAACCCTAAATTACACAATGAATCAGGAATCAACTGTAACTGTATGCATTGTACTTCACTTGATGATTAAAAAAACGTATACCAGCCATCGCAGCCAATATAAACCATTCACAACTGGCGAAATGGATATTCCGCCAGCCACCATAAAGGCAGTTAAGGCTTTAAAAGTAAAGATGCTTGGCTTCGTTGCAGGAGTGCTCTGGGCGAGAGACACCTCACAGAGCACGGAGATTGTGTTAGAAGGACATTCCCAGGCGAGGTGACAATGCCCAGAATAAACAGTTGTCGTCGGAGCATAAAATGCCATTAGCTGCAGAAAGGACAGGCAACAAAGGCGTAAGAGTCAGGGTCATTGCTGCTTTTTAGTGCCCGTTGTATTGGCCCAGGACAATGCAGAGCTATAAAGCCTGGCAGGGCTGGCCGGCGTTGGCTGCCATCTCTGGGTCTGGTAATCACAGGCTGCGCTGCGGCTTCCTGCTAATTACAGACTGCCCAGAGGCGTGTGATGGGGAACAAAAGGCAGGCATGCTCAGACATCCTGGGATCAGCTGAATGTACCCCACCCCATCCAGATGACACCGGGGTTCCTGCTGTCTGAACCCTGACGGGGTGAAAGGAACCAGCCCGGCTATCCTTCAGTATCAAACCACCTACCCACCCCGCAGTTTGCGTTCCAAGCAGGGTACCCCCCATTTAAGTTGAATGATAATGTACCAAACAAAACTCACGCATCACTTTTGTCACCGCAAAAATATGACAACAGCGGTGACATTTGTCAGCTTTTAAAATCCAGCATGCGGGAGGTTTCTCATGAAGAGGTTACATGGAAGTTGAATGTATCTGGGAACGTGAACGTTAAAAAAATAAAAGTGCTTCATTGCGATCTGCTTCAGTTTTTCGGCCATGCGCTCAATTGTTTTTTGTAAAGAGAAAAAGATGCTAATATTAAGTTTTGTAAGTCCAAGAGAGTACCCAGAAAATTAAAATACGTCCACATTTGAATTATACATTTAATAGTAGCAAGTGTGTGAAGTGTGCTGCTCATACCTCACTAGAGGAGCTCATGTCACCATTCCATTCTTCCTTCAATATATCTGTCCATCCATATTTTCACCTTCCATCAAACCATCCATATACAGGCTCTCATTTTATCCTCCTCCCATCCAACTGTCCATTTGTGCACCAATACATAAACCCATCCATCCATCAATACATATATATATATATATATATATATATATATATATATTCATCAAACAATACATCCATGTATCCCTCTCTCCGTCCTTAAACCCTTCTGATCATCGTTCCATCCAGCCATCCAGCCAGACTTTTAGCCTTCCATAAACCCTTCCATTTACCCATACTTTCCGCCATCCACCTACCCTTCCTTTCAGACATAGATAATTTCACCTCTCCATTCACTCTTTCACAATTTAATCTATCCAACATTTTACCATTCTTTCATTGTCGTTTTTCACCTTTTCTTCCTTCTTTTTACAATGCCTAACTCTATTTTTTTCACCTTTTTTCCCTCCCTGCACTCTTGCTTCCACTTTTCCTTCCCACAATCTCCCTTTCTCCCCCTTTCTATCTACTAATCTTTATTTCTTCCCTTTTACTTTTTTTCTTTTCCTTTTTCTCCCGTTTATCCTCCAATGTCATAATCTCTCTTCCTATTTTTAGGTCAAGCCTAGCGGCAGCGTGCATGTGCTGCTCGCTCTGCGAGGCATGCTGTATTGGAGTATGCACTAGAAGCCCCGCCCACTCTCCGCCCATATTTGTCATTGGCTTGTGTCATTGTCCTTCGTAAATGCAGGCTTCTGATTCGTAAATAGGCTTGTTAGTCCCTCCTTGGTACCGCCTTGTCTGCATTTGTTACCTCCCATAACGACTGGACCTTTTATTTGGCTTGTTACACGGTCTGCATTGACACTGATCGGGACAATGGCGGCTGCTTTTTGTTGTATTTGCAGTGCGCCCACAAAGGACAATAGCGGCCGCTTTTCTTATAGAGCGCTATGCCGCTCTAACTTGCATGCTGAGCGCGGCGCCCGCTTTAGGGACACCGCGCTCAGTTTCAATTTTTTTTTAAACTTTGATGTTGAGCGCGACACCTGCTTCAGGGACACTACGCTCTGCTTCTTTTTTAACTTTAATAGTGAGTGTGGAGCCTGTTTCATGGACACTGCACTCTGCAGTACAATAGGTATCGCTTTTGCAAAAGTTTGAACTATTGGTATTGTAAATGACAATGCCTTTTAATATTGTAAAAGGCATTGCTATTTACAATGCCAATAGCTAAAAAACTGGCAATTGCGAGACCTATTGCATTGTAAATGCTTGTTTTTTAAGAGCAAGCAATGGTCCTTGGGTGCACTGCCTGCTCTTAAAAAATATTTGTGCCCATATTCGCAAAGGAGAAGGGGTCCCCAAGGGACCCCTTCCCCTTTGCGACTGGCCTACCACCAACTTCCCATTAGCGGTAAAATGCAAATGTTTTGCGACCGCATTTCGGTTGCAAAACATTCGGAAATGGCACTGCGAGTCACTATTAGAAAGGGATGCCCATGGATCGCCCCTTCCTAATAGCCAGTCGCAAACCCTATTTTGCGAGTCGGTAATAGGTGCCGACTTGCAAAATAGGGATAGTACATGCCACAGACCTATTTAGCGGTCACAAACGGCCCGATTGGCCATTTGCAACCGCTTAAAACAGTTGTACATGTGGCCCTAAGAAAGGTAGAATGGGGAGCTACTATCAAGTGAGTGCAGTAGGTACTTTGATTGTGCTTTCAAAAGAGATTGCCAATCAATACTTAGAGGAAATATTTTTTCATTTCAATGGTACTTTGTACATACAATCTAAACTGAGGTCTAAGGGGAGGGGGGTTAGTCATGCATCTTCAAAGATTTGAGTGTTTTAGAGTCAGAGGTGCTGATGGAAAGGGGGAAGAGGTTGATAACTAGGAGTGTAGGAAGTCAAGGAGAACTGAGTTTGATGTTTCTAGACGCAAGACAGGAACGTGAGGTGAAAGAGTGTTGAAAATTGTGCTGAATAGTGCCTCTGGGGTTGGCAGGGTTGGGTATCATTCTTGTACAACAGTTGTGCAAGCAGTGTGAAGACAGATGGCTGGTAGCCTAGGCAAGAGTAAACATGTATAGTACATGGGTGAAGTGGCTGAGTTGAGGCAGATGTCCGAATGTTCACAGATGTGGCTGCATTATGGGATTATGTAAGTGCTCTCTGAAAGGGGATGGACGTAGGAATACAGGGTATCTGACTGAAGCAGAGAGCAGGGAGTTGGAGGCAGTAGTTTATTTTATTGATGTACATTTCTTGCGTCTACATATTTCTTTCATATTGTTTATGGTCTTATAGTTGTACACTGACTTCCTTGTTGTTTTAAACTGACACATTTTAGTGGGGAGAAAGGTGTGTAATAAAGATATTTGTAATCAAACGTTGCACCTCTTTGTGAAATGTAGGTGGTCTTCCACATTCTCTCTGATGAACTAGTACCTGTCTTAATAGGTGGGTGCAAACTGCTATGCTTCGCCTCCCATGGTAAGATTTCTGATTCTGAGATATCTTTGTTTGCCTATGATCCAGTACAAATTACACTAAAGTGACTAAAATTAAAGCAGGGGATGCTGTCACATAGTCGTCTGCTTCTCAAGCGCTGCGCCCTCGTGAAGCACCTATTTGAAGTGAACAGCATTCCTTCTATAGAGAATGTGCCCGGGCAAAGCCAGGATCAAGGCCAGCCTCATCCACAACCCATCAGAGGCTGGAATAGGCTACAGACCTATCAACTGTAGTCAACTTCCAGTGGGTATGTGGAAGGCCACCAGTTGAAGGCTACCTCCTCTGGGAAAAACATTACTCTAAAGATAGCATAGGCTATTTCCTAATAAAAAGCTGTTGGCATATTAAATAGGGAAATCCAAGATACTACTTTCTACATTAACGTTATACAGGGTGACTCAGGAAAGGGTGACAGGCCCATTTGACCAGTGTTAATCATTCTAAAAAGGGCAGTGTGAACTTTTGTAGTGTTACACCTGCTTCGATATAATCTAACTCTGGGCCTGATTTAATTCTTGGCAGTAAGGTAACTAATCTTGAAAAACAAGGAGAGGGGCCCCCGTACTCAAAAGGAACAGGGAACCAACAGACTGAATAGTCAAAAATCAATTCTCCCTTTAGAGATAATGCGTCCATATTTACAAGGCTGTGTTAAGCCACGCAAAGTGGCTTAGCCTGGGCTTGTAAATATGGGCTAGCATAGAGCGCCATCAGAGCGTCGAAAAAAGAGATGCTCGGGTGGCACTAGTGGCTTTAAAATATGCCCCTCTACGTTCATTTTCTGCTGTTTATGTTGATTTTCAGCCGTTGCGCCTCAGTTACCTTACTGAATAGTCAAAAATCAATTCTCCCTTTAGAGATACTTCGTCAACCACACATTCATATACAGATATCCACTATTGTCATATACAATCAGCAACACCTCATCAAGGGAACACACTAACTCAGGATGTCAAGGCACTTATATGATTATTTAATAAAAATCCAACAATAATTTGATAAAATCATACAATAAAGTATTCCAAAGTACATTCAATATATTTATTTATGGCATATCTGTATATGAATGTGTGGTTGACGAAGTATTTCTAAAGGGAGAATTGATTTTCAGTAAGGTAACTGAGGCGCAACGGCTGAAAATCAACATAAACAGCAGAAAATGAACGTAGAGGGGCATATTTAAAAGCCACTAGTGCCACCCGAGCATCTCTTTTTTCGACGCTCTGATGGCGCTCTATGCTAGCCCATATTTACAAGCCCACGCTAAGCCACTTTGCGTGGCTTAACACAGCCTTGTAAATATGGTCCCCTGCAACTCAGTTTCCTGCGGTAAAGGGTTGTGAAACAAGTGTTGCTGTGGGAGTTCCCAGCAACACCCATGGCTTTTTGACGCTGCTCCAGATTTACAAGGATACACCTTTCAAAAGGATTCATTAATGTGGTGCAATGAGGAGAAATACTTTTATTACTCCTCGAAACTCCATTAAACTGTTTGCAAATGGAGGTCCTTTATCTGGGACATCACATGAAATGAGAAAAGTGCAAGGAAGGTGTAGAGGAAAGAATCTCTGACATTTTGAAAATGAACCCCCCACTATGCAGAGAGAAGTCAGGATATTTCTAGGAATGGAGGGCTACTGCCATCAGTGGATACTCAGCTTTTCCTTAGTGGCAAAGTCTCTACAGAGGTTGACACACAAGGATCTGTCTGATTCAATACCATGAGACAATGAAAGCATGCATGCCTTCATGAAGCTGAGAGAATTTTTTTTGTCTTACACAAGGCTCTAGGTATGCCAGACTTCAGTAAAGAAATTATTTTGTATTGTAGTGAGAGGGAGGGGTGTGCACTCTTAGTGCTTACACAAGAGCATGGTGATTATGAAAAGCAAGTGGCCAATTTTTGAGCCACACTTGAGATAGTAGCCACAGGGCTGCCAGGTTGCTAAAAGGCTATGGCTGCATAGGTGTCAGAATTAAACAGAGTGAGAGCATTGCAATGGGATATCCTCTTATACTGATGATCTCCCACTCAGTGGAGGTGCTCCTCACTCATACTAAGACACAATGCCTAACTATCAGCCATCTCACACGGTATGAGCAGATCATACAAGCAGCTGATTCTATCATGTTAAAGAGGTGTTGTAGCTTGAACCCTACAAGGTTGTTGCCATTGCCAGAAAATGATATGGGGGAGGCTGAGCATGAATATCCCAATGTGACTAAACTGTGCACCAGGTCAAGACCTGACTTCAAAGATGACCTCCTTGCCAAGCCTGATTATGTATTGTTTGTAGATGGTCCATGCTTGAGAGATGATGGGGGAATTCTGAGATCTGCTTATGCTGTCCGCACTCTAGAGGGTGTAGTGGAAGCCTCTTGGCCATGTGATGTAGCCTCTGCCCATGTGGCTGAATTGGTTGTTCTTACTAGAGCGTGCTGTGTCTCAGACCAATTAAAAGTTGCCATTTGCACAGATACTCATTATGGCTTTGGTGTCATTCCTGGTTTTGGACAGTTGTGGTAACAAAGAGGGTTTATGATATCTTCTGGGTCTCCAATTCAGAACGGGATTTATGTAATTAAATTGTTGGAAGCACTGCAAATGCCTTTAGAAAGTGCAGTGTTGAAATGCACCACATATAAGAGCATAAATGAAAATATCACTGATGGAAATCGGTATGCTGATGGATTTGCTCGGTATTGTGCTCATGGGTCCTGTGCATTCAATGGAGAATATGCAAATGAATCAGAGAATGAGACCAACTTCAATTTGTTGTTCACCATTGCTGATACTTGAGAGGAAGTGAAGAGACTACAGGAGGAAGCATAAGAAATTGAACAGCAGGGTTGGGTCAGAGCTGGTTGTGCGAAAAATGGGACTGCAATTTGGGTATCTGCTGATAGGAGACCTGTGCTGCCAGATAATTTTCTGCCACAGATGGTCAAACATTTTTTATGGTCCCACACATATAGGGAGAGACGCACTGCTGAAGTTGTTCAGGCAGAATTGGTTTAACCCCTATTTTAGAGTGAACATCTTTGTCATCCTTGTGCCACTTCCTAGCAATTGAATGCAGGGAGGAGAACAACAGAAACACTGAGTCTCGTAGGGAGATCAGGAGGTCTTTTTAACAGGATGTAGTAGGAGTTTATCAATGAGCTGTGATATTTCCTGGTTGTGGTGTGTATCTTCTCCTATTGGGTGGAAGCCTGACTAAGTAGAAGAAATGAGCCTCACTGTAGCCAAGCTATTACTGTGAGAATTAATACCAAGGTTCAGATTCCCATTTTCTCTTGAGTCAGACCGTAGAGCCCATTTCAACAATAAGGTCCTGAGAATGCTGTGCATAGCCTTTCAAGTTGAATAGGTACTACACTGTAGTTATCGGCCTGAAGCATACTGGTTCACCAAACAAATAAACAGGACTTTGAGGTCTCACCTGGCTAAAGTGTGTGTGTCTACCTCTCTGAAGTGGCCAGATGCTTTGCCCTTGGTGTTGATGAGTCTTCGAAGAACTCCTGACTGTCAGACAGGATGGTCGCCCCATTAGATCCTCATGAGGAGGGCCACGGGACTACCTGCTGTGCATGCTTTTGCACTTGATGATATAGTTTTAAACCCCTGCAAAGGAGTGGCTGATGTGGTGCCTTCTGTCTCCCACCAGGTTAAAGCTGCAACTGCTCTCCTGAACCAGGAGCAGTGCCATGAAAAAACATGCAAAAAAGTCGTGCCTGGAACCACATTGGCATGAACCCTTCCAAGTGATCCTGGTCACCAACACAGCTATCAAATGTGGTGGATTGGCGTATTGGGTGCATGCCTCCTATACTCTGCGAGTGAGACATCGTGATGAAGAAGTGAGGAATACAACCACTGATCTGCAAAGCCAGACTCTTGATCACCCGGAAGAAACAGAGAGGGTGAAGAGGAAACCCAGGAATGTCAAACAAGTATCTCAGAATCCAGAGGTGTCGGAGATGCACTCTGAGTTGAATATTGAGCCTGTGCTGAACAAATCCGCAGTAACCTCAGTGAATCAACCCAGTGCAAAAGTGAATGATGTTTCTGATCCCAGAGAAGGACCAAGTAATGTGGCCACGGGTGGATGCAGAAGAGAAGGAGCCATGAGAGACTGAGATATAGAATATATGTGGAACTCATCCCACAAATTGTGACAGAGGAGACTAAGTTGTGCGTACTAAGTGACAGTGAAGATGAACAGCCAGTAGTCAGCAGATCAAAGAAAGCAAGTGTGCCCAGTCATAGGTGCACACGAAAAAAGAATAATTGATGAACAGAATGCTGATCAATGTCAAATATTCACCCCAGTACAGAGATCTGGGCCTAAATCTATTGTTTTTTTCCTCCCCATGCCATTCCAGTTTAAACCCAGCCATATGCAAATCAGTCTTGACCCTGTTCCCCATGGGAACAGTCCATCCCGAACTGCCAGGCCAGGTCCTCCCTGGACCGGAAACAAGCATCCTGGGACCAGTTTCGGGACATCACCCCTCTTCAGCCACGCTAGCTTGACTCCAGTGCCATGGAGAGCGCGGCACCCACGGCATACTCGTCCCACTCAGAGTGACAAATTCAAAAATACCAATTGATGGACAGAATGCTGATCAATGTCAAACATTGCCGCAGTACAGAGATGTGGGCCTAAATCCATCGATTTGTTGCTCCCCATACCATTCGAGTTTAAACCCAGCCATATGCAAATCAGTCTTGACCCAACAGTCCAACCAGATCTGCCAGGACAGGGCCTTTCATGGACCAGAAATAAGCATTCTGGGACCGGTTTCGGGGCATCACCCCTCATCAACCAGGCTAGCTTGACTCCAGTGGCATGGAGAGCATGGGACCCACGTCTGGGCATACCCGTCCCACTCGGGGTGACAAATACAAAAAGAACAATTGATGGACAGAATGCTGATCAATGTCAAACATTCACCCCAGTACAGAGATCTGGGCCAAAATCCATCCTTTTTTTGCTGCCCTTGCCATTCCAGTTTAAACCCAGCCATATGCAAATCAGTCTTGACCTTGTTCCCTATCGGAACAGTCCAGCCCGAACTGCCAGGCCAGGTCCTCCCTGGACCGAAAAACAAGCATCCTGTAACCAGTTTCGAGGTATCACCCCTCATCAGCCAGGCTAGCTTGACTCCAGTGGCATGGAGAGCACGGGAGCCACGACATACCCGTCCCACTCAGTGTGACAAATTCAAAAATAACAATCGATGAACAGAATGCTGATCAATGTCAAACATTCACCCCAGAACAGAGATCTGGACCTAAATCCATAGTTTTTTTGCTCCCCATGCCATTCCAGTTTAAACCCAGCCATATGCAAATCAGTCTTGACCCTGTTCCCCATGGGAACAGTCCAGCCCGAGCTGCCAAGCCAGGTCCTCCCTGGACTGGAAACAAGCATCCTGGGACCAGTTTCAAGGCATCCCCCCTCATCAACCAGGCTAGCTTGACTCCAGTGGCATGGAGAGCACGGGACCCACGTATGAGCATTCCCATCCCACTCGGGGTGACAAATGCAAAAAGAACAAATGATGGACAGAATGTTGATCAATGTCAAACATTCCCCCAGTACAGAGATCTGGGGCAAAATCCATCGATTTGTTGCTCCCCATACCATTCCAGTCCAAACCCAGCCATATGCAAATCAGTCTTGACCCAACAGTCCAACCCGATCTGCCAGGCCAGGACATTTCATGGACCGGAAATAAGCATTTTGGGAACGATTTCGGGGCATCACCCCTCATCAGCCAGGCTAGCTTGACTCCAGTGGCATGGAGAGCATGGGACCCAGGTCTTGGGCATACCCGTGCCACTCGGGGTGACAGATGCAAAAAGAACAATTGATGGACAGAATGCTGATCAATGTCAAACATTCACCCCAGTACAGAGATCTAGGCCTAAATCCATCCTTTTTTTGCTACCCTTGCCATTCCAGTTTAAACCCAGCCATATGCAAATCAGTCTTGACCCTGTTCCCCATGGGAACAGTCCAGCCCGAGCTGCCAGGCCAGGTCCTCCCTGGACCAGAAACAAGCATCCTGGGACCGGTTTCGGGGCATCACCCCTCATCAGCCACGCTAGCTTGACTCCAGTGCCATGCAGAGCTCGGAACCCACGGCATACCCATCCCACTCAGGGTGACAAATTCCAAAAGAACAATTGATGGACAGAATGCTGATCAATGTCAAACATTCACCCCAGTACAGAGATCTGGGCCAAAATCCATCCTTTTTTTGCTGCCCTTGCCATTCCAGTTTAAATCCAGCCATATGCAAATCAGTCTTGACCTTGTTCCCTATGGGAACAGTCCAGCCCGAACTGCCAGGCCAGGTCCTCCCTGGACCGAAAAACAAGCATCCTGGGACCAGTTTCGAGGTATCACCCCTCATCAGCCAGGCTAGCTTGACTCCAGTGGCATGGAGAGCACGGGAGCCACGACATACCCGTCCCACTCAGGGTGACAAATTCAAAAATAACAATCGATGAACAGAATGCTGATCAATGTCAAACATTCACCCCAGAACAGAGATCTGGACCTAAATCCATAGTTTTTTGCTCCCCATGCCATTCCAGTTTAAACCCAGCCATATGCAAATCAGTCTTGACCCTGTTCCCCATGGGAACAGTCCAGCCCGAGCTGCCAAGCCAGGTCCTCCCTGGACTGGAAACAAGCATCCTAGGACCAGTTTCGAGGCATCCCCCCTCATCAACCAGGCTAGCTTGACTCCAGTGGCATGGAGAGCACGGGACCCACGTATGAACATTCCCATCCCACTCGGGGTGACAAATGCAAAAAGAACAAATGATGGACAGAATGTTGATCAATGTCAAACATTCCCCCAGTACAGAGATCTGGGGCAAAATCCATCGATTTATTGCTCCCCGTACCATTCCAGTCCAAACCCAGCCATATGCAAATCAGTCTTGACCCAACAGTCCAACCCGATCTGCCAGGCCAGGACATTTCATGGACCGGAAATAAGCATTCTGGGAACGATTTCGGGGCATCACCCCTCATCAGCCAGGCTAGCTTGACTCCAGTGGCATGGAGAGCATGGGACCCACGTCTTGGGCATACCCGTGCCACTCGGGGTGACAGATGCAAAAAGAACAATTGATGGACAGAATGCTGATCAATGTCAAACATTCACCCCAGTACAGAGATCTAGGCCTAAATCCATCCTTTTTTTGCTACCCTTGCCATTCCAGTTTAAACCCAGCCATATGCAAATCAGTCTTGACCCTGTTCCCTATGGGAACAGTCCAGCCCGAGCTGCCAGGCCAGGTCCTCCCTGGACCGGAAACACGCATCCTGGGACCGGTTTCGGGGCATCACCTCTCATCAGCCATGCTAGCTTGACTCCAGTGCCATGCAGAGCTCGGGACCCACGGCATACCCGTCCAACTCAGGGTGACGAATTCAAAAATAACAATTGATGGACAGAATGCTGACTAATGTCAAACATTCATCCCAGTACAGAAATCTGGGCCAAAATCCATCATTTTTTTGCTCCCCATGCCAGTCCAGTTTAAATTCAGCCATATGCAAGTCAGTCTTGACCCTGTTCCCCATGGGAACAGTCCAGCCCGAACTGCCAGGCCAGGTCCTCCCTGGACCGGAAACAAGCATCCTGGGACCAGATTCGGGGCATCACCCCTCTTCAGCCACGCTAGCTTGACTCCAGTGCCATGGAGAGCGCGGTACCCACGGCATACTCGTCCCACTCAGAGTGACAAATGCAAAAATAACAATTGATGGACAGAATGCTGACTAATGTCAAACATTCATCCCAGTACAGAAATCTGGGCCAAAATCCATCATTTTTTTGCTCCCCATGCCAGTCCAGTTTAAATTCAGCCATATGCAAGTCAGTCTTGACCCTGTTCCCCATGGGAACAGTCCAGCCCGAACTGCCAGGCCAGGTCCTCCCTGGACCGGAAACAAGCATCCTGGGACCAGATTCGGGGCATCACCCCTCTTCAGCCACGCTAGCTTGACTCCAGTGCCATGGAGAGCGCGGTACCCACGGCATACTCGTCCCACTCAGAGTGACAAATGCAAAAATAACAATTGATGGACAGAATGCTGATCAATGTCAAACACTCACCCCAGTACAGAGATGTGGACCTAAATCCATCATTTATTTTCTCCCCATGCCAGTCCAGTTTAAACCCAGCCATATGCAAATCAGTCTTGACCCTGTTCCCCATGGGAACAGTCCAGCCCGAACTGCCTGGCCAGGTCCTCCCTGGACCTGAAACAAGCATCCTGGGACCAGTTTCGGGGCATCACCCCTCTTCAGCCATGCTAGCTTGACTCCAGTGCCATGGAGAGTGCGGCACCCAAAGCATACTCATCCCACTCAGAGTGACAAATTCAAAAATAACAATTGATGGACAGAATGCTGATCAATGTCAAACATTCCCGTAGTACAGAGATCTGGGCCTAAATCCATCGATTTGATGTTCCCCATACCATTCAAGTTTAAACCCAGCCATATGCGAATCAGTCTTGACCCCAACTCAATCTGCCAGGCCAGGGCCTTTCATGGACCGGAAATAAGCATTCTGGGACCGGTTTCGCGGCATTACCCCTCATCAGCCAGGCTAGCTTGACTCCAGTGGCATGGAGAGCATGGGACCCACGTCTGAGCATTCCCTTTCGACTCGGGGTGACAAATGCAAAAAGAACAATTGATGGACAGAATGCTGATCAATGTCAAACATTCACCCCAGTACAGAGATCTGGGCATAAATCCATCCTTTTTTTGCTGCCCTTGCCATTCCAGTTTAAACCCAGCCATATGCAAATCAGTCTTGACCCTGCCCGAACTGCCAGGCCAGGTCCTCCCTGGACCAGAAACAAGCATCCTGGGACCGGTTTCGGGGCATCACCCCTCATCAGCCACGCTAGCTTGACTCCAGTGCCATGCAGAGCTCGGAACCCACGGCATACCCATCCCACTCAGGGTGACAAATTCCAAAATAACAATTGATGGTCAGAATGCTGATCAATGTCAAACATTCACCCCAGTACAGAGATCTAGGCCTAAATCCATCCTTTTTTTGCTACCCTTGCCATTCCAGTTTAAACCCAGCCATATGCAAATCAGTCTTGACCCTGTTCCCTATGGGAACAGTCCAGCCCGAGCTGCCAGGCCAGGTCCTCCCTGGACCGGAAACACGCATCCTGGGACCGGTTTCGGGGCATCACCTCTCATCAGCCACGCTAGCTTGACTCCAGTGCCATGCAGAGCTCGGAACCCACGGCATACCCATCCCACTCAGGGTGACAAATTCCAAAATAACAATTGATGGACAGAATGCTGATCAATGTCAAACATTCATCCCAGTATTGAAATCTGGGCCTAAATCCATAGTTTTTTTGCTCCCCATGCCATTCCAGTTTAAAGCCAGCCATATGCAAATCAGTCTTGACCCTGTTCCCCATGGGAACAGTCCAACCCGAACTGCCAGGTCAGGTCCTCCCTGGACTGGAAACAAGCATCCTGGGACCAGTCTCGAGGCATCATCCCTCATCAGCCAGGCTAGTTTGACTCCAGTGGCATGGAGAGCACGGGACCCACATCTGGGCATACCCGTCCCACTCGGGGTGACAAATGCAAAAAGAACAATTGATGGACAGAATGCTGATCAATGTCAAACATTCACCCCAGTACAGAAATCTGCGCTTAAATCCATCATTCTTTTGCTCCCCATGCCATTCAAGTTTAAACCCATCCATATGCAAATCAGTCTTGAACCTGTTCCCAATAGCAACAGTCCAGCCCGAACTACCAGGCAATGTCCTTCCTGGACCGGAAACAAGCATCCTGGGAACAGTTTCGTGGCATGACCCCTCATCAGCCAGGCTAGCTTGACTCCAGTGGCATGGAGAGCACAGGACCCATGTCGGGGTATACCCGTCCCACTCAGGATGACAAATTCAAAAATAACAATTGATGGACAGAATGCTGATCAATGTCAAACATTCATCCCAGTACAGAAATCTGGGACTAAATCCATAGTTTTTTTGCTCCCCATGCCATTCCAGTTTAAAGCCAGCCATATGCAAATCAGTCTTGACCCTGTTCCCCATGGGAATAGTCCAACTCGAACTGCCAGGCCAGGTCCTCCCTGGACCGGAAACAAGCATCCTGGGACCAGTTTCGAGGCATCATCTTTCATCAGCCAGGCTAGTTTGACTCCAGTGGCATGGAGAGCACGGGACCCACATCTGGGCATACCCGTCCCACTCGGGGTGACAAATGCAAAAAGAACAATTGATGGACAGAATGCTGATCAATGTCAAACATTCACCCCAGTACAGAAATCTGCGCTTAAATCCATCATTCTTTTGCTCCCCATGCCATTCAAGTTTAAACCCATCCATATGCAAATCAGTCTTGAACCTGTTCCCAATAGCAACAGTCCAGCCCGAACTACCAGGCAATGTCCTTCCTGGACCGGAAACAAGCATCCTGGGAACAGTTTCGTGGCATGACCCCTCATCAGCCAGGCTAGCTTGACTCCAGTGGCATGGAGAGCACAGGACCCATGTCGGGGTATACCCGTCCCACTCAGGATGACAAATTCAAAAATAACAATTGATGGACAGAATGCTGATCAATGTCAAACATTCATCCCAGTACAGAAATCTGGGCCTAAATCCATAGTTTGTTTGCTCCCCATGCCATTCCAGTTTAAAGCCAGCCATATGCAAATCAGTCTTGACCCTGTTCCCCATGGGAACAGTCCAACCCGAACTGCTAGGCCAGGTCCTCCCTGGACCAGAAACAAGCATCCTGGGACCGGTTTCGAGGTATCACCCCTCATCAGCTAGGCTAGCTTGACTCCAGTGGCATGGAGAGCACGGGAGCCACGGCATACCCATCCCACTCAGGGTGACAAATTCAAAAATAACAATTGATGGACAGAATGCTGATCAATGTCAAACATTCACCCCAGTACAGAGATCTGAGCCTAAATCCATCATTTTTTTGCTCCCCATGCCAGTCCATTTTAAACTCAGCCATATGCAAATCCGTATTGACCCTGTTTCTCATGGGAACAGTCCAGCCCGAACTGCCAGGCCAGGTCCTCTCTGGACCGGAAACAAGCATCCTGGGACCAGTTTCGGGGCATCACCCCTCATCAGCCACGCTAGCTTGACTCCAGTGCCATGGAGAGCGCGGCAGCCACGGCATACCCATCCCGCTCAGAGTGACAAGTTCAAAAATAACAATTAATGGACAGAATGCTGATCAATGTCAAACATTCACCCCAGCACAGAAATCTGGGCTTAAATCCATCATTCTTTTGTTCCCCATGCCATTCAAGTTTAAACCCATCCACAGGCAAATCAGTCTTGAACCTGTTCCCCATGGGAACAGTGCAGCCCGAACTACCAGTCCATGTCCTTCCTTGACCGGAAACAAGCATCCTGGAACCAGTTTCGTGGCATGACCCCTCATCATCCAGGCTAGCTTTACTCCAGTTGCATGGAGAGCACAGGACCCATGTCGGGGATCACCCGTACCACTCGGGGTGACAAATTCAAAAAGAACAATTGATGGACAGAATGCTGATCAATGTCAAACATTCACCCCAGTACAGGGATCGGGGCCTAAATCCATTGTATTTTTGCTCCCCATGCCATTTCAGTTTAAACCCAAGCATATGCAAAGCAGTCTTGACCCTGTTCCCCAAGGTAACAGAACAGCCCGACCTGCCAGGCCAGGTCCTCCCTGGACTGGAAACAAGCATCCTGGGACTGGTTTCGGGGTATCACCCCTCATCAGCCAGGCTAGCTTGACTCCAGTGGCATGGAGAGCACGGGACCCACGTCTGCGCATACCTGTCCCACTCGGGGTGACAACTGCAAAAAGAACAATTGATGGACAGAATGCTAATCAATGTCAAACATTCACTCCAGTACAGAGTACAGAGATATGGGCCTAAATCCATTGTTTTTTTGCAGTCATAGGTACACAGGCCCTGCGTGGACAAACTTTGCAGAAAGTGGATTTGTTCCAATCTTCTATGATTCGAATGGTCAAGGAGCCGTGGCTAAAGAACCCCCATAAATAAGGCTACAACAGTGAAGATTTCTTGATATTTTTTTATGTATGTGAGAACACTCATTGTGATTGTACTGCATCTATCAACTGAACTTAGAGGATTCCTTCAGGTCGGGGTTCGAAAGAAGAGTATGGTTGCTGTTTTAGAAGAAGATCGAGTGTGGGATGATTCACGAAGGCAACTATATATAGAATAATTGTGTGGAAATGAAACAGTTTTGCAATTTTGCACAAGTTGAAGCAACTCACAAAATCATCTTTTGCTTCTAACTATTTTTCTTTTAAGGTCTGATTGTAGAGAAACCATGCTTATCCTTTCAACGAACCAACGTAGGGTAGTTGTGGTTGTAGTATTGATTGTTATCATCATCGTGATGACTAGGGTTTAGCTCCCTTGCTGATCCTCGTCCTATCAGGTCAACCTCTACACCCACTATACGTGCCCATCCGATAGAAGATTGACATTGTTTTGATTTGACAATTTTGGATGAGGATGCTTTAGAAGGAGATTTTTCTTCCAATGTATTCTTTAAGTAGCTGTTTGAGCATACCAATGCTATGGATGCCAAAGACTGCTGTGTGATTCCATTTGCCTAAATCAGTACCGGAGGGTATGGCATGCGATCATATTCCCCTTACCTGTGGAATCTCTTGTAGTATTCTCCTTAGTCTTCAATATCGTCAGGGTCACTTTGAGTTATTTCTCGAATTATGACTTAGTCTTGTCAAAGGTACTCATGTACATACCCATGTACATACATTTTAATCGCTATGCTAATGCAAAAGAGATGGAGACAACTTGGCATTTCATTAGGTCCCTCACTAAACCTGACACTGCTAGAGCTCACAGATATAACCTGACATGCTTAATGAGTCCCATTGAGAAGAAATTAATTGATGATTTTGAGGACATGAAAGCTGTAATACATCATACAACCATGAAAGGGATGGATATAATGAAGGATGTATGGAAGGAGGAGAATTTCAAGGAAATGGTAGAACTAAACGCAGTAGTAGAGCTTCTCAAATAGGAGGAGACATTTTGGAGCTATGATTCCTTCTATAGCTGTTGTTTTCAAAGACTTTACATACAAAGTCTTCAACACTAGTAGATAAACTTGCAACTAGTACAGCTAGTGCTTTGCTAGCTATTGATGCTGAGTTGATAGCTATTAGGTCCATGGTCTTGCAGAATATACTTGCTCTTGACATTTTGCGAGCAAAAGAAGGCGGAGTCTGCAAAATGCTGAAAGTTCAAACTTGCTGCACTTTTATCCCAGATGAGAGCAAGGAGATTAGAGGATATGTGAAAAATATCACTGATGTGACTACTGAGTTGAAACTATTGGAAACAGCAGTTGCTTGGGAAGCAGTGTAAAGGGATTTTATGCTATAGGTAGTTGGCCTAGCAATACTAGCAGTGGACTTTGAGGTGCTATATTGAGGCCTATTTTGATCACTGGTGTTCGTGTGATTTGCCTATTTGCTATGATGAAGGAATGTAAGTATATGACAACAAAGAGGAAGCCAGTTGAGAGAAAGGGTACTAAGAGAAAAATAGAAGAGGTTGAGTTGGAGGAAAAACAATGCAAGGCTTATGATGAGTTGAGGTAATTTGAAAATTTCAAACGTAAGTAGTAATGGACAACCCATATTTTGGAATGCTGATTTGTTCTGTATGATGGCTATTTATGTCATCAAAGGGGGTGATTGAAGCAGAATAAATATAATACTCCATAATATTACTAATCATATGCTAATCAATATTCTGATAAATCAATCCGGGAGTCAATATGTGGCAATTATATATGTGTATGAAGGGGCCACACTCATATATTGTGACCTATCTGTATTAATAAAATGTTTGGTTAAAATGGGCCTCACTGCGAATTAATATATGACGTTACAATGCAAACAACTACAACGCATGCCTTTACAACGTGGTTTTTACATCGCAACTACCATTACAACGCATGATTTTACAACGCATGCCTTACAACGCATTTTTAGAAACTACCATTACAACGCATACCATTACAATGCATACCATTACAACGCATACCATTACAATGCATAATACTTTTGGGGCAACAGTGGGGTAAGTGTTGGATAGTGTAGGGGTAAATATTACTATTCCCACTCCAGTGAGTGCAACAGTAGGGTAAGTGTTGGATAGTGTAGGGGTAAAAATTACTATACCCACTCCAGTGAGTGCAACAGTAGGGTAAGTGTTGGATAGTGTAAGCGTAAAAATACTTTCCCCATGTACCCCAAAACCCATACCCACCCTAAAACAAAAAAGTCCCCATTACTTACCTTATAATGCGTTGTAATGGCATGCGTTGTAATAGTGTGCGTTGTAATGGCATGCCTTGTAGTGACATGCGTTGTAACGGCATGCATTGTAATGGCATGCGATGTAAAGGCAGTTGCGTTGTAACAGCTGCATTGTAAAGGTAGTGAGTTGTAATGACTGCGTTGTAATGGTTGTTAACCCTGCGAATAGGGCTTAAGGTGACTACAGCCTGTAATATTCTCATGTTTTCCTTTCAGTTGCAGATGTCTTATTAACTTTGCCAGTTATAATAGCCTTTTGCTTATGCTGAGAAATTGTTAAATTAGGGAGCATTTATTGGAGCCCTGCTATGGGTTGTGCAGTTCATGGGGATGGGAGAGAGCCCCATCTACTGGGAAGACCGGACAATCTATACATTCCAAGGTCATGCAGCTGCATGCTTCTTTGTTCGGCAATAAGAACTTGGGGAGCCTACCTGCTCTCAAAAGACGGTGTATCCTAATTGGCCCATCCGGAAGCAGATGGTGGGACGAAACTTCCAGAAACTTCTGTTTTAGTTTCATGGCTGATAATTTGTTTACTTGCCTCCAATTTATTCATACACTGCGGCAATACTGATTTGCAATATACCCATCAGAAGCTCAGTCACAGCTTGTTTAAATTCTCTTCACTAGCTTCCAGTTTGCAAGAGAGCCATCTTTAAGTTAGTTTGCCATGCTCATAAAGTGCATTATGACACCGGTCCAGCGACCTTGCTTGGTAGAGTCGCATTTTACAAGCCAGAACGTGCTCTTCGCTCTGCTAAGCAGGCTTTGATACAATGCAGGTCTATTAGGAGATCTAGAATGAGTAGCCGCTTCTTCAATTATTTGGCAGCTACACACTGGAATGCCCTCCCTCTCAATTTACGTTCGACTTCTGATTTCCTGAGTTTCCAGAGCATGTTGAAGATTTGACTTTTCCCACACAAATGGCTTTTTGTGATCTATGGAGTCTATTTCGTTCGAGGTCTAGCGCTGATATATCCCTTAGGGGATGATCAAGCGCACTACAAACATTATAAATAAATAAACAGATAAATAAATTGTGTGCATCATAAAGTCATAGAAAAGTCAGCTGATCCTGTCCTGACTTTGCTAAGGGAAGACCTTTCCACAACTCTGCTCTGCTCTACTTTTGGTTCACAAGCATCATGCTTAAACATCAGTCGATGCTCACTTCTCCCTTCTAGAATTTTCCTCTTGACACTTTTAATGCCTTGTTTAGCTTAGGGGGAATCCTTTATAGAACCAATCTATTATCAGTTCTCTATTTTGTATCTTGTTATATTTTGCATCTTTTGTATTTATAATATACATATTTAGATTGCATAATCAAATGGATTTATGTGCTTATTTGATTAATTGATTTTCTGACTTGATTGATTTGTAATTTTGACTACATTTGCTAATAAACCTTCATTGTTTAGACTCCTTCGTCTGTGTTGTTTTTGTGGAACCAAATTGGTTTCACTGTAATTGAATGTTGGTCCTGATGACAGCTCCTTTTATACACTTTCAGTTGATAACAAAAGGTCCATACAACCAGTGGTGTAATCTTCACAAAGCCTATATCTAGAGGAATGTACTTCTGTGATACAGCCACACAAATGAGAATACATGACCACTCTTAAACAAGGTGCTTCCCTGGCTCAATCACAAAGCTTTAATTTTCTTCTTGGAATCAGGTCCTTTACTTTGATCTTGTGCTGGCTAGGTGGGCAATTCCAAACATAAAGGGGCCGATTCACAGAACTAATCTGAGACAAAATCCTAAACTTACTACTTCGGTATTCACAGAAGGCACTTACGATTTTTGGTATTCACAGAAATCACTTACGACTCCTAACTTTACGTCCGCAGTCAGGCCGGAATCTCCTCACCCGGACTGTACTCTCCGCACGCGGATCGTACTCTCCGGCTAGGGCCGTAATCACTGGCTCGAGCCGTAATCTCTGGCTCACGCCGGATAAAGTGTAATCAATGGGCTGGAATGCAATTTTTACAAAAAAGAACATTAGGAATGTGTGATAAATGGTAGAAGAGGTCAAGAAAAATAGTCTGGGCAGGGAAAAGGGTATGGCCAGACACTACATCATAACCCAGAAAAGTTTGCTCCTTCGCATCATGGTACATGCAGTGCACAATTTGCACTCCTCTCCGTGTTGACTGCGGTGTCAACACTACAGTCAACACTAAGGGGAGCGCCCTTAGTGTTGACTGTGGTGTTGACACTACAGTCAACACTGAGGAGAGAGCAAATTGTACCATGATACAAAGGAGAAAACTTTTCTGGGTTATGATGTAGTGTTTGGCCATACCCTTTTCCCTGCCCAGACAATTTTTCATGACCTCCTCTACCATTTATCACACATTCCTACTGTTCCTTTTTGTAAAAATTGTAAGCCCGGGCGGCGTACTCCGCTCCGCCAGCGGAGTTTGCGGAGTTTTACCAACTCCGCGCTCCACTGGGAATGCGAAGTCGAGGCAAAAAAGCGGAGTATGCCCATCAGCCCCCTGAGCCACGGTCCAAAAAAGGATTTAAAAAAAACCCTTACCTTGTCTTTTCTGTCATCTGCGGGCCGCCCTCTTCCTCGCCGCAGTGTCTCCTGGCTCTCCTCCTAGCAGTCCTCCTCCTTCCCCTATGTTTTACGTCTTGCTTGAACTGCGCATGCGCAGTTCATGCAAGACGTAAAACGTAGGGGGAGGAGGACGATGGCAAGGAGGAGAGCCAGGAGAGAGGAGACACCGCGGAGAGAAGGAGGGCGGCCCGCAGACGACAGAGAAGACAAGGTAAGTGTTTTTTTTACCCTTTTAAAAAAGACTTTGTGGGGCGGAGTGGAGCGGAGTTCCACAGATTTTTTTTTAACTCCGTGGAGTGCCACTCTTCATACTCCGCCCAGGGTTAAAAAATTGCATTCCAGCCCATTGAATACACTTTATCAGTTCCGAGCCGGATATTACGGCTCGAGCCGGAGAGTACGTTGTACGGTCCGGGTGCGGAGGGTACGGTCCGGGTGGGGAGATTCTGGCCCGACTGCGGACGTAAAGTTAGGAGTCGTAAGTGATTTCTGGGAATACCAAAAATCGTAAGTGCCTTCTGTGAATACCAGAAGTAGTAAGTTTATTGTCTCAGATTAGTTCTGTCAATTGGCCCCAAAGAGCCTGGGGATTGTGTTATTGTCACATTCAGATGACAAACCACCGTGCGATGAAAACCCTGGTGAGAGGAAACTTGTGTGTTAGAGGGTGCCCACAATATAACATTTAAAGCAGCTTAACAGTGCAGTAGCTACATTCAGATGTTCTGTTCAGAATCTGTACATAT
Source organism: Calotriton arnoldi (assembly GCA_963921515.1). Classification (NCBI taxonomy): domain Eukaryota; kingdom Metazoa; phylum Chordata; class Amphibia; order Caudata; family Salamandridae; genus Calotriton; species Calotriton arnoldi. Next base: position 2,523,157 of record CAWUFW010001420.1, on the reverse strand, counting down.
ACATATACATTTTAAATGCTCACCATATTAAGTCAAATGTATGCAATTTATTGTGCATGGTTGTTGATAGTTTTTCCATTGCATAAATATTCCAGACTTTATTCCACCATATGTGCAGGAGGTGGGGGTTATTTGTTGTTTCCATACCTGTGCTAGAGATATCCTAGCTGCTATTGGAAAGTGTGATATAAGTTTACTCATTGGAGTGGTTAACAGGAAAATGCTGTTCTACACATGGTCACCTAGACACATTGCCAATTGCTTCAGTGGTATTGTGATTGTCCTTATTTGCCTTTTATGTGATAGGAGTTTTCTCCAATAAGTTTGGGCATGTATGCATGCCCACTACATATGGAACACGCATTTGCAATGCAATAGGTCTCGCATTTGTTAAAGTTAGAGCTGTTGGCATTGAAAATGACAACGTTTTTTACTTTTGTATATTTTTTTTGCAGTGGAGTAATTATATTTGCATGGTGCTATTGCCATTGGTATAAAAAACAAAAGTAAAAAACAATGTCATTTTCAACGCCAACAGCTCTAACTTTAACAATTGTGTTTGTTTGAGTAATTACACGAACAACAATTTAAATAGTACTTAGTGATTTTTTCAATTTGATAGCGCTACTTGCCCCAATGTAAGGTGTGGGCGCACTTTGCATCATATGAACACATTGACAATAAATTACAAGTATGTAAATGAAATACAGGATGTTACAACGAGGGTTTCAAGATGTAGGAGTCAGTTTTTGCTGGTAGGAATAATATGTAATAAGAGAATGGCTGGTTGAAACACTAAGTCATGATTTAAAATGTAACGCAGTGCTTAGTGTTGTCTGTACTAATAAAAGGTTATTTGTTAAAAACAGTAACCCACTTACCGATCTACATAAAATGAAGCTCATCTGCATGTTATGGGATGTCTTTTGCGGGAGACATTTACTGTAACATGAATAAAAAACAAGCATTTGCAATGCAATCGGTCTCGCATTTACGTGAGTTTAAGGTATTGGCATTGTAAATGACAGTGCCTTTTATTTATGTTTTAAAAACAAAAACAAAAATAAAAGGCATTGTAATTTGCAATGTCAATAGCTCAAACTTGCGTAAATGCGAGACCAATTGCATTGCAAATGCTTGTTTCACTCTTGTTTTACTCTACTTTGTACTACAAAGGCTCATATTCTATTTCGAATTTTTAACCTGGGAGTATCACGATGAAGTTCACAAATAAAAATACTTCTTCAAAGAACAACAACTTCTAGCGTGTCTAGCACAACACTAGAGGTAGAAGTATGCACAACATGTAAATCTACGGCGCAAGATGAAAACGGATTGCTATAGGTAGGTAATGTTTCCCTTCGACACCCAAATTTTACTGAAACAAGACTGTCTGATGTCACTTCACAAGACGCCCTTGTGTACAATTTAATGTGCCATTGTGTTCACAAATAATATTTACGGTGTTGCTGACATCTGAAGTTAGGATTCGTTTTGTTTAAAATCGTACCTGAATGTTAGTGCTTTTCACGTTTTCACAATGAACATAGAAATGATTTGGTGTTCAGTTTAACCTGTTTGGTGTCCTCCTGTGAGATGAGATGAAGTATAGGGCTAAGTTGATGACTCGTGGGTCAGTTGAACGTGTTACCTGTGGAAAGTGTGCGATTCAAACCCATTGCTTGTCTGACATATCTGCAATAACGGGGAGCCCTTAAACACAGGTTGCAACAGTGTATGCTTGAGTAGCTCAGCCAGCCCAATTTTTTTCTGTGCATTGTGGGGCTTGTAGTCCCGATGTCATGAGGCCAGAGGCGGGGGTTTGTGAGGATGAGCAGGTATCACCATGCTGTGCAGGCCCTCCCTTCGTATGCGAGACCCTCAAAAATGGAATGACACCTCATGTATCGTTCTGAGGCACGCATGAACCACACAGCTAGCTCACTCCATCTGTTCTCGGTGCTGCAGACCGGCACAGAAGCAGGCAGAGCAAGCCTTGGCGCTACACGCGGGTAGCGTGAGCCTCGGCGCTGTACACCGTCACGAAGGCAGAGGAAGCCTCGGCGCTGCACAGAGGCAGTCAGGAGGAGCCTCAGCGCTGCACACCGGTAGAGGGAGTCTTGGCGCTGTACACCGGTACAGAGACAGAGGCTCAGCCGCAGAGGGGTGCAATGAGAGCAGTAACTTGAACAAACACTGTAGCGCCGAGCAGAGGACACTGGCATTCACGGACTCCGAGCAGCGAGGTGCAAGAGCAATAGTGCACAGGGCTCCCGCGCTGACAGCAGGGCGTAGCAACGACGACACATGGGAGCCGCTGCACAATGCCCCCTCCCACCTCCCCCACCTACCTGCAGACCGAAGAAGAGTAGTCAGGCGGGTGATCTGCGGGTGAGGAGGAGGGAGTGGAACCCGCCGCGCTTCACCTCGTTGTGCTCCGCTGCTTGTGCTGTCTCTGCCTCCCGCCGTGAGCCCGTGAATTGGGAAAACGCCACTGCTTTGTTGCGCATGCGTATGATGTAAGGCATCGCGCACATGCGAGACAAAGAGTGCGAATTTACCCACCAATGACACGGCAAACAAGCATTGAAAATGCAATAGGACTCGTATTTACGCGAGACCTATTGCATTTTACACGGAAGTGCGGGGGTAAAAGAAGGCAGGAACAGGAGGGGGTGGTGGTCCAAGAAGTTACGGACTACGGGAGGGAACGGGGAGAGGCAGGGGAACAAAACTGTTTTTCAAGTAAAGGGGCCGATAGCCTCGGAAGGAGAAAAATGACGACATGGCCGTCAGGAGGCGGGATTAACAAGCCAAGCACCAATCAGAATGCAGAAATTATGATTGAAGCCAATCAAAAATATGGCTGGAAAGTGGGGGGAGCTTCCCCTCGCTATACTGTATACTGCATGCCTCGCAAAGCGAGCAGCGCCTTGCGCTGCAACGCTATGCGAGACCTAAAAAAGTATGTTGACTGAGACTACTTTAACTCCGCCCCTCGCAACTCTACCCTGTTTTGTAGCCACACCTTAACCCAAAATTGATGGTTTCCTGGAGAAAATAAAGTTTTCCCAACCCTAAAGGAAAATATGTCTTACCAAGCCTCCTCATGCTGTTTGCTCGGCCTCGTTACTCTTTGCCTCGGTTCACCGCATCCATTACATAACCACTGGAGGCTGCTCCTTTTCGTTCCTAGCTGCACATATTTGGAAGGCCCTACTGCTGCAACCGGCATTGTGGTAGTGGTGTGTGTACTGCAGAGGCGGAGGACAGATTAAGGGAGGGTGAGGGCTGCCCCAATATGAATTAAAAAAAACGTGCACACCATGAAGCGGACAACGTGTCCGGTAAAAACAAACACAGCACACGACACAAAGGGCATAGATGGGGGAGGGGGGAAACAGTGGCCTGATGCAGGAAGTTGGACCATAGCTGAAACAAGCAGGAGGGAGAAGACGGCAGCTACAGCCCCGGGAGCGAGCGCTCGCATGAAGAGCAGCTCTTTCCAAAACCTTATTAAAGCAATTATAGTGGAAGCGCGGCATGGGGCGCATTATAAAAAAATACTTTGTTAAAGTAAATACGGCTAGCCACATGTAAACAAAGGTGCACGGTCGCCATGAAACTGAAAGCACAGCTAAAAAAAAAAAAGCAGGTGACACCGTCACTGAAACAAGCAGGAGGGAGAGGGAGGCAGCTATAGCCCAGGGAGCGCATTCGCATGTTCTCACAGCAGCTGAATACCGTTCCATACACATCGCTGTGGCAGTCTCCGTAACTTCTGCAATGCAGCAGTAATTTGCCCTTACCAGGCCACGGGAGAGCTGCTGCTGGTACTGCACATGCACATCGCTCTCATGGATACGATCCACTGTGATGAAAGCAGTGCGGTCGGCCACGAAGCGGGGAGGGAGCATATTTCAAACATCAAAGTGTAACGTCCATTTCGAACGTGCAATGGCATAAACTAAGTAATTAAAAAGTATTGAGCGGGCCGGTCCGCCGTGACCAAGCACAGCATGTGCAGAAGCTGTGGAATGCAGTAAAGAAAGGCTTGTGGTTGCTTAAAGACAAAGAACACACATCACAGTGCCAGAGACAGGATGCAATGAGGAGACATTAATAATAAGGAGTTGGGCGAGCTGTGCGGCCTGTCCCGCGAGTGGTGTGTGTCGCCCCATTGTGAAATTGAAAGCACGCTTATCGTGCTGCAAATATAAACAAAAAGCGTCCCCATTGCTAAAGCTGGCGTCCCACCAGTGCTGTTTACATTAATGAAGCAGAAGTTCTCCAGAAGGGCTAATGCAAGCTATAGAGTCAGGACACACGTAAAAGAGGCAGGCTCCTGATGGGAGGTTACAACAGAAAACAGGGAGATACTGAGGAGGGACTAATAAGCCCATTAACAAATCAAAAGCCAACATTTACAAAGCCAACATTTACAAAGGACAGACACAGCAGCCAATTTAAAAGATGGGTGGAGAGTGGGTGGAATGTCAAGTCTATACCTGAATACAGAATGTCTCGAAGAGACAGCTCAAGCGCTGCCTAGGTGAGCACTGAAAACGAGTTTGCAAAAAAGCCTAGAAGCTCTTTTGGCAGGAGCTTCGGTATAGACGCAAAGGTTGCTCCAAAGATGAAGGGGCTGCAGTGCTGCATGTACCTGCTTTGGGGCAGGGCAGACCATGATGCTGGAGCACAGACATCACCTGAGACCGAGTAGATACTTTGAAATAGCAATTCGCTCAGTTATTATACCCCTCTGATTGACTTAATGGAACCTGTTTACAATACACCTCTTCCTACCTGCTCATCCAGTCACAGATTGCGCATGACTGTAAGGACGGGCAGGCAATCTCACATTGAGGGATTGCTACAGGATATCATTGACTGCTTACATTTTTTCTGAACATCACAAATCAAAAAAAATTGAGGAAACAGCAGGTTTCCGCTTTCAGTTCAAATATCACACAGCCCTGCCCATGAGCTCTTTAGAATAAGTTTAGGTTACTTTATGATTACTACTTTAGGAGTTTTAAAATTGCTACTCTTCCTATTATAACTTAAAAGCACTGATGCTTTGTAAAGTGAACATACAGATACTCAGTTAATATCCTTCACTCACACACCATACTATGAACAGCCTGCTCAGGATATTCATACTTTACCCCCACCATCACAAAACCCTCACCTGTGGTCCAACTTTTTGTAGAAACAACACCTTCTTTACCCTGTCTCTCCGGTAATATTTTGTTACCCACCTTTTCTCCAGGCATCCATAAGAAAGTTCACTGTATTACACACTTGCTGCTGGCTTTATCTGCAAGTCACATGTCTGAATCCATGCAATGCCAATTCAGTCATAAGTGGTCAGTAAACTGCATACTCCCCAAAATGCTATCAGTGACACCAGTTACATTAAGAAATAGGACAAGATGTTACTGTTAATATTTCTCCATCACCTGTTGTTGCGTGAACCCTCAGATCATATATCCAGAACTAAGCCATTTATAATGACCTGTCCCATCTGTCACGTGCTCTGTGGCCCCCTGACAATAAGACTTTTCGGCAACCTGAATTGTATCAAAAGGCAGAGGGGGTAATATGGCCTTAAAATGTCATGCACTGTTTATTGGTCGACTGAGTCATTTTTCGGGAAGGGAAAGTTATTCCCATTAAATAAAAAAAAAGCAGGGTGCTACAGGGAGTAGGTAGAAGACAGAATTTCGGAAAGAAGTTGTGAGCATGCAAGCTGCTAAAAAAATATGGAAATTCACGGTAAGATCTAGTACACATACAATACACTAAAGGAGTGCAGGGCTTAGTATGGGATACACTGCTCGAGCTGGCGAGTGACTGGTACCAGCCACTCTCAAGAGCCTATAACTTCACGGTTGACAACCACACCGATTTATGGGCTCCTGCTTTTTTTAGCAGTGGTACAGACTACACTACAGGATACTAAGAATCACCCTAGCTGTGGATTTCAAATAACGGCTACATTAAAAACTCACTAAGCCAGGAGACATACTATCAACGTTCTGAAAGGCCACATAGTTTTTAAATGCAAGTCTAGTCACTGCCTCTGGGGTTACTGGCCAGGCTTCTTAAAATCCTAAAAATGTTACTAGACCTTTAGGTCTAGTGACTTAAATACTCTACCTAACCGAATTATAATGCTCTTGACCCATAAACTGGTTTCAAGTTATGAGATCCTGGGCAAGTATTTTAATTCACTGAGACACCATTTTCTTCTTTATCACATATGAGAGCACCTTCAAATACGCGAGTTCAGCATGTCTGCTGTACAGAAAACTCTCATGTTTGATTTAATAGACTAAATTCTTGCTCTATATATAATACTAATCTAGCCACATATATGATACACATGACCGCTGACTTGCCTCAGTTCATTAACGGCATTGTCATCAGTGCGGGGGCAGGAATGTTTCTCAAATCATGTTTAAAAACTATCACTTTTAATAAATGCATAACTAAAGCATAAAGTAGCAGCACAGTGTAATTTGTAATCTGCAGATTTTACATTGAAATGACAACAGAATGTCCTATTGACTTGGTTTTAAAACTATATAGTGGACAATGTCTGGAAATGAGTTTCTGCAAATATTTGTTCTTTGCACATCACCAAGTAAAGTGTTCTGCTCCTATGTAAATCTTTATTTGCATCACACTTCTGAATTACAAAAAAAGTTCTTTCATAATTCCTGATATATTTTTCAATACTTATACTATTCATTTAAGAAGCTGTTTAAATGTTGTGTTAGAAAGAAAACCTGACATTTTACAGCCTTTCATTTCACAATTATTATCAGATAACTCACTAGACAAAAAGCACTAACTATAATAAGAAAAATAAAATTAAACACCATTTTCCAGGAACAGATAAGCAACAATTAGTAAAAAGACAAACTGATATTTTACCTCTGTCCTTGAACAGGCAGCAAATGTGTCAAGACAGACAAGATTTGAAGGCTTTTTTATTGCTCATTTACTTTTGGAATGAACAGAGCAACTGTTCCTTTCAGCTTAAGTTAACTCGCCAGCATGGACCAGTAAATGCTGAAAATAGCTCCACCTGAAAATATCTCACTCGCAATTGCGAGTGGATTTTTCGAGGCCTGCTGACCCTATTAATGGTGTTAAAATCGGTCACAATAATCAAATGTCAATCATTTGAATCTTGTCATGTATATCTCATGATGTCATCTTGATCCAAAATCACATCATAATCTCTTCTCATATGGGTCCCATTCCTTATAATTTCTTTTGATGTAACTATCGGGCCAAAAGTTATGCAATGGAGTTTCTGATTATGCGATCAGTGAGGTAATTAGTGGTTTTGGAACTCTGCAATCCTTCAAATAATATTGTTAAGTAGGTTTAGGAGAAGCATTCAATATTAACTTGTACAAAGAGATGAACCGCGCTCCTCCGGTATTAGGGGGAGGGAAGGGGGGCAAAGGGGTGTTGGATTTTGAGAGGGGATTGGACTGCTTATTATATCATGACTGTGGCAAGACGATAGGATTCCTGACATCGTAATATTGTTTCTTGCTATTAGAAGGTAGCACAATACACATTTTTAAAAACAGCATTCACTGGAGGAGAAGTGGGCTCCCTGCTCGTCAACCCCACAAAAAAACGCAAACTGTCATAATAATTAAAACAAGCTCATAGAGCCGCCCCAGCTCTACCCCGCCCCATCCTCCAATAAGTGTCCGCATCAGAGCTACCGACTCCGGACCTGAGGATCAGTGTTCGAGCCTCAGCGTCGCTCTACATCCTGTGAATCTGGGCAAATCACTTAATCTCCCCAGTGTCCACGCTATATAATTGTTCAAATTTACATAAAAAAGCAGCGATCTCGGAGGGGTGGGGGTGGGCAACAAGTGTTATGTGAGGAGGTGGGGAAAGACGGCACAGGGAGATTACTTTGTTTTGAGACAAGTAATGTAAATAGATGTGGTACTGTAAACAAAAGACTAGAAAGTGCACAAGTCAAATTAAAAGCATGCTGCCAGAACGCACAGGGTCAGACTGATTTGCATATGGCCATGTCTGAACTGGGGTGGTGGAGTGAGCTAAAGAATGATGATGGACTAAACCCAGATCAGTTGACTGGGGGTGAGTGTTTGATTGGCTCAAACGTTCCATCCATCATCCCCTTTTGTATCGCTTTGGTCGCCCTAAGTTGGTGGGGGTATGCCCAGACGTGGGTCCCTTGCTCACTTTGCCACTGGATTCAAGCAAGCCTGGCTGATGACGGCTGAAATGCCAGAAACCGGTCCTAGGATGCTTGTTTCCGGTCCAGGGAAGACATGGCTTGGCAGTTCGGGCTGGACTGTTCCCATGAGGCACAGGGTCAGACTGATTTGCATATGGCCATGTCTGAACTGGGGTGGTGGAGTGAGCTAAAGAATGATGATGGATTAAACCCAGATCAGTTGACTGGGGGTGAGTGTTTGATTGGCTCAAACGTTCCGTCCATCATCCCCTTTTGTATCGCTTTGGTCGCCCTAAGTTGGCGGGGGTATGCCCCTTGCTCACTTTGCCACTGGATTCAAGCAAGCCTGGCTGATGACGGCTGAAATGCCAGAAACCGGTCCTAGGATGCTTGTTTCCGGTCCAGGGAAGACATGGCTTGGCAGTTCGGGCTGGACTGTTCCCATGAGGCACAGGGTCAGGCTGATTTGCATATGGCCATGTCTGAACTGGGGTGGTGGAGTGAGCTAAAGAATGATGATGGATTAAACCCAGATCAGTTGACTGGGGGTGAGTGTTTCATTGGCTCAAACGTTCCGTCCATCATCCCCTTTTGTATCGCTTTGGTCGCCCTAAGTTGGTGGGGGTATGCCCAGATGTGGGTCCCTTGCTCACTTTGCCACTGGATTCAAGCAAGCCTGGCTGATGACGGCTGAAATGCCAGAAACCGGTCCTAGGATGCTTGTTTCCGGTCCAGGGAAGACATGGCTTGGCAGTTCGGGCTGGACTGTTCCCATGAGGCACAGGGTCAGACTGATTTGCATATGGCCATGTCTGAACTGGGGTGGTGGAGTGAGCTAAAGAATGATGATGGATTAAACCCAGATCAGTTGACTGGGGGTGAGTGTTTGATTGGCTCAAACGTTCCGTCCATCATCCCCTTTTGTATCGCTTTGGTCGCCCTAAGTTGGTGGGGGTATGCCCAGACGTGGGTCTCTTGCTCACTTTGCCACTGGATTCAAGCAAGCCTGGCTGATGACGGCTGAAATGCCAGAAACCGGTCCTAGGATGCTTGTTTCCGGTCCAGGGAAGACATGGCTTGGCAGTTCGGGCTGGACTGTTCCCATGAGGCACAGGGTCAGACTGATTTGCATATGGCCATGTCTGAACTGGGGTGGTGGAGTGAGCTAAAGAATGATGATGGATTAAACCCAGATCAGTTGACTGGGGGTGAGTGTTTGATTGGCTCAAACATTCCGTCCATCATCCCCTTTTGTATCGCTTTGGTCGCCCTAAGTTGGTGGGGGTATGCCCAGACGTGGGTCCCTTGCTCACTTTGCCACTGGATTCAAGCAAGCCTGGCTGATGACGGCTGAAATGCCAGAAACCGGTCCTAGGATGCTTGTTTCCGGTCCAGGGAAGACATGGCTTGGCAGTTCGGGATGGACTGTTCCCATGAGGCACAGGGTCAGACTGATTTGCATATGGCCATGTCTGAACTGGGGTGGTGGAGTGAGCTAAAGAATGATGATGGATTAAACCCAGATCAGTTGACTGGGGGTGAGTGTTTGATTGGCTCAAACGTTCCGTCCATCATCCCCTTTTGTATCGCTTTGGTCACCCTAAGTTGGTGGGGGTATGCCCAGACGTGGGTCCTTTGCTCACTTTGCCACTGGATTCAAGCAAGCCTGGCTGATGACGGCTGAAATGCCAGAAACCGGTCCTAGGATGCTTGTTTCCGGTCCAGGGAAGACATGGCTTGGCAGTTCGGGCTGGACTGTTCCCATGAGGCACAGGGTCAGACTGATTTGCATATGGCCATGTCTGAACTGGGGTGGTGGAGTGAGCTAAAGAATGATGATGGATTAAACCCAGATCAGTTGACTTGGGGTGAGTGTTTGATTGGCTCAAACGTTCCGTCCATCATCCCCTTTTGTATCGCCAAAACGGGGGAGAAATTAATCAAGTCAATCCGTAGTCGGCGGCTTGAATGCACAATTCCCGCCAGACAAATACACGTAGAGAGAAGAGCTGTCAGAGCAAAGGTGCGTCCCTCTGCAGCAGCCACTGTACGCGCTCCTGCTTGCTCCCGCGGCAATACTCCGTGGGAGTGAACTTTTGAAAAAAGGTGGGACATACACCCACCATTAGCCATTTGCATGCTATGATTTTTAAAAGACACACACAAAAGCCAATCCAAATGCGTGGAAGAAGTCAGAACCCACAAAGTACCTACAACAAATCGCCTGACAGCGCAAAGGCTGTAGGCTCGACCTAAAAATGTTCCTCTCCTCCGCCATTCTTCCAGTATAATGCATGAACCTCCAAACATAACATGCAACCGAGTGTGGGAGAAGTACCAGTGCGTCAATAATTTGTAAGTGTTTTCTTTATAATGGATGCAGGTTGACACTTTAGCTGGCCTCTGCCATATTGTAACTCAGGTTTCTACCCCCAAGTCTTTCTCCCAGTGTAAGACATATTTATATTCAGCCTTAATGCCCAAGTGTAGTAGGTAGTGTTGAAGCTGTGATATACCTTTGTGAATCTACTTGTTTGTAAACAAGTATTCCATAGGAGTTTTCACCCTACAACTCTGTTCAGAAACCTTTAAGTATCTGCCCAATGTAGGAGTTGTTATTTGGATTTAATCAACCCTTTTTTAAGTTTAAAAGTAAAGTTAATTGAGCAGAAAAAGAGAAAGAACAAAAAGAGAAAACAGGTTCATATTTGATGAAAGAACAATATAGTGAATACATTTGAATAATAATGAAAGAGCATAGTAAAATATTTGCAGTTATGTATAGAAAATAGGAACAGGGGGAAGGGTAAGAAGGTACGAAGAGCAAAACTAAAACGTCTTATGCAATTAAAACTAATGCAATCTTAAACCATAGTAGAATTTAAAAACTGTATTTGTAGTTAGACAACAAATAAGTAAACCTATTACCATTGGTATAGAAAATCTAATAAGAAAATGATGTATTCAAGGAAATTTAGATACTTCTTCAGTTAAGGGTTGATGAAGGGTAGTCTTTAAAACAGAGGACTCTAAGAAAATGGTTACTGGAGACCAAACAGAATTTTGCTTGATAGCTAGAGACTGGGACAGTAATTATAAAGCAAACACAAAGAGATGATGGACGGAGTGCTGAAACTTTTCAAACACTCACCCCCAGTCAAAGATCTGGGTTGAATCCATCATCATTCTTTAGCTCACTTTGCCACCCCAGTTCAGACACAGCTATATGCAAATCAGTCTTGACCCTGTGCCTCATGGGAACAGTCCAGCCCGAACTGCCAAGCCATGTCTTCCCTGGACCGGAAACAAGCATCCTGGGACCGGTTTCAGGCTAACAGCCCTCATCAGCCAGGCTACCTTGAAACCAGTGGCAAAGTGAGCAAGGGACCCACGTCTGGGCATACCCTGCCAACTTAGGGTGAACAAAGCAAACACAAAGAGATGATGGACGGAGTGCTGAAACTTTTCAAACTCTCACCCCCAGTCACAGATCTGGGTTGAATCCATCATCATTCTTTAGCTCACTTTGCCACCCCAGTTCAGACACAGCTATATGCAAATCAGTCTTGACCCTGTGCCTCATGGGAACAGTCCAGCCCGAACTGCCAAGCCATGTCTTCCCTGGACCGGAAACAAGCAACCTGGAACCGGTTTCGGGCTAACAGCCCTGTTCAGCCAGGCTAGCTTGAATCCAGTGGCAAAGTGAGCAAGGGACCCACGTCTGGGCATACCCTGCCAACTTAGGGCGAACAAAGAAAACACAAAGAGATGATGGACGGAGTGCTAAAACTTTTCAAACACTCACCCCCAGTCACAGATCTGGGTTGAATCCATCATCATTCTTTAGCTCACTTTGCCACCCCAGTTCAGACACAGCTATATGCAAATCAGTCTTGACCCTGTGCCTCATGGGAACAGTCCAACCTGAACTGCCAAGCCATGTCTTCCCTGGACCGGAAACAAGCATCCTGGGACCCGTTTCGGGCTAACAGCCCTCATCAGCCAGGCTAGCTTGAATCCAGTGGCAAAGTGAGCCACTGGGGGTGAATGTTTTGATTTGTTCTGCATTCCGTCCATCAATTGTGTGTCTTTTGCTTTCTCGCCCTAAGTGCGCCAGGTATGCCCAGACGTGGGTCCTGGGCTCACTGTGCCACTGGAATCAAGCTATCCTGGCTGATGAGGGGTGAAATCCCGAAACTGGTCCTAGGATGCTTGTTTCCGGTCCAGGGAGGACCTGGCTTGGCAGTTCGGGCTGGACTGTTCCCATGAGGCACAGGGTCAAGACTGATTTGCATATTGCCAGGTCTAAACTGGGGTGACATGGTGAGCAAAAGAATGATGGATTTAACCCAGATCTCTTGACTGGGGGTGAATGTTTTGATTTGTTCTGCTTTCCGTCCATCAATTGTGTGTCTTTTGCTTTCTCGCCCTAAGTGCGCCAGGTATGCCCAGACGTGGGTCCTGGGCTCACTGTGCCACTGGAATCAAGCTATCCTGGCTGATGAGGGGTAAAACCCTGAAACCGGTCCTAGGATGCTTGTTTCTGGTCCAGGGAGGACCTGGCTTGGCAGTTCGGGCTGGACTGTTCCCATGAGGCACAGGGTCAAGACTGATTTGCATATGGCCAGGTCTAAACTGGGGTGGCATGGTGAGCAAAAGAATGATGGATTTAACCCAGATCCCTTGACTGGGGGTGAATGTTTTGATTTGTTCTGCATTCCGTCCATCAATTGTATGTCTTTTGCTTTCTCGCTCTAAGTGCACCAGGTAGGCCCAGACGTGGGTCCTGGGCTCACTGTGCCACTGGAATCAAGCTATCCTGGCTGATGAGGGGTGAAACCCCGAAACCGGTCCTAGGATGCTTGTTTCCGGTCCAGGGAGGACCTGGCTTGGCAGTTCGGGCTGGACTGTTCCCATGAGGCACAGGGTCAAGACTGATTTGCATATGGCCAGGTCTAAACTGGGGTGGCATGGTGAGCAGAAGAATGATGGATTTAACCCAGATCTCTTGACTGGGGGTGAATGTTTTGATTTGTTCTGCATTCCGTCCATCAATTGTGTGTCTTTTGCTTTCTCGCCCTAAGTGAGCCAGGTATGCCCGGATGTGGGTCCTGGGCTCACTGTGCCTCTGGAATCAAGCTATCCTGGCTGATGAGGGGTGAAACCCTGGAACCGGTCCTAGGATGCTTGTTTCCGGTCCAGGGAGGACCTGGCTTGGCAGTTCGGGCTGGACTGTTCCCATGAGGCACAGGGTCAAGACTGATTTGCATATGGCCAGGTCTAAACTGGGGTGGCATGGTGAGCAAAAGAATGATGGATTTAAGCCAGATCTCTTGACTGGGGGTGAATGTTTTGATTTGTTCTGCATTCCGTCCATCAATTGTGTGTCTTTTGCTTTCTCGCCCTAAGTGCGCCAGGTATGCCCAGACGTGGGTCCTGGGCTCACTGTGCCACTGGAATCAAGCTATCCTGGCTGATGAGGGGTGAAACCCCGAAACCGGTCCTAGGATGCTTGTTTCCGGTCCAGGGAGGACCTGGCTTAGCAGTTCGGGCTGGACTGTTCCCATGAGGCACAGGGTCAAGACTGATTTGCATATTGCCAGGTCTAAACTGGGGTGGCATGGTGAGCAAAAGAATGATGGATTTAACCCAGATCTCTTGACTGGGGGTGAATGTTTTTACTTGTTCTGCATTCCGTCCATCAATTGTGTGTCTTTTGGGACAGTAATTATAAGCACTAGCATGTCTATGATTATAGGAAACACCATACCACCATGTTTGAATGGAGATATGTCGAACTTTTTTCCAATTTTTTGTAATTTGGTTAAATGCAACAGCAATTAATAAATCTACAATTTGCGTATTAAAAGTACAACAATGCCAATCATCAGAAAGAATACCTAAAAATAAGTTAGTAAAGGAAAATGGTATATGTGTATGAAAATTGAGTTAATTTGTTTCCATTCGTGTAACCAAAATTGATAGGTGGTGGGACATTCAAATAAGATAAGTTTAATATCATAAACAGAAGCGAAACAAGACCATCGGGCGGTGGAATGGTAATATCAAACTTATGCAAGGAGGCCGGGGTAATTAAAAGGTGACTGTAAATAAAAAGGAGAGTTTGAGTTCTGTTGGCAGCATGTGATGTCTTGCGGATTTTAAGCCATAATTTGTTCCACAAGGGAACGGGAAAGGGGGTGTGGTGATTTGCTTCCCATTGTAATTCCACTGTCAATTTTTGTCGATCAACAGGGGAAGAAGTAAGGCATGTATATATGCGAGAGGCAGTAGGGGCAGTTAGCAACAGAGGTGGAATAAGTGAAATGGAAGAGGGGAAATGGTTAATGAATGAAGCGAAGAGTATGTAGTAGAAATAAAAGAGATCAATGACTCAAATTAGTTTTTGTATGAGCTCGGGAAAATAAACATTGATTGAGCATGTGAAAAGGAGATAGGTGAGTGATTATGTATCACTTGATAAGTCCATAATAGACCTTTATCTCTCCATGCTTTCCAAAAAATAGTTTTATTATTTATTTTAATGAGTTTATTGTACCAGATCCAAGATTGAAGGAATTGATCTAGTGTTGAAAGATAAGAAATAAAAAATGGATGTACTATTCTGCAAGCATTTTTAAGAATATGAAGTGACATGGAATAAGGGAGTAAAAGACCAAAATTCTGCAAAGAAGAAAGGTTGTATAAAAGATAACTCCAATTCCGTACATAAGGGGTGTTTAATTCTGGTGGGGTTATCTTGATAAAGTATTGATTGTTTCAAAAAGAAAGCATTTTGATAAGATTGAAAATGAGGAAAATTAACTTCCCCTTATTGGTTATTCCTTTGCAGTTTGGAAAGAGATATACAATGTTTTTTATTGTTACATAAGAATGCAGTGAGGTTAGAATATATTTCTTTTTAAAGATTGAAGTGGGAATGTTAGTAGGAATTGCTGAGAGATAGAAAAGTATGACAGAGACTAACATCATCTTAATAGAATCTAACCTACCACACCAAGAGAGAAATAATGGATACCGTTGGGAAGTCTGAGTGGATAAAGTAGATAATAGAGTAGTATAATTGAGTGATATAGTGGTTTTTTATAGAGTTAGTGAACCAAAGGCCCAAGTATTTGATTTTTACTGGGTTCCAAAGAAACCCTGAACTGAAAAAATCATGTTTGAAGCACCATTTGTTAAGTGGAAGGATCTCACACTTGTCAGAATTAAGTTTATAATCTGAAAGGGAGTTAAAAGTGGAAACTGCATTTAAAAAGGGCTGTGAAGAAGAATCAGGAGAAGTCATATGTAAAAGAATATCATTAGCATAGACTGAGAATTTAATTTGTTTATCTTCATATTTGAAACCTTGTATGGCACTATTCTGTCAGATTTTAGATAGAAAGGGTTCAAGAACAAGAAAAAACAGGAGAGATGATAGGGGACATCCTTGTCATACACCTCTTTGTAAAAGAAAAGAAAAAGAGATGAGTCCATTGACAAAAATAGATGCTGTAGGGAAAGAGTATTGATGAACTTTTTCCAAAACCAAACCATGAAAGTGCAGAGAATGGAAAATTCCAATGTATCTGGTCAAATGCTTTCTCAGCATCTAAGGAAATAGCTGCTAAAGAGTGTTTGTAAGCTTTGGATTTACTCACAACATCAAAGAAAAATCTGGTATTATCAGAAAGGTGTCTACCTTTTATGAAACCAGACTGTTCGCGACCAATTAAATTTGGGAGGAAAAGAATCAAGACGTAACACCAGAATCTTGGCAAACATTTTTTAACCAGACTTAACCAGGGAAATGGGTCTATAATTTTTACATAACTTATGATCCTTATTAACTTTTGGATTAAGACATATTAGAACATTGGAATGTTGAGAGCTCCATTGAAGACAATGGAGTAGCTCTGGGCTTATAATGGCTGGTATAAGCCCAGCGCTCCAACATTCCAATGTTTGTCTTTTTGTTTCTCCATTTTTAACTTAGAACATTCTACCCTTAGTGGGTGGAATGTTCTAATAGCCGTATAGCCCTTCTGCCTCAGGCTATACCGGTTGTTAAAGGCCCTCTCCCTCGTTATAGGCCCTCGCCTGTGGCTCGGGCCTATAACTCGGGATCAGGGCCTTTAATGGCCGGTATAGCCCTCGGCAGCGGGCTATAATGCTATATTAAAGCCTCTTGAAACATTCCAGTATCGGAATTAGAAGAAACAAAGGAAGTTAATAGCCGATGGAATTTAGGAATTAATTGTTTAGAGAAGTGAAGGTAGAGTTCAATAGGAAAGCCATCAGGCCCAGGAGCTTTGCTTTTTTATGGAGTTAATAGCTTTGCAAATATCATGGGTTGTGATATCAGAGCCAAGGGAAGAAAAGTCTGTGGTTAAGTCAAATTCCTTATATACGGAGGAAAGATCTGAGTAAATATCAGATTGTACAGGATCTATTTCTGGTGTAAATGGAGTTTGATAAAAGTGTAGTACATTTGTTAAGAATATCATTGTTGAATGGAGTCATCTCTTAAAATAGACTCTATTTTAGTTTGATCCTTTTTAATTTGAAGATGGTTTGCTAAGAGTTTACCTGCCTTGTTTTGACCACCAGAATATTAAGAAGATAAGAGGCAGCATCTTCCATGGAGAACCTTATTGAAGTCAAACTAGGCTTTAATCAATTTATCTAAGCATGCCTCTGATTTGGTTGTGAAATAAGATGTAAGGATTTAATGTGTTTCATAAGATCCAACGATTTTTTGAATTTGCTTTCTTTTTGGTAGAAACATAAATAATGATAACATCTCTAGAAGTGCTTTGAATGTGTTCCAAATAATCTGAAATGATAAATCAGGAGATTAATTCAAAGCAAAAAACTCCATTATAAAAGTATCTAAGCATTGTGCGAAAGAGGTATCCAATAGAAGAGATGTATTGAAGCTCCAGAGTCTTACTTTTGGGGGCAGAGGAAGAAGATCAAGATTTAAAATTACCAGCGCATGGTCAGAAATTAAAATAGTGCCCATTTCAGGACGTAAGGTATGTTGAGATAAAGGTTTAGCAACAAATATGTGATAATCCTAGATTGAGAGACGTGTACTGCTGAGAAGAAAATGTATTCTTGTAAACAGGGGTTGCAGATTCTCCAGGAGTTAATGAGAGGTCTTTGTTTGATGGCTGTAGTGAATTGTTTGTGAATGGAGGAAGGAACCAAAGACAAATTCGAGGAGCAATCTAAAAATGGGTCTATTACAAGATTGCAATCTCCTCCAAAAATTAAATAGTTATCAGAACTAGACATTAGTGTGTGTAATCGAGGGCCAAAATGTTTTGTGAAAATGTGTGGGTGCGTAAATATTGAAAACAGATATTGGTATCTTGTTAACTTGTAACCTCAAGAAAAGCCACTGAGCTTCTTGATCTAATTCTTGTGACAACAAAGAAACATATAAAGATTTTTTACATAGAATTACAACTCCATTACAAGTGTTTTGGTCTCCAATTCAGTAACATGAGTTTCCTGCAGCAAAAGCAATTTTGGCATTCAATTTGGCTAAATGAGTAGGATCTCTCTGTTGCTTAATAGGTGAACTTAGCCATTTTACATTCCAATTAATAGCAAGTAAAGTCATGGATAAAACAATTACAGTGAAATTAGCATTCTCTACAAGTGAAGAATAATGAGAACATAAATTCCTTATTTGAGTAAAAAATGAAAAAATATTCTTAGCAGAGAGATTAGTACAAATGAAAAGAATGCAAAAAGAGAAACGGCCAAATAGAAAATGCGAATTGCAGAAGAGAAAAGAGATAAGAGAAAGTGTAAAAATTAAAAAAAAGAATAAGTGTAATTAAAAGAAAGATAACATGAATAGGATGAAAGAAATAAGTATAGTGACAGGGAAAAAATAAGACAAGAGACATACCAAATACTAGTGTTGGGAGGTACTTGCGGAGTTTTACTCCACAGAATTCTATGGAGTTACATAATAACTCAGTATAATTCCGCAGAGTTCCGCCCAGACGAACTGCAACAGCTTTCATTGAAAAAGTTGCCAAATTTGGGGGTGTGGCCAACCAAGATGGCCGAGTAGACATGATCCACAAGGGCTCTGCGGCAATTCAATGTAAACAAGGGATAGAACGAATCATTAGCAGAATGGAAAGCACGGAGAGGGCTTAGTCAGAGTCTTGGCCCCCCGGCCGGACCCAGATCGCCCCAATAACACTGCGGATTCATCCGGAGCATGCCCGAGAACACAGCCGGAGGCCGCTGGAGTAATTAACCGCAAGCACGGGCGCATACTATTGCAGGATCGCAACCGGCTCTGGGGCCCCCAGCACCCACGCAATGGACAAATAGAGAACACACGGAGCGGCAGGCGAGGCGTTGATCCCCGTGGCCCCCCAGGCTTGTACAAGGGTGTGGCCATGGGGACACAACTGCGCTGCCCACACCTAGTAAGAAGGAGAGGCTGTTGTGGGAGGTGGAAATAGCCAAGCGACGTACCTCCGGTGGTGGCTCCTCGAAGGTGAGGTGGTGCAGAGGTGGGAGGAACATAGAAGCTCCGGAGGCAGAGGCGGAATAAGAAGGGAGGCCGCTGCAGACAACAAAACGCATGAAGAATGGAATCTGCTTGACCTTGAAATGGCAGATGAGGAGGACACAGGATCCTTTCCCTAGCGGTCCGGTTCTGTTGGGTGTACTGGAGACTGACCGGCCTCTCGACGGAGCCAGAGGCGGAATGCTACACACGTTGTAAGCTCACCCGGGGGCGCAGCAACACCCGGTGTCTCTGGTGCACCATGCAGAGCCAGTGAAACATTAAAGAGGAGCACCGTCTCTGGGCGGGAAGATGATCACCGGGAGCCCCGCGGCAGAACTACACCTCCAGCGTCACACCGGGAAGAGAGTCCATCAGGGAAACGTAGTGGGTCTGATACCCCAATAAAAAGGAGGAAAAAGGTGATATTCCCCACCACGCTGCAGCAGTAGAACAGGTGGGGGCATACCGGATTGCCAGCCACTACTAATACGTGGAGAAAGCGACAGCCAGCGAGACAGAGCCAGTGGCAGGGGAATAGTTGCCGGACTTCACCCCACCAATTATAACTGCACCAAACACCTGGGCTGGATCAGACTGGAGAATGCCCTTCAAACACTCGTGAGGACACACCAGGGGAGCAAGCGGTCGAAGATATAGGCAACTAAATACTGGCCTGTGCACTAAAGTCTAACTGTGGTAATTCTGGGAGTTAGAATGATCTAGAGGACAAACGCACATATACCTCCAAAGCAAACTCAGCAAAGTAGAGTCTCCAGTTATGTTGCACCAATGGAGGCGGACCCAGCTCTGACACAGGGAACCATGGCTTTAACCAAAGAGGTGCTCCTTGCCTCGCTGCAGTCCTTCAAGAAGGAACTCCGAGAGGAACTGAAAAGCAACATGAATACCATTCTCAAAACCCTAAAAGCGGACATCCAAAGCCGCCTGGTGTTGATCCAAAGCGACGTGGACTCGGTGGGCATGAGAACTCTAGACCTGGAACCCAAAATACAGGAGTTGGAACAACAAACGCAAAGGCTGGAAGAGTCCACAAGTTCCATGCAAGCCCAATTGCACACAACCAACCTGAAATGTCAAGATATTGAAAACAGGTCAAGAAGAGAAAACATACGATTACCTAACCTGGAGGAAACTATTGCAGGTCCGAACCTAGAGTCATTCGTAGAGGGAATGTTTGTGGACCTACTCAACGAGACTACATTAAAAGTGAAAATTGACCGTGTGCACAGAGTGGGTCCTCAACAGGAAGGACCTCAGAAATGGCCCAGGGATGTCTTAGTCAAGCTCCACTCCTACAGAGTGAAAGAGGCGATTCTTCAAGCAGCATGCAAGACAGAAAAGATCACCTTCCAGGAAACATCCTGCTCCCTCTTCCAAGATATTGCCCCGGCTACATTAGCACGCCGCCTCCAATTCAGGCCAGTGACAGATAAAATAGAGCAAGAACAAATCAGATACCGTTGGACTTTCCCATTTGGCCTGGCTTTCGACTTTCAAAACAAGGCGCATCATGATACTGAGGTCCAAGAGACAGCGAAGATCATCGGGATAATAGTTGACGCGGAACACGCCAGCGATCATACCTCTGGAGAAGCCGCCGGCTTCACAAAGATGGCAAAAGAGAAACGGCAATGGAAGACCCAAACACGTCCATTAACACAAAAGAAACAGGCCGAACTGAAGGAAACTTAATCTGCAGGGGGCAGCTGAAGCACACAGAGACTCCCTCAGAACTGTGTCCAGTTCAAACTTTCCAACGAGCACTCCACAGATAAGCAATGTTGGGGGGGAGATGGGTTTCTGTGGATAGGGGGTCGTGGTCTAGGGGGCCCAAAGGGGGAAGATTGGAGATACGCAGGGTTTCTTTCTAGACATCACGCACTATCTTGTTCTATACCAATGTCTTAAGACGTTTACACAGACTTGCCGTTAGCGGACTGGACCACTCACCTGGGTAGATCTAACCTGTCCTAGGAATGGTTAGTAAACCTAGTGTTGCGGGGATTCTGCTCATACACAGAACTATGCACAAGAAAACAGGCTTCAAAAACAAAAAGAGGGAAAGAGAGGTAATACAAGTAGAATCATCCTCCCAAATAATGTATATAAACAACAAGATTCTACCTATATCCTAATAATGTGTTTTATTATGTTGAGAAAAAAAACAAAATCCAGTGAAAGTGGTTAAAAGTTCTTGTGTATCTGTGAATTGTCACAGGAAACACTCAATGTTTTTAAAATACCCCTCACACACTAAGTATCCCTCAGTGTCATGCTTCATCATTGGGGTCTTCCCGTCCCTCTACGGGGCGCGGCGTGCTACAACCTACAGAGAGGCGGGAGCACTTAGTCCAGTGAACAAAGGCTATGTGTAGTGCAAGAGTGATAGGGAAAGAAATAGTAATGTGAATAGAATACTCTAAAAACTACCTGGCTAGTGGAAAAAACACTTTATTCACTTCCCTAGCTGGTAGCATTAAAAAAGGGGGGTTGATAGTAGGCAGCCAGATGCAATATGTGGCCTCCTACTTGGTCAACATGTTTCTAAAGCCAAACCCCTAGGCTTCTTCTTCAGGACCTTAACAGGGTCCCTATATCACTCTAATCTCATTGATTTGAAATATATGCCTAATATGTTAAATTTGCATGTACAGTCTATCATGCGTGTATTTAGGTTTGCCCTGTGGACAAAAGAAAAACAAAAAATACAATATTGCATTATTTTGAACAGTTAATGCCATCACGAGAAATTGTACATGGTGGGATCAACCTCCGTGATATATTTTTCTCACAAGTGAAGATCACGACTTGCCACACACTACCATTATCTAGTGTTGTGCGGGTGATACTGAGCACCAATATGCATCAATGCTGAATGAAGTTACCTTAAAAAGAAAGAAAAACACACAAACACTCACATACGTACACACCTATGGCACACAATTAGCTTATTCGCTGATCCGATATACATACAGCCTGTAATAGTTCTTAATGATACATACTCTCTTGTGGAGGGTTAGTTTACTTCATGAGCTCTCACGGGGGAAGAAACGTCCGTAAGACAACACTGCGTGAAAAGTAATGGAAAATGATTTCAATGCCTTATGACAAAATCGGGAGACACTGTCGGCTATATTTAAAGACCCGCCTGGGTCTTACTCACATGTGAAATGGTACGCTCTCGCCAGGTCAATGCCTCCGTGTAGCTCCGTCGTAATTGCTCATGAGCTGCAGAGCTCTATTTATATACGTTACAGCCTTGCAGCGCGGGAAGGAAATACGGGGAGGGAATAACAACTAGAACGTGCAATATCACAAGATGGCCGCCTTAGATGTGCCTTTCAGAGTTTTACAAATGATACTCTTCCTGTGAGCCCAAAATGAAAAAGTGATACGAGCTTCGCCGCTGTCTTATTGATGATGATCGCGCTCTCTATGGTGCACTTTGTAAAGTTCTCACTAAAGAACGGGCTTTGCTTTAGATAGAACACTAATAGCGCATATGGGAGATCCCAAAGTTTTATTCTTGCCCTCTGGTTATGCATGATACTAGTAGCCTTCAGGTAGCATAGTAAGATACAACAGTGTGTATCCTGTTATTCTGAACTTTCTCTTCGCACGGCAGTTAAAGTTGTTCCACTGGGTCAGTCACTTTACAATGTCATTGGGACACTTAAGACCTGATCTGATCGCCAGGGTTGAACCAAGTGATGATGAGGTGAACGTTAGGGGTGGAGCATTAGTAGTGCACATGAAAGATCCCAAGGTGTTGTGCTTGCCCAACAGTAATGTACATGATAAATGTAGCACACGGATGGCATTGTGAGTCAAAAATGAGTGTATCCTGTTACTCCCAAAACTTGCTCTTCGTATGATTGCTTGATGGTTCCCTTTATTAAGTGAAAGTACCTTTCTGTGAGCATCCTAAACAAGGTCAATGGAATCTAAGAATACCCTACAGTTGTCCCCAGGGAATCTCATCGTTCAATCCAGAGTCAAACGTTTTAAGACGGAACACCCATCGTTGTTCTTTCTCAAATAAATATCTCTCATTACTCACTTGCTCAATGACTGTCCATGCTATTTCTTCTGGGGTATGTCCTTTTTCCAAAAAGTGTCTAGCCATTTTTGTGGTATTCTTTTTGCACTTGACATTGCTTTTATGCTCCCCAATCCTTGTCTTAACTGGTCGTGTAGTCATGCCCACATATTCCAACAGGCATGGGCAGGTGATCAGATATACAACGTTCTTACTGTTGCATGTTGTAAAATGCCTTTGTTCCCACTTGGTACCATCCTGGAACGTGAGATCTTTGCTCTTTTTTGTCTGTGGACAGGCTTTGCATCTACCACACGGATAATGTCCTTGAATGGGAGACATAGTTGTCGGTATGTTGGTTCCTGTCTCTGTTCTAGGTCTTGTATGGACCACCATGTCTCTTATGCTTTTCCCTCTCCTGTGCGAAAAAACTGGTTTTGGTAATGCCAAGCCACCACTATTAAGGATGCGCCAATGCTTGTTCACAATCTTACTTATTTGATTTGACTTGGTATTAAATGTTGTGATACAAAAGGGGCGTTTTTCTTCCTCTTTAGCTGGTGATGTTTCAAGCAGACTTTCCCTGCAATTGTTCCTTGCTCTTTTATACGCCCGGTCTACTACTTCCTTGGGGTATAGCCTCTTTTCCAGTTTTTTCTTCAGATCTTTGGATTGTGCCTTGAAATCATTGGTCTCAGTACAGTTTCTTCTAAGGCGTAAATATTGGCCATAAGGAAGATTGTCGCGGAGATGTCTCGGGTGGAAGCTTTCATAAAGCAGCAAGCAATTTTTTGATGTGGGTTTAAAATGTGTAGTGGTCACCAGTCTCCCTCTCTCGGGTAGATATTTAGGTCTAGGAAAACCATTTCTTGATTTGATATGGTGCTTGTGAAATTTAGGAAATCGTCCTGGTAGTTAAGCCATGTAACGAATTGTTTTGCTGTCTTCTCATCCCCACTCCAGATGATCAAGATGTCATCTATATACTGTTTCCATACTGTTATATGGTTACGGTATGGATTGCTGGTGTGTAGGACACGGTGTTTTTCAAGGTGGGCCACATAGAGACCAGCCATACTTGGAGCAAATGTACTCCCCATGCTGGTCCCATGTTTCTGAAGATACAGAGTGTTGTTGTATTCAAAAAAATTCTCTTTTAATGCTAGGCTGCAGCATTCCATAATCACATTGCGAGGGATTTGGTAATCCCATTCCGTGTCAAAAAGTACTTCCTCAATAATTGTTAGGGTTTTATTGTGTAAAAGACTGGTATATAGACTCTCCACATCACAACTTATCAGCAGTTGGTGCTCAGGATTGAAAGGCATGTCTTTGAGGAGTATAAGGACATCTTTGGTGTCTTTTAGATAAGTCGGCGTTTCTTGCACTATTGGTCGTAAAAAGGCATCTGCAAATTTGGACAATGTGTTGTATTCTGTACATGAAGACACTGGTAGCCATGTTGTGGGTTTCTAAGTCTTCTTTATTAGTTCCATGTCATGTGGTATCAATCAAGGTTCAGCCATGTAACAGCTCCTACATCTCCTACACCAGTCCCACCAGGAGCAGCCTGCCTAGCTGCTCAGCCCATCTCCAACTGTCATCCACTCATCCACACAGGCACCCAGGCATTCCATTCATCACATTCACACCAACATTCCGTTGCCATCTCTCACTCTGGCTGAGCAGCTAGGAAGACCTAGGCTGATTACATATGAGTGTAAAACTTAGGATATAACATTATCCCTTTCCTTTAAATAGAAACCAAAAATTACAATACTAAAGAAACTATACACAAAAAACAGAAATGCACATAACTCAGGGATGCAACTAAAAGTAAAACATCACAAGAGAATGAACATGCAAATCAAGAAAAGATGGGCAAAATACGACATATAAAATGTGCATCAATAACCCCCATCCTCCCTCATGAAAATTATTAAGACATTTAGTTATTAAATCACAAACCATGTTAAAACGCAGAAAAGAAAACTAACACTGCGTACTTTTGAGAAGGATAAATACCAAGCAATAATAAAAATCAAGCTAGCTATAGCCCCTTCCTTCCCAAAAAACCATTGGAAAATAATGTAGTAAAGGGTGGACACACCCCACGACTAACACCCGAAGCCAAAAACAGACAACAAGGGTGAACCAACACTAAAATACATGTGTACCACAATATGGACCACATAGAGGGTACACACAGTGAGGCGCAGGGCGACTTACACACGACAACATCTGAAGCGCGGGGCGACTTACACAGGACAACACGTGACGCGCAAGACGACTTACACACAACAACATCTGAAGCGCAGGGCGACTTACACAGGACAACACGTGACGCGCAAGACGACTTACACACAACAACATCTGAAGCGCAGGGCGACTTACACAGGACAACACGTGAGGCGCAAGGCGACTTACACACACACAAACAGACTAGACGTGCAGCGCAAGGCGACTTGCACACATTGATCACGACACGAACAACCACCCACCAAGACTAGAACCACCCTCATGTAAGAGGTAAACCGTGATTGCCACCCACTGGGACCATGGGACACCCATCTATGGAGAAGCGTAACCTGTGGCATCACGACACACGAACCATTTCTTCCATTAGTATGCAAAACAGCTCTAATTAAAGTGCATCTGTAGACTAAATCCCACGCCGGTGAGCGACCTCTCACCCGAGTTGTGCTACCCTGGGCACACACAGGTGCTGTGCACCCCACAATTGTTTGACAAGCAATACAGGACATAACTAGCAGAACAACAATAACATGTCCTAGAACACTTTCACGTGTAAAATAGCATCTTACTAATTGCTATAAAGTGGCAGACCAAGACCACATGAGACTGATAATTGGTGCCTCCAACCACAGTCTTGCTAATTACCCCATTTACGCAGGCAGACAAAGTCCATGGTATGCCAGATCTTTGATTAAAATGAAGACCGAAAATAATCAATATTCCAGTCACCAAAGAACACACAAATAGAACAGCAAGCAAAGGAATGATGCTGTGATGGGGCTCCCTTGAAACACTGTGAGTCAGAGAAAGAATGCACAAGTAGGAACAATACGAAAGTCCGACACTGTGTGTCTTCAGAGGGAAGTTGGTGGCTAACGAAGTTGGCGGTAAAAAAACAAAAATACCTGTGAGTTCTCAGTGCGCAGACAATATGGAAACACCAACATGTGATTTTGAAGAACATTCATTATGACCATAAACTCGAAGTGGTATTATCCACCAAACTCTTTGACTTTCCGTTCCACGCTGCAATTGGCCCAGAAAGCGTCCTTGCTCCAAGGGGTTAGACCTCCACTTCTATGCTGCACAACGAAGATAAGATAGCCGGTCCACGCAACAGCTGTCAAACTTCAAAAATAAAACTGCGTGTTTGAAATGGAAGAAATGCAATAACAAGGTGGAGCGCGCCATCCCAAAGATGGCGGCACGTTTTTGCCGTCGTGCCGGGTGGTTCACGGCACGCTATGCTGCAGAGCGTCCATCAGCAGCTGACAGTGCCTCAGGGAACAGGACGCAACCACGGTGCCATGGAGACTAACGCGCGTACCTCAGGGAAGGTAAGAGAGCGCGTACAGCGAATGGCTCGTGCCTCCATTTCATTTCAAATTGAGCATGACGGTTGAACGGGCAATAGTGCAGCTCCAAAGAATACATGTCCAAATCGATTTAAAACTTTGTTGGACAAATACAGCAACCGGCACCAACTCCATTTACACAATGCTGATTTGCTTGCCACCAGATTAAAGTCACTAAAAGCTTCAGAGGAGATACGTGTGAATGCGCAATCCCATACCAAATGATTGAAACTCCGAAGTAGTGCTGGCATTCACCACATATGCCTCTTAAACCAGTCTTAATAGTGAACAATCCCAGGCACATTCTCGCTCTGTTAGAGAATTAGGGTGGTGAATTTGAATTACATTACAACTTCTCCATTTGAACAGAAACTGCAGCAGAGTGTAGTGAACTCTAGAACCAGGACAAACACAGTACTTGTACATAAGCAAATGCTAAAATTTTGCAATCCATGTGTCACCAGTACAACAATCTTAGATGAACCACACCGCTCTTGTGTGGTACATGTGAATCACCTTCACTGAGTTAAACTGTAACTCACATCTTGAACAGCCACAGTTCCTTTCCGCTACAGATGCATCCATGCGGCACATAAAAGGATGTGGTAGGGCAGACATACCCTAACATAACAGACCGTACCTGTGGTCAAATCCATGGAGCAAGATCAGGCTGGTGGGAGGGCCGTCCGATGACTTGGACGCTGGTGGGGCTGGCTTGCCTGTTGCTCCATTACGCTTCATGTAGTTGCTTCCTTTTCTTGTAGTTTTGCTGGTTACTGTGGTTTCTTTGTAGTATCTTGGTTTCTTTACAATCCATAAGTACGCTTGGGTCCAGGTCCGCTCGTCGCCAAAAAGATGTTGTATTCTGTACATGAAGACACTGGTAGCCATGTTGTGGGTTTCTAAGTCTTCTTTATTAGTTCCATGTCATGTGGTATCAATCAAGGTTCAGCCATGTAACAGCTCCTACATCTCCTACACCAGTCCCACCAGGAGCAGCCTGCCTAGCTGCTCAGCCCATCTCCAACTGTCATCCACTCATCCACACAGGCACCCAGGCATTCCATTCATCACATTCACACCAACATTCCGTTGCCATCTCTCACTCTGGCTGAGCAGCTAGGAAGACCTAGGCTGATTACATATGAGTGTAAAACTTAGGATATAACACAATGGTTCTAAAATAGAACCTATCCCTGAAACTATAGGACGTCCCGGAGGGTTGCTTTGGTCCTTGTGTATTTTAGGGATGGTATAAAAAAAAACGGTATCCTAGGACAATCTTTTACCAGGAAGTCACCTTCTTTTTTGGTTATCCAGCCATGTGCCATAGCTTCTTCCACCATGCCTGTTACTTTGATTTTAATCCGGTCGGTGGGATCTTGATCCAAAATTTCATAGTTGCGTTGGTCTTGGAGAAGGCGTCTACATTCACGATCATAATTCTCCATTGATTGTAATACAATGGCACCTCCCTTGTCTGCTGGTTTTATGACCAGGGTGGTGTTATCAGTTAGCTCCCTGATGGCCATCCGTTCTGACTTAGTGATGTTATGGAATACCCGGTTGCTGGTGGGATCCAGATCTTCAAGATCCTTCATAACTGCTTTCTCAAATGTGAGTAATTTGATAGGTAGTGCAGAATTAGGTGGAGTGAAAGTAGATTTTAATTTGAGACCTGTGTCTCCAGTTGGACCCTCTGGGGGTAATTTGTCTCTGAAAAAAATTTGTAGTTTTAGTCTTCTCATAAATTCCTGTATTTCTTTACATACTAGGAATTTATCTAAATTGGCAGTGGGTACAAAACCTAATCCTTTTTCCAAGACCGTAGTTTGTGCATTGGTCAGGATAAGGTCAGTAAGATTAACCACAAGGTTCATTTCCTGTTGGTTGATGCTCCCGTCATGCTTCGTGTCGACATCCTTGCTTGGTCGTCCTCTGTTGGTGCCCAGTGCACATTGTTTCCTCTTCGGTTTCTTCCACTGTTCCTCCATTGGCCTGATCCTAAAAAATGATGTTGCTCATATTGGGGGAATTCCTGGGGGTAATGCCATGGGTTAAAACCCCCTGGAGGATTGTGAAAAGGTGGGGGGCCATACGATTGTGGTGGATACATCGGTGGTCCTTGATATGGAGCCCACCCTCTGAATCCTTGATAGTATGGGCGTCTATAATTGCTCCTTGCTTCCTGATATCTTGTTGTTTTGCCCCGACTAGAACCAGAGCTGCTTGACCCTGAATCTGAAGAGTCCTCATCTATTTGCCAAATTGGTGTATTGGACCTGTAATCTTCTCTTGTGTAGGGGTATGTTTTCTCATGACTGAAACGACTGGTGTCTTTTTTCAATTTTTTGTACTTGCTTTGTTTTAATGACATTTCAAATTCGTTCAGTGTTTTATTCAGTTCTTCTAGGTGTTTCTTAAATGTGCTTGGGGATTCAAAACTTTTCAAGCGTACTTCAATTTCTTGTATCTGTATTTTCAATTCTTGTGCTAATCTGCTTGCTGTTTTTATTATTAGTACAATCCAATCCCTGGTGCAGTGCCATGATATAAGCGACCAATCCTTTTTAAAAACTTTATCTTGCTGGAAAATGTAAGGCTCGTTTTTGACTATTAGCCCTTGAGGTGCTACGTTGACTTTCAAATACTCAGTCATCAGGAGACCGTGTAGGGCAGTCTTGATTTGGGTTCGTCTCAGCTCAGATATCTCATCCCATTTGTTGTTACTAATGCCAGATTCCGCAGTACTCAAGCCTTCAAAATTGCCCAAGGATGAAATAATGTTGTCAATCTCTTCCTCCGAAAAGGTAAGTCCCATGTTTTCTGCCATTGTGGATCAGTGTGTCTGTGTGTGTCTGAGTGTGTGGTGTTCGTCCTATTCCCAAGGAAAACCTTCTGAAGGTGCTTAACAAAAAAATTAATATATGTATGGAGTTTCTTAAAGTTTCATTAAACTAAGAAGTCTGGGGTACTTCGATAAAATTATCGTCAGTAGTACGTTCAATATATATTCCCACAGCTGTACGCTGTCAAATGACTTCAAAAACAAAAAGAGGGAAAGAGAGGTAATACAAGTAGAATCATCCTCCCAAATAATGTATATAAACAACAAGATTCTACCTATATCCTAATAATGTGTTTTATTATGTTGAGAAAAAAAATCCCGTTAAAGTGGTTAAAAGTTCTTGTGTATCTGTGAATTGTCACAGGAAACACTCAATGTTTTTAAAAACAGGACCTCAGTAATAGGGGTGTACCTCCTATCACCTTAGTACCCAAAATCCCAACCGACTACCAATAGTGTCTCATTCGGTCTCCTACAAATATCAAGAAGCTACGAACGTTTAGACAACCCAGAACACGAGCACTCCCGACTCACCTCAGAGTCGCGAGAACAAGACACTCTTTCGCTCTCACGTACTTGTCCACAATACAAATAATCACTGTCACTAAATAAGTTCAAAATGTTTATTTTGACTATAGTGATCCATGAAACAGTATGCGAACCACAACTAGCAGCAAAATGCATAAGGCAAGAATCATTAGCATTGTTACAATACCATAGAATATAAAAGGAGTCGTCATTTTATAAAGACTGTGAAAAAGGCAAAATAACTGGGCCTAATCACCCTCCCCAAGGCAGTAAGAAGTTATTTTATATAACAGATTATCTCTAGGCGTTATTAGCAGACCCCTACCTGAAAGCCTAAACCCAAGGGTTTACATCATAGGAACAGCAGTGTTCATCTCCATGGAACGGCTTTCTTCGAGTGTGTTTCAAAAACATGCAACAACGTTATATCAAAGCGCGATTCTTCCGCATTGCAGCTGTTGGTTACATGTTTTGTGTAGGTAATAGGGACTGACCAGAACAGAATAACAAGAGACATTGTTGACCGACCTTGCACATTATGTTCAGACAGAATTGAAGGAAGGCTAAGAACGTGAAAAACAATCTGCTATCATGTACAGGGCAGAGGCAAAGTGTCGCGAAAACAAATGCTTAGCAGAGGCGTGCGCAAAAGCAGCAGCATAGGGCAAGCAAAACTTATGCTAACTTAGCAATGTCGACAATGTGTCTTAGGGCCATATAACCCCATATAACACCCTCCCCCTGGTAAGTCAGTAGGACATAGACAGAAGAGCAAAAACAGAGTTCAAAAGTCAGGCATTGGTAAAAATATAGGTAAGAGACTTTAAAAAAAAAAAAAAAAAAAAAGAGAAGGGGGAAGTCTGTATGTCAGACAGTGGAGTACAGACGACCCAAGCAGTCAATACATAAAGGTTTGGGTGCGAAGGAATGCAATTCCTTCCAATAGTCCATCATTGTCATCGGTGGAAAAAAGTGAAGACATCCAATTGAGTAAGTCGAAGGAACAATCATGTTCCTTACAAACAGGAGCATCCAAAAACAGAAAAGGCAAACTTGCGTGATACTCAATGAAACTTCGTTGTAGGAAAGTCTGCGCAGCCGCACAGATATCCCATTGAACCACGATTCCAAGTAAAGCTGCACATGCCATTGGACCATCCACGGAACAAGCCACGTGATGCGTCTCTAAGGGACCCATCAACCAGCTGAAATCAAGGATTGGACACCACGTGTTTGATAAGCAAAGTTCCACCGCCCAGGAGAAATGACACCGTTTGCAATGAAGCACTGGTTGCACGCAAGTAAAATAGGCAAAGCGGAATGTCAAGTCGTAAGTTACGCCAAGTTTGGCTAAAGTCAAGCATCCAAAAGCCTCATATAGGCGATAACGATACAGTTGTAGCTGGGCCAGGCTGTGCAGAGCCACAAAGCGAGCAGCCATTGCGAAGCACAAGGAGGAGAAGCAGGACACCAGCAGCCAGCGCCAATATCAAGGGAAACCCTCCGAAAACGCTTGAGAAGAGAGAATGAATAAAAGCCGGTATTTCCCTGAATATAGTTTGGAAGGAAGAGGTTAGTGTTAAGAAGCGACTGTATCTCACTCGAGGTCTGTGCCACCTGCAACCTGAATGTTTCAAGGGCGGAAGTGAGGGCCACCTCCTGTTGGAATAAAAGGGCTTTGAGCCTGCTCAACTTGTTGAACTCTGTTTTCAAAGTCGGAATGGAAGGCCAAAGCGAGGAATCTAAACTCCCATGCGGGGGCGGGAATAGGACATTGCTACAGCAAGTTACGCGCTGGGAAACAGTTACCAAGTAGGGGACACCCGCCCGCAAACCACAGCAGTGTTGATTGTTTAAAATGAGATAGCTGCCGTTGGTAAGCAATGTAAAGACAGGCGTGATAGATGGTACTGGGGTTCCTTTAAAAAAGCAAGCTATATTGGGCGCTGACACGTTACACTCGCCGTGCAACTTAACGCGTTTGCACGCAAGAGAGTGACCCAGTACTGAATCACACTCCTCCCCTGTGAGGAAAACTTCCTTATCCTCCCTCAAACACCGATAAGCAAAGGGCAGGACCCATAATTCATGCAAAAAAGCAGTGCCAAGCGGTTCAAAGCGGCCAACAGGAAAGTGTTGCATACATGATTTAAACTGAAAAAGTGAAAAGAACAAAGTGATAACGCCATGAATTAACCAAACAGCAGAGTCCGTTTCTGCTACGGAGAACGGCAAAGGTTCCAATTGTTCAATATGTAACAGCGTGTATACAGCATCTTTCATGGACATAAACTTCTGTTTATCAGTTAGGTTAAAAGGCAAAAATAAAGCGGTGGCATTTAAATAATCCCAAGGCACTTTACCCATTTTCAGTGTCTGCAATGTCCAAGCAAATTGCATGACCGACCTTAACTGATTCTGACCATGATATAACACAGAAACATCACTTTGCACAATATCTATTACAGAAGAGACAATATTGTCTAAGGTGTAAATGCGTGAAGAAAGCGTATTAATGCTGTTGTCTACTACAGCAAGGACTTTTTCCAAGTTTGCCTGGTCAATTTGACGCAGACGGAAGGCGGCTTCCATCTGTGAAAGTTTCCAAATTTCATTATAAGAGGCATAAAGAAATCTCTTGGCCCTTGGATTACGTGGGCCTAGAAGAAAATCAGCCAAATCAATATCATTCGATAGGATGGAAAGGTGCTGTTTGACAGATGCAAGGTTAGAGTGTTCCAGCCACTGCTGGCACAATTTACCTACTGAGTATGTTGTCACAGAATGATGAGGTGGATAACGAGGGTCAGTCTTAGTCTGAAAGAAACCAGGTGTAACATTATAGAAACGCAACTGGCATGCATTAGCATTAGATTGCCACAACAACCATCCCAATGGATCTAATTCAGAAACATTAAAGGAGGCATTCTGAAGTAGAGTTTGCAAAGCCTCCATGGTATAGTTATTATGTAACCGCCAATTATTATATTCAGCTAATGCTGGAATTGAGGGGGTATTTAGGTTTTTGACAGTTGCAAGGCCATAACAGGAAGTCTGGTAAATGGTTTCATTTAAAAACAGCAATTGTGTCGGGATCAGGCAGGCACGATGTAATGCCTCAGTGCCCTGAACCTGCCATGGCTTCGTGCCCCAGATGGATTTTAAATCTATAGTCTGTTTCCAATGGTCATAACCATGTACGGCCAACTGCGTTCTAAACGAGTTGGCATAAATTAGTTTAGTGTGTGATACCAGGTACTTCGATGTAGGTGATTTTTGAAGCCTAAAATAATAGGATTCAGGATTAGTCAAATCATAGTTAGAAAAATGGGTGAACTTATCCCTAAGTGTTTTAGAACTCCCTTTTAAGGGAGTTGGACAATGTTCCCATTGAGTAAAATTAAAAACAGGTTTCATGGTGTTAGATTTGTGTAAAAAATGATGCCCATAATGTTGATAGCAAAAAAGATCACCATAATTGGCAGAGTTTAAATACAAATCTTCAGCATCAAAGGCAGCATAATATTTTAAATCTGAAAACAATGCATGAACGGCCTGCACATCCCAATCGTCAGAATGTATGTCCCGTGTCACCACATCTCCTAATGAGACGCGAAATACATACGGAACTCTAAGGACCTCTGTCGGGCCATGGATTTCGTAAGCTACTTTGTCCCAAACGATGCCATCATGAACTGGAAAAGCTGAAATATTCACAAAAGTCTTGTCACGTTTCATGATATGGGACGATGTGTGAGGAGCTAAAGTTCCATCGACCATTTTTACTGCAGAGCGTTCAGGGAGATAATGGCCATTTATAAGTAAAAAGAACACTGTCACAAATACAATTGACATGAAGAGAAATATCAGGATAAACACCAACCAAATGTAGGTCCATGGGGGAACGAAGTATGTCTTTTTGAACCAGGAGTAAAAGATACGCAACTTAGACTTAGGTGCATCAGGCAAACTGGATGATGAGGAGAACGAGGCAGAAGAAAGGTGTGCCGGTTCCCCATCACAGGCACTCACTGGACTTGGAAGCAAAGGTGAAAGCGTTGAATCCTCCATTCGTACAAGTGGGCTAGATGGTATCTCACACACAGAATCAGTAGCCGGAAAAGGACACACAAGATCCATCGCAGAAGATGATTGTTGCATAGGCTGAAGATCAATTACAGTGTCCATCATATGAGCAGACATCCTTGCTGCAGCAGGTGACGACAAAGTTAACGGTGCTAAGGATATTGCGTTGCACGAAACTGCAGGTGTCACACTATTCAGAATCGGCCACACGGTGTAACTTGACATTGTCCACTGAGATGCATCTGTTGTCTTTGCGACCTGGCAATGGTGGTAGAATGACAGTACAAGTACCCTTCAGTCCAAGCACTGAAACCGGAGCACGATAAGAGGGACCAAATTCTTTTTTGTATTCAATCTTCTCCTGCACTAGATCTCCAACTTTAGGAAGCCAACCGGTAATAGGAATCAGTTGTGCATCAACAGGCGAAGATGGTAAATGGTCAGTTGCCAGAGCATCACAGGACTTTTGTAGATCCTGTAACATAGCAGAATGATTATCTACGTCAAACTGAGAGGCAGCCGCCACAATGTCCAGACCATCAAGGTCAGGAATAAACATGTGAAAGCCAAAGAGCATTTTGTAAGGGGTCCGCCCACCCAGAGATCTTCTAGGGAGATTATTTAATGCACGTTGGACCCCATACAAGTGGGACAGCCAGTCCCTGCCAGTACCTAAGACTCTAGCTGTCAAGGATTGCTTTAAGTCACGGTTCATTCGCTCCACAACTGAATTGCCCTCAGGCCTGTATGGAGACGAAAACTGCACCTGTACCCCCAACGACTTCATCGCATCCTTGTAAGCCTTAGAGGCAAACGCTGGACCTTGGTCAGAATGGAAGGTACCACAGGCAAACATCCCGATAAAGACACGCAAATCCCTGATGACATTTCGAGCGTCAGCACTACGTTGTGGCCATACCCAGAGGAATCGAGTGCATGAATCAACCACAACCAAGATATACTTGTATGCAGTATCAGAAGAAAGTGGACCGCAGTGATCAAGATAGTCACAGCCAATAGGTCTATTAGAAATACATAGTTGTGTTTGTGGCGGACGTGGGACTGTAGAAGGCTTGATTTGTTGACAAACATCACAGCAAAGAACATAGTTACGAGTCTGTTTATATAAACCGCGCCACCAATAACGGTGCTGAAGAATAGAGACTGTTGCCGACACACCAGCATGTGCCAAAGCAATGCCTTCGTGTGAGGCCTTGATCAAAGCTTGTCTGCGGTCAGAGTTGGGAATCAGCCGATCCCCAACCGAAGGAATGGTAGCATAAGGAACCTGTTCGGGAGTTACATGATAAGAGTATTTAGAAGGGAAACCCGCAGGATAATTACCTCCCTCCCTAGTTGCAGCAACCGCTGCCAGAATTTCATTATCAACCTTAGTCATAGATCTTGTAACTGCTGCTACGGAACACGTGGCTACTGCAGACTTGGCCGCTTCATCAGCCAGAGAATTACCAAGAGCGTGTGTTCCGATACGCTGGTGGCCAAGAGTGTGAATAACATGTGTGAGAGGCAGACGTTGTTTAAGATCTGCGACTCGAACCCAAAGCGTTTTATGCTTAATTGCGCTGCCCTTAGAATCGCGGTAATCATTTTGAGACCAAAAGTATAAGTTGTCATTGAACGACTGGACACAATAGTAAGAATCGCACACAATAAGAGTATTCACTAGAGGATCAGCAAACTCTAGAGCTAGAACAAGAGCACGCAGCTCGGCCAATTGCACCGTGCAGTCTCCTAGTGCCTGTGTGTGTGCACAATGGATCACTTAAACTCTCCATCTGCAATGGAGCCAGCCACAATAGCACAAGCCGCTGAATAAGCATGTTTGGAACCCGTGGCCGGTTGCGCCGAGCCATCGGTATAAATGATGCATTTGTATTCACACAGAGGAAGAAGGGACAAAGGAGGAGGATGAACAAATGCATACTGCAAAAACTCCTGAGTCTGAAGAGATGGATCAAAGACAAATGTGACATCCGAAGACGTCAAAGAAGTAGCCCACTGAATTCAATGTGGGTGCAATGCCTTAGAGTTAGGCACACTAGCTTTAGTCACCGCCTCCAAAGCCCTGCGCCAGTGAGCGTTCCTTTAGAATCGCCATCTGCACTGCCGTTAAGATTTATTCTACAGAGGAAAAACGCATTTCAGCCGCAGTGTACAAGTGTGACTTGCATGCAATAGCTATTGTGTCTCCTTCATTGAATGTTAAGTACGTGAAACTCACTGCCCCAGAAACGATACGTATTACCAGGTTGGTGGTGTTATCACGAGTCATTAAGAAGTTAGTCACAAGCAAATCCGCCTGCAAAGACTGCAGAACGGAAGTATGTTCCGGAAGCCAGCTGGCAGAAGAGAACTTAGGTTGTAACAACGCATAAAGCGGTTTGATACGCTGGGCATAATTGGGAATGTAAGTCCTCCCGAAGTTTAAAAAACCCAGCAGGAATTGTAACTTTTTCAAAGAAGAAGGTGGTTGCAAATGTGCACACTTCTCTAGGAAATGAGGTGCTAGACCCTTTCCCTCATTATTGAGCTCGTAGCCCAAAAGAGCACTGCCAGATGGGCAATGTGTGACTTTGCAAAATTAAATTTGTAACCGTAGTCGGCAAAAGACAATATTATGTGGTCGACTCGGTCAAGATGTGGCGTGAGTTCGTCGTCAGTCATATAGATGTCATCAACATACGACAAGGCCTCAGGGTCAATGTCATGCAACAAAGAAACAATGCGTGCCGCAAATGCCCCGGGGCTGTTCTTGTACCCCATAGGCAACCGTGTAAATTTTTTCTGATTTCCGACGGCACTGAATGCTGTCAGGTCACCACTCGCACGGTCGAGATTGTGACTGTAGAAACCATTGGAAATGTCAAGTGTCGTTTTGTATTTTTTACGAACAATATTATTCACAAGCGCTGAACTGTGTGTGTTTTGTACCGCAAAGGTGCGGCAATGGCTGTTCAAATTTCTATAATCCAATACAATCCGAAAAGAACCATCAGGTTTAGGGACAGTAAAGAGAGGATTATTCATAGGTGATACACATGGCTCAATGACCCCCTGATACTCCAATCGTCTTAGAATGTCACAAACAGAAGCCTTCGCTTCACGTTTGATGGGATATTGAGGTTGAGGTTGTGGCATAGAGCGCAATGGTATTTCATGAGCTGGAGA
Organism: Calotriton arnoldi; assembly: GCA_963921515.1. Classification (NCBI taxonomy): domain Eukaryota; kingdom Metazoa; phylum Chordata; class Amphibia; order Caudata; family Salamandridae; genus Calotriton; species Calotriton arnoldi. The sequence continues at coordinate 2,486,041 of CAWUFW010001420.1, read as the reverse complement.
ATCTGTGTCCCAACCCACCTGATTGTGATACACCGCTGGGGCTAAGGCCAAAGCCCATTCCTCCGCAAGAGTCTGCGCTTGTTCCTCAGGGACACAACGTGAAAAACTCGGAAGTATCACATCTTCCCCTCTAGAAGAGGCTAACACAAAGGGTGGAGGCCAATCTTTCTCCGCCAATAAAATGTCATATGTAGCGGTTAGATTCTCCCAGAACACAACCTTAATGGGACGCAGTATATCACCTTCAATCAGGAATAGGACTTCGTGTAGTCTATCCGGGGGGGGCAACCCGGGTATCTGCAGTCTCAATGGTAACAAATGTGTCAGTTGCTGTCACATCCAGACGGGGACGTAGAGCCTCCCTGACTATGGTAACCTCCGCCGCGCTGTCGAGCAGAGTCACTGCCCAAGTCTGATCCAGGAGTCGCGTCCTCACCGTCTGTGGCATATCTCGCTGTTAAAGCGGCAACCTTTTTCTTTTGAAAAGGAGGACGGGCTCGTGCGGAATCACCCTGCTTGTCCTTGACTTCAAACTGTCGAGGCTGTTCACGAAGGTGTGACGCAGGTTGACTTCCACCCCGATCCTGGCGATTCCCTCCACCGTCCTGTGAGCCTGATGTTTCCTGTAAAAAACGAGGAGAACGCTGATCAGGAACCTTAAATCTCTCACGAGACTTAATTTTAGCGCGATCGTGCAAGTCATAAGTACGTTCAGAAGCATCAGGGGTCGGTGAACTGGCACGCGAACCCTGCTTCTGTTGTTGGGAACCCTGTTTCTTATTTCTTTGCCAATTCTTTTTAGGAAAGAAAGGGCGCCCATCCTTGTCAGGCTGGGCTTTCTGTTGTATTTGAGACTGCGTTTGTGTTTGAGTTGTAGGCTTATTTCCCAGACTATTGCGGCCTATGGTTTTATAAGCCTTCGCAATAATCTTTGGCAATTCTCGTGGTCTGTCAGCCTCCACGACCGCCTCTAAGCGGTTTGCTACTTGAAAGCTAACGGCATCGCCCTTGACATTCACAAGGATCATATCAGCAACCACGTTGAACACTCCCACCAGTCTCATCCCCAGCTTGACAGCCGCTTTGGCTCCGTGTTCATCTTGAACGCGCTTAATCACAGAGGGGAGTACGGTCATGGAGGGGGTGCCGAAACACATAGAATATACCGGTGCAAACACCCTTCCCCAGGTGTTACAATCAGCCAATTCGGGAATTAAGTCTTTAGGTAAACTAATAGTTAAGACCCTGTGTTTATCTACAGGAGTGGTATTAGGAAAGACAGCTTCTATCTGTCCAATAAGGAAATTCATCCTTATTCTGTGGGCGCTTGCCCATGACAGAATTAACAATAACGGGACTGATGGTTACGCCACCAGGACCCGCAGGTTGTACTGCAGCGCCAGGTGGTCCCACCTGGACGGTGCGAGTTACGTACTTTATTACAGCTCTATATACGCGCACTAACGATGTATGTAAGACGCGGAGCTGTGCCAAAGTAGCAGTTGTAAAAGCACGTGGGTGTGGGGTAAACCCAGCCAAAATGGGCCATGTGGCCCCATCTATAGATAAAGGGCCTAAACGGACTACCGTTAATGGGTGAGGAAGGGCGCCATTAAACCAAATACGGTGTTGCCAAGCTGTAAGCGGAATCTCAAGAGCTCTATAAGGCTGATACTGCTGAGGAACGGCGGTGGTAGCATACGTGTGAAACAAATCATCAGTGCCATCCACCGCCGGAAAGGTGACCCAAGAGTAAAAAACTTCAAACTGGTGAGCCGGATCGGCCTCCACCACAAAAATAAGTGCGGCCTCAGCATCAGGAACTGCATAATGAGTCAAGTGCGCCCTCAGCGCGGCTGTGCTATGAGCCGGAATATCAACCACAGCCATTATAGAGAAGATAGTAGAACAACTTAAAGAGTGGCAGCGCAAACCGGGTTAGAAGAAAAGAAATACCTTTTAAAACTTCAAGCTTGAATAAACCTATAAAAACGTCAATAGGAGGTTACTCTGTCACAGCTGTCTCCAGAAACAGAAGTGAGGGTATTGTGGACCAGCACGAGTACTACTCAAGTGTCCTGCAGATAAGAACCAGACCAAACGTTGGGGGCGCCATGTTGCGGGGATTCTGCTCATACACAGAACTATGCACAAGAAAACAGGACCTCAGTTATAGGGGTGTACCTCCTATCACCTTAGTACCCAAAATCCCAACCAACTAGCAATAGTGTCTCATTCGGTCTCCTTCAAATATCAAGAAGCTATGAACGTTTAGACAACCCAGAACACGAGCACTCCTGACTCACCTCAGAGTCGCGGGAACAAGACACTCTTTCGCTCTCACGTACTTGTCCACAATAAAAATAATCAGAGTCACTAAGGGGCATATTAGCAAGACCGGCGATAAAATTATCGCCGCTTTAGCGGCAGGAAACTGCCGCTAAAACGGCGATAATGGGCTTGCTAATATGCGTTATGGAATTCAATAGAAGCCCAGGTTAGACGTCCTGCACATCTAACCTGGGCTTCTATTGGAATTCTATAACGCATATTAGCAAGCCCATTATCGCCGCTTTAGCGGCAGTTTACTGCCGCTAAAACGGCGATAATTTTATCGCCGGTCTTGCTAATATGCCCCTAAATAAGTTCAAAATGTTTATTTTGACTATAGTGATCCATGAAACAGTATGCGAACCACAACTAGCAGCAAAATGCATAAGGCAAGAATCATTAGCATTGTTACAATACCATGGAATATAAAAGGAGTCGTCATTTTATAAAGACTGTGAAAAAGGCAAAATAACTGGGCCTAATCACCCTCCCCAAGGCAGTAAGAAGTAATTTTATATAACAGAAGATCTCTAGGCGTTATTAGCAGACCCCTACCTGAAAGCCTAAACCCAAGGGTTTACATCATAGGAACAGCAGTGTTCAGCTCCATTGAACGGCTTTCTTCGAGTGTGTTTCAAAAACATGCAACAACGTTATATCAAAGCACGATTCTTCCGCATTGCAGCTGTTGGTTACATGTTTTGTCTAGGTAATAGGGACTGACCAGATCAGAATAACAAGAGACATTGTTGACCGACCTTGCACATTATGTTCAGACAGAATTGAAGGGAAGGCTAAGAACGTGAAAAACAATCGGCTTTCATGTACAGGGCAGAGGCAAAGTGTCGCGAAAACAAATGCTTAGCAGAGGCGTGCGCAAAAGCAGCAGCATAGGGCAAGCAAAACTTATGCTAACTTAGCAATGTCGACAATGTGTCTTAGGGCCATATAACCCCATATAACACTAGATAAATCTTGTTTAGTATTCATGTTGTGTTAATTAGTTATAATTGTTCAGTGGTACATGGATTGACAATCTTGGAGGTCGTTCTAAAGTGTGAGGGAATAAAATTAGAAATGGGTCTGTCCGAAAGGGGGAGAAAAAAGGGGAAAACAGGAATTGAAAGTGGGCTGAGGCTAAATAGGCACGAGAAATATGACACAGAGATATGGTGATCCCTATACTCACATGGAATGTGAAGGGTCTAAATTCCCCGGCAAAACGCCCAAATATCTGGAAATACGTGACCGAGAGACGAAATGACATAGTGGCACTACAAGAAACTCACTTGAAAAGATCAGAGGACCATAGACTAAGGCATAGAGACTACCCATTGATTTTTAAATCCTCCGCAGCATCCAAGCACAACGGAGTAGCCCTCTTCTTCCATAAATCAGTGCAATTTTCTACCGACAGGCCCCAAAACCGATAGAGAAAGGTGGATGGCTATGGTGAAGGGTCACTTGAGGGGGCAACTGTGCACCTTTGCCACACTATACTCTCCCAACACGAATCAAGCGCATTTCACAGGGGCCTTTCTAGACACTTTAGGAGGCTTTGCAGAAGGAGAAATTACAGTCCTGGACGACCTGAATTTGATGTGGGACCCGAGGTAGACAGTACACAACCCACTCGCCATAGTACGGGCAGCTTCTCCAGAGCATTGAAGGGAAAGTTTGTGGACCTGGGATTGGTGGATGCTTGGAGAGCACTACACCCACAGGGCAGGGACTACACTTTTTTCTTGCATTCCCATAGGAGCTACTCCCGTATAAATTACATTTTTGTGAGTAACGCATTGGTTCAGGCCCTTCGGGAGGCTTCAATTCACCCCATTTCACTGTCAGACCATGCCCCTCTGGTGGGAACGACTGAATGGGGACCCCCGACGCCAAAATATCGACGTTGGTTCTTCCCTAACTCATTAACTCGAGATAGATTACTGTCAGGAAAATGATTGCTTGCCTCTCTAAGTGCCTACCTGAGCAGAGGAGACGCAGATGTACCTTGTATCCCGGTGGTTATGGTGGCGTCCCCATCTCTGGCTGCTATTACGGAGACTGCTGCTTGTAATCGCTCTTACTGGTCAAAAGACTGCCCAAGATGGGGGCTGCCATTCAATTCCACTTCAGCGCTCTAGTCATTTGACTTTGTCCTCGAGCAGCAGTGTTCCTCTGGCGCACGAGCTCAGTGAGACGCGCACTTCAACTGTCTTCTGGGGCGGAGAGCAGTGTTCGGATTTCGCGCTCTTCCAGAAGAGGACAAATCTAGTTGTAATTCCTGATTTTTGGTCTTTGCCCTCGCGGAGCGGTGTGCACACCAAGGGTATTCCCCATTTTTGTGGAGACTAGTGTCTCAAGTCTTCAAGGAGAAAGTTCCCGTGTTGAGAACAGTCTCCTGAAGAGGAGTTCATTGGGCAATGAGAAGTACTACTCAAGGACAGTAAGATTAGAGTTTTCCTTAGATTTGTGAGGAGATATTGACTATATTTCGAAACCTGTTGTTGATATTTATTACGCTACAGTGAATTCCAACACCTTCCTAGTGAACATTCCTTATTCCTGTCAACAGGTAACTCCTTAGTTTCCATGGAGTACGAATAAAATTGAACAGTACAAGTTCAGGAATAGGTTCTACCGGAACATTCAATAGAGAGAAGCAAGCCTACTAGTGAATCAGGTAGATGAGAGATAGATGGGTATGAGTCTGAGAGTGTGGGTTCAGAAAGGAAAGAGAAGTAGTTTAAGTTAATCCTGTCTCGCCCTTCTACAGGTATCGCCATCACCCTTCCAAGAAAAAGATGCACGTACATCTACACATATAGAAGACCTAATAAAGTCGGGAGGTTTGGCAGATTCCTGATTCTGGAGGCGGTCTCTCTTTTTCTTTTCCCATTCCCCTTTCCCCCCTGTGGGTGTTAGTGTGGGCTCTTAGTCGGCACTGGCAGCTGCAGTTGGGATTTGGGAGTTTAGTCGTCTGCTCCTGTGGATATCTGGCACTCGGGTAAGAGTTCTGACAATTACTTAGAGATGAGCTCCGTCTGTCCATTCGGGAATACTTCCAAAATAACACTTCAGGGGAGACTTCCCCATCAGTCACCTGGGATGCCTTCAAGGTGGTGCTAAGAGGACAATGTATTGCCTTGAACTCCTCCCGTAACAAGCAGAGAACCAAAGAGAGACAGAAGCTGGAATCAGAACTTGCAGAGGCCGAAAAACCCACAAAGACAACCTAACATTGACCCAACAACGTAAAGTAACGGCTCTGCAAGGGAAACTCAACGCTATCTATACCAACCGAGCAGAAATAACACTTCTGCACCTTCAATGAATAGGGTATGACCAGAGTAATAAAATAGGCACGTACCTGGTGCGACAATTAAGAATGAAACAAGAGAGAGAATATATAGGTGACATCAGGGACAACGCTGGGAAAAACACAGGGTCTGATATAGAAAAGGCACACATATTTGGGAATTTCTATGAGAAGTTGTACACAGCGGAGATCCCAGCTGAGGGCTCTCAAAGGGATTACCTGGAGGGGATCAGCCTTCCCCAGGTAACGAGAGCACAAAATGACTGGTTGGGGAGCCAGATAACGGAGGAGGAGATAAGGACAGCAATAAGCGCCTTTAAACCCCACACGGCCCCGGGGCCTGACGGGCTGACAACTCAGTTCTACAAAACTTTCAGCCCAGAACTTATTCCCCATCTAGTGTCCCTTTTTAACTATATGGCCAATGCAGGAGCGGTAACTCCGATGATGAGTGAAGCAATTATCTCGGTACTACCAAAACAGGGTAAAGACCCGAGGCAATGAGGATCATACAGACCGATTGCCCTTCTAAACCTCGACGCAAAACTCTATTCCAAAATCCTAGCCACGAGATTGGAACTCCTGCTTCCAGACATGATCCACCCGGACCAATCGGGATTTATCAGGGGCTGCCAGACCCATGACAACATCCATAGGGTTATCCACCTAGTGGAGAAAGTAACAAATAAGGCGATCCCAGCAGTCCTAGTGGGCAAGGATGCAGAAAAAGCCTTTGACCGGGTGGATTGGAGATTCCTATTCTCGACACTAAAGAAATTTGGCTTTGAAGACCGATTCATTATGATGATTCAGGATAATTATGCAACACCACAAGCGAGAGTACTGGTCAATGGAGTGAGTTAAAGGGACTTTCCTCTGAGTCGAGGAACTAGACAGGGGTGCCAGCTGTCACCTCTTCTGTTCGCGCTGAGCATTGCACCCCTAGCGGCGAAAATTCGTTCCACAGAACAGATACAGGGGGTATTTTTGGACCAACGGAATATAAGATCTCCTATTTGAGGACGATAATCTGTTGTCCTTGACCGCGACACCTAAGTCATTACCCCTTCTCACAAAGGAGCTGGATAAATTTGAGCAAGTGGCAGGCTTTCGTATCAACTTGGCAAAGTCCTTCTTATTAAACTTAACCCTATCACAGGAGGAGAGGGAGGCACTACAGGAGATTGTTCCCTTCCAATGGGCTGGAAAAGACATAACCTATCTAGGCTTGATAATAACTCCACGATTGGAGGGACTATACAAAGCCAATTAACCCCAATATTAAAACAACTGAAAGCAGATTTGATGAGATGGACGCCACTGTACCTATCCTGGATAGGATGGATTCAAGCAGTGAAGTTGAGGGTGCTGCCCAGATTCCTATATCTGTTCCAAGGACTCCCTATTGACCTAGAAAGGGGATTCTTCAAGGAACTCCGCTCATTGGTGCTGTGGTTTATCTGGCAGGCACACCGTGCCCGACTCTTATACAAAGTATTACGAGCAGCTAAATCATAAATCAGCGGATGGTATGGCATTATCTGACTTTCAACTCTACTATAGGGCAGCCCAACTCCGAGTGATCCCTGAATGGTCAGCTAGAGAATCCGACAAGCACTGGCTACACATGGATAGGGAGGTGGCGGGGAAATACATTTGGGAATTGTTCTGGAAACCCAAGTGTCACAGACCGGCCAATGTATATCTAAGCACCCCTACTCGGACCACACTCAAAGTATGGGATATCACAAGTAGACAAAACGGGTGGACGACCTTTCCCTCCCCCTTTACACACATACACTTTAATCCGGCTTTCCCACCGGCAGAACACCTGGCGTCTTATGAGGGGTGGAGACGGGAGGACTGCCTAACACTCATGGACCTGTTTCGTGATGGGGACATCAAAACCTTTGAACAATGCAAGCGATACTTCAAACTGGCGGATTCAGAATTCTTTCGCTACACTCAGCTCAAGCACTGGGTCATGCATAAAACAACAAGGGAGGCCGCCACTAGGAACTTAACCCCACTGGAACAATTTGCAAAGAGAGGGTGTGGGACCAAGGGATGTATCTCTTTCCTGTATGCACACTTACTAGAAAGACAGGCCCCATTCAAACCACAACATGTGTCCCAATGGGAGCAAATTCTAGGGGATCACTTCCCAGACACTAGTTGGTCTCATCTTTGGCAGGACATTACAGAGTGCAACCACTCCATAGGGTTGAGGGAAGCACATTATAAAATTGTGTACAATTTGTACATGTACCCCTCAAAACTTAAAAAGATCTTCCCCCAAACTTCAGATATGTGCTGGAGAGGCTGTGGCATGCTGGGGGACTTTAAACACATATGGTGGGATTGCCCGTCCATACGTCCATTCTGGGAGGAGATGCTTGCCCAAATGAAAGAAATTCTGGGATACCCCTTACCTAATGACATAAAACTGATCCTTTTAGGGATGCGTAATGAAAATCTATGATCCCAAACCAGGGGAGACAAAGCGGTGATGTGGCTGTGTTTGGGAGCCGAAAAAAATGGCAATAGCGGCAGCATGGAGGCACCCTCAGTATCACAATGGCACGCTAGGTTATGGAGGGCGGTCACAATGGAACAAATGACCGACATTGCCACAGATTCCTACAAAAATTTTGAATACACTTGGGGTCCGCTGGTAAACTACCTCTCTACGGGCCTGCTGTTATGTACGTGTCCCAACCGCACAAGAGCATTGCACCTATTCCAATTCTAGGCATCCTGTGCTGTGGGGGAGAAGAAGGGGTGCCGGCTGTTGATGTCTCCAGTTCCATACAAGTAGTAGAGCGACCCAGAATAATAGTACTATACTACACCGGTAAGAACTTATTGTGTAGGGGGTTCTGAGGGGGGAGGGTAAGGAGGGGGTTTCTTTACGTTTTTTGGGGAAGCACGAAGCAAGGGGAACATTGCAACCAGGCTCTCACAATCGCAATGCTGTGATTTCCATTAGCTAAGTAATAACCAGAGAGACCGTCATGGTGCACTTGCTTTGTTTGTCTTTTTATTTGATAACCAACAAAAACAGTTTTGAGAAAAAAAAGTTGCCAAATTTGCAAATGAGAAACACATTGGGTCGCGGCTCAGTTTTCCTGAGCTTGTTCTAGAGTTAATGAGATTTCTCCCTGGCAGTTAAGAGCATATATAACTGCATAGCTTATCCCACAAATCACCAGGCCCTGCTCATTCTTCAGAAACCTTAGCACTATGCTTCAAACACCTCATCTCGCTTTCCACGTAGAAACTATGAATAACACTGTCATTTTTTAAACACAGTGGTTAAACTCAAAATATTTCTGCAGTGTCCGCTGGTGCTAAATAGTGGCGCATTATTTCATGATGTTGACACAATGCTTGAGGGTGTGTGGTTTAGTGACTTCAATACTTATTTTTGTGCTCGGAGGCCTTCAGCGAGCGAGGAGGTAACAGGCACAGATAAGTTATTGAAAGCTGCCTTTCAGTCATCTGGCCTAACTAGGCAAAAGGGCATTGCTGTTCATTGTCTCACAGATTTCAATTAGCAAGGAAGTCACAAGTACAGCCCTCTCACACAACTCTCTTCTGTGGCCTAAGGGCTCAGGAACCAAGCCATGCATTGGAGAATTATTGCACTACAGACTTTTACAAACAACAGGAGAGAGGTTAAACGTAGTTAACAGAATTTTTTTTTACAGACGACGCCACAAAACACTTAAATGCTCTCTTCATTCACACAGAGGTGCCGATTTAAGCTTCTTCAGCACTGCATGTATATTGACATATTGTCATGTGCACAGCATTAATATTTTTGACGCCCTTCTATGGTGCACCATTATGTCTTCGCCATTCCCAGTGGCAGGAAGGAGTAGCTGCCTTACTGATTCATATTTATTGGATACAGTCATCACAAAACTGATAAAGGAAGATGCTGAGCAGTATGTTCTATTGCAGAGCTCTGCATATATTTATAACTGCTCTTTAATTGCATGGTTGTAGCATATACTCCTATCAAGCACTACTTATCTACATTTCATCCAAAAATTGTTGGCTTTCATTTGAAGCAGGCTTGTCGATTTTATTTTGAAATGAGGCATATTAAAATGTCCCTATCGAATTGTGTTTAGTTATTTTTCATTTACTCTGGCAATTCTGTTTTTCAGGGCTGTTCATCTTGCTGTGTATAAGCAAGTGCATAAAAAACGCCCTCCCGCCGCCAGTCGACATCAATATAACTATAGTGAATTCCAGTTCTCCCAATAATCGTCGTATGCCTGAGTGCACTGCCAAGAAGGTTAGCTTATTCCCAAAAACATGAACACACAAAAGGTAAGGGCTCGCGGTTCGAAATTTAAGAAATGTGGTCCCCAACCACAACCCTTCTGGCGGTGCTTGGCATCTACCTTAACCCCAGCACCAGACATATACTGGCGCTGGGCTTTACACCGAGCTAAGGGGCATATTATCAAAGAAGAGCGATAAACATCGCTAAGCGCACTTAGCGCGTTTCTGTTTATCGCCGTCTATCGCTGAATTACATCGCCGTGTTAGCGGCGTATTATCAACGCTTTGCGAACAGGCAATGTAATTCCAGCGATAGACGGCGAGAAACATAAATATCGCCTGAAATCCAGCGATGATTATGGAGATGCTTGCTGATAGGGGAGTGTGGTCGTAACATGGCGATCCACCTCCCATTATCAGCATAGCTAAGTAGAAGAAAAAGCAGACGTTAACTTCATGCGATAACCGCGGTTAGCGCGGTTTGTTTTATCGCTGGGGCCGCATTGTTAATAGTGCGAAGTTGTGTTTGCCACGTTAATCATGCAGACATTGTGAGGAACACCCACTTTGCATGTCATTAGCGATAATAATCGCTGACATGCAAAATGGAGAAAAAACGGCTACTAAATCAAGGAAACACGCGTTAGCGTGTCCTTGATAATAGTGCGATATTTAAATCGCCGCTTTTCGGCCGAAATCGGCCGCTAAAGCGGCGAAAATGGGCTTGATAATATGCCCCTAAGAAAGTTACAGGTGGGCAGAGAGCTAGAATAACAAACACCAGCATCTGTCACCTCATGCCAGCAAACATGCACTCAAGATTAGCCTCGCATTTCGCAGGGGTCCAGGTCTCCCAGTCTCTCATCCAGTTATAGCAGCTCATCGTAGCAGCTAGCCGTAGCGGCCTCATCCTCTCCTGGGTCCTGCTTTCTGCACCGCACAAGTGCCAGCAGCTCTACAGGCACCTCCCCATGCACAGGAGCGAGAGATATGTTCCCCTCTTCAATGACAGGTTCAGTCTGCTGCTCACAGGCAAGTAAAATGCAGTTGAAGTTTACCTATAGATTGTCAGGCTACATGGATTGTTTTGCTTGACGTCATCACCATGGCAACTATCTGTCCCTGTATCTTCAGTTCTTTGTTGCGCTGCACCAATTCCTTTATATTAAAGACAACAGGAATGCAAGAGCTGTGACCCACAGGAAGTGTGTGAATGCAAAATTACTAAATTCCTCCAATTCTGCCGGCGGAATAAAACATTCACCACCCCTACCAAATACCAGAACAAAATAATGGGGAGTGGTGCAACCACAAAAGAGAAGATGACAACAACTAGGTTCCAGTGGCACCCAGGAGGGAAAACATCCAGGCTATACGTATGGGGATAAATGTTAAGGGGCTTATTTACAAGCCCCTTGCGCCGCCGGTGCGTCATTTTTAGTATGGGAAAAAGTGACATATCGGCTGCACAAGGGCCTTGTAAATAAGCCCCATAGAATCTTGCAAAACACAAGAATTACCTAAGAAATGAAGAAAAAGAAACAGATTATGATTTCATATAAAGTATACCATTAAAATACAAGTGAAATGTAGAGTAACCAAGATAATAAGAATACAACAGCATGAGACATGAATCGAATGTCAAACAGTGCATTCAAGTAAAAGATCATTTAGAAGTGTCCATTGTTTCCGTTGTACAGTTATCAATACATTTCAGCAACATGGAGGGATCTTCGTACATTGTTGTTTTGTTCTTTTATATTACTTCAAAGAACCATGAGTGGAAGAGACCAAATCTGGCTCCAAGGCATCGTAATGCGGGCGCATGTCAAGAAATCTCTTCCTCCTATCCTCTGTGGCTTTAGCCAGATCCTGAGTAGAATATAGTGGGTTTCTTGACCAAGTAATATATACTTTGGTTTTAGCTGGCTTGATTACTATGAGGAGATCTTGGTATTCTAGAAAAAATATTATGACCCCGAGGTTTATGCAGTGAGGAGGCATGGTGGGATCAATGACCAAATCTATGAGCATGTTGTATGTTGAGCTGAGTAGATTCAGGCATGCCCAAAATATTTTGAAGAAAATTTTGGAAAAAGGAAATAGGCTGAGATCCAGTTGTCTCTTCTGCAAGCCATAAATGCGAAGATTATTCAGCCTATTGCGATTTACGAAATCCTTAGTGACCTTTTAAAGATATGATACTTCCGCTTTGAGTTGTATAGCATCTTGAGCAGTATCTTGAATAGAATTCATCTGTTGTTCTATATGTTGTAACTCGGTTTTCAATCAGAGACCATTTGTTGTCTATTCAATTAAGTTTTGTGTTAGTTTCCAAAATATAAGTCTTCAAGGCGCAGATCTCATCTAAAATAAGCTCCATAGAGACAGAGGGAATAGGTTTGACAGGAAACAGAGAATCTTTCTTAGGCCTTTTGTTAATTGGTAATGAAGCAGTCGTTGGTATTTTAGAAGGCTGTTTGCAAGAGTTTGTAGAAATGGAGGAGTATGACGGATGAGAATCCTGAGATGACATATCCAAATGATCCATGTTAGATTCCAGTGGAGAGAAAGAGTTTTTGGTATCTACTGTGTATTGAGAGCTCTTCATGCCAGGGGTGTGTAATTTTAAATTTCTAGTTTTCCACATACATAAAAGTAATTATTGAGATAAAAGAAATTGTATGGGTAATTATGTCCAGGTGAACTGTATTTAATATAGGACCAAACAGTCTCACAAGGCAGTTTGTTGTAATGCGTCAGAAAACACAAATTCAGACTTGAAGGAGTAACTTTTGAAAAAGAATGTACCACGAAAAGCCCTGAACAGCAAAGTGATTTATGAGGAACGCAGGCTTGAATTATAGTTATGAACCCCAATGTACCCCAATACAGGCCTAGGTAGTTGCACAACCTTTTACCTACATTCGTCCTACCATTGTTCTACATAACGGGTTTGGTGCTGACCTTTTACCTAGTTAGACGCTGCATAAATGTGTGGTTTTCTCCGAAAACTAGCCTCATTTATTATGCATGAGGATTCTCAGTATCACAGCAGGATTACCATCTTCTGCATAATAACGCTGTATAAGGGTCACCACTATCGTCATCCTTGTCTGACATGTCCACAGCACATCTAGGAAGAACCACAGAGGGTACTTTTTGGGTACTAAGCACCACATCTTCGCTGGGCAGCTAGAGGAGAAAGACTTCCATGCTGACATGCTGACACGAGACGCTGAGGTCCCTGCATGCAGATACTCCAGCATGCAGTGGTGTGACATCCCTCGCGGGGTGTCCAACTCGAGTCCAAGATGGGGTCCTTCGCTCTCTCACATCAGGTAATGGGTTTGGCTCTATCCTAAGGGGATTATTGGCTATACACCTACATACATGCTAGGTACACTTAGGTACATCTAGTTAGGGTTTGCATCATAGGCATACGCATTATTACTGTCATGTATTTATATGCCTGCATATATTCATTGTTTTAGCACTATGGTAGAATTCTACCTTTTATTTACTTTGTTTGTGCTTATAACCATATATATCTGTTTCTGTCTTATGGTTGTTGCAGCACACGTATTTAAACTAGAATGACGCAGGTTCAATAAATACTTATTGAAAACGTCCCCACCGTTTATTCTGGGCATTTCTCTGAGACAAAGTGAGCACGAGTGACCGAGCAAAAAGTACTGTACTGTTTCCACGATCCCTGAGGGGTCAGAGTTGTCATGTTCGATTGTTGCCAGAAACTATTCGCTCCTTCGATATGTTTATGGGTCTTATAGTGGCACTGTGAGCTAGCTAGTCTACAAACTAACATTTCCTTTGGGGGTGTATGGAATCAGTCTGGACACCAATCCCTTAGTTTATGTTGTCTAAACGTGCAGATCCTATATAGATTTATAGGAACTACACAACATCATGGCATTAGCAACACAGCGCAATGTGTGCGAAGGCTAAAATTACCTCATGAGAGGAATCAAGATGGCAGGCGTAACAGGAGCATCGGCGCGCAACACAGTCATCGAGGAGGAGACAGTAAAATGCCATTAAACTGTCACCTGAAAATGTATTTGTGCTCCGTAGGTATCTTCCTTCATGTGTAACTTGAGAACAACAGTCCGGTGGTGAAAGTGAAGGTATGTAGTTAAAGACTCCTTGCATCAGAGTTCCGTTAACCTGCCCCATCTTCACTGCACTAAGCCACGTCCTGGATATAATCAGCCCTACCTAAATCTCAGTCAGCTAGGAAATCCTCTATCGTGGCAAGATCCCCATCAGAGAATGAGTCACCTGACCTTGGGGGGTGGTGGGGATGTTATCGTTCCAGGCTCCAAATCTAAGATTGTGGATTCCCACACATTTTTATTTGAACCTTTTTGAGATTGCTTTTGAAAATTGTAAGTATTAGGCAGTTCTGTGTAGTGTGTGATCCCAAATTATTATTATATTGAGTTTCTTGGTGTGTGTTTGGGTTGTATACATTTATTAGGTTGTAACGAGTGCCTTGAAGTTAGGCTAGATTTCAGATGTACCTAGCCTCTGGGTCCTAGTTAATTGCGACAGTTCCGAAATCAAGCGTCCATTTACAAAATATACCAACCCTGTAGGGCTTGTTTACCTGGACCAGATAGCTCCTATATTTCATTCTAAATTAATCTCACCTTAACAAATGGCTATTTTGCATGATGAATGTATTGGGGTCTTTGTTGCCTGATATTGTTATTGTGATAGATTAAAACCTTACATTCAAAGAATTGAGTTTGAATTTTGCATATTACTGCTTTGCCTACATATTGGTTTCTTCATAGAGATCTAACAGGTGTAAGTGACGGCCATTATCAAATCCTACTTAACCAACCTTTGGACACACTACTCCTAACTAGCAAACATATAACTGAGCTATCATGCCCCGCTCATAGGTGGACATATTGAATGGTCCCCATGATGCTCCGCCCTAATTCCCAGTGCCACATACTGTGGGCCAATTCCCTAAATACATTATTGGACTAGAATATTTCAATGTTTTATCTGCATAATTTTCAACCCTTTTCCCTCATAGTACAGGTTGTGTATTGGTGTTTTAATTATCTTTCACGTCTAGGGGATATGTAGTACCTTGTTATCATGTTCATGCCCTACTTTGGTTTACTCATCTTAAAAAGGCTGCAGTTTTGTTCTGCTTTGCAGGGTTAGATAAACTGCCTTCAGGTACTCTCTCTGCCCCTGTACCTGCTAATTGTTTCCCCTCCATGATTTGTCCGAGTCTGTGTGCTGTAGTCAAAGATTTTGTTGCTTTCCTTTTGGCTCAATACCCTGTGGAGTTTCCTTTGACATTATTCAGTATTCCCCTTTACTTGGTGACCTGATGATTTTTGCCTCTCCTTTCCAATCAAAATTCAAGTCTTGCACTACTAGCCATCTGTATATTGTTTGTTGTTTGATGAGTACCTGTGTCACCTCTTAGTGTTCTCATCTTCTCAGCAATGTTGCCAGTGGCAGGACCTGGAACTGTTTCATTCAGTATCACAACCGGGTTTTGTCCTCTGGATCTGTTCGTTTGGCTTAATGCTTTCTTTAAGGAAGTAGCACGACAGTTTCACTATAATGTCCCTCAGGAACTCCTTATTATACCTCTGTAACCTACCACCTCTAGATTCCCACTCAATTCTGATTGAAAAGTCTAGGCCCGCCTTCAAAATACTCCATAATAGCTCCACCTCTCAGTTTTTTTGTCTTATCTTTCTACCCCCTATTTTATGTTTTTAAGTTTTATGTTGTCTCTCTAAGGTGCATTTTCAAAATCTTCAAAGTTTGCCATCAGTATCTTTGTATCTTGAAGTGGCAGAATGCAGTGGTGATCAGTTAATCTGTCCGTCCCAGTGCATAACTGCATTTTGACTTGCATCCAGTTTCTTTTCCATGATTTGTGAATCTGCTTAATCTCTGAGATATTGCTTCCTATCTTTGTTCTCAGTCTAGTGAGAATGATAGATATTGTTTTTGTAGGCCCTGCTTACATTTCCAACAAACTGACATTTAAGTCCTCTTTAGTTCAGGTCATCACAATCATTCACCCCATTTCAACTGGAATAACTGCAGCAGATCTCTTTTCCTGTATTGTGTGCAAAAAAGGTTGAAATAGGGGTCTATTGTGATTTCGTATGAGCTTTAAAACCTCTAGCTTCTTGAATCATTGAGCATACTTTTAATTTGCTTTCACATGTTCATTACACCTCATGTAGTGACTATAGTGCAGTTACTCTTCATAAGGCCGGTTATCCACACCTGTTACTTTTTTACCAGTGTTATATATGGCCTTCTCCATTTTTACCCCCTTGTGTCAATTGCAGTTCCAGCACTTCACATGTATTTCTTCTCTCATTCCCTCCATATGGCTGTGTAACTTTGCTGTTATCTTGATTGGCATCTCCACTTCCTGGCTTCTCAGACCGGCACCCTAGAGCCTTGTTTCACTCCAACTTCACTTTCACTAAACCACTCGCTTCATTTTGGGTGTCGTGCTGGACAGTCTCAGCTTTTTTTTGGGGTCTTTTGATCTTTTGCGACAGGGTTTGCCCAATACCTCACCCCTGTAGCCCTGTTCATGGATCACATTCCCACTTGAATGTAGAGGTGCAGCGCAACTCTCAGGTCATGGCTATTTCAGTAGTCAAGCTCAAATCCAAGTTTGCTTCCCATACACCTACTCTCCTCATAGGTCATGCTCTCCCTTTTCCTGGGACTGTGGTTCAGCTCATTCTTGTCCCTGTGAAATTGTGGTGGCTCTTCAGTGCTTTCCCAGCACCATTCCCAGGAATTTGCAGTTTGGCCGGCCCATGACACCTTTCTTCATTCTCGAAAAAGCAGAGAGTCCTTGTCATGTCTCTGCCATCTTGGTAGAGAGTGTCTAAGCTGTACTTCACTCTGATACCCTGAGGTTCTCATCACACAAGAAGCATGTGACATATTTTGAGGTGAGTTTTTTCACCTGCTTGTCTGATAAAAAAAAAGTCCATACAGGTGACTTGATTGAGGTCTTGAAGTTTGCCACTTCCACTGTCTATTCTTCCTTCTCATCTACAGCAACTTCCTCCTATTAAGGATTGGCTCTTTTATCCTCCTGCTCCTATGGGTATGAAGACATCTTACTTTGTAAGAAAATGAATTGCTTTCCACAAACATTAACAATGTCTTCTTTAATTAATTGCTAGTGAAGCTGTAAAATGAATCCCAATACAAAAACAAGGACTACTTTAATGTGTAATAATAGATGCTCAGAAGGCAATGAGAAGTCCCCAATGCTTTCTATTTGTGAAGTAAAGATGAAACTAGGAACAGGTGGAGCAGTGTTCCTCTAGATTCACAACACAAGTAACTGGAATCACAAAACATGAGTGTCTTAAAAAGTGTTTCAAAACAAGAAGTGATGTAGTCTGAATGTAGAAATCCTCACTGCACAAAGGCACCAAAGGTATCTGACTGACCAGGGATGTTCTGTGGACTTGAAATTACATTTCTGCTGCTCTGAGCTTTCCTGCCAAAAGCCAACTGCATCATCTGGGCCTCGTCCATCAGCGATCCAAGTCATGAGCCCTCTTCAGCCACAGCCTTGCCCCACTGAGGATATTTGACTTCTATTTCAGAGACTAAGTCCAAAGGTAAAGCATCCAATGGGTCAAACCTTGTTTCTGTGTCTGACCCACACTCCATTGCGGTCAGCCTTTACTCACACAAGGCGCTATTCAAGTGCAACCAGATGAACGTGGTTGATTTCATGCTTTTGGTGCTATTTTAAAATTTATACTTTGAAAAAATCATAAATCCAGTTCCCAATATCTGAATTAGGTGCCATTTGACTCTAATTTTCTCAATTGTTTTAGGATTGTTCTTGTGTTGTGTTCTGATGTTTGCTGCAAGCCCTGCTGCATTTTGGAAGCATTGCTCATGGGTCTAGGGGGCAGTCATAATGTCACAAATTCATACTTGTGATAGTGCAATAAACAAAGAAAAATGATTTAACCAGAGAGACATAATAACAATTCCATGGCAGCCATCTCAAAACAGTACAGTATATTCACATTATTACACAGAATTTCATCATTACTCATGTATATTGAACATGTGAAAATGAAAAATGTAACAATATAATTCAAAAAATGATTCAGACATTTGCAGCTTTCTAGATAAAGTCCATAATTGACTGAAATTGGGAAAAGCAGCTATATAAATACATAGAATCTTAAGTACCTCTTTTAAAATATCAATCAAATGTGATAACTATATGCGACTCCCTGCTTAAGTCCTTTATCTTTCTTTGTCTGTCTAATAACTATGAAAGCATCAATCCATTTTGTTAATGACACAGACACAACAATAAATGTGACATTCATCTGGGTCAAATGTCTACTTTTCACCATGTCAAGGGTAAATAAGAATACATGCAGACGTATAACCAACATAATATAGTCTGAATTCATGTCTTTTTACCTTATATGTTCATAAGGAAATGTTTGGGAAGCACACCTTGATTCACATAATCTATGCCAGACATTTCTAAACTTGTGTCAGAAATTCCACTTCAGATAAGCTTTAGTATCAAGTGGAACTGTGATCCTTTCTGGATCAAGGTGACACGGCTACTATGATTATGTTAGATCTCAGTGCAGCTCTCAATACCGTCTCTCATTCCACCCTCATCCAGAGGATCAAGGAAATTGGAATCTGTGGGGATGCCATAAAATGGCTCGAAGCTTTCCTGGATAACAGAAGCTTACAGGTCTGCGAGGACGTTTTTTCTTTTGCTATTTTTCATCTCACATGTGGGGTTCCTCTGGGATCTTAATTGAGCCCCAGGCTTTTTAATCTTTATGTGCTACCCTCAGCTAAGATTGTTCGTGCTCATGGCCCAGATCTCGTGTCATATGCCGATGATATGCAAATCATCATAGCCCTTATCCCCAACGCGGTAAATACTTCTGCCCAACTTAATATGTTTCTAAAAGAAGTCCCTGAGTTGATGTCTGCTAGCAGTCTGAAAATGAACTGGGATAAAACAGAGGTTCTGGTAGTCGGAAATATCCCCGCAAGTTGAACTGATCTCTCCGGGCTGGAGTATCTAGGAGATTCTCCAAAGCCTGCACAAGCATTGAAAAGTCTTGGCTTCTGGGTGTACAACAAACTTACCATGGAAACGCAGGCCCTAGTATTGGCAGGGTCCTGCTTCGGTATTCTTAGAACTCTGAGGAAAGTACTGCACCGCTTACCACTTTCCACCAGGAGAATGGTTGTGCAGGGCATTATCTGCTCTAGGCTAGACTATGGTAACTCCCTATATATAGGGAGTCCAAGATATATCATCAAAAGGCTACAAGTAGTCCAAAATGCTGCGGCCAGGTGTCTACACAAAATTCCTAAGCATCAATTGGCTTGCCCAGCCATGGCATCCTTGCACTGATTCATTTCAAGGCCCTCTGTATTGCCCACCGGATTGTACACGGAAGAGACCCACCAATCAGCCAGAAATTGATCTCACCTTACGTCCTTAGGCCTTTGCGGTCAGGGATACAAGTGCTGTTAACAATACTGAAAATCAACAGAGTGAGGTATTATGGCAGAGCGTTTGCGTACCTAGTACCGAAACTGTGGAACGAGCTTCCGGCGGATTTGAGATTTCAAAAGTCGGAAGCCAATTTCAGGAAACTTCTTAAAACCCATCTTTTTTAATGCTCATACTACTCTAAAGTTCATTTTGGTAATTTAACTGGTGTTTGTAGCTTTTAGCACTGGGGCACCCGGTTGGTTAGCCATGCGCTTTACAAAAAACATCAGAATAGACTAGTATAGAATAGTATATAAGGACTACAACTTGACCACTTGTCAGGAGAGGTCCTTTGCCCAGATTATCGCCAGATATTCTTCCAGAGATGGTCTCACCTACTGCTAGCGCACTTCTCAATTCGCAGATGCTACATCTCACCTGAAGCCTGAAGTTGATAAAGCCGAGTCTGAGACGATGAACGACTGATTGCTACCAAAGTGTGTATTTGCCCTTCGCCGGGAACACTATCATCATGCCTCGGCTGACAGCCTTTGCTGTCAGCAAGGTATACAGTGTATGTCTTCTCCCTAAAAAACTTTATACTGTAATTTGCTCTGCCTTTCATTCACTCTTAGTATAGCGCATAGAAGCTGATGTTAGGGTGTTAGGTTTTAAATGGCATTTTAACAGTGCTAGAAATGTTCATTTTATTCTCGTTATTTATAACGTGCCTCTTTCTGTTTTTAGGTTTCGCCTACACAGCGCTTACACTGTGTTTGTGAAATCTCTTGTATTCAATATATCTTAAAAGGGGATTTTTTTTTATCTTTACATTCCCAGGTTGCATTAAGCCGTATCCCACATTTTGTTTACTTTTCCTTGCAGCACTGTTGTCTCCATTTCTTTTATTCTCCGATCGGTTTCCTTTTTTTTAGGCTTTTAACTTCTTTTGGCTTATAATTTTCACGGCTTGTTCATTTTCGAGTGAACCTTGTTGCACATCACTGCCGTCTCCATTTGTTTCATTCTCCGATATGTTTCATGCTTATTTCAGCTTTTACCTTTCATAACTTTTTTATTTGCCTTAAAGCTGTGTCACACATCACTTCCCTCTCCATTTCTTCCATTTTACGACGCGTTTATTACTTATTTGGACTTTTAACTTTCACAGCATGCACACATTTGGCTTAGTACTTTGGCTCATCGGCTTGCTCATTTTCGAGTGAAACCGTGTCGCACATTACTACCATCTCCATCTGCCGACTTGGAAACTAGGGAAACTGGTTCATGGTTCAGCACTAGCATTACATCCTGTAAATTTGGGCAATTCACTTAATCTCCACGTACCTACCAAAACAAAAAATGTGTCTTTGTGTAACAGAACTAGGGCTCATGAAAAATCGCTCAAATGAGTAGTTGTTATTATCAGCACTTTTAAATAGCAGGAGCGTGGTACAAACAGCAATACAGTAAATACTTTAATTTTAAAATTCCCACACAGAAATACTGATAAATATAATAGGCGGTCTTACGCAACAGAGCCCAATCGTGTCGCACATCAATACCTAAATTTCACTATCTACCCTTGTCATTTATCTTACACTTTTATTACATAGTCCAGCATTTAGTTAACTTTCCCGGACGACACGCATTTAAAGCATACTTTTTGACTTCCACAGCAATTTTTTACATATTAGCTTTTCGGGTGAGCACGCATTTATGCAGGCCTTTCATTCACTTACTCTGCCAACATGCATTTGTTCGCAGTCTGGCATTGTAGTCTTTAAAAATAATCTTTGAGTTTCTTTGGCATCGTAGTCTTTAAAATGAATCTTTGCATGCCTTTTGCACGTGGAGTTCACAAATGTATGCTTAATTTATTTATTTTCTGTGCGCATACATACCAGGTGAGCCTACGGGCATCGGTTAACAATTTAAACAAGAGGAAAGGCAAAAGTTTCTACAAATGGAAGAGCAGGATCACACATATAATAAAAGCTAATGCCTAGATTACATAAGTGTTGCGTGGTTGCGCGTGCAAAGCAGATGAATTTAAAACTCGAAAACCAGGTTAAAACCTCAGCACAGGCTCAACATCCTGTCTTTTTGGTCAAGTTACTTAATCTCACTGTGCCAACAACTAAAAATGTGTGTTTGTGTAACGTAACTGGGGCTCATTTAAAAGCGCTCCTATAGTCTTCGGTTGCAGTTCACTTTAGTAAAAAATGTAAATACAACAAAACCAAAAACATGTGGCATGGGGCCTTTACTGTTGGACCTTTTTGGGAACTGCACTGTCTATGCTTTTATATGCTTTTGGGGCTCTGACTCCTTTCAAATAAAATAGAGTTGTTTAAATCATGCTAGCAAGCTACATAAATTTGTTAGGAAACCACACGCTTGATTTATTTTCTTTCTGTAAGCATACATTTGAATCGTGTATTATAATGTTACTATTTATAAGGAGCAGGATCAGACATACATTAAAGGCTAGTGCTTACACTTACCAAAGGTTGCACGGTTGTGCATGTGCCTATAGGCAATGTTGCACTCTAGTTTTTTAAGACAGCACAATGGACTTGAAGGTATTGGAGTGCTTTATTTGAGCACGAGTTACATTACACAATTACACAATGACACATTGACTTTTTTGGTAGGCATGGGGAGATTAAGTAATTTGCAAAGAATCACAGGATGTTGAGCCGACGCTGAGAGTCGAACCTGGTTCCCCAGCTCCAAAGTTGACAGCTCTGGCTGTTACACCACTTCTGAGCCTTTACACTCTTACTCCAAGCCTTGCTTTCATCAGCTGTCTGATGGAGGGCGCTTTGAGCATATCATGCAGAGATGTGCCAAGGATGCATGTGCCTGCTGGGGGAGGTGTCCAACTCTAAACTAGCGCTGACCTCCAGCACTTGTAACACTTGTTAGCACTGTCTGGGTATAGGTCACAGCTCAATAGTACCAGTTCAACACCCAAATATAGCAATAAGCAATAGAAAGGTGACCAGTCAACCTTTGTAAAGGGTATTCCACTGCACGTCACAGTTTGGGCAAGAAACATTTTTTTTAAAATCTGCTGATTATGCATCTGATGATGGATTATGTGGCAAATGCGGCAAATCCATAATTGTGTGAAAAATGCAGTTACTGCACATATTGCCTTTCTCAATAAAGAAGTCATAACACTTTTACGAAGTTTCATTAACTTTTATTGCACAACTGCTCACCAAGCTAAAATTTGCAACAGAAAAAACCTTATTATTAATCACATCGGCGAAACCTAATGTATTTACCAATGCTTGTTACAATATTCGGTGTAGTTGTTTCAGACGTACTAAGAAACTGATTATTCCGGTGGTAATAAATCCCTTTTACTTAGAAGTGTTAATTCTTCTTGGCACCGTGTGTGTGATACTGTGAATAACATAATAAGGTGTGTTGCTTTCACCACAGTGCCCCCGATCCTTTTATGGGATTGTTAGTAACCCAAAAGCAATGCCTCTATTTCAATTTCACATTACATAGTGTTTTGTGGGGCTACAATAACCTGTCTTTCACATTCATCGTTGGTGCATTGAACCAAGTTCACTTTTGTCACCTGTGGGTGGGAAAGCACACCTTGTAGAGTTAAGCCAAAGTCACAAATTACGAAACAGTTGGCGCCCAAAGTAGGGCTCATATGTTATGGTTACACCTTGAGTAGTTTTTTCACTATTACACACACCTGAACCAGTATTACGTCATTACGGAGACATCCTTAGTAATCATGGTTACCACCTACTTGGGCTAAGGGAGCACCTTTGTGTGTAGGTTTGTCAAGTTTCACTCTTTAAAGGTTATTCCACATTCTGTGGGTTTTCTAATTCTTTGATTCCAATTTTGAATTGCATCCATTCATTATGGCAGCACCTATTGTTATAGGGGTCTGTTGCAGAGAAGCAACTCCTCAACATCTCAAAGCCCGAGGTGTCACCAATGGGGGGAGGTGGCAGTTACTTTTGTAATAGCTACACATCCAGCGTATGCCTTTGAGACTTTTTACTCATGGGTGGAGTTTGAGTCCATTGATTCTGTCTAAGGGCAGTTTCAAGAATGTACAGTGATAGATCCACCGGCACACCCCAGGGCTTACAAAGATTTGGAAATCCCTTTAACTTACCAAGAACACCAGAATTGGATTGGTGGTCAATAGCTAGACACACCCAGAAATGTCTATTTGGGGTATCTGCGGAATGATGGGGCTACAGGGCCAGCTTTGGCTGGCTAAACTTCCATTCCTCATCCTCACAACCTAACACACGCTGAGGTGATAGGTGTGCTAAATTGCACAATCACCTTATACAGGACACTTGAACAGTTTTTGCAATGGTCTTTGAGCTCTAGACCTGACGTTCGTGCACAAATACAAACTGATAGTCCACAGACTATTAACGCTATCATGGGGAAAGTGCCCACAAAACATGACGAAATGGCTTTCTGGATTGCTTGTAAGACCAGTCAGTTAGAAGCAGTGTATCCATACAGAACCCCCCAAGATAAACACAGAATATTGACTATGTATCTCCCTCTTGAGATGGTGCCTCCCATAGAGGAGTGTAACACCTGGGGAAGCATCTTTGCATGCATTTACACAAGTTTGCATGGTAGTTCTTCATTGGCGTCCTCCTTGATGCACTTAGGCAGGTACAAAAGGAGCACAGAGCTGCACCAGCACTGGACCTAGGAATGAAGTTGATGGGAAACTTCTCCACAGTCTCCTCTATCATCCTAAGCAATATTAAGTGAGACGCTCCAGTGCTGGCTATCCATCAGAGAATGGAAGCAGTTCAGTTTAGGACTGTGAACGGAAACTACCAAATGATTGTAGAAGTTTATACCTTTGTAGGTAGAGATACCTTGGGTACTCAGTCCGTTAAGCCACACTTAAAAAGTAAAAATTAGACTGAAAGTTGAGTCAAAGAGAAATCTACAATGGAAGGGAAGAAAAAACAGAAAGGTAAAAGAGGGACTGGATCACCTGCTTCTCAGGAATCTGGCAGGGGTGGTTATAACTCAAGAGACCCTGAGAATATAGAAAACCTGACCGGTAGCAGTAGTCTGATAGCTGCTCTTCATGTTCTTTTCAGGACACTGAAGGCAAAAGAACAGAACGGGGGATCCGATCCGGGTATCAAAGAAAAGTACAGTAGAAAAAGTGAAGGAGGATGCGAGACTGGTGTCAACTTAAAGAGGGAAGAGAAAGTATTGGGCTCTAGAACCCCAGTAAAGAAGAAGAAAGTAACAGGACTTTCTATGAAACATGACAATCCCACTATGAGTCCTCCTGAGAAACAGGACTTGGGCAAGAGCGCTCCTAGACAGCGCAGAAGAAGTCAATATAGTGCATCAGACACTTCAGAGGTTTCTGTATGCAAATCTAACTGATTGCTTCATGCAAATTGAGACTCCAGGTGAACATATAAATCCTCATGTCAGGGTTTTCAAATTAAGCTTACAAATTGAAGGGGACAATTCATGTTTTATTAAAGCAGTCTTCTGGACACAATTACCTGACGATTATGACATCATCTTAGCGGAAGAGGACTGGCCTCCAGTCTTTATTAGGGAAGAATCTGGGGGGAGGGGGAGTCATAAGGGTAGCCTGCTCTTCTATAGTACCTGAGGATATCAGGGAAATTTATGCCAGTGAATGGGCTGTGAGACAAGCTCAAGCCTTATATACAAACCACGCAGGGGTGGACGAACATTCTGGTCCACATGTCATTCCCTTATGCAGTTAACCACAATTACAATACCCTTTAAAGTCAGAAGCAAAATGTGGTATAAAATAAATATTAGATCAGTTGCAGTATCAGGGCATAAGTGCGCCTTCTCTTTCCGCAATGAACACACCCCTTTTTCCCATCTCTAAACCAGACAGCTCTGATAGAATAGTCGCAGACTACAGGAACTTAAATTCGCACACTCAAATGTATGCAGTACAAAACGCCCATAGCACAGGTTTGATGAACAACCTGGTGTGGAAAAAGTACAAAATGACCCTGGATATTTCCAACTGTTTTTTTATTTCATCCCTGCAAGAAATTGCCTGTGGTTGTGAACTGTAACCACACTCCATATCCTACAGAGCCAGAAGAGGTCTCTATGCTGCGAACATTACAGCTTATCCTGAGGACAAAGCATGGGAAAAGGATCCATATCAGATTATGGGACCTACTGAGATATTGCAATTGCCTTATGTGATAAAGGCTTCAATTAAAGATGTTATAATACCTGGTTCTACTTCAGATAATTTGGACATTGAGAAAAAAGAATGATGTCTGATTTGCAGGCGTAGACTACTTTGAGAATGAAGATCCTTATTTCAATTCAGCAAATTACAAATAAATGTATTGTTTGTTATTACCATTATGCACATTATTTCACAAATAGGACTAGGTATCCTTGAGGAATCCACAATTACACACAATGGGAACATTTGCTGACAGATAACATCTTTCAGCCTTTTATTTCATACAGAAGCCACAGCAGCTTCCAAAAAATCTAATCACTACCAACAAGCTGATTTTCTCTACTGAGTTTAGTCAAAACCTGGCGATTCAAGAATATGAGTATTGGAAAGCAAATGTTGATGAGAAAAGCATTTGGGAACCACATTTTGACAGATACAATGCACAGAAGCCTTATTTCGAGCCTGAATAAGGCTGAAAGAAAAGATCTTTTTAAACCAAACTTTCCAGTAAGCTACTTGTCCGGGATTCGGAACAATGAACGTCTTAAAGAAACTTTATACTTCAAAAGTCAATTTGACTATGTTCAATAATTGACAATTCCAAATGAATATGACATAATCAGACATAAATGATATGAGCTTTCGTTGACCTCCGTGCCGCCTTTGACCTTGTACCATGGGAAATGCTTTGGACAGTTCTAAAAGGAATCGGAGCCCCGGAACAACTGGTGAATCTACTTGTAAGGATGCATGAGGACAACTACGCGCAGGTCTGATGGGGTAAATCCGGAGAATTAACTACCAAGATCCCTATCCCGTGAGGGGTACGCCAAGGCTGTGTCATTGCACCCACTTTCTTTTCCCTCTACGTAAATGGACTGGTTAGCAAACTGCAGGATTGTGACAATGATTCCCCAATGTTAAATGGAGGAAAAGTACCAATCCTGTTGTTCGCTGACGACTCATTACTCCTATCCAGGACCCCAATTGGACTGCAGAGGCCAATTGACAACATTTTTGGGATTCTGTGAGACCAGGGGCCTGGAATTAAATAAGTAGAAGATAAAATATATGGTATTTGGCAAGATGAAGGGAAAATGTAGATCAGTAAAGATAATGGGGAAACCACTTGAGAGGGTGTTTAAATTTGATTATTTGGGAGTAAGGTTAACTGAAACTCTGAGTCGGGATCCCCAAATAGACAAAAGCCAACTAACTCTATGTTATAAGCCCAAATCCATATTGCGCTTTCACAAGCAGTCCTGGTCTCGGTCAATTACTCCTGCTCTGGAGATTTACCGAATGAAAGCCCAAAATGAAGCACTTTATGGTGCAGAGTTATGGGGTCGCATAAGCTAGTGGTGAGTGAAAATACATCTGTTAGGTCTTTGATACCTGTCCCAGCTAGCACTCCATTGATTCCACTGTTCTTTGACCTAGGGCTGAAGAGAATTGGGGACGTGGCCGCAATTAAACCACTGATCTACTGGCTACGTATTTGGTCCACTCCGGAGATAGGCCAATTCCATGATTCCTTGAAAGACGTTTTACATCTGAATGGTGCCAAGCGGATCCCTTGGCTTTGCCATGTAAAATTCTGGTGCAGATCACTGGGAATGACTTTCCTACGGGAATGCCCGAAGTGTATTAGCAAGAATGATATTGCCACTGTGAAATCTAAGTACTGGGCATTCGTAGAAGAACGGTATGCAACTAATAGATCAGCGGAACGACTGACAATTGAGTTTCTAAATGTGAAACCCTTCCCTGAGTTTGAGCTTTTTTATGACCAGATCTCACCACCTATGGCAAAGAGTCTCTATGTGAGATTCAGATTTGGCTGTTTACCCTTAAGGTCATTTAATGTATGGGAAACAAACATAGATACAGCTGCATGTCCAGCTTGTGGTTATGCACTGGAGACAGTGGAACACATCTTTTTTTTTTGCAATGAATATCATTCTCCTTGCAAAAAATGGATATGTCCTATCTGTTGTAGATTGGAAATCAGACAATATAGGGTGGCAATGAGGATACTACAATCGGATACCACATCACTCATTGTATTTGCCGTAAGCAGATTTCTGTTGAGTGTCTGGTTTAGGCGCCAGAAGCTTATGTCCCAGGTTGTTCGTGAGGTCCCAGCCTTAACTGAATTGCAAGCGTTGCCAACCTAGGAATTCCTACAGAGGAACACTGATGCTCTGAGACACACAACACCTCATGATTATGAACTGTAATTGTATGGACGCCAAAAGCAGCAGATCTTTTTCTTTCCTTGGGCAGCAGCGAGGGGGACAACACCACCATATCGCCGCCGTGAGGGTAGCAGAATCTTGCTCTTACCTGCCGTGAGGGGAACGGCTCTCCTGAACTACACCTCCCAGCAACTCTTGCCTCGTCGCCCGCTCTGACGCTGTGCAGCGCGCCTGGAGGCGCGATATAATCGCCGCCAGCCTCCCGCAGCGCGGGACGCCAAAAGCAGCAGATCTTTTTCTTTCCTTGGGCAGCAGCGAGGGGGACAACACCACCATATCGCCGCCGTGAGGGTAACGGCCAACGCTGCAGAATCTTGCTCTTACCTGCCATGAGGGGAACGGCTCTCCTGAACTACACCTCCCAGCAACTCTTGCCTCGTCGCCCACTCTGATGCTGTGCAGTGCGCCTGGAGGCGCGATATAATCGCCGCCAGCCTCCCGCAGCGCGGGACGCGCGCGGGCAGCGCCCGGGCGAAGCCCGGGCCAAGGGCGGGCCCGTCCTTGCCCGTCATCGACAGGAAGAGGCAGGGCTGGGCTACCCCCTTTGAATTTGCGGCGGATATTGCAAAGTAAGGTACTGTACATTCCGGGCTTCCCAACCCGACGCTAATTGCGAATATTTGACCACTTAGTAATTTTTGGCCACTGTCTCTGATGGTGTTTGACCCCATTGTATTATAGGGGATTATATAGCGCTTTTGTTCTCTTTTTGTTTTACTGGTTTGTATTTTTGTCTCTTGTTACCATTTGCAGGGGCTTACATGAATATTTATTGTTTGACCTGATAGAACTGTGGGCATCTATTAGTATTATTATTAGTGTTATTTGGTGATTTAAGATGGGGAAGCGAAAAACTATGGAAGGAACTGGGGGAAGCGGGGCAGGTAGGCCAATTAAAGGGAAAAGGGCTAGAAAGTCTCTCAAACATCCAGGCAGTAATTGTGTACTCAATAGGATAGATATCCTAATAAACGAGTGTGAGGAAATCTTGGAGTGTAATCAACCGATGCCCCCAATTCATGAGGGCTCGGATGAGAGACCATCTCCAAGCTCAAGTTCAAGAACGGCCTGTCCCCCTGTCAGCCCAATGATGTTCCAAAAGCCACATTTTAAAAAGACATCCACTAAACCCAATAAGTCAGCTCTTTCTGCTCAAGGTACAGCCCGACCTTCTATTACTTCCCCTGCCAATATTAGCACTAATGCATCTCAAGAAGCCCATGAACAAGAACTTACTATTCCTTGCTCAAATAGATACCTACCTCTCCAGGTAATTGGGGATGAATATAGTGATAAATCCCCCCAGCCGTTGCCGTATGGCACGGTTGACACTATCGGGGTGTGTAGCGTAGTAAACCAAATTGAGCCTACGGATATAGCTCTTGACATTAATATACTAAGAACAGAGATTGGCATACTGAAAAGGATGATAGAGGATCTCACAACCTTAGTTACATCTATAGCGAGGAAGGTTGTGCCTCACAAAGAAAATGTTACCACTGTACAATATCATTGCCCACAGCTCATCAATAGTGGCCCTAAACAATTAACCCCATTAATTTCTAGCATAAAAAACTCTACCTACGATTCCAATGTTTACCAACTAGCCACCTCTGTCCCCCCGACTCGTAAATATGTTTCTAACGAACCTTTGAACCAGGGCATTAACAGGCCTAATAGTCCTATACAAGATAGGCTCCAGAGGTTGGCTGTTCCGCAGACTCTACAGGCCCCTGCAATGAAATATATCGCCCAGCCACGACAGGCTCAATTATCTACTCAACATTTTATCCATGGCAATCGAGACCTGCAGACCTCTCTAGCCGCTACAATTAATAGCAATGGATCACAATCCAGAAAAATTTATATGACTAATGTCCCAAGATTAAAAACTGCCACTAAAAGCATTGTTGAGAGTGAAGAATCCTTAATTAATAAAGTAATTCACTGGATTCGTTACACTAGGGGTTGTCAATCGGTGATCAGAGATGATATACTCAGAGCACGGAGATGTCCCGCACCCTTTACCCACTTGGATGACATTGAGATCACCCTAAAGGAAATTGAGATTGCGGGGAATCTCCTGGCTCTGGAGTTTCGCACCTGCCCTCCGGATGGTTCTTCCATCCAGTTTAGACACGAGCCTTCGCATGAGCAGGGCAGATTACAACATACGCAGGCAATAATACATCTAGCAGGTACTTCCTCCCTGGAGTCCAACGATTGACTACAAGAACTATCGCATTTGATCTCCCCTAACTGTTTAAATCACTCTATGCAAAGTCCTCAATGTTTAGCGGGCATAAGTAGGGCTAAAATCTATCCAGATGAAAAGCTAGTCACTGATTTACACTTACCTATAGATTCACCAGCTTCAGTTTCTTTGCAAGAAAACATCCTCACCTCTCTACAATGTATAGCTCCTACGCTAAACCAACAGCTAAAGATCGTATCTTGGAATGTGGCGGAATTGAATAGCAACTCCCTCTTCCTCACTGGAACGATTTTGTAGGGAATTTTGACATTTGTATTTTCCAGGAGACGTGGAGTTTGCTTCCCCTATATAAACCTGGCTACACCTGTCATTTTATCCCTGCAAAATCTGTTGGGAGAGTTCGCCCCTCAGGGGGCTTGACTGTTTGGACGAGAATTGCTCTTGACTGCCGAATTACCTCCCAGCCAAGCCCTAGTCCAGATATTTTGTGGCTCAGTATTAGGGGTCCCAGGGGTGGTAGTCAAATTGAGCTTTTCAATGTTTATGCAAGAGGGACAAAATATGGCAGGCCCTCGAATATAATTTCTGCACTAAAGGATTGCCTAGATAAATGCCCACCATATGCAAGAATAATAGTTGCAGGTGATTTCAACTGCACCTATGAACCCCTGGCTATAGAGGAATTGATGGAAATTGAACCCCAAGATGTTAGGTGGGCAATACCCCAACTTGATCTTCCCCCGATCAAAAGATGGACTTAGCAGGTTCTTCAATTGAATTCCATTACCATGGAATATGGCCTAAGAGCAACTAATGGTAGGTCACCTTCAGACAAGTGTGGGGCCAATACTTACAATAGAGTTAGTTGCCCATCCCGGATCGATTACATTCTCCTCGATATTAGATGATGGGGGCACTTGATTGATTTCTAGTGGGCTCAACCATAGAAAGCGACCACAATCCTTTGTGCTTAACTCTGAAACCGCTCTGGGAAGTAGATTGTTATCAGCAGAACACTCAACCTCAGGCAGTCACTAGAGAGGTAGTGCAATCAAATTGTAAAAGGACCCTGAAGTGGAAAAGGGTAGCACTAAATGAGGGGAAGATCGATGGCATTAGACAAGAGCTAGCATCTGGCACGGCTGAGCTTCAAACTGCGGCACATAGTGCAACAAGATCATTGGATGTATCTAGGGCTCATGAGCGTACATTCACTCAAATCACTGCATACTTTCAGACTCCAACGCAAAAAGTAAAACTCCGTGACTCTACCAGGGACCCATACTCCTGGTTCAATAAAGAATGTAGGGAAAATAGGTCAGCTCTAATCAAGGCAATTAAGGGGAAAGACAAAATACAAATAAAAATCGCAAGAAATTCCTATAAAGTGGCCCAACGAGAGGCAAAGGCATCCTGGGACGAATTAAGATGGGAGCAATTAAAAGACGCATGCTCATCTAAAGATAATAATCTTTTTTGGAAATTGGTTACTTGGGGTAGTAGGTCAGGTCCACGCCCACCCCCGAACCATATCACTAGCCAAGCTTGGTTTAACCATTTTAAAGGGCTTTATTCTGTTGAAGGGGATAGTCAAGAGGGGGAACCAGTAGAGTATTTTGAGTACCCGCAAGAGGAGGAGTACTTTACAATCTTGGAGGTAGAAGCTGCAATAAACAAAATAGTCCATGCGAAAGCTGCCGGCCCGGTGATCTATTTTTGGCTGACCGCAATCAATGGGCACGTTACATTTTACTATTAACAAATGCCATAGCCGAAGGAGCACCAGTCCCAATGTCTTGGAAATCTGCTGAAATAGTCCCCATATACAAAAAGGGAGCAAGAGATGACCCCGCCAATTACAGACCAATAAGTCTGATTGATGCTGTGCAGAAGGTCTTTGGCCGGATGCTTCTACACAGGATCCAGACATGGTCTGAGGATGGGGATATTCTTTCACAGTTTCAAGCAGGCTTCAGAATAAAGACAGGGACAATGGACCAAGTATTCAGATTCCTTCTAATATACTGGAAGGTCGTGGTGATAGGCAGAGGCAGTCTTTATTTAGCATTTATTGATTTGAAGACTGCCTTTGACCTGGTTCCTAGGTCCAGGTTATGGGATACGCTTGGTGAGATGGGTATACCCCATTTTGTTCTTAATTTATTAGTCCGGCTGCACGAGGGGAATTTTGCCCAGGTCAGATGGGGTGAGCAGAGTCAACTTACAGAGCGCATCCCTGTCAAGAGAGGAGTAAGGCAGGGATGCGTTCTGGCACCAACACTCTTCTCCCTATATGTGAACGGAGTAGTGGACTTCCTTCTGGAGGAGCCGGCTGACTCACCCGTTCTGGGGGAAAAAGATACCAACCCTGTTGTTCGCGGACGACACGTTATTGATATCTAAGACCCCGGCTGGGCTACAGCGTCTAACTGATAGATTCCATCTTTTTGCGAGAACCGGGGTTTGGTTATAAATGCCAACAAAACCAAATTTATGGCTTTTAACCCCCATAGAATATGCAGGAATGGCCCTCTCTTAGGTGGGACTCCCCTTGAAAAGGTTGTCACCTTTGATTACCTAGGTGTAAGATTCTCTGATAAAATGTCATGGAAACCCCACCTAGGTAAGATGCTGATGGCCCACAAGCGTATGGCTGGTGCAATAGCAAGAGAACATCGTCTTTCCCATACTAGGCCTGTTGCTCCAGCCCTCCAGATATATGACACCAAGGCTGTTAGCGCTTCCCTTTATGGAGCTGAAGTCTGGGGATTCGATAATCTTGACGAGCTCCGGAGATCAGAATATAAATTCCTAAGAGATCTAGTTACAGCACCAAAATACATCCCCCTCACGCCGCTACTAATGGATATGGGCAGGCGATCAATAAGTGATGTAGCTAGGTTGCGTGCCCTGCTTTTTTGGGTTCGCATTAGGAGGACCCCTGAGCTTTCTCCCTACGCAGAGGCCCTTACTGAGGTTATCAGCCTCGACACTGGGGGGAAAATAGGTTGGTTACGTGATATTAAGAAAACGTTATCTGCAATTGGGCTTTGTGGTTGTTGGACTAGCCAGGAGCCCCCAAGGAGAGAGGATCTTAAACGGTTGTACTGGGAATGGGTGGATCAACGAGTGATCAGCAGACCTAATGTGGGTAAACTGACAACTGAGTTCTACTCCCACAAACAAAGTAGATACTATGAGCCTTACCTTGACCTAATTAAAGTACCCAGAGACAGAATACTCTATATGCATTTTAGGTATGGCTCTCTCCCAGTGGGTGAAGCGATAGCAAAATGGTCCGTAACTAATGGAAAACATTGCCCTAGTTGCCAAGCCCCTGTGGAAAGCGTTGCCCATTTACTGTTTGTCTGTCCAGCGTATAAAACATTACGGAGAAAATGGCTGAGCCCGATTTGCCGGCAACTTGGTACACGGGAGCACCATGTTGCACTCTGTATTTTTAAGTCAGATTCTAGACCTTTTTTATCCTGTTGCATAGCAAAGTATTTGGGGCAAGCTTGGCTGATACGGTGGAAAGCGCTTGCGAGAAAGACATAGCCTCCATGCATTGACAAATTGCCAAGACCTCAAAGCCACAACAGTATTCCCGTTAAAATCACCATGCACAAGCATTTTACTTTTTTAATTCTTGAAGTCTCCCTATGTATTGTACTGCCTGTAAACAAAATGATGAAATACTGTTTGTTTTTTAACTAGATTTTAGGATGATTGAGTGTATATTTATTATTGTACCTTTTTCTACCTATACTAATTTTATTAGTTATGTTACCATTGTTTTATGTTGCTTTTATGACTTTTTATGTCGAAATAAAGCTTGTGATTGATTTATTGTAATTGTATGAAGATAATTGATTATTATTATATTAACACCCGTAGCATGGATCGACGATTACTGAGATATTTGGTATTTTATAGGACTTGATGATATAATATTGATATGCTTTTATCTATGGATGTTTCATATTTTTTATATGATTGTATAAAATGGGACATTGCTGACGACATTGTATAGTAGATAAATATGTTGCTTATTGGCTGAAAGAAATCAAAAAATGTATATCAGTCAAACTCTGATGTATCTAGATTGTGTAGGTCTGAAATGCGAAGATGAAAGTTACCTTGCATACATTGGTCGCTAAACTAACATTGTTTTAGATAAATCTATTCTATTACTGTATATATCAATGGCGTTTTAATGCAATCAAAATGTTTATATTATTATGATCTTAATGTATTTATTACTGTGCACTTTAATGGTCATTGACCGAATAAAGTTACAATGAAATTGAAATTGATATGATACAGAATGGAACCCATAATTTCACCCACTTTCCTGTTGAAGGTTTGGCCGTATGGACTTATAATTCTGAAACCTGCAACCAGCATTTCCTTTCCAACACTCCTGGGCCTAAGATTAATCGTCATGATCCACGTTACAATACACAAGCACCAGTAGTAGTCGCCCTCTAGAGTGTAGGTAAACTATGCCAACGATATTTGGAACACTCTAGTCTTTCAGCTGTTTAAGAACATTTTTCCTAAATTAATGAGACATGGATTTTTCTGACTTTCTTTGGGGACCATGTACTAAAAGAAATAAGATTCCTGGTCACAGGAATATATGCCATCTACACTTAATTAAACAAATATTCAGAGAAAGTTGCTGCAGAAAGAAATAGACAAATAGCTCAAGGAAACATGCAAACAGTTATCAACAATGGAATGCACACATGAGCGTACTCTTTAAATCACATTTTTTCCTCAACCTTTGACCTGTAGGGAGACTTGAATTTATTACAACACGGGCAGGCTCAGTTAAGAGCAATTACACAACTAAATTTTGCACCACAAACACAAAGATCACGTTTCGTGCCTAGGCAACTTCTCAATGAAACAGCTCTGTTTCAATTATATAATTGGATGCTCACACAAAAAAACAATGGCTAAAAAAGAATCTACAAACACCCTATTATGTATAGAACAAGTTGAAGATGCACCATTTACAGTCAGTGACACTCCAGCTATTACCTGGCTAATACACAGTATTATTTCATTGTCCATTGCAACCTTTCATTTCAGAACTGTTCAAAAATATAAATCTCTTGGCTTGTATGAAGCTATACACATTGAAAAAACAATAAAGGAAGGCGTACCCAATGATGAAGAGTCCAAAGTTTCCAATTAATCTTCTTTGTTGTATTTTATTTACTCCATAGTCATAAAAACAGTATCTAGTCAATGCATTTTGTTCATAAAATGAACTAACGTCTTTGGGGCTTATGTGTAGTTTCATATAGTCAAACAATGATATGGTGAGATTTATGTATTCCAGAATGCTGTGGTTTCGTTCTCCACATTCAATAGGAATTGGATATGATATTCTCCAGATAAGTAGGGTATAGTGTACCCCAGGTTGACACCCGATTCCGTGTCTGAGCTGCAAGTCAGGCATTACATTTACTGAATGATCCAGGTCCCAATCAGTCAGCCTAGTTCCCTAAAGTTCCCATACCTGCGGAGTACCACTAAGTCATCTCAAAGCCCTACCTTCTTCAGCACATATATGATCCTGCTCGCAAGCATCATCCACACCCATGAGATCAATGTCCTACCCTATGCCAATGACACTCAACGGATCCTCTCTCTCTCTGACAAAACCCCCAACACCCGTACCAAGTTTACCAATTGCATGCCCAAAATTGCCGACTGAATGAAGACCAACTTTCTTAAACTGAATACCGACAAGACAGAAGTTATCTTCCGAAAGAACTCATCCCTGTGGGACTCCACCTGGTGGCCACTTGAACTCAGATCAACACTCTCCCCTACCACCACCCACACATCATGATTATCATTAACAGTCATGCCTGCCCAAGTCAACACTATCACACTCTCCTGCTTCAACACCCTGAAAATGCCGAGGAAAATCTTCAAACAGCTCCCCAACACCTCCCCGCAGTCCGGCCGACTAGCGATGCACCTTGGGGTGGATTGATGAACAGGTTGGCCCCGGTCTTTCATTGGTTCTCAGAGCAGAATGTAAGCAAATTTTAGCAAAAAAAGAATGGTAAGTCCCACATTTTTAATTTTGGCTATCTGGGCACCTTCAGCACCACAACTATCTTTCCAGGACTGGAGGTACATGACTTGGGGGTTCAGGACTCACTCAGGCTTGGTCCACGTGTGAGTGCAAGATGGTGGGGGTCCCTGTGGCTCTGAACAGGAGACCAGCAAGCTAGCCCTTGGAGTCACTCTGGTGGTCCTGGGTTCAGGTGAAGATGCAGGGTTCAAACAGCAGGGCTGGCATCTGAGAGTTCAAGGCAGGCTCCAGGAAGCAAAGCAGTCCTTCCAGGTGCAGATAAGCAGTCTGGTGGAGTACACAGCAGCAGGCAGTCCTCTAAGAGATCTTCCTTAGGTGCAGTAGGTAAACTGAGAAGTGGATCTGCGGGCCCTATTTTTAGATCTGGTGCCTTCTTTGATGTTGGGAGAATTTTCTAGAGGGTTCTCTTTGAAGTGCCTGGAATTTCCTGACTCCCCTGCCCTGGCTCCAAGCTGGCAGCGAAGACAATGTGGAGGCAAAGCACAGCCTATGCAGTTGCAAGTCAAGCTGTCCTAGCTCTGCCCCCCATCCTGCCAGCAGATGGCCTATTCAGGCACTCCTAATCCCTCTATTGTGTGACTGTCTGGGAGGAATTCAGAAAGTCAGAGGGCCTGATTTAGATCTTGGCGGATGGGTTACTCCGCCACAACAGTGACAAATATCCTGTCCACTGAAATATAAATCCCATAGGATATAATGGAATTTATATTTTGGTGGACAGGCTATCCAACACCGTTGTGACAGAGTAACCCATTTGCCAAGATCTAAATCAGGCCCTAACTGTCAGTTACACCCAGTCATGTGACCCAGTGGAGGCTGCAGGCATCAAATGGCTAATGGCAGGAAAATGCCAACTTTCTAAAAGTGGCATTTTCAAAATTGTAATTCAAAATCCGACTTTACCATTAAAGAGGATTTTTTATTGCAATTTCATAGATACCAAACATGAAATTATTATCTGGTCTCAATCAAAAGTTAGCATTTATTAAATGTAATTAGGCAACCCGATGTTATCCTATGGAACAGTTAGGCCACACAGTAGTGAAAAACGAATTTAGGACTTTTTCACTACCAGGATATGTAAAACTTAAAGGTACATATCCAGCCTTTTAATTACAAGGCACCCTGCCCTATGGGCTACATAGGGCCTACATTAGGGATGACATATATGGAATTAAAGGGAGTTTAAGGATTGGCAAGGGAGTAATATTGGCAGTTTAAAACTGCATTCAGGCTGGAACAAGTTTTAAGAAGCTATTTAAATGAATGGCACAATGAGTGCTTCAGGCCCACTAGTAGCATTTAATTTACAAGCCCTGGGTATATGATATACCCCTCTACAAGGGACTTATAAGTAAATTAAATATGCCAATAACATGCAAACCAATTTAACCATGTTTAGAGGAGTGAGCACAAGCATGTTAGCACTGGCCAGCAAGGGTAAAATGCACAAGGCCCTAAGGCCAGCAAAAATGTATTTCAGCAGAAAAATGGAGGTAAATAGGTGAAAGGTTTGGGGGAAGACCACCCTAGGGCTGACTAGTCTAACAGCTCCCAACAACACTAGAAAAACTGTCAATCATGCCCTAGTCACCAGCAAGTTGGATCACAAGAACACCCACTATGCCAGGATCACCAACTAGCTCACTACAAGACTGAAAACCAGCCAGAACTTGGCAGCCAGGCTAATCCCCATCCTTCAACTCTCATCACACAACACCACAGGGAGCTCTACTGGCTCCCAATACACAAATGTGCTTGTTTTAAACTCCTCACACAGACATTCAAGGCACTACACAACTTGAGCCCAACCTACCTGAACAGCCACATCTCCTTCCACCAAACACCCAGACACCTCCACTCCACAGGACTCCTCCTCACACACATCCCACGCACACACAGAACCAGATCAAGAGGACAGGCATTCACTTACATTGCTTCTAAAGCGTGGAATGGCCTCCCATGCCACATCAAAGCTTTCTACACCCTTCTTGAATTCTGAAAGAAGCTGAAGACCTAGATTTTCAATTAACCAACCTACCATAGTCCAGGCTAGGCACAAACACCTGCTCAGTGCCAGGATAGTGTGCTTACAAATATACATAACATAACATAGAAGTTAGAAAGCTTCACCGGACCTGACGCCGAACCGCATCGGGTCGACAGCAATGACTTTCTGGGGTCAAACTATGGACTTTTCTAGCTCTGAGATTTTCCCTCCTTCGTCAACGGCTTCACTGAGACCTCGGCCTTCACTAACTCATTGTCCACGAGTCTGTCTTTGGATCCAGCCTGCAGACTTGTCCTACTAAAATATTCTAAGTGTGAATGTAAATTTCTGACTGGGAGCAATTTGATGTGGATATCACCCGCACTCTATCAATGTTGTTCTAAAAACTTTACTGTTGTCATGGTGTAGTTGTCTATACTTGTCACGTTGTGAATTTTGGCACTGTTTTTATTAAGACTTTGAAAATTCATATCTGTGGGTCCCCTTATTTGATTCTTTTGTTGTTTTGGTGTCATTTTGTTCAGCAAAATATTCTCTAGTTTTATAAATTGGAGAGGGAATTCAATTGTATTTTGTTTTTGACTTTTTAACTGTTTGGGTACTCCTAAATACTTTACACATTTTCTTGAATTAAGCCTGTCTGCTCTGTGCCATGGCTATCAGGGGTTGAGATCAGGATTAAATTACTGAAACCGTTACTGAGCCTAACAAGAATAGTGACATTATTACTTGTGGGAGACTACCATCCACCCCAACCCAATAATCCACTTTCTCACACAGATTATTTGCATTTTTGTAGATTTGGAAACTGGTCTGTGAAATATGACTATAAGCCACGTTTGTTATAAAACTTAATTAATGGGTCAGGCTCTCCATAAAGACCGCAAATTATTGAGATATTTAACCAGTTTCTCTTCTGACCTGCCTACAACACTTGCAATATTTTTTATTTAATTTCCTCGAAAATTGTGCTGTAAAATGCACCATTTAGTCTGAAATGTTTCAAACATTATTACATAGAAGAACCCACTAGTAGCGATTTTTGCTTGTCTATTGCTAAGCATGCCAGGTTTTTATGCTCAGCAGCTGAAATCATTTTAAATGTGACCTGATACTCTGCCTTCAATATAGATCCTCTCCAGCCTTAAACTGCATTGTGATCACTGAATTAGACTTCTCATTTTATGTTGTATTCAGTATCACTAAGACTATTTCAATTAGTAGACAAATATATTGGTAGATGAACGAGTCTGACTACTTAGTTCTTTTATACGTTCAAGGAACTTCAAGGTGATTTTAAATGTCCTTTTAATGTATTAAAGAGTTTATTATATTCTTCATAATACATTTTCATCACTTCAGCCTACCCTCAAGCCACTTAACTTCTTGGTGTCTTGCTCTTTCATACGAAGGATATGGGGGCATATTCTCAAGGACTCATCCCGATTTATCGGCACTTAAGCGCCGCAAAAGTGGCGATAGATTTATCGCCCAATTCCCAAGCTGGTGCAAACTGCCGATATCGCCAGTTTTCCAGCGATAGCTTCTGCAAAAAACATCGCCACGGATGAGAGCGACAACTAACGCTAATGTTATGCAGAGTAGGCGTTCCCGTGCAAAAACACACGAAAACACCACTTCGCGATATTCTCAACGACCAGCCAGATCTGCGACGCGATCCAAAAACAGGCGATAAGGCGCGTTAGCAGCAGGGATTTAACACCTGCCTTTTACTGGTGTTAAGCAGGACGACAACCTGCAGTATGAAAGGGAGCCCAGCCC
The DNA here is from genome assembly GCA_963921515.1 of Calotriton arnoldi. Classification (NCBI taxonomy): domain Eukaryota; kingdom Metazoa; phylum Chordata; class Amphibia; order Caudata; family Salamandridae; genus Calotriton; species Calotriton arnoldi. The sequence goes on along the minus strand of CAWUFW010001420.1, from coordinate 2,445,929 downwards.
AGAGCCACATCTGAAGACCAACACATGTCATGGAGCTACTGTTCATGCAACTCGGAGACCCAAGAGGTCCACAACACCCACCGCCACCACCCCCAGACCCCCCCCAGGCCCTCCCGGCCTCACCCGGACCACCACCCAGGCAGCGCAGAACAAGACAGCTGACCTTACGAAAACGGCATGGCCCCTCAGCCACACAATTGCAGAATGTGGGGAGAGGTGGGAACCAAGTATGTGTGAAGGAGGCAAGTCACCCATGAATAAGAATGTACACAATGCCAAGTGTGGCGGTGATGTGCTGGACAGACTACAGTATGCAGAGCACAGACATGTCCATGTGGACATATACTGCTGGTGTTTGTAGTGTTGTGGACAGTGGACGCAACCATGTTACCTCAGGCAGTGGGGAAGACATTTAACCAGTTTCTCTTCTGACCTGCCTACAACACTTGCAATATTTTTTATTTAATTTCCTCGAAAATTGTGCTGTAAAATGCACCATTTAGTCTGAAATGTTTCAAACATTATTACATAGGAGAACCCACTAGTAGCGATTTTTGCTTGTCTATTGCTAAGCATGCCAGGTTTTTATGCTCAGCAGCTGAAATCATTTTAAATGTGACCTGATACTCTGCCTTCAATATCGATCCTCTCCAGCGTTAAACTGCATTGTGATCACTGAATTAGACTTCTCATTTTATGTTGTATTCAGTATCACTAAGACTATTTCAATTAGTAGACAAATATATTGGTAGATGAACGAGTCTGACTACTTAGTTCTTTTATACGTTCAAGGAACTTCAAGGTGATTTTAAATGTCCTTTTAATGTATTAAAGAGTTTATTTTATTCTTCATAATACATTTTCATCACTTCAGCCTACCCTCAAGCCACTTAACTTCTTGGTGTCTTGCTCTTTCATACGAAGGATATGGGGGCATATTCTCAAGGACTCATCGCCGATTTATCGGCACTTAAGCGCCGCAAAAGTGGCGATAGATTTATCGCCCAATTCCCAAGCTGGTGCAAACTGCCGATATCGCCAGTTTTCCAGCGATAGCTTCTGCAAAAAACATCGCCACGGATGAGAGCGACAACTAACGCTAATGTTATGCAGAGTAGGCGTTCCCGTGCAAAAACACACGAAAACACCACTTCGCGATATTCTCAAAGACCAGCCAGATCTGCGACGCGATCCAAAAACAGGCGATAAGGCGCGTTAGCAGCAGGGATTTAACACCTGCCTTTTACTGGTGTTAAGCAGGACGACAACCTGCAGTATGAAAGGGAGCCCAGCCCAGAGCCACATCTGAAGACCAACACATGTCATGGAGCTACTGATCATGCAGCTCAGAGACCCAAGAGGTCCACAACACCCACCGCCACCACCCCCAGGCCCCCCCCCAGGCCCTCCCGGCCTCCCCCAGACCACCACCCAGGCAGCGCAGAACAAGACAGCTGACCTTCCAAAAACATCATGGCCCCTCAGCCACACAATTGCAGAATGTGTGGAGAGGTGGGAACCAAGTATGTGTGAAGGAGGCAAGTCACCCATGCCTACAGTTTACAAGTCTCCTGCCTCTTGTATGGTCAGATCATACGGCCGTTCAATTTGAGTTGACATTTATGACTCGACGCACAAGTGGTCCTCACCCGATAGGAAAAATGATAACCAGAGCATGGAATAAAATTGAGGGGACTGCCTTGCAAGAGTTTCTTACCTCCACAGCCAAACAGGTGCCGGCGGGAGGAGAAGAGGCCGCCATGGCATACAATAAATGGCTGGTGAAAGCCTGTGATAAATTAGCCCCCAAAAAATCTTTCTTTCCTAAACGATCGCAACCATCTGCCCCATGGTACACAGAAGACTTGAGAAGTCACAAACTCATTTGCAAACGTTTAGAGTGAACCTGGCGGAAGGGCTATAAAGAAACAGATAAAAAACTTTACAAAATTGAATTGCAGAAGTATAAACAACTTCTTTTCATAGCTAAACAAGAGTTCTTTGCAGCTCGTATTGATTTAGCAAAAAATTCGGAAAAGAATTATTCAGAACTGTTTCTAGCCTGACCACTCCACGTCCAGCTATAGTGGAATCAAGCCAAGATCTGTGTGAGGAGATAGCCAAATTCTTCCGGACGAAAGTGGAAACTATCTTCTCAGCATTTTGCGGTCCAAAGACTACCACGTTAAATTCTGCAAGTGAAATACCCAAGCCCTTAAAAGTCCCTACTGACACTTTAGACACATTTGGGCCGGTATCTCCGGACAATTTCGAGAAGCTGCTTATGACAGCTAAATCAGGCTCACCCTATGATCCATGCCCGGTATCAGTGGCCAAACTGGCCCCAGGTCCTATTGCTCGATCATTGTCATCGATTTTTAAGGGCATGTGTGAATCAGGGCATTTCCCTACCTGTTGGAAACTGGCCTCTATATTGCCCCTTCTAAAGAAACCGAGTTTGGATCCTAAAGACCCTAATAACTTCCGCCCGATCTCGCATCTTCCGCTTCCAGCCAAGTTAGTTGAAAAAGTTTTGAATATACAACTTAGCTCTTTCCTGGCTACAACACAAGCCTTGGACCCCTCCCAATATGGCTTCAGAGGGGGGCACAGTACAGAGTCTGCTCTCATTAAGGCCACAGAGGAGATTAGAGAGGCCGTGGATCGGGGTGGAAGGGCAGCCCTGATCCTGTTGGATCTGTCCGCAGCCTTTGACACTGTCCATCATGGTATCTTGATGGACCGTCTAAGGGAGTGTGGGGTCCAATATAAAGCATGGGAGTTGTTAAACTTGTTTCTATCTGGTAGACAACAGACTGTTGCACTGGGTGGATACCAGTCTAAACCTTTTTCATTACCCTGTGGGGTTCCACAAGGATCCTCCTTGAGCCCTACCCTTTTTAATGTTTATGTTTCATCTTTGGCCCCCATTATTAGATCATTTGGGTTTGGTCTCACTTCCTATGCGGATGATACCCAAATTGTGGTTTCTCTGCGACCGGGCCAGGAAACAGGTATAGATAAACGTTTCCAAGCCTGTATGCAATCGGTTGGGAGGTGGATGGCAGAGAATTGTCTGAAGCTTAATTCAGGAAAAACTGAAGTTTTATTGTTTGGAAAGGATACCAACTTTTGGACACCTAACTGGTGGCCTGACTCTATGGGCTCTCTCCCATTGCCTTCGAAAAAGGTAAAGAATTTAGGTGTAGTTGTGGATGAGAGGCTTACCTTTGGGGATCAGGGTAATGCAGTAACTTCAACAACTGCTTATGTGCTACGAACGGTCAGGAAAGTACTGCCATTCCTACCCCGGGGTAGTCGCCAAACAGTGGTCACAGCCTTGATATTGTCGAGGCTGGACTACTGCAACAGCCTGTATCTCAACATTCAACAAAAAAGCATGAACAAACTCCAGCTGCTGCAAAATGCAGCGGCCAGACTCCTGACGGGTACTTCTAAATTCTCCCCCATTTCTAAGGAAATAAAGAAACTGCATTGGCTCCCGTTAAGGAGTCGAGTGCGTTTCAAATCACTTTGTATGGTTTTCAAAGCTCTTCATGGTACAGGCCCAGACTTCCTAAATCGGTTGTTCCAGTGGTACATTCCGAAAAGAACACTTTGTTCGCTGGGGGCCAAGCTGGTCTCCGTACCGCAGATGAAAAAAGCTTTGTGGGGGAGCAGAAGCTTTGCGGTCTGTGCGGCGAAAGCCTGGAATGATCTTCCGTTTCACCTAAGAAACGCCACTGATCTCTTAGACTTCAGGAAGGGTCTAAAGACCTGGCTTTTTACTGAATAATTCCTGTCCTCCTTGCTCATTGTCTTCAGGATAAATAATATAGTGCCAGGACACCCTTGGGTAATCGCTGCGCTTTATAAAAGTTACTAACATAACATGAATAAGAATGTACACAATGCCAAGTGTGGCGGTGATGTGCTGGACAGACTACAGTATGCAGAGCACAGACATGTCCATGTGGACATATACTGCTGGTGTTTGTAGTGTTGTGGACAGTGGACGCAACCATGTTACCTCAGGCAGTGGGGAAGACCTTGGTCATGTAGCTGTGTCGTCGTCCCCTGTAAGCGGAGTGTGCTGGGCCGGCGTACGCCAGTCCAGCGTAGGGGTGTGAAGAATTTTCCCGGGACTCTGGGCGTGGTTCAGTTCTGGCCGGGACAAGGAAGTAACTAATGCATGTGTCTCTGTTGTAGTATCGGCACCACCCGGCCCACAATCGACAATGTTGCAATGTAGCATGCACCCGGAGGGCGGGCTCGCACGAACGGAGAAATGAAGGAGCGCAAGACCGCTCGGGGTCTTGGCTCATACATGCCAAGTGTTGTGTGTATCTGTATTGCCGCAGCATGAGCCAAATGCCTACCCTTAATTGCAGCGCAAGTTCAGCCAGGCATGAACTCTACATCTGTGTCCGCCCTATCCTTACCATAGGCCTACACTCACGTGGCCGCCAACGTTCAATGGCCAACATCACAGTGTCGTTGTCAGGCTTGTGGACATGCGCAGACAGGCATGACAATGGTGTGCCGTAGGAGTGCAAGTGATGCAACCGCGCAGCGCACACATGTAAATAGGCTCTGGGGGAGGGAGGAGCAGCTGTGAGGCAACGTAACACACAGTGATGCCGCTCATTTGCCACATGCAAGACATGTCAAACATGAATCCCAAAGTCGCACACATCCCACCCCACCCCCAACAAGCCACATCACATTTCCTGAAAGCAAGCAGATGACAAACTAACATTAGGGATGAAAACTCCATTGTCTGAACTATCAGGCGGAAGCACATCTGCACCTCTGACCTCGGAATTGCATGTGCCCAGCACCCCCTGACAGATACTATAGCAGCTGATGACGACTCCCACACTACGCACAGCCCGACGAAAGACCAACGTATACAAACCCCACACACAGAAGTCCTTGCACGAAGTTATCTTGCATGGAATGGCCTTCACACTTACTCCCACACCATCCCAGGCGTACAACCGTTGCACACTAAAACAACTCATTGATCCGAGCTGTGGCATTTCATCCACAGAACTGGCGCAGGTCAGAACAGTGCCGCTTTAACCGGAGCCACTAACGCAATGGCAGAACATCCCGGACACATACACAACCCCTGTCACGTGGAACTGTAACATGCACGTATGCTGCATTTACTGGGGGCACTGCCATTGGCAGTGCTGCGGATCAGTCACCGGCTAAGCTTCCGCCTTGCCAACGTCACCTGCGTTCAGCCTGTGTTGCATTGTCGATCATGCATATTCGAGTGGTCCATGGATGTCTGCCTATCCAACAGGACAGTAGCTGAACTGGATTTTGACATGTGTATGCGCCCCCTGTTGGCTCACAACCAGGAGTGTCACAGTGATACCCGTTTACCGATGCCTTGATACTTGGCATACATGCTGGCAGCTGGACCTGGGAGATTGCACAACTCCTCATGTGCAGTGACCACATTGAACCGCTCCCCTATTGGGCCGTAGTGCTAATTGGTGAAAGAGGGTGGACGCAGCACATCTGTCCGGACCTGCTAATGGATTGCCTTGCCGTCCTGTTTGATGAAGTCGACAACGACCTCATGTTGGAAATGATAGCCTACGAAGCTGCAATCGCTTTCATGGACGAGTAACTACGTACCTGCAGCCACAACATATTGGAACCCATTGCACATGTCCCAACACCTTGTTGCATCTTGGAGATCTGGTCACATATCCCACGACAACAGTGGACATGGCTGCATTCGCCTGGACTCAGAATACATGAGCGCACAACAACGCGGGTTAACACACACCTGTGAAAGGTGAGGCACTCCCCCGGAGTGGACAGCGGCGCTTGGCAACGTTCCTCATTCTGACATACTGCTGCATTGGTCTGCATGTTGTGGCACTTATTTTGCCCGTACTGACATGCATATGCTAATAAAGTCTACGCACCTTCACTTGTATTCAACTGTGATGAGTGTTGATTTGAATGACAATGTGTGTCTCACTGCCTATCTGGGTCACGGCCATACATGCGCATTGATAGCATTACCCAGGGAGTACCTTTTTGTAGAATCACTGTCCCTACATTCATCCATACTTTCATACTTGATTGATCATAGCCATGACACATCTGTGTGAATTAGAATGTTTTATTCGTATTCAGTGGAGTGTTGAAGCTGGACCAGTACAGGGCCATGCAAACCCCACTTTACATTGTTGCCCCGTGGAGGGCCAGCCAGAGTCCTTTAGGGATTGACAAGTTCATCGGAAGAGGAAGACTTCAGTCCGCAGTGTGATTGCTGTGTCATTGGTAACCAAACAAAATATGGCAGTCTATGTCGAGGTCCAAGGTGAGTGTGGCTGAGTGTATCGGGGGACAGTGGAAGGTGTTATGCTAGGGCATGATGCAGAGGGCAGAACCAAGCTGAAACAGGCCATATGGCGGAGATGAATGCTACCACTTCATTCTTACCACAAAGCCAGATTCATCATCATCTTCGTCCTCTGATGTGTCAGGTGCCTCACATGTGGGTGGTGGTGTTTAGTCTGCATCACTGTGTGGCACTGACACATCAGGGGCCGGAGGTGAATGTCTGCCGCACTGTGTGGCACTGACACTTCAGGGGGCGGAGATGTGGGTGGAGTAGTAGCAGCAGCATTCATCCGCGCCAGGCCTTGTGGCGGCAATGCCATGACGAGGATCTGCAGGGCATGGAAGATCACAGCTACATCTTGCTGGTGTGCAGCCGTGGCAAACATTCTTTCCGCCTGCATCCGCTCCAAGCTCTCCATCATTCTCCTTATGTGTCCCAATTCCCGGCTGACATCGCTGGAGCCACTCTGTCTAGACAGTTGTTCTTGGCTCAGAGTCATGACTCCAGCGATGTCAGCCATGGATTGTTGGAGAGCATGGAGCGGACAGTGGGTGTCCGTTAGGGACTGTAAGTCGTCCCTGATGGGACTTAGACACCCAAGTATGGCATCTAGTTTGGCTGCCATGAGGTCGAACCCCACCCGCAGCTGATCAGCCATCTTCTCCTGGCACCCTAACACACGGCGTTGGAATGCCATGTGTTGGTCGTGGGGGTCCTAGGAGACAGCTGTGGTGGTGGGTGCTTCCTGCTGTGTGGTCTGTGCAGGGGGTGGGGTCTCCTCGATGCAGCTGGGCTGCCCTGCTCCTGGAGGTGGGGTGCCGAAGCTGTCCATGAGCTGTTGGAGGGCGTCAGTGTCAATGTTGGGGAGGTCCTCTTCATCATCAGTGCTGAGTTGTTGGGTCTGCTCTGAAGGAGGTGTTGATTCTCCCTCTGCAATGTGAAGGGGAGATGCAGATTGACATTGTGTTCACATGTATGTTCATGCATTGTACAAGTGTACTAACAGACTGCATGACAATGTACATTGTGACTGTTTGTGAGGAGATGCCTATTTGATGCGGGACAGTTGACATTTCTACACCATCAGGGATGTGAGGTTGTACTTGTACATTATCATCTCACAGTTTCCTGCTATGCCAAATGCGAATGGCCATTTTCTACACACAAGCGGCAGCAGTTGTGTCCTCTGTTCTGTTGTGAAAGTGTTGCAGTTTGTACCATATTGTTGTCAATGTTGAGGTGCTCTGATTCTTATGTGTGTGTGCTGCATTGTGGGTGTGTTGCCCCTTCAGATCTGATTTGGCTGGCCCTTATCCCTTTCAAGCGGTGTGCCTTTCACTTCTGTGCTTATACAGTGCTGAGATATTGCACACTTGGGTAAATTGGGCTCTTGGTCGGAGTTGTGACTCTTGGGCATGGTTTGTCCGCAGATGTGCTATGCTTAATTGTGCATGTGTGCCATTGTGCCCATCTCCCCCTGTACCCCCAGTCCCTGGTCATTACTCACCCTGTTGCTGTTGGCTCAGGTCATGTTTTGCAGTGTCCGGTCCCCCAACTCCTGCCACCGTCTCCCCAATGATGACTCGGGTCACCATTTCCTCCATCTCCCCAGCTCCTGGTGTGTCGCTGGACTCCCACCTCCAGTCTGCATTGCTGCTTTCAGGTTGGCTGCGAGTTTCAGCTTGGTTTTGCGCTTCACATCAGTCCAGCGCTTCTTGCAGTCGTCCACTTCCCTTCTCTTCACTCCGACTGCATTCACCTTGGCCAAGATGGACTGCCATATTGTATTTTTAGTTGCCAATGACACGGTGGAGGTGATGAACAGTTGGTGGTGGTGTTCTATCACCTCCGTAATGAGGATCTGTTTTTCCTGCGTACTGAAACGCGGGTTCCTCTTCTTCTTCTCCTTGCCCTTCCCTGACCCCGAGGTCCCAGGCTGGTCCTCCGTGGGGCATGTGGGGTTCTGGTTGTCCTCTGTACTTGCTCCGGCTACCTCCATGGTGCTTCGCAGTTGTTTGTTTGTGTTTTTTGTTGCCGCTTTTATAGTGGTTTTTCCCGTCTGACTTCTGGGACTTGCAGGCCTGACGCTGCTTATCGCTGAATTTTTTATCGCAGTTGGGCCCACCGCAACATTTTTCACGTTCGGGTTTAGATTTTTATCGCCGTCCCGGTAATTTTATCGCGGACATTTGACGCGTTATCGGGAAACTACTGCATGTTACTGCCGTGTTGAGAATACGACGTTAACACGGAGTTATTTTCCCGCGGTATGAAAAATTGAGTTAACCTATTTTGGCGATGATTATCGCACGTTCTTGAGAATATCCCCCATAGTATCTTTAAAGTTTATAGACATGTAGACTAAAAGCAGAATCTGTAGAATAAAATGAAACACACCTAAAAACATGTATTTTAAAAAATATATATTAGAATCAGATTAAGTTAATCAGATTTTTTTTTTAAACGGTGTCGCTCAGAATGCATAAAAACATACAGAAAGATTCAACTTTCTTGTAATGGCTTATAGTGGGCTAAAAATGTTCCTGTAAATATACGTTCACGGCTGATCACTGCTTTAGAAAATCAGATCAGAAGATTTAGAATTCAGTTTTCCCTTCCCTTGCTTGAGCTGCAGCTGTTATTATGCTCTGCGACCAGCCTTTCACCTTGGTTGCTGGCTCTGGCACCAGGCATTATGATGTCACAACTCAACTGTAATCAGATTACAGTTGAGCTGCTATGTCATTTCGTCATTACATGTGACTAGAGACGTCACAGCTCGACTTTAATTGAATTACTGCCTAATTATACTCGCTTGATACTTTGGAGCAATGCCTAAATCTGGTGTAACGCATACTTCACTCATGTTGTAATTTTATTAGCTCATCAAGGTCTTGCCCTTGATTTGCACTGCATTCTAAACAAGGGTCCGACCGTAGCATATGGGGTTCTTGACAAACAGATCATTGCCGGAACACACACTAAATGGAAAGTACAAGAGGGCCACTTAGCGAAGTGCTATTGAAGTCACCTTTCATCCTGGGAGGGCTGGGTTAAAAATAGGGGTGGGCGGAATTTGCGTAGACGCGCTACGCAAAGCTTTGCAAAACGGTAAAAAATCTCCGCGAGCACGCAAAAGTTCTGCGAACACGCGGAATTGCTTGTTCCGCCCGTTCGCGATGCTTTTTTCCTGTTCGCGAACGCTGTTTGCGTGCTCGGTGAGAAATATCTTGCGAACAAGCATTTTGAAAGCGCAAACAAGCAAAAAATTCCACGAAGCCGCGGATCGCGGAATTTTTGGCAATTCCGCGTTCTCCGCGGAACGCGAAATTACCCAAATTCCGCAAATTCCGCGAGCGGAACGGAATTTACCGCCCAAGCCTAGTTTACACCTCCTCCCTGCAGGATGAGCCATTCCAGGGTGGGAAGCTTCAAAGGCCCACTTGCCTTTGTTATGTGACCCAGGCCTCTCCAGATAGTGGAGATGCCAACCCCCCTGTCCTGACCCCACTTTCTGGTGGAAAGACAGGCAGGAAAATTAGTAAGATTAGGAGGTGGGCCCACCTTCAGCCGGCACCATCCCTAAGGTGGACCAGCTAATGTGGACCACACTTTTCAGATTCCCCCATCTTGATTTGTGCGGGATTAGTGTTCTAGGGTCAGGGTTATACCCACTTTCCACTGGAAGTGGTCATATAGTGGGTCTAGACAGCCTAAAGGTAGGTAGCCCATTCGCTACTACCGGTCAATCCCTGTAGTCCGCACGCACTGACAAGCAGAGTCCGGTCCACTGCCATGCAGCCTCCTGGCCCTGAAGGCGGTGCAAGGTCATTGTAGCATTGATGCTCAGGGACGATTAGGTGTGTAGAGGAGGTAATGCGTTGGTTGCTAGTGCGAGGCCTCGGTTCCTGAAGTTGACATTGTATCAATGATGCTTCGATCTCAAGAGCGCAATGCGTCGATGTCACGGCATCAATATCGAGGTGCTGGGCTGAAGGAGCTGCGTCAGTTGGAAGCCATGCAGGGCTAGGGCTGCGTCGGAGTCGGAATGCCTCATCACAGACTTCAGTGAGGCAATGTTCAAAGCTCACGCAGTGGTGGTTCTTCGGAAGCACTGCAGCAAAGTCGAGGCTGCATTGTAAGTCGAGGTCGATGCATCACACACTTTGCGAGTGGGGACCATGGCTTTGGTGCAGGCAGCAGCAATACAGTGATTTCTTAGGGATGCACTGATTCCGAAGTTATGCTTTGGAGCTGATGCACTGGTGTCTTGATTGCAGAACCAAAACTCACTTCCAAGGGGCTAGGGATAGATTTGGCACCACTTGGCACAGCAGGACCCACAGCAGAGGAGCTCAGGTGCTGGAATCAAGATGCAGGTGAAGTCTTTGTTGTCCCTGAGACTTCAGCATCAGGAGTCAAGCCCAAACAAGCCCTTGGAGTACCTATAGATGTAAAGCGTAAAATCCAGTCCTCTCACTCCGAGGCAAGAAGTAGCAAGCCAACATAGCAAAGCAAGCAGCAAAGTAGCAGTCTCTCCTGGTAGCACAACATTTCTTCTTCATGGCAGAAATCCTCAGTCCAGAAGTGTTCTTAAATTGTGAATCCAGAGACATCAAACTCCTTCTTCCTATCTTTTCGCAATTGGAATTTAGACTTGTAAAGTGTTACAAAGCAGCTCTAATGCTAAACTATGGGAGAGATAGGTCTTGCCCTAGTGAAAAACGAATTTAGCAGTATTTCTTTACCAGGACATGTAACACACAAAAGTACAAGTTCTACCTTTTAAATACACTGCACGGTGCCCATGGGGCGACCTAGGGCCTACCTTAGAGGTGACTTATATGTAATAAAAGGGTAGGTTTGGGCCTGGCAAGTAGGTGAACTTGCAAGATCGACATGCAGTTTAAAAACTGCACTCACATTCTCTGCAGTGGCAGGCCTGACACAGGTTTGAATGGTGACTCATGTGGGTGGCACAATCAGTGCTGCAGGCCCATTACTAGCATTTGAATCAAAGGCCCTGGGCACATGTAGTGCACTGTACTAGGGACTTATCTGTAAATCAAATATGTCAGTCACGGAGAAACCAAATGCCATTACATTTTGGACACGAATCACATGCACTTTAGCACTGTTCAGCAGTGGTAAAGTGCCCAGAGTCCTAAAACTAGAAAACACGAAGTTCAGCACACATCCAAAAACAGGATTTTGGAAGCAAAAAGACAGAGGAAACCATGCCAATATAGGCCAGGTCTAACAGCGAACATGTCATTTTATGTAAGTGTTTGTAAATGAATGACAAGTGCTGCTCAAATAGAGGATAACCTCACCCATCCATTTTAGTTAAATTAATTTTGCTTGTTTCAAGGACTGGCTGAAAGCTGATAGGAATCTACATGGCCTTCTGCTTGAGCAGCCTCTTTTGAGAGATGTATCTGGGAGGCTACATCAAGGCAGAAACCCCTGCATTGCATTCTTTTGAGAAGAAATTCCCAAGCTCCTCTCTGAGGAGGAAAACTATGGCCCGGTCTCTTTAGGTGGATTTTTGAGTTTGTGGAACATGCTGTCAATGATTGGGGCAGCTCCCCAACTGTCCACTTTGGAACAATGGGTTTATGCTGATCTCCAATTCACTGGAAATTGTTTGCGACTGACCCTGCATGGACTATGCTGTTGTCTGTGATTCCAGAGCATGGACCTGGCACACAACATGAATCCTGCTGAAGGTCTGCTGGTCTGAGCTATTGCTGCTGAAGTTGTCTATGTTTACTCCCCCAGCCAACCCAGTTTTTCCAGACACAATGCTAACCATGTGGTTAATTTACTAACTGAAAACACCTTTCATTTTAGACCCATTTATTAGGTCATTTACCTTTCCTTCACTATTTTATATTATGAACTTCTCTCTTAAACTCACATTGCTGTGTGTGGTGGCACCTGGGTGTGGTCCATAGCAAACCATTTTTGTCTTTGGACTTACACCTGCAGTTGTGGGTCAGACTCTATGTGCCCAACCTTGCCATTTTTTTAAAGTTAAATATATCCAAAAGCAAGGTGGACCAAATAAAAAGCAACACCCAAGAATACGCTAAAAGAACAGTACATTGTATGTGTCTGTCTGATCTAAAGCAAGTCATGACTTGAAATCTTGAAAGATACAACTCCGTCCTTCAATTCTCTGAAGTGTGTAAAATGAGTATGATTGAGTTAATGAATTGTAACATCTGTTAATTACAGCAATATAAAATGGCATAAGCTGCTAGTGCTGAATTTCATAAAGAGCAACAAAGATACTAGCCCTTGGTCAAAAGTAGCTACTATGCAATATTTTAAAGGTTTAACAGCTGTGCTGAGTAGACTTGATACAGCCTCGTTAAAAGTTAAACATCCATGGGGTATGTAATCCCATTTAAATGTTTACCACAATTAATGATTTGTGCTTGTACTATCCTTTAACTATTGACACCTTACAGGTTACTGAATAGCGCATATTCTATCTAATTAAGTATAGCAGCCACACTGACTTTATATACTATCTATATATAGCAGTATTGTGGAGCATGTCAGAGCCGTCCCATCACTTGTGACTCTATCTCAATACAGGTGTTGCAGCCTTGCTGAGTAGTGTCAGCACTGCCCTATAAATAGCATAGTGCCTTTGTTGAGTTGTGTCTCTGCTTTCGCACTAAAAGTATTGCAGTCTCACTGGATAGTGTTTGTATTTCCTTGCACTAGGAATTGCACCACCTCAGTTAACTGCTGACACCTGACTATGGTTGGTCCAGTCACAAACGAATAAGCTTTGCAGTTTAGTGGACTAATGCATTCACTGCAGGAATCTGTATTTGACATCATTGTATTGTATTGTATTGTATTGCAGACTTATAAAGCGCACTATCACCCCACGGGTATCCTGGCGCTAGGTTTGAATCTCAGCAGGGCCACTCAGTCTTTCGTCCTTCCAAAGTTGATAAAATGATTACCATTAAGTTAAAAAACAATAAACAGCTGCTATTTCAGAGCCAAGATGGTCTTCAGAGTAACTGTGTTCTTTAAAACTGTTCTGTGTTATGTTAAAAGCAAGAACTGCTCAAAACGGGTCCCAGACTGACTGTTGCAGTGCCCTAAAATTGCCTAAAACTTTACTATAAATATGGAACAGAAATCTCCAGACGTTCAGCCAAGATTTGACTTGTAGATTCCGGGGTCCTTCACCACTGGGATATTGTCTGCCAAATCGCCTTGCTAGGTTCGGGACCAGGAACCTGAGAATTTTCTGCCTGCAAGAACAATCTACCTTGGGGCCTGCTTTGCTGAAAGAAGTTCACCAACTGCTTAAAAGGGGCATTAGCGGTACCACTGCATGAGAAAGATGCTGCATAGAAGAGGGGGACATGGAGGAGCTGTAATTGGCAAGGTCTAAGGGCCTCATTTATGTGTTTTTCCATGGGGTAGCGCAGCAGGCCTTCCTGCTGCACTGCTCTACGGCAAAAGAAAAGGGCAGGAATGTGCTGTATCTATGAGAAACAGCGCATTCCTGTCCTTTTCCCCTGCACCGGTGCACAATAGGCTGCCGTGCGCCAAGACAGGCACCTGTGCACCATGGTGCAAGGGTGCCTGCGTTGAGGGGATGATTTTTTGTGCAGGAAGGGAAACTCCTTCCTGCACAAAAACAATAACAAGAGGCTTTTTCACTTTTCTATGTGTGCTGCAGAATGCAGCACACATAGAAAAAGTAAAAACGAGGAGAAATAAAGATATTTCTCCTTCTTGTGCCTCCCTTACACCTCCCCTGGAGAAGCGTACATTTTTGGCGCTGCCTCAGATTTATGATTTTTCTCGTAAATATGGGGTAGTGTCAAAATGCTATGGGTGTTGCTGGGAACGCCCCCAGCAACACCCATTGCACGCCCCTTTAATGCAGAAAACTGCGTTAAAAGGGGCAATATTCACGAGGCAGCATTAAGCCAAAAAAAGTGGCTTAGTGCTGCCTTGTAAATATGGAGCAGGCTCCTGCGCCACGGAACATCACAAAAAGTGATGTTCCAACGGCGCAAGGGGCCTCAGCCCTAAGTGTCTCACTTGCCTCTGCAGCAAAGGCTGACCAGTGGAAGTGCCCACGACTATAGCTCCTTCCTGAAGATCCTCACTGTGCATTGTGGGGTATTCCATTAAATGAGGATAACACTCAGCAGCACGAGTCAATAACAGAAACACAACCATATTCAGCGGTCTCATTTCACTGATTTTTGCTTAGGGTGTGGAAATTAGCTGAAATGGCTGTTAGCATCAGCTGAAGCCATTTTGTTTTTGGCAGCCATTTTAGTTAGCCATGTGCTCGCCATGTGCTTTCTTCCTCTTCACTGTTGCCTGCTCTTGTATTTCACTTGAGTCAGGAACTATAATTAACTCCTTCAGTACTGCACATACTCAGAAAGGTCTAGCTGCTAGAATGCACCTGCTCTTAGAGTAACTGTCAGGCTATTTTAACTGATGTCAGCAACTCTGTTACTCCTCCTACTTTGTTGACTAAGTATTTTCTCTTAGTCCTTATATGTGTAATAGCTATTCACTTGTACCGCCTCTTTTTTGAGTCTACATGCTAACTCAGCTATAAACTGGGCATAAAAGACCCAGGGTGTCTGTACTCCATGGACTGCCTCCTACAGTGGCCTGAGGGTACTGTATTGACGCAGTCTCCCTCATGTGAGGTTAATAAACTTGTTATTTTGATATTCCAGCTTCCGTGCCAATCTCTTCTTTGTTGGTTTAAGGACCAGGTGCATCAGTGAACCCCTAAAAAGGTTTTTTTTCTACAAATTGGCGCCCGAACGTTGACCTCATCGGAGACGCGGCTATCCAAGGGAGTGGTCTTGATGGAAGGCAGGAATCTACTGAGGAGGTACCCTGCACGAGGAAGCCCTTTGTCTTTGCAGACCAACGTGTTTTCCGGTTTTCCCGATCTGACCCTCCGATCTGGCCGCTCCCGACTGAGATGTTCTTTGGCGTGAGTATTTTAAACGACCGTTAGGTCACTCAGAACTTGGCAGTTGGAAGCTTGAGACTTTGGTTTGGTAAGGTTGCTGTAGCAACACTTTTGTTTGGATTAGCTTGGCCAAGATTTTTGGTTTGTTTGTTTGTTTGCTGCAGCAAATGAAGGTAGGTAATGAGGAGGTAGGTAATGAGGAGATTTTTCTCTAATTTTTGAATTCTTGAACGGTACAGTATGTGTTAAGTACCACTTTGCTATAATATTATATATACTATAATATTTTTGTCATGCCTCCTCCTAGCACACTTCGTAGAAAGTGTTGCTGTCTTGGAGGTACCAATATGGATTTAGGAATTACTCAGCTGACTCCCCTAAGAGGGGATACCTAAATGGGTTTAGGTATATTAAAAATTGTATTTCTTCCATGATGACTAGTACACTATGGAACAAATATATATATATAAAAGGATCCTGATCTGCGCACTTAGTAAAATTCATAAGTGGTGATACGGAGCGCTTTTGAGTGTTCTGCCAGCCCAACTGGTAATTTGGTGTATTATTGGAAAAGGTCTGAGGCGCGAGCCTGTTTTTTTGAACATGGCAGTCTTTTGGCTGTCTATTTGTCTTGGTGTAATCTCTGTACCTTTTTTTGAGAGTCCTTTCGTTTGTAAATATTACTTACAATTGGTATTTACAAATGGTTTGGTTTGAGTACAGTCTGTAGGCTGTCTCTTGCTTTGTCCTAAGTGTTGATTTGTGGGTTAATTGTTTTTTTTTAGTGTCTGTGTGTGGCCCCCTTCTTGAAAATGTCTGGAATGAGCTCAATTTGGTTTTTTGTCATCATTCTGTTATGCAAATGTCATTGAAAGAACTACATTTTAAAATTCAAGGAATGAATTATGTAACATATGCTAAATAGCTGCACGCTACCATTAGAAGTAAAATAGTAACAAAGTATAGATGTGTGAATTTTGCCACAATGGTAAAGAGAAATTAGAATTAACACTCAATAGGGAAAAAATAGGCCTCATAGAAAGAAAAAAAAACGAATTTGTGTGCTTACATAAATAGGACTTAATATAAAATGTTACAGCATTATCCTTAAGATATTAATATTAAAAGGCATTCACATCATCTGAGTAATTGGTTGCTGCTGAAATAAAAGCTCTTTTTCACATTACAAGATGATAGATTTGTACTGGCTTGGCATGCCTGTGTTTTAAATAGACTGCACCGTGCTCAAATTTCCAGCACCAGAAAAAGAGCTTTTAAACAGTTGTTTAACGCTGTCTGACTGAGAGGAAGCTGTATGTCAAAACAGACAGAGATCCAACTTTTTCAGGACATTGCAATACAGCAAAGGGTTTTTCTCCTGAAAAAGGCGTAGAAGTTGAGGCTTGCTGGTCGTAAAAGCACAGCTGAGTAAACAACACATGGCTATGCCTGGCCACAAGCTACAGATCAAGCACGTGTGTTAAAGACTACTGATTTTAAAAGTTACAAATACAGCTTTATTATTTTGGATAAAATAGAAAGGATTAAAAGCAGGGATTTTCTTTCTTGTTGCTTTTCTAAATAAGCATATCTGTGGTTCTGATGGTAAATAATTACTGCCCTTTAAAAAGTGACACAAACTATTTTATGTTTCAGTACAGCTTCTGTGCTCAGTGTTATAAATACATGAATTTAAAGGCAAAAGGAAAGGAATGAGGCTTGCTTTTCATATGTGGAAACATTAACAGAGTTAGTGATCATTATTAAAAAAAAAAAAGGACTACATAAAAAAAAATTATTAACAATAATTGCACTCAAATCGTTTTTTTCTTTTTTATGATCTTTATAATGTCTAATAATCCTACTGTGACAAATATATAAGCTCCTAGCATCAAAGTTGAATTTGAGCAGCACTTTACCACTAATGTGGGGAGTGAAATGTGAAATTTCACTTTACCCAGGCATATAAAAACTTATTTTATAAGGGTGTACCTTATACATTTCTGATCCCCCACCCCTGGGATATCTAGGGGAGACCCTGGGGGTCCCTAATATGCCAAGACATTGTAGGTTATCCATTTTTAAGTGCCCCTACCACCAAAGTCGAGTTTGGGCACAATTTACTTTTTAAAAGCAGTCCTAGCACCCAGGGTTGTTTTCAAACTGATCTCAGGTTTCAGCAGTACACACATGCAACTGCAGAACAAGCAGCTGGCCTCTAAACTGCTAGAAAGCACATCACACACTGCACTCGAATAAAAATAAGTATAAAATAAGACAGCAACAAGTGCATCTTACCTTTAAAATTATTAGCTCACTGGCACGGAACAGGACTGCTTTTCAACTGTGCTTTTCCAGAGTTACTTTGAATTGGAAAACCGCATGGAAATAGCCTTCCACAGAAATGGGACAGCAGGTTTAAGGGGCAGAGGTCGAGTTCTGTATTTAGCAGACCAGCAAAATGCCCACATAGGAGCGGTTTTTCTAATAGGTTTGCTTTGGCACTTCGACCTCGGAAAAGATTCTGAAGGAAGGGATGACAGCGCAAAGAGAAAGAGAAGCTTTGCTTATTATTTTTGGCAAAAGACCAGGCAGGTTTTGCGCAGTCATAAGAAGCAAAGGAAAGGCAGTAACGTATGTGGGCCCTGTGTAGAGCATAGCTCTGCCATGTATATAGAAATAATGCTTTTAGTTTAAAGATTACTGTGCAAGGGCTACAATAAGGAGGCAATGAAATTCAGTTTGCATTCATGCGCCCTCATGTTACACTAGTACAAGTGCTAAAGGAATTGGTAGTTGGTTATTAATGTTTTCTAGCTAGCTCAATGTGCTATTTACCTCCTACAAGTTTGTTTGTGCCCATCTGCCAAAAATGGGAGTAACTATTGTCGACAGAAGGTCACCTGTTTCAGGTTACCTACTTTCGAATGGGGGAGGAGATTAGGGAGATTCTCTCCTGGGCAAATTAAGGGTAACTAAAATTAAGTAACACATTGTCATTTTTCTTGATTTATGTGCTCTCTCTCTCTCTTTTTCTCACTCTCTCTTGAGCCTGTGTAAGCTGTCTAGGAACGGCCATGAGACGTTTAATTGGCTATTCAGTAATACTGTTTTAAAATTATTGTTAGCATTAATAAAATGAATAAAAAATACGCCATGTTACTGCCCATCCTGTCTGATGAAATTATGAAAGGATGAGTAGTCTAGATTGATGTTCCCTTATTTGACCTTTAAAGGGGAACTATATGTGGGTAGTTTTTGTTCTAAAATTCTCAGGTGATAACACCATTATTGTTTATATTATTCTCATGCTATAGTTATTTATGTAATAAGGATCCCTGTTAAATTAACTGTTTTAGATTTTCCCGCTGCACCTATAACATGAGAGCATGGTCCTAAGCGTAAAATGTAGGTGTTTTTACGTAAGAAAAATCATTTTAGAAGTGTCTGCAGTCCTGTACAAGTAGTGAAAGGTTATAACTTATGAAACACAAGCTTGTTAAGACAAGAAGCACAAAAGAATGCTTGTTCAAAAATTCCCTTTCTTGAGGTCCTTCAGATGAATAAAATAGGAATACACAAATGTAAGGATTTAGAGTATGTCCGTATTGTTTTTCTTTTTCCTCAGAATTTAGTAAATAAACATAGACTTCCTTGGCTGCTTCAAATAGTGTAACGTTTTACTCTTGTCAGTTCACCAAAAAGTTCCTTTTGTACTCGCTAATAGGTCCAGGTTTTTTTTACTCTCAGATAGATGAAGTGGTTCTTGGGTGCCTTGCTAATGTATGGGGCGCCCCAAGACTAGAGAAGTATTTTGAAATAGAGTATCCTATCTGTTGATAGATTATTTGTATGCCTTGTCTAAAGATTTTTGTTCTGACCACCAATAGTTATCTGCTGCCCTACAACCATTGCCAGAGGGGCCCGGGCATCAGATTCAGCCTGGGGAGTTAGCGCCGATCCAGCTTGGAGTCGAGGTAAAGGGAACCAGCACAGGCATTGCTGGCAACTAGGACCTCAGTGAAGGTAGAAGGCCGGAAGCACTGGGCTTATGGAATGGTGAAGTGTGTACCCCTGCTACTGTCTTGGACAAAAGACGGGGTCACAAATCAGAATGGAGAATTCTTTGCGTGGATCCAGTTTTTGATGCCCAGCTGAGAGAGTCACAGACCTACAAGGACGGCAAGGAGGCTTTTGCTTGAGGTGACCCACTTTGAAACAAGGGTTGCCTCAGATATTCCAGCATCAGGCCTTTGAGTCCTGGTCCCCAAGTGAATGCAAGTCTGCACCTTTGTTTGTTGATCAAGGGATGCCTGGGCATACTGGGTACAATCTGTGGCCCCGACAAAAGAGCAGTGCGCCAGCGGAGCAACACAGGAGTTAGGGAAGGACTTGAGTTCAGGGTACAGGTGCTGTGCCTTTGGTGCCTGTTAGATTAAAGCGAAGAATACTGGTGCACTGCCTGAGACACTGGACAGGATCGCTGAGGGCATTAGCCCCGGAAGAAACTTTTTCCCTTAAAACTGGGCCGTGATTGTTTTCTTGAGTTGCAAGTTGTGCAGCTCCACCGTTGGAAAAGAATGAACGATAGGAGCCTGCCTGTGAGGCTCAGACGGACACAGGGAGAAGACTCCCCTCTGGCTGGTTGTACAGCGGCTTCTATTCTTTAAAGTACTTTTTTTTAGCAATGTATCCCTTTGGTCGTCCTATTTTTGAGGAGGAGCAGCCCTTTGCGGCTCCTCGTCCTAATTCCTAAGGCCCCGTTTGGTCCTCCTGGTTCCCCAACACGAAGATTATTTTTGTGACAATATGTCTAGTTGCTTTAATATTTGCATTAGGAATGTTTATTCTGCAAGAGAAACGTTTTTTTGAACAGTTGATAAATACTACTCTGCCCTCCTCCTGAGCATATCAATTGGTACTCTAGCCCTCATAAAAAGAACACTGGAAAGGTCTATTAAAAAATGTTTTTTTATTAAGATATTATATTAGATATGTGCTGTTGGCTATTCTGAAGCTGAAATAGATGGTCACTAAAATACATCAGAGCCCTGAAACTTAGAATTGGGCTGGATGGTTTGGGGATTTACTTTCTGCTTGGGGTTGGAAAAATTGATAGTTCTGTTTGTATTAATAGCCATTATTTTCTCCTGCTATCTGTGTGTTCATTATGACCCAATATCTGTTCCCCATGTATTTCTACTTGTATCTCACCAGTTAAACAATGTTAAAAATGTAAATGCCCATCTAGCAATGGATCAGGATATTAATGGATTTATGAGGATAAATGTGCAGGATAACTTCCATGCTTCTATTAATTCATAGCGGATGTCTTCAGCTAATGCTAAAACGGCCATCTGTGGAAACTAGCTGAAATGGCTGTTAGCATCAGCTGAAGCCATTTTGTTTTTGGCAGCCATTTTAGTTAGCCATGTGCTCGCCATGTGCTTTCTCCCTCTTCACTGTTGCCTGCTCTTGTATTTCACTTGAGTCAGGAACTATAATTAACTCCTTCAGTACTGAGCCAGAGCACTGCACATGCTCAGAAAGGCCTAGCTGCTAGAATGCACCTGCTCTTAGAGTAACTGTCAGGCTATTTTAACTGATGTCAGCAACTCTGTTACTCCTCCTACTTTGTTGACTATGTATTTTCTGTTAGTCCTTATATGTGTAATAGCTATTCATGTGTATACTTGTACCGCCTCTTTTTTGAGTCTACATGCTAACTCAGCTATAAACTGGGCATAAAAGACCCAGGGTGTCTGTACTCCATAGACTGCCTCCTACAGTGGCCTGAGGGTACTGTATTGACGCAGTCTCCCTCATGTGAGGTTAATAAACTTGTTATTTTGATATTCCAGCTTCCGTGCCAATCTCTTCTTTGTTGGTTTAAGGACCGGGAGCATCAGTGAACCCCTAAAAACGTTTTTTTTCTACAAGGGCATGTGCGAATTTGGACTCCAGAAGGGAGAAAACATTACGTGATGAAAATGTAATTCATCCACCTCAAGGGTGAATGAGGCAACAAGATCAGGGGAGTAGAGGCACAACTGGCAGAGCCCCCAGGATACTGCAGAATTGATTGAAACTTTTTGCAGAGCACTGAATAATTACTTTTGCAGATAAATATCACATCACTTTTTTTTTTTTTTGTCCTCATACCACCATAGTTTGCAATGTCTAGCCAGCCTATCGACCTGTACCGCCCCCGGCTGTTTGCAATATCTTAATAGTCCTGCGTACCAGCCCTCCCAGTTTCCTGGTTGCTAGTTCCACGCAGGTGTAATCATAGGACTCCAGAGCATTTTAGGTTCTGATGGTACCATTCCAATTTAAGAAATCATCCCATAACTCAGAGTGTGCACTGTGTTGTAGTCCTATGTCCATATTGCAAATAAATGTTACCACCTGGAGCCATTCCATCCCTAGCGGCGGTACAGCGTCTATCCATTTCCTACATATTTCTCTCCTGGCGCGAAGAATCAGGTAAAACAGTAAGGCCTGCCTTTTCATTTGTAAGGGTGAAACCGGGTTCTCCTCCAACCCCATCATAACCAACGTTGAACTAATTTTTATATTGGAGCAGAGGATTTCATTTATTACTTTCTCCACAAACATCCAATAATCCTGAATCGAGGGGCATTCAAAGAACATGTGCAGATCGTCCGCACTCAGCATTCCGCATCTATGGCATCTTGGGGCTACTGCTGTTACGAATTTAGCCAGTTTCCTCGGTGTCCAATATAATCTGTTAGCTGTAAAAAAGTGGTTCCTTTTCAGATTTGCTGGCTTAACCACTTTATAAAGCAATTTGAAAGAAAGTTGCCACATTCGCTGTGGTTTTGACAGCTGTATACCACCTGCCCAGACCTCATATGGTGCTTTCAACTTCTTTTCTTCTGATGTCACCAAGGTCTGGTACCAGACAGATACTTCTTCAAAATATCACATCACTACATTACTTATACGTTATTCACTTTTTGCATTGTTTTCTCCTGTTATTTAAGTCCCTTAAACCAACTTACTTCAAAATCTCCCCTCTCATTTCAGGGAGAAGTGGCGGGCCAATGAGCACCTACTTCTTGATGAACAGGTACATTTTTTGCCTGAGTACCATGGGCCATCTGATACATGGGCACTGGTTCTGTTTGCACCGTGATCTACCGTTAACATGGTGCACCAGGTTCATACAGGGACAGTGTTTCCTATTACACATAATGCACTGTCTCTTTAGTCTACACATCATGAGGAAACAGACACTGCTCTTTGGCTTGCACCAAGGCTTCCGTCACAGCAGGAATCAGTGGTTTTCTCGGAACCAATAGTGAAGCCTAATTAATGTGAAACACCGAAGCAAAGAAAAACAAGTCTCTCCTCTCTTGAAAAAATAATCTCTTGCCCCAGGGAACATGATGGACTACCGCCCAGTCTCCACACTTCCATTTTTAGGCAAAGTCATTGAAAGTTGTGTTGCTTCCCATCTCACTTCACACATTCGAACAAACAATTACCTAGACACTCTCCAAACAGGTTTCCGCCAGGGCCACAGAACAGAAACTGTGATCCACCAATAGAATCCTTGACTCCGGGAACTCCTGCCTCCTGGTCCTCCTGGACTTGTCCGCGGCATTCAACACTGTCAACCATTGCATGGGCATGGACTTTAGGGGCACAGTGCTCAATTGGTTCTCCTCTTACCTAACTAACGGCTCCCAAATTGTGAAAATGGGCAATTCGTTCTTGAGACCAGTCAATGTACATCAAGGGGTCCCTCAAGGCTCGATTCTCTTCCCACCCTCTTTAAACTGTACCTAGAACCACTATGTGTGATTCTCCGAAACGCTGGGATTCTCTTCCACTTCTACACTGCCGACACTCAAAAATACATAAAAATCTCTTCCCCTGATGATCTTGCCCTCCTTTCAATCACGCTCCTAAAGTTTCGAAACTGGATGTCTAACAATCATCTAAAACTCAACCCAACTAAAACAGAACTTCTTTTGATCTCACCTCTGAAAGCAAAAACCCTAGTACAGGAATGGATGGCCAACTTTCCAGCCCTTGATGGCTGTCCTACCATTGTCCAGTGTGCTAGATCCCTTGGTATCACCCTTGACATCCATCTAAATCTCCACAGCCACATCACAGTCATGGCCAAAAGTGCTCAACACCAACTCAGTCAGTTATGGGGCATCAGATAATTAATCCCGGAACAAGTCCTGAAACAGTGGTGCAGTCTCTCGTTCTTTCCAGACTAGATTATGTAATTGCCCTTCTCTCAGGCATTCCCAAAGTTCATCTAGGTCCACTGAGAGCCACACTACATGCATCAGCGCATTTCGTGTTAGGTCTCAAGAAATGTGACAACATTTCCCAGCCCTGCTAGCCCTCCAATTGCATCCCATTGAAATTCAAAACCACTTACATTACCCACAGAGAGCTGCAGCCCTCTACACCCTCCTATCAAAATAAGAAATTGAAAATCTCTGGAGCAAATAGGGGTTCCAGAAATGCCCAATCCCTGCTCCTGGAACCCCCCACCTTCAGTCGAGAACGGTACATAAGCAAGTCATTTTCTGGTAGTGCCACAAGAATCTGGAACACCTTACCTCCCTCCCTTCTCCTAACAACCTGCATGGTCACCTTCAGAAAGGACCTCAAACTCCTCCTGTTTGACAGACACCTGGGCTCATCACCGTCAACCATACCTAAGTACTCTCTCCAGGAGACAAACTACCTTCATTGTGTGTCCCCACCATCCTAATCAATGCTTGAACCTTGCACGTCCCTTCTCCAATGGCTGCATTTTTCCTGGTAGCAACTACGGATGCAAATGTCCAAACATAATTATTGTAACTGTAACTTGCTTTACCCTTGTAATATGCTACTGTTGTAAAGCGCACAGATGCCTTTGGCCATGTCCGCGCTAAATACTATTGCAAAAATGAAAAAAAAAAAAATTACTACACAGTGACCCATAGGTATGATGTTGATGTGACATGGGAAGTGCCCGCTGAATTTTATGTACAGTATTCTGTTGTGGGTTAACGTAAAGTATTTTTCGTTTTCGTCAGGAAAAAAACACTGACTGGACATTAATTTATTAATTGCCATGGCTATTTATTTTTGGGAAGTTTTATATAGCAAAACTCAACCCATAGGTATCAGTTTGCTATACATGAGCACCAGTTGCGTTACAGAAAAACACATTCATTTTGTTAGGCACGGGGGGATTTAGGGCCAGACGTATCAAGATAAATTGCGATTGCAAACGCTGAAATTCGCAGAATTTCAGCGTTTGCGATCTTAATTTAGCTGTGTGCAATGGGAAACATCCTGAACAACGATTCCGGAACCACGCAAACCGAACAACGACTTGCCCGAATTATGACCCAGCCTTAACCATGCATGTGGATGTTAAGGCTGAGTCGGTCTAGTGTCTGAAATGTCCGTCCGGTGCATTCTTCAACAATGTCATTCTGCGCTTTTGGCCTAAACCCTGCTGCCAGGCAACCAATCAGACGTTCACATTCATGGGTCAGCGCGCCAATTATCACCTATTACACAAGCACAGTTTAAAGAGGAAGGCGACAGCAGCTAAACCCCAGGCAGGAGGGAGCCTTCTCAAGCAGCAACTCTCATGAGGTGCTGTGCCTACTTACCTCCGTTTCAGTTACATCTAGGTGAGTCGTTCCCTCAACATGCCCTGCGTGCTATCTTCCAAAGTAAACCATCTCATTTATTCATTCTCCGATACACGTGCGTTGGACGATATATGCCCTGATCTTAAACTACACACAACACTGCCACATATGTTTCCGGTGTAGTACAACTTCAAGAGCTGCAATAGTGTGAGCTCACTGCACTTCCACTCCATTATTTGTGATTTTCAACTCCAAGTTCTTAATCACGATAGTTCCTTCTGCCCTCATGCTGATAATATATAAGCGCTCATTCTGTGATCAAGATATATATGAAAAAGAAAATGACCATTAGATGGCAGGCTTGCATTCTGCTTGATCGATCTTCAACATCATAACATGAACTATATACTATGCGCTCCAAACTGTTGAAGCTCCGGATAAGTACTCAGACACCAGGAAGTAGGGGAGGTGATGCTGTGGTAGGTTGACCTAGTGACAGGCGATGCACTAGCACACACAGGCAATGTAGCATCACGTGGGTGATCGTGTTTATTTTTAGGGTGGGGGGAATTAGTATTTAAGGGGTGGGGGGATCGGGGTACTAGTTGGAAATCATTTTTTTTTAACACACATTCCTTTACCACGAAAAATTGTGGTAAAGGAATGCGTGGAAAAAAAATTGTGGTTTAGACGGGGTCGTGGTTACGACCTCCTTTTTAGGGAAGTTGTGGTTGGGGAACTCGTTGTTCCAACATACAACCGTGTGCAATGTAGGAAAGAAAAACCTACTCGCAAAATAAGGAATCGCAAAATTTGTGATTCCCTATTTTGCGCATGCATTTAGAGAATCGCAATTTGCGATTCCCTAACTACAATTCTAGTAGCCATTGCAAATTGCGATATTGCTGTAAGGAATCAGAAACTACCACCAACTTCAAGTTGGTGGTCATTTGCGAATACCTTTAAATGTGCACTTTTTTTGCATTTTCAAAGTGCCATGTGGCACACATACATGCCCTTAGGGCAAGCCTGTGCGCCACATGTGCACACGTGCACATTTCAGGGGTGCAACAGGGTGTCCTTTAGGAACCCTTGAAATTGCGTGCGCAATTTGCGAGCACCTATTACTCACAAATTGAGCACGCAATTCCCATTCACTCCTATGGGCCTCTTGGCTCATATAAATGAATGCGAAGCCATTCCTTATTTGCGAGTCGCAATTTGCGAGTCGCAAATAAGGAATGCGTAGGAATCAAACCCGGTTCCCCAGGTTTGAGGTCAACCGATCTAGCCGTTAGGCCACATCCTCTCCTTATTGAATTCTAATCACACAGGATCTCACTGAGTAAGACTTGGAGCTTTGTTACAGTGAGGTCACTTGCTAAATAAGTCAATAGTAAAGCACTGGCACTCCTGAACAAAGCAAATCCACAAACCCTATTTGTCATTCAGAAAGAACATCTGCAGTCTATTCAGCATTAAAATAGCCATATCATAATGATAAAGTAATTTCTAATGGTATCTAGTGTGCTATTTCATGCATCCAGACATCTGTAACAGGTGTTGATGGTTGTGTGATGGAACAACGCATGCCTCAACAACGCTTGCAGGAACCACACGGTCTTAACCATGACTGTGTCTTTACCACGCAATTTCATGTTAAAGACATGATTGGCAAAGGGACATGTGCGGTAAAGATCACATTTCTGCCTCTCTGCCTTGAGCCCTAAATCTTCGGCCCTCCTGCGGTCTATTCTACCTGCACCAGCCCTATATACTACCCTGCCAGCCCTATATACTACCCTGACCCCCTATCCTGATCCTTAAAACCTGACCCCCTAACCCCAAAAAACTACTCCGACACCAGCCCCCCTCCTTGAGCCCTAAAACCAGCCCCATCCCCTAAAACCTACCCTTACCCCCCCCCGCCCCAGCTAACTGCCCCCTTGGCCGGAAAACTGACCTTTTCTTGTCCCCTGCCCTGAGCCTTAAAACTCAGCACCCTAAAAACTACTCTGACCCCAGCCCCCCTCCCTGAGCCCTAAAACCAGCCCCCACACCCTGAAATCTCCCCACCTCCCCCTGCCCTAGTCCAACTGCCCCCTCTGCCTGAAAACTGCCTCCTTCCCATCCCCTGCCCTGAGCCCTAAAACTTCCGACCCCCCCACCCTGAAAACTATAGGAAAATATGGGTATAATGTTAGTATAGGGAGAAACAAGTTAATTTTAGCGGAGGGTAATGGAAGGATAGAAGAGGGATGAAAACCAAAGTGTTGATTGAGAGATAATTGTAGTACGTTGAGGTCTGGGATGAGTAAAGGTGATATCGAGGAGGGAAGAGCCTGTAGAAAGGGTTTATGCTGAAAGAAATAGTAGAAAAATGAGGTATGAGATGAGTCAAAGGAAAGATAACATGAGGAAGAATTTAGTACGATTGTTTGGGCGATCATAGTAGTTAACTGATGTTTGGGGTGAGCCAGGAGGTGTATAGGAGGGAGGAGTCTAGGAAGGGTTATTTTGAAGATCATCATAGAATAAAGGGTTTGGGATGAGAGACAGTGAAGATAGAGGATACATTGATAGAGGTGTAGGGTGATGGTAGGACAAAGTAAAGCTTTAGAGAGAGTAGTTATTTTTTTTCTTGTGCAATAGGACTAAAATAATAGATATACATGATTATATAATAAGAGAATATATGTGCAAGGACTATAATATATTGAGAGTTATTTATTTTGTTTTTGTTGAGTAGTGAGGGGAGATAGTGACATAGTGGTTTTCTGTGAATGATTTGTATGTTCACTACTGCTGGTGAGTGGTATTTGAATAGTACAGGGGTGGTGATGTGTTTTGGAGAAGAGTATGTGGTGTGTAAGAAGGGATGGAAAAGAGTTATGAGTGTTTGTGTTAGATTTGATCACTGGAATTGGTGATGTGTGTGGTGGAGTTGTGTGTAAGGATTGTGTGGTTGTCTGTAATTGGCAAAAAGAGGAGGCAGTGGTGTTAGTGGATGGTGCGATGGAAGGCTGAGTATAGGTTTTGTCATGATAAAAGGGGGATATGTTAGGAGCAAGTAGAGGATAGAGCTGGTGTTTTGTTTGAACAGGGAGTGTGTGTCTGAATGCATTAAAGTTATGTATAATGGGGCTTTCTGTTGGTGATGTGTTAGTGGTATAGGACAGAGTTGTGTTTTGTGTGAGAATGTAGGTGTCATAGTGTAGTTGCAGTAGAATTGCGTGCATGTGTGTTTTGTGGGGTTTTGCAGTTCAATACACATTGAAATCAGTATGAGGTTTGTTTGCGGTACATGACTAGAATGCCTTTGCTAATATTGTGTTTGGATGTTTGGTGGATGTGGAGGGCTTAAGTTGGTAGCTCGTAAGTGAAAACAGGGTAGCATCTCTGGCCCTAGGCTCGACACAAACAGGCAATTGCCTTTGTCCTCTCTGCCCAGCCCGAACAGGCAACTGCCCTTGTTCTCTCCACCCAGCCCAAACGGGCAACTGCGTTTGTAATCTAAGCCCTTACCCTCGATGCCTGGGCTGAGACGCCCTGAGCCCTATGCTTGAAATTGCCCTATTGGCCAATGGAACTCTAACCTTAAACTCCAGAGCCAATGGGAGACCTGGCCCTATTAAGCAAACTCAGCCCTAGCAGTCAATCAAAGCCAAAGCCTACCCCCAAGTCCAATAGGAAACCCTAGTCATAGTAGCCAATCAAAACCCTAGCCCAAACAGCCTATGCAGCAACCCCTCTGACAACAAGAACCACATATAACAGCACTCATCACTTGTAGACCACACAACACCAAGCTTTTAGTTGACATCTAAAAAATTATTACACCACATCCATGCCATCTGAGCACACTCGTAAGCACGAAATACATCAGACAAGAAGTTGAATAGTAGTAAAGTAATTACACTACTGGGACTTTTAGACCTGCCCTGCTACTTACCCAAAAGCGTGAAAGGCAAATCTGACATATTACTGAACTACATCTAATGATGTCACTAATCTTTATCCAGGGATGCTGGCCTTTCACAGACACATATGCTTGACATGTTTTTCACTCTACTCAAGCCCTACTGGCCTTCTGCCAGAGAAGCCCGAGGAAAAAACATTCAACAAGAGTTGTGATATGGGGGCATATTTACAAGGAGTTAATGCCACAAAAACGTTACATTTTGCAACATCCGGGTGGCGTTAAGTCCTTCACCTTATTTACAAGGCGGCATAAAGCCACTTAGCGTAAATAATGCCCCTATTCATGCAGCACTTAGCGCAAAAGGCTCGTGCAATGGGTGTTGCTGTGGGAGTTCCGCTGTAACACCCATTGCTTTTTGAGACTGCCACATATATACAAGGTATGGGGTAACACCAAAAATATTGCCTGGGAATACCTGGTCTTAAGCAGGCGATATGAGGAGAAATGTTTAATTTCTCCTTGTATTTTGCTCTTTCCATGTGTGCTGCATTCTGCAGCACACATAGAAACAGCAAATCGCCTGAAACTATTTGTGAGAAGTTGGCCTGGTATATGCTGTCCACTAGTTATAGTGGGCACCTTGCACCAGTCCAAACGACCTTTATTGATGATAGGTTTAAAGACAACCTTTATTGAAAGCTATCCTAGTGGTAGCTATGGAAAGCAGCCTTCAGGCTAAGTCTTGAAGGAGTGTTAAGCTGTTTGTTTTACCAGTTATAATCTCATGAATGACCAAATGAAAGGAGAGCCACACCAGGTATATATATAAAATATATGTATTTATTACTAAACACTACCCAATAGTCTCTTTATGAGGCTAGAGGTCAAAGTACACAAGTTACAAGTCAAATAGCACAGTAAATTAGCACAATTTACGATTAGCCCTAGGGGCGTACCAAACCATATATTAAGAAAGTGGTATAAGAACCACGACTTAAGTAGACACAAGGCCTAGAGCCTGTAGAATTGCTGGGACCCCAAGGAACCACCCAAGGTAGTGACACAGGGGACCCACGGGGCTGTGTGCAGTGTGTGAACACAGCCGCGAGCTCCGTTAAAGTCTATGGGAAAGTCGCGGTTACCGTTTTAGAGTTTAAGGACACTTAGAAATGGACTAGGACCAAACCCTCTTGGACTTAGACAGTTCTAGGGTCAACACCCACGGGAGCACCGGAGTACTCGAGTTACCTCACCCAGGGAAGCCGGGTGCATAGGTGTCGAATGGTGTCGCGTCGCGTCGTCGATTTCAATGGCAGCCTGCAAGGAAGTGCTGCTGCCGGGAAGATGCGAAGTGTCCGAAGAGATCCAAGCCTGGATCGGAGATGAGAAGAACCTGAAAGCAGAGGGGACAGAGTCCGGGTCACTTGCCAGTGACCAGGGGCACGATAGTCGAATGCCCACCAATGTCGGGTGCTTCATGTGAAAGAGGTGAAGCTTGACTCTTCAGCCTTGAGGACCAGGAGGTGTCGACGACAACCAGGAGCTGGATTCGAGCTGTCCCACAAAGGATGTCGAGTGCTGCAGCATTGGTGTCCGGATTGGACTGAACAAGCCTTGGCAACAGCAACCCATGCAGAAAGGGGAAAGATGCTTCTGTGCAGACCAGCAAGGTCTGAGGGACTCACCACTCAGTGGGGAGTCAGGGCACGTCTGGAGCACCCAGGGAAGCCCAAAGAAAATCAGAGTTGCCTTCACAGGGATCCACCAGTCGATGGACCAGGGATCGCGAAGGAGCCTTGAGCGGAAATGCAAAAAGCGGGCCCACGGAACACTCGTGGAGTGTAGGCTCACAATCTTCAGTGCAAATAGTGCTCGGGGCCTGGGCTACAAGTAACCTAAAGCAGGACTTCAAGAGTCGTCGAGAAGTTGATACACTAGCAAATGTGCACGGTGAACAGGAGTTCCGGTTCCACATCACTCGTGAGGGCTGTGGGTCTCAGCTTTGCTGGGGACTCGGGTCGGCCTCTGAGAAGTCTTGAAATCTTCTTCTTGGGCTGCAGTTACTTCGGAGTCCGGCGGGAGCTTCGGAGATGCAGACTGGCAAATGCTTTGTTGGTGCCCGCCAAGCAGGGGAGTCACTCCTTGACCCCAAGGGAGATTTCTTCACTCCTCTAGTCTTGAGTAGAGCATCGAAGTTCCAGGATTCAGTTGCAGAGTTTCGTCCAGGGATATCTAAAGTCCTGTTGCCAGGGGTTCCTTACTTATACCTAAGAAAGGGGTTGGACTAACTCTGTGGACCCACCTATGGGAGGGTTTGGAAAGAGGGGTGGCTACACCCATTTCCTTTGTCCAGTTTTGTGCCAGGGCAGGGACTGGCAGCCCCTGAAACCGGTTTGAACTGGGGTATGCACGGGGACACCAAATGTGCCCCCAGTGCAGGACTTCAAAGCACTCTTGGAGTGCACCCACCCAGCCCCAATCCACTAAGGCCTGTCTGGGCGATGGTAACACCTCCCTGTGACAGGAAACCTATTGTCCAGGCCTCCCCTGCTGGAGTTTCGGTCAGCAGCAGGAGGCCAGACTCGTGTCTGTGGCTGCAGCATCCATTTTGTGATCCTAGGGCTCTGTTTAGTTGGTACAGGGTATACCGGTGCTGTCATGTCTCTCCCTCTAGAAGGGTGGGATCATACTCCCACACCAGTTACTGGTGTGGGGGTATGATTCCAAGGTGTTTGACACCAAACACGACATGTTTCCGTGCAGCCATCCCAAAGTTAGCATTTACCGCGGGGATATAATGCACTTAAGAGTATATGGTCGGGCTGCACCACAGACTACCCCAGAGAGGAGATTCCGAAGGCTGCAGAGGGGCTCTGCTCATGCATGGGCACCCTCTCACATAAAACCAAGCACCCTGCCTTCAGGATTGATAAGGCCTGCCATAGGGGTGACTGATAGGTTTCTATGTGCAGTGATAGGTGAGATGTAGTGAACCTATATCTCTGTAAGGGGTGCATGCACCACCTCACTCAGGCTGCAGTAGCAGTCCTGTGGTGTCATTTTGGATGGCTTTCCAGGGGTGGCATAATACATGCTTCAGCCCCTGGTAGGCCTCTGGGGTATCTATGTCCTGGGTACCATATACTAGGGACTTATAAGGGCACCCCAGAATCCAATCTGAAGTGTACTTAAGGTACATGGAATCAATTTAGAGAGGAAGCAGCTAGGCTGGGGTCCTGGATAGCAGGGCCCCAGCCAGACTAAAGTCGAAAAACAGTGTGACATCAGCAAAAAAGTGGGGGTAACCATAAGAGGCAGATCCTACTCTCCTACACTATTGTTTATGTGCAGGAAGTTGTCCATTACCACACATAAACAATCATCCCTGCAGCGCAGACACCCTTGCAACATGGCCCAAGGGTAGCTGATTGGCGCTAGGCAGCTTCTTTAGCCCAGCACTAAGGGAAATGCAGGGGCGAATACAGTGCATCCCTGCATTTTGAAACTGACAGAGCACTCTGTTACCAATTTTGGCTTAACCCCTTCGCTGCTAGGCCTTTTCCCCTCCCTGTGTTAGGCCTTTTTTTTTGGCTATTTGGGATAGTTCGCGATTAGGCCCCTGTAACTTTTTGACCACATAAGGTATCCATGCCAAATTTGCTTCCTCTTCTTCCAACATCATTGGGATTTTACAGGTACCCAGTGTTTGTGGATTCCCTTGGAGGGGACCCAGAAATGAGCCAAAATACAGCTAAATTTTGTTTTTTTTGGAAAAATAGGAAACATGTGCTGCAAATGAAAGTGTCTGTTTTTTTCCCTGCAAATGGTATCAACAAAGGGTTTGTGGGGCTGAAATCACCATTTCCCCACATTTCAGGGACTGACAGACTTTTGTCAGAAAACCAACATTTTTTACACAGTTTTACCATTTTACGGAGACATAGCCTATTTTTCTATTTTTTTGTGCTTTCAACCTTCTTCCAGTTAATGGTGGAAATGGGTATGAAAGTAATAATGGATCCTGGACAGCTATACATTTTAGAAAAGTAGACACAATTCTGAATTCATCAAGGGGTCATTTGTGTAGATCCTTCAAGGTTTCTTTATAGAAACTAACAGTTGACAATAGGAAAAATTGAAAATTAGTTTAAAAAAACAGACATTTGTGCCAACGTTTTCACCTGTAACTTCTTCTAACTATGACAGATGTTTCAAAGCAATATACCGTTACATCCGCTGGACCTTTCTGGTTGTGGGGGTATATAGGACTTGTAGGTTCACCAAGTACCCGACGAACCCAGAGCCAATAACTGGGCAGAGTCTTGCAATGGTTTTTTATTATGTACCGGGTATATAGCAATTCATTTGGGAAAATATATACAGTGAAAAATCGAGATGAAAGACACCTATGTATTTCTGAAATTGGAACAAAATATAGAGTTTAGAAACAGTAGCTATTTGCACATTTCCGAAATTGTGAGTACCCATACTAGCATAACAATTATAGGACATTTTTCAAAGTGACTTCTTTTTTACACATTGGGCCTGATTCACAAAAGTAACCTGAGATAAAATCCTAACTTTACAACTTTCGGTATTCACAAAAGGCATTTAGTAGTAGTAAAGTTAGGATTCCTTTTTTTACCTAGTATTTTCTTACCTATTGTGTGTCTTGTTTTGTGAGTGACAGGGGCTGGGGGATTCCAGAAGACAGGTTGAGTCAGCACAGGGCTGAATAGACCTATCTGCATGTAGAGTGGTGGGAGGAGTAGCACCTGGGTCTGAATAGGGCTATGCCTGCCTTCCACAATGCTGGCTCCACCTCCTGTGGTGCGTCTGATGTCCCTGGCCCACCCTGCCAAAGGAAAGAAGGAGTCCTGTAAACAAAGTGCTCCAGGACTGCACAGAACTGGTTTGGACTAGGTACAGGCCCCTCTGCCTTCAGAGGACAAAGGATTTAGTAGTATAAATATGGGGACCCAGACCCCAGGACTTTAGATCACTTCTGGAACAACAAGATGAACCTCTGCCAAGGAGAAGAACCAAGGAAGCTGTAGGAGTTGGACTGCCCCCCTGCCAGTGTGCTGTGTTGCTGGGTTGGCCTACAGTGGTGTCTTCAGTGCCAAGGAGAGGAGAAGGAAATTTCAAAGAACTTTCATCATCTTGCAGAATATTACTCCAAGGGCTTGAACTTGTGCTTGCCTCCTGCTGAAGTCTCAGGGACAAAAGACTTCACCACCAGCTTCCCTCTGAATTTCCTTGCTGGGAATTTTGTCTGCAGAAGCCTGCGTGTCGCTGGGAGCTGGAAGCGCGACTCAACGAGAAGAAGAGTGTCGCAGTCGCAGCTGTTGACGTTGCATCGCCGGAGAAGCATGTCGCCGCCGCAGAGGTCGCCAACGCATCACCAGAGAATCGTGGCGCCGCCGCAGAGGTCGCCGTCGCATCACCGGAGAGCGTGTCGCAGGGCCTGTTGCGGCTCAAAAGTTACAGAGTTCGCCGCACTGCCGTCGGGCATGCACGCATCGTCTTCACGTCACCGCATCAAGGGCGCCATCTTATCGCATCGCACCGGATTGTCGCATCGCATCGAGGCGCCATCTTGTCGCATCGCACCGGAACGCAGTACGAGAATCAACGCATCACCTCCTCTCCGGTAAGGACCAAGACGCATCCCCTACTCTGCGCAAGCATTGAGGCGCGACGCATCGTCTCCCCCGAAGCAAGGAACCAACGCATCTCTATCCCTGCAAACCTTTTGTTTGTTGTGCGTTACGCATCCAGGTACTTTTGTGAGAACTGTGTCGCATTTATCATCAACTTGAACTAAGTGACTTCTACCATCTTTAAGTCTATTTTGAGTACAGTATTGTGGATTTTTGTCGTTTGTGGTCTTGTGTTAAGTCTATATAAAGAATACTTATTTTTATAAAACCTGTGTGGTGTCCATCTGTAGTGTTTTCACTGTATTACTGTATGTGTTCACAAATGCTTAACACACTGCCTCTGAGATAAGCCTGTCTGCTCGTGCTAAGCTACCAAGGGGGTGAGCAGGGGTTATCCAGTAGTGTAATCCCCTTTCCATGACTTAGAAGCAAGGGTCCCTATTTGGTCAAAGGTACCTACCTCTGCTAACTAGAGACCTCCAGTTCTAACATTGGTGGTCAGCGGTGAGGATTTGGACTTGCATTTGTGACTCATATACAGTAATTGGTGTACACTATTAGTGAGTGCAGACCAAACGCGACCACATACTGTTTTTCTGTTTCCTGGTGTCCTCCTGGAAGTATTTTTGATGCTGTGACTCTGGTTAGTTGTTGCAAAATGGAACTCGACTTCTTGCACATGTTCATCTACTCAATGAAGGAGCTACGTGTGTTTTGCAAGGAAAGGGGGCTGCCTGTGAAGAGAAGGTCCAGGGAGGATCTAGAGGCATCCCTATTTCAGTATGAGTTACCCCGCTGGAAGGCAACACTACCAGTTGAGTCTGAGGAGGAGGAGTTCTCTAAAAGTGAGGAAGAAACAGAAAAAGATGTCTGGTTTCTGGCTTATGACCAGAGGCTGAGAGAGATTGAAGAGGAGCTGAGAAAGATTGATGAGGCCAAAAGGGCCTTAGCCCAAGAAGAAGAAATTTGGGAAGATCAGGAAGTGAGCTTTGCTGAGTTGGAGGTGCAATCCAGCTCAGATGGTGGCAGCAAAATTGAATTTTCTAGTGCTGAGGGAGTAGTACACACACCCAGAGATGTGGCGCCTGACTTGAAGGAGGGGGTTAACATACACCAGGAGGTTCAAGGATCTGAGGTAGCTCCAGTGGTGCGCAGTGTCCCGGAAGTAGATTGGGGCAGTGGCGCAGGGGTTCATGGTCCTAGTGTTGGGAGGGACACTCCACTGACTCTAGATGAGAGGAGCAGGGAGGGGGGTTCCCCCATGGTTGAAGTCTTGGTGTGTGAATGTGGAGACCGCCCAGAAGAGTGTGGGTTGAGTGACAGAGACAGTCAGATACTGTCTTGCCGATCTCCGGAGAGTGGTGTGGAGTACGTGTGCGAGGCACTGGATGGTGAGGTGAAGGATAGTTTGGTTAATCCTTGTAGGGGGCTGTGTGATCCAATTGTGGGAGAGCATATTGTAAGTCCCTGTTTTCCAGAGCTATGCCAACACCTGTTGGAGGGTGAGTTCTCTGACCCCAGGGGACTCACATTGGAGGCAGACCTTTTGGTGGATTCCAGAGGGTCTAAAGAGGCATTGGGGAGTGACTCTTAGAGAAGTGGCTCAGGTATCTTCCAACCCAGAGTGGTGGAAGAGGGTCAGAGTAGCCCAGCTAGGTCCCGTGGTAGTGGGAGGGGTGTAGGGCCTCATGTACTGTCTTCAAGGAGAAGGTGTGAGACTGGGATATGTCCCAATAGTGCCCACCCTCAGTCTCAGGTACGGGATGATTCTTTAAGGGAACACCAGGTAGGGAGCCTAGTCTGTCCTGATAAGCCGCCCGTTGTGGGGGATCTCCTAATGTCAGGTGAGCTGGGAGTGTCTGTAATCAGGCCTCCATCAGTTCTGGTGTCTGGCAGTGCCACTCCTAAGAGGAGGGTGCAGAAGTCCAGATTGAGGGGTGAGAGGTGGAAAGAGTCCCCAGTGGAAGAACCAGTGGGTCAGGGGCCAGCCAGAAGGGCTGAGTCACCAAGGAATGACCATGGTGACACCACTTCTGTCCTGGGGGATCTTCACACACTGTCAGATGGACAGGGGTCGGGAGATCTGCGCCAGGCAGACTGTCACACGACACAAGAGTTGTGTGTCACCCTCGGGGGCATATGTGCTCCCAATGAAGTCCTGGTGCGCTGGCAAGTGTTCAACCGCAGGGGTTGGTCCCTGGTTGAGAAGCCAGGTTCAGGTGTTGTCTGACCTGGAGGGTGGGACAACTGTAAACAGTGTCCTGACCGGTTTGTCTTCTGGGGGTACCGCTCCTGATGGGAGGGTGCAGTACTCTGGAAGGGGGTGCAGAGGGAGGGAGTCCTCACCTCTGACCCCGGTTCAACTGGAGGGTTTAGACCCTAGGTTGGAGGGCCAGGTTCAGGGTGCCCCCTCTGACCTGGCCGCCCAGTTGCAGGATAGAACCCCTGAACTGGTGGGTCAGTGCCAGGATGTTGTACCTGACATGACAGGAGGGAGAGGGGACACACGGTGCCAAGCACCTGGGGCTACTGCCCCCGCTCTCTGACGCCACAGAAGTTTGAGAGGGTTGAGAGGCATAAGGCCTGGGTCTCATCACTGACTAATGTCAGTGGCCACTGTGGCTTGCTGTCTGTCTGTTGGGACACACCTGTAAGCAAGCTAAGGTTAGGTGCTGCACAGGTGGTGTCCACAGGTGAGGAGAAGGGTTCCCCATGGATTAGCTTGGTGGGCCCTGAGAGTATGGACAGAGGGATCCAAATGAGTTCAGATTGGCGTAGAACTGGAATATGCCCCTTATGTTGCGGGCCAGGGTCCATGTTCTATCGCCCAAAGCAGGAAATCCCATCAAGGTAGTGATTGGTCTACCCTGTGTTTTGGCTGGAAGGGGGTTGTGTTGGACTTGGCCCTTTTTGCAGGGTCATCCCTGAACTTTTTGCCTTCCTTCTGTATTTT
Organism: Calotriton arnoldi; assembly: GCA_963921515.1. NCBI lineage: Eukaryota > Metazoa > Chordata > Amphibia > Caudata > Salamandridae > Calotriton > Calotriton arnoldi. The sequence goes on along the minus strand of CAWUFW010001420.1, from coordinate 2,408,382 downwards.
TTCTGACCGGTTTTTGTTGGATTTATGACTCTGGGCACTTTACCACTGCTGATCAGTGCTAAAGTGCATATGCTCTCCCTATATTAAATTAAGGTATTGATTAATGACTCCATGATTGGGTTATTTGATTTACTTGTCAGACCCTAGTACAGTGCGCCATGTGTGCCCAGGGCTTGTAAATCAAATGTTGCTGGTGGGCTTGCAGCATTGGTTGTGCCACCAACAGAAGCAGCCTGTAAAGTGTGTCTCAGGCCTGCCATTGCAGAGCCTGTGTGCAGTCTAGTACTGCCATGCTGACTTGGTAAGTGCACCCACTTGCCAGTCCCTAAACCTTCCCTTTTCTTCATATCAGAAACCCCTAAGGTAGGCCCAAGGGCAGGGTGCATTGTACGTACAAGGTAGGGCATGCCCTGATGTGTGTGGCATGTCCTGATAGTGACTTACAGCCATTTTCGTTTTTCACTATTGCAAGGCTATCAGTCCCCATAGGCCAGAATGGGCAGTTTGATTATAACACCTTATAATCCTAACTGACCCAGGGAACATGGTAGAAATTCGAGTTTAGTATGCCTGAACTCAGAATGATAAAATACATCTTTTAGTGAAGTTGGTTTTAACATTCTGTGTTTGAAAATACCACTTTTAGAAAGTAGGTATTTTCTTACCTAACCATCCAGCCTGCCTCTGCTAGCTTGTGTATTCTGTGTCTGGTTTTGTGAGTGACAGGGGCTGGGGGATTCCAGGAGACAGGGTGAGTCAGCACAGGGCTGAATAGACCTCTCTACATTTAGAGTGGTGGGAGGAGTAGCACCTGGGTCAGAATAGGGCTGTGCCTGCCTTCCACAATGCTGGCTCCACCTCCTGTGGTGCGTCTGATGTCCCTGGCCAACCCTGCCAAAGGAAAGAAGGAGTCCTGTAAAGAAAGTGCTCCAGGACTGCACAGAACTGGTTTGGACTAGGTACAGGCCCCTCTGCCTTCAAAGGACAAAGGATTTAGTAGTATAAATATGGGGACCCAGACCCCAGGTCTTTAGATCACTTCTGCCAAGGAGAAGAACCAAGGAAGCTGTAGGAGTTGGACTGCCCCCCTGCCAGTGTGCTGTGTTGCTGGGTTGGCCTACAGTGGTGTCTTCAGTGCAAAGGAGAGGAGAAGGAACTTTCAAAGAACTTTCATCATCTTGCAGAATATTACCCCAAGGGCTTGAACCTGTGCTTGCCCCCTGCTGAAGTCTCAGGGACAAAAGACTTCACCACCAGCTCCCCTCTGAATTTCCTTGCTGGGAATTCTGTCTGCAGAAGCCTGCGTGGTGCTGGGAGCTGGAAGCACGACTCAACGAGAAGAAGCGTGTCACTGTCGCAGCTGTTGCTGTTGCATCGCCGGAGAAGCGTGTAGCCGCCGCAGAGGTCGCCGCCGCATCACCAGATAAGCGTGCCTTCATCAAAGCTGTTTACCGACGCATCACCGGAGAAGTGTGTCGCCGCCTCAGAGGTCGCCATTGCATCACCGGAGAGAGTGTCGCAGGGCCTGTCGTGGCTCCAAAGTTACAGAGTTCGCTGCACGGCCGTCGGGCGTGCACGCATCGTCTTCACGTCGTTGCATCAAGGGCACCATCTTATGGCATCGCACCGGATTGTCGCATCGCATCGAGGCGCCATCTTGTCGCATCGCACCGGAACGCAGTACGAGAATCAACGCATCACCTCCTCTCCGGTAAGGACCAAGACGCATCCCCTACTCTCTATCCCTGCGAACCTTTTGTTTGTTGTGCGTTACGCATCCAGGTACTTTTGTGAGAACTGTGTCGCATTTATCATCAACTTGAACTAAGTGACTTCTACCATCTTTAAGTCTATTTTGAGTACAGTATTGTGGATTTTTGTCGTTTGTGGTCTTGTGTTAAGTCTTTGTAAAGAATACTTATTTTTATAAAACCTGTGTGGTGTCCATCTGTAGTGTTTTCACTGTATTACTGTATGTGTTCACAAATGCTTAACACACTGCCTCTGAGATAAGCCTGTCTGCTCGTGCCAAGCTACCAAAGGGGTGAGCAGGGGTTATCCAGTAGTATAATCCCCTTTCCCTGACTTAGAAGCAAGGGTCCCTATTTGGTCAAAAGTACCTACCTCTGCCAACTAGAGACCCCCAGTTCTAACATGAAACCTACCAAAATCACACATTTCTGAAAACTAGACACCCGGGGGAGTCCAGCGAGGTATGACTTGTGTGGGCCTCCCAACATTTCCCTACCCAGAATCCCCTGCAAACCTCAAATTTAGCTGAAAAATTAAATTTTCCTCAAATTTCTGTGTGGGAAAGTTGTGGGATCACTGGGCTCACACAAATTTCCTACCACCCAGCGTTCCCCCAGGTCTCCGGTTAAATATGTTACCTCACTCGCGTGGGTGTGTCAAGTACCCGCGACAGGCAAGGGCCCAAAACTTATTGAGGAGACATCAAAATTACCTATCACAAAACAACCCGGTTTTGCAAGGGGGGTCACCTGGGTTTTTGTCCTTGGGCTCGGCGGCCATCTTGGGAAACTACCAAACCCTTACATTTCTGAAAGCTAGACACCCGGGGGAGTCCAGCGAGGTATGGCCTGCGTGGATCCCCCAACATTTTCCTACCCAGAATCCCCTGCAAACCTCAAATTTAGCTGAAAAAACACATTTTGCACATATTTTTGCGTGGGGAATGTGTGGTGGGTGCCTGACAATCTTGGGCAGCCCCCAGCCCTAAATATTTTTTTTTAAATCCCTGGCTTCTAGTTGGCTTTCCGCCCCCCCCGGGGGTCAGATTGGGGGCTACTGCCTCCGTCTGCCCACTGGGGACGCAGAAAGACTGGAATTTCTTTGGGGGATGGGGGAGTGGGAGCATTGTTATGCCCATTTTAGGCACCCCCCACCCTTACTTCACTACAAAAAAAATCCCTGGTTTCTAGTGGGCTTTCTGCTCCCCTGGGTTCAGATTGGGGGATACTTTCCCTGTCTGCCTCCCGGGAGGGCAGAAAGACTGGAATTTCTGGGGGGGTCATTGTAATGCCCATTTTGGACAGCCCCCACCCCTACTTCAATACAAAAAAATCCCTGGTTTCTAGTGGGCTTTCTGCACCCCCAGGGGGGCACATTGGGGGCTACAGCCCCCATCTGCCCCCCGGGGGGACAGAAAGACTGTATTTACCAAACACGATTGGGGGAGCAAAGGCCCTTGCCCAAGGGGCCGCTCCCCCCTCCCTGGTGTCTAGTGGGTGGATCCCTGCTTGGGGATCGCCCTCCTGGGGCGATCCCCAAGCAGGGATCCACTAGTGAGGGGTACCATTGGAAAGGGGAGATTCTCCCCTTTCCAATGATACCTCTCCCGTCTTTCTACGTGCTCGGAGGCTGAGATAGCCCCCTGAGCACATAAAAAGTGAAACTGAAATCAGCCTAAAGGCTCATTTCAGTTTTGGTTTCTATGAAATGACATCAGCACGACGTGCGCGCTGATCGTCATTTTACAGAAACCAGAGGGGAAGCCTCAGGAGCTGGGAAAGCTCTTCCCCAGCACCCGAGGCTATTTGGGAGGAAAGGAAATGCCTCTGGTGCCTGCACCAGAGGGATTTCCAGTGCCATGTGGGAGGACGACTGGGAGCCGTCGTGCGCACACGAGCACTGTGGCGCTCAATGGCTCCCGGCCGTCGTGCGCATGCAATGGGTTAAAAACGCACCACCAGTTTCTAGTAAATATGCCCCATTGACTTTAGGCTTGGGCATTACAATCTAACAGAGAGGCTGTGGAGAACTGGTAAACTCCATCAGGCACAGTCAATTGAACTAAAAACTTAAACAGCAGGACAAATTAACTAAGGGACGGTACGCAACTCAGAAAAATACAGCAAGTCAAAAGATTTATAGATAAATGTTGCTGGTTTTCAGGCAAAACAAAAGTGACAGTTTAATATTCTTGTAAATGTTGGTTTTGTAGTGTGCGTCCCTGTGCAGCCAGAGGTGCACAGTCATTGCTTAATTTGAGTTGATGATTGCCGGTGAGGGCCACCAGCCCTATGTTTGGGAACTTATTGAACCCCATCAGACATATACAGATAGCAAGAGAGAAAAACACAGAAAGTGGGAATACAGAGGAAAAGAAAGTAAAAAAAAAACATCACAAATGAAGAAAATTGAAACCTGCAAGAGTGAACTAAAGAGGAAGGGAGTTTCTGACACTAGATCAAAGAGGCCTGAGTTTAATTCAAACTCCATAGCTTTCGTACTGACATTTAATTGCACCAGCCTCAGGCTTCTGTGCAGGATTTTGAGCACCAGCACTGATTTATTTATAAATTAGGCCCTGGCAGCAGTCACTGTTTCTCCACTATTTGCAAGACTGGTGTGGAAAAGATCTGAATGCTGATGGACTGAGCTCACTTCTACACTGCTTACACGAGCAAGTCTATACTCCTTTCCTCACATATGCACCAATAGAACAGGAAATCCTGCACACCGTAGAATAGCACTGGAACCCCCCACAACCCTACAATGTAGAAACAGTTCAGATTTGGGAAGCCATGTTTAGTTATATTTTCCCAAATAAAGGTGAAAGCCAAGCATTTAAAAGCCACACCCCTCACCTTTACTCCTTCATACCACAAAATTAACCACGCTTACCACACATATCACAATTATGAGTTTTGTGATAAATATCGGCAGGTCAAACTTACTGATGTTTATTATAAGAAACATGCATGGTATTTATCAGAATTTTGGTGAGGTGAGTACCAAAATTGGCATGTTAGTTTCCAGAAAGTCACCCGATCAATTCCCACTCAGCGGAGTCAGACTTTATCAGATGCGATGAACATCACATCAATTACTGGTTTGGTTATCTGACAAGCTACACCAGGATATCCTACTATAACTTTGAGCAATGAAATTAATTTCTAATTTTTTAAAATATCTATTAGAAAGCATACGAGTATAGTGGCACATTGTGAGCTAAATCCACATGCTGAAATAAAGACTTTAATTAAAATGTTTTACCTGATCAGACTGCAGCCAAAGGAATGCAAGAACAGGAAGAAAGCCACTTGTTACCGAATGCATTTTGATCCGACTGTGACTCTTCCTTCAATGAATTCCTCATCAGCCTGTTCAGCTGAGCAATTTATAAATCAGCAGCTTTCAAAGAACAAGCCCAACTGCCTGGAAAAGAAACAAAAACAGGTATATATAAAAAGGTTTCAAAGCGAATCACTGAAAAAAATCAGCAAGGTTCATTTTTTTTGACAGTGACACAGTCCCACATTACACTAGCGTAAAGAAACTAGAGGGGCCTCCCCTGCAAACAACAATGAGGGGGCCCCTTCCAAACTCAGGCCAGGGTACTCTGCTGAGGGGGCACCCTGGAGCTCGGGCCCCCTGTACCGCAGGGCCTGCGGAGCCTGCGGGGGCCTTTGTTAAGCCACTGCCACAATGCACAACCCTGAGTCTGTGTACAAACTGATTAAAACAGAGATTGACATTAGAGGTCAAATTTGGCAGGACATGTGAGGAACAATATGCCCATACCGTTTTGATGTAACAAAAACAGTTCCCCAATTTTTTGTTAAGAGACAACCATCCTGCAATGGTTAATTCTGGTAGTTGAAATGCCTCAGCTGAAATTGAAGTGAGGGATTCTCCTGTTCTGTGAAGCCGAAGGACAGACAGGTAGCTAGCAAAACAGACAAGCCTTCCTGCCAGGGTGCTTGCTGTCTCAAAGAAATGTAAAAGTTTTCAGTTGGTTAATCGGCAAATGTAAAAGCTGATCGGAAGCCAGCATTGGCTTTAATTTATGGAGTCAACTGAACCCTTGTGAGGAGAAAAATGCCTTCTTTTGGAGAGATATTGTGCGGGTTTTACTAGACGAGTACTGAAGTGCAAGCTTTTATTGGAAGGGAGCAGGTCTGTACCAGCTCCCCTTGCTGCGAGCCTCCCTTTGCAGTACTACCAGACCGCCCCGACTTCAGGAGCCAGTCCCACCAGCCAGCAGACTCTGCCTCATCTCCTTGTTTCCCTACACCCCAGATCCAGGTTCCAGTGCCCCAGGCATCACCTTTCCCGCCTCGCTGTTGCACCCCTGTGCCTTTGTTTTGCTTTTCCTGCCTCCCTAGTGCCCCTTCCTCTTTTTGACCTATTTAGTGACCTACTCCAATGAGTAGGTCAGTGCCTGCTCTCCTTGCTGCCAGCCTCCTTCTGCAGGACCACCAGACTGCTCTTACCTCAGGACCCAGCCCCACCAGCCAGCAGACTCTGTTTCAGCTCCTTTTTCCCTTGCACTCCAGGCTCCAGTGCCCCCAGGCACCACCTTTCCCATCTTGCCTTAGCTCTCCAATGCCGTTTTTCATCCTTTTTTTGCCTCCCACCTCCCCAGCACCCCTCCTCCTCATGACTCATTTAATGGAAGCCACAGCACGGCTCCAGTGAGCAGGTCAGTGCCAGCTCTCCTTGCTGCTAGCCTCCCTCTGCAGGATCACCAGACCGCTACTACCTCAGGAGGCAGCCCCACTAGCCTGCAAACTCTACCTCAGCTCCTTGCTCCTCTACACTCCAGGCCCAGGTTCCAGAGCCCCAGGCGCCACCTTTCCCACCTTTGTGTTGCTCCCCCTTGCCGTTTCCTCACTTTTCCCACCTCCCGCCTACGGCCACCCCAGCGCCCCTCCCCTCTCATGACCTACCAATGGAAGCCGCAGTGCAGCCTTGCAGCCAGCACATCGAAGGTGCACCAAAGTCAAGCACGTCTGTGCCCATCTGTCTCGGTCTGTGCCTGGACCTCACCCAGCACCAGGAACCCTGCCCCCTGGACCCTATCAGGTACTCCACTGCAACAACTGCTGCCTCACATCTCCTCGCTCCACCGTGAAACTTTTCACCTGCCTCCCCTGAAATTTCAGCTCCCTCTTAGGATAGACCACCCTCGCAGAAACCCTTGCCACGCCAGCCACTACCAACCCAGAACCACTCAGATGCCTCCTGATCAACGCCATATCACTCTGCAAACACGCCACTGAAATCTCCGCCCCAACATGACTTTCATCACAGAGACCTGGTTCACTAACGCATCGGCCTCCGACATCGCCATCGCAACACCCAGTAACTACAATATGAAACCCCGGGACTGCGCCAACAGACCCGGAGGTGGCTTTACAATCGTACACAAGGAATCAATGATCTGCACCACCACCGAAGATGAAACCACACCGAACATGGAACACATTTACTTCCACCTGCACACCGATGACAAAACCCCCATCAAAGGCACCCTTGCATACAGACCCCAAGGGCCATGAACCGGCCTCGGCGACACCATCACAGAATTTATCACCCAGCTTGCAATCAAATCTGATCACTACATCTTCCTGGTAGATCTCAACTTCCACCTGGACAACCGCACAGACACCAACTCCACTGACCTCCTGGAATGAATGGACAACATCAGCCTCACACAGCTGGTCTTAGGCCCCAGGCACAGAGCAGAACACACGCTGGACCCTATCTTCACCTCCAGCAACAAAGTCAGATATAGCCACACCACGATAATCAGCTGGTCCTACCATTTCATTGTCCACTTCACCATCACTGGACCACCTCGCACCACCCCCAACCACCACAGCGCCCCGTTTCACAGCTGGACCAAAGTCACACAGCACCAGTGGACGAAGCCCTCAGCACCTTGCCTGACCTCTCCACCAAACTGAATCATGCAGTAGAGAATTTCAACAACTGGGTCACCAGTGCCGCTGACCCAGTCGTCCCCATCAAACCAGCCAAACCACACAGATCCACCAAATGATCTGCCGGCTGGCACAACCCAGAACTCAGCACAATGAAACACAGATGAAAACAACTAGAAAGGAAGTCTAGCAAAAACAACACAGATTGAGCCACTTTAAAGTCTGCACTCAACAAATACCACTGCCTACTCAAAGTCATGAAAAAGGAGGCCTGTACATATCGCATCAAGACCAGCACAATCCAGACCAAAGAACTCTTCACCATCGTCTGAGAGTTCACCTGCCTATCAGTCAACGAAAACTCAATCCCCTCATTACAGGAACTCTGCGACTCACTACCGGACCACTCCCAGAGCATGATAGCACCCATATATAGATACTTCAGTCCCCAAACCACTGACCTCCTCAGCCTCCCCACTCCCAAAATGACTGCCACCCACTCACCACATGGGAACAGCTCAGCACACCGAACACCACTGCCTTAATGAACTCCATCCACTCAGGAGCACCCACTGACCGATGCCCCCACCGACTCTTCAATCTTGGAGGCGATGCGATCAGCCACCAGCTAACAACCATCCTCAATGCCTACATTGCCACAGCCACCTATCCCGGTGCCTGGAAACACACAAAGGTCAGACCCTCCTCAAGAAACCTCAGCAGACCCCATCGGTCTCCAGAACTAAGACCCATTCGTGCTACTCCCATTCCCCACCAAAGTCCTCGAAAAGGCCATAAACCTCCAACTCACTGATCACCTGGAAAGAAACAAACTGCTAAACCATTCCCAATCAGAATTCAGAGTCAACCAAAGCACAGGGATGGCCCTGATTGCCATGACTGACGGCATCTGCACCCTACTCGAAATAGGAGAATCAGCCGCCCTGATCCTTCTCGACCTCTCCGCTGCTTTCACCACCACCTCCCATCTCCCACCACACACTCATCAGACGACTGCACCAGATCAGAATCAAAGACAATGCTTTCAGATGGATGGCATCATTCCTCACAGGGCACACCCAGAGAATCCGCCTCCCTCCCTTCACCTCACATCCCAAGAATACCAGCTGTGGCATCCCTCAAGGCTCATCCCTCAGTCCAACCCTCTTCATCATCTACACATCGCAACTAGCAGACATCATCAAAATCCACGACATCAACATCATCTCCTATGCTGACAACACCCAACTTGTCATATCGCTCTCAGCTGACCCCACAACTATGAAGACCAGCTTCCACAACTGCATGAAGAACGTCTAAGCCTGGTTGAAGGACAACTGCCTAAAGCTCAACTCTGACAAAACCGAAGTGATGATGTTCAGCAGCCACACCTGCCTCTAGAACGACATCTGGTGGCCATCGGACCTCGGACCCACCCCACACCAGAAGACCACCCCTGCAACCTCGGCATGATCCTGGGCAGACAACTCTCCATGAAATGACAGGTCAACGCCATCTCCTCAGCCTGCTTCCACACTCTCCGCATGCTCCTCAGACTCCTCAAATGGCTCTCCATCAGCACTAGAAAAACAGTAACGCAGGCCCTCATTACCAGCCGTCTGGACTGCGGCAATGCACTATATGCAGGCACCACCAGTGAACTCATGAGAAGACTCCAGACTATACAAAATGCAGCAGCCAGGCTGAGTCTCAACCTATACAAAAGGAACCATATCCCCCAGCACCTGCGAAACCTCCACGGGCTCCCCATCTAAAAAAGATGCCAGCTCAAACTTTAAAAAAAAATTTTTTTTTATTAAAAATCCACAGTATTGAAAAACAGTATTAAACCATTACATACAAAATCATAAATCAAAATCCAATGATACATACATACATTCCGTTCTGTAAAAGAGACTAATCAAGAGATCAAATGATCAATCATAGAGCCCCATATTTGCAAACCCAGCACTCGCTTTCTTGAACCTTTGACCGAATACAGACTAAATTCTAAGTTGAATATATTGTAAAACCTCGCACGCCACATTTCAAAGGAGGGAGCCTCTGGGTGAAGGCATGTGGATGCGATACATAACCGTGCTACCCCCATAGGAACAAAAATAAGATACCTATGTTTATACAACGCTGACCCGTGCGACAACTCCTCCCCTATACCCAATAACATGATGGGGGCCGAAATCTCTACAGCCACTCCGGTGACCTCAGACAAAAACCTATCAATATGCTGTAAATACACAGCCAGATGAGTACATGAATAAAAAATATGTAAAGTATCGGCATCATCTGCACCGAAGCGGTAGCATTTCCCATCATACAAACCCCCCATTTCTTCATCTTTGCAGGTGTATGATATAAATTGAATATTGTTTTATAATGCTGTGTTTTTAAGTTTGCAGCCATAAAGATTTTTCCTGGCAGATCAATCGAATCCTCTAAGAACACACCTTGCTCTGCTAGGGAGTTCCCCCACTTAAGATTGTGTTTTCAAGATCGTCAGTTTTAAAAACTTGTAATATTTAATAGAGAACCCCAATCCTTTCCTGAGATCTGATAGCTTCAACTATCTTATGTGGTTTTAACGTCGAGACACATTTATTTAGGAAATCACGTATCTGCAGGTATTTAAAAAATTGGCTTTTAGGAAGGTGATACTTATCCGCTAGCTCAGTGAAGGACAAATACAGCCCCCCTACCCCCGTGAACTGTCCCAATTGTGTGATACCGGAGAATCTCCATTTCCCAGCCACATAGTCGTGGAATATCGATGGGAGAATCCCTACAGCCGATAAAGGAGTGTAAAATGAGAGCCCCTCTATTTGCAGGTTCTTTCGAACTGTCTTCCAAACCTTATAGACTGCCCCCAAAATCTTAAAACGTGTTCTTTTATAGTAGCTACCATCAATTCTTTGAAACAAACAATTTTTAGCCTCAGTTCCAAGCACCATCTGATATATTGATGGGGCCTCAGCAGGATTATCAACTTCTTCTCCAGTTAACAAAAGTCGGATATTAGCTAAGATGCAAGCATAGTAATATACCGCAAAATCAGGAACTGACCATCCCCCTCTGTCTCTGGGTAAAGTCATGAATCGTGCCGCTCTACGGGGTTTCCCCGGAGCCCACAGAAATCTAGAGCACAAAGATTGTAGATGTTGTAACTGCAAGTGAGATATTTCCAAAGGTACTGATCTAAAAAAGTACAGGATTTTCGGCAGGATATTCATTTTAAGAACATTGGCTCTCCTAACCAAAGACAGATGAAGACATTGCCATCTCTCAAGAGCCTGTTTGATATTTCCAATGATAACCCCCCAATTAACATCAACCAGGTCTTTCAAACAGACTCGTATCCGGATACCCAAATAAATAACCTCCTTAACAACTCTAGGATCATTATTAGTAATTTGGTTAGTACAAAGAATCTGAGACTTGGACGTATTGAGTTTATATCCGGCCATACGACCGAATTTATATGCAAGATGTTCTATTTCAGGTAGCGCCATCACGGTATCAGATGTTACTATGGCAATATCATTCGCATACGCGAATACACAAAACTGATCTTGCCCAACCATAAACGGTTTTATCCTAGCGCTCCGCTCAAGCATATCCAGGAAAGGATTGATATAAAGCGCAAACAAGAGCGGAGAGCATGGACAGCCCTGACGTGTACCTCTAGTAATCTGAACTAGATGTTAAACCCATAGAACAAATCCGAGCCACAGGAGAGCGATATAATACCTGCAGAACCTGGATATACCCCTGAGGAAAGCCCATCATAAGTAGAATTCCCCAAAGAAAATTTCACGAAACGTGGTCAAACGCCTTCTTGGCATCGAGCAACACTATTCCTACATCTCTAGCCTCCACTTGAACAATATCAAGTATAGTAATAACTCTGGCTATGTGGTTCACTGTCCCCCTTCCAGGGATAAACCGGTGTTGTCTAAGTGAAACTAGAGGGGATATGACTTTAGCTAGTCTATTCGCGAGAATTTTCACATAAATCTTCCCGTCACAGTTTGTAAGTGAAATTGGACGATAGGACCCCGGAAGTTCCGATGGCTTGCCCTTCTTTTTAAAAACAACAATGGTAGCGTCATCCCATGACTGAGGTGCCTCACCCGTTTGAGCGGCATGGCAAACAGCCCAAAAATCCATTTTAAGTTCCTGAAAAAAAATCCGATAGAGGTCAGATGGGAGCTTATCTGGACCCGAAGCTTTCCCCCGCGTCATGCCATTAACAGCCTGTTCCAGCTCCTCCATTGATATAGGGCTATCTAGTACACCTATTTCTTCATAAGCTAGGCGCTGAAATTGTACATCCAACAGCCCGAAATCAACGGTGTCAGATTCTCCGTCTAGTTCTGTATAAAGCTCTTGATAAAAGCTATGAAAAATCTCTAGAATCTCTTGAGGATCATGAACCATGCTGCCAGACGCGTTCATCATGCCTTCTATTCTTTGTGAAGCTTCTTTGCAATGAAGCCTTTGCGCTAAACAGCGCCCAGTCGCCTCCCCATATTCGTAACAGTCTTTCTTAAAGAGCTGATATTTTAATGGCAATTTCTTTACTCCATGTCAGGGGGGAGGCAAGATGGCGTCCGCAAGTTCGGACGTGTGAGCTGGTCGCTCCTGGGTTGCCCTGCATCCACGCTGCTCTTGGCCTTTTCTGTATCCGAAAGTTGATGAAATGCAGAAGAAGTGCTGTTGAAACATTAACAGGGTGCTTTACTCAAAAATTTAAAAACTTACGGTTGCACCAGAGTTCTGGCATCTCGGTAGGCGCTTCAGGTTGGGTTGGGAATACAGCGCTGATCGCAATGCTGGATCTGACCCCCTGCTGCAACGAACTTCACTTTCCCGGCATTGCTGCTGAGGAGTGCTGGTGAGTCGGTGAGAGGAAACGCAACGCAGGCAAGCGTGAGGCATGAGAAGCTTCGGAAAGGTTTGTGTGCGCAAGCTTGTTAGAGGACTCAAACACTGCACGCGTTGGCTTCAGGGTGGACCTTGCGGTATGCTGATTACGGCGGCTGCAACAGTATCAGCGGGACTGTGCCGATTTCAGAGGAGCTATTGGAGGATTCTGCGTTATCGTCGTTGGGGCACGCTCACTGCATTTACAGTCTACGGTTGCCGGAAAAGCTCGGCAGTTCTGGGGATGCCTCCCAAGACAGCGAGAGGGAGAGTTAGCCCCCTGGCTGAGTCGACCGGTGCTGGTGCTGCAGTAGTGAGCAGAAGAAACTCTGTAAACTCGAGTCTCTGTAGCAAAATAAACAAGGTGGATACTATGTTACCAGTTACAGCTGCTGAGAAAAAGGACTCCGGTAAGCGCACTGTTCCTCTTCTGTTTTCGGGGGTGAAGGAAAGGAAGAAGGCTTCACAACTTCCTCAAATAGAGCCTGCAGGGACACAGGACATGAAAGATTCTGATATCACTGAGGAGCAACAAGCAGAGAAAGTAGACGCTATTGATGGCAATGAGGGTCAAGCGGATAGGGCACTATCTGTACTACCTAGTTCTGATATAGGCGCTATAGGGGGGCTTACCCACTCTACTAGCGTGTCAAGTATATTTTCTCTGGAAAGAGGGATAAAGGTAAATACAGTAAATTCAGTGAAGGAAAAAGCGCTGAATATAGGTAACTCAGAGATGGAGATAAAAAGGGGTTCACAGAGGCTAAAATCACCTCGGAAAGAAACAGACTCTGGTGATCACTTTTTTTCTCTCTCGGACCACTCTGACTCCTCCAGTAACGAGCTAGAGTTAGGCTCAAAAACTCAATTTGAACCACCTGGGGCCGGTGGCAGCGACCTCAGCAGTATACAGCTGGAGGATACAGGAGGGGATACATCGGAAGATAGTCCTCGCACAGTAAGAAAGAAACAAGATTTTGGAGAGGGTCCCGAACTGCTAGATAGTGGCAATAGTGGCAATGCTCTGCAGTGGGACTATTCCTTTACAACTGATACTGGTATGGGCGCTGAGGTAGCTAAAGGAGACACATCAAGTCCACCGGAAGAGATATCACTTGCTCTGATCTACCAAACTTTAATGACTCATAGGGAGGAGACACGGTCAGAGGGTACAGAGCTCCTGTCGTAAGCTTCAGAACTCGGTGCACCGCATTGCCAAAACCTGCACGGAGTTTACCACTAGATTTAGCGAAGCCGAGGCACGGATTTCCTCATTAGAAGACGAACTTGTAGCACAGAAGGCTATTACGGAATCTCCGCGATCTTTAGAAGAGGACACCCAGTGGAAACTAAAGGACCTAGAAAATCGTTCCCGTAGAAATAATCTTAGAGTACTGCAGGTCCCGGAAGGCGTGGAGGGGCAAGATCCTCGCAAGTTCATCATTGAATTATTCACTGAAGCCTTTCCTGAACTATCTCAATGGGACTGGCACAGAGAAGTGCAGAGGGGCGCACCGCGTCTCCTTTTCTATCCGTCCTAGTCCCGGTCAAGGAACAACCAGACCCAGAGCAATTTTAATATCCCTCAATAACTTTTTGGCACGGGAAGCGGTGTATCGAATTGGCTCGCCCTGATAGAAAGAGGGCTGGGAAAGGGCTGGAGTTTTTGTGCGCCCCGACTATTGTCACTATACTGTAGAAAAGCACTGGCAGCTTCGGCAGCTCATTTCTTCATTTCAGGCGAAGGGGGCTCAAGCTTTTTTACTTAATTCTGCGAAGCTGAAAGTACTATATAAGGATCACACCAGATTTTTTGATTCTGCGGTTCAAGCCAAAGAGTACTTTCAATCTTTGTAATATCCAATAAGCAGTCTTGGAGTTATTTGGTGAAAATTGAGGAATTTTATTTTCTCTATGATTAGAAATTGATGGGATTGTTATGTTAGCTGGTATGCTCTAATTCCTTGTTCGTTTTTTCTTTTTTTTTCTCTATCTTAAGTCTTATAGCACTTTGGGGTTATTTATTTGTGTCTAAGAAAATTTGTTATAGCACTGGAAATTAACAAGAGCTATGTGCCATGAAGAATTGATCTTTTTTTTCCTTTTTTTTTTCTTACTTTTTGGCAGGTTTCTAGCACATAAGAATTTATATGGGTGTGGCGGGCGTCACCCGGGTGGCGGGAGCTTGTCATCACTGGGAACTTGGTTCCTATTGCCTCATTGAGGGGTCAGGGTGGGGGTAGGGGTGGGGGGCAGAGGGAGGGGGTCTGGGGTGTTGGGTGGGATCAGGGTTCAGGCTTTGGGGGAGGTAATTGGGGGTAAAAAGGAAAATAATCCACAGTATTGTTAAGTTAGTGAAATATAGTGATGTTATTAGATGCTACTCAAGAGAATTAAGCAAGGGATGGTACCCTTTTATACCTTATGGTTAATCTAGGGCTCCGAATATGTTCGTTTAATGTCTGTGGGCTTAATAATTATAATAAAAGGCAAAGAGTTGCTGTTGAGCTTAGGGTGATTCATCCAGATCTGGTATGTATTCAGGAGACTCACATACCGTGGGGAAAACGCAAGGTTCTATTGGAGCTGGGGTTTGCAGTTCTAGCCACTTCACAGCAGACAACTATGATTCGGGGAGTGGCTGTGTTGGCTAAATCAACTATACAAACTTCTGGACGTTCAGCTTTAGACAGCCAAGGGCGATGGGCAATTTTGGAATGCATTTCAGGGGGCTCTAGATTTACGGTATGTACATTATATGGTTCTAATCTGGACGAAACCCCTGTACTTGAACATCTAAATCTTGAATTGGCATCATGGCCCTCACCTCTTGTGTTATGCTGGGATTTTAATATCAATCTGGTACAGGGCGAATTGCAAGCAGGTATTAAGAGTTATTGGGGTAGGAAACCTAGGGTGTTTAAGTCTCTATATCACTTAATGTTGGATCATGGTTTAGTTGATGTCTGGGGTGTGCCTAAAGCACCTAACTCTGGCTATACATTTTATTCTCATCCTCATGGTAAGCTAGTGCGCCTTGATTATTTCTTTATCTCGCCTCATTATTGACAGATGCCCAAATACAGGTTTTCCCCGAATAACCTCTTGATCATGCTCCAGTTGTCTTGGATATCCCAGCGTTGGGTATCAATTTTGCACCAAGGGATTTACTTTCGACAGAAAACTCCTTCTTGACAATGTTTTTATTGAGTACATGAGAAATTGGGTTAGGGATTTTTTTAAAAACAATCGTTTCTCTACAAACTATGGGAATGTATGGGATGCTTTTAAGGCTTGTTTTAGAGGGGAGGTGCTGAGCTTTGGATTACATCAGCAGAAACAGGCCAAGCGTATAGTTCAGGAGCTATATGATAAGTTGAAACTTGCAGAAGAAAACCTAACACGTGGGATTCTTTCTGGAAGTAATATCATTGAGTTGCAAACGGAAGTGGCTAGATGTACAGCTCAAACTTCTGACGCAAGACTACAAAGCCCTCCGCAAGCAAGGACCTGCATACACAAACCACCCCCCTGAACTTCTACGAATCATCCAGAAACCTCCAATTAGCCTTCACACAGACACTGCACATTTGCTGATACCACACCGGAGGACACGCCTTCCCCGACCTTGCCGCCAAGCAGGTAAAATAAAGGTACAGTCTGATTGCATATTACTAACCCACATTTTATGTTAAACCTATATCTTTTTGCACATTTTGGGGCAGCATATGCTATACTGAGCATAATGCAACTTTAACCCCTTAAGTGCGCCCGTCGGCCAACGGCCGTCGCGAGCACTACCTCGGTAGTGCTGCGCATGTCCGTTGGCCGACGCGGCCCCGCCCACATAATGGAACGCCCCGCACTGCGGCGAAATTATTGCCGCGGTAAACGGGTTAAAATAATAATGACTTATGTATTTCACAGCGCTTTCTAGCACAGGCTGGAAGCTCCCAGTACTAAAAATACACAACACCGTAAACCACAGGAGCTACCTGTAGACCCAAAAGGCCCAGGGTATGAACTATTCAAATGTAACATTGTCCTATTAGGTATCATTGGAGATCATAATTAATGCAATACCAAATAATGTATTTGACAACGACACAAGTCAAAAAGAATATGACCAAATAAATAAACTTATACAAAGGTATAATCCATATTAATTGTAACTGAATGCAGCATATGTATTTTTAAAAAGCAGAAGTGACATGAGTGCTCAGTGTATTGTGAACATGTGGTTTGTGGAAATGACAAAAATACAAATACATTAAGTCCAAAAAATGGCACATAGAACCCAGTAAGATGTACAGATTCCAAAGTAATGAAGAAATCAAAGCCCCCATCTTAAACACATAGATTACTGCACATAAAGGCCATTACATGAAAGTCTCCTTCAGCCGGAGGGTTGTTGATGCCATTTTGTACTAATTCGGGGTCATCATCAGGACAAAGGCAAAAAAGACTAGGCACAATCAATCTGAGAAGCTGCAACCATGTGATTTTCAAGTAACTTGGGTGTGTGTGACCTCTGAAACTTATCATGTCATACATTTGATGATTGATTGATTGATTGACTGATGGAATCCTTGGGTCTAATCATATTCTTCCATTGATACAGCTTCTTTGATTGATTGTGCTTAGTCACCTTCAATGATCCCCGGGCTCAGTTAGTCTCTTTGCAGTAAAGATACCCTCCATATTTCCAAAGTCTTCCTCTTTGAAAGTACATACACTGGGTGTATAAGTGTCTGAATGGATGATTTAGTAGGTGCGTGACTGACTATATAAGTGAGTGATTAAACGTGTCTTACTGAATGCATGGGTTAGTGAGTAAACTGTGTAAATGTCTGTATCATTCTGTCAGTTGGTTAGTAAGCAGCTGCATGGGTTGGTGAGTAGCTACATGAGTGTCTATATGGGTTATTGATTGGTTGTCTGAGTATCTGGATGGGTGCCTGTGTGTCTGAGTGGGTGGGTGGGGGGTGTGTGACTCTGTGCATAGATGTGTGAGTGGGTGATTCACTGGGTGTATGGGTTCAAGAGTGCATCTGTGAAGGACTGTATGGGTGGGTGAGTGTGTGTATGGGTGTGTTTGTGAGTGAATGGATGTCTCAGTGTTGCATGTGTGAGTAACTACATATGTGAAAGGCAGTATATGTGAGTTTTGGAGTATATAAATAACTATATGTGAGAGTGAGTGATTGTGAGAGTGGCTGTATGGATGAGTGTGTGCTTGTATCAGTGATTGTATAAGAGAGTAAGTATGTGTTAGTACCTGTATGAATAAGTGAGGTGGTGTGTGTATGACTGTATAGGTGAGTAAATGGGAGTGTGATTGATTCTTTGCATGACTGACTAGGTGTGTGAGCAACTCTATGGATGAGTGGTGGTGTGTTAGTGTCTGTATAGGTGTATGAGTGCATATGATAATGCTGTATTGATGTGTGACTGCATGTATGAGTGACTGTATGGGTGAATGAGTGGATGTGTGTGTAGACCTAGGAGTCAGTGAGTGGGTATGTAGTAACTGGTATTGGTGTGTCTATGGTTTCGAAAATGTATCAAAGGTTATATTAGGGTGTGAGGAGGTGCATCAGATTATCATGTGGATGATGTCATCAGTGATGTCATTTGCGATGTCATCAGTGATGTCATCAGTGATGTCACTTACCATGTCATGAATGATGTAATATGTGACGTCATCAGCAGTGCATTGCGGGGGCGCGAGATATAGTTAGCTCAACTAGCTACAATGGTGAATTTCTCTGGTTTTGTATGAGTGAAATGTCCAACTAACTATAACGTCCACGAAACCTGTGTTTTTTTCACTGAATTTCAAAGGTTTTTTAAATGCTAATTTCTGACTATAACATCCCTGAAACCTATGGTTTTTTCAGTGAATTTCAAAGGTTTTTTAAATGCTAATTACTAACTATAACGTCCCTGAAACCTATGTTTTTTTCAGTGAATTTCTAAGGTTTTTTAAATGCTAATATCTAACTATGCCTATAGAGGTAGGACATGTGCAGAAAGAGGAAGAAAGGCGCAGAAAGAAGCAAGAGAAATGCAGAAAGAGGCAACAGAAGTCCAGAAAGACAAA
Organism: Calotriton arnoldi; assembly: GCA_963921515.1. Classification (NCBI taxonomy): domain Eukaryota; kingdom Metazoa; phylum Chordata; class Amphibia; order Caudata; family Salamandridae; genus Calotriton; species Calotriton arnoldi. Next base: position 2,389,650 of record CAWUFW010001420.1, on the reverse strand, counting down.
GAAAGGTGCAGAAAGAAGTAAGAGATATGCAGAAAGAACCAACAGAGGTGCAGAAAGAGGCTTTGTTGCAAAGTCACCCTGCACCCTCAACTTTTGCTGACGGGTACTGGTGGTAACTGACTCTGACTAACCAGGCCTAGAGCCAGTGCTATGCTAAAAGACACCTAGAATACAGTGAAAACACCTACACACAATAGGGAACACTATGGGTTGGGGTACCCCTGTGATTGGCATGACCTCCCTGTAAGGCCCTAGTACATAATAGGGCATGGGGGTTAAAACTACCTCTAAGTCAGAGGTGCAGAAAGATGCTTCTTTAACTAGTAGTTGCATTTGCAGAGTGGTAGAGAAAGGATGCTGGGCGTCCGACCAGCGCTCAGGAATTCCGCTGCGTAGGACTTACAGGAGGTACCAGGAGGGCTTCTTGGCCCCCAAAGTCCCTCAGGAGTAAAGTGGACTTCATCCCCCATCTCGTAGCCCGCCATGAGGCGCGTTTGCAGGGTTCACAGAGGCTAAAATCACCTCATAAAGAAACAGACTCTGGTGATCACTTTTTTTCTCTCTCGGACCACTCTGACTCCTCCAGTAACGAGCTAGAGTTAGGCTCAAAAACTCAATTTGAACCACCTGGGGCCAGTGGCAACGACCTCAGCAGTATACAGCTGGAGGATACAGGAGGGGATACATCGGAAGATAGTCCTCGCACAGTAAGAAAGAAACAAGATTTTAGAGAGGGTCCCGAACTGCTAGATAGTGGCAATAGTGGCAATGCTCTGCAGTGGGACTATTCCTTTACAACTGATACTGGTATGGGCGCTGAGGTAGCTAAAGGAGACACATCAAGTCCACCGGAAGAGATATCACTTGCTCTGATCTACCAAACTTTAATGACTCATAGGGAGGAGACACGGTCAGAGGGTCAGAGGGTACAGAGCTCCTGTCGTAAGCTTCAGAACTCGGTGCGCCGCATTGCCAAAACCTGCACGGAGTTTACCACTAGATTTAGCGAAGCCGAGGCACGGATTTCCTCATTAGAAGACGAACTTGTAGCACAGAAGGCTATTACAGAATCTCTGCGATCTTTAAAAGAGGACACCCAGTGGAAACTAAAGGACCTAGAAAATCGTTCCCGTAGAAATAATCTTAGAGTACTGCAGGTCCCGGAAGGCGTGGAGGGGCAAGATCCTCGCAAGTTCATCATTGAATTATTCACTGAAGCCTTTCCTGAACTATCTCAATGGGACTGGCACAGAGAAGTGCAGAGGGCGCACCGCTTCCCCTTTTCTATCCGTCCTAGTCCCGGTCAAGGAACAACCAGACCCAGAGCAATTTTAATATCCCTCAATAACTTTTTGGCACGGGAAGCGGTGTACGAATTGGCTCGCCCTGATAGAAAGAGGGCTGGGAAAGGGCTGGAGTTTTTTGAGCGCCCCGACTATTGTCACTATACTGTAGAAAAGCACTGGCAGCTTCGGCAGCTCATTTCTTCATTTCAGGCGAAGGGGGCTCAAGCTTTTTTACTTAACCCTGCGAAGCTGAAAGTACTATATAAGGATCACACCAGATTTTTTGTTTCTGAGGTTCAAGCCAAAGAGTACTTACAATCTTTGTAATATCCAATAAGCAGTCTTGGAGTTATTTGGTGAAAATTGAGGAATTTTATTTTCTCTAGGATTAGAAATTGATGGGATTGTTATGTTAGCTGGTATGCTCTAATTCCTTGTTCGTTTTTTCTTTTTTTTTCTCTATCTTAAGTCTTATAGCACTTTGGGGTTATTTATTTGTGTCTAAGAAAATTTGTTATAGCACTGGAAATTAACAAGAGCTATGTGCCATGAAGAATTGATATTTTTTTTCCTTTTTTTTTCTTACTTTTTGGCAGGTTTCTAGCACATAAGAATTTATATGGGTGTGGCGGGGTCACCCGGGTGGCGGGAGCTTGTCATCACTGGGAACTTGGTTCCTATTGCCTCATTGAGGGGTCAGGGTGGGGGTAGGGGTGGGGGGCAGAGGGAGGGGGGGTCTGGGGTGTTGGGTGGGATCAGGGTTCAGGTTTTGGGGGGGAGGTAATTGGGGGTAAAAAAAGGAAAATAATCCACAGTATTGTTAAGTTAGTGAAATATAGTGATGTTATTAGATGCTACTCAAGAGAATTAAGCAAGGGATGGTACCCTTTTATACCTTATGGTTAATCTAAGGCTCCGAATATGTTCGTTTAATGTCTGTAAGCTTAATAATTATAATAAAAGCCAAAGAGTTGCTGTTGAGCTTAGGGTGATTCATCCAGATCTGGTATGTATTCAGGAGACTCACATACCGTGGGGAAAACGCAAGGTTCTATTGGAGCTGGGGTTTGCAGTTCTAGCCACTTCACAGCAGACAACTATGATTCGGGGAGTGGCTGTGTTGGCTAAATCACTATACAAACTTCTGGAAGTTTAGCTTTAGACAGCCAAGGGCGATGGGCAATTTTGGAATGCATTTCAGGGGGCTCTAGATTTACGGTATGTACATTATATGGTTCTAATCTGGACGAAACCCCTGTACTTGAACATCTAAATCTTGAATTGGCATCATGGCCCTCACCTCTTGTGTTATGCTGGGATTTTAATATCAATCTGGTACAGGGCGAATTGCAAGCAGGTATTCAGAGTTATTGGGGTAGGAAACCTAGGGTGTTTAAGTCTCTATATCACTTAATGTTGGATCATGGTTTAGTTGATGTCTGGGGTGTGCTTAAAGCCCCTAACTCTGGCTATACATTTTATTCTCATCCTCATGGTAAGCTAGTGCGCCTTGATTATTTCTTTATCTCGCCTCTATTATTGACAGATGCCCAAATACAGGTTTTCCCCCGAATAACCTCTGATCATGCTCCAGTTGTCTTGGATATCCCAGCGTTGGGTTTCAATTTTGCACCAAGGGGATTTACTTTCGACAGAAAACTCCTTCTTGACAATGTTTTTATTGAGTACATGAGAAATTGGGTTAGGGATTTTTTTCAAAACAATCGTTTCTCTACAAACTACGGGAATGTATGGGATGCTTTTAAGGCTTGTTTTAGAGGGGAGGTGCTGAGCTTTGGATTACATCAGCAGAAACAGGCCAAGCGTATAGTTCAGGAGCTATATGATAAGTTGAAACTTGCAGAAGAAAACCTAACACGTGGGATTCTTTCTGGAAGTAATATCATTGAGTTGCAAACGGAAGTGGCTAGATGTACAGCTCAAACTTCTGACGCAAGACTACAAAGCCCTCCGCAAGCAAGGACCTGCATACACAAACCACCCCCCTGAACTTCTACGAATCATCCAGAAACCTCCAATTAGCCTTCGCACAGACACTGCACATTCGCTGATACCACACCGGAGGACACGCCTTCCCCGACCTTGCCGCCAAGCAGGTAAAATAAAGGTACAGTCTGATTGCATATTACTAACCCACATTTTATGTTAAACCTATATCTTTTTGCACATTTTGGGGCAGCATATGCTATACTGATCATAATGCAACTTTAACCCCTTAAGTGCGCCCGTCGGCCAACGGCCGTCGCGAGCACTACCTCGGTAGTGCTGCGCACGTCCGTTGGCCGATGCGGCCCCACCCACATAATGGAACGCCCCGCACTGCGGCGAAATTATCGCTGCGGTAAACGGGTTAAAATAATAATGACTTATGTATTTCACAGCGCTTTCTAGCACAGGCTGGAAGCTCCCAGTACTAAAAATACACAACACCGTAAACCACAGGAGCTACCTGTAGACCCAAAAGGCCCAGGGTATGAACTATTCAAATGTAACATTGTCCTATTAGGTATCATTGGAGATCATAATTAATGCAATACCAAATAATGTATTTGACAATGACACAAGTCAAAAAGAATATGACCAAATAAATAAACTTATACAAAGGTATAATCCATATTAATTGTAACTGAATGCAGCATATGTATTTTTAAAAGCAGAAGTGACATGAGTGCTCAGTGTATTGTGAACATGTGGTTTGTGGAAATGACAAAAATACAAATACATTAAGTCCAAAAAATGGCACATAGAACCCAGTAAGATGTACAGATTCCAAAGTAATGAAGAAATCAAAGCCCCCATTTTAAACACATAGATTACTGCACATAAAGGCCATTACATGAAAGTCTCCTTCAGCCGGAGGGTTGTTGATGCCATTTTGTACTAATTCGGGGTCATCATCAGGACAAAGGCAAAAAAGACTGAGCACAATCAATCAGATAAGCTGCAACCAAGTGATTTTCAAGTAACTTGGGTGTGTGTGACCTCTGAAACTTATCATGTCATACATTTGATGATTGATTGACTGATGGAATCCTTGGGTCTAATCATATTCTTCCATTGATACATCTTCTTTGATTGATTGTGCTTAGTCACCTTCAATGATCCCCGGGCTCAGTTAGTCTCTTTGCAGTAAAGATACCCTCCATATTTCCAAAGTCTTCCTCTCTTTGAAAGTACATACACTGGGTGTATAAGTGTCTGAATGGATGATTTAGTAGGTGCGTGACTGACTATATAAGTGAGTGATTAAACGTGTCTTACTGAATGCATGGGTTAGTGAGTAAACTGTGTAAATGTCTGTATCATTCTGTCAGTTGGTTAGTAAGCAGCTGCATGGGTTGGTGAGTAGCTACATGAGTGTCTATATGGGTTATTGATTGGTTGTCTGAGTATCTGGATGGGTGCCTGTGTGTCTGAGTGGGTGGGTGGGGGGTGTGTGACTCTGTGCATAGATGTGTGAGTGGGTGATTCACTGGGTGTATGGGTTCAAGAGTGCATCTGTGAAGGACTGTATGGGTGGGTGAGTGTGTGTATGGGTGTGTTTGTGAGTGAATGGATTTCTCAGTGTTGCATGTGTGAGTAACTACATATGTGAAAGGCAGTATATGTGAGTCTTGGAGTATATAAATAACTATATGTGAGAGTGAGTGATTGTGAGAGTGGCTGTATGGATGAGTGTGTGCTAGTATCAGTGATTGTATAAGAGAGTAAGTATGTGTGAGTACCTGTATGAATAAGTGAGGCGGTGTGTGTATGACTGTATGGGTGAGTAAATGGGAGTGTGATTGATTCTTTGCATGACTGACTAGGTGTGTGAGTAACTCTATGGATGAGTGGTGGTGTGTGAGTGTCTGTATAGGTGTATGAGTGCATATGATAATGCTGTATTGATGTGTGACTGCATGTATGAGTGACTGTATGGGTGAATGAGTGGATGTGTGTGTAGACCTAGGAGTCAGTGAGTGGGTATGTAGTAACTGGTATTGGTGTGTCTATGGTTTCGAAAATGTATCAAAGGTTATATTAGGGTGTGAGGAGGTGCATCAGATTATCATGTGGATGATGTCATCAGTGATGTCATTTGCGATGTCATCAGTGATGTCATCAGTGATGTCACTTACCATGTCATGAATGATGTAATATGTGACGTCATCAGCAGTGCATTGCGGGGGCGCGAGATATAGTTAGCTCAACTAGCTACAATGGTGAATTTCTCTGGTTTTGTATGAGTGAAATGTCCAACTAACTATAACGTCCACGAAACCTGTGTTTTTTTCACTGAATTTCAAACGTTTTTTAAATGCTAATTTCTGACTATAACATCCCTGAAACCTATGGTTTTTTCAGTGAATTTCAAAGGTTTTTTAAATGCTAATTACTAACCCTGGGCAAAGTGCTACGCTACGCTCGCGTAGTTTGCGAAGTTGACGCTACTTCGCACAACGCGAATTGCACGTAGCACAGTGCAAACACGCGTAGCGTAGCGTAGCGTAGTGCCGCGGTAATTTTTTGCTTGCTCGCGGTCCTCAACGTCAAGTTGGCGACCTCGAGCAAGCAAAATGACATCCCGGCGAGACTTTTTCTCGCTTCGCGATCAGCAACATCAAGTTGCCGATCGCGAGCGTGGAAAATAAACCTCCCGGCGAGATTCTCAACGCGGGGAGGTCAGGTTTCTCATTGCCAGTGGTCGCGTATGCTCGCGACCGCTCGCGATGAGAAACTACCAGTCCGCGTTGAGAAAGCTGCCGCTCGAGTAAAAATCTACTCGAGCGGCAGTAAAAGACAGCTCGCACTGTGCAAGTTGCCGTTTTCAATGATTGCACAGTGCGGACAAGCATCCGGCACTGTGCAATCATTGCGAACAGTGCGCTACGCAGTTCGCGTAGTGCTACGCGAAGCTTGCGTAGTGCGAACTGCACTTTGCGTAGCTTCGCGAAGCATTACTTCGCGAACTACGCCCAGCCTTACTAATTACTAACTATAACGTCCCTGAAACCTATGTTTTTTTCAGTGAATTTCTAAGGTTTTTTAAATGCTAATATCTAACTATGCCTATAGAGGTAGGACATGTGCAGAAAGAGGAAGAAAGGCGCAGAAAGAAGCAAGAGAAATGCAGAAAGAGGCAACAGAAGTCCAGAAAGACAAAGAAAGGTGCAGAAAGAAGTAAGAGATATGCAGAAAGAACCAACAGAGGTGCAGAAAGAGGCTTTGTTGCAAAGTCATCCTGCACCCTCAACTTTTTGCTGACGGGTACTGGTGGTAACTGACTCTGACTAACCAGGCCTAGAGCCAGTGCTATGCTAAAAGACACCTAGAATACAGTGAAAACACCTACACACAATAGGGAACACTATGGGTTGGGGTACCCCTGTGATTGGCATGACCTCCCCTGTAAGGCCCTAGTACATAATAGGGCATGGGGGTTAAAACTACCTCTAAGTCAGAGGTGCAGAAAGATGCTTCTTTAACTAGTAGTTGCATTTGCAGAGTGGTAGAGAAAGGATGCTGGGCCTCCAACCAGCGCTCAGGAATTCCGCTGCGTAGGACTTACAGGAGGTACCAGGAGGGCTTCTTGGCCCCCAAAGTCCCTCAGGAGTAAAGTGGACTTCATCCCCCATCTCGTAGCCCGCCATGAGGCGCGTTTGCAGAGTGGTGGAGAAAGGGGGTGTGGCCTCCCAAGATGTCTTAGCAATCCTACTGTGTGGGACTTACTGGAGGTAACAAGAGGGGTAGTTGGCCACCAAGGACATCCTTGGGGGCCAACTACCCCTCCTATTAGCTCCAGTAAGTACCACACAGCAGGACTGCGAAGTTCTCATAACAGGCCACGCCCCCTTTGTCCACCACTCTGCAAACGCCCTCCCTGGCACGCTCTTGGATGGGGTTTGAAGTCCCCTTCACTGCTGGGGGTCCTTTAGGGGCCAACTAGCCTACCTCGTACCTCCAGTAAGCCCCACACAGTGGAATTGTTGAGAGGTGGACACAGGCCACGCCCCCTTTCTCCACCACTCTGCAAACGCGCCCCCTGGCACGTTCTAAGTTGGGGGATTAAGTCCCCTTTCCTCCTGAGGGTCCCTGTGGACCAACTAGCCCTCCTGTTACCTCCAGTAAGCCTCATACAGTGTGATTGCTGAGAGTGGTCTAAGGCCACGCCCCCTTTTTACATTACTCTGCAAACGGGCCTCCTGGTGCCTCTGCTGCTCGGGGATGAAGTCCACTTGTGAACTGAGGTCCTCAGGACACAAGAGGACCTCATCGCCCCACCAGCAATACGGCAAGAGGCGCATTTGCAGAGTGGTGTAAAAAGGGGCATGGCCTTGGACCACCTCTCAGCAATCCCACTGTGTGGGGCTTACTGGAGGTACCTGGTGGGCTAGTTGGCCCCCAGGGACCCTCAGGAATAAAGGGGACTTAATCCCCCAACATAGAACGTTCCAGGGGTGCGTTTGCAGAGTCATGCAGTTAGGGGGCAGGGCCTCCGGTGAGCTGCCAGTTTCTTTTGTATTTATTTTTTTATTTTATTTTATGGGAGGGGTGCCACTTGGCCCCCCTTCCCTGGGCCACTTTTGGCCCTGGGGACCCCATCCCCCAGGGCCTGGCAAGCTTTTACTAATTTTTTTAAAAATGTGGGTGGGTGGCCGCGTGGCCCCCCTCCTGAGACCAATTATGGCTCCGGGAACCCCATCCCCTGGGGCCTGGCCAGTCTTGTTGGTATTTTTGGAGGGGGCTGCGTGGCCCCCATCCAGAGGCCAATTATGGCCCCGGGGAACCTATCCCCTGGGGCTGTGCCTCAATCTTTTTTTTTTATTAGGGAGGAGGCCACTTGGCCACTTCTAGCCCCAGGGACCCCATCCCCCGGGGCCTGGCCATCCTTTATTTTTTATTTTAGAGGGGGGCCACGTGGCCCCCCTCCTCAGGCCAATTATGGCCCCGGGGACCCCATCCCCCGGGGCCGGCCTTATTTTTAAAAAAATTTAAAAATGGGAGGCGGGACAAGTGGCCTCCCTCCCAGGCCACTTCTGGCCCTGGGGACCCCATCCCCCAGGGCCTGGTCATACGTGCAGCTCCCCTTGCCCAAAAGCAATACTGCTTTGCTTGTTGGAAGCGAGAGCAAATGGCAATGTCCCGGGGGTGGGCACCCCGGGACATTGCAGGAGCCGGCCCTGGGGGGGTGGCGGTCCCCACGGCCATCGAGGGCTCCAGGAGGGGGGCCGCACGGCCCCCCTCCCAACATTTAACATAGCCCCGGGGAAGTGGTGGTCCCCAGGGTTGGGCGGCCCGCGAGGACCCACTCATTAATGAAGGAAGCCCCAGGGAGGTGGTGGTCCCCGGGGCTTGGGGGGCCCGCGAGGTTCACCCTCATTAATAACAGAAGCCCTGGGGAGGTGGTGGTCCCCAGGGCTTGGGGTGCCCACGAGGCCCCCCACTCATTAATGAAAGAAGCCCCAGGGAGTTGGTGGTCCCCGGGGCTTGGGGGGGCCCATGAGGCCCCCCTCATAAAGCAAGAAAGCCCTGGGGAGGTGGTGGTCCCCGGGGCTGGGGGTGCCCACGAGGCCCCCGCCTCCATTATAATAAAGCCCAGGGGGGGTGGCAGCCCCCAGGGCAGCGTGAGGGGGGTTGGGACCCCCCACGCATTTATTTTTCAAGCCCTGGGGAGGTGGCGGTCCCCGGGTCTGCGGGGGGCCACGTGCCCCCATACAATTAACTAAGCCCTGGGGAGGTGGCGGGCTGCGGGGGCCCCCGTGGGCCCCCGCAAATTAATTAGGCATTGCCCCCTGGACCTGGCCCACCCGGGGGCTTATGTACAACGAAGCACGGGAGTCCACGCTTCGTTTTTTAAATTTTCTTGGCCGGATTCACGCACCCAGCGTGAATTCGGCCATTTAAAAAAAAAATATATGCTTTTTTGGCCCTGGGGTCCTTGTGGGACCCCCTGAGCAGGCCTAGGGTGTTTCTACCCTGCCCCCTTTTCTTATTTTTTACCTTTGTTTTACCTTGTTCTTGTGACTTTGTTACCGAGTCACAAGATGGCTGCCAACACATTCTGGTCTAGAGTGTTGGCAGCCAATCAGAGTGAAGCTCGTGCCCGGTGCACAGATATCAATATTTTTATTTTTTGAATTTCTCAGCAAGTACTGAACGTATTTACACCATTTTAAAAAAAGCAAGGTTTCTAGACCAAGACCTACCTTTTTGCCAACTTTGGTGTAATTCCGTTCAGCAGTTTGGGCTGTAGCTTTGTCTAAAGTTTCCTATGGAAATTAACATGGAGAAAATGCGTTTGGGACCCCCCTGTTTTCTCGGCCCCCGTTTGATGAATAACCCAGAAACTTTCAAGACAGGAGCTGACCGGAGCGCCCCATTAGTTTTGAAAACTTCGCGAAGATTCGTCAACCGGCCCCAAAGATATTGGCAAATCAAAAAACGCTTTTCCTATGGATAATAGGTCCTAACCATAACTAACTACTGGCGGCCGCCAGTAGGTAATATATATCTATATATATATATTCAATGTCAACAAAAATTCCTGGCTGTATTCCGTGAGGTAAATATGCTGTAACACTCCCTGTGTCCAGCACCATCCGTTTGGCAAGCCCTGACTGGATTCCAATAGTACATTTTCTCCTCTCAGTGTCCAGCACTTTCCCTGAGGTAATCCCTGTCTAGAGTTAAAATAAAAAATCTGTACTCAAACTCAGTGTCCCACACCTACCTTGAAGTAAACCCTGATTGGAGTTATAATAGAAAATCTGACCCCCCCACACTCAGAAACCAGCATCTTAAACTTAAACATAAAAAAAGTTATGATTTGATCAAGATGGTTATAAGGGTTACTTTGAAAGTAATGTGTACCTTTTGGTTCCTCTGTGGGAGGGTTTGAAGAGATGATTTTGGGATTTTGGCTGATGGCATGATTGATGCTTTTGAGCGATTTGACAACTTAGAAGATGAAGAAAACAAGAAAAATGTTGACATGATAACTGTTGATTTCATATGTTTGCTTTGTTTGAGATTCTTGTTGAATTATATATTTTTTTAATGCATCTTCGCTTTTACTATTGGTTGCCCATTTACTGTCCAGCTCCTTCCCTGAGGTAAGCCCCTGACTGAAGTTAGAATAGTAAGTTTGTCCTCCTACCTTTCCCTTAGGTAAGCCCTGTCTGGAGTTAGAATAGTGAATCTGCAACCAAATGTAGGAGCATACTTACTAAGGTTTTACGTCAGGCTTGAGTCACTTTTATGGCACAGCCTCGATGCAAAATTCTTTTTGCCATCTACTAAACCATGCAAAGGAAGCTTGTGTGGCTTTGCGTGGTTTAGTTAACACAAAGTAATGCAAGGCAGTGCAAAGTGCTTTCTTGCTGTCTTGTGTTAGTTTGCGTCAGAGATATGTTCTCTGGGTGGAGAATGGCCATCCTATGTATCCACCCATGGATTTTGGCACATTCCCAGATTTACAAAGACTTCTAAACCTGGACTGCATCAAAATTCTACGCCTTCCTGAACCAAGCATTATGAGGAGAAATATCTTTATTTCTTCTTGTTACTTTTTCTTTCTATGTGTTCTGCATTCTGCCCACATAGAAAGAGGAAAATGCCTTTAAGGATTGTGTTTGTGTTTTTTCCCGCACAGAAACAATCCTGCCTTTATTGCTGGCACCCTAGAACCAGGGTGCAAGGGGGCCTGAGTTGGTGCTTGACAGCCGCAAGTACGCCAGTGCAGGAAGAGAGTTGAAGAGCGCCATATCTTAGTAGATGTGGCACTTTTCACCTCTCTCCAATTCAAGCAACGCAGCACAACAACTTTCCTTGCTGCGCTGTGTTATGTGAATTGTATGTAAATATCTCCCTCAGTGTCCAGCACTTTCCCTGAGATAAGCACTGTCTGTAGTTAGATTAGAAAATCTGCACCCAAACCCAATGTTCAGCCCTTTCCATGAGATAAGCGGTGACTGGAGTTAGAATAGCAAATCTGTCCCCTATCCAGTGTCCAGCACCTTCAATGAGACAAACCCTGATTGGAGTTAGAAGAGTAAATCTGCCCCCCTTCCAGGATCTTCCCTGAGGCAAATGCTGACCGGTGTTAGTAGTAAATCTGCCCCCATCCAGTGTCCAGTAACTTCCTGGAGAAAAACCATGACTGGATTTAGAATAGAAAATCTGCCCCTCTTCCAGTGTGTATTTTTAATGAACTTTTAAAATGAATTTGTAAATAATAATTTCTAACTATATAGACAGAGTAACCTTATGTTTAGTAATTAAATATTTTTTCTAAACAATTTAAATTAAAAATTCTTTCATGAATAATACTTACTCCAATGGCAATTTTCTTTAAACTGCTACTCCAAACTGCTACTCCGCAAAACTGATTTTCTTTATTTCTATAAAAATAATCTGTGAATCACTTAGAAATTTGATATAAAATCTAAATATTTATATTAAAATCTACCAATGTAAGGGGCATATTATCAAGCACGGCGTTAAAATTATCGCCGGTTTAGCGGCAGAAAACTGCCGCTAAATCGGCGATAATGGGCTTGATAATATGCCCTGGAGAATTCCAATAGAAGCCCATGTTGACACCAGAACATGGGCTTCTATTGGAATTCTCCAGGGCATATTATCAAGCCCATTATCGCCGCTTTAGCGGCAGTTTTCTGCCGCTAAACCGGCGATAATTTTAACGCCGTTTCTTGATAATATGCCCCTAAGTTACATTGCTAATTTATCAAACTTTTCCGCAGCAGTACTTAATTTGAAAGGAAGGTGATAGTGTTTCCTAGGAGAACAGAAACTCCTCTTCTAACAAACACATCAAGTCACTTCAGAGGGCAGTACACCACGGTACATAAGATGATGCATGACCGATTTTATAGTATTTGGGAGTTTCAACTATATTTATTAACAAAATTGGCTTCAGATTCCTTGTTTTTTGCAGTTTTTAAACATGACTGAAACAATAATTTTAGTGCTAGGTGATTTTTAGAGATTTAATTGTGACCCTCTCTGTACCTGACGTCCTGCATCCTGTTAAAGACATTAAAAAACGAAAATCGGAACAGGTCCCTTTTTAGTGATAATAAGTCAGTCTATATCTAGTAAAATTGTAAGCAGCTGTTTTATTATGTTTTTTCCATATTAGTAGTATTTTATTTGCAATTAAAAAATGTGTGTGGTAAAGGTATCCATGCTAAAGACAAGCAAACTAACAGTGTTGGTGTTAAAAGGAATTTTAATAATAGCCTATGCAATTGAGTGGTAAAAGCATGCATATTAAATACTGTGTGGAAAAGGTACGTGTGACGAAAGTTAGTATTTATCCCGGGTGTTTTCTTTGACATAGGTTGATATAAAAAAAAGCCAGTATCGTTCAAAATGCAGACACAGCAATATTACATTTTGATATGTCATCAGCACTATTTTCTGTGGTAACCCGATGGAAGATGCGTGTGTTGCCTGCCACCTTGTGAATGCCAATGTAGGGGGGTACCATGGGTACCCCCCAAGTGCAGCCCCCCACCCCTCCACCCCCCAGGGGGCCTGCAACGGCCCCCCAAAGTAAACTCCGCATGCCTTTCCATGGCGGAGTCTCCGCCATGGAAAGGCATTCCACCACACACATCATAATATGGATGGCGGTGCCTGCAAGGCACCGCCACCATATTATGGGCCTTTTCCGCCCGGCAGGCAATCATGACAATTGCCTACCTGCGGAAAAGCGGCAGACGGTCTTTCCGTCCGTCGCGGTACCCCCGCCATGCTAATGTGGCGGGGGGTAAATGGCCGTCCGGCGGGGTGTTTAGGCGGGCGGAATGCCGCCATGCTAATAGGCCCCTGAATAATGAGGAGGAATTGAGGTCAACATTAATATGAACAGAAAAAGTGATGTGCCATTGGCTTTTTCGTGCCAGGGAAATGAGACGAGGGCGCCAAAGCGATGAACAATAAACGTAATATGGGTGTGGGGAATCACTCACTTCTGGGAGGGAAGTTTGAGATTTTATTTTGCTGAATTAAAAACCATAGGATGCACAGTTTCACACGGCTGAACACGCGACATGCAAGGTAGTTATTAAAAGCCACTTCATGCAGTGCATTCCATAAAGGAGGTGTAATCAGAATGGGAAAAAAACGAGACTGGATAAGTTAACTGGAGTAAAGAGTACCATTGGACTGAATGAGTGGGAATGGTAGGGGTGCGATCCTAAGTGGCTAATGTGTACAAAGGGAGGACAGAGCAGGGCTACTGGTGAGATTGAGACTTCTGAGACTACTAGCCGCATACCTGCATGCAGAGTAGCTGTATTCAGAAGAGGATGCAACCACTACGCGGCATAAAGTAGAGTTGAAAACACCTTGCAAGGCAGTAATTCTGGGCATGTTAACTAGATTAACTGGTTATATATGATGCTCTTCCGGAATGAGGCATAGTATGTGGTACTGAAATTGGACTCGGCTAAGTGCCGCCGCCATGATGCAATATGTTGTGAAGGGGCGCATTTTAACACAACTGAGTGCGATATGTTTAGGATGGGAAGCGGCTGGAAGGACCACTGCTGCCTGGAAACAGTATGTAGTGGTAATTTATTAACTTTGGCAAAACATTTTTACTTTGGCTACATTTTATCAGCGTTCTACACTGGTGAGGCCCGCCCACCTCTATTTATTAAGTTTGGCAACGTTTGTATCTACTTTGCCAATATTTCATCAGCGAGGCAAGACGCGCTTTGTCTTTAAGCATGGCGGCCACAGAACAAAAGAAAGGAGCGGCTGCCAAGCTTAAAGATTAATCGCGGGGTACGGCGCTGATCAAATGTTGGCAAAGTAAATAAAAATGTGCCTGCCACAGCCCATCCCTCAAATAACAAGAATATCCTACGTAAAAGACAAGAAGCACATAGTGGTGGACATCTGTAGATGAAAAAAAGATTTACATGCAGTTAAAGCAGCAGCAACGTGCGTTCTTTTAGCAACACGGCGCCAGCTGAGCTTCATGAAACATGAAGCCCGGTGCCCGTGAAGCAGGTGCTGTGCTGATAAAAGGCACACAGCCGCACACGCACCCACATAAGTACACATTGTAAATAAAAATAAATACTTAATAAAGATAGTTTGAATTCAGTCAGAGTTGGTTTATTTTACTGTTGTGCCACTTGTGAAAATTGAGTTTTTCAAACTTGGCGACCGTTTATTGCTAATTGGGGCCGCAACAGCGGATCCCTTGAAAGCGCCGGCCGCATTTCACTAATTGGGGCATTAAGAGTGGATCGGGTGAAGCGCCGAAGTGTGAATTTTGCCTTAGCACCTGCGGTTGTAAAACCAAACCAAGTGAAACGTTTGTGCTGCATTGGGGCAAAGTACACATTCAAAAGATTCCTCTCGAGCTCATCATCGCATGGCATTTACCTCAGCACGCCAGCGATACACTGCCACAGCGTTAAGTGTTTTCTAGGCTACATGGAACTGCAAGCTCTTGGGCAGATAACTCAACTCTTACCGTAAGTATGCTATCCTTTTGAATGCAGACAGGAGGAGAGGACATCACACGCTGTACAGTGTGATGGCCAGCGAGGGATCTAAGCCAACAAAGGAGGGACATTTAAGCAAATGCACCAATAACAAGCCAGCATTTGTAAATGACCCAAATAACAGCCAATTGCAATTGGTGGGTGTGCCAAACCCCACAGAAAAATATAACAGGTCGATCGGAGCTCGACCTAAAAAGGTTGCGCTGGACCGGGACAAAGTCAAGAGTTCAGACCACTCTTGATCTACCACTTTTACACTTACTTACAGTGTTTCTTGATGCATGAAATGAAAGTGGTCCACAGCACCAGCCAAGGGTTCAGAATCTATGGTTTTCCTCTTGGGGTCTGGGACTTCAACTTCCACACTGAACCTAGTAAATCCAAGTAAAATCCAGGCAAAATTTGTCAGCTGGAGTTGTCCTTGTAGGTAGCACTTCCAGCACTTTTCTACATTTTGCTTATCAGGGAGTCCACTCCTTATCCTTTCATACATGCAAAGTCCTTTTGTTATGAAGCCTTGTTGGTGCAGCAGGTGCAGTCCTTATGAGTGCAGTCCTCTCTTGTGCAGTCCATGGGTCCAGAATGGCAATTCTTCTTCTCCAGATGTTTGTTTTGGGTCTTTGATGGTTCACAACAGCATCCAAGGGTCCAGAAGCTCTGATTAACCTCTTGGCGTTTGGCCACTACAATTCCTACAATGCACCTGGTCATATACTTTAAAGGCGAAGCTGGTCAACTGAGCTGTCTTGGTGGAACGGATGCAGGTGACTTCATAAAGCACTTTTGTGCCTGTTGTTTTAAGAGAGACCACTCTTTAATCCTTTTGAAGCCGGGCAAAGTCCTCTTTTGTGAAGCCCAAATTGTGCAGCAGGTGCAGTCCTTCTGAGTGCAGTCATCTTTTGGTGCAGACCAGGGGTTCAGCAGGGCAGTCTTTCTTCTTTTGATATTTCCAGGCAGGGATCTCAGTTGCTGGACAGCTCTCCCATATTTATCCAGGTTTCTGGGCTGGCAAGAAGTGAGATACCCCTGACCAATGGGGTGCAGGGTGCCACTCTCTCTGATGACCACCTCCTCTGAAGTGTGGCATTTTCTTCTCCCAGAAAGCACTGTTTCACAAAAATCAAAATGGAGAAAATCTCTCCTGGAGCTTCAGGTCTGGCTAACACAATCTACAGGTGTGGATAACGTTCCCTAACACTCCACTTCCAGCCCCTCTGCTAATTCAATTACAGGGGCTCCCATCTGGCTGGGGGTGTAGGAAGTGGGGGCGGACCTAGTTCCTGTCCTTACTGTCTTTCTCCCTTTGAAGACCAGTTTGACTACCCAGCCCCTTACTGCCTTTTGTTATGCAGCAACAGATCTCATTCCACCAGATGTATCTTGTTTCCTTGAAGGCCACTGCACACCTCATCAAGCAGTTTGGCTCAGCCTGTCAAAGGATGGCCAATCGGGAGAGGCTGCTCCAGATCTGGATTCAGGTACTTCAGAAAAACAAGTTCTATAACTTCTACCATTGTTATTATAAATCTAACTATGGCACGTTGTTGGATTTATTGCATTTTTTGACACTCCCATCAATAGTTAGTCTTTATTAATGTTAAATAAAGCCTTCCCATGTTAGCCTATAAAGCCAATGCACTACAACAGGGAAAAACAAAATTTGCAGTTTTTCCCTCACCAGGGCGTACAAAACATATTTTATACTGCATATTTTACCATGGAACCCTACCCTTGGGGTACCTAGAGTAGACCTTAGGGGTGACTTTTATGTAAAAATAAGGTAGTTTAAGACTTTGGAAGTAACTTTAATTCCAAAGTAAAATTTGGGCATAGTTTTATTTTAAAAGGCTGGCTTTTAAAATGACAGTAGGCAACACAGCAGTGCACATTTAAGTACCTTAATTCTACTGGGCCTCTAAACTAAGGGTGGGGGGAACTCGTGGAGGTTTACTTTGCAGAATTCCATGGAGTTACATAAATATTTCGTGAGATTCCACGGAGTTCTGCCCAACCCTAATTGTGATGCCACGAAGATCCGTCCACGCCTAATTCCACGGAGTTCTACCCACTCCTAATTGTGATGTCACTTATGTCCAAAAGTGTTCCAAGCAACACAACAAAACGTTAGCAAGAGGAAGCGCCAAAGCGCCAAAGCAGTGCCTGTGGTGGACGTGATCACAGCATTTACTCTTCCCATTTGTCACAGCGAGTAACACATTATGACTACGCGGATACAGCAGAGTCTTTCAAATGGCCTCACTTTCTGCATTCATGCAGCGAAACTAGTAATCTCAAAAATGAATAGGAATCAAATCCGCGAGGCGCCACATCTGCCACAAATCATCTGAACACTCAAAGCGATGACTTCCAGAGGCATTGTTTCCCACCTTTAATTCTCTGTGGCATATGTGGTAAGCAATGCAGTACTGGTGACACTGTGCTGTATTTTTATAGCTTCAAATAATCTCTAATTTTGCTTTAAAATATTCCATTCAGCATTTTAGTGGCCGTAAACAAAAAGAACCTCAACTATGCAGCAAAATCCATCAAGCCTCCCAGACAGTCACGGTATTCAATATTTGGTGTCCATAGTAATCACATTGTAAATCTGGAAGGCTCGTGCACATAAGCAGCTTGCATTTCCAATCAAAAACCCTGTATTTTTCACAAAGAGTTTGAATGTACATAAGAGCGTCATCCATTTCAATACACCATATTTGGATGTTGCTTTGAAAGGCACAGGCCCAGTCCTAACCTTCTTCTGTCTGTTTTGCTATGCCTTTGATGCTAGCTAGCCCAAAGAGAAGGTGACTCATGTCTGCTAGCCTCAAGCCAAGTCTAGGTTAGCATGAAAGCTAGAGGTTTTAGGCTTAACTTAAATGTCACGGTTGTGGCTGCTTTCGTGCACTGAAGTGCCAGGCTTCATCTTTATGAGCAAATGAGTCACATTACCACCAAGGGAAGCCAAGCCTTTGTTTGAGGAGTCTGTCAGTGTGCTGCTTGTGGCTTAGTTTTAGTTTATTTAAATAATTACTACATTACTTAAAACCGTTGCAATAAAAGTTATACATGATATAAATACGCAAGTACATGATGTGGATAAAATTGGTTATTCTGAAATTAGCATCTTTACATCTGAATTTAAAATTGTCAAGTAATAAGAAAAAGGTAAAAAAAAACAGTGCTTTAGTGAAGTAGAGGTACTATTATAGCAGATTAGTTGTTTTCACGTGAGACAATGTCACATATAAGGGACAGAGGCTATTTCAGGGTCCTGTGTTTGGCCCATTGCATCATCTTGGTGGTACAAGACTTCCTCAAAAAGGAAGACATAGTCAGCAACATACTGACCACCTGCAGATAAATCTGCACTCATTTCAGCCATTCTTTCGAAGCCTGGAAGCAGCTGTGGATTATTCAGTGTAATAATAGAGCACCAGTTTAAGTCCTGATACAGGAGGTGCCATCAAGTTGGAACTCCACCTTTACATTTTGCAACGTCTGTTTGAGCAGTACAAACAGATCAATGACTAAGTCATTCAAAGAGGAGTGGATGCAGTTGGGAAAGCTATAACCATGGATGTTGTCAAATGGAGCCTAGTCAAATGCCTGACACAGATGCTACTCCCTTTTGAGGTTTCCACACCGGAAGTTAGCAAGGAGGACAGTATGATGGGCCAAGCTATCCTGTTGATGCATCTCCTATAATATCAGGTAAAGAAGGTGTCTGAAAGGTTCACCCCCGCAGGTGTAAATGAAAACACTGAAGTGCATGCCTTGATGAGACCTTAGTACTTTGCTTTTGATATAAGGCTGCAACATGACATCATCGAGTCCAGTGAGTACATCTGTGCATCACTACTTGATCCACAGTACCAAAAGATTCTGCCACTCCATTCCTTTTTCTGAAGGGGATATTTTAAAATACAAGAGGTGGATTGTAGAGCAAGCAGGAGACTTGGAAGAAGAACGGCTGGAACTTCGAATCTCACCCTGCATTTCCTGGGTGCTGCCTTCAAATTCCAGAGAGGGCAGTCTTGTCTCACAGCAGCCAACAACACCATCAACTAGAACACCGGCAACAACAGCAACAGAAGAACCAGACCCAACCTCTGCATTGTATTAGTTTCAATTGGCAGGGCTCAAGTCCAGTGCAGAGGCGATGGCAAAACAGGTTTCAGCAAGCGGCAGCACCAATGACCATCCACAGGATGTTCCAGGAGTATCTAGATAATCCAAAAGAGGTCTATGTGGATCAAAATCCATTGATGTATTGGATGGGAAGATGTACCAATGGCCAGAGCTCAGCAGGCTGGCAATAAAGTATCTGGCATGTTATGTCACCAGTGTGTCTGCTGAACATATGTTCAGTGCAGCTGGTGCAGTTGTCACAGTGAGAAGGACCAGTCTCTCGCCTCAAAACGTGGAGAGATTGACTATGATCAAAATGAACCAACATTTTAAACCAAACAATTACAGCAGCACAGAAGGAGGAGGGGGTGATTGGTCCGAAATTGTATACCAGTGCCCCTGTTGAACTTTTAATTATTTTCTTGTTGAAATTAGTTCTTTCTTTGCAAAAAATTTGTTGGAGGAACATTATTATTTTTGTGACAGATTTATGCTGCCCCACCTTTTTATTAGTCACATATATATTGCCAGATTGCAGTTGGACCAGTGTGCATTGAAGAAGCCTCCACAATTCCTTTGTGACATTGGAAACAATGCCTGCACCCTCACATGCCTATTGCCTAATCCATATCCCTTTTTACATCACTTAGCACTAGAAGGGCTACTCCATAAAATCATTTATTATCTACAAGACTGCCAGCCAATACCAAATTCCAATGTTTTGCCTGCATCAAAGCTGATTCAATACCTCATACCTGAACTACCCATGCTTGGATTTGAAGAGGTAACTATTGCAACAGTGAGTGACTGATTGCATGAGCGTTGATTTAAGTTGATTGATGATTCATGTAGTGGCAGACAGTGAGGGAGGATGTTGTGCAATGTTTGGGGCCTGACGGCTGGGCGATCATTTTTCTCCTGGAGGTGATTTGCCTTCACAAATTTACTTAGCAAAAATGAATTAGCCTGCATAGTCCTATGATCCTCCAGTTTCTTTCATCATCTAGGATGGCTGCCCCAAACAATTGTTTTATTTACAAGACTGCCAAATTCCAATCTGTTGCTTGAATTAAAGGAGAGAAAGTGTACCTACCACCGTGTTTGGAGTGGAACAGGTAACCATTGCACCAATAAGTGATCAGATTATCAAGTGACTGTGAGTGATGATTGATGTGGAGGCTGAAAGTGAGGGAGGGTGTGTTGAACTGTAAAATGGGAAATAAGATGACTATTGATTTGCATTGTTTGGGGCTTCAGTGATGGGCGCTCATTTTTTCCCCCTGCAGGTGATCAGCCCTTTCACACTTAGCCAGATTTAATTGCTGGGTGTTCTCCTTTTTTCTGGTTCTTCAGAGACCAAAACAGTCACTTTAGATAACAAACAAAAACCTATGCAAAATACTGCAATTCTGTTTCTCTGCTTGTTCTTCAACAGCAGTGCACTCCACATCTATTTTGCTTGGGTCATCATGATTCATCATTATGATGACTGGTCTGGGACTGCAATACTCGGAGTCAGGAGGAGGATAATGGAAGAAATCAGGGTGGGACTGGAGCTGCAGGACTACCTCATCAACAGCTAGAGGCAAGAAGTTATTGAGTATCTATCAACTTCAGTTCAAAGGTAAACCAAGAGTCTGAGGCCTAGTACTCAGCTGTGTGAGATAGAGAGAGATGCATTTGTGAAATGCTGCTCTGTGTGTGTTTGTGTGTGTTGGACTTGTAGCAAAAGTCATACTCTGATACACTCCTCATGAAGCTTACCTTTCTTCCGTCCTTCTCCTTCACTCTAAAATACAGTTTCTCTTTTACAATCAACAGGCCTTCCTCTAGTATTCTTCGTGAACGAAAGGCGAAAGCTGGCTGAGCTCAACAACACGCCTGCTGACCTACCGTACCTGTGCAGACAGGTCCCAAAGAGTGGAAATTCCCAAGGAGAATGTAGATGCACTACCCAATTTTGAAAAACAGTATCATTTTCTTTTAACAATCATATTAACTAAGAGAAGTCGGTGGGTGGGTTCACTCCCCAACCTAGAAGACAGAACATTTAGATATCGGATAAATTGGGTCTCAGGGGCTGAAGGACTGTTTGCAGTGCATTTATCTGTACTCTGTCATACACATTCCTTTGTTTCCTTCTAACAACAGATTGATGGCGAATGATGTGCTGCTGCTTATTGCCCAGATGATTGTTGGCCTTGTGATGTAGAGTTTGTCTTTGTCAAAACTTTCCCCAAATCCCCTTACCCATCCATTCATCAAACCCCTAACCCACTTCCACCAAGCTGTGTGATTTATTGAGGTGTGGCTTAAATTACACCATCAATGGATCACACAATTTGTAAGGGGGTGTGGTGAAAGCAACACCAACTTACTGTAGAATCTTCTAAGCAGTAGCCCACACCAGCCCATCACCAACCAGTGCATTAAAAATGACCCATATTTTAGATATAGAATGAAGAACATCAGTCGTCAGCATCATCATTCAGGCCTTGTGTTGCCTAACCGTAAATGCCTAATCTAAGCTTGTCCTCTTCAGACTTTGAGTCCATTTTTTTATAACTTGAGGATTTTACAAATTATACTGCTAGCTCCACATTAGCCAAATCTTACTAGTATTGCAATGTTTTCTATTTTAGCACAATCAGGCATTCTCATTGTGTGATCTCATAGTACTCAGGTGGTGTCAATTCTTTGTAAATCTTTGATAAATATATAACCCACTAACTCCGTCTTTCTACTTTTATTTAGCTGCCTTTGATGGATAATAAATCAATCATTTAGATCAATCCTACAGTTGGAGCTCGCCTGGGTGGAACTGGAGTGGGACCTCACTTGTTAAGTTGTGATGACTCCCCTGTTATTGCTGCATGTATATTCAGGTGAGACAGCTTAGTAAGAAATACATTAACTGCTACTTTTTATCTAGATAGTTGTACACAATTTCGGTCATCATGGCAGAATTCCCCATAATGGTCAAGATAGTTAGAGAAGTATAAGCCTAGACTCTACAACTAAGTGCTACGCTCTCTCCTATGTTACAAGCGCATAATAAACAGGCTGCGTAAAAGTACTTGAAGGCAGCAGTGCAACGTAAAAGTAAAAAAACTACTTCAGGAGTAAATTTAGATTATAAAGTAAATAGTTTTCCCCTTTAATTATTTACAAGGAACCCCACCCTCTCCACCCAAACAACATGCCCACCCCTCTCCCCAAACCAAACTGACCCAAGCCCCAAAACTCAAAATGTCAAAGAAAAAGTCTCCCCAGTCCCGAATCCCTTCCCACCCTCTCCACCCAGCCCCAACAAACAACAAATCCCTCCCACCAAAACTAATTTTTTTTTTTAAATGGCTAGAAGAGGGCATTATGGCTGTCGGTCCCGCACTGGTCCAGGCTCTGCTCCATCGTAGTGAGCTGGTCCTCGATGATGTCCAGCCGCTGCAGGATGCGGTGCACAAACTGTCTGTTGTCAGTGGGGTGGGCGGCGGTGGGAATTGGCTGACGCCGGCGATGGAATGGCTGGGAGGCTGGAGTCTGAGTGGGGCCGGCTGCACTGGGGCCCGGCTGTTGTGTGCTAATTTTTTCTCCTCCTTCTCTTCCAGGACCACCAGCTGCTGGTATTACTTCTGGATACGCTCCAGCCTTTGCCGCCGCAAATGGGTCGCTATCTCCTATCTGCTGGGTGGTATGGCTGGAGCAGCAGAAGCAGCTATATTGATAAAACAAAAAAGACAAATTGTGAATAATGCTCCGAGCAAACAATTGTTTTCAATTACTGGGTGGCACAGTAGCAGTACATTGTTTTCCCCTATGGCCAATGGAATTATTTTGATGTGATTATGATTAGGAGGGTCACAAGGACAATTTTATGTTTTACGACGCATGTTGCCAAACATAAAAAGCACTGACTGTGTGGTAGAAAAGTATTAACAGGCAGAGAATAACATCATAGGATTAAGAAAAACAGTGATTTGATTTGTTTTCTTTCTTCTAAAGGCTTTTCAAGTAATTACCCCTCGCGCACCCTTTCACCCACCCTTTCACTCATATACCATTTCCTTTCTTTTAAGCTACTTTCCATTCTTTCATGTCTCCCTCAAGGCATCAACACTCTCTATGTGAGATGTTGCTGAGTTGCAGATAGAAGAGGCCATACTAATAACTCAACCACCGCTGTTCTGGTAAAGCTGGGGGTTCACTTCACAGTCATATGTTGATGACGACGAGCGACGCCATGGCAATATCTAGTGAACATAGTAATTGCAAGAAATTATGTGATTTACCAGTGCCCATCCATGCTGTCGTTTCTCCCCCTCCAACTTACCCGTCTCCTCCTGCAGCAGCACTGGAGCCAGCATCACCGATGTTCTGTGTAGCTAGAATAAAATATTACACATAATTTAGATGCCATATACGCAACCCCAAATACAACTTCAATGCAGCACTACAGCTCAGTCAGCATGTCAGTCCAAATATCACTCTGGGCATTTGACTGCTTGGTTCACAAAGTTAGACAAGCCAGGCGTGGATTAATGGTCAATGAAAGACATATGGTGTTGGTTGGCAAATGCAATGGGAGTGGGACCTAATACATTTTTCCAGCCTTGCTGCACTGTCATGGGAAACTGCTGGTATACTCTAACTATAAATGAACGAGTCTGTAGCACACTACATTGGGGGGTGGTCCATGATGACCTTGGCCACTCTCTCATTAACTGAACTGTGTTAGAGCTAGGCATAAGAAGGAAAAAAAAGCCTTCTCAACAAACATACATGGTGATTTTTATTTAAAATACTAGCTTGCTTGGGCCTGCTATCTGAATCTTCACGATAGACAGCACCAACATTCCAATACCCCAATATTCTATCCTAAGAAGTCCACAACAATCATAAAAGGACTTACTGGGATCAGCAGAGCCCTCGGCAGTGGCGCTGGTGGTCAGCGCTGGCTGACCAGCTTCTCCCGGACCCTCGAAAATGTCTCTCTTCTTGCTCTTGGGTGCTGATGAAAGAAATTAAGAGATAAATAAAAATAGATTAGTGATTCAGTTAATAATCTCCACAAAATGTTTTATGAAAAGAAAACGCAGTCGGTAAAACAGATCACCTACAGTACAACTAGTTTTTCGACTCAAGTCTATCGACTGTCGTTAAATCCATATTCCAAATCTCCTTAACAAAAACTACATTTCTAACTAATAAATTGCAGTGAATGATCTTTGACTCTATCTATTCACAATTCTCAACACACTTGATAAGCCAACTAAGTCTCCCTTTTTTGCAATTCATAGATGCATACTTGCAAATTCAATTAAATAATAACCTTGAACAGAAGGGGGATGGTAGCACACTGCTTCACCTACCAGCACAGTTCACCCATTAGCATCATGGTAATTGCAGTTCTGTTTAAATGCTTACTTGAATTTGTGTTGAAGTGTTTCACCAAATTTGGTGCAGGATAGTGCTGTGAATTTCTAGATACATGTGTTTCTGGATATTATCCTTCATCAGTAGAGATAAAAAACAAAATTCATCTGAGGTTGCTGAGAAAGCTGCCACAATCCTCTCAGGTCTCTATACCCCTCCCAGGCGCACAGGTGCATCTCCAAGAGCTCATCAGCTCAGTGGCTCAAGGGAGCCTTTTTAAACAGAAGGGGGATGGGAGCACACTGCTTCACCTCCCAGCACAGATCACCCCTTAGCTTCATAGTAAATGCTGTTCAGTTTAAATGCTTACTTGACATTTTGTTAAAGTGTTTTACCAAAGTTGGTGCAGGTTAGTGCTGTGAATCTCTAGACACGTGTTTATGGATATTATACTTCATCAGTAGAGATCAAAAACGAAATTCATCCTGGGTTGCTGAGAAAGCTGCCATAATCCTTTCAGGGCTCTGTACCTCTCCCTGGCACACTGGTGCATTTCTAAGTGCTTGTCAGGTCAATGGCTCAAGGAAGCCTTTTTAAACGAAAGGGGGATGGGAGCACACTGCTTCACCTCCCAGCACAGTTCACTCATTAGCATCATGGTAAATGCAGTTCAGTTTAAATGCTTACTTTAATTTTTGTTGAAGTGTTTCACCAAAATTGGTGCAGGTTAGTGCTGTGAATCTCTAGACACATGTGTTTTTGGTTATTATCCTTTCTCAGTAGAGATAAAAAACTAAATTCATCTGGGGTTGCTGAGAAAGCTGCCACAATCCTCTCAGGTCTCTGTACCTCTCCCTGGTGCACAGTTGCATCTCCAAGAGCTCGTCAGCCAACTTTGGTGAAAGACTTTAGCAAAATTTCAATTTTTACCCTGTCGCGCCCCTGGGGCACTCCGATAATACGGCCCCTGGTGTGCAATATGGCAAAAACCCATTGCGAAAGCCAATAGCTCTTGTATAGGTGAGACCTATTGGCTTTGCCAGTGGTTGTTTAATGAAGGTGCATTGTAGTGTCTTAGAGACTATGAATACTGGGACCCCATGGTTCTGGGCTGGCTAAATGAAAGCGTTACATAACCATTTGGGAGGTGTAAAGGTGTGGTTATTAAGGGTTATGAGATACTGAGAAGTTCAGTTGAATGTTGTACACTGATGAATAAAGACGTTGCTTACAAGCTCTGTGTGAGGCGTGTTACTTTGCATGCACCTGGGCTGCAGAGGAGGCTGCACATGGATAACATATGTGTAGCCAAGACCTGTTTATCTCAATTACTGGTCCTTAGATGGATTATCTACATTTTTTTCAGTAATGCATGCAGATAACGAATGCTTTCATATGTGCTTGCTTGAACTATTGCATTTCAACCTACCATGGCCTTCGAGCCAAGCTGATAAATAGACTTCAAATGGTGCATGTCCGCTGCCAGCCTGATTACAAACCTCACAAAATTTGACTCCACTAGCCCTCGTTTAGCCAAATTTCATATAGTCCCGGTTTCGCAGAGAATCAGTTTAGTTCACAAGGCTTTGTATGACAATAGACCTTGCTACCTGATCAAAAGGTTCTCTTTTTACATCCCAAAATGGATCCTGCACTCTGAGAAAGCTCCACCGATGAATGTTCCAAGGTTTTGCGAAGCAACACTGAGTGGAAGATCTTTTTCAGTGTTGGCAGCAAGAAGGTGCAACACCGTGGAAAATCTCTGCTTAAATTTAGGAAACTATGAAAGACATGGCTCTTCCCCTAGTGACAGTGGCACAGCTAGCTGTTCTGCTGCCTGTGGCAGTCCCTAAGTTTGACTGGTGGCTGCATATGAGAGCGGGTGGGTGGCGGGGGGTGATGGTGATTCCTGCGACGGCTGCCCCATAGCTGCAGGTAACAGCTGGGAGGGGGAGACCGCCGCCCTAAAACTCATGCGCCCAGGGTTAACCGCCTCCCCTTTGCTACTGTAGTGTAGTTTCAATAGTACCCTTTCATGCAGGACCTACGCTGTTTACGGATAACATATACTGTGGGTCTGGTGGCAAACTGACTCCGTACACCCCCGCCGCATATGTTAGCCTATGTTTTGCATTAGCTAGCTCGCAGTGCCACTAGAATCTCCTGTTATCAGAGAGATTCGTTTTTGGCAACCTCAGAACACAATAACCTCAGACTCGTGGAAACAATATACTACTTTTCACCCAGTCAATCGTGCTTGCTTGTTTTCTCTCAGAGAGACACATAGAGGAAACAGTCGAGCGTGTTACAATAAGAATTTATTGTACCGTTGTTCTTCTCATGTAAAATAAGTGCGCTGTTACAACTGTAACACAGTAGCAGAGATATAGTATCAGCAGTACAGTGAATAAAAAGGAATAGTACAGCTCTACCATATTTCAATAGTCATGAACATATACATGAATATAAAATGCATTTATAAAATAAAGTGCGTACTCCTAAGATGCCTGACTAGATGTACCTAAGTGTAACTAGCATTTGAGTAGGTGCAAAAGAGCAAATAAGCCTAAGAGCCTAATAGTCTAAGAGCCTAGAATCTAAGAGCCAAGAATCCCACTAGGATTTAGTTGAAACCCCATACCTGAATAGTGAGAGTGTGGGACTTCGTGGTTGGGATGGTTAGACCACTGTCAGCTGGAGCGATGGCATGCCGGAGCCGCAGCGTCTCTGGTCAGTGTGTCGGCCTTGAAGTCTCGGTTCCCTCCTGCTTACTGATAGCAAGAGGTGCTGTATTTATACAGTCTATGTACGTGTGTTACCCATTGTTCACTATAAGGATGACGTTGGGGATTAAACCTTTGTGCGTAGATAGGAGAGGTGAAGTATGCCCCCTGGAGAGTGTTCTCATAAATTATTCATATGTGCTAAGGATGAAGTCTTAGCAATATATATCGGGCAAAACCCACCCTCGTCATGAAACTAGGTGAAAGGTTTAGTCCTTAAAAGGCCTCAGTCCTTATAAGGCGTTCAGTCCCTATAAGGCATTCTGTCCTTATTTGGAGTTATGTCCTTATAAGGCTCGTTCATATGAAATGAAGGGGAGATGATGTAGGGAAAGAGTACGATGTTCTCTAAACCTATGTCAGGGTACCGATATGAAATATAACACTATCCCACTCCCTAGTGAACCTACTTTTCCCTTTCTATATCTTAGATGCCTTTACTGTCAATTAGGAGCATAGAACTTAGTGCCAGATATCTACGGGTATACAATTGCGCTTTATAAATGATAAAAACAGTAAAAAATATTAAGTGAGTTTGGAACGTGCCCTCAGAGCATATGAGTTTAAAAGCAGACGCACATGATTTTAATAATAAAATCGAATTCAAACGGCTTTTTACATAATCACTTTTTAAAATAGTTTCAAATTGGACTAATGACTGAGTCCTCCCAGGATTTTTGTATGTCTAAAGAATTCAGAGCATTTAGGAGGTCATTAAGATTACTTTGTATTATTCTTCACATCCTAAATTTCAGCCCAGAATGTACAATCTAGCGTTTTTACAACAATATCAGAAATTTTGTATGAAAGGAGCCTGCACCACTTATTGTTTGATTAGGCAAATTCCAACAGGATCTGGCTCGTGATGTAGAAGATGGAAGATTAAACAGCTGGAAAAACACGTTGCAGTGGGCTAGGTCCAACCTCTTTATTACATTGGCAGGAAAGACATCGCTAACGTGAATTAATAAAGGCATACATTTCACTCTGTTGACAGCCAAAGCAGCATTACGCACAGGCGGGTTAGGGTCCTCATGAGGTGGGTCAGAGCAAATGCCAAGGAGTTTGCTTTAGGTGCCAATGAAGCTATGTGTAATTATCAGCTTGCTCTATTCTGAAACCACAACCGCAAATACTTCTATCATGAGGCTTTTCTGATCACTTCTCCCTCCAGAAAACCTTTTCTCTTCTTACATGTTTCCCTTCTAAAACCTAGGGCTTTCCACTTGACTGTATGCTCTGTAAGTTGGGTATTACAACAATAATTTACAAGCCCTTTCTGTAACCCTAAAAGTATTCTATCCAGAATGACTTTACGGTCAGCATATAAGAGTACAGAGATGTCCAAGCTCCCCATTTTTGGTAGGCAGTCCCTGATGTTGGACAAGCATAGCCAATGTGAGAAGCATATGGGTTGAATAATGGAATGGGAGAACCCAACCATTTTCTAACCCCTATTTGTGCATAACCTGCATACGTGTCAACGATAATGCTTGGGTGGCCCATAACAGTCCTTAAGGAAACAAAAGCTACCCTCCAACCCTAGGACAACACGGGTAATTTGTGATTATTGAAAACAACGTTCTCAAGGTATCATTTAGTGCAACATTTTTTGAATAGACTGGTCAGTCGCTGCAGGCACTGAATGCAATACACAGTAAATGCAACACAAAGTCAACGGGGCATATTATCAACATCGCCGGCTATCGCTGGATTTTATCGCCATGATAGCGCTGTATTAACAAAGCTTTGCGCATTGGCGATTTAAAATCCAGCGATAGCGGCAAAATGCCTGAATATCGCTGGAAATCCAGCAATATAAACTCACCAATGGCGAAATCCTTGTTGATACGCCCTGGTGGACTCAGCCTGACAATCCACCTTCCATTGGCAGGATGGCTAAGTCAAGTTTTCTTCAGAGGTTAAAATCCGGCGCAAAACGCGGTTAGCGTGGCTTTTGTGATCGCCTGACCCGCCTCGATAACAGGGCGATGTTGTGTTTTTGACGGAATCCATGCGGATTAGGTTGGGAACGCCTACTTTGCATGTCATTAGCGATGTATATCGCTGACATGCAAAGTAGGGTTAAAAAGGCACCTGACTCAAGGAAACTCGCGCTAAAGAGTGATCGCGAGTCCTTGTTATTTGTGAGTTGTAAAAATCGCCGCTTTTCCGGCGCCAAGCGCCGGAAAAGCAGCAATTTTGCTCTTGATAATATGCCCTAACATCTTTTTATTTCACATTCAAATATATTGAAAACTTAGATTTAGTTCATGCAAATTATAAAAACAATCCTCAGTTTTATGGTGATATGTGACCCCAGTGCAGTGTGCAAAGAAAACCACAGCCCAAAGGCAGTAGCGGCTCACATAGGGCTTGCTGCGGGGTGGTGGGGCGTGGCGGGGGCGGGGAAGGTTGGGGGGATAGCAAACACGGACATAGGACGGAACGGAGGAAAGTAAATAATACTTTCCTCCGTTCCGTCGTATGTCCGGGTTTGCTACCCCCCACCCTGCCCTTCCCTCGCCCCGCCCCACCGCCCCGCAGCATGCCCTATGCTTGCCACTACTGCCCAAAGGCGTACAATGTGAGAGTAAAATACAAATTCTTGTGTGTAATTATAAACAAACAACAAGCTCTGATTTTCAATTAACATTGTATAATTTGTTTGTTCTGTTGTTGTCGATGACATTTCAACCTGCATATGGATGTGTGGGTGTCGTCAGGACAGAAGAATAACCGGTTATCTGTCATGATCTCAAGACTGCAATTGGCGAGGCCACGGGGCTGCCACAAGTTTGCACTAAATGATACCTTGAGAACCGTTATTTTAAATAATCTTGACAGTACTGGATCAATTCCCTAGTGGACCAATTTTGTCTATTGTCTGTTTCTATCAATTCCATAAAAAGTCATCCTAAAATCAATGAAAGAGACATAGGGGCATATTCTCAAGGAGCTATCGCCGAGTTAACGGCACATTAGTGCGGCCAAAGTCGCGATAAATCTACCGCCCCATTCATAAGCTGGTGCTAACAGCCGATATCACCAGTGTTCCGGCGATAGCATCCTCAAAAAATATTGCCACAGATGACCCCGGCAACTATTGCTAATGAGATGCAGAGTAGGCGTTCCCGAGCAAAAAGCCGCGACAACACCACTTCACAACATTCTCAACGACCAGCCACATCGGGGATAAGATCACAAAACAGGCGATAAGGCGCGTTAGCACCAGGAAACTAACACCTGCTCAGACCTGGTGCAAAGTCCGACCACAGCCTGCACCACAAAAGCGAGCCCAGCCCAGAGCCACACCTGAAGAACAACAGATGCACCCGGGCAACTGAACATGCAGCCCGGAGCCCCAATAGGGCAACAACACCCACCGCCACCACCCCCAGGACCCCCCCTCCCCTGCACCCCCCGACCAAAGACATGCCACATCAACTACACTTACACATGTACCAAATAATTTGCATGATGTCGCACAATCACATCTGGTGACATGCATGTGTCGTCACAAAAATAAGCATCACACATTCACCTTCGAAGCAACAAATGAAAATTTATTAAAATAAACACTGAACAGAAATGAAGATACATGGCGGCTCCCCTCGGGACAATCTGTAGGCCACAGCCTGCAAGGCAAAAATCATGATGAGAAGGTGTGTCCTGCGCACATCAAGGCACAGAGAGAGAGCGAAGGAGAGAGAGAGGAAGAGAGGGAGAGAGAGACAGACGGACAGAGAGGGGGAGAGAGAGAGAGAAGAAGAGAGGGGGAGAGAGAGAGAGAAGAAGAGAGGGGGGAGAGAGAGAGAAGAAGAGAGGGGGCGAGAGAGAGAGAAGAAGAGAGGGGCAGAGAGAGAGAGAGTGCCGACACTGCGCACCCAGGCCACACTGCTCACCTGCTGCCACCGGTGTGTCTCCAACCACATGCCGGTATGTATTGCAGTTCACCAGGTCACACATCTGAGACAGACCCGTCATCTGAAACAGAATCCAGGTACATGAATGGCACAGTACACACAATTGCACAAGACATCATCGCCTGCCCGCCCCTGCGCACCCAGGCAGAGGCACCCCAGCCCCTCCCGCCACCCATTGGAGCATGCCCGCCCCTGCTCACCCAGGCCTCACTGCTCACCTTCCACCACCGGCGTGTAGAAAAGAGGTCCCACCACGTGCCGCTGCAAGCTACAAGCCCGGGGCCCACAGACATGGCACCCTCCACATCATGCAGCCCCGCTCCGCAGGCCACCAGGTCTCACATTTGATGCTGGGTCTTGATTTTGCCATGGCAGAGGACATACCAGTGCACAGGGCATCATCACAGGCTGCACACCCGCTCAGCCCTTGAGGTGCCACTAACTCTGTGATCCGGGATGCGACGCCACGTGGCGGTAGGCCCGCGCTGCCCGCTGGCTCTGGCCTACACTGCGGTCCAGAAGGGCACACAAAACCTGAGCAGTTCGGACCGCCGGGACAGGGCATCATCACAGGGTGCACACCCACTCAGCACCTAAGGTGCCCCTACCTCAGTGCACCCAAAGTCACCGTCCAGTGGCGGTGTGCCTGTGCCGGCCGCATTGTATCCGGTGCCACCAAGTCTGTGCCCCGCGAGACATGGACCCTCTATGAGTGGCTATCGTGGTGCGGACGCCTTCATGTCACCTCCGAACCTGCGGAATGTGATGTCGCCGGCCCCTGGGCCCCCATGCCTACATGCACACCACACGGATACACCCCGAGAGAGGCTGGAAATGGCGTCGAGCACGTGCGCCCGGCCCTTTTTATTGGCAGGGTCACATGTGCTGTGACGCGTGTGCTGGATGGGTGTGGTGTGGGTGTACACCAGCCGTGAGGGAGTGGCTGTGGCATACTGACAACTAGACCTGTGAGCAGCAGATCCCTACAGGGAAGACCTGGGACATGTAGCGCTGTCCCCCCCCCCCTGTAAGTGTAAGCGGAGTGGGCTGGCCTGGCGTATGCCAGTCCAGCATGAGGGTTTGAACAATGACCCCGGCGCTCTGGGCGTTGTTCCACACGGGGCTGGACATGGAAGTAACAAATGTGTGTGTCGCTGTCGTTGCGTCGGCGCCACCCAGACAACATTCGGCAATGTGTCACCCTGTGACCCGAGTCCAACGACATGAGCCACATGGAAGTCAGAGGAATACACTGACCCAACATTCGTCCATACTACCACACTTGAAAGACCATAGACATGACACATCTGTGTGATTCGGAATGTTTAATGCACATTCAGTGGAGTCTTGCATCTGGAGCAGTACAGGGCCATGCCAAGCCCACTGTACAATGTTTGCCCGTGGAGGGCCAGCCAGAGTCCTTCAGGGAATGACAAGTTCAAAGGGACAGGAAGAGTTCAGTCCGCAGTCTGTTAACTGTGTCATTGGCGATCAAACAGCCTATGGCAGTCAATTGCGAGGTACAAGGTGAGTGTCGCAGAGTGCATCGGGGGATAGTGGAAGGTGATGATGCAGAGGGCAGTACCAAGCTGAAGCCGGACCTATGGCTGTGATGAATGCTGCTGCGTCCTTCTTACCACAAGGGCAGAATCCTCCGCATCTTCGTCCTCTGCTGACTCATGTGCCTCACGTGTGGGTGGTGCTGGATTTTCTCCAGCACTGTGTGGCAGTGATACCTCAGGGGCCGGAGATGTGGATGTAGTGGTAGTAGCAGCATGCATCTGCGCCAGGCCTTGTGGCAGCAATGCCATGAGGATGGTTTTGAGGTCATTGTGGAACACAGCTACCTCTCGCTGGTGTGCAGCTGTGGCAGCCGCTCTTTCCGCATTGGTCCGCTCCATAGTTTCCATGAGCCTCCGCATGAGTCCCAACTCCCGGGCGAGATCGCTGGAGCCACTCTGACTAGACAGTCGTTCCTGTCGCAGAGTCAGGAATCTGGCGATGTCAGCCATGGTTCGTTGGAGAGCATGGAGCGGACTGCGGGTGTCCGTTAGTGACTGTGAGTGGTCCCTGATGGGACTTAGACACCCACGTATGGCATCTAGTTTGTCTGCCATGCGGTCAAAGCCCACCCACACCTCTTCAGCCAGCTGCTCCTGGCATACCAACACACGGCGTTGGAAGGCCATGTGTTCCTCGTGGGGGTCCTGGGAGGCAGCCGTGGTGGTGGGTGCTGCCTGCTGTGTGTTCTGTGCAGGGGGTGGGTTTTCCTCGTATCAGCTGGGCTGCCCTGCTCCTGGAAGTGGGCTGCGGAGGCTCTCCACGAGCTGTTGGAGGGCGTCGGAGTCGAAGCTGTGGTGGTCCTCTTTGTCATCAGAGAAGAGAGGTTGGGACTGCTCTGCAGGAGGTGTTGATTGTCCCTCTGCTATGTGAAGGGGAGATGCAGTTTAACAATGTGTTCACATGTGTGTTGTTGGATTGTACATGTTCACATACTGACTGCATGACTGTGTACATCGTGGCTGTTTTGGAGGGGCTGCCTATTTACTGCGGGACAGAGGACATTTCGACAACTTCACGGATGTGTGTTTGGAGTTGTACATTGTCGACTCACATTTCCCTGCAATGCCACTTGTGATTGGCCAGTGTCTACACCCAGTATGAGCCAGTTGTGTCCTGTGTTCTGTTGTGGGCGTGTTGCGGTTTGTGCCACTTTGTTGTCAGTGTTGATGTGCTCTGCATGTTATGTGTGTGTGCTGCATTGGGGGGGTGGCCCCTGCTGCTCTGTTTTGCTGCCCCTTATCCCTTTCATGCAGTGTGCCTTTGACTTCTGTACTTGTACTGTGCTGACATGTATCATGCTTGGGTTCCTTGTTGTCTTGGTGGGAGTTGGGGGTCTGGGGCATGGTTTGTCTGAAGCTGTGCTGTGCTTACTTGTGCATGTGTGCCATTGTGCCCATCTCCCCCCGTCCCCCCAGTCCCTGTTCGTTACTCACCCTGTTGGTGTTGTGTCCGGTCCTGTTGAGCAGTGTCCGGTCCCCCAACTCCAGCCACCGTCTCCCCACTGATGACTGTGGACACCATTTCCTCCATCTCGTCCAGCTCCTCCTGTGGCGCTGGACTGCCACCTCTAGTCTGCATTGCTGCCTACCGGTTGTTGGCGAGTTTCAGCTTTGTTTTCACTTGACATCATTCCAGCGCCTCTTGGCCTTGTCCATTGTCCTCTTCAGCACTCCGACTGCATTCACCTTGTCCACGATGGACTGCCATATTCCATTTTTAGTTGCCAATGACACTGTGGAGGTGACGAACAGTTGTTGATGGTGTTCGACCACCTCTGTTTTCAGGATCCTGTTTTCCTGCAGACTGAAGTGCTTCTTCCTACTCTTCTTCTCCTTGCCCTTCCCTGACCCCAAGGTCCCAGGCAGGTCCTCCGGGGGACTTGTGGGGTTCTGGTTCTCCTTCGTACTTGCTCCGGCAACATCCATTGTGCTTGGCTGTTGTTTCGGGATTTTTTTTCTACTTTTATGGGGATTTTTCCCGCCTGACGCGTGTGTATTGCAGGCCTGTAGCTGGTTTTCGCTGATTTTTGTATTGCGCTTGGCCTTATCGCAGCTTTTTGTGCATTCGCGTTTCGCATTTTTGCGGCATGGCGTTGATTTTTACGCGGTCAGTTGATGCATTATCTGGGGAATATCGCATGGTGCCGCCGTGTTGAGAATGCTTCGTTAACACGGCGTAATTTTCCCACGATAGACTGTGATGTTGGAGGTTGCGTTAAGTAACTTTTGCAATGGTTATCACACGTTATTGAGAATATACCCCATAGAGTACTGTTCTACAATCTTGGATATAGTGATTTACCAGCAACAAAAAGCCAATAACTGTAGTGAAAATCGTTTCTCTAATCCCTGTTTGATACTAGATGTAAGGAAATGCCTCTTTCTGTATAGTCACCCCCATGTTTTTTGGCTGATGCTGCTGGTTTTTCGACTCAGAGTGCACTGAGGTCTGCTAACCAAACCTCCTTGCCAGTGCCCTGACTCTAAAAGTGTATGTCGAATTGACTATACCCAATTGGAAATGGCTAACTTATCTGTCAGTCCCTTGTAAATGTTACCCTGGCACCCAGGGAATGTAAGTTAGAGGGGTACCCCAGGGCCTGCAGCACTCATTATGCCACCCTGAGGGTCCCCCAAGTAAAACAGGTCCTCCAGTCTGCCACTGCAGACTGGTAGTGCAGTCGTGCACTGCTAGCCTGACTTTGCCATTGAAAGCAATGGCAAAGCCACCACTTCCCCTGGACATGTGTGTAAGTCACTCCACTGGCAAGCCTAATGAGCCCTAAACCCTGGGTGCAACATATGACACAGGCAGGACATGTACTTTACATGCCCTGACAGAAAAACACGCAAAATGGCTGATTTTACTGTGGAATGACTTGCTCACTCAATTGTCGAGTACAAGGTTACACGCGGACCCATATGGCATAGTGAGCAAAAGTACGATGGATGAAACCCAGATCTCTTGACGTGGGGTGAGTGGTTGAAAAGTTTCAGCACTCAGTCCATCGTCTTGTTGTGCTTGCTATGTTTGCCCTAAATGGCCAAGGGTATGCCCAGACATGGGTCCCTTGCTTGCTGTGCCACTGTATTCAAGCTAGCCTGGCTGATGAGGGGTGATACCCTGAAACCGGTCCCAGGATGCTAGTTTCGAGTCCAAGTGGGACGTAGCCTGGCAATTCGGGCTGGACTGTTCCCATGAGGTGCAGGGTCAAGACTGATTTGCATATGGCTGGGTCCAAACTGGGGTGGCATAGTGAGCAAAAGAACAATGGATTAAACGCAGATCTCTTGACCGGGGGTGAGTGGTTGAAAAGTTTTGGCACTCCGTCCATCATCTTGTTGTGTTTGCTATGTTTGCCCTAAGTGGCCAAGAGTATGCCCAGATGTGGCTCCCTTGCTCGCTGTGCCACTGGATTCAAGCTAGACTGGCTGATGAGGGGTGATACCTTGAAACCGGTCCCAGGATGCTAGTTTCTGGTCCAGGTAAGACCTGGCCTGGCAATTCAGGCTGGACTGTTCCCATGAAGAGCAGCGTCAAGACTCATTTGCATATGGGTGGCTCCAAACTGGGGAGGCATAGTGAGCAAAAGAATGATGGATTAATCCCAGAACTCTTGACCTGGGGTGAGTGGTTAAAAGGTTTCAGCACTCCTTCCATCATCTTGTTGTACACGCTAACCACCTTAGATGTGCAAACTCTTGAACGGTGCAACAAAGTGGGCACACAAGGTATCAAACAACTTGTTACATTAAAGCCTGACTTGTATCTCAAGTGTAAATTAATTTACCTTGTTGAAGTGTGCAGTTTTAGCAAAGCTGACACTGTTCCCTTTAACACTTCTGTGGCTTCCTGGGCTCACATGGAGCCTGCTCCACAAGACAGCTTTCTGCCCTACTGGAGAGACAAGCTGACGACTCTCAGGGAGGAGAACAAAGAGATTGCATGCCAGGGAGGTGTCCCCTCCCTCCTGCAGGAAGCCACTTAGGTGTTAGCCACAAAAAGGAGACTTCATAGGTGAAGCTGCCTTTGAAGAGCAGCTGTGGGACACCGGGGGGAGGGCTGCCCTATTGTTTAGGTAGATAGGCTGGCATGGGGAGCAGAGAGGGGAAACCAGTTGCCAAACCAGTTTCCCTAGGGGCATGTAGCTCATAGGTAGCCACACCCAGGGGGTGGGCTAGTGAGGTCTGTGTAGAAGGAAAGGGGTCTTGCCATTTTGGGAGACAGCAGAATGGTGCATCTTGGGATAGCCAGATGCCACACTCCACAGGAAGTGATCACTAGGTGGGAGGGAACCTGGTAGCCCATTGACTACCAACTGCATCCAGCCCTGAAGGCATTTTCTGAGCATAAGAGGAGCATCCCTGGCACACAGACCTCAGATCTCGACCGCCTGCGGGGAAGGACAAAAGAAGAACTGTTGTGCTGCACCGAGGGACCAGCAAAGAGAGGCTGCACTGACTAGGACTGCTGGACCTAGTGGCTAGCAAAGAGAGGGATTGTGCCTGCTGTGTTGTGCTCAAGGAGAAGTCATCTCCAGAGCCCAGTCAAGCCAAGAGAACTCCAAGGGCCAGTTGATTGTCCTCCTGTTCACAGCACAGGCAAACAAAAGCTCAAGAAGCATGCTGGGGTAAGTTGGTAGCCCAACTTCTTCAAGCCACTACCACCATTGCCTTGCAGCAACAAAGACCAAGACCCAACACACAGTGTTGCACCCAAGTTCGCAGAATCTGGGAGTGCTGACAGAAACTTGCTGGGACCCTCGCAAGGCACGATATTGATTCAAGAAAGATTGGCATGTGACTGCAACTACGGGGCACTGGCAGTCCAGTGGTGACTGGACTTCAGCCAGACCAGAGAGAACTTCCTGGGACATTGACCCTTGAAACCAGGACCCACTCACCATCATATTCCTGGACTGAGGAATCCCTGCAGGAAGACCCCCATTGACTGTTTCACATCCACAGCATCCTTAGATCACCTTCAGCATCCTTCATCCCTTGCGGTGTTAGATTTTATCAGATGCAATGAACATCAAACCAACTACCAGGCCGATATACATCACCCAATTACTGGTTTGGTTATCTGGAAAGCTACACTAGGATATCCTACTATAACACTGACCAATGAAAAGAAATTCAATTTTTTTTAATATCTGTTAGAAAGCATAAGAGTATATTATCACATTGTAAGCTACATCCATATGTTGAAATAGCGACTTTGAGTAAACAGTTTTACCTGATCAGACTGCAGCCAAAGGAATGCAAGAACAGGAAGAAAGCCACTTGTTACCCAACACATTTTGATCTTACTGTGCATCTTCCTTCAATCAATTCCTTATCAGCCTGTTCAGCTGAGCAATTTATAAATCAGCAGCTTTCGAAAAACAAGCACAACTGCCTGATAAAGAAACAAAAACAGGCATATCCCACAAAAGAATACTAAAATGTTTCAAAGTTAATCACTGAAACCCGCGGTTTGCAGTCAGCAGTTTGAGCGGAGCGGAGCTGTGGTCGGGACCGGACCGGATCCGGGCAAGAGCCGGTGGCCAGAGGTACTGGGGCCAAGCGGAGATAAGTTGGGTTGAGTGGGCTGGAGTGGCGGTTGTTCATTCTCCTGTCCCCGCTCCCGGCTCCCGCGGCTCCAGCGGCCCTCGCGGCTCCCGCGGCTCTCTCGCTTCTCTGCACTGAGCGCTGAGCGCCGAGTTGAGCTGGGTGAGCTAAACCAAGCGTGTGGAGTCGGTGATTGGAACCCCTCCCTCCCTCACTCTCTTCGTTTCCCCAGCTGCAAGCTGCGAGCAGCAATCCACGCTGAAATCACAGCAGATACAACTCCGACAACCCTGATCGAAGGGCACCTGCACGCCTCTACTGTCTTCACTGCCCGGAGGACCAGACGAGCGGCAGGTAACAGGCAAGGAGGCAAAGCATTAAGCATTAAGCATTAAGCGCATTAAAGCGCAGGCAAACGCACCACGAAGTTCTCCTGCAGGGTTTTCAAGAAGTGCGAGCGAGTGCAAGAGCGCGGCCTCCGCTAGCGGCGGCCGCGGAGTGTTGTACCCGGGAGTGCCTACAGAAGCGGCCCAACTAGGTTGGGTGCGGTTTTTGGCACCCCCAATGAGTCCTGCTCCCGCACCTCCTGCACCCCTAGCTCCCCCTGACTCAGGAACCCTGAAACCCAGGTCTGCAAGCCCGAAATGCGTTCAGGAAAAACCAGAGGAGCGTCCCTACCTAAAGAAAGCAAAAAAAAAAACACAAAAAAAACAATTGATGGACAGAATGCAGAACAATGTCATACATTCACCCCAGTACAGAGATCCGGACCTAAATCCATCGTTTTTTTGCTCACCATGCCATTCCAGTTTGGACCCAGCCATATGCAAATCAGTCTTGACCCTGCGCCCAATGGGAACAGTCCAGCCCGAACTACCAGGCCAGGTCCTACCTGGACTGGAATCAAGCATCCTAGGACCGGTTTCGGGGTTTCACTCCTCTTCAGCCAGGATAGCTTGACTCAAGTGGCATGGAGAGCACGGGACCCACGTCTGGGCATACCCGTCCCACTCGGGGTGACGAATGCAAAAAAAACAATTGATGGACAGAATGCAGAACAATGTCATACATTCACCCCAGTACAGAGATCTGGGCCTAAATCCATCTTTTTTTTGCTCACCATGTCATTCCAGTTTGGACCCAGCCATATGCAAATCAGTCTTGACCCTGCGCCCAATGGGAACAGTCCAGCCCGAACTGCCAGGCCAGGTCCTACCTGGACTGGACTCAAGCATCCTAGGACCGGTTTCGGGCTTTCACCCCTCTTCAGTCAGGATAGCTTGACTCCAGTGGCATGGAGAGCACGGGACCCACGTCTGGGCATACCCGTCCCACTCGGGGGGACGAATGCAAAAAAAACAATTGATGGACAGAATGCAGAACAATGTCATACATTCACCCCAGTACAGAGATCTGGGCCTAAATCCATCGTTTCTTTGCTCACCATGCCATTCCAGTTTGGACCCAGCCATATGCAAATCAGTCTTGACCCTGGGCCCAATGGGAACGGTCCAGCCCGAACTGCCAGGCCAGGTCCTACCTGGACTGGAATCAAGCATCCTAGGACTGGTTTCGGTCCAGGGAGGTTTGTTTCCGGTCCAGGGAGGACCTGGCTTGGCAGTTCGGGCTGGACTGTTCCCATGAGGCACAGGGTCAAGACTGATTTGCATATGGCCAGGTCTAAACTGGGGTGGCATGGTGAGCAACAGAATGATGGATATAACCCAGATCTCTTGACTGGGGGTGAATGTTTTGATTTGTTCTGCATTCCGTCCATCAATTGTGTGTTTTTTGCTTCCTCGCCCTAAGTGCGCCGGGTATGCCCAGACGTGGGTCCCGGGCTCACTGTGCCACTGGAATCAAGCTATCCTGGCTGAAGAGGGGTGAAACCCCGAAACCGGTCCTAGGATGCTTGTTTCCGGTCCAGGGAGGACGTGGCTTGGCAGTTCGGGCTGGACTATTCCCATGAGGCACAGGGTCAAGACTGATTTGCACATGGCCAGGTCTAAACTGGGGTGGCATGGTGAGCAAAAGAATGATGGATATAACCCAGATCTCTTGACTGGGGGTGAATGTTTTGATTTGTTCTGCATTCCGTCCATCAATTGTGTGTCTTTTGCTTCCTCGCCCAAAGTGCGCCGGGTATGCCCAGACGTGGGTCCCGGGCTCACGGTGCCACTGGAATCAAGCTATCCTGGCTGAAGAGGGGTGAAACCCCGAAACCGGTCCTAGGATGCTTGTTTCCGGTCCAGGGAGGACCTGGCTTGGCAGTTCGGGCTGGACTGTTCCCATGAGGCACAGGGTCAAGACTGATTTGCATATGGCCAGGTCTAAACTGGGGTGGCATGGTGAGAAAAAGAATGATGGATATATCCCAGATCTCTTGACTGGGGGTGAATGTTTTGATTTGTTCTGCATTCCGTCCATCAATTGTGTGTATTTTGCTTCCTCGCCCTAAGTGTGCCGGGTATGCCCAGACGTGGGTCCCGGGCTCACTGTGCCACTGGAATCAAGCTATCCTGGCTGAAGAGGGGTGAAACCCCGAAACCAGTCCTAGGATGCTTGTTTCCGGTCCAGGGAGGACCTGGCTTGGCAGTTCGGGCTGGACTGTTCCCATGAGGCACAGGGTCAAGACTGATTTGCATATGGCCAGGTCTAAACTGGGGTGGCATGGTGAGCAAAAGAATAATGGATATAACCCAGATCTCTTGACTGGGGGTGAATGTTTTGATTTGTTCTGCATTCCGTCCATCAATTGTGTGTCTTTTGCTTCCTCGCCCTAAGTGCGCCGGGTATGCCCAGACGTGGGTCCTGGGCTCACTGTGCCACTGGAATCAAGCTATCCTGGCTGAAGAGGGGTGAAACCCCGAAACCGGTCCTAGGATGCTTGTTTCCGGTCCAGGGAGGACCTGGCTTGGCAGTTCGGGCTGGACTGTTCGCATGAGGCACAGGGTCAAGACTGATTTGCATATGGCCAGGTCTAAACTGGGGTGGCATGGTGAGCAAAAGAATGATGGATATAACCCAGATCTCTTGACTGGGGGTGAATGTTTTGATTTGTTCTGCACTCCGTCCATCAATTGTGTGTCTTTTCCTACCTAAAGAAAAGCACAAGGTTAAGGAGGAACTTATGGCACCTACCACAGCCCTTCCCAGTAAGCTCTCCTTAGGACCCGGCTCACCAAGCAGAGAAGATCCGGAATTGCTGTGTGAGTCAGCATCCTTAACAGCCTTAACAGTCTTAACAGCCCCAAAAGACGCAAACCAACCCCAGGCAAGTGTTGAGCCAACAGCAACTCCCAAAAAAACTACAGCATCGACCCCGGACGCTAAG
This sequence comes from Calotriton arnoldi, assembly GCA_963921515.1. Taxonomy (NCBI): domain Eukaryota; kingdom Metazoa; phylum Chordata; class Amphibia; order Caudata; family Salamandridae; genus Calotriton; species Calotriton arnoldi. The sequence continues at coordinate 2,348,152 of CAWUFW010001420.1, read as the reverse complement.
TGGAAAGGCAGCACCACAGCTTCACTCACGACCTCTACCAGGCCCCACTCAGGTCGAAACAGCAGCAAACGGGCTCTGATCACCGACTTTTTAAAAATCGCCATTAAATCTACTTTGGAAAACCGATACCTCAATGACTCCAAGACTACGAAAGCAAATATCTCAACTCATCCCACCATATCCTCTGTAAGTGAGGCCCTCACGAGTCCCTCATGTGACAGAACCACCACAAGATGCGAGACTGATAGGAGTGGACCCCAGACCAATGGCTGGGTAGCTACACCCAAACAACTAGCGTAGTCCCAAGTCTTCAAACTCTATCATCAAAAGCTCTCCACCCCCCGGATCTGCATCAAAGGCCAAAGCCCCTAGTCATTGAGGCACAAATTCATCATCATTTCCAGCCTTCTCAGCCTTTCTCAGCCCCTTTTTGCTCGCAGTCACTACTTTCACCTTCATCAGGCCCCCATGACCCTAAAAAACCCAAGGATGGCGTCCCTACTCACCAATCAATCACAAACATCATGAGTCCATTCGGCAATTTGATCACGCTATCAGGAGGTCCACACCTCGAAGCGCAAAAGTCCGCCAACCCTAATACAAACAGCAGAGACAAGTCCGAACAATCTTCGTACCTGTTGGAAGCAACACAACACAAAGGCCAGAACTTCAGCCAAGCCAAATTACTGGAGGAGTCGTTCTTCCAGTTCGAAACACATAGAACCATCCCTTCGATGCCATCCCTTCAAATCAAGGATCCGAAAAAAAAGGACCAACCCAGCAGGTCCCCGGGATGTCAGAGCGATCCTCTTCCTGCCCTCCTAAGCAACAGGGAACATCACGCTCAGGCTCCCTCCAGTGAATCCAGTTGTTCCCCAACATCTTTTGTCTGTCCACTTCTGCTCAATACCTTGGACACAATCAGCAAAGCCATGACCCTCCACGTTGACAAGCTAGATACTCAAGTAGATCTTTTAAACATTCTAGCAATTCACGTCCAGGGGGTCGAACAGAAACTACACATCTTTAACGAGGTGATTACGAAGGTGCAGCGAGACCGGGACACCATATACCAATCGTGCCACTGCCATTGCACTCAAATCATTGACAAACTAGACGTTGTTCCAACATTACTAACAGACCTCTTGGGTACTACCAGGGAAGCCCTATTAAATACCTCTCCTCAAGCTGGGAAAGTTCACGAGGCCCCACGGGAAAAGGAAACAACATGCTCCAGCACCATGGATGGACAAACTACTGGCAGCACGGGCACCTCCCCAACACAAATACAAGCAAATACACCTGCACCCATGGCAGCAAGCGCCCGTGTTAACTCTAACATTTTGGCCTCCCAATCCTTTGACAACAGCAATAAGTCACCAGGAAGGCTGACTAAAGAAAACAAGCCACTAACCAAGCGGGAGAAAAAACACCTCAGAAAAGCGAGAAAAAGTAAACAATCAAGACAGTCAATTAACGCAACCTCCGTCAAACCTGAACAGGGAAGGAAACAAAGCGAAAACAACGAGGTCTCAAATGCTCCGGAAGCAAAAAGCAACAAGGAACCTTCGACAGCCCCATCCGACTCCCCCACCACACTTAGTAGCCCAAACCACATCAAAAGGGAACAACCGTCGTCAGATAAATTATACAGTTTATTTAAACCTCCAACCAGGAAAGAGAAACAACATTCTAATACGTCGGTCACACAAATAGCAAAACTCGTATCCCCATCCAGGATTGATTGATAATGCACCCTAGAGAGGTCAACACGATCAAGGACAATGCCTGGAAAGACTGCCGCAACCTTGTGATAACCGACAACCCGAGCCCGGGAAGCAATGACTTCACCAACATAAGGGTCAACGAAATTCACACTCAAAACAACACCAACGTCTCTCCGCAGCCACCTTTGACGCACTCAGGGCCCAAAGGGGCCGCTAAAACAATAGAAAGGGGTGCTGATTATGTGCCGGAGCATGACCCCTTTCTATACAATAAAAAACTGGACTTCATTCCCCACTATGTTTCAAGGTGTAACCACGACATCCTCAACAGAAGCGTTCTGTTAAAACTATTCAAAGCTCTCCCTCCCTTGAGCCACATTAATACTAGGGACATCGACAGTATAGAGTTCAAACAGAACTGGCATTCTACGGAATTCCAAGAAACAACTACTGCCACGTTCGTAGACTCCCTCTTTATCGAGCAAATCTGGCAGCAGAGGGGCCCTCTCGAAAAGTGGGGCATCAAGCTAAGAAAGATCGACCCTCCGTGCTATCTTAGCCCACTACACCCGCCTATACACTCAGCGGGCCTGTTAAAAGGCGCCAAAGGCCCGGATAACTTCAGCCCTCTATCAGGCATTGACTCTAAGGCCAGGACAATCACAATCACTTTTGCTCACCCTGAAGCCAGCCGGTCAACAGGATCTCGGCACGGCCAGAACATCCCAAGCCAGGGCATGAAAAAACCTACATGTAGCCACTAATCCACCCAAGGGCTACAAAATCTGCTCCTGGAATGTGTTTGGCCTCGGCACGAAACTAGAAGATCCAGACTTTATGGAGTTTATCACACAGTACAACATACTCCTCTTCCAGGAAACATGGCTAATAAATTCTACATCCCTAGTCGGCTACAAGGAATTCATGAAACCAGCTAAGAAGGGGGACTAACGAAGGGAGAGCAAAAGGGGGTCTCTCCACTTTTATTTCGACTGATATTTATGGACTCGCCTAGTTGCAATGCGTTAAACTTGACACCCCGCCTTTAACCAGCCTTGTGAACATTTACATCCACCCTGCGCTCAAACAAAAACGGGCAAGTATTGAACATTTACTAGCCTCACTTGCCACACTAAAACTCGCGTACCCCGACGCCAACATAATTCTGTCAGGGGACTTCAATATGACCTTATTGCAAGAGACAAAAGGCGACGGGGGACACACTCAGGCCCCAATTCGACGTGACACCCTCGGCAAGAGATGCGCAGCTCGCCTGCACGACCTCTCAATGCGCGTGCTCAATGGTCAAAGCCGGACAGACTGCCCAGCAGCATACACAAGGGTCACTCAAAAGTCAACTTCAATCATCGACTACACTCTCACGGATCACAACCTCGCTTCCCACATCACGAACTTTCAAATCTTGGATAGAGCAGAGAGCGGCCATCAACCGCAATCCTTCACGCTCTAAAGAAAAATCGGAAATCCAATCCTTGTTAACGCAACGCCACAACAACTGCATTGCCATAACCTCAAACGTCTCACATGGAAAAAGGACAACATATTCGACTTCATGGGTACATGCATTAGCATTTTGGAGAAATCCAAAACAGAACCATCAAGCATCCTGGCCTGGGAGTTATTCATCAGAGAACTAAATCACAAATGCTCTAATCATGTAACTGGCAGTAAAGCAGGAAAATCTTTAGGGGCAGTATGGTTTACTAAAAGCCTCAGAACTCAAAAACAACATTTGAATAAATATTTACAACAATTAAGAACTCGGGGCTCACCCTCCTCCCAAGACCTCCTGCTTCTAATTTCTAAGCCAGAAAACACCTTAAAAGAAACATAAAGGCGGCCAAGAAAGCGTTCCATGATCACCTTTGGGCGAAACTCCATTACTCTTGTAAACAAAGAGACTCCAAGCTCTTTTGGGAAATCATTAACCAGCTAACCAATGGTAGGAACCGACACCACAACTCGGACGTAATGGAGGAAACATGGAGAGCTCATATTGAATCACTATACAACGAAATTCCATCACCAGGCATTGCTGACCGTGGCTTCCAAACAAGGAATGGAGCTGCTGCCAGAGATCTAGTAAAACACAACTCCCCCTCTAATTTACTAGACGTTCCTCCGCAGATCCTTAACGAGCAAGTCTTAAAAATAATAAAAAAACTTAAGCTCCGAGGGTGCCCCAGGGCCCAACGGCCTCCCAAACGCCTTGTTTCGACACAATCCACTACTGTGGGCGAACCATCTGACTCCTCTTTTTTCGGATGTTTTAGCCTTCAATACGATCCCCGACTCCTGGAGGGGAAGTATCCTAAGCCCAATATACAAGACGGGTTCTCGTTCTGACCCCTCAAATTATAGATTCATCTCGTTAATCAATGTGGAGGCAAAAATATACGCATCAAACCTGCTGGCAGATTTAGAGGACTGGGCGGCACGAATAAATCTTATTCCTCGCACGCAAACCGGATTTAGGGCTGGGATGGGCACTCTTACGAACATTTCTGCTCTAAACCTCCTAGCCAACCAAGCCCTCGCAAAATCAAGGCCACTGTACGCATGTTTCATCGACCTTAAAGCGGCCTTTGACAAAGTCTCGAGAGCCACGCTATGGGCAAAAATGCATAATTGGGGGGTTCCAGCCAAGTTGCTGGAGGCCATAATCAACTTGTATTCTCAGACGTGGGTCCAGATCAGGAAAGGAGATGGGCTCAGTACAACTAACAAGATCACAACTCTTAACAGGTTAAAACAAGGGTGTGTGCTGGCACCCTGCCTTTTTAACATTTACATCGCTGACCTGGATGAGCACCTTCGGTCGATTCAATCCGACCCTCCAAAACTTGGCAAAATACCTACACCTAGCCTTCAATACGCGGATGATATCGTTCTACTAGCGCAAATGCAAGTAGGTTTGCAACGACTAATCACCGAACTTGGAGCTTACACCACCTCGGCTCAATTAACCATCAACCACCAAAAAACGAAGGTGAAGTGCTTTGTCAAACATCTTAAAGCAGTGAAAGACCGTAAATTCATTTGGACCTTGGACAAGCAACCCTTGACCGAGGTGGACTCGTACAAATACCTAGGCTTTCAAATTGACCGCAACCTTAACTTCAAGACACATCTGGACCAAGGTCGCATGAAATCCAAACAGCTGAGGTTCGCCTTTAAAATCTTAAAAAACAAGCTCGCAGGCTGCTCCACTGGTCATCTACTAAAGGTTATTGCAGCAAAATTCCTATCCTCCATCTCATATGATACAGAAATCTTGAACAGCAAAGACGCCACAGGTCTGAACCTAGCACAATCAATTATTTTCAAGAAACTGTTTGCAATCCCCCGCCATATTCCGCAAGCTCAAATTAGGCTAGAATACGGTCTAAGAAACCAGATCCCCGACAGACAAGGTGCACTAGTCAAGTACTATTGGAGGATGAGGGACGCAGAGGACAACACACTCGCTCATCATTGTTGGGTAGAGATCGAAAACCAAGCCAGGCTTAATAATTCAATCTTCAAAGTTCTGAAGGCTTCGCTCTCGGCACTGCAGCTAGAGGAGGCCTGGCTTACTGCTCCTACCTACCCCGGCTTTAAATCTGTGATCAACAAAGCCATAAAACGGAATTCTTTATCATTAGATAAAACAGCCCTAGCAAAAAAATCCCATGCCTGGACCGTGATACAGACATACCAGAGGCTGCAACCCCAACCTTATTTGCTAAATCATTTTCCTCATCAGAAAAAGCACTTCTTCACGCTACTAAGGCTTGGGTCATATCCATCAAAGGACCTAACCCCGAAATGGAAATACCCATGGCAATCAAAGGAATGCCGCCTATGCGGAGTAGGGAATGAGTCCTTACTGCATCTAATATGTATCTGCCCTGTCCTAGCAGAAACATGCAAAACTGTCCTTCGGGAGGTCTTCAGTAAGGAACAAATAAGAACTTGTAGAGCAGCAGTGATTCATTGTCTCAGGGGCTCATCAATTCCACTGCCCTGCAGTGCCATAAACTGTTTGAAAAACGCGGCAAAAGAACTGGACGAAATAGAACCCGCCAACCAACTCAAGCAGTTTTAGAACATTCAGGCCCGAAACCCTTCTATTGCACTGCTTGTACGTTTTAATACTTTTTAAAATACCGCTCCTTGCCTTCCGACTATCTTCTATGTGCTTTTCCATATTTAAAAAAAAAAAAATGTATATTTTATGCATGTTTTACCCATGGTGGTTTTCCCACCCTTTTATGATTTTTTAATGAAATCAAATAAAAGAATATTTGACTTGACTTGAATCACTGAAACAGTCATCAAGATTCATTTTGTTGAAGGGTGTTTGTATTTCAGTGATGATGCTAACCCGTCTTAGACATAACAGGACAGTGACACTATCCCACAATACACAACCCTGAGTCTGGGAAAAACTGAATAAACCAGAGATGGACTTCAGAGATCAAATTTTGTAGGACCTGTGTGGAACAACATGCCTACACTTACAATTCCCTACTTTTTGTTGAAAGACAACTGCCCTGAAACAGTTAATTCTGATAGTTGAAATGCCTCCACTGAAATGGAAGAGAGGGAGTCTCCTGTTCTGTAAAACTGAGGAAAGGACAGACAACTAAACAAGAAACAAGCCTTCTTGCCAGGGTGCTTGTTGTCATAAAGAAATGTAAATGTTTTCAATTGGTTAATCTGCAAATGTAAAGGTTGCTTGTTAGTCTGCATTGGCTTTAATTTTAGGAGCCAACTGAAGCTTCGTGATGACAAAGATTTCTTCTTTTGGAGAGGTATTGTTAGGGTTTTAGCAGATGAGTACTAAAGCGATACCAAAGGGGATGATGGACGGAGCGCTTGAGCAAATCAAACACTCACCCCCAGTCAACTGATCTGGGTTTAATCCATCATCATTCTTTATCTCACTCCACCACCCCAGTTCAGACATGGCCATATGCAAATCAGTCTGACCCTGTGCCTCATGGAAACAGTCCAGCCCGAACTGCCAAGCCATGTCTTCCCTGGACCGGAAAGAAGCATCCTGGGACCGGTTTCTGGCCATTCAGCCGTCATCAGCCAGGCTAGCTTGAATCCAGTGGCAAAGTGAGCAAGGGACCCACGTCTGGGCATACACTGCCAACTTAGGGCGAACAAAGCGATACCAAAGGGGATGATGGACGGAGCGCTTGAGCAAATCAAACACTCACCCCCAGTCAACTGATCTGGGTTTAATCCATCATCATTCTTTAGCTCACTCCACCACCCCAGTTCAGACATGGCCATATGCAAATCAGTCTGACCCTGTGCCTCATGGGAACAGTCCAGCCCGAACTGCCAAGCCATGTCTTCCCTGGACCGGAAAGAAGCATCCTGGGACCGGTTTCTGGCCATTCAGCCGTCATCAGCCAGGCTAGCTTGAATCCAGTGGCAAAGTGAGCAAGGGACCCACGTCTGGGCATACCCTGCCAACTTAGGGCGAACAAAGCGATACCAAAGGGGATGATGGACGGAGCGCTTGAGCAAATCAAACACTCACCCCCAGTCAACTGATCTGGGTTTAATCCATCATCATTCTTTAGCTCACTCCACCACGCCAGTTCAGACATGGCCATATGCAAATCAGTCTGACCCTGTGCCTCATGGGAACAGTCCAGCCCGAAGTACTAAAGTGCAAGCTTTTATTGGACACTAGTAAAAAAGGCACAGTAAAAGCTACTGTCTGATTGCATATTACCAAAATTCTATATTTGGAAAACACTTTGGGGCATATTATCAACGTGATTATCGCCGCTTTAGCGGGACTTTTTCCCGCTAAAGCGGCGATAATTCAATCGCCCTATTAGCAAGCTGTCGCTAACTGCTGTTAGCGACAGCTTCTAGGCGATAGCGACCGGGTTGGGTGCCGCTTTGCATGCCAGCGATATTTATCGCTAATGGCATGCAAAGTAGGCGTTCCCCACCTAAAAGCGACTGGAAACAGTCGCTAAGGTCGCTATCGCCTATTAGCGAGGCAGGGGAGGTGATTAACGAACCAGCGCTAAACACGTTTAGCGCTGGTTTGTTAACGCCTGGTCCAAACCTGACTTAGCCATGTAATCCAATGGGAGGTGGATTACATGGCTAAATCCCCTCGCCCTATCACCAAGCTAACACTGGTCACAGTGTGAATATCGCTTGTTTTCAAGCGATATTCACACTGTTCTCCAGGGTTTCTATCGCATTGGAGATAAGCGTTGCTGATAGCACGCTATCTCCGCGATAGAAACCTGCGATAGCCGGCGATAATTATCCTAGCGCTAAGTGCGCTTAGCGATAATTATCGCCGGTTATTGCTAATAGGCCCCTTTGTATGTTAAACCTAATTCTTTTTGTGTATTTCGAAGCAGCATATGCTATACTGAGTGTAATGCAAGTTAAAAAAAATTAGTTACATATTCACAATACTTTCTGGCACAGGCTGGGACCTCGCAGCAGTAAAAATACATAACACGATAAACCACAGGAGCCACCCATAGAGTCAATAGATGCTATTAGTATTAGTGAAGAGGTGTGGTGCAGCGGCCAGGGCAGCTGACTTCGGAGCGCAGGGCTCACGGTTCGATCTCTGGCGGCAGCTCAACTCAGCACCATGTGACTCTGGGCAATAGCTCACTTAATTTCCACGACGGCCCCCAGCGCCTTGAAACCCGTAAGGGTGAGTAGTTTGCGCTTTACAAATACGGCTTTACATTTAAGCAGGGTATGACATATTCAAATGTAACAATGTCCTATTATGAATGATTGGAGATCATAATTAATGCAATACCAAATAATGTATTTGACAACGCCACAAGTCAAAAAGAATATGACCAAATAAATAAAAATATACAAAGGTATTATTCATATTAATTGTAACTGAATGCAGTATATGTTTTTTTAAATGCACAAGTGAAATGAGTGCTCATTGTATTGTGAACATGTAGTGCTCAAAGAGTTTGTGCAAATGGCACAAAAAATAAATAAAACCCCCAGTAAGATGTGCAGATTCTGAAGTAATGAAGAAATCAAAGCCTTCATTTTATACAAATGGAGTACTGAACATAAAGGACATTAAATGAAGTCTCTTTCAGACTGAGGGTTGTCAACGCCATTTCAATCCATATTAATGAAGGGTCATCATAATCTTTTGTTACCCCAGATGGTGTGCCCCGAAGGTCATTAATATTAAATGAATTTAGCGCTGCGTACAATTTCGCGTTTAAGCACTCAGGCTGAGTTCAAATAGGTATATGTAATGAATATAGTGTGCTGGACATGGGAATATTATTCTGGATAATATTTCTAAACGCAGAATAGTGTGCGACCTGGTAGAATATTTTGGAGGTGAAGAGGACATGATGGTTCTATTCGTTTTTTCATGAATGCATTTTTCTAACATTGTTTTTTATAATCATGATGCACATAAGCATACAGGATTATGGATTGATTTGGCTCTTGTTTTTTATCATTTGCAGACCCCAGATGAAGGGTCAATGTGGACCCGAAATGCATTGGGTTATATTAAACATTTTGAGACATTATATGTCTGAAATAAATACACTACATGTGTTTCAACTAAAGAACAGATTACAATAAAGGAATGAAGTAATCAAATGAACTAATGTTTATGAAATAAGTTCTTTGAAAACAAATTTATCGTGGATAAATATAGAGGAGAAACTTTTTATTTTTTTATTATTTAAATAAAATAGCAGTCTTCGTAATGAACACACAATGCAGTCGATGTTGAGTATACAATCGCAGATAAAGCAATATATCGCCAATGTAGGTATCATTACAACACATAATCCACAACCCACCTTTACAATACTAGATAATACTGTTGCGTCCTGTGTACGTCTAACGTGCACTACCTTTTCATAGTATTTTATAATTCCAACATAGTCTATTGTACTTCTTAGTTTAAAACAGTATCGCCCACATATACATTAATATCTATATTGCAGTTTCATGGTATACTCCACAAGTGTAAACAGTTGTATCTCACGGACCACCCTGAACAATAGGCAGTACAATCCCGACCAGACGTTTATGCATTCAATGCGGGTTGCCATGGAAGTATTAATCAAACCGACATTTAGTATGGACAACTTCCGTAGTAATCTCAATAACTTGTATCTGAACACCCCCCCCTCCTCCCTACCCCTCCCCCCCGCCGGGCTCACCCATCTAGAGGTCTATCTAACTGCAACTCAACTCGGGGTATCCTCTTGACTCTCCCCGTGTCTGGGGGATACAGTCCCCATAGGATTTTCTCCAGTCGGCCCCGTCTGTGTAGCACTAGGGGAGCTTCTCCCTATCTCCTGCACCATTAGCCCCCCCGCCAGCAATACTTCCTGGAGTTTGGCATCCCTTCGGGTACTACGTATGTGCCCCTCCTCCGCCAGTGCCCATTCCCGCAGATCTGCTTTCCATTTCACTATCAGTGGCCCCTGTTCCGTCAGCCAGTGGATCGCTATTCGCCGCCTAGCTGTCACAAGCCCCAACATCAGGAACTTCCTGCTGGTTTTGCGTTTAGGGTTTCGGGGAATCAGACCAAGGAGACAGGTACGTACCTCTAAGGGAACCCTCCACCCCGTTATTCTAAACAGATCCTCCAGGACATCGGTCCAGAATACCTGGATCGTCGGGCAGGACCAAACCATGTGTGGGAAGTCTGCCTGTGCGTAGTGACATCTGGGGCACCTCGGGTCTCTTGAACTGTTGATAATATTTAGGCGCTTGGGTGAAAGATATGTCATGTGAACCATATTGTACTGTATCTGCTTGAACCTATTGGAAACCGCCACCCTGCGTACTCCCTCGTGAATTTTCCCCCATTCCTGTGGTGTAATCTCCTGCGGGCTCACCTCCCACCATTTACTCTCTATTTTGAGAGGTGCACTCTTTCTGTCATCCCTTAATGCCCTGTACAGGTGGGTGGCAAGTTTCCGCCCCCCGCCATGGCTATCATTGTGACCAGGGTGTGTGTGTGTTCCGGGGCTTCCGGGAATGTAGGCCATAGGTATCGGGCCGTCGCCGCTAATTTGGCGTATTGCAAGAACTGCCCCGATCCCAGCCCAAAAGAGTCCATTGCTTCCTGATATGTTATGAACCGTTGTTCCGGATAGAGGTCCGACAACATAAGGCAGCCTCCCGCCTTCCATTTGTCAACAGCCATGACCCGCTCAATGAGCGCGAAAGGCGGCATTAGCCAAACGTCTGCCTCCGGGGCAAACGGTCGGGCTCGGATGATTCGTTTTACCACTCTGGCCCATAGGGCCGCCAATAATCCGCCCAGTGGAGGGCAGTGTGTCGGGTGCCCTTTCGTATGCCATAGGAGCGCGCCCAACTGCTGGTCCCCATACGTGTCGGCGAGGAGCGAACGTTCCCAAGAAGGGTCCATATCGAGCCAGGCCACTGCGTGCTGCAACTGGGACGCAAAATAATACAGTTCCAGGTCAGGGATTTCCAAGCCACCCCTACCCCAAGTGCGTTTCATAACTTCCAGGCTTACCCGACAACGTTTTCCATTCCAGAATAGTTGTATGAGCAGTGCATCGAGGTCCTTGAATACCTGGTGTGGGAGCTCAAAAAAGGAGCCCTGCATTGTGTAAAGACATCGGGGCAGTATCACCATCTTAATCAAGGCGATCTTCCCCATCAATGAGAGCTGGAGCGTGTTCCAGAAGGCAACACTGCCTCCGAGACCTCTAAGTATCCTCCCCATATTGTGGTGGTAAAAAACTTCCCTATCTCTACTTATCCAAATCCCGAGATAGCGTAAGGCATCCGGCACCCAGGGGATCCCCATCTCGGGGAGCTGGACCCCGCTCCTCTCGGCCTCCGAACCGACCGGATATAGTTGTGATTTGGTAGTATTGACGTATAGTCCAGAGGTCTCGGCAAACTGGCCCAGCACCTCCATCAGTATCGGAAGCGATTGGGTTGGTTCCCGCAGGTAGACCAGCGCATCATCTGCGTACAGCGATACAACATGCTCTAGGGCTCCAATTCGAATACCCTGCCCCTGGAGGACCTCACGGAGATGGCATGCTAATGGCTCCATTGCCAGGGCGAACAGCAAGGGGGACAGTGGACACCTCTGTCGCGTCCCCCTGGCTATTAATATCGCATCCGAGACAAATCGTCCCGTCCAGACCCTTGGCACCGGCTGAGTATAAAGGAGTTTCACCCAGTTAACGAACCCCTGACCTAGCCCCATTTTCGATAGCACCTGCCACAGATATTCCCATCGGAGCGAATCGAACGCCTGCGCGATATCTAGGAATACCAAGGTATTCTGCACGGCTCTGCCTTCTAGGGATTGCATGACATGAGCCAGCCGACGGATATTTCGGAGCGCGTTTCTGCCCGGGATAAAACCAGACTGGTCATCATGCACCAGTCGTCGGAGGTGCGGGAGAAGTCTGTTGGCCAAAACCTGACTAATAATCTTAAGATCGACGTTGAGCATGGAGATTGGCCTGTAGGAGGCCGGAAGTAAGGGGTCCTTCCCATGCTTAGGGATCATTACAATCAGCGCTTCACGCATGGAGGCGGGTAGTATACCCGTCTCACCGGCCTCCCTAACTATGTCCAGGAGCCTAGGAACCAGGACTCCCCCAAATTCTTTGTATAGCTCTGCAGCCAGGCCGTCTGTCCCAGGGGATTTAGCCGTTTTCAAGTGAGCGATCGCCGCTCTCACCTCCTCTCCGCGAAAGGGCGCCCCCAGGGTTCCCTGACTTTCCGGGTCCAGGCAAGGTATGTCCATCCCCGCAAGGTGGGCCTCCCAGGTCTGTGGGGCAACTGTGAGCTTAGGCTCAGAATATATTGCTCGGAGGTGGGTAGCAAATACCATATTGATCTCATGCTGGGTGTAGACCAGCTGACCCCGATCGGACTTGAGGGCCAGTATCGGGGTAGGCTGAGACTCCTCTCTGATCAAGCGCGCCAGTAGGCGCCCAGCTTTATCACCCTCTGTGTACCAGCAACGTCTACTTGTGGACCTATTGTATTTGCCCAGGGACTCCCACATGTCTCCCACCTTTTGTCGTTGTTCTGTCCATTTGGCCAGTCCCTCCAGGTCCGTGGGAAGGGCTGCCTCTAAAGCCTTTAAGCGGTCCTCTTGGTTTGTTAGGTCCCGTTCTAACACTCTCCTCACGCCCACCTCTGTGGACAGACATATTCCCCTCAGCACCACTTTCATCGCGTCCCATTCAAACGCCCTCAAGCTGGCCATGTTCCAGTTCGCCTCCAAATAGCCTTCCAGCCCTGCTGCAATCATTTCTTTATAGACCGGGTCTGTCAAAGCTTCGGTGTTAAGTCTCCATAACGGTATTTTGGAGCGAGGGCGGCCCAAAGTGTAGGTCATCAACAGGGGGGAGTGATCGGACAGATAGCGGGCCAGGTACTGCGTCTCTAGAACCCGTCCGGCTGCCCCTTCCTGCACGAAACAATAGTCCAGCCTGCTGTACGTACCCGCCGCCGGAGTATAACAGGAGTACACCCGGCTATCAGGATTGCGGTGCCGCCAGATATCCAGCATGTGATAATTACTGAGCATTTGCCGCATGGCTTCGCGAGTTTTGGGTTTAGCATCCACTTTTGGGGGGTGTCTATCCTGTTCCCCATCAAGGGCACATTTAAAGTCCCCAGCTATAATCAGTTCCAGAGCCGGTGCCAAGTATAGTTTCCCGAGGACCGTCCCCAAAAATTCTCCATCATCGGTGTTTGGGGCGTAGACGTTCACTAAACACACATGCCTCCCATCCAATGTCCCTTCTACCACCACGTAGCGGCCGTCGGGGTCAGGGCAGTACTTTAAGACCTTAAAGGGGACTCCAGGCGCCACCCATATAAGTGCCCCCTGGCAAACCCCGAGTAGGAGGTCGCAAAAATTGGCCCCGCCATCGCCGTTGAACATATTTCAGGCAATCCCCCAGAGATGTGTCTCTTGTAAAAAGCCACGCTTATCTTGTAGCGCCTAAGATATGTAGCTACCCGAATTCGTTTAATCCTATTGTTGAGCCCTCTAACATTCCATGTTATAAAGTTATAGGTCCGTTGGTCTCCTGCCATAAGTAGAAAAGTCTGGGTGAACAAGACCTATAATGCAAAAAGGGAATGAACTGTAAGGCGTAGTGTTGGGGACCCCCAATCCTCTCCTAGAACTCTCCTGACCTTTGGTGACCCGGCATAAAACTTTCCCCTCAAAAAACAATAGAACAAACAATGTGAACATTTCCCCCCCACCCTCAGGCAGTAGAACCTCATTCTCATAGCCCACCCGTGGTCTGAGGACTCAGTGCTCCGCCCCATAGCAATCGCCCTCCCCTTAAAGCCCCCGCAACATTGTAAACTACAATAACAGTCAACAAAAAGCTATCCCAGTTCTTGTTGTACAACCAGACTGCCTGGTACTGCGCAGCCCCGCCCAACCAACGGCCTAGCCAGGCCGGCACAGTACACTACAGCTGGAGTGCCAAAACTGCAGTACAGCGGAATAACGTCTCATCTCATCAGCTACGCTCTCCCCCCCCCCATGGTCCTTTCAAATGAGGATCTCCCTCTGAAGGTCCGTAGCAGAACCAGGCCGCCGCACCGGTAGGGGCCGTACTTACAGTGTCTGGTACAGTCTCGCCGACCCACCGCCTCTCAAAGGGCGGCCCTCTTACTTGCATGTAGGCAGCTCATGAGCCGCTGGCAGTGGGTTCGGCAGCGCCGTCCGGTTCCGATTGAGTTTCCTGAACGAGGCACAATGGGGAAAACTGGTTTTGTGTCGGTACGCCTCCCACCTCTTCTCTCAGGGTGCCATCCGGCCCCACCATGATGCGACCTCCGTCTGATTCTCCCCGTGACCGGGATCGTTGTCCTCCAGTGCGGCGGCGCCGATTTCGCTGTTGGCCGCTCCGTCTCCTCTGTTCCTGCCACCCGTGTTGTTGATCCCGGCCTTTCAGGCCCATCGAGTCCATCCAGTCCGTGGCCTCGTTTGGGGTGTTGAAGAAATGGATCCTGTCCGCATGTTGTACTCGGAGGCGGGCCGGAAACATTAGGCTGTACTTTATGGTGAGATCTCTCAGCCTCCGCTTGACCCCCTGGAAGTCGTTCCGCAGGTCTTGTACCTTTTTGGTGTAGTCCGGATAGATATGGAATTCTCGGTTTTCGTACATGGGGGGACCATTCTTGCGGATGAACTGCAGGATCATGTCCCGGTCCCTGAATATGAACAAGCGAGCGATCAGCGTCCTAGGCGGCACCCCAGGTTTTGGGGGGGGACCAAGGGAGCGGTGAGCCAGCTCCACTGCGAACATCTTGGATAGTCGAAGACCCGGGAGGGCGGAAACGATCCAGTCCTCCAAGAATAGGTCCGCCGCCGGTCCCTCCGCCTTCTCCGGAAAACCCAAAAAGCGGAGGTTGTTCCTCCTCGAGCGTCCCTCGGCGTCCTCCGCCCTGTCCTCAAGGCGAGCGGTATGTTCCTCGAGTGCAGACACCGTCGCTTGCAGGTGCTGAACCTCCGTCCGCAAGGAGGTCAGGTCCCCCTCCGTGGTAGTGACCCTGTCCGCCACCTTCCGTAGGTCCAGGTGCAGGTGGTTTATGTCCATGGCCATACCATCCATTTTGGATTCCAGTGCCGCTCGTGAGTCTCTGATGGCCTCTAGGATATCAGCCTTATCCTGGGCCGCTGATCCTTGTGGCGGTTCCCGCTCCGAGTGCGGTCCGAGGCGCTCCGTCGACGTGGGGCCTGGCACCATATATTGCATAATCTTGTTTGCTTGTGCTCCCCGAAGGGGTCTGTCCTTCCCCATATCCAGTGCGGGCCCCTCAAGGCCGTTCCCGAATCTTCTACTCCGCTGCCCCAAGCTCAGGAGGGCCGTCACGGGTCAGTCCTGGCCCAGGAGGTATGCGTGCGGTTCCCTCACCACTCCCCCGGCCATCGGCCGGCCAGGTGTCGCCGAGAGGAGCAACCCAGAGAACGTTTCACGCCAGGTCCCAAGGTCCCCGAGGGCCCCCCCAAGAGTCACCGTCCGGCAGGGGGTCCAGCCCTGGCCCCTCGTGTCTTCTTACCGTGAGTTCCGTGCGATCATCGCATCAATCTTCAGGTCGGCATCCACCCTTGGGGACTGTCTCAGGAGTCTGCGAATCGGCCACCCTTGGGGGTGCGCCCGCCAGCCGAGGCCCAGTCCCCTGCGGCCCGCAAACTGCCCACGGATCCCTCGCAGGATTGGCAGCTGTCCGTTCAGGCCAGCACCCAGCCGGGTTAGGCCAGGACCGGTCCCCCCGAGGTCTCACACCCACGTGGAGCGCATCCCCAGGCGCCGTGAACAGCAACCGGCCAGCAGGTCATCCCCCTCACCGGACATCAGACCCCTCCGGGCCTCTCATTGCACAAGGCGGATGTCAAGCTCCCACCGGCTCCGCAGCGGTAATGTCCCCAGCAAGGCCCTGTCCTCGCCGTTGTCACGGGGAGCAAGGCACAGGCCTCCCCATGTGCGGGCCCCTCCTGGGTGAGTCCGACGTTTCTGCGGCCGCCCCAGCGGGTCGTGTCCCCTCAATCCTCAACCCTCGCAGGGAGGAGCGGAGTCAAAATAGGCCCACCTCGGCCTTCTGGAAGCCCCGAGGACTCGTGGCACCCGTCCCCGGGTCCTCTGTTAGGCCGCCGCAGGCAGGCGTCCGTGGAACCTCACTACGGGCCAGTGTCCTCCGAGGGCCGCCTATCAGTGGCGCAGGAGTTTCGGACCGCTCCTGGTGCACAGATCCCTGCGGCGAGGCCAGCCGGGAGCAGGCGTCCGGGGGCAGGCAGTCAGACGGGCGCGGTCCGCGCCGCCATTTTCTTTGAAGTGCGGCTACCGCCGCACCAGGGGGAAAAACTTCACTTTCCCGGTCCGCCGACAAGCGGAACCACGCTCGGTCCGGATTCTCGGCACCAGGGGGGGTTCCGATCCCCTAATCGGCACAAATGGGCAGTATTCCGCCAGGAGAAAAGCAGGATTTCATTGTATGGGGGCAGGAGCTACACTGATCAGCGTCTAGCCCGCCATGCGTTCAAGCCACGCCCCCCTTATAGAGGAGAAACTTATTCTGTTTCTGTGAGAACGTGCACCCACCCATCAGGGATTGGCTTGCCAGACCTGACATTCTTGAATTCACTAGGGGGAGTTATCAGGGTTACCAATAGCTCTGGGAGCTCAGAAGAGATATCACCCCAAGCACCCAATCCACCCTCCTCTATCAACCCCTCATGTTCTGACATCTTCATTCCAGATACAGCCCCCATCTCAGCCCCCACTTCTGCCGCATTGCCAGTACTCACATCTGGATCTGCCATAGGCCAGGGCTCCGCTTTTTCCTCTTTATTAAGCCCAGCCGGACTGGCGCGCCGAAGAAGCCTGCCAAAGATTGAGGGAATCACAGGCTGTTTGGGCTCTGCCTGAGGGTGTACACCGCTTGTGCCCCAGAAGCCTTTTGGAGTCCTAACACTTCCTGAAGCATTATCTGCATTAGCGCCAACTTTCACTTTCGGTTTAGCAGCAGCGTCTTCACCATCCTTACCCTTCCCCAGCTCTGTGGTCTTATGGGCCGGGGGGGTACTGGCTCTTTCCGCTCCTTGGCCGCGTGTTGTTTGTTCACCGGAGGCGGCATTGTATGATGCAAATCCGTGCACTGCGGCGGGTGCTCGAAGTTGCCTTAAGTTGCCCCGCAAAGCAATCTCAGCACGAATCGCAGCGCCGCTCACCATGCGCCCCTGGAGTGGGCTAGGACTTTTAGCAATGCATGTATCTTATGGAGGGGAAGGCATCGCATGCCCAGGAATCCACCACCAGCACGCCGGTAAGTTAATCCGTAGATGCGCCCTTCTCAGCGGCCGACAAAAAATCACTGCTCACCGGAGACGAGCGAGATGGCTAGTGCGGCGTTCTAGGCAGCCGCCATTTTTCTCCGACCTATTTGAAATGAGATGCATTTAAATGAATATGAGCCCCATTGAAATTAACTCAACATGCATTAAAATGAATATGACCAATGCTGAAATTAAAATTAAACTTGTCAAAATGAATATATTATAGTTTGAAATTCATATGATACACATTAAAATGAATATTGCATGTATTGAAATGAATATGACCTATGCTGAAATGCATATGACCTTGTTAAAATTATTATGACAGGTGTTAAGTTGGATATGACATCCATTGAAATGAATATGACTTGAAAGCAATATGACAAATAGGTGATGGAAAGTGAGTAGAAAAGAGTGAGAGATAAAGAGATGGAATAAGGGATGAGGGATGTGGAGGGACAACTGAGGGGTGAGGGATGAAACATAAGAAGTAGATTGAGTGATGCAGCGAGAGAGATGTGAAGTAATAATTAGAAATCAGAAGTGAGTGATGACTTATGTATGGGGACTTGAGGATGGCGAGGGATGAGGAGTGAGAGTAGAGGAGGAAGTGGGACATTTAGGGCCGCCATTATGTTTTGTCGGTCAGTCCATCCTCCGCCAGGGCGATGGAGTAAATTACCATGTCGTCCTGATGGAGGTGCAGACCGTTGGCCCGACGGACATTTCAAGCATTGACAAGAGCCACCGTTCTCTCTCAACAAAAAAAGTTAAACTTGGCCCTAAGCATGATAGAAGAGAAGTAAAGAATGAGGAGTGAAGAAGAAGGGAGGGACACATTTTGTGATAGTATTACTGCATTATTTTGTCATTTATACCCATGTTACCGCACTCCAGGACCACATCCAGCCTTCTGCAACTTCATTGCTGACTTCATCGCTCCCCTCACTATGGACTCCAACAACTACATTTTCCTCTGCAACCTCAACTTCCTTCTCGAGGACCACAATGACATCAACACTACCATCCTCATCGACAGCATGAACAACATTGGACTCAACCAACCTGTCCACGAACCCACCCACACTGCAGGCCACACACTAGAACCTATCTTTACCTTCAGCCTCCACATCAGGTACAGCCTCACCACAGACCTCACCTGGACCAACCACTCCATAGTTCACTTCAACATCACCAGCTCACGGATCTCCACCCCCAGTTTGTCAGATGCCCCCCACACAGCTGAGGCAAAGTCTCAAATGACACATGGATCAACGCACTCAACACTATCCACCACATCTCCTCCAGTAACCTGACCAGAACATCAGAAACGTCAACAATTGGATCACCAACAGCACCAACAGCATCTCTCCAATCAGCAACAACACCCATAGAAGGTCCACCAAGCAGGCTAGTTGGTACACTGAAGACCTCAAAACCCCTATATGACACTGTAAACAACTGGAAAGGAGATGGCGCACCAGCAAGGACACGACCGACAAGACCACCTTCAAGACAGCCCACAACCTCTACTACAGACAGTTAAAAGAATCGAAGAAAAAGCTCTTTGCCTCAAGCTTCAAATCAAGCTCCAATAACCGCAAAGAACTCTTCAACATCATCAAAGAGTTCTCCAACTACTCAGCGGCAACAAACAACATTACCTCCTCACAGGAACTCTGCGACAACCTTGCAAACTTCTTCCACGACAAGATCACCAACATCTACAGAAACTTTAAACCCAAGTCCAAGGCCACCAACTTCTTCAAGCAACAGAATGACCCCACTACCACCACAGACATCTGACTACCTGAATGGAGCCAGCTCGCCACACTGGACGCCACTTCCATCATGAATTTGGTCCACTCCGGGGCCCCAACCGACCCATGCCCTCACTACATCTTCAACCACATACTCATCACCTTGTTCAACATCTCAATTGCCACAGCCACTTTCCCCGGGGACTGGAAACATGCAGAAGTCAACACCCTACTAAAGAAAACATCAGCAGACCCCTGCGAACTCGACAAGCACTGACCAATTTCCCTGATCCCATTCCCGGCAAAGGTATTAGAAAAACCCATCAACCAACAACTCTCCTCTAATCTGGAATGGAGAACATTCATCACAAGGCTGCAGAACATAGGCATCCAAGGAGCCGCTCACAAATGGATCACCTCTTTCCACACTGGAAGAATGCAAAATGTCCGCCTTCCCCTTTTCTCCTCCAAACCCAAGGAAATCATCTGCAGAGTACCCAAAGGATCCTCACTCAGCCCCACCCCTCTTCAACACTTATATGGCACCTCCGGCCAGCATTGCTAAAAACCCACAGACTCAACATCGTATCCTATGCCGAAGACAAACAACTCATTCTCTCCCTCTCCGAAGACACCACCAAGACCAACTTCCACAACTGCATGACAGATATAGTCAACTGGATGAAGGACAACTGCCTGAAGCTCAACACAAAAAAAACCAAGGTACTAATTTTCAGAAACAAAAGCTTCCCATGGGATGCATCCTGGTGACCTTCAGAACTCAGACCTACTCCTAACCTCAATGACCATGCTAGAAACCTAGGCATCATTCTGGACAACAAGCTAACATGATGACTCAGGTTATCTCCATCTCATCCTCCCTATGCTACGTAAATTAGTCAAATTGCTAAACTAAAGCTCAAGACACATCATCACCCAGGCCCTCATCTCCAGCTGACTGGATTATGGCAATGCTCTCTACGCAGGGATCGCAACTCACCTTTGACGACTGCAGACCATATAGAACACCAGAGCCATACTCGTCATCGATCTCCCTAGATGAACTCACATCACCCCCTACCTCAGGGAACTCCACTGGCTCCTTGTAGAGAAAAGATGCCTGTTCAAGCTCCTGACCCATACATATGAGGCCCTATAGAACTGCGTACCCACCCACTTGAACTGCCACCTGAATTTCCATCAGCAAACCAGACACCTCCGCTCGGCGTCCCTTTCTCTAACCCTCACCCCCGCATCTGACGAAGCAGATACGGAAGTCGCTCCTTCTCCTACCTAGCAACGATGTCATAGGATGGGCTACCCTTTCATCTATTAACTTCCCCATCTCTTCAAGAGATCTGAAAGTCCTTGAAGACCTGGCTATTCGTCTAATCAACTGGACCCTGCCAGCACCTGGATATCCTTGGGTAACAAGTAGCACTCTACAAATCTACTGATTGATTGACTGATTGTCTGTGAAAAGATATCATCTTATTAGTACAAACTGAATACAAACAAGGAAAAGAAAGATGACCAAACAACGTTTTCAAAGGCCCTTCCAGGGTGCAGGACTATGTGTTGGCATGGTTTTCATAAGTTCTGATCCGTTTGAGCTAGAAACAACGTTTGTTTTTGTTAAAATCAGCATATTATTTTGCATATGGTGGATTATGTGGCAAATGCAGCAAATCCATAATTATATGAAAAATGCTGCGGCTGCAGAATCACATAATTAGATTAGCCCTGATTATGCGATATGTTGTTCCATGTGTGTACTTTACTGTGATCTAGTGCTGGAAAGTGTTCTGTTTTGTATTGAGCTAATATAACATAAACACTAATTTAAGAAATGAACATTGGAGAATGATTTAAATAGAACAAATCTTGAGATGGATAGAAATAACAGTGAGGTAAATAACACTGTACTCAAAATGAATAGGTGCATCACTGAAATTGGATATGAATCACATTGAGGTCCACAAAATATTGACTGAACTAGATAAGGATATAAATCAAATAGATATGGTGAATTGTGTGTCTAACACACACTGAAAAAACATGACACTGACAGCGAATCACAGTGAAGCTCAATGCAAGTTGCAGATCTTAGTTTGGAGAGGGAACATGGGGGCCTATGGTGGCTCTGCAAGAGAAAGAGTTGTGGACAGGAGGATTTTGATTACATGTGCAAAAGCAGGCCGCAGACAGTCCAGTTATAGACCCATCGCTGCTGTGGGGTTTGTGCCACAGAGCCTCTCCAGTTACCCCACAGCAAGCCATCTCAGACTCTCATTCCCAGCAGCTCCAGGGCTCCCTCTGTATAGACTTTTGAGGCTGGAGCAGGGCTGGTATATGCAGAAGTGAGCCTCTGGAGTGCCCCGTCGCAGGAGGTAAGACTGCATTGAGCCACTGGTTGATTTAGTGCTGGTTGAACTCCAGATCCTGCACGCTGTACATTACAAAATTAATTTTTGTAAAGTGCATATGCTGAGCTCAAGTGTTCAAAGGCACTCTCGTATGTACTAGTGAGTGCATTATAAACACAAGTGTGCCTAAATCCTTTTTTGTGTATATTCACTGCACATTTTGAGATGACATTGCATGATGGGCTCATTTTCCCCTTGTTTATGCTACGTTTTTGCACGTCTGTGTTCCAATTTCCCTACTTTTGTGCCTCTCTGTGCCAGTTTTCTTCTCATTTAAACCCTTTTTTATGCCTCTATGCACTTTTTTTTAGCCCTTGTTTGTGCCTCTGTGTGTTTTGTTTTTGCCTTTTGTCTGTACCCCATTTTTCCTGCTTTCTGACTCTATTGTGCCCCCTTTTTTTGCTTGGTTCTGACTTGTTTGTGCCTCTATGTGCTTTGTTTTGTCCTTGTCCTTGCACATTTCTCCTAGTTTTTACCTTTGCTACCTTTTTTGCTTCGTGTTTGTCCTTTTGTGTCCCATTTTCTATTCCTTCTGCCTGTTTGACCCTCTTCACGCTTTCTTTTTTGCTCTTGTCAGTGTTTCTTTTTCTGCTTGTTTTCTGCTCATCTGCCCTTGTTTTGTGTCTCTCTGCTGATTTTGTTCTCATTTGAACCCTTGTCTGTGCCTCTATGTTCTTCGTTTTAGTCCTTGTTTGTGCCTCTGTATGCTCTGTTTTTCCCTGTGTCTGTGTCCCATTCTCTCCTCATTTGTGGCTCTTTCTGATGTGTTCTTACTCTAGTTTGTGCCCCATTTCCAGTTTGTTTCCCCCTGGTTTTGTGTGCCTCTCTGTGCCCCGTTTTCAGCTAACTTTGACCCTGTTTTTCAAACTTTGTCACACTTTCCTCACTTCAGTGCTTCCGACTTGTTTTTGCTCTCCTGCATCCTGCGCCTCCTCAACTCTGCCCCTTGCTTCTTATCCTCCCTGCACCTACCTAATGTCTATAGCAGTGCATACATGTAGTGGAGGCGCTGCTAGCGTGCCATGCAAAGCCTAACTGCACCTTGGCAGTTCCCAGTGCAGGGATCCCTAGTCCTCCCCTTAATGATCACGTTCCTCTGTGCTCTCATCCCCTCCAGCCACTCGGTACACTGCTTAACACACCACAAAGGATGACTTCACTTGCACCTCCCTCAAGCCCTCAGGAACCCATCCGCAATCACTGCTCCTGTACCTAGAACCCCACACGCACACTAACCAACCACCACCCACACAGCAACACACTCTCTCATGCATGGTTACTCAACCAAACATGCCCAGAGCCTCCACCACCTCTCTTGATTCCAGCAAGAAGCGGAAAACCTGTCTTTTCTATTCACCATCCTATGCGGCTAGGCACACTCATCTGCTCAGCGCCAGGATGCCCTTCTGAGTGATAGTTTGCTCTACACGTACACATACCATAATGTATGTGTACCCAAATTTTTGTGGTGTAGATTTGTATTGAATAAATTACAGTCTATTAAAAAAAAAAAGAGCTTGTTCGATAGCGTACATCCACATCACCTATATTTGAAGACTCTCTCAAATGTGATAAGGAAGAAAAAGCAGTCTTGTAGAAATATAATATTTGCACGGGATCACACAATTTTGTCAAGCAGGGAAGCCGGAATTTCTTGTTTTGCACTGTACATTTCGGCCATGATCTGGGTATCTGCTTTGCTCTTGTCTGTTTTACATCAAAAGTTTTACATCAAAGGTTTGTCATCAAAGTTTTGTCTTCATTTCTTGGTGCACTATGGTGACAACCTGAGTGGCAGGCAGCAAGCAGCCATATGAAGCTCTTTTTGGGCTGCAGGGACCAAGAGGATATCGTGCTGAGCCAAAGCCATCATCTGGCTAGACCCTGGCTCGAGTTTTGAGTGACTTGCCCAACCTCTAGTACAAAAACCTCTCATTTTTGTTTTCATAACCTATAATGTTGCTCCAGTCAAAATTAGAATCTAGTCTACATAACTATGTACTATACTATAGAGGCAGGACCACTGGAAATTATGCCTGAGAACAGCACCAAATTATGCAGCAGGGATGACTAAATGATGCAGCTAGAAAAGGCAAATTATGCTGCATAATGTAGCAACGTTTTTGTACTATTACTTCATTGTTTTGTAATTTTTACAAAGGGTAATACTGTTTGGGCAAAGATTTCACCTCCGTAGTAGCAGTTTCACAACCAAATACGAAAAAAAGCAACCAAAAGATGACCAGTTAAACTTTGCAAAGAGCCTTCCACTGTGCCAAACCCCCTTCGTCAAATTTTAGTAACTTTTCACCCTTTTGGGCTAAAAGCAATTTTTTTTCTTATAATCTGCAGGTTATGCAGCAGATGTTGGATTATGTGGCAAATGTGAGAAATCCATAAATATGCAAAAAAAGCTGCGGGGGCTAAATAACATAATTCCAGTGGCCCTGTACATAGGGTATCCTAAACTGACTTACCTCTGAGTTCACTGAAAGGGTTGTAATGAATGCGAGGCCAGGAATAGTTCTCAGTGTATGTTTAAAAACTCTTACTTTTAATATTTCTATGTGATGTACTAAGGTATAAAGCTTCAGAGTGTTAAAGAAATTGAATTTTTCTTGTTTTGAACACCTTATATTCTAAAATGTTTGCGGCATGATTTACGTGGCATTTATTCTGAAGGCTTGTCCCGTGCTTGGAATCTTCAAGCCAGAATCCACCTTTGTCTTTGCTCTCCATGATAATTTGTTGGCTCACAAACATCTATTGTACAGCACATATATTGAGCTTCAGTATTTCAGAGCGCTTCATATGTGTTATTGAGGTCGTTAACAGATATGATATTGTCTTGAAATATGTGTGGTCAGCATGTGCACTGTACAAAAAAGGCTTCACTAACAAAATAACCCACATGGGTCAATGACATTGAATATTAGCCTGCCAAATGGATTTCTATTTCAGTCAATACAGATTGTTTTTCATGTGCTGTACACTAGTTCTGTAAGAAAAGGTTTCAGGAGGTCTTAGCCAGTCCCAGTCCTGACTACAACAGGGGGACTGAACCTTTGCAGCTAACATCAATTGCCACTCGGGATAAAGGCACAAAGGCATGGTTCAGTAAAAGTGAGCTGTCATCAGTCAGTTGGACGAAGGCTCACTCAGGGTTGCTCACAGTTATGCAATAAACGATCAACCGCAGGCATGAGGGCAACACAGAGCACACATTTGTGCAGCCGATAATACATTTAACACTGGCTGACAGGACAACAAGAATGTCCATGATATGACTGAGAGTAAACCAGGCTGGCAGCTTGTCTCTATCCCTAGGCTTTGGATGGCTCAGCTCAAATTGGTACCACAAAACACTTCAAAATTCCCTCATTTTGGGCTCGTTTGTGACTGTATTTTTTCATTGGTGCTTTTTTCATCTGTGAGAAATCTTCTTATCAGACGTTTTCTGCAGTCTCTGTTGTGTCCACACTGCACAGCCTTTGGTTTTTAGTGCCAGGGCATGGGTGATTGGTAATTTGAGCGGGGCCGAGGGGGCAGGTGGGCCACACACATGCACACACGCATGTTCACATTCACCCATCTACATACACACAAACTCGCCCATACATTCACACATATACCCACCGTTCATGAGAGCATGCCCGTGCACACAGTCACACCCATTAACAGCACGCACAAATAGACATTCATTCATACATACACACAGGCGCTCAACAATCAAAATACCTTACCAGGCTGTGCCAACAACATAGAGTCGCTGGAGGGAGGCCTCGTGGTTACTGGAGGATTGGGACAGCCGCCTCCTTTTATTTGCTAGCCTTATTATGGGTCAGCCAAGGAGAGGAGACAACAGTCCCTTATATAATACAGTAATACACCTCCAAAGTGCATGCTCAGGCTCCCTGTCCCTGTCTGAGCGCCGAACCATGGTGCTTGGGCCAATCACAACGCTGCATTGCTTTGGGGACTCGTCAGCAACAACAGAAGACAGACAAAGACGGCTGCAATGAGGTGTTTTTTCTTTATGTTTTGCCCCCCTGCTCCACCACCCCATTTCCTGCCAGACGCCACTGGCTTTTTAAAGACTTAGGGATAGGTAGTCAAGGGGTAATAAGGGGTTTTTAGGGTTCAGGGAAGGGTAGAGTTAGAATAGAAAAATTCATGTTTCTCTGTATATTAGTATTTGCGGTGCCATTTTCTATGTCGGCGCCATTTTGAGTGGTAATCAAAACTAATTCCTTGCTGTTTCTGAGAAAAGGACCTTCTTATGTTTCATTTCTGCAATGTTAGGTTTTGCTTCACTAATGAATGGACTGTCCTTATTAGCGCATACCTTTCCTACTAGATAGAGGCCTTCTCCCACTTGTCTAGTGGCGGGCACGGGTAGAGCGACCTTGAGTAGTAGACAGTGTGTGCCCGGCCTTAGAATCAAAACTTATCCTCTGTACTTCATTGTTGGCTGCATCTGCTTGGAAAATTCCATTGTGGGCGTGCCTTCATTGGTTATGAAATGTACATAATGTATCTTTATGCTTGCTGATGTCAGTCCCTCTGCAGCACTCCTAGCGAGTGGGCAGACTGGGCTCCACTCTGAGTGCACCTGAATAAACAGATATTGGTTTGTATTCTCCAGTCTAACCAACTCTTCATTTGGTATGGAAGGCTGAGAGGTGTTCGTGAGTGACCCATTTGACCCTAATCGGGCCACTTCCTTCAGTTGGCGCCCGAACAGGGACTCCTTTGGGTGAGTGACATATCCCTTTCCGCAGACGGGGAAGGGAGATCGAGGCCATCGTCGGGTCGGACTGACGGATCAGGGATCCCTGTATGAGGAGCATTGATTGCTTGCAGCTGCCCCTTCCATCCTGCCGGATGGTGCCTCACCCAGCGGTCATCCCGACTGGAGTCCTAAACGGCGAAACCCTTGGATCTGACCGTTTGGTCTGAAGAGTCGGCAGTGGAGAATTTGTTCGTTTGACCTGCATATATCAGGTGAGTTGTTTTGGTTCTTGGTGGCTATGGTACCATTTTGGTTTGAATTGGGTATGGTCTGAGGACCGTCTTTGGGATAAAAAGCATTTGCAATTGCTTTGCCAGGCATAAATAGTGAACTTGTTTTCTTTTTTGAGGATGCCTGGTATCAGTAAGCTATTTTCTTTGTGCTGTCGCTGTTGTTCTGCAGATGCCCAATTGGAAGAAGCTTAGCCAGCGCCTCCAGAAGGCACTCCTAATTTTGATATGTATGTGAAGCATGGTCTTGGCCCTATTATGTTTAGTAAATTATAGCACAAATATACGAGGGACCATGCCTAGTTGCAGTGGCCTTTGACGGGCACTTTTGATGAACAAAAGATTAGGTATTTACAGGAGCAGTTTATTCAGAGACGAAGTAGACAGTCTATGTTTGACTCTCTCAGAACGTGGCAGAAGGCAGCTAGGCAGAGACAATTGAAGTTGGAAAAAGATGCACGGAAAGGAAAGATGCAGACACTGACTCAGAAGGCTGTAGCATATGATAGAGAGAAACAGGAGAAGGGAGTTGAATGTGAAGATAGGAAGTTTCGATTGCATGTTGATAAATTGTATTTGGCTCAGGAGGAAACTGATACTTTTGCGGAAGAATTGTTAGACACCCGACCCCCACCCCCATATGCCCCGCAAAGGATATATCCCACTGTCCCTGTGCCATCACAGCTGCCTGTTACAGCTGTTCCCACTGTCCCTGTATCTATTGCTGTTGTCTTGACGGCTGGGGCTTCGGCTCCTCTTCCTCCTTCTTTACTTTTACCGTCTGTGGCGACTATAACTGTTAGCACACCAAGCACACCTATTGTTTCGGCATCCCTATCTCCATC
The DNA here is from genome assembly GCA_963921515.1 of Calotriton arnoldi. Classification (NCBI taxonomy): domain Eukaryota; kingdom Metazoa; phylum Chordata; class Amphibia; order Caudata; family Salamandridae; genus Calotriton; species Calotriton arnoldi. The sequence goes on along the minus strand of CAWUFW010001420.1, from coordinate 2,320,489 downwards.
TCTCTCTCCCCCGGCGCACCAGCCTGTGACTATCCTACCCGGTGATTCTGTTGCTTCTCCGTCTTTAATGGTTCATCACCCAACATTATTGGGTGCTGAGACACCAACACGTGGATTTGAGGATAGAGATTTGGCAAAATTTAAGGATCGTATGGACCCTTTTGTGCGATCTGTGGTGGAGGATGAGGAGAAGCAGGTAGTAGCTAATCAGGCTGTGTAGTGGGGTCGTAATCCCATTTACAGTGTGGAGGATGTTTGGGGCATGATGAAAGATTATGAGCCCTTTGTACAGCAGCATGCTCCTAAACATATGTCCTTTATATTGATTGGCCTTTGGCAGCAAAATTTTGGGAGCGACGCACCACAAATTATATTCAATATTAGGGATCGGGTGTATGCCAGTGGTTTGGACCCAGGCCACGTTTTTGGGAACATGACCACGTTGGTTGGTTATAGAGGCAGGTTGCTTGACAAGAGTCCTACCACAGTATCTCAGTTTCCGATGCGAGAGGTTCATCCTATATCATCCAGAGATACCAGAGTTGACAGACCAGCGTGGTAATGTTACACGAGCGGGTGTAGCGGCCCTTTTCCAAGAACAATGGGTTTATACTCTGTGGAAAAGAAGTTAGGTTTTATCTCTTAAAACTCATTTGCCTGATCCTAGGAAAAATCCTACTGTTTATTATAAGGAACTGACTGAAGCCGCCTTTTCGACGGTAATGACACTTGCTGATATTGAAATGTTTTTTGGTATTCTTGTTCCGGTTTATATTTGGAGGCAGGTTCATACTCAAGATCATGTTGTGGAGTTGGGTGGTACTTGGGATCAAATCAAAGCACGGGATCAGGAAAGAAAGCCAGGTGATTTGCCCAAAGCAGAGATACTTAAATTGCCAGGCCGCATTATTATATATATGCATTCTCTTATCCTGCCGAGGAAAGTAGATTGGGACAAGTTGACGACTTGTCGCCAAAAGAAGGAAGAGAGTGTGTCTGATTTCTTCACTCGGTTCGAGGATACATTTTTGGATTACAGTGGGCAGGATCTGTCTATTGAGGGAGGTGTTTGGTTGTTTGTCAATAGGTTTGTTTCTAATTTACTTCCTGAAATTGCTACTCATTTACAGGCTTCTGAAAGTACCTGGTCCACCTCTTCCCCTTCTGTTATTTTGAATATGGCTCAATATTATGAGCATCAGGACCAAGAGGAGAAAGAAAGGACGGAGAAAAGGCATATGGATTTGAAGATGAAGGTATTGTTGCAACAGGCATTTAGAAGGAATGGTAGAGGCTGTGGTGGTCCTGCCTGACAGCTTCCACGCACTAGCAGGCAGCCGAATACGACGCCTTTGGGGCCGAATCAGTGTGCATATTGTAAGGAGGAGGGTCATTGGCGTAGCGAGTGTCCCGTGCTTTTGCCGAAGGTGGCGGTCCCTAGAGGACGAGGGTCTCATGGGCGGGGTCGTGGAGCTGGTGGGGCTGATAGGGTTCAGAAAGCTACAGCCTCACAGGGTCGTTCTGATAATAATTACTTTGATGACCCCCACGATGGGCAGTACTCTTATGATGACTATTATATGGATGAAGCAACAGGGATGTCTTACAACAAGGACAGCCAGGGACAGAGTGGAGGACCAGTTCCGATACCTGTAGACCAGCGTGGTGGTCCTTATGTAACAGCGGAACTGCAAAGTTCGACTAAGGAATCTTTGGTGTAAACACAGGTGCCACAAAAATATCTGTTTCTCGAAATATGGACCATGGGGCGGCTCTGTCTGGCAATAATACTTTTTCAGTTCGTTTTCAGGTGTACCGGTTGTGAGCCCCATTTCAAGACCCCTTGCATTAACTATTGGTCCCTTTACTGTGGATTCTCCATTTTTGTTGACATCCAATTGTGGTGAGAATTTGATGGGTTTGGACTTGTTGAAGAAATTACATGCTACTATTTAGTGTCTATATGACGATGGGCTCAAATGTGAGTACTAAACAGTGTCTGTCTCACCCTCTTCCCACTGAATTTGCTGATGTACCATCTACTCTATGGGCAACGGGTGATACGGATGTGGGACTGCTGCATATACCTCCGGTTTCGATTCAGGTTAAAGGTAATGCTGTTTTGCCTCACATTCCTCACTAAAAAGTACCCCATGCGGGAGAACGGGCCCTTTTACAGATTATTCAGGATTTGATACACAAAGGTGAAGTTGAGGAGACGTCTGCTAATATCTGTAATAGTCCCATTCTTCCGATTCTTAAGAGAGCACCTTCAGGTTCTCCAGATGATCATGAAGATGTTTACCGTTTTGTGGTTGACTTGCACGAAGTTAATAAAATAGTGGTTCCTCAGTTTCCAGTGGTTTTGTAAATTACTACACTATTGAGAATGATTCCTTCCACTGCTAAATTTTTTTCTGTTATTGATTTGAAAAACATGTTCTTCAGTATTCCTATTCATCCAGATAGTAGATATCTGTTTGGGTTTACCCTAGCTGGTAGGAGTTCTAGGTTCTGTCGAGCTCCTCAGGCTACACAGAGAGTCCGAGTATTTATAATCAAGCATTAAAAGGTCAATTGGATTCCCTTTCGCTTCCCGCAGGTAATGTATTGGTGCAGTATGTTGACGATCTCCTTATTGCTTCTGATATCGAACAATGTTGTAAAGACAGTACAGTTAAGTTATTGCTACATTTAGCTCAGCATGGTCATAAAGTTTATCTTTCTAAATTTCAGTATTGTCGACAGGAGGTCACCTTTTAAGGTCACCTACTGTCGAAAGAGGGTAGGAGGTTGACCCCTGAGCACATCAGTACCATTGGTAAAATGCCTATTCCACAGATTCAGAAAGATGTGCGCGATTTTATAGGTATCACTTCCTACTGTTGGCAGTGGGGACCTAACTACTCCCTACTAATCAAACCCTTGCTTGCTTTAACAACAAAAGAAGTGCATGAGCCTTTGCCTTGGACGCCTGAATGCCAGCAGTCTTTTGAATAATTGAAAACTGCGCTTTGTTCGGCTCCAGTACTTGGCACCCCTAATTACAGCAAACCTTTTGTGTTGTACATCCATGAGATGGCTGGTTGTGCGCTTTCTGTTTTAATACAAAAATTTGGAGATAACCAACAGCTGTGTGCTTATTTTTCTGCTGTCCTTCATCCAGTTACGAGAGCCCTCCGAGTTGTCTAAGAGCGGTCACGGCTGTGGCCACTTCGATCAGACAATCGGCTGGACTCGTACTGGATACTGATCTCACAGTTATGGTACGCCATGCTGTGGATACAATTCTGAATAAGACAAAGACACATCACCTCAACAGTACACTTCTTACTGGCTTTGAATTGACATTGTTTGCTAAACATATTATGATCAAAAGATGTGCTACTCTGAATCCAGCCACGTTACTACCCTTCCCTTCCGAGAGTGATGGAGTCGATAAACATGACTGTGTCTTCCGGACAGAAGAAGAGACGAAAGGACGGGTAGACCTGACTGATGTTCCCTTATCGGATCCACAAGGGGAACTATATGTCGATGGCTCTTGTTTCAAATTACCAGATGGCACTACAACTGCAGCTTATGCTATTAACACACTGCGTACAGTAGTAGAGACAGCACAAGTTCCTTAGCAGTCGGCTCAAGCTGCTGAGCTTGTTGCCCTTATTCAAGCTTGTGAATTGAGTGGGGGACTGGTTGTCAATATCTATACTGACAGCCAGTATGCCTTTGGGGTCGCTCATAATTTTGGGCGACTCTGGGCTGAAGAGGATTTCTTACTTCCCATGGCACCAAAATCCAGCATGGCCACCTCATATTGAGGCTTTTATCTGCTTTGATACTTCCCAAGATATTGGCCATAGTGAAGTGTAGCGCCCACCAGAAGGTCATGAATGATGTAGGAATTGGGAATGGTTTCGAGAGATCAGATGGCTAAGGAAACGGCCCTGACAAAGATGAAAAGAATGTTTGTAGCAGGTCCGGCTAGGTGGGTGCCTGAGGTTGCCATGTTCAAGAACACCCTTGAGAATGTAAAAGAGATACAAAGTGAAGCCACAGTAGAAGAGTTAGCAGTGTGGCAGGAATGTACAGCACAATTGAACAATGAGGGATGTTGGATTGATAAGTCATGGATGCAAAGATGGATGTTGCCCAATGCATATGTTCTCTCTGTGGTTACGATGGCCCACGGCCCAGCTCATATTAGTGCTAAGGGTATTTGCAAGTTGATAGACCCTGTATGGCAGAATGATAATATTTCTAAGGTAGCTGCACAGTTAGTGAAGTACTGTATGGTGTGCATGATGCACAATCCTGGAAAGGGTACCCCAACACCACCTGGTAACTTTGGACCACCCTCTTTCAATTTTGAAGTCCTCCAAATGGACTATATAGAGCTAGAGAGATGCAATAATTTGAAGTATGTTTTGGTGGTTGTATGTACATTCAGTAAATGGGTTGAGGCTTACCCCACTAAAGACAATACAGCCATTATGACTGCAAAGGTACTCCTGAAGGAGTTCTTTCCTCGTTTCGGCTTGCCCCGATTGATCTGGAGTGATAATGGAAGTCATTTTAATGCAAAAGTGATTCAATTGATTTGTGATGGTTTACACATAAAGCAAAAATGTCATGCTGCCAATCACCCACAGTCCGCATGTTTGGTTGAGAAGTACAATGTTACTCTCAAGCTTAAACTGGCAAAAATTCCGGAGACCACAGGGTTAAATTGGCCAGATGCTTTACCGTTAGCTCTTTTGTCAACAAGAATGACAGCACATTCTAGGACAGGGCTGTCACCATATAAGGTCTTGTTCGGGCACCCGGCAAATATATGGGTCGTCCCGCAACCCTGGCGGTTCTCTGATATACAGTATCCATTGCTAATTGATTATCTTGGCCAGTTGACTGAAAGTTTGTGTTCTATTAACCAACAGGTCTGCGACACCCTGCCAGTTACACCAGAGGGGCCCGGCCATGACATCCAGCCTGGCGACTTTGTGTTGATTAAAAACTTCCAGAGGAAGAAAAGTTTGGAGCCGCGGTGGAAGGGACCAGAGCAGGTCCTTCTAGCAATGTGCACTGCAGTGAATGTCGCAGGCCCTAAGAACTGGATACATGCGACTCACTGTCGCAGGATTTCCTTGCCCCTGCCCTATGACCAGTGGGTTAAGGATGGAGTAGGGGACTCTGAGTGCGAGACAGTGCCTCGGTTTGTCCTTTTCAGTGACGCCAAACTGTCATGGACGCGGACAGATAAGGAAAATTACGATGTGCTGAATGCCGCAGTTCCTCCGAAATGCGAGCTATCCAGGAGCCTCTGTTTGTTGATCCTTCTGTGCCTGAATCCACTCGATACAATTGGCGCCCTCGGCTGGGTAACGGTGCACCAAAGGAGAAGAAAGATTAGTAAGGGATGGACTGTGTATGTCAGGGTGTACTTTGCTGTGGTACCAATGGAGTTAGTTTAGGGTGATGAGAATTTTGTGCACCGTTTAAACATTGGACAGGATAGATCGAAGTATCCCTTCGAGACATATTATCCTGGTTGACGTGGGATACTAGCTTAGGATGGAGCAAGCTCCACCGCCGGTGCTCAAGAGCGCCAACGTATTGATGGGCAATAGGAGCCTGAACCAGTGAGGCTCTGACGGACACTGGGAACTTGCATATTTCCTTGTATTTTGCCCCCATTTCATCATTCATTATGCATCCCTTTGGTAGAATAATTGCTGAGGAAGAGCAACCAGTGATTCCTGTTGCCCAGCATGATGCAGGGTGGACCCGTACACAAAAGTTAACATGTATTGCCCTTGTGATTTTTTTGTTAATCGTGTTATGTGGGGTATCATGGGTTTTGGAAAGTGATCAAAGTGTACCATTACATAGTAAGGATAAGGTTGTTCCTCAAGTCTGAAAGAAAAGGACGGCCCCAAGCAATGTGTTTCTAGATACACACAAGAGGTTCTTTGGAGAAGGGACTGCTTGTTACCCCACTGAATCTGTCACTAGTCTATGGACAGCATATCCATTGTAATTGTCAATTATACCTATACTCGGCCCCTTGATTTCGTAAAAGTGCAAGGAGTATTTGAGTTTGGCTATCCAGGTCTTTGTCTATATCATAGAAAGCCATGAGGCATGGGTTATCCAGGCTGTGACAACAACACTTATTGTGATAACTTCTATATGGAATAACAGAATGTAACCCTGGTGGGTTACCACTAAAAGGAGTTTACAGTTCTCCGAGAAGTTGGTTATTACCCTGCTTGTTGTCCAATTATCAATTTAACTGACACTATATTGTATGTTAATTGTCCAGAAATAGTATTGCTTAAGGGCACATACTCTTTGGTAAGTTCAAAGGACCCCAATTCCCGATATTCTGCAGTGGACTATGATAGACCGATTTATGCAAACAACGTTTTTTTCTTTCTGTCTAATGGGACATATTTTAATATTCATAATGGTACAAATGATGTGGCACTTGGGATGGTGCTTCCCTTGGGTATACCTTGCAAACATACGAAGCCTAAGGTAAGATGGGTTAAAACGACATTGACCAAAGAATTTTGTGAAGGAGTGACAAATCTCAAAGTCAATAATTATAGTAATATGGCGTCAAGGCATAGGTAATGGGTTTATAGCTTTAAGGGAAGAGAAGGGTAGCGTTAAGGGGTAGACAGAGATGGAATGCAGTTTGGACCCTAAAGGGAGAAGGGGGACCCTGCTGGAGGCTGGCCCCAGAGTCTGCGGTGGTGATAACTAAGCCCGGCCCCCGGATCCTTGTGAGGCCAGGGGTGAAACACCGAAGACAGAGCTATGGTGGCAGGCTGGTTGCTACAAGCACATTCATCTGGGGGGCCCATCTGCAGGGCCAGAGAAGCAAACTGCCTGTGGCTGGGTGTGCCTGCAGAGTTGACTCTGAATGCCCGCGGGGCACTGCGGCGGGAGCAGCTGGTGTAAGAGGCACAATGAGATGGTTAGTGGGGTGGCTCAGCCCATTGAGGGTCTTGAAGTGTGGACGGCAGGGGAAGCCTGAGATGGTAAAAATCTGTTGGACATCTGCTGGACGCTGGAGAGCCTTGTAGGCATCTGGACTCTGTGGGGTTTTCTGGGAGGCCTGGACTAGGAGGTTGCTTTTGCACTCTGCCCGAACGGACTCTTCCAGGAGAAGGGCCTCCTGAGTTGCTGGCCTGTAGGCACAAGGAATGAGACGATTGCCCCCGGCTCTGTGGAGGTGTGATGGATCCCTGGGATTACCGATGTCTTGAATGGTGCACGGCAGGGCGGTGGTGATCCTGGGTCGATGCTTGACAAACCGAGATTGCAATATAGGGCAGTGCCAATGACATGAGGACCATGAGTGGTTGGTGGTAAAGTGGAGTGGCATCCATGCAGGCCTCACACGGGGGTTCCTGTTGGACCTCTGGATTGTCCGAGGTGTACACAGAGCTGATGATGGGGAAGGACAAGGGGCATAGGATGGCGCAGTCCAACAAGATATCTGATTAGGCGCAGCCTGTGCCCCCGGGCCCTGGCCCACAGGAGGTAGGGCTGGCTGAACAGGGCAGAGAGGCAAAGCGGATTGCAGAGGCTGGCCCTTCATTGGTGGATGTGATGGTGGCGATCCAGTCTACTCAAGATGAAATTATCAATAAAATAGACTCCGTTGCTGTTGAGGTCAACCTATTGCATTGAAATCTGTGCAAGGTGTTGGAGCGGGTGATCACTAATGAACACAAAGTAGATACCCTTCAGAAAGAGGTCGGCACACTCTGGGACATGGTTCTTGACCTGCAGAAGTGCGTAGTGGGGCTTAATGACAGAGCGGAGGACTCTGAGGGGAGGAATAATCTACACTTTGTGGGTTTCCCGGAGCAGGAAGAAGGGCCATCGGCTGAACTGTTCCTGGAGGATTGAATTATCACTGCTCTGCCCCCAAAAGACTCTCCAAATTTTTCAATATCGAGAGGGCTCATAGAGCTTTGGTACCCTTGCCTAAACAGGGTGCGCCTCCAAAGGCTATCATAGCTTGGCTTTTTAATAACCAAGATCGGGGGATGTGAATTGTGTGTTGGATGGGTTGCTGGATAGGGAACCCCCGCAGAGAGCATACTAAACCCTGCATGACTGTAACTTGGGGGATCTCCTGCAGGGCCTTCAGCTGCATGATGTGTGGAGGAACCACCACCTTACCCAGAGACTGTTTTCATGTCATTCCCCTGCGACGGGAACCTTTGGCTGCTTAGATTATTGTTTCCTCTCATCTGAGCTTGCTCCTGAGGTGAATGGGATTACTTATTTACCCAGATACCTCTCAGATCAGTTGCCCGTCCTGTTGAGTTTGGGGAGATCCCAGGAACACCCTGCAATATCACTGTGGCGCCTCCGTACGGAGGCACTGTCGGACCCACCCATAGCTGCCACAGTCTCAGATAACTTGTTGCGCTATTTTCAGGACAATTGGGGGTCTGCTTCTAGCCACGTCCTTGAGTGGGAGGCCATGAAGTGGTCCTCAGAGGGGTCTGTATTAAGACGTTGTATGGGGTGCAGCACCAGCTGGAACAAAATATAAAAACCCAGGAGGAGAGACTGGGAAAGCTGGAGGCAATGCTTCCCATGGACCCTTGCGTCGTGGAAGAATGGCGTGCCGTCTGGGAGGGCTTTTTAGAAAACTGGTGCAGGCTAGAAAAATTTAATTACACAGCGTTCCGGCAGCGCCTACATATGGAGGGGGACAGAACTGGGGCTTTACTGGCCCAACTGTTAAAACGGGTACAGCGGGTGACAATGATAGTACAAATGCAAGACGGGAATGCAGGTATAGTCCATATGCAACCGCAATACTCAAGGTCCTAGCTGCACATCTGGCAGGTGTATATGACAAACAATTGGTTACGCTGTGGGAGGTTATACAGGACTTCTTGTCCTCAATAGCGCTACCACGACTAGAGCTGGAAGGGGCTGCAGCGCTGGACCCCCGATTACTAGGGAGGAAATACTGGTGGCCTTTTGGCAACTCAAACAGCTAGAAGCCCCACCACAACGACACCAGATGCTAACACCACGGCATGCAACCTCCACCACCGGATCACAAACTGCACTGACACACTCACCCCTCTGATGAAAGCCACAGGACGACACATCAAGAAAGCAAGCTGGTTCACACCTACACTCCAAGAATCCAATCGCTCCTGCCGATGACTCGAAAAGACATGGAGGAACAACAGAACCTCAGAAACACACACCTCCTACAGAGCAGCCATCACAGCAAACCACCAACTCATCAAATCCACAAAGAAGAAATTCCTCCAAGACAGAATCCTCGCCAACGCCCACAACACCAAAAAACTCTTCTCCATCATCAAGGAATTCGCCAAACCCAATAGCGAAACAACAGGCATCCCACCCTCCCAAGACTTCTGCAACAGACTCAGCACCTTTTTTCACCTAAAGATTAAGATGATCTATGACAACTTCGACAATTAAGACCTCCACACCGCTCCAGCTCCCACCCCCAGCGACGCCACCCAACAGACCCTGCTCACGTGGACGCCACTCACGGCAGAAGACACCCTAAAGACCATGAAGAGGATCCACTCAGGAGCACCCTTAGACCCCTGCCAACCCCACATCTTCCAAAGAGCCACCATGGCCATCGCATATGACCTACACCAGACGATCAACTGCTCCCTCGAAACCACCACATTTCCTGATGACTGGAAACACACTGAAGTCAACCCCCTCCTGAAGAAACCCTCCGCAGACCCGATGGACCTCAAGATCTTCAGGCCCATCTCCCTGCTTCCATTTGCAGCCAAGGTCATCAAAAAGGCCGTCAACATCCAGCTAGCAAACCTCACCGAAGTTAACAATGTCCTGGACATCTCCCAATCCGGATTCCGCAGCAACCACAGCACCAAGACCGCCCTACTCGCCGCCACAGATGACATCCGCTTCCTCCTCGACCAGGGCCAAATGGCAGCCCTCATCCTCCTGGACCTCTCAGCTGCCTTTGACACTATCTCCCACCACACACTACCCTCCAGACACCACGATGCCGGCAACCATGGAAAGGCCCTAGACTGGATATGCTCATTTCTCACAGGCAGAACTCAGCGAGTCAGACTCCCCCCTACCTCTTGGAACCAAAAGATACCAGATGTGGAGCACCCCAGGGATCCTCCCTCAGCCCCACCCTCTTCAACATCTACATGCCCCCTTTGCAAACATCGTCAGGAACCACGGGCTCCACATCGTCTCCTACGCCAATGACACCCGGCTCATCCTCTCCCTCTCCAAAGACCCCAACATCACCAGGCACAACTTCCAAGAAGGGATGAAAGCCGTCGCCACCTGGATGAAGAAGAGCTGCCTGAAACTCAACTCTGAGAAAACAGAAGTCCTCATTCTTGGCTCTGCCCCCTCCGCATGGGATGATACCTGGTGGCCCGTGCCCTCGGAAACCCCGCCATCCCGATGGGCCACGCACGATACCAAGGCATCATACTTGACTCATAGCCACCAGTTCAATTCCGTATCCTCGGCCTGCTTCAGCACCCTCAGCATACTCCAAAAACGTTCAGATGGATTCCATCCGAATCCAGAAAAACGTTCATGCCTTAGACCTTGCTGGTGGCTCTGGCTGGAGAAAGTCTTGATCCCGAAGTCCTGTTCCTGAGGTTCTGGGACCGATGGGTGTGTCAAAGTGTACTCCCCTAACATCATGAGAAACCTGCTACTTAGAAACATCTGAATCCAAAAACCTCTGTAGGACCAGGACAAACCTGCCAAGTCAATCCGATGATGGTGCATTACCTCTGAGCCAAAGATTCAGGTTGCTGCGACTCAGAGCTTTTCCGAAGCAGCAGGTTCATTTCCTTAGGATATCGCTGAAAGGCTATCCAGCCTCGTGGAGCTCTTTTCGGCTACAGCTTTCAGCCTTGACCTGATGATTGAATCCTGAACTCCAAAAAGTGACTTAGTCTGAAGATAGAAATCTTTACCTAGCGAAGGTGTCAAAAGTGTCTAACTGTTGAGGGACCATACTCTGGAGTGAATTTTTAATTTCTCCTGCACTGAGCTTTCCCAACTAAAGTTAACTTCTTCACCGGGACCTCATCCGACTGCTATCAAGTCTCATGGAGCCCATCTAGCCACAGCCAGGTGCTTTGCCCACTGAGGATTTTTGACTTTCATTTCGGAGACTAAGCCAGAAGGTAAAACTTCCCCCTGGGATGACCCTGCCTTCTGATTTTGACTTATGGTCCATCAAGTTAGTCCTTGAATTGAGCCTAGATACTGGTCAAGCGCAAGTAGATGACCATATTTGGCACCTAACACTTTGTGGCGCTATTTTCATTTAACACTTTAAAAATTCACATCTCTGGTAAACCTTATTGGATTTTTGTCACTTTTAAAACATTTTTTTTTTATTGCAGTAATAAACACATGCCAGAGATAAACATCACATTCAGTGTCAGATCTCAAATTACATGGCATGTACTTCAACATGGCAAGGCATGTCACTCAACTTATTCCTCTCCCAAACTTCCAGATCCCGGTGGCGAAACTATCTTGCTTTCACCCTCAGTTGTCCTCCGGCCAAGGAATCCTGCTAACAGGCACGCAGAGCATCCCTCTACTCTCATTCCAACGTCCTCGAATCTTCGTCCATTTATGTGGGCATCTTCTACCCTCGTATATCACCCTCTCCGCTTGCATGCACCAATCCATGTCGGTCTTCCATTCACTCAGTACATGACCAGAAGCCTCCCTCCATTTTCTTGCTATGTTGCACTTAGCCACCATGAGGCCCAGCGTAACCCAGAATTGATCCCCTGCCGTTAAGTCCGCTGTTTCCCAAATATTCAGTAAACACCATTGAGGCGAGGTCTCTAAATTTTTCCCACACAGTGCCATCATACATGATATGACCGTCCTCCAGTTCTCCTGAATCACCGGGAATTCCCACCGTATGTGCAAAACGTGCCCACCTGCCCACAACCCCTGGGACAGTGCAGTGAATCAAGTCTGCCCATTTTAACTAATGTTGTAATTGTATAATATGTCCTATGCAATATGTTCAGCTGAACTAACCTGACACTGGATCATATCGCCACTTCCCTGGGAGATGCGAGCGCCTCCTGCCACTCATCATCATCTAATCGCGCCTGGTCTTCCATCCATCTAGTACGTAGTTTCTCTAGGGTGTCGGGGAAATTGTATAATATTTTATGATATGTTAGGGATGTGGCCTTTTTCTGCAAATAGTCATCTAGCAACCTATCTTCCAGTGGGAATGAAGCCGGGAGATCCATCCCCCGTAGGATGGCATGTTGTAGTGCATGCCCGATCTGGAGATATCGGAAGGTCTCTGTTGATGCAAATTCATAGTCCCTCTTGAGGTCGACAAAAGGTTTAACTTGCCCATCTGGCTAAAGGGTGCCTACCTTCGAAAGACCAATAAGGACACACTTATCAAAGCCCGGGGGTTTTGCCAGAAGACCCAACTGTGCTGTGTCCCATAACGGAGTGGCTCGGGTGATCTTATCTCGCCACCCCAGTGCCGCCGTCGTCTCATGCCATATTCTAAAGGTCTCAGAGGTTGGTGTGACCCTTGGTGTTTCACTTTTCCCCCCTTAGATGGCACTAAGGTGGCCCCCCGGTCACATATTATTCCTGTCCATCCTATAGATCAGTTTGTCTTGTGCTAGATGAACCCAGTGGTTGACCACAGTGAGTTGCGCCGCTCAGTAATAATACTGAAGTGCCAGAAGAGCAATCCCTTTATCGTACCAGGTCCTTGTCAGTTTTCGTAAGACTATCTGTGGTATCCCTCCACCCAAAGGAGTGTCTGTACTACCGCTTCTACCACTCGAAAATATGTAGGGAAAACTAGATATGGTGTGTTTTGTAAAATATAAAGCGGGGTAATGCCATCATTTTATGTAGGGAAGCCTTCGTTCGCAGCAAAAAGGGCAAAGTCCTCCAGTGGTGTACATCATCCCGAAGGTGACGCAACGGGGGATCCAAATTGCACTCATGAAAAACCACAGGGTCTTTAGTAATGTAGATGCCCAGGTATTGAAATCCCTCTGTCACAACTCTCGCCATACATGATTCGGTAAGTCGCGGTTCCGGGCCACGAAGGACATATATCATCGTCTTATCCCAATTTATTGTATATCCTGAATAATTTTTATATCGGGGAAAATATAGAGTATCCAGTGCAAGGAGGAGTAGGGGTTTGCCACATAGAGAAGGATATCATCTGCATAGAGGGAGATCCTATCCCCCAAATCTCAGACCATCTGAGCCCCCCGATCAATGGGGTCTCCCCGTATCCACACTGCCAGAGGCTCTAGAACTAAGGCAAAGAGAAGGGGGAGAGGGGACATTCTTGTCTCATGCCTTCTTGTAATTTAAAGACCGCCGAACACCCTCCATTTACTGTTACTTGTGCTAAGGGGTCTGTATACAAAAGACTTATCCATGCCAAAAATTTGGGTCCGAACCCCATTCAATCAAGGACCGCGAACAGGAAAGGCCACTCTATCATGTTGAAGGCCATCTTAGCATCTAATGACACCACAACAGCCTCCTCCTGGATATATTTTGCCTTTCCCAACAATCTATGTAGGCGTCTCAGGTTAAGCGTGATATTCCTTCCAGGCATGAATCCTGATTTATCGGGATGCATCAATGTATGCAGCACTGAAGCTAATTGGGTTGCCAACACTTTAGCCAAATCTTAACCTCAGCATTTAGCAGGGAAATTGGTCTATAAGAAGCACAACTCTCCGTGGGTTTGCCAGTTTTATGTATTACTACAATGTTAGCCAGTCTTTTATTATCCAGTAGTTTCCCAATTTTGAGACTTTGTTGATAACATTTGCATAAAATAAGGGGCCATCTTGGATGCTATTCATTTATACAATTCAATCGGGAGGCCGTTTGGGCCCATTACTTTCGCAGCTTGCAGTGCTCTAACGCCCTGAACCACTTCACTTGCCGTAAGGTTTGTCTCTAAACTGTCTCTATCTGTGGCCTCCAAGGAGGACATGTTGAGAGTGGCCAATAGCTCCCGCACTTCACCCGCGGTAGTTCGAGACGACGTTGTATACAACTGTTTGTAGTATGCTGCAAAGATATCGGCTATCCCTTGTCTATCCCTAACCGAAACCCCGTCATCTTCGGCAATCTCAAATAACGGATTTTGGGGCACATGCATCAAAGGTAGCAATTGCGAGTTCTTAATAGCGATTATTAAGGAACCTCTATTAAGGAGTCGCAATTACCTATGCATGTAGGTTTCGCCAAAAGGATGCGATTCCTACATATTCCTTAATAGCAAATCGCAAATTGAGATTTTCTTTTAAGGAATGGCTTCCCATTCATTCCTATGGGCCTACCGGCCCATAGGAATGAATAGGATTGCATTCGCAATTTGCGAGTACCAAATATTTTGGTACTCCCAATATTGTGCCAAAAGGCCACCCTGATGAACCCCCAAAAAGGTAAGTATGCACATGTGGTGCACACATGCACCACAAAGCACTTTGAAAAATTAATTTTTTTGCATTTTTTTAAAGGAATTGCAAATTACCATCAACTTAAAGTTGATGATAATTTGCGATTCCAAATTGCGAAAACGCAATTTGCGAATGCATAATGCATCGCATTTAGAGAATCACAATTTGCGATTCCCGAACTGCATTCACAAAATAGGTAATCACAAAATTTGTGATTACCTATTTTGCGAATTGCTTTTGGGTTGATGCATCCCAAATGGCAAAATACCAGTCGCAAAGGGGCCGATTCAGTGAATCGGCCCGTTTGCGACCGGTATTTTGCTTGATGCATCTGGCCTTTGTCATTTTGGTGTAATTTTGTTCATTAAATTATTCTCTATTTTTATAAATTTGAGTTGGAGACTTATTGTGATGTGTTTTTTACTTTAATGTTATAGGTACTTCCAAATGTTTTATACATTTTCTTAAGTTAAGCCTGCCTGTTCTGAGCCAAGGGAGTGAACTCAGGTTTAAATTACTGAAACCTTTACTGAACCTAACAAGAATAATGACTTTATTACTTGTGTTAGACTACTATTTACCCTGTAAGGAAATGGGATGTATTATATGGTGTGGTTGTGAGACCTCATAGTGTAATATACTTACCAACCCCTTTAGGACCAGTAGGATTTGTTTGCTAAACCTTAAGCTCAACCCTGAGTAACTGTGGCTCCGCCCAGTGAGGCATGAGTCATTCAAGAAATCCAACACCAGTTTATATAAATAGATTGCATTTTTATGTATTCTAAGACAGCACAATCAGAAAATCAACTGGAGAGTTCTTGAGATATAGAATTTACAAAGTACAGTAAATAAGCACTTTTCATTTAACCACAAATAGGCACTGGCAAATTCAACCAATTTGACACTTAGAAGCTTTTTCAAGAGAAACTTAGGTAAGTATCAATGGGGTTACTTAGAGTTACTTTAGGTGACAAAATCCGACAGGGAGTCAGTCAGGGGGACTAGCAAAGTTCACAAACACAATTACATCAAAGGTATGATAGATATATATATATTCACTGAAAAAAACAAAGGTTACAGGGACTTTATAGTTAGGCTGACATTTCACTCATATAAAACCAGAGAAATTCAGCAGTTATAGTTAGCTGAGCTCACTATAACTTGTGCCCCTTAAATGCACTGCTTACAACCTCACATATTACATCACTCAGGACATGGTCAGTGACATCACTGATGACATCATCCAGTGACTGTGAGTGTTTTTAAAAAGTATCTGACTGTTACATTTATATACCAAGGTGTATTGGTGAATCAGTTGGTTTCTAAGTGGCTGTATGGGTGTGTGAGTGGGTATGTGACTGGCTGTATAGGTGATTGATTGGTTTTCTGAGTATCTGTACGAGTGTCTGAGTGTTGTGTGGGTGGATGAGGGTGTGTGTGACTGCCTGTATGGATGAGTGAGTGGGTGAGTCAGTGGCTGTATGGGTTATTGAGTGCATCTGTGAGGGGCAGTATGGGTGACTGAGTATGCGTATGGCTGTGGTGGTGAGTGAATGGATGTGTCAGTGGTATATGTAACTGCATATGTGAAAGGCAGTATAAGTGAGTGTTGGAGTATATGAGTGACTGTAATTGTGAGCGAGTGATTGTGAGAGTGGCTGTATAGGTGAGTGTGTGCTTGTGTCAATGACTGTATAGGTGAGGGAGTACCTGCTAGTATTGAACCAGGTGCTAGGGTCGTGAGAAGGAAGCGATCACCATCATTGAGCTGGCCAGAACTGTGGATGGAAGTGCTGTGCTGAGCTGATGTGACCAGGCGCCAGAAGAGGAGGAGCTGTCTGCCACATGCTGCTCCCTGCCCGCTGCTCCCACCACCTGCTACCTCTGGGTGGCCGCACCCACCATCAGGAAAAGCCCCGGCGGTGGTAGGCCAGGGGGCTGGTAGCTTGTGCAGGGGCAGGCACTGCCCGAGCAGCCAGCACAACAGGGGAGGTGCGGCGGCCTGAAACTGAAACTGTGGGCCAAGCGCATAGGAGACCACGCGGTAGGCACATGGGAGACCAGCGGAGGAGTCGACCAGCAGCACCAGGCCTCAGGTGGACGGACCTGGTTTCTTCACTTGGTTGTCTGGATCCCCCTCATACGGCTGCCTACGGCTCATTTCAGAGCCCCTCCAGACTCAGGCAGGCCCACTATTGAGGCAAGTGGGGGGCAAAGCGAGCACTGCGGCCTTAGCGAGCCTCCCCAGAGTGAGTGCTCCGGGAGTTCCATGGAGGCAGCCCAGATAGTCCTGGGTGTGGCTTGTGGAACACGTTAAGCCTCCGCTCTGCTCCGCTCAGGACCGCCTAGCCTACTGGCCGACCAGCTGGAGTAGCAGGAAACAGCTGGATCAGTGGGATGCAGAGGGAAGCAGAGCCTAAGACCCCACATATCTCCCGACCGACAGACGCTGGACAAGACACACAGCAAGCGTAGGAATACATGAGACTTCTCCAAGGGCCTTCGGAGTACAACAGGCCCAGGGGGCCTGCAGGAAGGTTACAAGACAGCGGGAGGAAGGAGGAGAACCTAGGGAGACACAAGTAACTCCAGAATATATGACGTTACAACACAAACAATTACAACGCATGCTTTTACAACGCAGTTTTAACATTGCAACTACCATTAGATCGCATGTTTTTACAACGCATGCCATTGCAACGCATTTTTAAAAACTACCATTACAATGCATTCCATTACAACGCATACCATTACAACCCATACCATTACAACGCATAATACTTTTAGTGCAACAGTAGGGTAAGTGTTGGATAGTGTAGGGGTAAAAATTACTATTCCCACTCCAGTGAGTGCAACAGTAGGGAAAGTGTTGGATAGTGTAGAGGTAAAAATTACTATTCCCACTCCAGTGAGTGCAACAGTAGGGAAAGTGTTGGATAGTGTAGGGGTAAAATGTACTATTCCCACTCCAGTGAGTGCAACAGTAGGGAAAGTGTTGGATAGTGTAGGGGTAAAAATTACTATTCCCACTCCAGTGAGTGCAACAGTAGGGAAAGTGTTGGATAGCGTAGGGGTAAAAATTATTATTCCTGTCTACCCCAAAACTCATACCCACCCTAAAACTTACAAATCTTCATTACTTACCTTATAATGCGTTGTAATAGCATGTGTTGTAATGACTGCGTTGTAATGGCATGATATGTAAAGGCAGTTGAGTTGTAACAGCTGCGTTGTAAAAGCAGTGCGATGTAATGACTGGATTGTAATGGATGTTTCCCATAACTCCATAGTGGAGCTAAGGTGAGCCTTCCAAATACCAATAATAGCAATTAATAGCACCTGATACTTAACAGCACCTGGCTAGCACTCAAACCTCCCTACTGTCTTATTAAAGAATTTTCCGTCTACAGTATAATGGCGCCCAAAAAGAAGAAATCTTGTTCCTCAGCGATACAGACCACGGCGAAAAAGAATCTCTTTGGCCTATATTAACAAGGGTCACAAGAAGCACTGCCCGTCACTTACAGCAGAGAAACCCCCAGCGAATTTGCCCTAACAACGGATTATCACTCAGTTTTTCTAAATACCTGGCAGCCTTATAACAACTTTGGACTGTTCTATGGATGCGGCAAACGACGCTCTAAAAGAAAAATCTTTAAGGGCAGGCTCAAGCCTGAGTATGTCCGACACCCCTTTCTCAAGCAAATCCACCCAAAAACGCAAATCGCATTCATGCCCTGGGGAGTGGGGAGCGCTCGAACTGGACACACCCAGGGTGAAACAAGGGCCAAATGAAAGTAACATCGTTATCACTTCGCAAGAAAGGGCCCAAGCAACATTGACCAAAAAGACTATACCAAACACAGAGAATGTCAGGGAGGCACCATACAATGAAAACGGACCCCACCTCATTAAAGCGCAAATTCACTGACAAAGTAAGCTTGGCCCTGAAGACACAAATAAGGATTTAATGCTATCCAACCCAAGGTCCGCCTCATCCATAATTGGCCAGGCAAGCAATATCATTGAGGCAGAGGACCTCACAGTCTCCTTCCTCTTGGAGATAAAAATCGAAAGAACCCTGGAACGCACCCCAAAATTGTTTGGGAAGACAGAAGAGGCAAAGGAACCTCAGACAGAGACTCGGCCAACCAAGGATGAGGAAGACCTCCATCTGAGAGTTATAAGAGCAGCACAGAACACACTTGCCAGGTCTCTGTTATGGCAGTCAAATAGACCTTTTTTGCAATCAATAGCGCAGCGCCTTGTGAACCAAAGCAACTGGATGAAAACAATGGAAGCAAACATCCTCATTTTGCTTGTGTTAGTGCCCAGCAATCATCAACAAGTGGGCCGCGCTCCCTGAGATACATGGGGACATAGTAGCGATATCTAGGGGTAAGGGGGAGCACTGACAGTGACCAGAAAACCGACTAGTCTAACATCATCAAGTGACCCCTCATTAGCTTCAAGCAGCAAAGACGGCCTGCCCCCAAGCCCAGAAACAAAAGAAGGGCTAAAGTATAAGATCCCCCAAGAACCTCAGAGACTTGAGACATGGCTTGAAGTACCTATTATCCAATCGGGGTCCAGAACACGTGAAGGGGAAGAGCCCATAAAGAACAATCATGGTGCAGAAGAAACGACTGGACCTGCCCCGCCGCCAGAAGCCCCTCTATCCAGGTGAGCTAAGAAGAAGCTGAGAAAAACGCAAAAAAAGGCAAAAGTCAAAAGCAGATCAAGATTGTCACCCCCCACAATCAGACTCATTCTAGAAAAAAAGTAATAAAATAAGGCCACTTTATCCAATATGTACAGTCAAACAGAGGACCAAATCAGGGGAAGCAAATAAAGGAAAGCCTCAAGAGACCAAGGTCTCATCCCCCCACAGAAATTATCAGGCCACTCAGGCATTCGTCAGGCCAAAGTTAGACCCTGGGCCCAAAGAAGAATCGGTGAAAAGCCCAGTGAAGGTGAACGCTAGCACACAGGTTCCCACAATGACCGACTCAAGTCCTAAGGTGCAAAGCAGACCTGAAGGGTGCCACACACTCTCTCATGTGAAACAGCAGATAAAGGAGAGCCTGGCAAGCACATCAGGAAGGGCAACTGGCCCACAGCAGTATAGGAATATTCAAGGGGGTCCTTTAAGCCCAGGCCCCCGAATCAGCATACATGCCAGGATGGGGGCATTGCATTAGCATCAGCCTCTAAGGAAACTCCTCTTATCTACTAGGTAGTGCTCACCCCAAGATATCACATCAAGGGCCCCCATGATATTCTGAACAGGAACAACATTCTTCGATTATCTAAACACTTTGCAACACTTTCACAAATTGACTCAGAGAACCTCGAGTGGGTAAAAGCTTCACAGGGATACCCACGGAGACTCAACTTTAGTGGGATTTAGTCAATAGCGATTATAACTTGCAGTGTTAGGGGAAGTGCAACAATTAGCCGACTAGGACAAGGACGCTCAGCCCCCTCGGCCGTTGGAATAGCCACATGTCCTTATTCCTACCTATGATGATAAGGGGGCCCCTCAGTTTTGAGGAGAATTAAGGGAATTAATAACAAAATAGATTTGGCAGTAGCGATCAATCGAGACTATGTGCCCCCTCTAGCATTAGGGTTCCCTTATAGCAATAACCAATGTGATACGCACATACACCAGCCCGAGCCGGAATTCACAGAAGAAAATATGTCACTGCTGCAGTATACCTAATAACAGACAAAGCTCAGGGAGGGGAAAAGGAGTGAGGCCCCAGATCAACAACAATTGTCATTAATTTTCTGGAACATAGCAGGGATTAGGAAAATTACCTGGGATAAGTCAGTACGGGGTTATCTAGCCAATGGAGATATAGGGCCAGATTTACGACCATATTTTGAGCTCACAAATGGGGAATCGGCCCATTTGAGACCGCAAAATAGGTCTGCTCTATGTACAAACCCAATTTTGGAGTCGGCAACCTATTATCGACTCGCAAAATAGGGTTTGAAATGCTATTAGGAAGGGGCGTACCAAGGGTGTCCCTTCCTAATAGGGACTCGCACTTCAATGTAAGATTGTTTTGCGGCCGCAAAACACTCGCAGTTTACCACCCATTTCAAATGGGGGGTAACCCACTTGCAAGTGGGAAGGGGTCCCACAGACCACTGCCTACTCTTAAAAAATGAAACTGCATATATTTAATTTTTCTTTTTTAAATGCATCCCATTTTCCTTTAAGGAAAATGGGCTGCATTTAAAAAAAACTGCTTTATTTAAAAAGCTGTCACAGACATGGTGGTTTGCTGACCCCAGCAGGCCACCATCCCTGGGAGTGCTAGCCATTCCTAATGGGGTCGCAAATAGCACCTGCCTCATGAATATTAATGAGGCAGGCAATGTGCGACCCAATTAGGAATTGCAAACATTGTACATTCCTATTTGCGAGTTGCAAAACAACGCAATTTGCGACTCGCAAATTGGTAGGGTGCTACATTTGGCCCATAGTGTGCTTTCAGGCAACGTAGGCAATGACAACAACTCCTCAAGAAGGTTATAACGTATCTCAAGTAGCAGCCACCAAAAGGAATATCTTTGGCCATCCGTCTGGAGGACTCTCGGTCTATCTAATGCTCTCTTGCAAACTCGTTGCCATCGAAATGCTTGCTAAAACACCTGAGACCCAAGCTTTACTAATCAAAGGCCCGAGGCGTAACCACCAACCCTTTCGATTGTTGCTAATTAATTGTTATATCAACCCTGTGCAGAGCCAGAAGAAAAAGTCTTCAAGGAATCTCTAACAGGAACACTAGAAGATCTATTAATCAAAAACTCTTGTTTAAGAGCTAAGACAAAGTATGCTCAGCACAGCTTTGTAATTTAACGACAAAGACCAAGAAAGAGATGAGCTTAAAAGGCAATCATTAGTTCTACATTGAGATAACCCTGGGTTAGAATTGTATAAGTGCACAAAGCTAATATCATAGAGACCAATAATCTATTTTGTATTTGATTTTGATAAATGTGATTATTGATGAGTCACAAATGTTTAATAAGCATAAGAATGTGCATGTTGCAGGTCACAAAATTATAAATGATTATGTATAGGTGTATATATTATTACATTATTTTTTAAGAAAGGGAAATATTGCTTGTATTATAATTTATGTAGAATGAGTTTTGAATTTATGCATGAAAAATACTGATTGATGATTTCTGTGTTTTACAGCCCTGAAGAAGCGCTAGTGTGCGTGAAACACATGTTGGCTGTAGTGCCTGCCTGCATTGCTGTATCAACTGACTCAGTACAAGAATCTTTATTGTTTGATGTGCTTAAACTTCCCAGTAAAGTTATATATATATATATATATATATGTATGTATGTATGTATGTGTATATATATATATATATATATATATATATATATATATATATTATAGTTAGGACCTATTTTCCATAGGAAATCCGCAACATTCTATTTGAAATAACTCTTGCGTCGGTTGACGAATCTTGCGAAATTTTCAAACTTTGTGGCCCGCTCCGGTCCGCTCCTATCCTGAAAGTTTCGGGTGATTCGTCAAGCGGGGGCCGAGAAAAAGGGGGTCCCAAAACGTGTTTTCCCCATTCATTTTCCCATAGGAAACTTTAGCCACGGCTACAGCCCGAACTGCTGAACGGAATTACACCAAATTTGGCAAAGAGGTAGTTCTTGGTTCAGAAAGAACCCTTTTGTTAAATGGTGTAAATCTGTTCAGTAGTTGCTGAGAAAATCAAAAGTAAAAACACATATATATCTATGGCCGCGGAGGGTCCGCGTACCCTCCCGATGACCAGCTGTATGCTAATTGGCTGTCAACACTCCAAACCAGGACGTGTTGGCAGCCATCTTGTGCCTCGGTAGAACCGAGGCACAAGAAAAGAGAAAACAGACGCAAAAACGCAAAAAGGCCTGCTCAGGGCAAAAAAAATCGGCAAAAACGCGCTGGGTGCGCGGATCTTGCCGATTAAAAAAAAAAAACGAAGCGCGGTCTCCCGCGCTTCGATGCTATTTGGCCCCCGGGTGGCCCAAGTCCCGGGGGCATGCAGGGATTTATATTTATGTGTGGGGGGCCTCTAAGGCCCTCCCCAAGCCCCGGGGACCACCACGCCCCCGGGGCTTCTTTTTTAAAAATAAACTAACATGTGTGGGGGCTCAAGCCCCCCACACGCCCGGGGACCGCCACCTCCCCGGGGCTCTAACATGTAAATTAGGGGGTCCGTTAAGGACCCCGAGCCCCGGGGACCACCACCTCCCCGGGGCTGTGCATTGGTTGGGAGGGGGGCCGCGTGGCCCCCCTCCTGGAGTCCTTGATGGCCCTGGGGACCACCACCCCCAGGGCCGGCTCCTGCAGTGTCCTGCAGTGTCCCGGGTGTAGTTTGCTATGAGAGGACGGAGCCTCGCGGCTCCCGTCCTGTCATAGCAAACTGCTTTGGTTTTGGAAGAGAGGCAGGAAACCTGATCTCTCTTCCAAAAACAAAGCCGATTGCTTTTCCACACGGGGAGCTGCATCTTAGCAGCTCCCCATGTGGAAAAGCAATGCCGGCTCCCGAGGGACCCCCCCACGGTCCCCAACGAGTGGCCAGGCCCCGGAGGATTAGGTCCCCGGGGCTATTAGTGGCCTGGGAGGGGGGCCACACAGCCCCCCTCCTCAAAACAAAATACATTTTAAAAAAATAAATAAAAACGTAAAGGCCGGCCCCGGGGGATGGGGTCCCCGGGGCCTTAAATGGCCTGAGGAGGGGGGCCACGCAGCCCCCTCCAAATATTTAAATTTTTTTTAAAAAGGAGGGCATGCCCCGGGGGATGGGGTCCCCGGGGCCAATAGAGGCCCAGGGAAGGGGGGCCACGCGGCCCCCTTCCCGTTTTTTTAAATTTAAATAAATAAAGAAAATGCTCAGGCCCCGGGGGATGGGGTCCCCGGGGCCAAAAGTGGCCAAGGGAAGGGGGGCCACGCAGCCCCCCTCCCATACAAAAAAAAAAAAAAGACCGGCATCGTGCCGGAGGCCCCCCCCTCCCTGCAGCAGTCTGCAAACACGCCCCCTGGCGCGTTTTAAGAAGGGGAAGTAATTCCCCTTGAATACTGGGGTTCCCTGGGGGCCAACTAGCCCACCAGGAGCCTCCAGTATGCGCCAGGGGGCTGCATTGCAGAGAGGTGTGCAGAGGCCATGCCCCTTTTTACACCTCTCTGCAACGCAGCTCTGTGGCGCTTTTTGGAGGTACATGGTGGGCTAGTTGGACTCCAGGGACCCTCAGGATTCAAGCGGACTTAATCCCCCAACTTAAAACGCGCCACGGGCGCGTTTGCACAGTGGTGAAGGGAGGGGCGGGGCTTTAGGTGACATGTGTGCAAACGGGCCCCGTGGTGCGTTTTAAGATGGGGATTAAATCCCCTTCAATCCTGAGGGTCCCTGAGGCCAACTAGCCCACCAGGTACGTTCATAAAGCGCCACAGAGCTGCGTTGCGGAGATGTGTAAAAAGGGGCGTGGCCTCTGAACACCTCTCTGCAACGCAGCTCCCTGGCGCATACTGGAGGTACAGGGTGGGCTAGTTGGACCCCAGGGACCCTCATGATTCAAGGGGACTTAATACCCCAACTTAAAACGCGCCATGGGGCGCGTTTGCACAGTGGTGAAGGGAGGGGCGGGGCTTCAGGTGACATGTGTGCAAACAGGCCCCGTGGCGCGTTTTAAGATGGGGAATTAAATCCCCTTCAATCCTGAGGGTCCCTGGGGGCCAACTAGCCCAACAGGTACGTCCAGAAAGGGCCACAGAGCTGCATTGCAGAGAGGTGCAAAAAGGGGCGTGGCCTCTGAACACCTCTCTGCAACGCAGCTCTCTGGCGCATACTGGAGGTATCTGGTGGGCTAGTTGGCCCCTAGGGACCCTCGGGATTGAGGAAGAATTAATTCTCCAACTTAAAACGCGCCACAGGGCGTGTTTGCAGACATGTCACCTCAGGCCCCACCCCCTTCCTTCACCATTGTGCAAATATTCCTCTAAAATCAGCCGAACTACGAATTCCGATTTACTCACCTGTTATCAGGAGAGACCTCAGTGCTGCATCTTTGAGCCCAGTACTGATCCTGAAAATAAATTTTAACCGTACTTACCAGTAACTTGAATTTCCTTCCATAGGCTAACATTGACTGGTTTCACTTGGAAATTCTTCTAAGTGTGGAGTTTTGGAACTTTATAATATTCCTCTAAAATCAGCTGAACTACGAATTCCAATTTACTCACCTGTTATCAGGAGAGACCTCGGTGCTGAATCTTTGAGCCCAGTACTGATCCTGAAAAGTAATTTTAACCGTACTTACCAGTAACTTGAATTTCCTTCCATAGGCTAACATTGACTGGTTTCACTTGGAGATTCTTCTAAGTGTGGAGTTTTGGAACTTTATAATATTCCTCTAAAATCAGCTGAACTACGAATTCCGATTTACTCACCTGTTATCAGGAGAGACCTCAGTGCTGCATCTTTGAGCCCAGTACTGATCCTGAAAAGTAATTTTAACCGTACTTACCAGTAACTTGAATTTCCTTCCATAGGATATCATTGCCTGCTTTTTGCTGAAAAAGTTTCGAAGTGTCGATTTTGAAACATACAAATATTCCTCTAAAATCAGCAGAACTACGAATTCCGATTTACTCACCTGTTATCAGGAGAGACCTCAGTGCTGCATGTTTGAGCCCAGTACTGATCCTGAAAAGTAATTCTAACCGTACTTACCAGTAACTTGAATTTCCTTCCATAGGCTAACATTGACTGGTTTCACTTGGAAATTCTTCTAAGTGTGGAGTTTTGGAACTTTATAATATTCCTCTAAAATCAGCCGAACTACGAATTCCGATTTACTCACCTGTTATCAGGAGAGACCTCAGTGCTGCATCTTTGAACCCAGTACTGATCCTGAAAAGTAATTTTAACCGTACTTACCAGTAACTTGAATTTCCATCCATAGGATATCATTGCCTGCTTTTTGCTGAAAAAGTCTCGAAGTGTCGATTTTTGAAACATACAAATATTCCTCTAAAATCAGCAGAACTACGAATTCCGATTTACTCACCTGTTATCAGGAGAGACCTCAGTGCTGCATGTTTGAGCCCAGTACTGATCCTGAAAAATAATTCTAACCGTACTTACCAGTAACTTGAATTTCCTTCCATAGGCTAACATTGACTGGTTTCACTTGGAAATTCTTGTGTGTGGAGTTTTGGAACTTTATAATATTCCTCTAAAATCAGCCGAACTACGAATTCCGATTTACTCACCTGTTATCAGGAGAGACCTCAGTGCTGCATCTTTGAGCCCAGTACTGATCCTGAAAAGTACTTTTAACCGTGCTTACCAGTAACTTGAATTTCCTTCCATAGGCTAACATTGACTGGTTTCACTTGGAAATTCTTCTAAGTGTGGAGTTTTGGAACATTATAATATTCCTCTAAAATCAGCCGAACTACGAATTCCGATTTACTCACCTGTTATCAGGAGAGAACCCAGTGCTGCATCTTTTAGCCCAGCACTGACCCTGAAAAGTAATTCTAACCGTACTTACCAGTAACTTGTATTTCCTTCCATAGGAATCCATTGTCTGGTTTTCAGCAGAAAAGTTTCAAAGTGTCAATTTTCACAAACTACAAATATTCCTTAAAAATCGCCTGTATGACTTAAACGCATTCTTTCAACTGTTTACAGGAGATGCACCAGTGCTGGATGCAGGATCCACCACTGAGTAAGAAAAAGTAACGATAACACTACTTACCTGCTAAGTGAATTTCCTCCCATAGGATAACATTGGTGATTCTATGTGAAAAAGTTTCTAAGTGTCAACTTTTAAAATACAATAATGTTCCTTATTACTCACTACTGTAACCAAAACGCTTTTACTCAACTGTTTACAGGAGATGTCCCAGGACTGAATCTAGGATCCAGTCCTGTGGTTAGAAAAATAATCCATAAAGTAACTAATTGCATTTAACTAGAAATTCACATTGAGCTCAATGTTGCATTGTGTTTTAAATTGTGTTGCCCATTGCAACAACTGTAACTACTGTACTTAAAAGTCTATTGCCTATTTGCAAAGTATTTAAACTAAAGTAATTCATTCTGAGAATGTATATTTTGTAATGTAATGTATAATGTAATTACAATGTAATTTAAAAAATAAAATATCTAAAAATAAATAGTTTAAAAAAATGTAGTAAATCAGTATCAAAAAAATAAATATAACAATTAATACATTTAAAAATTGTCATTTACAAAACCTTTGAAATTCACTGAAAAAAACCATAGGTTTCAGACATGTTATAGTTAGGAATTAGCATTTAAAAAACCTTTGAAATTCACTGAAAAAACCATAGGTTTCAGGCACGTTATAGTTAGAAATTAGCATTTAAAAAACCTTACAAATTCACTGAAAAAACCATAGGTTTAGGGACAGTTATAGTTAGTTGGACATTGCACTCGTACAAAACCCGTGAAATTCCCCGTTATAGTTAGTTCAGCTAACTATAACTCGCGCCCCCGCAATGCACTGCTGATGACGTCACATATTACATCACTCATGACATGGTCAGTGACATCACTGATGACATCACTGATGACATCTCAAATGACATCACTGATGACGTCATCCATGTGATAATTTCATGCACCTTCTCACACCCTAATATAACTTTTAAAACACCCACTCTAAATTACAGACTGCCATTCGCAAAACCATAGACACTCCAACACCAATAACTACATACCCACTCATTGATTCTTAGGTATACACACACACATCCACTCACTCACCCGTACAGTCACTCATATTTACGTTTACTCAGTACAGGACTATCATATGTACTCATACTCCTATATATAGACACTCAAACACCGCCACTCATCCATAGGGGTACTCATACACCTAGTCAGTCATGCAAATAATTAAAAACACTGCCATTTACTCACCTATACAGTTATACACACACCAGCTCACTTACTCATACAAATACTAGCACATTCTTACGCTCTTATACAATCACTGATACAAGCACACACTCATCCATACATTCACTCTCACAATCACACACTCTCGCTTATAGCTATTTATATACTCAAACACACATATATACTGCCTTTCACATATGTAGTTACTCACACATGTACCACTGGGACATACATTCACTCACTAACACACTCTTACACACACTTACCCACCCATACAGTCTATCACAGATGCACTCTTGAAACCATCCACCCAGTGAATCACCCACTCACACATCTATGCACAGAGTCGCACACACCCCACCCACACAAACACTCAGGCACCCATACAGATACTCAGACAACCAATCAATAACTCATATAGACACTCATGTAGCTATTCACAAACCCATGCAGCCACTTACACAGCAACAGACAGACGGATACAGACATTCACCCAGTTTAGTCACTAACCCATGCATTCAGTAAGATACGTTTAATCACTAACTTATGGAGATAGTCACGCACCTACTAAATCATCCATTCAGACAATTATACACCCACTCATTCTTCAATACGCCTTTCCCTATATATATTAAAAATATTTAAACTTTACAGAAACACACAGTCACTGGATGATGTCATCAGTGATGTCATTTGAGATGTCATCAGTGATGTCACTGACCATGTCATGAGTGATGTAATATGTGACGTCATCATCAGTGCATTGCGGGGGCACGAGTTATAGTTAGCTGAACTAACTATAACGGGGGAATTTCACGGGTTTTGTACGAGTGCAATGTCCAACTAACTATAACTGTCCCTAAAACCTATGGTTTTTTCAGTGAATTTGTAAGGTTTTTTAAATGCTAATTTCTAACTATAACGTGCCTGAAACCTATGGTTTTTTCAGTGAATATATATATATATATATATATAATATTACCCCTTAAAGCTACCCTTACCGTAAAACTATAAGGCCTGTACTATGCCTTAACACCATCTCTAAACACTACAAATGCCTTACAACCCCCTAATAATGCCCTTCCTGAAACCTAAAACCCTCACTACTCCTTGACCCCCTGAACCTTAAAAAAACCCTTATTTCCTCTTAAGACTACCCATACCTAAACCATAAAAAAACATGACTACCCTTATCACTGTCCTACCCCGAACCCTAAAACAACTTTGCTATCCCTGAAACCTTAAATGCCCATTACCTTAAACCATTATACAATGTGTTTTAATTGTAACACATTGTAACTTACCACGTTGTAATTCTAGACGCATTGTAGTGTCATGCATGGTGCTGAATACACTTTGATGGTGTATTACTGTATCAATTAATCAATTGCTTAGGGTTTGTAAAGCGCGGCTACTCACCCAGAAGGGTCTCAAGGCGCTGGGGGAGGTTGGCTGCTGGTCCATCTGCGCTCTTAGGTGTTCAGTCGAAGAGCCAGGTCTTGAGGTCCTTCCTGAATTGGGTCAGCGACGGGGATTGTCTGAGGTAGGTAGGCAGGAGCTTGGGGGCAATGGTGGTGGCTGCTCTGTGGAAGATGTGGTGCGAACATGGGTCAGAGGGGGCTCCAGAATGGATGCTCTTCATGGTCTTGAGAGTGATGACAGTGGTGAGCGAGGTCCACTTGAGCAGGATCTGTTGGGGTGCAGTGTGGTTGGGTGCGGTGGTGTCTGGCTTGATGGGATGGTCTCTGGTGTTGAATCTGTCATAGATCTGCCTGATCCTGTGGTGGAAGAAGGTGCTGAGTTTGTCGCAGAGGTCTTGGGAGGGTGGGGCGACTGTTGTCTCGCTGTTGGGCCTTGCGAACTACTTGACGATGGCGAAGAGTTCTTTACTGTTGTGTGCGTTGGCATTTATTCTGTCATGGAGGGCCGTTTTCTTAGTGGTTTTGAGGAGGAGGTGGTGTTGGGTGGTTGCGGCTTTGAAGATTGTGTGGGTTTCCGGGGTTTTGTTGTTCCTCCATATCTTCTCCAGTCATCTGCAGGAGTGTCTGGACCCGGGAAGGGCGGTGTTAAACCAGCTGGCTTTCTTGGAGTGTTGCTTGCCAGGTGCCTTTTTGAGGGGTGCCAGAATGTAGGCGCAGTTGGAGGTCCGTTGGTGGAGGATGTGTGCTGCGGTATAGGCGTCTTTCGGCCGTGTGGTAATGCTGAGGGAGGCGGTGAGTTGTTCTTCAGTTATCTTGTTCCACCTACAACCAAGGGGGGTGGTGAGGGCATTGGTGTATGGTGGGTTTGGTGAAGGCGAAGTGCACGCAGTGGTGGTCGGTCCAGAGGAGTTTGGGGGTGTGACTGTAGGTGACATTTCTGCTGGAGGAGAAGATGGGGTCGAGCATGTGTCCTGCTGCGTGGGTTGGAGCATTGACCAGTTGCTTGAGTTCTACATTGGCGAGGTTCTCCAGAAGGGATGCGGTGTTCTGGTCATTGGGGTTGTCCAGGTGGAAGTTGAGGTCACCGAGTAGGATGTAATTGCTGGATGCGAGAACCTGGGGGGGCAATGAGGTCGATGATGGCACTGGTTAAGGGGGATCGGGCCAGGTGGTCTGTAGATGAGGGTGCAGTGGAGGGTGGTGTTGGGGTTGGTCTGGATCCGGAAGTGGAGGTTTTTCATAGTTGTTATTGGGTCGTCCGAGTAGGTGGTCAGGCATGTTTTTGTGGATGATGGCGATGCTCCCTCCTGGTTGGATGGGGCGGTCCTGGCGGGGGACCTCATAATCATCAGGGATGGCGGTGGCGATATCCAGGCCGGAGCTGGGGTTCGTCCAGGTTTCTGTGAGGAAAGGGACGTCGGGAGAGAGGAAGTTTAAGAGGTCCCAGAGTTCAGTGGCATGTTTGTGGAGGGAGCACACATTGAGGAGGATGCAGCTGAGCTGGTCTGGTCCACTGTTGGTCGATTGTGAGGCAGGGGTGCTGGAGTGTGGAGGTAGGTCAGGGTGAAGCTGCAGTTGCAGCAGGAGAAGGGTCCTTGGGTATCCTTCGGTGATGCGAGGTGGCAGGTGGGGTGGCGTTCGGCGTTGAGGGCAAGGAGGTCTGAGAACCAGGGTCCATGGCGCTGGGTGCGGTCCAGGCATGGACGGGAACAGACGGGCTTGCCTTTGGCGCACCTTGGGCGTGTCAGCGGCACGGCCGCTGGGTGCGCCCGCCACCTTGTACTATGTCCTTTTCAGCCAAACTGTGAGTGAAACTGAGATGCTGTGCTATCTTAATGTCCTCATGCCTTCCTCTGGCACTGTTGAGTAGTTCCTATAAACCTAGATAGGATCTGCACATTTAGAAAACATAGACTGTAGGATTGGTGTCCAGACTGATTCCGGACGCCCCTACCGGGTATACTTGCCTATATACCAGATAGCTCACAGTGCCACTAGAAATCCCTCTTACCAAGGAGAGAATAGTTCTTGGCAACTATCGAACATGGCAACTCTGTCCCATCAGGGATCGTGGAAACAGTACATTACTTTTTGCTCAGTCACTCGTGCTAACTTTGTCTCAGAGAGATACACAGAATAAATGGTGTGGATGTTTTTCAATAAGCATTTATTGAACCAGCGTCTTTCAAGTGTAAAATAGATGTGCTGAAACGACCATTAGACAGGAAAGATATGAATGATTATTAGCACCAACAGAGTAAAGGGATGGTAGATTCCTACCATAGTGCTAAAAGAGTGAATACAGACTGGTATAAAAATACACGACAGTAGAAATGCGTACTCCTACAATGCGACCCTAACTAGATGTACCTAAGTGTACCTAGCATGTATGTAGGTGTAGAGCCAAGAATCCCTCTAGGATTAAGTCAACCCCTTTACCTGACGTGAGAAACTGTGGGACCCCGTCTTGGTCTCGAGATGGACACCCTGCGCGGGATGTCAGACCACTACGAGCTGGAGTGTCTGCGTGCAGGAACCTCAGCGTCTCACGTCAGTGTGTCAGCATGGAAGTCCTTTTTCTCCTCTCCCTGCCTCAGCAAGATATGGTGTTTATATACCCAAAGTGGTACCCACAGGGGCTCTACCTTGATGTGTCATGTCGGACTTAGGATGATATAAGGAATGACCCTTATACATAGTTATTATGAAGGAGATGATAGTCCTGCTGAGTTTCCAGGAATCCTCATGCATAATATATGAGGCTAGTTTTCAGGGAAAACCCCATGTCCTGTAAGCAGTACCGTAACTAGGTAAAAGATCAGTCCCAAGAACCGTTATGTGGTGTAATGGTAGGGGAGAATATAGGTAAAAGGTTAGGTTGCTACCTGAGCCAATATTGGGGTACCTATATGGAACATAACAGCACAGGTGCAGTCCATTCTTAAGAGCACCACCCCCCACCTTTTTCCAACATATGTTTGGGACAGGCAGCTAGGTGCTGTAAACGTGCTAAATGCGCAGGTGCATGGTTGCCTTAGACAACATTTGCCAACATTAAGGTTTCTGAACCCTGTGGGTGTTTCCTCCTTCGCCCAGCAAAGCACTGGAGGTCCTTCCCCTTAAGGCGAGGGGGTGTGTCACATATAGACTCGAACCTGGGTGCTTACGTTTTAAGTCCTGAAGTGCCCAGGGTCGGCTGTCCATCAGGGAAGGCTCGTCACAGAGTGGAGAGGGGTTAGCAGTCTTACTGACTCCATCCCACTCTGTGACAAGTAAGGGACTGCATTCTCCTCTCCTTGGCTGACCCCTAATAAGGTTTGCGAATAAAAGGAGGCAGAAGTCCCAATCCTCCAGTAAGCACGAGCCCTCCCTCCTGTGACCCTATGTTGTCAGGCGGCCTGGTAAGTTTTATTTAATGTTGGGTACCTGTGTTTATGTATTAATGAATGTCTATTTGTGCTTGCTGTGAATGGTTATGTGCATGTGTATGTGCTCATGAATGGTGGTTATATGTCTGAATGCTTGTGAATGGATGAGTGAGTTTGTGTGTATGTAGATGCGTGAGTGTTAATATGTGTGTGTTTGTGTGTGTGTGGCCAGCCTGCCCCCGCTCAAATTACCAACCACCACCCATGCTCTGGCACTTACTAAACTAAGGGCTGTGCAGTGTGTACACACAACAGAGACTGCAGAAAACTTGTGTTAAGATGAGCTCAATTTTCCCGCAAATAAAAAAAGAAATATTGTAGTCCAGTCAGCCAGTGTTAAATGTATTTTTTGACTGCACAAGTGTGTGCTCTCTGTTGCCCTCAAATAAGCAATTTGGTCACTTATTGCATAACTGTGAGCAACCCTGAGTCCAACTGGCTGAACACAGCACACTTTACTGAACCCTGCCTTTGTGCCTGTAACCTGGGGGCAACTGATGTTAGCAGTAGAGGTGCTGTCCCCCTGTTGTAGTCAGGACTGGGCCCAGCTAAGAGCTTCTGAAAAGTTTTCCTACAGGACTGGTTGACTAGTGTACGGCACATGCAAAACAAGCTCTCTTGATTTAAACAGAAATACATTTGACCGACTAGTACTCAATGTCATTGATCCCTGTGGGCTATGTTGTTAGTGAATCCTTTTTTGTACAGAGGACATTCTGAACGCACATATTTCAAGGAACTCTCATGTGTGTTAAAGACCTTCCTAGCACAACATATGTGCTGTACAATAGAGGTTCGTGAGCCAACAAATGATCATGGAGAGCACAGCCAAGGGTGGAATCTGCCTCAAAGATTCCATGCATGAGCCGAGCCTTCAGAATAATTGCCACGTAATTCATCCCAGACACATTTTACAATAAAAGGTGTTTAAAATTTGAAAAAGTAGTTTTTTTTAACACTCCGAAGCGTCATACCTTAGAACGTCATGTAGAAGTATTAATAATAAGAGTTTTTAAACATACACGGAGAACCATTCCTGGACTTGCCCTCATGACAACTCTATCAGTGAACTTAAGGTAAGTCAGTTATGGGTACCAAATATACAGGGCCACTGGACCTAGGCGATTCAGAGGCCACAGCTTTTTGTTGCATCTTTATGGATTTGCCACATTTGCCCATTAACCCAACATCTGCTGCATAATCTGCAGATTTTAACAAAAAATGTAGTTTTGAACTCAAAGGGATGAAAAGTTACTAAAACGTGGTGACGTGGTTTTGTGCACAGAGGAAGGCCCTTTGCAAAGTTTAACTACTTGTCTGCTTTTTTATATTTGGTTTTGAAACTGCTACTACTGATAATGAGGTGAAATCTTTGTCCAGACAGTATTACCATGTGTAAAAACTTAAAAAACAATGAAGTAATCGAAATAAAAATTGCTATATTATTATTAATTTGACTTTTCCTGCTGCATAATTTAGTCATCCCTGCTGCACAATTTGGTGCTATGCTGAGACAAATTCCAGTGACCCTGCCTCTATATAACTATGATGTATATAGTATATAGTTATGCCGCATAATTCCAGTGGCGCTGCTTATAATGCAGTAAAGATCCAGTAGTGTCCCTCTTGTCCCAGAAATGTTTTCCACACATCAGGATGGCACCTCCAAAGTACAATGGCAATATTCACAGCTGAAATTGGGGCAACAGGGGTACTTCAGATACCATTACATCTGGAGCTCTTGTCCAGGAACTAGTCTGTATACACATTCCTATCATTCGCCCATACATCCCCCATTATGCATTTTTAGCCCAAGCTTTAACTGGTTTTGATGTTGTTGATATCATGACTTAACAGATATTCTTGCAATGGGCTCCAGATGTTCTTGAGCCATAGAGTCTGAGGAATGGTGGAATAGTAGAGTTCCAGTTGGTTGTTGCAGTATATAATATCATATAACCAGGTCTTCACTGTGGGTGTGCGATCCCCCTCCACACACAAAACACGCCTCTTCACATCCTTTACTCCTCATGTATTCCCTTGCACTCCTCAACCCTCACTCATCAGTCCTTATCCATTACTCATCCTACCTCACTCCTGACTTTCTTTTCATCCCTCAGCCCTTCCCTTCTTCTTCACTCCTCATTCTTTCTTTCTCTTCTATCATGCTTAAGGCCCGGTTTATATTTTTGGAGAAGAGGGAACCTGTTAATGCTTGAAATGTCCGTCGGGTCAAAGGACATTTCAAAATTTGGCAGTCGACGAAATATAAAGGAGGCCGGAGATGCCCTGCTTTCTCCTATACTTACTTCTCATCCCTCACCATCCATCAGCCATCCTCTATTCCCCATTCATAAGTCATCTCTCACTTTTGATTTCTAATAATCACTTCACATCCCTCACTCTGCATCACTCAATCGACATTTTAAGTTTCATTCCTCACCCTCAGTTGTCCCTCCACGTCCCTCATCCCTTATTCCATCTCTTCATCTCCCATTCTTTTCTACTCACTCTCCATCACTTATTTGTCTTATTCCTATCAATGAATGTTATATTCATTTCAATGCATGTCATATTCACCTTAACACCTGTCATAAAATGTTAACAGTGGTCATATCTATTTCAACATAGGTCATATTCATTTCAATACATGCAATATTCATTTTGATGTGTATCATATTAATTTCACAGCATAAAATATTAATTTTGACAAGTTTCATTTTAATTTCAGCATTGGTGATATTCATTTTAAGGGATGTAGAATTAATTTCAAAGGGACTCATATTCATTTCAATGCTAGTCATAGTCATCTTAGCATGTGTCATATTTCTTTAAATGGATGTCTCATTCATATTAACACATCTTATATTAATTTTAACATAAATCATATCCATTTCAACACGTATCATAATCATATCAATATGTGTCAAATTACGTTCAGTGCAAACCTTATTCATCTTGATAAATGTCATGTTCATTTTACCATTACTTGTATTCATTTTGAAATATGTCAAATTAATTTCAATGAAGCCCATATTCATTTTCACATGTGTTATATTCCTTTCAATCAATGTTATATTTATTTCAATGGATGTCTTATTCATATTAACACTTGGCATATTAATTTTAAGATGCAACTTATCCTTGTTTTACCATATATCATATTCATTTGAATATGTATCATAATAATTTCAATGGATGCCATATTCATTCTGACAAATGTCATGAGAACTTCAGCTTTGGTCATACTCATTTTAAGGCATGTCAAATTCAATTCAATGGGGCTTATATTAATTTCAAACAAGCCATATTCATTTTAAATCATCTCCTATTAATTTCTGTATATCTCCTATTCATTGCAATTTGGGTAATATTCATCTCAATGCAATTCATATTCATTGCAACTTGTGTAATGTTATTTCAGTGTATGGTATATTATTTTCAATATGCATTATATTCTTTTCAGAATATAATATATTCATTTCGGTAACATATATCAATTTCAGTCTGTCATATTAATTTAAATGTATGTCATATTAATTTTGGCATATTTCAGTCATTTCAAGAGCTGTCCAATTCTTTTTGATGCATAATGTATTAATTTCAGTGATTGCTATATTGTTTACAGTGAGGGTGACATTAATTTCAGTATGACTGATATACATATAATTCAGTATACCTCTTATTCAATTTGAAGTGTATGTTATTCATATTAATCACTAAGTAGCATATTCACTCTGCCTGGTTTCATATTTGTTTTTAATTCAAGTCAGATTCACTCTGCCAGGTTTCATATTTATTTTGCCACATATTTCCTTAATTCTGGTGTGACCCATATTCATTTTGCAGCATGCTATGGATTTCAGGAGGTGTCCTACATGGGGAGGAGTAATTTTGACATGAATGGCTTCCCATACTGCACAGCTAAATGAAAGATATATTCGACTTGTGGAAGAGCCAACCACTTTGCAAAGGTGTACTGATCACCCCCTAGGTCCTCTAATTCAGCCCACGTGTTAGAGAAAAAGCTTCGGATTTTTTCCGAGTCAGGTTTGAGTGAGGAGTATAACCGAGTTGCAGAGTCTGGGAAGGAACACGGCCATATGAAATCAATAAACTTTATTGCTTAGCAAATGAAAACCAAAGCAATTCCCAGACAAGTTATATAAACATTATAATTGCATAAAACCCGCCATAAACTGTAATAAAAACCATAAACAGCCTAGTCTTTCAAATGCATTATCTGTAAACTGCTGTCCAGTGATATTAAAAACATATCAAATCACAAAATTGATCAAGCACCTATTGTCTTAGCTAGAGTGAACTACTAAATCCAATGCGTGTTGGAGAGCCATTGAAGCAGCATAATGTAAAAGTTAATAAAGTCATTAAAATCCAGCTATCTCAGAAACAATGCATGCCCCTTAGGTAAACAATCTAAATGTTTATCAAGAGCGCAGCTGCTGTAGTTCTGTGGAACCATAATCAGAAAGCATTAAGTGTACTGTTGTGCTCTTATCCATTCCTAGTCCCAAAGTTTTTATCAGCTAGTTGCATGTCCATGTTATTCAAACTAGACCTTGCAGCATCAGAACATGTATTAACTCTCTGGCAAGACATGATGTTTACTTTTTTTTAAATCCTGTTCATCCCAAAATCTCGGGCAGTAACATAGCAAATGTGTTAAACTTTCAAATGTATATGCACAGAATCTCTAGCTTCTATTTATCCTAGTGCTTTTCCGTTGTGACTGGATTACACCTATAACAAACACCTCATGGAGTAACCTACTATATTCTTTTTTAATTTTTAATGGCCTTACTTCTGTTACTCTAATGTGCATGCAGGGTGGCTATTTAAAGATGATGTGTGCACCTTTGCACAGCAGTTGTGCCAGTGTCATGCCCAACGTCCTCTAAAGTGCAACTCCTGGAGGCATGATAGAGGACTCTGCATCCCCTGAGGTGCAGAAGACCACAAAATACTTCAGGTGCCCCTCAGCCCTTTTGGGGTGCTCATTCAGCCCCACACCATGCAGATCTGTGAAATATTGGAGTCTAAAGGACCCCTTCTCACATTTTGCAGTGGGCCCCATCTGGCAAGCCCATTTGCACATGTCTGAACCCAGGCTATGTACAGCCGTCAGAGATGCTGCCTCTTAGGGAGACAATAAACCAACTTTTAAGATATACTTCTGGGGAGTTATGTGACTGGGCTACTTGTTGCAACTCCATGGGGAACAACTGTGTTGAAATTCAAAAAAGGTTTGGCATGTTAACAAAGTTAACGAGACATGCGGTTCCTAATCTGCAAAGTCTTAACAAGAAGTTAGACTATGCAGATGTGATTAACAATTTAACATGATCTCGAACTCAACACTGAAAGTGAAAACAGACTTTAAAGAGCAGTGTTCAATGCTAAATCAAAGGTCTGCAGTTGCCAACATTTTGCAGACTTGATTATTGAACATGACTTAGATATGCGTTGCATAATGGAAACATGGCTGAAAGATGACACCTTGATGATTTTAAATGTACTAGTCACCCAATGCATCTAAATTATATCAGCCTATAGGATAGGGAAGAGAAGAGGGTAGTGGTCGACCTATGATCACCAAACAATGCCTAAAATGTGAGAAAATGATAGCTGATATTCAGGCATGTTAGAACTGTCAACCTTTAAGTGGTCTTCCCCCCAACTTTTTGCCTTCCTCCTCAATGTCTTGTGCTAATCTCCTTTTCGCTGGCCTTAGGACTCTGCACACTTTACCACTGCTAACCAGTGCTAAAGTGTATGTGTTCTCTCCTTAAAACATGGTAATATTGGCTTATCCCCAGTTGGCCTATTTAATTTACTTATAAGTCCCTAGTAAAGTGATACTACATGTAAACGGAGCCTGTAAATTAAATACAGCTAGTGGTCCTGCAGCACTGATTGTGCCAACCACTTAAGTAGCCCTTAAACATGTCTCAGGCTGTCTATGCAGAGCCTATGTGTGCAGTTTTAAACTGCTGTTTCCACCTGGTAAAATAAACCTTTTGCCAGGCCCTGACCTTCTGTTTTAATGCATATAAGTCACCCCTAGGGTAGGCCCTGTACAGCCCAGTAGATAGGTAGGGTGCAATGTATTTAAAGAGTAGGACATGTTTTAAGTTTTACATGTCCTTGTAGTGAAAAACTCTTACCATTGGTTTTCACTACTGCAAGGCCTATCACTCCCATAGAATAACATTGAGCTGCCTTGTTACATTTTATAAGTACAATTTACAAAAGGAAATGGATAACCAGTTTACGTTTGGTGCCTCTAGAATCACAATTTAAATCCTAACTTAGTGGGAAGTCAGATTTTAAATTGCAATTCTGAAAATGCCACTTTTAGAAAGTTACAACATAAGAAGGATGGGCAACCCAAAAAACCCTCTCAAGCCAGAAACTCATGTCATTTGGTGCCTGTAGCCTGTCTCAAGTCACATGGCTGGGTGTAGTGACAGGTGAGATGTGTGTATTCCTCCTAGACAACCAAACACAATGGGAGGTAAGAGCTGGGCACAGCCCCACTTCCAACTGAATAGGCTGTGTCCTGCCTCCACACAAAGGGCTACATACCACCTGTAGTTAGTTTGGAGACAGGACAGGGAAGGCCGGAGCCCTGGGTACTTCAAATGGGAGCCCTCTAGAAGCTTCTCCCCCACTTCAAAGGCACAACTAGCTAATAATACTGGACCTCAGGCACCAACTCTTCTGTACACTTCTGGACATGTGGATACTCTGCTGGGGAGAAGGACTGCTGTGCTGCTGAAGGACTGCCTCTCTGCTGGAATGCACCCTGCTGAACTCCTGCTTTGCTGTGCTGACCTGCTGCTAGATGCCCTCTTGTCTGGGTTAGAAGGATGGCCTGCATTTCTTGAATCCAGAACCCAGAGTGATTCCAAGGGCTTGTTGGCAGGCCTCTTGAACTGAACCCCCAGGGACATAATAGACTTCCTGTTGCAACCTCAACATCATCTCCTACGCCGACGACACCCAGCTGATCCTCTCCCTCACCAAAGACCCTCACACCGCCAAAGCCCACCTCCACGAAGGAATGAAGGCCGTCGCCGAAAGGATGAGGACCAGCCGCCTGAAGCTGAACTCAGACAAGACGGAGGTCCTCATCCTTGGTTCCAACCCTTCAGCCTGGGACGACTCCTGGTGGCCGACATCACTGGGAACAGCCCCGACACCCACCGACCACGCACGCAACCTAGGGGTCATCCTCGACCCCACCCTCTCCATGACTAAGCAGGTCAACGCCGTTTCCTCATCCTGCTTCAACACCCTCCGAATGCTCCGCAGGATCTTCAAGTGGATCCCCACCGAAACAAGAAAACAGTCACCCAGGCTCCTCGTCACCAGCAGGCTGGACTACGGAAACGCCCTCTACGCAGGAACGACGGCTAAGCTCCTGAGACGGCTGCAACACATCCAGAACGCCTCTGCACGTCTTATCCTCGACATCCCCGACGCAGCCACATCGCACCCCACCTGAGAGACCTGCACTGGCTCCCTGTCAACAAGAGGATAACCTTCAAGCTCCTCACCCACGCACACAAAGCACTCCACAACTCCGGACCAGCCTACCTCAACAGACGACTCAGCTTCTACACCCCCACCCGCCAGCTCCGCTCCACCACCCTCGCCCTCGCCACAGTCCCCCGCATCCGGAAAATGACCGCCGGCGGCAGATCCTTCTCCCACCTCGCCGCCAAAACCTGGAACACCCTCCCCACCAACCTTCGGCAGACCCAAGACCTACTGGCCTTCAGAAGACTCCTCAAGACCTGGCTCTTCGATCAGTAGCAGCACCACCCCCCTCTTCCCCCAGCGCCTTGAGACCCTCGCGGGTATGTAGTGCGCTTTATAAGTGACATGATTGATTGATTGATTGAATGAACAGAACTATGCGTAGGATTATAGGACTTTGGTAAGCTGGGACTGAGTCATCCTACCACCTGAGTACCTATAAGCCCAAGACCGACTAACTATAGTGTCTCACGTGCTCTCCTACTCACTCACAGAAAAACAAGTGATTAGACACCACAAAACAGAACAGTCCCAGATCTATCAGGAATCGCGGTAACAAGACACACCTTTTCGCCCTTACTCTAATACTCGTCCACAATAAGATCTGACAGAGACACAAAACGGTTTTAAATGTTTATTTAAATTAACGTGCCCTAACATGCAGTATACATGCCACAACAAGCAGAATAATGCATAATACAAATATAGTCAGCATAGAAACTAGTCCATATATCATAAAGGGAGATGTCATGCAGGAAAGTGTCACTCATAGTCGTTGAATGGCACTCATAATTACACTTACATTTTGAAAATGTCAAACATAAGCAATCTGAAAACTTGGCAACTATGCCGATTAATTTACCCAGTTTTCACAAAGCAACACTGGATGGAAGATCTTTTTCAGTGGTGGAAGCAAGAAGGTGTGACGCAGAACACGGATATTGAAACCGTCTTACTCTCGAACCACTCCTTGGAAAATCTATTCTAAAATGTAGGAAACTAATAAAGACCTGGCTCTTGCCCTAGTGAACCTACTTTTACCTTTCTGTATCTGAGATGCCTTCACTGTGACTTAGGAGCTTATAAGTTTGTGTCTAGATATCCAGGGGTGAACGTTTAAGCATTCACAAACGATTTAAAAAAATAAGTACATTTGGAATGAGCAAATGAGTTTAAAAGCAGACAAACATGTTTTAATAATGAACATGCTTCAAAATCGAATTCAATCGGTTTTTAAAATAGTTTCAAATTGGGCCAATGACCGAGTCCTCCCAGGATTCGCGTATGTCTAAAAATCCAGAACATTTAGAAGGTCTTTAAGATTACAGTTCTTTGTATTATTCTTCACATGCTAACTTTTAGCCCAGAATGTACAATCTAAGCGTTTTTACAACGATATCGGAAACTTAGTATAAAAGGAGCCTGCAGCACTGTTTGATTGGGCAAATTCCAACAGGATCTGGGCTTGTGATGCAGAAGATGGAAGATTAAACAGCTGGAAAAACACGTTGCACTGGGCTAGGTCCAATCTCTTTATTGCATTGGCAGGAAAGACATCGCTAACGTGAATTAATAAAGGCATACGTTTCACTCTGTTGACAGCCAAAGCAGCATTACGCACAGGCAGGTTAGGGTCTTCACGAGGTGGGTCAGAGCAAATGCCAAGGAGTTTACTTTAGGTGCCAATGAAGCTATGTATAATTATCAGCTTGCTCTGTTCTGAAACCACAATCGCAAATACTTATATCATGAGGCTTTTCTGATCACTTCTCACCTCCAGAAAACGTGTTCCCCTCTTACATGTTTCCCTTCTAAAACCTAGGGCTCTCCACTTGGCAGTAGTCTGTAAGTTGGGTATCACAACAATATTTTACAAGCCCTTTCTGTACCCCTAAAAGTATTCTATCCAGAATGACTTTAGGCTCAGCATACAAAAGTACAGAGATGTCCAAGCTCCTCAGTTTTGGTAGGCAGTGCCAGGTGTTGAACAAGCATTGCCAATGTGAGAAGCATATAGGTTGAATAAGGGAAGGGGAGAACCCACCCAGTTTCGAACCCCTATTGGTGTAAAAGCTGCATTCATGTGTCATAGTATAATACTTGGATGGCCGTTAACAGTACTTGAGGAAACAAGAGCTACCCTTCAAACCTAGGAGAACACGTGTAATTTGTGATTATTGAAAACAACGTTCTCAAGGTATCATTTAGTGCAAACCTTTTTGAATAGACAGCTCAGTCGTTGCAGGCAGCAAAATGCAGTACACAGTAAATACAACACAAAGCCAACATCTTTTGATCGCATAAGAAAATATAGTGAAAACCTAGATTTATAACATGGAAATAATAAACAAATTCTCCGTTTTATGGTGATATGTGACCCAGTGCAATGTGCGAAGAAAACCACGGCCCAAAATCATGTTAACAATGTAAGAGTAAAATACAAATTCTTGCGTGTTTATCAACAAACAACAATCTCTCATTATCAATTAATGTTGCGTAGTTCGTTTGTTGTGTTATTGTCAATAACATTTCAACCTGCATATAGATGTGTGGGTCTCGTCAGGACAGAAGAATAACCGGGTATCTGTCATGATCTCAAGCAGGGCACAAGTCCTA
This sequence comes from Calotriton arnoldi, assembly GCA_963921515.1. NCBI lineage: Eukaryota > Metazoa > Chordata > Amphibia > Caudata > Salamandridae > Calotriton > Calotriton arnoldi. Next base: position 2,277,958 of record CAWUFW010001420.1, on the reverse strand, counting down.
TAAAAAGAAGTGGGGGGACTGACCAAGTAAGACAGTATGCAAATGACGTCATGACGTCACGACGTAGCGCTATAAAAGAAATAAAATAGCGATATTTAAATTATGTGTGTAAATACTGGGACAGACAAACCCATCTGACAGTCTTACAGTGTCTGCATTTATATACAGGGACAGAACAAAGGCAAAAGCATGCCTCTCTTAAGTACCTGTGAACAGAAGGCAAGCTGTGTACCTTTGTTTCCCTGTGTGGCATTGACATGTAAGTGTGAGGTTCCAGGCAGCCCCCAGTCAGCCTATACAAACAAAAGGAGGCCGGATGGCCCCTTAACTTCGGCCCAGCTGGAAGTGAAAAACGGCTCCTTCGTTGCCTGCACGTTGCTGCTGGAAATGGAAAGGAGCTGCTGAACGTGTCCCGGTGTCTTCCACAGGGACAATATCAACATATTTCTGTGGGGGCCTAACTTCTTGGCAGGGGGGTCGGCGTCCACCCTGTGAAAATAGTGGGTGGACGCCGTGTACCTGCGTGTCCCCCCGACTCGTGCCCTGATCTCAAGGTTGCAATGGCGAGGACGCGGGTCTGACGCTAGTTTGCACTAAATGATACCTTGAGAACCGTTATTTTCAATAATCTTAACATTACTGGTCAATTCCCCATTGAACCAATTTTGTCCAGAGTCTGTTCTATCAATTCCATTAAACGTCATCCTGAAATCAGTGAAAGTGACATACAGTTCTGGGCTAAAATCTTGAATATGGTGATTTACAAGCAACAAAAGGACAATGTCTGTAGTGAAAATATTTTCTGTAATCCCTGTTTGATACTAGATGTAAGGATATGCCTATTTTTGTATGGTCACCACTATGTTTTTAAACTGAAGCTGCTGGGTTTTGACTCTGAGTGTGCATTGAGGCCTGCTAACCATACCTCTACACCAGCACCCTCACTCTAAAAGCTATGGCTAACTTACCTGTAAGTCCCTAGTAAATGGTACCCTGGTACCCTGGGAATGTAAGTTAGAGGGTAGCCCAGGGTCTGCAGCACTGATTGTGCCTCCCTGGTAGTCCACCAAGTAAAACAAGTCCCCCAGTCTGTCACTGCAGAGTGTTAAAGCAGTTGTGCACTGCTAGCACTACTTTGCCATTGAAAGCAATGGCAAAGCCACCACTTCCCCTGGACATGCCACTCCACCCTATGCCACTCTACTCCATGCCACTCTACTCCACTTCACAACAATCTATGTCACTCTACTCTATGCCTCTGCACTTTACACCACTGTACACCACTCCACGGCACTCTACTCTATGCCATTCCATCCCAATCTATGCCAGCCTAGTCCACTCCATTATAATCTACGTCACTCTACTCTGTTACTTTACTCCGTGCCATTCAAATTCCCTCAACACAATGCAACTGTATGGAACTCTATGCTACTTCACTCTAGGCCACTCTGCACCATGTCACTCTATGCCACTCTACTCTACAAGACTCCTCTCTATGCCACTCTACACCATTCCCTCCACCTCACTCTACCCAACTCTGATGTCCGACACACTACTCCAGGCAACTCTACTCTATGCCACTCTACTCTACACCACTCCACTACACAAAATGCCATTCTACACAACTCCACTTTCCTCTATTCTACCTACTCTATGCCACTCTACTCTACACCACTCCATGACACTCCCTCCAATTCACACATTGCCACTCTAAGCCAATCCACCCTATGCCACTCTACGCAATTCCACTCCACCCATGTCACTTTACTCTATCCCACTCCACACCATTCTAGGCCTCTTTACTCCAGTCTATGCCACTGTACTCCATTCTATGCCACTCCACTCTACTCCATACCACGCTACTCTACGCCACTACATTTCATCGCACACAATGCCACTCTATTTTACTCCACTGTATGCCACTCTATTCTGCAACACTATACTCCATGCCACTCTACTCCACCCCACTCTATGACACTCTACACTATGCCACTATATGTCATTCTATTTGTTGCCAGTCCACTGTACTGTACTTTACTCCACTCATCACACCACTGTACTCCACTCCACCCCACTCTACACCACTCTACTGTGCACTACTCTTCATGCCACTCCACACAACTCTACGCTACTCCATTGCACTCTACACCACTCCACTCTACACCACTCAATGCCACTTCACTCCAATGCCCCTGTATGCCACTCAACTCTATGCCACTCCACTTTATGCCACTCTCAAAGATCGACAGAGACACTACTACCCCAGTTTGTTTCCTTTCCCATCAATGGAATTTACATAGTGCCAAAATAATCTTGTATCCTTACTTTCACATATAGTATATATGTTTTATCATTCTATTTCATTTTGTTCTCGTTAAGCATCCCAAATATGCAGTTTATGGATTCTCCTAAGAGCACATACGTTACACCCATCTGGATTATATTTATTAGATTTTTGCTACGGGATCATTCTTAATATGGTTCTATTTTCCAATACTTAAATTACCATTATACGAAGTGTTATTCATATTTACAAATCTGTATCCACCAGATTTGTAAATGTATAAGTAGTGGATAACAACAAATCAAAAGAGACATGGATGGAGCATAGCATCATTTTAAGAGATTATCTTTCAAAGTCAACCAAAGATTCTATTTTACAAATTATAAATTGTTGGAAATTCTACACACCATTTTAATCTCTTCAGTGTAATCAGATAGCATGCACAGGTCAAATACCCGGTCAAATACCCGATTGCCTTTCCAAAGACAGCTTTCATCATTATTTCCTGCGCAAATTGGTCGCTTTGTCCAACAATTCAAAAGTCCATAATGTGCTTAAACAATGGTAAAATAACTAATGAGTAATCAAGAACTGAAATATTATAGTTTGTAATGTAATTTGTGTTAATTTTTCTGCATTATCAGATTGAATGCAAGCACTTAAGGTTTATAGACCAAGGCCTTGCAGGGTTGATAAGAACTTGTGTCCATCTTCTGATACTGCACATTTTCTTTTGTGGTGCTCCAAACTGATTCCTGTTCTGCAAGCCAAGCTTGTTGCAGGCCATTTTTTAAAAGATCTACATTCAAATAATCTACTAATATTAACTCAGTACCATCATGATGAGTTTTTATCTAATGTACTGCTTTTATTAAACATTTTAGCTCCATGTTTTTTTTCCGTTGTAGAAGGGTGGATATAAGCATTTAATATTATAATACTGAACTGTATCAAGATCTTATTAAAGCTGCTTATAAAAAGAGTGAAATAAACAATTTCTTTTATGGTAAAAAGACGCTTACTTGTTATGTACATAGCTACAACGCAACAAGCTCTACTTTTCTTCACGGATCTAACCGCAGGGGTCTATAACAGTAAATAACCAGTAATTGGCAAAGGATTCTCATGCAAAAATTCCTGGGAGCCTAAAATATGACAAAAGCAAAGGAATTCTAAAACAGTGATTTTCCCTGTATCTACAATGTGATAGTGCCTTTAGGCTTCCAAACTACGACTAATGCTAACATCATCTCTACGGGTAGTTGAGTTATCTGTTACTCTTTTTTCCAATTTCTAGGTCAATTTCTATCTTTCTTGGCCATTACAAAGTGGATTGCTCTTACTAGGTTGTAGTGTTAATGGGTATTGCTGTAGGGTAGGCACGGCTTTATAACCCAGATTCCTCATTCTAAAAATATATCCCTGTGCCCAAATACCAGGATAGTATCTGCTGTCTTCGTCCAGGTTATAAAGTTTCCCAAATTCTTCAGTAAGATATGCCAATAAAGCAACTCTTGCCAGTGTTCCTGAGCCAGAACTTTCAAATTTGGGTAGGTTTTGAAAATTTATAATAAGTTACTCCTATTTATATTGTCAAGGGAACCCTTGGAATCACATTATGGATTACAATACATCACTCACTTATCTTAATGCAGGTCGATATTTCAATCTGTTTTGAACCTTCTATGAATTTTTATGACATTTCGGCATCCAACCTTAGGGACCCAGACTCATCTTCAGTCACATATTGTGTCTTCTGCAAATCGTGGTTTACACAAAGTACACATCTCTGGTTTATTTAGGGGACAGGATATTTGCTTTACTCGTTTTACTTAGTTTACTAAACTGAATTTCAAAAGGCCCTGCAAAGGGATTTATGGCACAACTCTCTTTTAATTGGTGGCAAGTGATAAAGTTTAAAAGTGGTGGGGCTGGGGGGGGGGGCGCAGCATGGGCAGGGGGCACGGCATTGAGGAGTTTGGGTGAGATTCCGCTGTGCCGATTTCTTTTTTTTAATGGGGTAAAATGATGCATTATCCAACACAGTCTTAAAATGAAAAGAACAAAAAGCAAGTTTTCATTTTGCACAAGAACTTCAAAGAATTTGGAGCATCTCCTGGTGTTTCAAACAAGCCTTCTCAGGGATGTGTACAACACACAAGAGTTTAAGTTTAAGTTTATTTGAACACTTACGTGGTTACTTAAAACCATTGCAATAAATATACAAAATAATACATGTTTACGTGGTATGTTTAAAAAATCATCAATAAAATCTTTCATTTTTTTTTTTTAAATATGATAGATAAAAGGAAATCAGATAGTCGCAACATTGAAGTTAACCGCTTAACCGCGGCGGCAATTCCGCCGCGGTGCGGCGGTTTAATTGAGTGGGCGGGGCCGCGTCAGCCAACGGACGTGCGCAGCACTACGGAGGTAGTGCTCGCGACGGCCGTTGGCCGACGGGCGCATCGAAGGGGTTAAGGATATTATTGCACAAACACATTTCAATTAGTATTTCTACCAATGAACGACCAATCCGCCCCTGACAGCCTGAAAGTTAATATAACTATTCAATAGTAACATCTGTATTTACATGATAAAACATAAATTCATTGTGAAACATAATTAAAATTCAAATGGTCAAATAAGCTATTCTAATAATAAGAGGCCAGTGGAGGTCGCATTTTTAAGGCTGAAAGACCATTCAAGGGAAGTATTACAGTTCATTACAATGAAAATCAAACGGCCTGCCCCTAATAGTATTTTGGGGAGCACTATATTGTTCCTAGAGGAGGATATGACCTTTAAATTGTTTCTTATATGAACTGTACTGGGCGATTTACATGTTCTTTAATCTTTGCTCCACTTTTAGCAGAAATTTTACAAAACGGCAGTTTAACTGATGGTCCCCTGGATTGAAACAGGCCAGGATTGGCTGTCTTCTTGTTCGAATTCCTCTTTCGTTGTAAGCCTTTGTTAACAGTTGTTTCCTTTCTGCCATTACTGTGTTACAGGAGCAAACCAAATGCAGCATGTCCTCTTTACAACGCCCACAAAGGCGACAAGTGACAGGTAGATTACCGCGTAGCCAAGGTGAAATGTGTTCATTGACTGGAAATAACCCCAGCCGGTATCTTAAAAACTTCTGCTTTATAAAAACTGGGTAACCAGTGGCAAAGTAATCTTGTAGTGCGACAGACTTATAATTATTTAATGTCATCCACCCATATGCCCTTTTTGCTAATGTGTCTTTGTCTTTTGTAGCTGATTGAATTTTAAGAGACTTCTTTACCAATTGCTTAAAGGCCTGTAGGTCAATTGACATTTCCAAAAGCTGGTCGAGACCTTTAAGAGCAAGTGATTCTTGTAGATACTCTCTACTCGGTTATATGTGACGATGCTGTAGTTCGCCCCACAACATGTGCTTCAGTGTGTTTGGTTCAGCTTTCCTGATTTTGTTCCAGCAAATTATGTATGAACAGCGTCTGGCCACGGACTGCTTGACTAGTCCAAACTCTAGCCTTATCTGAGCCGGGGAGGTGTAACTTGGCAAGGAGAATATAATTCTGTAGGCTTAGGATACAGAATTATCCAGAGTAATTGCTAACCCCGGGTGTAGTGGGCGTAGCGGGGCTACGTGGAGGTCCACGGAGTTGCAAACAAACTCCGTGGACCTCTGCTACGCTATGCTACGCAACCCGCCTCAACCCCCCCTATTTTAACAATTAATTCTACATGACTTAAAATTTAATTAGAACCACTTACCTGGCATACGGCGTCCCCGGGCTGCCCTCCTAATCTCTTAATCGCCATCTGGGTAATTCTTTGAGAAAACTGTGCATGCGCGCGCGCCCGCGAATGCACATTTCTTGCGAGAAATGCGCATGCGTGGGCACGCGCGCATGTGCAGTTTTCTCAAAGAATTATCCAGATGGCGAGGAAGAGGAGGAGGGCAGCCCCGGGACGCCGCATGCCAGGTAAGTGGTTTTAATTTGCTTTTAACCCCTTCCATGCGTCGGCCCCCGGCCGTCCGACGTCACGGTAGGCGTGTGCGTCAGACGGCCGGGGACCGTCCGATCTGTGCACGCGTCAAATTCGCCCGCACTGCGGCGGAATGTCTGCCGCGGTGAAGCGGTTAATTCAGTAGAATTAATTGTTAATATAGGGGGTGGAGGCGGGTGCTGGCCAACTCCGCTCCGCTGCGAGTGTGCGGAGATTTGCCTTCTCCGCGTTCTCCACGGAACGCCGAGGAGGCAAATCTCCGTACACTCCGCCGGCGGAGCGGAGGTCTCCGCCCGGGGTTAGTAATTGCATCCAGCCCTCTTAAAGCCTCACTTCGATATGCTATTGTTGGAAGGAGTTTTGCTCTTACAACTTCCAGTAATGGGGTCAGGACAGGCCCAGCTACCTTTTTCTTCAAGGTTTTAAATGCTGCAGCTAAAACCAAGCCTTTCTTTTTGATTGTCTCCTTCTGTGCAAGAAAGTTCCCTTTGTTGTCAATAATTACTCCAAGGTATTTATATTTGACTACATTTTTCAGCTGTTCTTTACCCATAAACCATGCCCGTGTTTGTGTTTTCTTAACGGTATAGCACATGGTTTACATTTTGCTGTAGTTGATCTGCAGGGCATTGGTTTGCGAATAAGTCATCATTATGTCGAGGAGTCGTTGGAGACCCACCCTACGTCATCGGCATATAAGAAGCTTCATATCGGTTTTGCCCCAAATTTTGGGGCATGGGGTTACACAATTGTAATGCTTCCGTCAGGTCCGCCCAAAAAAAATTAAATAGGGTTGGTGCCAGATCACAGCCTTATTTTAGGCCGTGAAAGATGTGTGCCCATATTTGAACCCATGTGTCACTATGTAGCATTATCAGCATGTGTAAGAGATTCTATGATGTACCCCAATTTGCTAACTTCCGCCACAGTTTTCCTCGGTCTACACAATCGAAGGCTAATTTGAAGGCCTGGTATGCCAATGACACCCAAATTGTGGTATCATTGGCAAATCCCAAAAGCAATGGGTGCGGCTTTCAACTCATGTATGAGTAAGGTGAGCAACTGGATGGATTGCAACTGCCTTAAACTCTGTCTTAAACTGAATGCCAAAAAAACTGAGGTTATCATCTTCGGCAAGAATCCTTCATTCTGGACACCGGACTGGTGGCCACCTGAACTGGACTCACTACCCAAACCCTCAAATAAAGTAAGAAATTTGGTATTCTTGGTAGACAAAGAACTGAAGTTTAAGGGTCAAGTAAACAAAATAACTTTGGCCCCTTTTTGCTCCCTAAGACTAATAAAAAAGATAGAAACTTTTTTGCCCCCTGAACTATTAAAAACAGTAATAATGGCATTGGTTCTCACGAGGATTGATTACTGCAGTAGTCTGTATCTCACTCTTGCAATGGGTCACGTGAAGAGGCTTCAGACATTGCAAAACACTGCGCCTGATTCCGTTTTAAAATTGCAAAATATGAGTCGGCCAGAGGAGTCATTCGGAAATTACACTGGTTGCCAGTCAAGCAACGCTGTAGTTTCAAGGCTCTCTGTATGGCCTATAAATCACTGCATGGACTCGTGCCAGACCATTTAAAGAAGAAACTTAAATGGTACATCCCAGCAAGGACACTTCGTTCTGGCTCTGCTAAGAACCTGATTGTCCCCCCATTTAGGAAATCTACCTGGGGTGGAAAGAGCTTTTTTAGGGGCACTGCCATGCTTTGGAACAGTCTCCCACTGACACTATAAACTGCCCCCTCTCTACTTTCCTTCAGAAAAACCTTCAAGACCTGGCTCTTCACACAGGAGTAGAGGTTGTTTGTGCATCTGCCTGATCCAACAACAACATTGTCACAGCCTAAATTCGGACTTCGACAGCGCCAAGACACCCTAGGGCATGAGTTTGCGCTTTATAAGTCACATTTACATTTACATTACATTTACAATACAGCAGAAGTATAATGGAGATTTGGATTTGCGGGCAGCGTCCATAAGTAAAGAAATTGCCAAGATGTTCGTGATCGTGCCAGGGGATTTTATGAACCCAGTCTGGTTGTATGGAATTATGTTATTTTCGGAGGACCATAAGTTCAGCTCTTCCAGGACAGTTCCAGCGAAATATTTAGCATCAACATCCATTAATGTTATAAGCTGATAGTTTGCCGGGAGGGATCTGTTCCCTTCTTTAAATATGGGAGATATGATCGACCCCTTCCAGGACGCAGGAATAATTTGTGTGCTCCTAACTTCAGTGAATACTGGTGCCAGAGTATCGGCCCAAAAGTCTGGCTTATATTTGAAGACCGCGGGGGTACACAATTTGGGCCCGGGGCCCCCTCCTTCCGTCCTTTCATTATCTGTTTTTTTATGTTTCTATATTTGACTCCGACATGCCCTTATACCGCCTGTTTGATGGAATTACCTGCAGCTTCATCTGTGAATTTTCTTCTGATGGTTCATTGAAGTAGGTAGTTAAGTAGCGGACCCAAGAAGCCTCTGTGATATAAGAATTTACTCCTCTATTGTTTGGGTTCAAGAGTTGGTTTACTGTGGTCCAGAATCTAGTGCCGTTTTTCATTTTATATCGGAGTGAAGTTTGGCCCATAAATCGTTGTCTTTATCTCTTTGGATTCTCCATTTTAGCTTTTTAATTGATCTTTTTGTTTGACTTCAGTGCTGCAAAGGCTGTTAGGTCTCCCGCCTTTCTCCTTAGTGTCCTAAGTGCTTTGTTCATTCGAGATTTATATTGCCGAAATCTGATATCATATTTTACAGTGAAGGCTTCTTTATATAATTTGTTATCACCTTTCGATTTTGTTGGTTTAGAGTGCTTTTCACAAAGTATTCCAGTAATTCTTTCCCACGTGTTTACTGCTGTACTTTCGTTGCTTGGGATTTCCTGGAGCGTATCCATTATAGTTTTGCGCAATTGGGCAAGCCTGACCGTAGTGCACTTAATGCGTATATAATTTACTAAATATGTTTTATCTGTTATCTCCCTTATATGAATTGAACAGGTAACATATAGGGGAAAAGTAACTTCTTGTGGAAGATGGTCACTGCCGGATCTATCCTTGATTTGGAATGAGCAGATGTGTTGATATATAGTCAGGGAGACAAATGTGTAGTCTAAACACGTACTAGTATTATTGGAATGAAATGTAGCATTAGGTGGGTTATCTCTTTGGAACCTACCATTTAGGGCCCCAAGCAATAGATGTTCAAGATCATCCAGAAGATGGCGACCAGTTTTCGTCCATTTCCCTAATGTGTTACAGCCCTGATCCAGTATTTCGCAAAGTGCAGATTGGGTGATTACTAGATCACTCGCCGAAGAGCCCATTGAGTATAGTTTGTAATTTCCAGATATTATAAAGTGGGTCGTACTCTCCGTCTCCCACAGTCTTGTTAGTTCGTGGACTAGCTTTTTACTACCATCAAGTTTGTTTTTAGGGTGAATGTAAGTATTGATCAAAATGACATCTGTCGCAACGTCTTAGAAGTTTATGGTACATTTGGTCGCATTCATTCCTGAGGCTTTTGGAGTGTAGAGCTGTTCCTGAGGCTCCACTAGCAATCGAGATAAATGTTGTCAACCCTTCTGAGTGATGCCCATGTTTTGCTTGTTTTATAGCTGGTGTGTGGAAGCCTATGTATCCTTGTAAAAAAACAGTTTCCACCAGCCACGTTTCCTGGAGGAAAATTATATCGAAGGACGCTAAATAAGTATGCAGCTCTGGATCAGCTAGTTTGGGGTTTAGGCCATTTATGTTCCAAGAGCACATACTCAGCGGTCTGGCGTTAAGCCCTTTTTGATTCATTCGAGGTGGATTTTGTCATGATGTAATAGGAGTAAATATTAGTGTCCTGACTATATCCCTAATGCCTTCTTGCGACTTTTTCCAGGCAGCCCGTTCTAAAACTCTGTGAAATGTATTTGGAAAACACACTATCTGTGGAGCCCTTCGCTCCCTTTAGTACCGAGGTGGTTTCTTCCTTCAGCGTATCTGTTAGCCCGCTTTGTCCTTGTAGTAGTAGGGGCAGAGAGTATCCTACTGTTTGTCCGGGGATAACCTTTATTACCCATTTTTTAAGTGCGGGGCCTTCTGCAAGGATTCTTTTTGTGATGTCACTTGAAGACCATGTGGCCCTAGTTACTTCTCCTCCAGGTGCTGCATCTGAATTCTCAAATTGTATTGAGGCCAGTTCTTTTGTTGTAATATTACTTAGATGTGGAATAGCTGCCAACAGTCTAAGAATATTTCCCCTTTTTGGACGTCATGTCTGCCTCTAGATACATATTCGGGGATCAGAAATAAAACTGAGGTGTTGTTCGGATCGATTTTTGTTTCCGTTCGAAGGCTTTCCAAGAGGGTTTGTGAAGTATCTCCAGTGCTTAATTTGAGCTGGTGGTTGCAGGTGGGACCCACTGGCACTCATGCTTGTGGACTGGCACTTATTTTTCCTCACAAGACGTTCACTTAGACCTAGAGGGAAAAAAGCATTGGTAAATGCATTAGGTTTCGCATATGTGATTAATATTTATTTTTTTGTTGTAAGATTTAGCTTGATGAGCAGTTGTGCGATATAAGTCACTGAAACTCCATAAACGTGTTATGACTTTTTATTGAGAAAGCCAATATATTGTGCAGTAACTGGTGGTAATATAATGTGGGGAGATTAGGTAAATGGCAAATGACAAAGAAAAAAAACATGCAGCGGTCAAGCACGTTTGATATGCGTGCCATACTTGAGCAAGCTCATTAACTAAACTTGCAAAGAGCTGCGAAATGCTCTCACCCCACCTCAAGAAGAGAACTGGAAAAAAGAATAAAGCATATAAGACATACAATATTCCATTCAATAAACCGGGTCACCTGTAAGTGTCTGTGCAAGTTCATGTTCTGGGTGGCTCTTTATACCGTAGCAGGCTTGAAAGATCTGGAGCAAAGGATAAAAGGTATTGCAAATATCTCCCAGTGTCTGTCATTGGGGCAGGGCACAAAGGTGTTCAGAATACATGCTCATCCAGTCTTTGGCCTCTCTACATATTGCCATGTAACACCGTCCCTTGTAACTACACCTCCTTGCTACTGCAACCCTAGGTCACGGATGCCAATCATAATTGTGATTCTGTGCAAAAGTGTGTGAAGGAGGAACACAGCTCTCAATACATTTACAGTGCTTAAGAAAATGAAAATGCAGTGCTAACAGGTGAGTGGGTCCTTTGTGTATGTAAGGAAGTGAAGTGAAGAAGATGCAAGGAAATACTTGCTGGAGAGTGATAAAAAGGTACAAACGAGGAAAGAGATGGTGATGAATGAAATACAGAGATGGAGTTTTACTTATAGATGTCGGGGGAGAAAAAAGTATACATTTCTCAGAGCACTTAGATGGTGGGAAGGGGATTACCCCTGCGACTATAAAACTCTGAAGATCACTATCCCAGATCTCAGTAACAGAAAGCTCATAGATGACCCACAATAGTAGTCAGGTGGCACGCAGTGGAAAGGACAAGATTTCAGGTTAGCTGTTTCAAGCCATACACTCAGGGGCATATTCTCAAGGAGCTATCGCCGAGTTAACGGCACCTTATCGCAGCCAAAGTCACGATAAATGTATCGCCCCATTCACAAGCTGGTGCTAACAGCCCATAGCACCAGTTTACCTGCGATAGCAACCGCAAAAAAGATCGCCACAGATGACCCCCGCAACTATCGCTAATAAGATGCAGAGTAGGCGTTCCCGTGCGAAAAGCCGCAACAACACCACTCCTCAACATTCTCAACGACCAGCCAGATCGGCGATAAGAACACAAAACAGGCGATAAGGCGCGTTAGCACCAGGAAACTAACACCTGCTCTGACCTGGTGTAAAGTCGTACAACAGCCTGCACCACAAAAGGGAGCCCAGCCCAGAGCCAAACATGAAGAACAACAGATGCACCCGGGCAACTGAACATGCAGCCCGGAGCCCCAATAGGGCAACAACACCCACCGCCACCACCCCCAGGACCCCCCTCCCCGGCACCCCCCCGAACAAAGACATGCCACATCAACTACACTTAAACATGCACCAAATAATCCACCTGATGTCGCACAATCACATCTGGTAACATGCATGTGTCGTCACAAAAATGAGCATCACACAATCAGTTTCAAAGCAACAAATGAAAATTTATTGAAATAAACACAGAACAGAAATGAAGACACATGGCGGCTCCCCTCTGGACAATCGGTAGGCCACAGCCTGCAAGACAAAAATCATGATGAGAAGGTGTGTCCTGCGCACATTAAGGGACAGAGAGAGAGCGAAGGAGAGAGGGAGAGAGAGATAGACGGACAGAGAGGGGGAGAGAGAGAGATAGATGGACAGAGAGGGGGAGAGAGAGATAGACAGACAGAGAGGGGGAGAGAGAGAGAAGAAGAGAGGGACAGGGAGAGAGAGTGCCGACACTGCGCACCCAGGCCATACTGCTCACCTGCTGCCACCGGTGTGTCTCCAACCACGTGCCGGTATGTAGTGCAGTTCACCAGGTCCCACATCTGAGACAGACCCGTCATCTGAAACAGAGTCCAGATACATGAATGGCACAGTACATACAGTTGCACAAGACATCATCGCCTGCCCGCCCCTGCACACCCAGGCAGAGGCACCCCAGCCCCTCCTGCCGCCCAGCGGTGCATGCCCGCCCCTGCGCACCCAGCCCTCACTGCTCACCTTCCGCCACCGGCATGTAGAAAAGAGGGCCCACCACATGCTGCTGCAAGCCACAAGCCCGTGGCCCGCGGACATGGCACCCTCCACATCATGCAGCCCTGCTCCGCAGGCCACCAGGTCTCACTTTTGATGCTGGGTCTTGATTTCGCCATGGCAGAGGACATACCAGTGCACAGGGCATCATCGCAGGCTGCACACCCGCTCAGCCCTTGAGGTGCCACTAACTCTGTGATCCGGGATGCGACGCCACGTGGCGGTAGGCCCGTGCTTCCCGCTGGCTCTGGCCTACACTGCAGTCCAGCAGGGCACACAAAACCTGAGCAGTCCGGACCGCCGGGATGGGGCATCATTGCAGGCTGCACACCCGCTCAGCACTTAAGGTGCCCCTACCTCAGTGCACCCAAAGTCACCGTCCCGTGGCGGTGTGCCTGTGCCGGCCACAGTGTATCCGGTGCCACCAAGTCCGTGCCCCGCAAGTAATGGACCCTCTATGATTGGGTATCGTGGTGCGGACGCCATCATGTCACCTCCGGGTCTGCGGTATGTGATGTCGCAGGCCCCTGGGCCCCCGGGCCCCCATGCCTACATGCACACCACACAGATACACCCCGAGAGAGGCTGGAAATGGCGTTGAACACGTGCGCCCGGCCCTTTTTATTGGCAGGGTCACATGTGCTGTGACGCGTGTGCCGAATGGGTGTGGTGTGGGTGTGAACCAGCCGTGAGGGAGTGGCTGTGGCATGCTGACAACTAGACCTGTGAGCAGCGAGTCCCTACAGGGAAGACCTGGGACATGTAGCATTGTCGTCCCCCCCTGTAAGCGTAAGCGAAGTGGGCTGGCCTGGCGTATGCCAGTCCAGCGTAAGGGTTTGAACAATGACCCCGGCGCTCTGGGCGTTGTTCCGTACGGGGCTGGACAAGGAAGTAACAAATGCATGTGTCGCTGTTGTTGCGTCGGCGCCACCCTGACAACATTCGGCAATGTATAACCCTGTGACCCAAGTCCAACGACATGAGCCACATGGACGTAAGAGGAATTCACTGACCCTACATTCGTCCATACTACCACACTTACCATAGACACGACACATCTGTGTGATTCAGAATGTTTAATGCACATTCAGTGGAGTGTTGCATCTGGAGCAGTACAGGGCCATGCAAAGCCTACTTTACAATGTTGGCCCGTGGAGGGCCAGCCAGAGTCCTTCAGGGAATGACAAGTCCAAAGGGAGGGGAAGAGTTCAGTCCGCAGTCTGTTAGCTGTGTCATTGGCGATCAAACAGAATATGGCAGTCCATTGCGAGGTACAAGGTGAGTGTCGCAGAGTGTATCGGGGGACAGTAGAAGGTGATGATGCAGAGGGCAGAACCAAGCTGAAACCGGCCATATGGCGGAGATGAATGCTACAGTTTTCTCCGTACCAGTCACGCGGTTTCATCCTCATCTTTGTCCTCTGCTGTCTCATGTGCCTCACGTGTGGGTGGTGCTGGCCTTTCTCCAGCACTGTGTGGCACTGACACTTCAGGGGGCGGAGATGTGGATGTAGTGGTAGCAACAGCATGTATCGGTGCAAGGCCTTGTGGCAGCAATGCCATGAGGATGGTTTTGAGGTCATTGTGGAACCCAGCTACCTCTCGCTGGTGTGCAGCCGTGGCAGCCGCTCTTTCTGCATTGGCCCGCTCCATGGTCTCCATGAGCCTCCGCATGAGTCCCAACTCCCGGACGAGCTCGCTGGAGCCACTCTGACTAGACAGTCGTTCTTGTCTCAGAGTCAGGACCCTGGCGATGTCAGCCATGGTTCGTTGGAGAGCATGGAGCGGACTGTGGGTGTCCGTTAGGGACTGTGAGTGGTCCCTGATGGGACTTAGACACCCACGTATGGCATCTAGTTTGTCTGCCATGCGGTCGAAGCCCACCCGCACCTGTTCAGCCAGCTGCTCCTGGCATCCCAACACACGGCATTGGAAGGCCATGTGTTCTTCGTGGGGGTCCTGGGAGGCAGCTGTGGTGGTGGGTGCTGCCTGCTGTGTGGTCTGTGCAGGGGGTGGGGTGTCCCCGTTGCAGCTGGGCTGCCCTGCTCCTGGAGGTGGGCTGAGGAGACTGTGAATGAACTCTTGGAGGGCGTCGGAGTCGAAGCTGTGGTGGTCCTCTTCGTCATCAGAGAAGAGAGGTTCGGGCTGCTCTGCAGGAGGTGTTGATTATCCCTCTGCAATGTGAAGGGGAGATGCAGTTTGACAATGTGTTCACATGTGTGTTGTCGGATTGTACATGTTCACATACAGACTGCATGACTGTGTACATCGTGGCTGTTTTGGAGGGGCTGCCTATTTGCTGCGGGACAGTGGACATTTCAACAACTTCACGGATGTGTGTTTGAAGTTGTACATTGTCTACTCACATTTCCCTGCAATGCCACTTGTGATTGCCAGTGTCTACACCCAGTATGCGGCAGTTGTGTCCTGTGTTCTGTTGTGGACGTGTTGCAGTTTGTGCCACTTTGTTGTCTGTGTTGATGTGCTCTGCATGTTATGTGTGTGTGCTGCATTGGGGGGGTGGCCCCTGCTGCTCTGCTGCCCCTTATCCCTTTCATGCAGTGTACCTTTGACTTCTGTGCTTGTACAGTGCTGACATGTAGCATGCTTGGGTACATTGTTCTCTTGGTGGGAGTTGGGGTCTGGGGCATGGTTTGTCCACAGATTTGCTCAGCTCAATTGTGCATGTGTGCCATTGTGCCCATCTCCCCCGTCCCCCCGGTCCCTGGTCGTTACTCACCCTGTTGCTGTTGTGTCCAGTCCTGTTGAGCAGTGTCCGGTCCCCCGACTCCAGCCACCGTCTCCCCACTGATGACTGTGGACACCATTTCCTCCATCTCGTCCAGCTCCTCCTGTGGCGCTGGACTCCCACCTCCAGTCTGCATTGCTGCCTTCCGGTTGTTGGCGAGTTTCAGCTTGGTTTTGCGCTTGACATCATTCCAGCGCCTCTTGACCTCATCCATTGTCCTCTTCAGCACTCCGACTGCATTCACCTTGTCCACGATGGACTGCCATAGTCCATTTTTAGTTGCCAATGACACAGTGGAGGTGACGAACAGTTGTTGATGGTGTTCGACCACCTCCGTTATCACGATCCTGTTTTCCTGCGGACTGAAGCGCTTCTTCCTACTCTTCTTCTCCTTGCCCTTCCCTGACCCCGAGGTCCCAGGCAGGTCCTCCGGGGGGCTTGTGGGGTTCTGGTTCTCCTCCGTACTTGCTCCGGCAACATCCATTGTGCTTGGCTGTTGTTTGGCATTTGTATGTCATTTTGTTTTCTACTTTTATGGTGATTTTTCCCGCCTGACGCGTGTGAATTGCAGGCCTGTAGCTGGTTTTCGCTGATTTTTGATTCGCGATTGGCCTCATCGCAGCTTTTTTTGCGTTCGCGTTTCGCATTTTTGCGGCATGGCATTGATTTTAACGCGGTCAGTTGACGCGTTATCTGGGGAATATCGCATGGTGCCACCGTGTTGAGAATGCTTCGCTAACACGGCGTAATTTTCCCGCGATAGACTGCGATGTTGGAGGTTGCGTTAAGTAACTTTTGCAATGGTTATCACACGTTCTTGAGAATATCCCCCATAATTGCATAGGCCACACCTCTGAGAAGGTATTAGCTTTTATGGCCACACTGCTTTTAGAACACACACACACACACACACTTACTTTTATCTTCCCTTTCAAAGCCCCTGGTGTACCAGTTGCTTTGTACAGAAAGAAAGTGAAACTGATGTCAGCAACATGTAACAGAGGCAAAAACTGCTCAATAATGATAGCAGAGAAGGATTCTACGCAGGGTTGTTGTGTGTTTCGGCTGCGGAGAGCACTCTAAAGTAGCGAGGTAATTGTAGCTATAAGTAGAGCAGTAAACGGCAGCGGTGCAGAGACTTCCTGTAAAGGTAAAAAGATGGGCAAGTCACAGCAGCTTGGGATCGTACATTCACATTGATGACAGCAGTGTAATTAACGTATTTGCGAGCAGCAGGTCGGATAAGAGCAGGAAAGGTCTGTTCCTAGCAACTACACTTGACAATGTGATTGTCGTAATTCAGTTCCCTGCTCCCATCCTATGGTGCCACCTACCCCAGGATGTAAATCCTCACAATGTTTGAGAAGAAGCTGGTTAGTTGGGGATGTGTTGGATCAAACTGGGAACTGACGGCCCAGCTGATAGCTGGAATGAATCTCCTGTATCAATAAACTACATTGACGGACTCCTAGCGGCATGCTCTTCATTTCGTAAGAATCTGCTTTTCAACATAAAATATTCTGGAACGTTTTGTATGAGCCCTGTAAATAAATATACAACTCTGCCTCAATAGAAAATAGTTTTTACCCTTCATGATGTTCGTCGTTTTTCAAAGAAATATCATAAAATACTCTCAATCGCCACTGTTTATGTCTTTTTAAATTATTGTTGACGTGTTCCTTAATGTTGTCATGTAAACTAGTATCGTCTAGTCCTAACATTTGGAATACACAGAATTTAGCAATGTCAGTAAATATTGTATAGTACTGGAAATCCGAGCGACCAGGTACATACAGGAGCTGCTCTCTCTTGCGCTGAAATAAGTGACCACATACCTGCCCCAGTGCCCATTTAACTTGCCTTTTCAAATGAGGCCATGTTACTTGCAGTATTACTTCTACGCAACCTCTGGGAGCAGTGCAGCGAAGCTTGAAAACGAAGCTGGAACAACTGTAAAAAAAGCCCAAAAGAAGTTGAATCTTCCTAAAGATGTAGACAGCCTAGGGGAAAGCCAATCGGTTTCTGAAAAAAAGCTAGGTGGGTGCGCAGGAAAATGTATTCACTGTTCTCAGTAATAACATTGTAGTTTGAAATATGTATTCATAACCTTGATTTAGGACAGTAATTTCACAAGGAATCACTTAATTTGAGCATCGTGATAAACGTACGCATTTGTATTACAATCTTTTGTAGAACGATCATCTAGCGTAAAATGAATTTCACATCCATTATAATTGCAAAACCAAGAGAAATTCAGCACCCATGCTCTTTCTAGATAACCACAAGCAGGGACTACAGGACAGTAAGATGCTGACTAGAAAAAGAACAAGTATCACAGGAGTGGAAAATATGTGGCGCAGCGGCCATAGCTGTTGATTACATCTACCACACCGAACAAGTATTTTCCTGTCACAGCTCAGTCTGTGCACCACAGCCGATCATAACAAAGTGTTTGCTGTGAAAACCAGGTGACATATTAAACATGCAGAAACAGGGGAAGCAACGATAGACAGAGGGAGCAAACAACAGCGATAACAAAGGGGAGGAGGGGCGGACAAGTAGCAAAGAGGGAGGATGGGGGGGGCAGGCAAGCACGACGAGACACCGCAAGGACACTAATCAAACAAAATATATAGGTAGTTGGGGGCATATCATCAAGCGGCAGCGATAATTATCGCTGGCCGCGTTTAGTGTGAACATTCCTATCGCCGTCTATCGCCGGATTCTATCGCCCGGTTAGCGCGCTATTAACAACGCGCATCGCCGAGGCGATAGAAATCCAGGCAATAGCGGCGAAAAGCGGGAATATCGCTTGATTACCAGCGATAAGGAACAGCGATAGGGAAATAATAGTTGATAGGGAGATGTGGACTTAGCTTTACAATCCACCTCCCATGACACATATAGGTTAGTCAGAAAATTAGCAGGTGTTAGGAACCGGCGATATACCCGGTTAGCGCTACTTTCTATGTCGCTAGGCGGGTTAGCGATTTCCTTGTTGATAGGGAGAAGCTGTGTTAGCGATTATTTTCGCTGCATTTCAGTCGGGAACGCCTACCTCGCATCTCATTAGCGATGCGAGGCGAGGCACTAAGAAAATGGGTGCTAAGGCATGGATTCACGCGTTAGCGTGTCCATGCTGATAGGGCGATAAAATTATCGCCGCTTTTCGCCCGGAAACGGACGCTAAAGCGGCGATAATTTTAACGCCGGGCCTTGTAGATATGCCCCTTGGTCCGTGTGCCAGAGAGATAAATGGAAGTGCCAATAGCAATATGGTGGCCAATTAGGAGACACCCAAGAAGAGTGAAAATAAAGCCACCAAATAGTAATTAATGGGCGGGTACAATACCCCTCACTGCGCGTAGGGGCACTGTCAGGCGAGACCTAAAAAGGAAGGTTTGGATCTGCCACGTTTAAAAGGCAGTTTAAAACTGCACACACAAGGTGCAATGGCAGGCCCGAGTCATGTTTATAGTGCTACCTACATGTATGGCACAATCAGTGCTGCAGGCCAACTAGTAGCATGTAACTTACAGGCCCTGGGCACAGGTAGTGAAACTTTACTAGAGACATACAAATAAATTAATTATGCCAATTGGGTGTAAGTCAATTTGACCATGTTTTGAGAGAGCACACATACTTAAGCACTGGTTAGCAATGGTAAATTGTGCAGAGCCAGGAAAAATTAAGTCAGCAAACAGGAGGGTTGAAGGCAAAAAGTTAGGGGGTAAACCACACTAAGGATGCCAGGTCTACCATGAGGCATTAACATTTGACTAATTTACAACCTCCTCCAAACACGGTCTAGAACTCTCATAGCACAACAGCTACAATCAGAATCAAAATACACATAATAGGCACTCGTGGACCACTTTTGAGACCTTGAATGCTCTGCGGAGGTGGCTGTGAATTTGAAAGGCCCCCCCCACCACCGCCACCTGGGCTATTAACATGCTTAACTCACTTATGTAGGACCACTGCCCATCATGATGTATCCCACTTTCTGGCATACGGATATACAAATGCTCATCTCTACGGTACCCAACGAGCATATGTGCAGTAAATACAAGAGGTTATGTAAGACAGCACAGGTATGTAACAAAATCAAGGCATAATGCTTCTCAGTCTAGCTTTCTTCTCCTGGGCTTCATCAATAAATGTATGATGTTCTCCCGGGAAGCTTTCTGCCCATTCACGTCCCATCACTGGATACGTGAAGAAATTGAGCTCTTTCTGCCTAGGATTTTCAGTTTTGCTTGAAAAAGTAGCATGTATTTCAATACCAAAGATTTGAGCGTGCACTAAATGTGCTCTGCTCCTGTTGCATTGCCCAAAAAAGTTACCTCCGGGTCCTGTTTAATGCCAAAACAAATATATATTATTTAAGCATTCAAGCTTTACTCTTAAATGTGTGCACAAATCAACACTGCACTTCTGGGTAACATGAAATGACATGGGCTGATTATTCTAACACACCAGAAGAATACCCAGCATATCTTACCATTATTAAAGAACTATTTTGGAACATCTACAATTTAGATTTCTGTGCAAAAATCTCAGTTTTGGGAACAGTGTAATACGTTTATATATCGGTGTGAACACATGTGATACATAGTTTAACACATATAAAACAATGTTGTTTGAAACTAAATTCCCAGAGAGCAGTCTTTGTGGTTTTCAATAAACCAGGCTCAATTGTTGAAAACAAAAAGAACATAGATGAGTTGGTTTCTTCAAAGTTTCCATTATTTATGGGAAATCAGGATTATATCCTGGGTTCACTTATGTTCGTTTTTGCCCGAGGATGTGTCTCCTTGTTTTGTTGCACCAATTTAAGGAAGTTGATGTGTTTCGATGCTGTATTCACTTCGAAGGGTCACATCGGTAAAAAGACTAACGGGCATGATGAGCCAGCTCGTACTGAAATAGCAAATGAGTCATTGTACCCACAGTTTCATTATAACTATGAGCAGACCATAATCACCTAAGTGCCTTTCAATGTTGCATTCTTGTGTTTTGTTCGAGAGCGCGGGGGCAAAAGATTTATTTGCTGGAATAGTAATTAAAAACAAATTGGTCACTGTGTTAAAAGATTGCAAGGACGTATACATTAACCTGCGTAGTGTAAGTGCTCATGTCTATTTCCGGAGTTAAGCTTGTACCTTTGGGCATTGTACAACTGGGTAGATCTGGGATCAGACCAGGCTGTGCCGGCTGGACCACTGTGATGCTAGTATGATCTGGTATTCTCTCCAGTCGTTTTGACGTGATGTCTGACTCCGTTGTTCGAGAATGAGCACGAATTCATCACAGCATGAAGCTTTTTCTCTTCTCTTTCTTTTAAATCAATCATGCTTTGACATCTGTGGAACTTCAGTTGTGGGCGTCATGAATTATATACATTGCTCTGACGCAGGCTCAGCTGTCTGATGAAACAGAGACGTCCAAAAATCGGAAACAAAAATATCACCAAATTCAAAATCGAAAATACAAATATTGACTTATTCCTGTGTGATGAATAATAATCTGTTTTTCACAATCATCTTCAGAGGTAGGAAAGAATCCCTTACAAGTATCAGAGGAGTGGAAATGATGTGGCCTTGCGGACAGAGCTGCTGACTCGAGATATGGGATTACGGTTCGACTCTCAGTAGTGCAACATCCTGTGATTCCGGTCAAATCACTTAAGCTCCCCGGGTGAGCTATATAAATCTGCTGCAAGATTTAAAAGCAAATCTAGGCAAAAGTTTATTAAAAAATAGTTCCACCAAAGTGGACTCGTTAACAGTATTTTCGGTGGGGGGACTGCTAAGAAGCAGATGGGGAACAAGCATTGGTAAATGCAGAAAAATATGCTACAGCCAATAGAAATGGAGCATAAATAAGTGACAAGCACAGGAGTCAATGAAAAGTGAGGCACAAGTGGGGGCGGGGTGTAAACCCATTTTACGTTTATATTAAAAACAATAGATTTCACAAGCACAGCACAACCCTGTGCAGGCAGAACCTAAAAACACACAAGGTGAAAAGTAAGAAAAAGAGAAAAACATGGCAAATTGAGAAACCAAGACATTGCAAGACTGACATAAAGGGGCAGAGAGTGTGTGGTGATGGATTAAAGAGGCATGAGGTGGAATGAAGACTATGCAGTGTTCGTTTTTTTGCGCGCTGACCTTCTGAGCAAAACCTTGGGGCCCGTCACATATTCTTTTACAAGTTAAGAATGCATCTCCCTCAGGAAAGTTTGTAAAAGTAAAATGTGCACACCTTGAATGAAAAATCAATGTAAGTTAAAGCAATAGGCAGGAAATGCTTCCTTTTACACTGTCAGTTCAATTGGTTAATGCAATTATTGGAGATGACTGTGTGTAACCAGTCACTGAACAGGCTGGCAATAGTGACGTGCATGTATAGCGCCAGAGGTTCCAGCCTGCAACTTAATTATGCAAGTCATTATTTCAAAAAGGTTTTACACAACATAAGAACAACTGCTGCAGAGGGGCGTGGCCAGGCAAGATGGCTGATTAGACGCTCTTAGCCACACTCCCTCCGGCAACAGTGAAATCTTGACCTAATCCTCCTGTTTTGGTGCCATCCCCTCCGTGCACTTCCCCTAGCAAATCATATAGTGGGGAGAGTTTAGGAGGATACCTGCAGCTCTTGGGGCCATCGAGCGGTGGAGACGAGTGGACCACAAACCAGACGGCATTGGGGCTTCCTGATTCTCAACCGGTGAACAGGAGCAGCTATCGATCATGGAGTCGGAACCAAGCGATGAATCTGGGATACTCCTCATAAGGAAGCTCCCACAAACTGGTGAGCCCCTTTGGGGGCTCTAGCCATCTGATGAAACTGGAGGGCTGTGGCAGGCCCTCCGGTAGCAGCTGTATCCGGCCCACGAGAGGTGAAGCCACACAGCGACTGGCGATCAGGAGTTATGCTTTGTTACTGCATTGCTCCTGGAGCCCTGAGGGACACATCAAGGCGGCCCCAACGGGAGAAAAGAGGTGAGGGGAGTCCCGATCCCCAGGGCAGGTGATCACGCTGCACTACGTGTGGCCCCAACATGTGACCCCAGAGAAACGCTACTTGGAGAGCAGCTAGAACCTGATGGCCCATTGCAATTCTACGACGGGCCGGCACTGCGGCTGTGCCTTTCTCAAAGGAGACTTTCCTTCCCCGTAAAGTGGCGACTCCTGTTGCTGGGAACTACAGTGAACAACGGAGACCCTGGCTGAGTCAAGAACTGGCGTGAATTGACTCGCTCTGCCAATGAGCCGGGATTCTGGGTTTGGATGGCCACCTGTGTACCCACAAATGCACCCATTTCCCTACTATCACAGCCCTACCCCTTTTTAGGGAGAGGGAGAGGGAGATCAAAAGAAGAGGGCCAGAGAGTACAGTGGGAAGACCTAAATCAAAAGGTAACACGGAGCATGACTCAGGAGTTTTTACCGAGCACCACCAGGCAAACGGTCTTGTCATAATCCTGACAGACATTATACTGACAAAGGAACAAGCACAAGTTCTGACCAAAGGATTAGGGTTTGTCCCCACAAATAAAGTGGACTATTTCAAATTGACATGTGAATTCAATGAGTTTTTCAGAAAGATAAGATTGAGAGTTTTTTCCAGAACAATACCTACGGACCCAGACAAGAAGGGGGCTTGGGCTTACTCCAGAAATCCACGTTTACTGCTTCACTAGCACATCTACCGCCAGAAATCAGTACATTTGAACAGGCAGTGACACGTGAGATCAAGCAAATGAAAAAAACACCTAAAAACATTCTTTAATTTAACAAATCAAGAGAGAAAAGATATTCAAGAGCTCAGAGAGGACTCTAGAATCATTATCAAACCAGCAGACAAAGGGGGAATGACAGTGATCCAGACAGTAGAGGTCTATGACACTGAGTGTCTCTGCCTAATTTCAGACAGATGAAATTATAAGATTCTGGGGAATGATCCCACTCCAGAACTCAAGAGAATGATAACAGGGGTGGTAGAAGAAGGCCTAGCAAATGGGTGGATAGGCCAGAACGAGGCAGCGTGCCTGTGTAAAGAAAAAATGGTGACATCCTATATTTATACATTACTAAAAGTTCATAAACCAACAAGGCCACTACCAGGAAGGCCCATGGTTTTAGGAATCAATTCAGTGTTGGAACCTTTATTGCAGTTATGCGATTTCTTTCCGAGACCAATAGTAGAGAAGAAACCATCATATCTAAAAGATACAAGAGATGTCATGAATCTTATCAAAGACATCATTTTCAATCTCTACGGTGAATTTTTGGTGGGTTTAAATCTTGAATCATTGTACACTAACATTCCCCAGGAAGAAATGCTGAGAGTAATAGAGAAAATCATATACTCAGTGGAATGGCAGTTTCAAACCCAGAGAGCTTTCATTTTGAGTCTAGCAGAAATTGTTCCTACAAAACAAAATGCCAGTAAAAAGTCACACTTTATTTACAGTCACACGGAACTTCCATGGGTAGTTCATTTGCTCTGAGTTTGGCATGTCTTTACGTGTCAGAATTTGAGGATGAATATATCTATGCACCTACTCGCTACTCTGAATCGATAAAAATGTGTTGCCGTTATATAGATGACATCTTCTTGATCTGGAAAGGAAATAGGAATTTGCTTGAAGAATTCTTAAGGTGGCTGAACAGTAGGAACCCCTTTCCGTTCTTTATATCTACAGTAACCACCTCCTCCTTACCGGTCCTTGATTTGGAGATAAAAGAGGTGGACGGCAAACTGATGAGAGGGTTGTACCACAAACCCACAGATGAGAACAATTTGCTGTCATTTCAGAGCTTCCATCCAAAAGCCCTTAAAAAGTTTCTACCTTATGGACAATTCTTTTGCATATGGAGAAATCGTTCAGAGATCAACAATTTTGATGTAGACGCAAAAGAGTTGAGCAATAAAATCCAGGAACGAAACTACCCTAGGGAAGTTATCAAAAAAACGTGGAAAGGAGCCAGAAAGAATAATAGAGAATCCCTTCTGGAGACCCTTGAGAGACCAAAGGTGGACAGAAATATTTGTGTGACAATATTCAGCACAACCTCGAACTATGTCAAAGAAATTGTGATGAAGTCCTGGTGTATCCTCAGCTCAGGAAGATTGAAGTTACAAACACCACTGTTCTCATTCAAGAAGAATGTGAGTCTTAGAGACTCCTTGGTACACACAAGACCATCACCAGTGAAACCTAGAACAGAACCCAATATGTGGGGTCTACCACCAGTAGTGGGAAACTATGCATGTGGATCATGCAACGCTTGTCCATTGACTAACAATGCAAAAACAGTTGGTTTAGGTCTGAAGTATCTCTGGAATTTAAGTACACATACCAGTTGTAATTCAGAAAATGTGATATTCCTGATAAAATGCCCTGTAACTATTTCTATGTGGGCATGACAACAAGACAGGTAAAAGTAAAGATACTGCAACACATGGGTAGCATAAGATGCAAAAAAACATAACCAGAATAACAACACGCTTTTTCGATATGAAACACACAGAAAAGGACATTAAATGGGTAGTAATTGACAAACCCTTTATCCCCAAGAGTGTAACAGATGTGAAATCATTCCTGTTTAAACGTGAACAAAGATGTGTACAAGAACTGATACACAGGAATTGAATGATGCGATCCCTTGGCACCACCTAAACAGTTTGGTGTAGCCTGTTCACAAAGGGAGTAATAATAACAATCTAGATTACCACCGCCATCAGGTGATTGATTAGTCCGACCAGCACTAAAATATAAATACAAGGAGTCATCCTCAATGAAATATAAAAAGTACATAGGAATGTCTGGAGGCGGTACCTGAAATGAGAAACCATGCATACCAACCCTCCCGATTCAGACAGGAGACTACTGATTTCAAGGCTACTCTCCCGCCTCCTGATTCCTGTATGCAACACCTTGATTCCTCAGTGGGCTTCACATGACAGGGACTGGTCTTGTGTGACTCATAGTATGCACTGTCAGTAACCTGCTCTTGCCAGACAGTGCACAACATTTTTGTCTCGCTCTCTCTGTCTGCCACAGCACTTTTCCTGCTCCTGGTAAGGAAAAAAATGTATATTTTGATTTAATCCCAGTACATGACAATAGACCCGTTCAGGCCTCAATA
Organism: Calotriton arnoldi; assembly: GCA_963921515.1. Taxonomy (NCBI): domain Eukaryota; kingdom Metazoa; phylum Chordata; class Amphibia; order Caudata; family Salamandridae; genus Calotriton; species Calotriton arnoldi. The sequence continues at coordinate 2,252,005 of CAWUFW010001420.1, read as the reverse complement.
AACGTCAATGGGAGAAATGCAATCTCCCAATTATTTTTAAAAAATCTCCCACTTTCCTCTCCTAAAATGTTGGCATGTATGGAGAAACACATATTAGAAAATTATCCTGTAGCATCGATGTTAAACTGTATAGATTCCAAGACTATATGAAAAATGAAAAAGGTACTCTCCGGGGTCATAAACAAATAAGGATAAGGAGAATAACCGGAGAGGGATACGCTGTATATATTCTCATATAGATACTGCTTCGCGCTACGTACCCTTCGTGTTGCTAATACACAAGAAAATGCAAATATATCACTTTTAATAAGGAAGGCAGACGAGAAGTACAAAATTGAGGGGTATGGATGTGAGGCATATAGCAGCCAATCGATAACACAGACACAGAATCCCATATATACCATCTTTCAAGAAGGCGGGACAGAATACCGCAAGGGAGAGCCTCTTGCACGGATCACGTGACAGAGGGCATGTCTGATCCATTACGGAGTGACGTACAGGTCACATGACCAGTGTTGCCAGATTGGGCTACTTCCCGCACAAATGGGCGACATTTTTCCCATTTGTGCAGGAAATAACTCTCCAGGCGGGGGTCAGAAACTTGGGCTTTAATTGGCCCTGTGTGCGCAAAATCTCGGAGGGGGCGGCGCAGCCAATCAAAATCCTGCAGAGCTCCCGGATTCCGCAGAGCAGGAAGCTCTACCTATGACGGCCCTGCTAAATGCTTCTAGCCTGCCCCCAGAGTGACTGGACCAATGTGGTCTCTCGGGGCAGGCATTGTTTGTTAAGATTTCCACGTGGTGTGGGCGGCAGCGGGCAGGTCTTGACTGTCTCAGCCTGCTACTGTGCTGAGAACATGTGCGTGTCATCAATTTTACACAGGATTAAAACCAGGTAAGAAAATTTGTGATTACATAAAATCAGGGCTTTAAGTGGTCCAGCAGTTTTAAAAGCAGGAGCTGAGACGGGTCGCTATCAGGCTCTCTGTTTTTGCCCTCACTCACAAGATTAGAAAAAAAAAAATCATAACTCTGCTGCAGTGCCACCCTTCACTGCCTTCGATGTAACCTTATAGAGACTCATTATAGTTCTTAAACACTCACCATTTCAGAACTGAAACATTTTCAATATTATAAACAATGAAGCCATAGTTGTTCTTTATTTAGTTTATGGAAATAACACCCATTGGCAAAGCCAATAGTCCTGGCTTGTTGTAGGTGTAATGTTACTTCTTGTATTATGTAGCTGGAGGCAATGATAGAAACAGCAAATTACCAGTCAGGCAGCACACTACTCTAAGCACAGATTTTTAGCTTGCGTGTTTTAAGCCAAGCCCCCAATTACATCAGCCACGCCATTTTGAGAGACCCCCCCTGTTTTTTCATCCCACTTCAAGCCCTGCATAAAATCCAATGCATTCATTTTTGGCATGGGGAAAATTACTGCCTTTTGGCGATTTTGCTACTTTTCTCTACCAACTGGGACCAGGGCTGCCTAGATTTCATCCTGCTTATGTGTGAAATGTACATGTTTGCAGAATGCCTATGTGTGACTTTTGTATGTCTTCTCTGCGACACCTGGACACTTCACTGAAAGTTTAATTACCATGTAAACTGCCAAAGCAGTGCAACATAGCGCCCTCCGCATTTAATTACTCTATGCAGTACCAGCAGCATGCCCATGAGTAAATAAGATGGACATGGTAGATTGCTCCAAAGCTGACTTTGCTGTTTCCATGTGTGAAAACCTCATCCAGGAAAGAACTTTCGTTTGCTCTCTTGTACCTTGAGTCTTGCATTCATCATAAAATAAAAAATACTATTGCCACCAAAACAAAAATTAAAAGCCTGGACTGGTCTTAGTACTCACATGAAATCAGAACACTTCAGAACTCTGTCCCGCATTAATTGAGTACAATGTAGTCTGTCTCGGCACCAGAATTTCGGTGCCATCATGACTGACCTGATGCCAACACTACTTTTGAACAGCTGGTGTAGTAGTCTCTCACCCATCCTCCAGATCCCCGGAGCACCCCGACTTCCCAGGCACCCAATGTCCACTATCCCTCCAGAGGACTACAATGCTGACTGCTTTAATCCTGGTTCATGCAGTATTCACTCATCGTACTGCAGACCTCCCTCCCTTTCAGCTCCAGCAGAAGGACTCTCTCTAGTGACAATAGGACCCTGCAGGGGTATTCCCTCCAAAATGTGCCACTACAGGAGTGTTCTCTCCCCCCTCCATGATCTTTTAGCAGTACCTCCTTTCAGGATCCTACAGCCTGATCTCACTGCCCCATGTTCCTCCGTGCTTCTACAGTAACCCCACTCTTATCAGTGTACGCCACACTTCTTTTTTCTCAGGATACAGCAACACACCCAGCTGGCTTCCTCTAGTATTCCCTCCACAAGTAGTGGTACAGAATCCCCCCTCTCTGGGTCTGCATTACTCACTTCATTATAGCAGTCAATCAACTCAATGTAGTGGCAAATTTAACCCAGGGCTGTTTTAGTCAGTAACACTGTGACTTATGTGGTGAAACTCCAAATCACAGGATGCTTACTGTTATCAACTAAAACGGTCTTTGCTGAAAGTCTCCCTTATTAGTCAGCTAACGGCTGTGTTGGGAGCTCTTTGAGCACACCCATCTTTCTGGCTCTCATGTGTCCTAAATAAGTGCACTTTTTCCCTCCAGGCTATTGCTGAACTTCACTGCCACCCATGTAATGTGGTGTGTTGCATTTGTATCTCTTGTTGCTTCAGTAACACAGTGAATTAAACAACACTGCAGCTGAACATGATGACAGGATGAGTTTAAGTGGCACCTATTTCACTTAGCACCAAGCTTTTGCGTAGTCTCAGACATAGGCCTGTACTTCGTAGCATTACACATTTGTAAGTTGTTGTATCTAATTTAAGATGGCCGCTTCGGCTCTCTTCTTCTAGGCTCACTAGCTTGTGCCGTTTCTGAGAGCTAATCTAGCCGAAGGCAGAGATTAATCTGTGAGTCCAGTGCAGCCTGCCCAGACTCCCAAGACACAGTGCACCAGCCCTACACAATTAGGGTGAAGTGGGCACCCCGCAGCCCTGGTGCCACCTGCACCTACTGCATCATTTGTAGCTTTGCTCCTGGGCAGACCCCATGCTGTGACAAAGTCTGTTCACATGTGCCTGGCCTGACTTGAACATGTAATGCAGCAGCTTCTACACGTCCTTGTAAAATAAGCTGCAAAGTGCACTATTATCTGTCCGACCGGAGTTGGGACTGCAAATGACACGTGCTAGTCAAAAGGTGTGGTTCCATCCGAATGGATGAGGCACGTCAAGTCCTCGTTGCAGAGATAGAATCAAAACTGCGTGGTTAATACTCACATTTAACTAATCAATCTGTGTTCTATAACAGAAAAAAGTCCTCTTAGCTCCAGAAGCAGGAAAGGCAGACTGTTAATGAATGCACTATCATCTCAAATCTATTAATAAACGTGACAAATTGGTGACCCTGTGGTAATACAGGGTGACACTATAATGAGTTATATTACCCCTTGTGTGTGGCACCAGGCTGTACTGTGGGACCCTAAAACACTTGTCACGCCGGTACAAATTCAACCAGGAGACAACTTTACTTGCAACATGGAGATTACAGATTTGTATTGTATTTAGAGCACTCAGTAGGTTACTGCATTTGTTACAAAGATCCTTTAGTTACTGGCAGTTAATAAGTTAACATCCTTCTAATATAGCACAGTGAGCAATGAACGGGCATCAAGGAGCTGTATGCAAACTGTAAGGCATGTGCTTTGGTCCTTTTTTCCCTCAAGTTTTTATTATTCCAAGGTTGCTAAAAAAAGGTTCATTTGGGTAATAATGAAGGGGCATATTACCAAGAATTTGCGATAATTATCGCAAAGCGTTCTTAGCGCTGTTTTTTTTATTGCCGGCTATCGCTGGATTTCATCGCGGAGATAACGCGTTATCATCAACGCTGATCTCCAAGGCAATAAAAAATACAGCGATAGCGGCGAAACCCAGCAATAGCGCGAGAAATCCAGCGATAAATTCACTGCGCTAATGAAAAGCTCGCTAATAGGCAGGTGAGGACTTAACCTTACAATCCCCCTCCCATTGACAAGATGGTTAAGTCAAGTTTTTATCAGGTGTTAAATTCCAGCGATAATCGCGGTTAGCGCGACTTTTTTTTATCGCTTCGCGGGCATTGGTAATAGGGGGAAGTTGTGTTTGCGAGTGTTTGCAGTCGCTTTTAGTTGGGAATGCCTACTTTGCATGTCATTAGTGATAAATATCGCTGACATGCAAAGCGGCACCAAAACGGTCGCTTTCGCCATAAAGCTGTCGCTAACAGCTGTTAGCGACAGCTTGCTAATAGGGCGATGGAAATATCGCTGCTTTAGCGGCAAAAAGTGCCGCTAAAGCGGCGATAACGCCCTTGCTAATATGCCCCGAAGTCTTATCAGCACATGCAACCACTGCATTATGTTTTAAACCCAGACTTTGTTTTTCTCCTGACCACGTACTCTTAACGTATAATGCCTAACAGTATGGATGATATGTGACTCCTACACCTTGTAACACTGATTACTTTATATAGAAACCTCATGTACATTGATTTACACACTTGTACGATTCATTGTCTATGTATAATATGTTTGTCTGTAGTAAAGTAATTTGATACCCTACATTAGGATTAACAGCACTATAAAGAATTTAATACAAAAATTAATTAGTGAGTGGTATTTACATCATTGGTGTAATTACTCATACAGACATACATTGGCCATTCTTACAGGATCCCCCTCATGTAAAGTTCATTGTGGGTGATCAGTATAAAGCAGCTGCACAGGCTCATGAGATTGCCCAGGTCAGCAGTGGTATGACAGCGGGACAGCCCAAATGATGAAGTGGAATCGATTGGGGTGGAACAAGAGGGGTGATGACAGTGTCAACAGAGTTGAGAGAGTGTTCAGATGTAGAGGGTAGGATGTTGCCAAAAGTTCTGGGAAATTGGGTCTTTTAGACCCCAAGTAAACACATCGGTTTCATGCCAAGACTGGGAGCTTTACTCTAGTTTTTGCTGCAGCACAAAGCCAACAACACTGGTACTGTATCACTTTCAATGCCTGATTATGTGGTCATGGTGAAGGACTCTGGAGTGGAGAGCAGAGAAGGGAATTGGTCAGAGCAAGTGACTGTCACTTTTCTGGCCTCTTCCTGACATTTTAACTGAAGGGTGTGAGCCCGTCATCTTACTGTAGTGACCCTCGCAGCTGTCAAACAAGACTTTTCTCCTGCTAGTCTTTAAGTTTTGACCCCGTCACTTCATATTCAAGCACAATAGTTAGTAGTCTGCCACAATGTTTATTTTTATTGTTGTCCCATACTGTCATGAATGCCTTCTGAAAAGAAGCTTTTTGTTCAAATATCTTCATGTATATCGATATAATGGAAAGCTTGCAAGACAAGTCCTACAGGATTTACTTTAACACAAGGGTTGTGTCATAAAACATATATCATTGTCATGCATGCCAACATTTTAGAAGAGTAAGGTGGAAGATTTTTTAAAAATGATCGGGAGGCAATTTCAGGCGGAAGACAGCCAAAATAAACCAAATTTTGGCTTAAAAAATTGGGGGTCTCCCGTCTAAATCATGTCTATTGGCATTTATGCATTGTGTGGTGTTACTTCTGCAAGATCCATTCTGTGTTATTTATTTGGAGCCACACTGCTGAAATAGCTTTGATGTTCCAGTTCTTAGAATTAATTTAGACTGATTATAATCTGCTCTTGTAGATTCATTAATGCCAGGTTGAGTGTGGATTTGTGATTGCAAAAGTGCCAATTAAAAGGTGACAGTGGGCATTGGTCTTCAAAATTAGTGTTGCTAATAGATTTTGTGCATGATTGCAGACATTCATTGGAGTCTATTGTACCTTCTCTAACTAGATGTATACTGAATATACTTTAGACTTATCCTTAAAATGTTTCTGAACGCTATTTGTGCATAAGTTGAGAGTTGCAACTGTGGGCTGGTTTTTGGGCTGATTCTGCTCTGTGTTGGGCTGAATTTGGGCTTATATTTGGACAGCTTTGGTCTTCGACGGGTCTCAAAATCTGACAACACTGCACATGACAGGAAACGAGACAGTCTTCAATTTTCTTCAAAACGGATCCACAGCGGCCCGAAGATAGATTGCCGCAGGGGGAAGGGTGGAAGAACTGGGCGGTGCTCGGACCTTGACGAAGTAAGTGCCTGGCTAGGGTGGTCCTCACTATAGGCTGGAAAGTGCACGTTATTGTTATTTTTTGAAAGACGACACTGAGTATTGGAGAATGTCAGAACATCGGCAAAAGACCGAAATGAGATCAGATGGGTTGCGTAATCGAGAACAGTACAGGAAAAATGTAAAAGAATAGAAATATATATATCAAGATCAAGCCTCCATAAAAAATTCATTTTTTGTCTTAAAAAACATATGGATGATGATTTAAACATAATAAAAAGAACAAACATGTATATCTTTTTCTGAAAAAATGCAGAAACAAAGAATGTAAATAAAATGAATATGTTCAAACTTAAGCAGAGTGTGACAATAGGACAACCTCACACTCTCACCCCGAGTGAAGAGCGAAAAATATGAAACTTGGGTTAGACACTACTTATACACATGTGGTTTTTTTGTAAAAAAAAAAGAGAGAGAGATGAATTACTGCTACTACACAATGGTTGGTGGCATGCGGATTATGTGAAAATATATATATATATATAGATATGTGTGTATGTGAGTTCACTCTATATGCGGTGAGATTTGAGTAGAAGTTAGGAGTGGAGTAAATCACTTTGGTAAGAATGTCAACAGTGTATATGATTAATGAGAATGTTTTGAAATTGTATTGATTAACAACAAAATTGTTGTTATTCTAGGAATTTCCTGAAGTGCTTCAACAACTGGCAAGTATAGAAACTTATAACCTTCACGCACAAAAAATATTTTGGGAGGCTGGTGGATGGGATATATGGGGCACATGCATCAAAGTTGCATTTTGTGAATACCAAATAGAGATTTTTAAGAAATTGCTATTTGGTAAGCGCAGAATCCAATGCATCAATTAAGGGTGCAAATAGTGATTCTCTAATTGCGATTCCTTAAGACAGTGGTTCCCAAACTTTTTTGACCCGTGGCTCCCTTGACCTAATTGGCAGTTGGCCGCGGCTCCCCACCATTTGTTTACCGGAAGCCAAAACTTGCTGCTGTGTGTATTTTGTGCATATTATTATATCTGTCCTCTTCAATCCTTCCACTATCCTTTTTCAATCCAAATTAAAATCTCACATGTCCACCCCGCAATTTAATTTCATATCTCCCAATACTAATTCACCACTAATCCTCTTTGGATGCGTGCTACTCGCTGAAATAGTGCTTCGACAAGTGTAGTAAGCGCTAAATAAATGCAATTACAATATAGACATCGATTGTTGTTACCACAAAATAGCACTGACCGTAATCGTTCTGAATTCACCGGGAAACCCAATATAGTAGTTTCACACCCGATAGACACTGCAGAAATTGGAACTTCTGAACGCGAAATGACCTTTGTATTTTCATATTTCCTTCTGCTTCTTCCCTCGTCGCCCAGCCAGTCCTTATACCCCATCCCAGTACTGCCCCATCCTCTTCCTGCAGCCTCATAACTTCCCAACCTGCTTGCTCATCTCAAAAAATTACTCGGGATACAGATTTGGGAGGTGAAGGGAGGGGCTCTGCACTCAAGTCACACCCGGTTGTCAAGTGAAAGTGGGGCACCGGGTGTACCCGGGAGCCGGGATGAGGGCCGGTTCCACTCTGGGTGGCTCTTCTGTGAGAAGACCCCGGAGACAGGGAGCCAGGGTGTGCACCGTGACGTTCATCCGGAAGGACCTGCCTGGCTTGTCTGCAGTGTCAGTCAGGACTGAGCCCTGATATCGCCGACTCCTTCCTCTGACTCGTCAGGTTGTGAGTACCACACCGGGGCGGCTCTTTAGGGATGTGGCAGTTCAACCCCCCCGCATCTTGCGATGCGGCTACAATTTCCCGCGGCGGCGCGGCGCCTCTGGCTTCTCATCACGGCGCATCGGGGTGCCGCGGCGTACAGTTTGGGAACCACTGCCTTAAGAGAATCGCTATTTACTATTGCGACTCCAATCACTCCAATGAGCCTCAAGGGAATGGTCATGCATTGCCTAAATTGCGATACTCTAAATGCATTCGCAATATAGGTAATCGCAAAAAAAATTGTGATTACCTAAATTGCAAACGACAAGAGCTACGTGCATTGGGAAAGGCCTTTTTCCATTTGCAAATGGGCCGATTCTGCAAATCTGCCCGTTTACGAACGGAAAAAGGCTTGATGCATGTGCCCCTATATCTAGAGGAAGGCCATCGAGTCCAAGGGGGCACACGGTATTGGCTGAAACATGTCGATCAAAGCAGAGAGGGTGATAGGGAATTATCTTCCCTAAGTACATCCCAAAGATTTTTTATCCTGTCGGGAAGGGCCCAAGAATAAAAATTGAGAGGGCACCCTCCTAGATAGTTTTAACTTACTAGTGTTTCTGCAAAGTGGATCCCTAGCATAACCCCAAAAATATTTTTTGCACTCCACCCTGTATGTTAGTCTGCAGCAGGGTGTGTCAGCGGCTCTATGATGAGGCATGCTACTAATTAGTCGGTGAGAGCAGTATTAGAAACCCTTAGGGTTTGCCACCCTGTGACTTCTACTGAAGGAATACAAGTGGTGCTACCCAAACACTTTCCCTTCTCTTAGTGAGTAAATGTATAGAAATAGGGAGTTCAGGGAAAAGTTAAGACCTCTCGTCCCTTCGTTTTTCAGTGTGAAGGACGCCATGTGAGCCACTGGCTTGGTGGACAGGCCCTGCGCTACCCTGTCTTGCTGCCATGTAGCACCGACTTGGCCTACCTGTTCTTGGCCCTGGGGGACTTCACCTGGGGCAGGGGTTCATTGAACTGGCTATTCCGGGGAACTTTCCCTTCAGGTACTGTGTTGTACATTGGGGACTTTGAGTGCTGCATATCTGGAGGGGCCCTGAGACCATGTGGCTGCTAGGAGGAGAGTGAGGGTGACAAGCTTGCTTTCAGACCAAGGCGAGGGCAGGTACAGACCTTGCAGGAGCGATTCTTATAATGCCTGGCCACAGCCTGCAAGGGAAAATTTATGGATGCTGTGGGGGTGTACAGAGGCCGCCCTGTTGTTTGATGAATATTGTGCCCCATTAAGACTGCGGGGCTTGTGGGCCTGCCCTGCAGCTGCTCTGTGCAATACTCTCCCTCAGGAGTGTGGACCTCCCAGGGAGTGCTGACTTTGGAAGGGGAGTCTCGCCCGCACCCCAGGAGACTCAATGGTGAAGAAAAATAGCTGCTACACCTGGAAGGTCAGCAGGTAAGAGACTTTGCTTATGGAGGTGCACAGGGAGGAGGCCTCCTGGCATGGTTGCACTTCTACCATGCAGAAAAACACCGCTCTGCCCAAAGTTAACTTCATCTGGTGCTGGTAAGTCACCGGTAAGGAAAACTAGGTCCTACAAACCAATTGTCCTCCCAAAAGGAACACATACAGGTAAATAGAAAAAAATATATATATATTTTTATTTATATTATTTGATTAATACAATACAAAAGCATAAAAATCAATGTCACGAAAATCAAAATCAATATGCATCATGAGTCACACACACTCATTCTATCAAATCAACCAGACAACCACATACTCACGCATACTCAGACATCCCATCAGGTGGCAATTCGTCGGATCACAATAACAGTGTTTAGGTGATAATGACAGTCTCCCCCAAACGTATTGGAAAATATGAAATATCAGTGTAAAAAGAATGGTTTAAGCAAGAGGGATGCACAGTCCTCAACTTGTCATGCAGTTCAAAATTGCAATTTCTTTTCCAAGAGGGAAATAGATGCTGGGGAGACACAGGGGCTCCAGCGGCGATGCGCGTTTCCGTGTCTAACCCGGATCTGGGTCACACCTTCATCAGGACGAAGCAAAGCAGTGTGGGACTCATGTGGGGAGGTACTTGGAGGTTAATACCATGGTTGCACTTCTGCGCATTGCCACTTGCTGCTGTGAACCACATATAACCCCTAGCTACAACTGTGGGAGTGTCTGTGCGCCTGCCCTCATAGGACCGCCACCCTTTGGATCAAACCCTGGACTGCAGAGGGCTACCATTGGGTCTGCATTAGGGGCTCCCAGCACCATGGTCACAGACAAGGTATCAAAGCCCACACAGGTGAACAAAATTTCAATTACACACATATGCTGCAGCCTGACGCCCCTGGCAGGTAGAAGGGGATGAGGTGTCCAGAGGACAGAGCTGGAGAGGCGGCTGCTTGGACCCATCTCTCACAGATTTGGTGGTAGCATTACAGAGCTCACAAGATGAGATGGTTAAAAAAATTGATACAGTCACTATAGATGTTAATCTAATTGGGACGGACCTGGGGAAGGTGGCAGGTCGAGTGACCGTCACCGAACAACACGTCAACACCTTACAACAAGATGTCCATAACCTGTGCACCACAGCCTCCAACCTTCAGAAGCTTATGGCCCCATTGGATGAATGCATAGAGGATTCCGAAGGGTGATCTCATAGGAACAATCTGCGATTTGTTGGCTTCCCAGAAAAGGTGGAGGGACAATCCGTCAAATAAGTCCTGGAGGAATGGATTACTACAGCCCTGCTTCCAAAAAGAGCTCACAGATCACATGCTCCCCTGCCAAAACCTGGAGCCCTGTCGAGGGCTGTAATTGCTTGCCTATTTAACTTTGTTGACCGCAACACCATCCTTCAATGTGTACAAGTACAGGGCCCTCCGCTGTTCCAGGGGAAACCCATTTCTATTTTTCCTGACTACATGAAGCGAGTGCAGGAACAATGGAAAACTTTCATTGCTGTCAAAAGGCACCTGAGAGATATGAACTTGAAATACAGCCTGATCTTTCCAGCCAAACTACCCATACAACAAGAGGGGAAGGTGCTATTCTGTTTTAGTCCTGGGGAAGCCAGTGACTGGTTGGACACCCTGATGAAGACCACTAGCCAGAGCACGGGATGGCAGGATCGGCTTATCCTGAGCACACAGAGACAATGTTCCCACCTACAGAGATAGAAGGGATGGCGGAGGAGTCTTGACAATAACTGACAATATCAAAAGATTGTGATATGCCCGGGTGGCATGCTTGGTTCCACAGACGTGGTACCAGACTCAAGAGACTCATTCCAGAGATGCCCCAGTGACCCCAGCACAGCTAGTGACAGCACTGACTTGAAGTGATTATCTTGATTTGCCCGATTGTCTGTGAGTACTGTGAGCCTCTCTGAGGGGGCACCAGGGGGAGGACCTTCTTCCTCCCCTGATGCAGACAATGATGGAACTGACATAATCTGTATGGTAATATTGGCCAGGATTGGAGAATATTATTGAACAGTTACAAGGAGGGAGGGAGATTAGATGATCTTGTTATATTTTGGTTGACTATTCTGCATTATTATTAAGCTGATGGGAGGGACTTAGGAGAGATGCGAGTAGGCAAGGAGAGGGGGCTTGAGCGCCTGTAGCCTTGCACCCTCTCCTGCGTCCTTACTTCTGGCAGATGATCAAGTTTCAGTTTTAAGGAATGGGGCAGCAGACGCTGGCTCCTGACTGGCCGGTTGCTGGTTGGGAGGTTTTAACTCACCCTTTACGTTGGGTAAAGGTTTTGCTTTTAAATTTTTAAAAGGTTGGGGAACTACATGCTGCTCTTGTAACCTATGGCCCCAGCTGCTGAGTCTGGCTTGCCTCCTTAGAGATGTGCTGGAGACAGGGACATCCCAAATGATGGGGTGGAAGAAATTAAATCTACAGATGACAGACCACATAACTAAACTCATGTCCTGGAATGTCTGCGGCATAGCCCAATTTAAGAAATGTGGGAGAGTACAAGCCTATCTGAAACATTATAATGTATCTATTGCATTTTTGCAAGAAACACATGTAGGGTAGACTGCATATCTTATCTCAGGAAACGATGGAAGGGGCAATTTTATGCCAACTCATACTCTGATTACACCCGTGGTGTGCTAATATGGTTGGCCCCCGGGTTACCCTATCATCATAGAGGTCATGTTCTAGATGCGGAGGGTAGGTACGTCATACTACATGGAACCCTGGACAGCCATGAAGTCTGCCTGGGGAATATTTATGCACCAAATAATGACTGCCCCGACTTTTACAGCAAGGTACCAGCACTGCCTTGCCCTATCTCACAACCAACATTGTCATGACGGGTGTCTGTAATTGTGTCCTAGATGGCACCAGAGACCGAGAACCACCCTAACTTCATACTAAACCCCATCTGACTGAAGCATTGCTTGACATGATGCGAGAACTGTGCCTTCTTGACATATGGAGAGACAGACATCCACAGGAAAAAATTTCTCCTGTTATACCACTGTAGTGGGGACCCATAGCCACTTGGGCTATTGTCTGGTCTTCAGCGATATAGCACAAATAGTGTCAGGAGTCTCGTACTTGACTCGCGGTTTATCAGACCACTCCCTGGTCCTTCCGAGTTTTGGAAGGGCGCGCAGATGCTTTGCAATACCACTCTGGCGCTTCAGTACGAAGGCGCTGACGTTCCCTCCATTCGAGGCCAGTCAGTGACACAATAACACATTGTTTCCACTAGAACTGGGGTATATCAGTGAGTAGAACTACAGACTGGGAGGCGATAAAGACTGTTCTTCAAGGGGTATGTCTGAAGACAACCTATAGGATCAAAGAACAGCAGGAAAGAGATAACCAAGCATGTGAGAGAGACCTAAGTGACATAGAGGCTGTGCTTCATTTACACCCTGACAGATTAGTGGACTGGCAAGCTGCCCGTAAAGTTTTATTAGATGACTGGCATTGAGTTGAGAAACATACATACGGTGCATTTCGTCAACAGCTACTAGCAGGAGATAAAACAGGGGTGCTGCTGGCCAACTGATTAGGCAGAAGAATCCCCAGACATCAATCCTGACTCTACATGATCATACAGGACGAAGAGCCTGTACACAGTGGGCCATTAATGGGGTATTTCAATCCCATTTAAATAAAACCTACACTAGAAAGGAGGCAGTTCAAGTGGGTTGTACCGAGGAACACCTGGCTAACATCTTACTCCGGCGTTTCAACTCTGATGACTGTAACTCACTGGACGGATGTATTACGCATGAGGAGATTCTTTCTGTGATTCGTGGACTAAAAACAGCAAAAATGCCCAGAATAAATGGTTTTCCAGTGGAGATTTACTGCAGGTACACAAACCAAGTACCCAATAAACTCTGGAGGTCTACTAGTTGCTTTCCAGAAGAGCTACCTCTCGTCCACAATGTAGGAAACCCTTATTGTGATGGTGCATAAGCCTGGCAAGGAACCAACTGTAGCTGCCATCTACAGACGTATCTCCCTCTTGAATGTCAATGTTAAGCTCCTCAGTAGTATTTTAGCGGCTCGCCTCCTTTCTTGTCTTCCATCCCACATCCACACAGATCAATCAACACCCATCCCAAAGAGGAATACTTTGTGCAATCTAAGGCGGCTCTATCACCCCCACAGCTGCTTAATGATGCCTATGCCTTAGCATTGTTAGATATCAAACAAGCATTCGACTCCTTAGACTGGACAAACCTCTGATGAATATATGACGTTACAACACATGCAATTACAATGCATGCTTTTACAACGCAGTCGTTACATTGCAACTACCATTACGTTGCATGATTTTACAACACATGCCATTACAACCCATTTTTGAAAACTACCATTACAACGCATACCATTACAACGCATACCATTACAACGCATACCATTACAATGCATAATACTTTTAGGGCAACAGTAGGGTAAGTGTTTGATAGTGTAAGGGTAAAAATTACTATTCCCACTCCAGTGAGTGCAACAGTAGGGTAAGTGTTGGATAGTGTAAGGGTAAAAATTACTATTCCCACTCCAGTGAGTGCAACAGTAGGGAAATTATTGGATAGTGTAGGGGTAAAAATTACTATTCCCATGTACCCCAAAACCCATACCCACCCTAATACTAAAAGAATCTCCATTACTTACTTTAAAATGCGTTGTAATGGCATGCGTTGTAATGGTATGCATTGTAATGGCATGCGTTGTAGTGACATGCGTTGTAGTGACATGTGTTGTAATGGCATGCATTGTAATGGCATGCGATGTAAAGGCAGTTGCGGTGTAACAGTTGTGTTGTAAAGGTAGGTCGTTGTAATGAATGCGTTGTAATGGATGTTTCCCCCTCTGACGTGTGATGAGGAAAGTAGGAATAGGTCCTACATTTATACAATGGGTTCAGCTGCTTTATACCACCCCTTATGCTAGAGTGCGTTCAGGCTGGTGAGGTCCTGAAACCTCGTCAGCTTGCAGAGAGGGACTAGGCAGCGATGCCCTCTGTCACCACTCCTGTTTGTGATTGCAATGGAGCCGTTGGCTGAGAGATTGCCCAGGAAGATGTGCCCCTGCTGGATTACAGTAGAAGAGACCACTCACATGGTCTCACTTTATGCAGACGATGCCCTGATATTTTTGAGGCAGCTAATGTATTACATGCACATACTCCTGAACATCATGCAGGAGTTTGGGGAGATCTCGGTGCTCCACGTGAATCTGACCAAATCTAAACTATTCCTGGTGGGATCCCTGATCAGAGTATCGATTGAGTTGCTTCCGACTGTGGGGCTTCCTTGGGAATTGACTGATGTCTGCTATCTGGGGATCAGGTTGGCGCATACCAAACAATTGTTCCTGCAGCTTAATATCGGGAGGGGGTGGAGGGCTTACGCGCGTCCATGAGGTTATGGAGGGACCTTCCTTCCTCCCTCGTAGGTAGAATTGCTATAGTGAAAATGTTCATGCTTCCTAGATGTCTTTACGTGTTCAAGGAACTCTATATGCGATCCCTAGATGCTACTCAAAACGATTGATAGCATCATAGTTGACCTATTGTGGGCTAATAAGTGGGGCTTCCCACTTTGAAAAGGACTTGGAGCCTTGGAGGTTTGGAGGTTCCCAACATAGAACTTTATTATATGGCGGCACATTTGCAACATGCAGTTCTCTGGTTAGATCCTGAAGATACATGGGAGAAGACAGGTTTGAGGGACTCCTATGAGAGGAATACATTACCTGGGTAGTTGATGAGTGAATCCTGAGTTTCACCAGATGTGCCTTCTCTTATATGCCATGTATCCGAGGTGTAGAAGGGAGTGGTCAGGAGAGTGTGTATGCCCCGGAACTGCTGCTGTGGATCCTGCAGCCATTCGGGAAGATAGAGAAGTCAATTTTGGTATAGAGGTGAAAAGATGGAGGATGTAATACTTTGGGTGGGTTGTATCCTCAGGGGTGATTCACCCCACGGGATGATGCAGTGGAATCCTTTGCCCTGGGTTTGGGACAGTATCTGCAATATGCTAAAATATCTGCCACAGCAAGGGAGCTTTGGCCCACCTTCCTGGGTGCCCCATCGTGCTCCAACACTGTAAGAAATGGCAGGGGGCTCCGGCTGATTTCACATATTTACAGAGCACTGCACAGCGATCTCCTGATGGTGCCCATTCCCATCCAGGCTAAATAGACGGGATTACTAGGTGAACCCGTGTCGAGGAAAGAACGGACACAAAGGCACAAGGGGGTCCAGCTAATCAGCTCCATTGACAGAATTAAATTGATGCAATATAACTAGGTCCACCAAACATGTCTCTCCCCACAAACATTGCATGCTATATATCCTGCCTGGTCAGATGTTTACTCCCGCTGCGGGAACCTGGCAACCGACTATATACATATGGTGTGGTTGTGTGTGGTTTTATCTCCCTGCTGGCTGATGGTGTTAAAAAATCTGAACAGAGCTACTGGCTGGCATATACAACTGGAAATGAAACAGGTGCTACTGGATCTGATTCCCTCCCCCTCCAATAAGAAACTTAGCAGGAAGTTCCTGCTTGGCTTGCTATTAGCAAAACGCCACTTAGCTATAAAATGGCTGGCTATGGTGCCCCCTAGGTATGTGGATTGGCTCAGAGATGTCTTTGAGAGGGCAACGGCTGAGGAAATCCGGATAAAATATGTATATAAAGACGACAAACTGGAAGATGACTTGAAAAAATGGGCAGTCATACTATCTGCTTTGAAAGAACCTGCTGTGGATGTAGCATCCTGGGAACCAGGTGAGCATAAGGTTGTGGGCTGGGTCCTAGTAAGCAATTTACTTAGATGTCAAAGATTAAACTGATGCATTCTAATATCAAGGAAGCTATGTATAAGACCAGGGGTGGTGGGGGGAGTTTTGGAGATTGTTTACATGATCTATTGCGATTTATGCACACTAATTGTTGAGCAACATTACTGCTTGCTACCATTGTCAATTGCATCCTATGAAACTTAAATAGTATGATTTTGTTTTAAAGAAAAACTGCTGCAAAAACAAGTGATTTCAAAATATATAATTGTAATAATATGCATGTTTTAATAGAAGAATACACTCCACAATACGGCTGGTATCCAGCTCACACTCACATCTCAACCCCAAAAATATTAAAGAACAAATCTTTGTCATCATGAAGCATCAAATGATTCTATCAATTGAAGCATTTACTGGCTTCAAGCCACCTTTACTTATGATTAATCAATCGTCCTTCCTGACTGCCGCTCCCTTGGCTTTATAATACCTCTTGTGCGGCCAGCCATTACCCAGTTGGCTGTTAGAAAGGAATGCAGTAAACAATAAAATATTTTTAACATTTTAACTGCCTCTTTATCGGTCAAAAATATGCTAGTGTTTGTTAAATGATTTGTAGAAAAGAGGTTAGCTTGTTTTTTCCAGCAGTTTTATAAAACGGGAACTCGGCCCAAGGAGCAACAGTTACATTAAACAAGGTCAGATTCATTGCATTAGGCGCAGGGAGACTGTTGGACCTGGATCTTTCTGCGGGGTCATCCCCAGACTATTGCCTTCCTCCTCCTGATTTTTCTGAATTCGTTTTTGTAGGCATTAGGACTCTGCAGGAAGTATAGTCCAACCCCAGAGTAGTACATACTGAAGTTTAGGGACAGTCAGAAGTTGGTCCAGATGTGTGCATTCCTTTTGCAAGGCACTGGATGTTTTGGTAAAGGACAGGGAAGTAAAGGATTATCGGGGGCTTTAGAGTTTGATTGCAAGAGAGCACATGTTCAGCCTTTGTTTTCCAGATCTGCTCCTTCATCTGATTGATAGTAAGCTCACTGATCCCAGCGAGCTTTCTAAGGAGGAGGGCCTCTGATTCAGCATCAGGGCCCAAAAGTAGGTACCTGGGCGTGACCTCAAGTAGGGTGGTTCAGGTACCCCCTAGAAGAGTGAGGGGGAGGTCCAGGGAGACAGACAGGTCCCAGAATAAGTGGGGAGGAAAGGGTTCCCATGCCCCTTCTGAGAAACAGGAAGGAGGTTTTAGTGGGCGGTGGCCCAGGGCACCCATTTTCCAACCCTGCTGCATTGATTGTTCTCAGCTAGGATACAAGCAGGGGAACTCTGTCTGTCCTATAGGGGTGACCAATGTGGCCTTAGAGGTAAGTAGTCCCCATTGGTAGGTCATAGACCATGCCATGATCTCTCTTAGCTGGGCGGTGGACCCAGAGGGTGTGTTGGTGATCCCTGAGGGTGGGAGTCATCCTATGCACCGGGTGAAAGTGAATGGGGTCCCAGTCACTGCTCTGAGGAACACCTGGGCTAGCCAGACCATGATGGTGGAAAGGCTGGTTTCACCAGGGCAGTACACCGGTCAGGTGTACAGGGTACCTCAGGCCCATGGGCAGGATTTTTTCCATCTTAAGGCCTTGGTATCCATGGAGTGGGATGGGGAGGTGACCCAGAGGATGGTCATAGTTAGTCCCCAGATGCCCATAGACTGCATACTGGGGAATGAGTTGCCCCAGTTGTCAAGGAAGCTGGGAGCAATAGCCACCCAGGATGCCCTGACAGTTCAGTTTTTAGGGTACCGCTCCCGCGCGGAGGGTCCAGGGTCCGAGATGAAGAGGCAGAGTTAGGAAGTGCTCACCCCTAGCTCCTGTTAAGCCTCAGGGTACGGGCCCTCAGGCTGGGTGAATAATCTCAGGATACCACCATGAACTGATGGGAGGTAGAGTGGAAGTAGTGTGCCAGGCACCCAGGGCTACTGCCCCCCACTCTGAAAAACCTCAGAGGACAGAGGCTCTTGGATGGCCTGGGGCCTGGTCGTTGACACTGACAGCTGTCAATGGCCTATGTTTGTTGTTGTCCTTATGGACAGAGTTTTCCTTGGGTTGGTGACAGATGTCTGATTCGCGGGGTTGAATGGGCCACATCACTTTGTTGGCAATGGTGGTACTGTATGCCTACTAGCATGCATCTGTGAGCAGGTTAAGGTTAGGTGCTGCACAGATGGGGCCATGTTTACAAGAAATGATGCATCACTGCGCCAAGGCAGCGATGCGTCAACATTTCTTGCACCTGCGTAAAAAAACCTTATGAAGCCATGGAAGCGCCACATTTACAATATAGGGCTCCATGGCGCAAGGTCCCAAGGATGAGTCAGAAATTCTGAATCAACCGTAGGTAGGATGTCGCAAAGCATCCGGCCAAAAAGTGGCACATTGCTGTAGATGGGCATAAGACTGACACAACTACAGCAATGTGTCAGAAATCAGAGGCGATGCTTCCGTTTTGACTGACACAAGCAGCCTCTTGTCTGGGGTCCAATATAATATAGTGTGAAAAGGTGAAAAACTCACCTTGGGCTCTATTACATTGGTCCTAAATTTCACACATACAAGTGGGCATAGTGTACTTATGTGTACCACTATGTCTACAGATGTGGCATATCATGTGAAAGAACAATGTGAGTGCATAAATGTCTGTGATGGTGTGTGATGCGATATTGCCACGTGGCTGTTGGGGACATTGTCAACATCACTAAGTTAGCATGAGCCCTGCAGCCATTATGCAGCTTTTGCTCACGTTACTACATGGCTTTGTTTTTGCAAATAACTGTCTGCTGTGTTCGTTCCCTGCATGTTCCTCGAGTTTAGTCTGAACATTTTGTGTAAGGTCGAAAAACATTGTCCCTTGTTATTCTGTTCTGGTCAGGCCCTAGCACCTAGACAAAACGTACCAATGTAGCTGTTGTTGAACACCCCTACTTTGATAGTATGGGGATGCGTGCATGTTAACACACACTTGGGGAGGGACTTTTCCAGGGAGAAGAGTGAGACTTCACCTGTGATGTAGATTTACCATCCATAGGCTAAGGTATGGGGTCTGCTGCCAAAGCCGAGAGATCTTCTATTATATAATAATACTTTTTCTTAGCAAGGGGAGGGAGGTTAGGCTCTATAGGTTGTTCTCTATTGTCCTGTTAGTATGACATCTTCCTTTATGATATAAGGACTAATTTCTATGCTGACTGTATTGGTATTATGCATTTTTCTGCTTGTTGTGGCATGTATGCTGCATGTTAGGACACGTTAGTTAAAATAAACATTTTAAACTGTTTCTTGTCTCTGTCAGACCTTATTGTGGACAAGTATAAGAGTAAGGGCGAAAGGGTTGTCTTGTTACCACGATTCCTGAGATATTTGGGAGTGTTGTGTTCTGGGGTGTCTAATCACTTGTTTCTCTGTGAGTGGGTAGGAGAGCAGGTGAGGCACCATAGCTAGTGGGTCCTGGGCTTATGGGTACTCAGGTGGTAGAAAGACTCAGTCCCTGCTTACCAAAGTCCTACATTCCTACGCATAGTTCTGTTCATTGGGAGAATCCCTGCAACAATAGTTGCTGTGTGTTACTGACCTTGTGTGTACTTACCTGTTGAAGGGATGTGACTAGATTGCAGATTACACTGTTTCACGTTACTTCAGCTGGTCAGATACCTATGCCACCACTAATGCGTCATTCCTGGGTTTTAGATGAGTAGCAATTTTGCCGCATCTCAGCGGCCCACTTCCCGAAGATGTGTCAATTTTGCAAAATGTCATAAATACCATTGCATCAATTTTACGGAGGAGTTTAGATGGGATGCCTACCGTGCATATATTAAAACAAATGTGATGCAGTCAATTCTGATAAAGGGAAAAAACGGCATAGGCTGATGAAAAGTGACTGCCTAGATCCGTCACCATGTAAATATGGAGCAAAGAAAGCGGTGCCACTGCATCAAAAAAATTATGCAGTGGTGGCACAAGCGCTTTGTAAATATGCCCCATGGGGCCTACAGATGAGGACACAGGGTTCCTTATGGGTCAGTACAGTGGCTCAGGAGATTATAGACAGAGGGATCCAACTGAGTTCAGAGAGGCGTCAAACTGACAAGTGCCCCTGCAGTAGTAGACCTTTTTGCACATTCTATCGCCTAAGCGTGGAAGTCCATCAAGGTATTGATTAGTCTACCCTGCCTTTAGGCTTAAGGGGGGTTGTAATGGACCTGGCCCTTTCTGCAGGGTCATCCCCAAACTTTTTGCCTTCCTCCTCCTACTTTTTGCTGAATTTAATTTTTGTTGTCCTTAGGACACTGCATTCTTTACCACTGCTAACCAGTTCTGAAGTACTTGTGCTCTCTCCTTAACACTGGATTATACCCAATTAGCATATTTAATTTACTCATAAGTCCCCAGTAAAGTGCACTACTTCTGCCCAAGGCCTGTACATTAAATACTACTAGTAGGCCTGAAGCACTGATTGTGCTGCCCACTGAAGTAGCAATGTAAACATGTCTTAGGCCTGCCATTGCAGAGCCAGTATGGGCAGTTTAAACTGTGATTTCCACATGCAAAAACAATCATTTTGCCATTCCCAAACCTTCCCTTTTTACACATATAAGTTACCCTGACGGTAAAAGGGTGGACATGAACTATTACGTTTCACATGTCCTGGTAGTAAAAAAATCTTACATTCATTTCTCACTACTGCAAGGCCTATCTCTCCCATTGGATAAGATTGGAATCTCATTTCATTTTATATGTGTAAATTTCAAAAGGAAAGAGAAAATGCTGGTTCATGTTTAGTGTCTCTGGAATCCTAATTTAAAATTGTCACTCTATGGTAAAGTCGGATTTTAAATTACAATTCTGAAAATGGCACTTTTAGAAAGTAAGCACTTTTTTGCCTAAGCCATTTGGTGCCTGAGCCTATCTCTGGTCACATGACTGGGTGCATTTGATAATTGGGTTTTGTGCATTCCTCATAGAGAGCCACACAATAGAGAGGAGACAGTGCGGCTGCCCAGCAGCCCCGGGGACCGCCAACTCCCTGGGTCAATTTTTATAGAAATGCAGGGGCCCCACGCAGCCCCCCATGGTCCTGGGGACCACCCCCCCCAGGACCGGCTCCTGCTATGTCCCTAGTTGCCCATCCCTGGGTGGACATAGCGGTTTGCTATTGCTTGGCAGGAGGTTTACCACTCCCCCGTTTTGCCCTTGCTTGCTCAAAGTGGAGCTCAATTGCTTTGACAGAGAGGGAGCTGCATGTTCAGCAGCTCCCTCTGTGTCAAAGCAATGCCGGCTCCCACAAGAGGCCGGGAGCTGGCAGGGACCGCAGGAACCTTTAGGCCCCCGCTTCTCCATCATTGAAGAGTGGGTGCCCTGGGTGGGCCCCCCTCCCTTCAATGAAATAAAAATTAATTTAAAAAAAGGGCAGGCCCTGGGGGATGGGGTCCCAGGGGCTGAAATCGGACCGGGGAAGGATGCCACACTGCCCCTTCCCTATTCAAAATAGGCCTGGCCCAGGGGAATAAAATAATACATAAAAAAAATGTAAAAAGACCTGCAAGTCACCGGAGGCCGTGCCCCTTTTCTTCACCACCCTGCAAATGCCCCTTCTGGCATACTCTGGTTGAGGGATGAACTCCCCTTAGGTCCAGAGGGGCCTACAATCCCTCCTGTTAGCTTCAGTAAGTCCTACACAGCGGGATAGCTGAGAAGTCTTGGGAGGCTATGCCCCCTTTCTCCCCGACTCTGCAAATGCTCCTCCAGGTGCACTGCTACTTGGGAAATGAAGTCCCCTTGGCTCCAGAGGGTCCTTGGGGGCCAACTACCCCCTCCTGTTACTTCCAGTAAGTCCTCACAGCAGAATTGCTGAGAGATTGTGGGTGGCCAGGCCCTCTTTCTCCACCACTGTTGAAACACATCCCCTGGAGCACTGCTGGTTGGGGGATGAGGTCCCCTTGACTCCAGAGGGTCTTTGGGGGCCAACTACCCCTCCTGTTACCTCCAGTAAGTTCCACAGTGCGTGATTGGTGTAAGGACTTCGGAGGCCATGCCCGCTTTCTCCACCACTCTGCAAACACTCCTCTTGGTGCAATACTGGTTGGGGGATGAAGTGCTTTTGGATGCTGAGGGACCTTGAGGGCCAAGAAGCCCTCATGTTACCTACAGTAAGTCCCTTATAGCACAATTCCTGAGAGCTGGTCAGATGCTCCACCCCCTTTGTGCACCACTCTGCTGACACGCCTCCTGGTGCACTGCGAGTTGTGGGTTGCAGGGTCCTTGGGGGCCAAGAAGCCCTCCTGTTACCTCCAGTAAGACCCACAGAGTGCAATTGCTGGAAAGACTTTGGAGGCCACGCTCCCTTTCTCCACCACTCTGCAAATTAGCCTCCTGGTACACTGCTGGTTGAGGATAAAGTTCACATGGCTCTAGAGTGTCCTTGTGTTACCTACAGTAAGTCCCACACAGCGGAATTGCTGAGAGGTGTTGGGAGGCCACATCACCTTTCTTCACCACTCAGAAAATGCAGCTCCTGGCACATTGCTGGTTAGGGGATGTAGTCCTCTTGGATGATGAGGGATTTTGGGGTCCCAGCCCTCCAGTTACCTCCAGTAAGTCTGACATAACAGGATTCCTGAGAGCTGGTCGGAGGCCCCGCCCCCTTTCTCCACCACTCTGCAAACATGACTTCTGGTTAAAAAAAAATAGAAATTCATTTAAGAAACCAAAGGTTACAGGAACGTTATAGTTAGGAAATAGATTTTGAAAAACCTTAGGAATTCACTTAAAACCAAAAGTTACAGGGTTGTTAGGTTACAGGAAAGTTATAGTTAGCCTCAGATTTCCCTCGTACAAAACCAGTAAAATTCAGCATTCTAGTTACCCGAGCTAACTATAACCCATGCCCCCGCAATGCTCACATATTATTACATCACTCATGACATGGTCAGTGACATCACTGATGACATCTCAAATTTCATCACTGATGACATCATCCACAGAACTACTCACACCCCTATACAAGCTCTCATACGCCCACTCACAAACCCATACAACCACTCACATACCCATTCACAGGCCCATATCGGTACTCACAAACCCACTCGCTCCTCCACAGAGGCACTTACACACCCACTCACTCACTCGTACAGCCACTCACCCAACCATTTACTCACTCATAAAACCACTCAAACAGCTAGTCACTCACCCATACAGTTACTCACATAGCCACACACTCACCCATACAGCTACTCACTCGCCCACTTATTTACCTACATAGTCACTCACACATCCACTCCCTCACCCATACAGCTTTTCAGTTTAGCCACTCACTCACCCATACAAGCACTCACATACTCACTAATACACCCACACAATCACTTACATACCCATTCACACATCCATACAAGCACTCACATACCGCTCACTCACCCATACAGCCATTCACACAGACACTCTCCAATACAGCCACTCATGCACCGATTCACTTAACCTAACACCCACTCAGACAGCCACTCACTCATACAACCATTCAGACACTGACTTACTCACCCATACAGCTAATGACTCAGCCACTCACTCACCAATACAGCTGCTCACAGAGCATCTCACTCACCCACACAGCTACTTACACATCCACTTATACACCCATGTAACCACTTACACACAAGCATTTGGATATCCCAAATGACATCACTGACGACCAGCACCCCCGCGGTCACCATGGAGATGTCCATGACCCGGAGGACGGGGTCCCCGGGGCCAAAATGGCCCAGGAGGGGGTCTGCACGTCCCCCCTCCCTTAAAAGAAATGTTAACATTTTGTTTTAAAATGGCTTGGCCCCAGGGGATGGGGTCCCCAGGGCTGAAATCGGCCTGGGGAGGGGGCCAAAAGGATCAAGGAAAGGGGGGCCTCCCTCCCCAGGCCAATTTTGGCCCCTGTGACCCCATCCCCCTAGGACCGGCCAATTTAAAAAAAAAACATTTTTTAAGGGAGGGGTGCCGAGCCCCCCTCCACCAGGCCATTTTCTACCCCGGGATCCCATTCCCCAGGGCTCGACAATCTCTTATTTTTATTTTTTTTAAAGGTGGGGGGCCGTGCTGCCCTCCTCCCCAAGCTGATTTTGGCCCCGGTGGCCCCATTCCCCAGGGGCCGGACAGCTTTTTTTTTTAAATAAAAAAAATAAAGCTCCCGGGCCATTTTTGGCCCGAGGACCCTATCCCTGGGACTTGAACTCTCGTTGAGGGGCACGGGGGAGCCCAAAGGCCCCTGCGGTCCCTGCCGGCTCCCCTCCTATTGCAGGAGCCAGCATTGCTTTTGGGCAGAGGGAGCTGCTAACATGCAGATCCTTCTGCCTAAAAGCAATTCTGCTTTGCTTCATGGAAGCGAGAGCATTTTTCCAGCTCTCACTTCCATGAATTGAAGCAGTGTTTGCTATTGGCATGGCGGGAGCCATAGCAAACTGCAATGTCCTGGGGGTGGGCACCCCGGGACATTGCTTGAGCCAGCCATGGGGGGTGGTGGTCCCCAGGGCCATAGAGGGCTCCTGGAGGGAGGCCGCGCATCCCCCCTCCCATCTTCTTTGTGGCCCTGGGTAGGTGGTGGTCCCCGGGGCCAGTGTTCGCAATGGCCACCCCATTTCATTAATTTGTGCCCCGGGGAGGTGGCGGTCCCCGGGGCTGCATGGGGGGAGCAGGAGCCCCCCATGCATTTTATTTTAAAAAAGCCCCAGGGAGGTGGCGGTCCCCTGGGCTGCGGGGGGACCGGCATGCCCCCCCATATTTAAAGAACAAAGCCCCGGGGAGGTGGCGGTCCCCGGGGTTATGGGGGCCCTGTAGGCCCCCGCATCATTATTTGACATTGTCCCCGGGACCTGGGCTGAAAGAAAATGAAGCGCTTCATTTAAAAAAAATATTGGGGTGGGATTCATGCACCCAATGCAACTCCCGCCTAATTTATTTTTTTGAATGCTTTTTTTGGCCCTGGGCGTCCATGTGGGACCCCCTGAGCAGGCCTAGGGGGTCAGGGTGTTTCTACCCTGCCCCCTTTTCTTGTTTTTTTATCCTTTTTTCACCTTTTTTGTCTTGTGACTCGGTTCAACCGCGTCACAAGATGGGTGCCAACACTTCCTGGTTGGAACTGTTGGCAGCCTAGCAGATTGCAGACTTGAGATATATGGATATCTGACAAATGTTTATATTTCTCAGCAACTACTGAATGGATTTAGTCCATTTAACACAAGAGTGCTTTCTGGACCATGAGCTACCTTTTTGCCAAATTTGGTGTAATTCCGTTCAGCAGTTCGGGCTGTAGCTGTGTCTAAAGTTTCCTATGGAAATTAACATGGAGAAAACGCGTTTTGGGACCCCCCTTTTCTCGGCCCCTGCTTGATGAATCACCCCGAAACTTTCAAATAGGAACTGACCTGACAGCCCCATTAGTCTTTGAAAAGTTTGCGAAGATTCGTCAATTGACGCCAAGGATATTGGCAAAAGAAAAAATGCTCTTTGAATAGAAACAAGGTCCTAACTATAACTACCGACTGGGGACCGCCAGTAGGTAATGTATAAATATATATATATATATATATGTATATGTGCGTATATATATATGTGTGTATATATATATATATATATATATGTGTGTGGATAATATATGTGGATAAATATAAATATATATAGTTTTATTGACAGATGTTTATTTATTTTATTTATTTGAGTTTTATATAGCGCTGGCTAGACCCGGAGGTATCAGAGCGCTTTACATAAGGTTTCACAAAATTACAAAGTTACATCAGTTACAAGTTACATCAGTTACTAGGAAAACGTTTCAAGAGCGAAGAAGACAAAATAAATGGAGTTTAGAAGGGTAAAGGGGTCGGAGGTAGATAGGATGGAGAGAAGAAGGAGAGTCTGCCCAATCTGTGCAATCGTCTACATAGATGATATCTTAATTTACTCAGCATCGGAAGAGGAACATCATGAACATGTTAGAGGGTGCTACAAAGTCTGAGGAACAAATTCCTATACGTGAAGCTAGAGAAATGTGCTTTTAATGTCAGATCAGTGGATTTCCTGTTTTTTTTATGTCCTGAGGGAGTAACTATGGATAAGCAAAAATGAAAAGCAGTAATTGAATGACCCTCACCCCTCAGTAAAAGAAATTCAAAGTTTCATTGGTTTCGCAAATTTCTACAGGAGATTTATCAACAATTCTCCCAGAAGGTGATTGTCCTGACTCTTTTATGGAAGAAAGGAGTTCCATTTGTTTGGTCTAAAGAAGCTGAGGAGGCCTTTCGATTCTTGAAGGAGAGTTTGACCTCAGACCCTATCTTGCTCCACATGGATCCTTTAGAACCATTCTATGTAAAGATGCATGCTTTGGATCAGGCAATTGGAGGCGTTCCATTTCAAAGATGTAAGGAATAAGGACAGCTGCATTCAGTAGCTTACGAGTCTCGGAAACTACTGCCAGCAGAAGTTAATAACACCATCACTGAAAAAGAGTTATTGGCCATAAAGGATGCCTTCAAGGAATTATTTGATCGGAGCTAGATATGCTGTTCCTTAAGTCAGCAAGGACTCTCACTCCCAGACAACTGTAGTGGTCTCTCTACTTAGCAGACTACAACTTCATGATGACCTACCAACCGGGAAATAAGAAAGGAAAGGCTGATGCCTTATCCAGAATCAACACTGAGGGATGGAAAGTAGTCATCGAGGATCAGAAAATCATTCCTAAGGCAAAGATTATTGCTAACATTTGTGAGTGAAACTTTGGGTGAAAAGATTAAAGAGGTTGTAATGCCAGAAGAATGGGCATGCGTGGATCCTTCCTGAGAAATATGGAACCATCTGCCATTGCATAATGGGGTTCTGTATTTGCCACTCCAGAATTACAAGAGAGAGTTCTATATGATTGTCATGATAATTCTTTGGCAGGTCACAAGGGAATTAGTAAGACAGAAGACTTAGTAAGAAGACAATTTTGGTGGGCAAAAATGATTAGGAACATCAAGCAATACGTGGCTGACTGTGGAGTCTGTGCTCTGGAAAATTGATCAGGCAGGCCCCACAGGGGCATTTACAACCATTGTCAATCCCTCCTCATCCTTAGCACACAGTTACAATGGATTTGATAGTAGACCTGCCCTCTAGTCAGGGTTTTAATACCATCCTAGTCATGGTAGAAACCTTCACAAAGATGGCACATTTTGTCACCTTAAAGCACATTCCCAATGCAAAGGAACTTGCCCATCAATTTAGTTTACATGTAGCAAAGGTTCATGGTATCCCCAAGATTATCATTTCTGACAGGAGGTCACAATTCTTGTCTCATTTCTGGAGGGCGTTCACTCAAGGTCTGAACATAGAAACTAGATTCTCAACTAGCTATCACCTCAAAACTGACGGGCAATCAGAGAGGGCAAATCAGGAATTAGAGCAGTATTTGAGGCTTTATCTACTGGACCAGGAAGCAAATTGACCAGATGAAAGATCTTGGGAGTTACATACCAATGTCCATGCTCTAAGATTAGTCAAGGCCTTCCATTGTCAATATCCCCATAAATCACTACCGGGGGACAATCCTTCTGGAGGGGTACTGTCAGGAATCGTAAAACTAATCAGAAACGCATTGAATTAGCTAATCAGCTTGGAATTAGAGACAAAAAGCTATCCTGGAGATCTTTATGGAGAAAAAGGTCTCTTAAGATGGCATTTACCCTAGACGGCAGGGTTACCGCTCTAGCAGTTTCCAGCAGTGGCTCAAGAGCAGCAGAGCAGTGCAGTGTGAAGTGCGCGTGCAGCGTCTCTAGTGGCGCACTTTACTAACAATTCTTTATGGAGTAGTGGCTTTAACTATGATGTCCCTGTAACCTTTGTTTTGTGTGAATTTCTATGGTTTTTAACATCTATTTCCTTAATATAACATCTCTGTAACCTTTGTTTTTTAATGAATTTTAAAGGCTTTTTAAATTCTATTTCTTCACTATAATGTCCCTGTAACCTTTGAATTTTTCAGTGAATTTCAAAGGTTTTTCAAATTCTATTTCGAAAGTATTATGTCCCTGTAATGTTTTTTTTTAGTTAATTTCTAGGTTGAATTTTTTGTACTAAGTATACTACAATTTATTTTTTAATTTATCATTTTTGTAACTGCAGAATTGTTTACAAATATAATTTAAATATGTTTTAAAAGATAAAAATGACATACATACCTAATGAAATCTATATAATGTTTCTGTAAATGTAATTATACATTTTTTTTAAAAATACATTTTTGGTTCCACGGTACCTTAGCGGGTCTGAAAACATAGACAGGACCAGAAGTACTCTATGGTTTTTAATTCCAATTAATTGATCGGAATGAATGTGCAAAGTCAGATCTGCGGATTCACTGAAAATATCAGATTATTTCCCATATGTACCTTCTTCTATTTTCATTAATGACATCAGTGTGAACATATTTACAAGTATATATAAGGCCCCCTAAATCTGTTTTTTGAGAAAGTTACAAACTTTACGAGTTTTGGGAACTCGCAAGTCTATGGGCTGGATTCGTGAATTCGCCCAATGACACACCCACACCTTGCCTTTTGATTGGGTTCATTAGGACCCATCCCATGTACATGTAAAACCCAACCAAAAACAGTTATTTCTCCAGTGAACTTTGTAGAAGGGGGATTGAGAACCACTGGTGCTTTGCTTTCATAGAATGACTGAAGCTTCATCTTCTGTCCAGAATGAACATCCAGAACTTGTTGAGGATGAGGAGGAAGATACATCACCTCCAAGAAAACACAGTGATATCTGGAAGTATTTTACAATACCTTCAGGTGAAAAGAAGGTTAGAGCTAAATATGTGCAGTGAGTGTGTGCAGGAAGTGGTTATCAAGGGGCACTTCCAAGAAGTATTCACATGGGACAAGTTCCATGTGGAAGCACTTAAAACATAAAAGAGTTATTGTTAGAAATGGGATTTTTGGTTGGCTAAGGCTATTCCAAATATACCAAACTTGACCACGCTGCGCCTCTCATATCAGGAATTACATCTGAAACACTTATCAGGGAATCCCCAATGCATTCCTATGGGAGGGCAGCCCCACAGTAGTGAGAAACCAAAATGGCTGTTTGTCACTACCAGGACATGTCAGACACTTAAGGCACATGTTCTATCTTTTACCTACAATGCACCCTGCCCATAGGGCTAGCTAGGGCCTACCTTAGGGGTGACTGATATGCAGTAAAAGGGGGTCACATACATGGCACACACTTTAGGTGCCACGTCACCGCGGCAGTGACACTGCGTGCACAGCCCTGCAATGGCAGAGGCCTGAGATAGGTTTGCAAGGCTAGTTTGGTGGGTGGCGCAATCAGCGCTGCAAGCCCACCAGTAGCATTTAATTTACCAGCCCTGGGTATATGAGATACCACTTTACAAGGGACTGACAGGTAAATTAAATAGGCCAAATAGGTGTAGACCAATCTTACCATATTTAACACAGAGAGCACACGCACTTTACACTGAACAGCGGTGCTAAAGTGCCCAGAGTCCTAAAACCACCAACACCATGTCAGAAAAAGGCTAGGAGAAAGGCAAAAAGTTTAGGGATGACCCTGCAAAAAGGGCCAAGTCCAACAGTTATACAACTGGATTATACGCGAGAAAGCATGTGCAGTAGGACAGTCCAACTCTATGACCTATGGGAGAACCTTCATCAGCTGCAGTCATTACAATACCATCAGCCTGCAAAGATCCGAGTGAGATGGTTACTAACTGTGCAAAATGCAACATGCTTGTCACTATAAAAGTGTCTTCTGTGGGTGCATTCTTGAATACAGTGAAGAAGAATTTGTCATGATATGTAAAAACCTGTTTTTTTAAGTCTGAAACAAGTTGCTTCTTTGCTTCATTGCATTTACCTATCTTTACCCTTTTACTACCCTCTACTTTTTGTTTAAAAAAAAAAAACAAGAAAAAAAAACCTAAAAAAACCCTTCTAAAAAAGAAAACAGTTCTTTTTTAAACCACCAACCGGTCAAGCGAAGAGCTAGCTCTGTATTTTTAATGTGTCAGAGACTGTAACGGTGTGAGACTGGGTGTGTCAGTGGCTGTATCAGTGTGTACCAGGTTGTGCCAGTGGTTGTATCGATGTGTGCATGAATGTATCAATCTCTATATCAGAATGTGGCTGGGTGTGTAAGTGGCTCTATCAATGTGTGAGTGGATGTCTTATTGGAAGTATGAGTGCGTGCCTGGATGTCAGTGGATGCATCAGTGTGTTACTAGATGTGTCAGTGACTATATCGGTGTGTGCCTGGGTGTGTCAGTGTGTATAACAATGTATACCAGGGTGTGTTAGCATTTGTATTATTGTGTGGCTGGGTTTATCAGTTGCAGTATCAGTATGTGTATGGGTGTTTGAGAGGCTGCATCAGTGTTTGGCTAGATGTCTAAGTGGTGTTCTCGATATTTGAATGAGTGTATTATTGGGTGTATGAGTGTTTGGGTGCGCCAGTGGCTGTATCAGTGTGTGACTGGGTTTCTCAGAGGTAAATATCAGTGTGTACCTGTGTGGGTCAGTGTCTGTAACTATGTGTGACTGGGTGTGTTAGCATCTATATTAGTGTGTGGCTGGGTGAGTCAGTGACTGTATTAATATGTGTATGAACCTTTGAGGGGCTGTATCAGTGTTTGGCCGAATGTCTTAGTGGCTGTATCGATTTGTGACTCGGTGTATCATTGGCTATATGAGTATGTGCCTAGGTGTGTCAGTTTCTGTATCTGAGTGTGGCTGGGTGTGTTACTGGTTGTATCAGTGTGTGTCTGGGTATGTTAGTGGGTATATGGGTATGTCCCTGGGTGTGAGCCTGGGTCTGTCAGTGGCTGTATTGGTGAGTGCCTGGCTGTGTGTCAGTGACTGTGTTGGTCTGGATTTATCAGTCTCTTTATGGCTTTACCAGTATATGGGTGGGTTTGTGAGTAGCTGTATTGGTATGTGGATGTGTGAGTGGGTGTATCAGTGTATGACTGGGTGTATGAGTGGCTGTATCGGTGTGTGAGTGGCTATATGAGAGGGTGTGTGAATGACTGTATGGGTGTTTGACAATATGTAAGTAGGTGTTTGCATGTGTAAACGGGTGTGTGACTGTTTTCCCTGGGGATGTGTAGGCTTCTAACACATTCCCACGTTTATGACTCTTTGTACATCTGGGAATGTGTCAGGTTCCATAGATGTTGCATGGGAACACCCATAGCAGCACCCATGGAACACCCCTTTCACGCAGAGTAATGCATGAAAGGGGCTCATATTTACAAGGACATGAAAAGTCATGCAGGGTGACTTTACGTGCCCTTGTAAATATGGGCAGGCACACTGCGCCACCGGTGCATCAAGAAAAGTCACACACCAGCAGTGCAATGGGCTTGTAAATAAGCCCCTGTGTGAATGCAAGCATTGCATTTGCATTTGTAAATAGGTGTGTTTCTGATTGTATGAGATTTAGGGTAGGTGTGCGAGTGTATGTGTGGGCGTGTCAGTGCCTGTTTGAAAGTGTGTGAGTTCATGTAGGGGTACCCTTTATGGGTGCGTTTGTGTACCATAAGTTAAATTAGGAATTTAGATTATTATTTTTTACAAATACATTTTATTAACACATTACAATACATTTTAAATCAAACAATTGACATATAAACATAACATAATTTATTTAACTATTTACAAATACAGAAACACACCCAAACCTGAACTTCGGATTAGCAACTCTAGGACCCCACCCAGGTAATTGCGGTGCTGATGTCTATTTACTTTACCTCTACAAATTTGATGGTATGCCACCGTGGGACCAATGAGTGATGATATCATCGTCATGGTGAGCTCAATAAAATGTTGTGAAATTTAGGAACACCACCCTCAGTTGTGCAGTATATCCATGGGATGGCTTACATGACTTTTTGAGAAAAGGACAGACTAACATTAAAGGCATCAAATTCAAGACACTAAGGGGCATATCATCAAGGGCATTATCGCCGCTTTAGCGGCACTTTTTGCCGCTAAAGCGGTGATATTCCTATCGCCCTATAAACAAGGCGGCGCTAACATGCATTAGCACATGTTAGCTGCTGAATTCCCAACGCCTGGCATCTCAGCGATAAACATCGCTAATGAGATGCAAAGTAGGCGTGGCTGGGAAAACTACATGGGAAATTATCGCTAAGGCAGCTTCGCGATATTAGCAAAGAGCCTTAGCGATAATAATCATCGCGCTAACTCTGCCTTAATGCAGGAATTTAACATCTGTTAAATTCCTGACTAAGGCATTCCTAACATGGGAGGTGGATTATAGTGATACGACCACAGGGTCGTATCACTAAGGCTATCGCCGTTTTGAGTGCAACATCGCTGGTTTTTCAGCGATGTTGGCCCATTTCCCTGGTTAGCGCTGGAATATTATCGCCCTGGAGTAAGGCGTTGTTGATAACGCGCTAACCGGGCGATAAATTCCAGCGATAGACGGCGATAAATATAAAAGCGCTAAGCGCGCTTTGCGATATTTGTCGCCGTCTGTTGCTGATATGCCCCTTAGAGAACTTAAAGACAGAGTTGTGTATTTGCCAAGTTTCTGCAGCAAGCAATTATCAAGGGAGACTGGTAAAAAGTATTCTTATGGGACAAGTTCCACACGAAAGCATGTTAAAATCATTGACAAAGGACATACAATCACTTCATGCGGAAGAAAGCAACCGGAGGAGAAGCACACTTACCATCTGTAGTAGTCTTGGGGGAACCTTCAAATGTTCAAAAAATAACTGTACCAGCTTACTGCAATAAGTTATCTGAGATGGTAACATTATACATCTTAAACCAAACAATAAACTAATATACATAAGATAAATTATTTAACTATTTACTAATACACGTTTGTGCACAAGTACTTCAGATACTTCAGATAGATGCAGGCATGTATTTAGACCAGCAAGGACAAGCTGACCCTGTACTGCATAAGCAAGAAGAGATGCCCCCTCCAAAAAAGGAGAGTAATATTAGGAAACATTTCAGTATTTCTTTGGGAGAGAAAAAGGTTTGTGCCAAGTTTGTCCAGTTAAATGTCTGCAGCAAGCAATTGTCGAGACAGACTGGGAAGAAGTATTACCATGAGACAAGTTCCATGTGGAAGTACATAAAAACTATCCATCAATACATGTACCATCGGCTAATGCGGGAGAAGGTAGGAACAGCAAAAGAACAATCATTATCTGCAGCAGCATTAGGGAATCATTGTCACTGTCTGTCATAACTGTTCTAGCTGTCTCCGATAAGTTATCTGAGATAGTAACTCACTGCAGCAGATGCTCATGGCTATAAATATGTTGTCTGTGATTGCATACCTGGATACCGTGAAGAATCACCGTTAATTATTTTTTTGCTCCCTGTTGAACCTTCATGTTTTTCACAGACTGAAGCCAGTTTCTTCTTCCCAGTTGCCTTCTATTATCCCTTTTGATACCTTGTTTATTTTCTTCCTGTTAGTGCTGCAGGACCACTACTAGCATTTAATCTGCATGCCCTGGGCACACGTAGTGCACTCTACTTGAGACTTACAGATAAATTAAATAACCTAATTATGGTTAAGTCATTCAAATCATGTTTAGGGAAGAAGCACCTATACTTTACCACTATCTAGCAGTGGTAAACTGCCCACATTCCTGAGGGAAACTGGTTGTCTCAGTATGTGACTGACTGAGATTCTTAGTGACTGCATGGGTGTTCAAATGGCTATGTGAGTGACTGGATTGATAAGTCACTGTGTTAGTGGGTGTGTAACTGTGTGTGCAAGTGACTATTAGTAGTGGAAACAAATACTGTGTCAGCGGATGTATAAGTGATTCTGTCACTGAGTAGGTGTGACAGTGGCTGTATGGTTTTCTAAATAGATATGTTTGTGGCTGTATAGGTGTGTGACTGGCTGTATAACAGGGTGTATGGGTTTGTAAGTGTGTGTGCGTGTGTAAGTGACAAACTTAAAAGTTCATGTTTTACCTTTTAACTATAGAGCACACTGCCCATTGGGCTATCTAGTTGAGAGACAGAACAGGGGAACCCTACTCACTAAGGAACCAGGGTAAGTATTAGATTCAAAAGGACAGTGGTTCCTGTGGAATAATACTATTAATATTGATAATGGGATGGGCAATCGCAAAGGAGGGCTCAAGTGATATCAGAGGGGGAAGAAACCACATAAATCAATGGTTCAGTATAGCATGGTAGTATTTATATATTTACAATGAGAAAAGAAATGAAAAAACATTTGTGCGTGACGTCCCAAGTGAAAAAAGGAACCTAAACAAGTAGTGGAAGTTGTGACATTTTTACAAGGTTTCCATAGTTGCAAACAAGTCGACCATTAACAAATAAATACAAGATAAACAGCAGCTATATAAATAATATGTGCTGATTAATGGTTCGCTTTTTCTTTGTGTCGACGACGTTTCGACCTGCTCAGGGATGTGGGGTCTCATCAGGAACTAGGATTATAGGGACATCTAGGAAGAGAAGGACAGGATAAGCATAGGGCCCATTTACTGGCACAAATGCGACAAATGCGAGAAAGTTATATAGAAGTGGTACAAACTAACTACTTCGTGTCAGGAGGGAATTATTACCAACAATGTTCCGGGGCCAGCATGGGGGCCGTTTTTGCGCCGAATCTGGTCAACATTTATATGGACTATGTTGAGCAGAAATTTGCCTTAAGTGTCACCAATATGTATCGCCCCAACATTAAGGGGCCGATTCCGATCTGGGTCGGAAAGCACTCCGACCGATCCGGATCCGGATTGTTTTCCGACCGAGCCGGACCCCTGCAGTCCGACCAAACGAGTACGATGCGGCCGCATGCTGCCGGATTCGGTTCGGTCGGACTCCCATTGAAGTCAATGGAAGCCGGTCGTACGACGTGTACATGGGCTCCCATTGACTCAATGGGTACGTTGCGCACAAGGGGGCCCCCTGTAGTGGGTATGCGTTGGTGCCATCCGCACCGTACACGCATGTATAGGGGGGACCCATGGGTCCCCCCTGTGTCTGACTCATACGGCTACGGGTGAAGGGGGGTCCGGCACGGACCCCCGAAGTCCGCTTCCGAGAGCTTTTTCGTGTCGGAGGCTCCGACTCGATCCGGCTGTCCGGATCGTGCATCGTACTGGCTCAGTCGTAAAACGAGTCGGACAGAGCGGTTCGGACCCGGAAACGAGTCGGTCGGCGATTTCGCGTTCAATCGCATCGTACTTGCTCGCTCGGACGAATGTACGAATCGGTCGGAAACAAAGCCTCCGACTCGGATCCGGTAAAGCCGAATCCGATTCGGAGCCCTACCGACCGAGATCGGAATCGACCCCTAAATGTTGGAAGCGGTACATAGATGACATCTTCCTCATTTGGTCAGGTCGCGCTCCTGTATTTGACACCAATATTATTCATATGACAAATGCCATATATCTCTGTTCCCATTGGTATGTGTACCCATTTACTGCCTCTTCCTAACATCACCTGGCGTATTTTACTCTGAGCCATGCTTCTGAACTCTGCATGCTTCTGAACTCTGCATGCTTCTGAACTCTGCACCCGGTACTATGAGCACCAGAACTGAATCATGATGTAAGACATGTATATGTGTATTGTCATTATTGTTATGATGCTAGCACATGTAATTGTCTGTGGTATAACCCGGTAACAACAGGCATTGTGTGCCCTATATATTATTTTTTTTTTTTAAATTTTACTCCATTGACTTTTATTTTTTTAAATAATTTTTATCCTTACTTTTATTTTACTCCATTGACTCCGCCTCTGTTGAGGAATCACGATGCAGATAGGTTTATATGGATCGTCTCTATTGTTATGATGCCAGCATACGTAATTAGCTGGAGTGGAACCCGGTAATAATAGGCAACACGTGTTCAATTCTCGCTATGGACTCTAACCCTGCCCTTGACATCCCACACTACTGATCCGTGATTAAAATATCTGGATATAACATTGTTAATGCATTTTTACTCTTCCCGTGTAACTGGTGCTATTTCACGGTATTACAGGGTCCTTCATAATTAACTACACTTGTGCGTTTTGTATCATCATCACTGTTAAATCTCCCCAACACCGCAAGCTTTCTATTAGCCTTTTGCGGACGCACCTCCAAAATACTTGTGTCCTGTGCAGTATTATTTCCGTAAAATTTCCCCAGCATCGCAAGCCTTCTGTAAGCATCTTGCGCACGCACCTTGATTACCATTCATATTGTGCCGCGTTCTTTAATAGATCACAAGCCCGCTGTGTGCCACCTTTTTCTTTCTCACCTTTTGTCTCTCCTTTTACTAATAAACATATGTTACACCTTTTTCTGGCAACCACTGCTAGCTGCCAACCTCAAATGGAGGTCTTTCTTCACTTGCCCGGGTTCACCGTGAATCCGGATGACACCGGATGACACCACACTTCCGGTGGGTCTGGCGGGAGCCTACTGCATATAACGGCGGCATTCCCAGCCGCTCACTGTCATTGCACCAGCACAACAGACTCACGCTACTGTGCCCCACGCTGTTTCCTCTATCGGAGGTTGGGATTCTTCTTCATCCCGGTAAGCTTCTGCAGCCACCTATTGTTTTTCAGTTGCAATGCTGCCCACGCACGATACTTACTTAATTTAATTCCTGTTGTTCACAGGATTGACTGCTGCTTTTAATTCCTTCCCAGTATTTTCTGAGCGGTCCGTAACCATTGGGTAAGAGCCTTTTTATTTACACTTGTGACTTGTGAGCATTATTCACAGCCTCAGCGCCTTCATTTTAATTTGTTGTTTAACCTTTAGCCCTTGTTGCTTCCTACAGGTCACGGCCTGATACATCCTCCCATACAAAGTGTACTGAAGCGACACATTCGCTCTAAGGACTTCGTGAAAAAGGTAATTGACATAGGTCTTTCATTTTCAACCTGCAATGTTTTTATCCGTGAGGCCATTACAAGTGTGTTTTGTTTTCTACAGAGTTCTCTGCAACACTATCGGCCAACTAATGCTGTAGTGTTCCATCCTCCTAATCTTATATCTGCAATACCCAATACTGCCAGCCCCTTCCCTTACTCACACCTGGGGTAAGTGCTTTGTCATACAATAATGCTATTTTTAATGGCAGCTCCCTGTCCACCTTAGAGATACCTAATTGACTGATCTCTCTTTACCTTTTTCCCTTACACAATCAGCACCCGGCTGGGTCCCATTGTGAGTATTCTTTCCTTTTCCTTTCACTCACTGGTGGCACACACCCTTGACACGGCTGCACAACCCTTCAATCAGGTACCTACCACTTCTATATAACTTTCTCGCATTTGTTGCATTTGTGCCAGTAAATGGGCCCTACGATTATCCTATCCTTCTCTTCCTAGATGTCCCTATAATCCTAGGTCCTGATGAGATCCCACATCCCTGAGCGGGTCGAAACGTCATCGACACAAAGAAAAAGCAAACCATTACTCAGCACATATTATTTTATATAGCTGCTGTTTATCTTGTATTTATTTGTTAATGGATCGACTTGTTTGCAACTATGGAAACCTTGTAAAAATGTCACAACTTCCACTACTTGTTTAGGTTCCTTTTTCACTTGGGACGTCACGCACAAATGTTTTTTCATTTCTTTTTCATTGTAAATATATAAATACTACCATGCTATACTGAACCATTGATGTATGTGGTTTCTTCCCCCTCTGATATCACTTGAGCCCTCCATTGCGATTGTGCATCCCATTATCAATATTAATAGTATTATTCCACAGGAACCACTGTCCTTATGAATCTAATACTTACCGTAGTTCCTTAGTGAGTAGGGTTCCCCTGTTCTGTCTCTTGACTCTTAGTGCGATCGCTGCACCGCGAGGGAATTATCCTCTTAAGTGGACTTCCCAAACACCCTATAAGAATATAGGGTCATTCTCTCCCGAGGGTTATGATGTCAGAGGGCGAAGCCCTCCTTTACACTTTTAAATACATCGCTAAAATTATAAGTGGACCATCTCTTTTTTCCACTCAGCCTAGTAAGAGCATAAATCCCAGACAACAATTGCTAGATTGAT
Organism: Calotriton arnoldi; assembly: GCA_963921515.1. Taxonomy (NCBI): domain Eukaryota; kingdom Metazoa; phylum Chordata; class Amphibia; order Caudata; family Salamandridae; genus Calotriton; species Calotriton arnoldi. Next base: position 2,213,543 of record CAWUFW010001420.1, on the reverse strand, counting down.
TAGAGAAAGCCAAAAAGAAGCATGTCAGGACCGAGCTTCATGCTCGCATGCTGACGGAGTACCTGAAAGCCGAGATCATACCACAGGGGCTCCAGGTTAGAAACGTCCCAGGCATTTTCCATGAGGGTAACTTCAGCCATATAGCCACAACCTGCTCGCGCCACTGGATGGTTTTGGGTGTGGAAACTGCAGTGGAACACGCAAAGGCCGAGTTTAAGGAGATAGAAGAGCTAGAGAAGGAACTCCTTGGCGGGGACATAGTAGCAGAGGCAAAAACACTGTTAGATAAGCTTAACAAAACCATTGAGGACTTTACTACGTTTGAATTAAAGAAAAAATCGGACAAGGTGACTAAGGATATTAAGAATTTTTCTAAAGAAAGAGCATACCCCTACGTACGAGAAGATTACTATACCACCATTGGTAATCAGAACAGACAAAATACTTGGGGGAGGTTTAGAAGAAACCAGCCTATTACTTTTTCTGAATCTTCAGGGGGATCAGACGACTCTGACGCACAACCAGGCCCCAGCCGTTCAGACAGCCACTCAGGTCAGCCTTTTTTAGATTGGGGAGGGAAGGCCAAAACCAAAACTTGGTACCAGTACCCAGGGGAACAACAAACCCGGAGGAAACACTATCAGTGGGGTCCCCAACCATACTAAGGGGTCGATTACGATGTCGGGCGGATCGCCACCGCCCGCATGGCGGTGGCGATCCGCCCGCCTATCGCCCGTCCGTCAACAAATTCCCCCGCCATATTACCATGGCGGAGGGAGCCCGGCAGACGGTAAGAGCCGTCCGCATGTTTTCCGCCAGGCCGAACAGTCGACCGGGCGGAAAAGGGTTTAATATGGTGGCGGTGTCTGCAAGACACCGCCATCCATATTATGATGCCGGCGGAGATGAGCCTTTCCATGGTGGCGTCGCCGCCATGGAGCGGCTCGCGGTCTTTGCTGTTGGGGGCCCGTTGCGGGCCCCAGGGTGTTGGGGGTGGGGGCTGCACATGGGGAGTACCTATGGTACCCCCTGCATCTGCATGCACAAGGTGGCAGGCACCGCGCGGTGCCTGTCACGTTGTGCATGCAGATGCACAACATGCATTTCCAGCACTGTGGCGGGCGGTGTTGTGAGCACCGCCCGCCACAATGCTGGAAATGGGGGATGCCACCGCCACCGTGGCGGTGGCATCCTAATCACATGTGCGGGACCGCCGCACACATAGCGGGCGGTCCCATTTACCGGGGCGATGGTGGGCGGAAAAGTCCGCCCGCCATCATAATCGGCCCCTAAGTCAGGACATGAGTACAATGGAGACAATCCCTATTTTCAACTTGTCCCAACATGGAATGTCATCGTCCGAGATATCACTATTAAGCAAGGGTCTGTCCTTTGCGGTTACTGAAAAGACAAATTTCATTAACTTAAAAACTGAACTGTTTCAGTTTTTTAGGGAAATAAGACTAAAACTGTTATTTAAAGACAGGGATCCCATGACACAAGATTCAGTGACAGGACTACGACCACCATCTACTTTCTATCCTTCAAATGGTATGATGCCACCTGAAATACTGACCTTTGAGAAACTAGTACTGCAGGGTCTTGACAAAATGAAAAATAGTAGACAATACATTCCATACAACATTACACTGCAGGAACGCCAGGCACTGAATGCACTAAAAAACGACACTTCTATAATCCTTAAACCAGCTGATAAAGGGGGTGGCGTTGTGGTTCAAGACCGGAAAGACTATGAGATAGAAAAAGCAAAACAAATTGGGGAAGAAAAACATTACAAAAAATTACGCACTAGCCCTCTACCAGAAATCTGTAATGAGATATTGCGTGTGACCACTGAAGGGCTCAATGAGGGATACATCACAAAGAAAGAGTTTGAATTTTTGAATGCAGAGAACCCCAGAACCCCGGTCCTCTATACATTGCCCAAGATACACAAAAGCATTACCAACCCCCCGGGCTGACCTATTCTATCAGGCTGTGGTTCCATCTTAGAACCTCTTGGTAGATATATTGATTATTTCATCAAACACTTTGTCCCTCTTCATGAAACGTATGTGAGAGATACGATGTTCATGATTAACCTGGTAGACGGCATGCAGTATGACATTGAGACAGACTGGTTAGCTACTCTGGACATTTCCTCACTTTATACTAACATACCTCAAACTGAAAGTATCCAGATCATTGAGAAAGTATTAGAGACAAGACCTAGACCCATCCAGGTGCCCACCTCCTTCATCATGGCATTGCTACGCATTGCATTACAAACTAACTACTTCGTGTCAGGAGGGAATTATTACCAACAATGTTCCGGGACCAGCATGGGCACCGTTTTTGCACCGAATCTGGCCAACATTTAAATGGACTATGTTGAGCAGAAATTTGCCTTAAGTGTCACCAATATGTATCGCCCCAACATTAAATTTTGGAAGCGGTACATAGATGACATCTTCCTCATTTGGTCAGGTCGCGCTCCTGTATTTGACACCAATATTATTCATATGACAAATGCCATACATCTCTGTTCCCATTGATATGTGTACCCATTTACTGCCTCTTCCTAACATCACCTGGCGTATTTTACTCTGAGCCATGCTTCTGAACTCTGCACCCTGTACTATGAGCAGCAGAACTGAATCATGATGTAAGACATGTATATATGTATTGTCATTATTGTTATGATGCTAGCACACGTAATTGTCTGTTTTATAACCCGGTAACAACAGGCACTGTGTGCCCTATATATTGTTTTATTTTTTTTAATAATTGTTATCCTTACTTTTATTTTACTCCATTGACTCCGCCTCTGTTGCGGAATCACGATGCAGATAGGTTTATATGGATTGTCTCTATTGTTATGATGCCAGCATACGTAATTAGCTGGAGTGGAACCCGGTAATAATAGGCAACACATGTTCAATTCTCGCTATGGACTCTAACCGTGCCCTTGACATCCCACACTACTGATCCGTGATTAAAATATCCGGATATAACATTGTTACTGCATTTTTACTCTTTCCGTGTAACTGGTGCTATTTCACGGTATTACAGGGTCCTTCATAATTAACTACACTCCTGCGTTTTGTATCATCATCACTGTTAAATCTCCCCAACACCGCAAGCTTTCTATTAGCCTTTTGCGGATGCACCTCCAAAATACTTGTGTCCTGTGCAGTATTATTTCCGTAAAATTTCCCCAGCATCGCAAGCCTTCTGTAAGCCTCTTGCGCACGCACCTTGATTACCATTCATATTGTGCCGCGTTCTTTAATAGATCACAAGCCCGCTGTGTGCCACCTTTTTCTTTCCCACCTCTTGTCTCTCCTTTTACTAATAAACATATGTTACACCTTTTTCTGGCAACCACTGCTAGCTGCCAACCTCACATGGAGGTCTTTCTTCACTTGCCGGGGTTCACCGTGAATCCGGATGACACCGGATGACTCCACTTTTCCGGTGGGTCTGGCGGGAGCCTACTGCATATAACGGCGGCATTCCCAGCCATTCACTGCCATTGCACCAGCACAACAGACTCACGCTGCTGTGCCATATGCTGTTTCCTCTAGCGGAGGTTGGGACTCTTCTTCATCCCGGTAAGCTTCTGCAGCCGCCTATTGTTTTTCAGTTGCAATGCTGCCCAAGCACGATACTTACTTAATTTAATTCCTGTTGTTCACAGGATTGATGGCTGCTTTTAGTTCCTTCCCAGTATTTTCTGAGCGGTCCGTAACCATTGGGTAAGAGCCTTTTTATTTACACTTGGGACTTGTGAGCATTATTCACAGCCTCAGCGCCTTCATTTTCATTTGTTGTTTATCCTTAAGCCCTTGTTGCTTCCTACAGGTCACGGCCTGATACATCCTCCCATACAAAGTGTACTGAAGCGACACATTCGCTCTAACCACTTCGTGAAGAAGGTAATTGACATAGGTCTTTCGTTTTCAACCTGCAATGTTTTTATCCGTGAGGCCGTTACAAGTGTGTTTTTTTTCTACAGAGTTCCCTGCAACACTATCGGCCAACTAATGCTGTAGTGTTCCATCCTCCTAATCTTATATCTGCAATACCCAATACTGCCAGCCCCTTCCCTTACTCACACCTGGGGTAAGTGCTTTGTCATACAATAATACTATTGTTAATGGCAGCTCCCTGTCCACCTTTGAGATACCTAATTGACTGATTCCTCTTTTCCTTTTTCCCTTACACAATCAGCACCCGGCTGGGTCCCATTGTGAGTATTCTTTCCTTTTCCTTTCACTCACTGGTGGCACACACCCTTGACACGGCTGCACATCCCTTCCATCAGGTACCTACCACTTCTATATAACTTTCTCGCATTTGTCGCATTTGTGCCAGTAAATGGGCCCTGCGCTTATCCTATCCTTCTCTTCCTAGATGTCCCTATAATCCTAGGTCCTGATGAGACCCCACATCCCTGAGCGGGTCAAAACGTCGTCGTCACGAAGAAAAAGTGAACCATTACTCAGCACATATTATTTTATATAGCTGCTGTTTATCTTGTATTTATTTGTTAATGGTCGACTTGTTTGCAACTATGGAAACCTTGTAAAAATGTCACAACTTCCACTACTTGTTTAGGTTCCTTTTTTCACTTGGGACGTCACGCACAAATGTTTTTCATTTCTTTTTCATTGTAAATATATAAATACTACCATGCTATACTGAACCATTGATGTATGTGGTTTCTTCCCCCTCTGATATCACTTGAGCCCTCCATTGCGATTGCGCATCCCATTATCAATATTAATAGTATTATTCCACAGGAACCACTGTCCTTTTGAATCCATTGGGCTATCTAGGCCGTACCTTAGAGGTGACTTATATGTAGAAAAAGGAGAGGTCAATCATTGGCAAGGGGTATTAAATGCCAAGTCGGCCTAGCGGTAAAACGGCACGCACAGGCTCTGTAGTAGCAGTCCTGAGAGATGTTTAAAGGGCTACTTGTCAGGGTGGGTGATTAGGAGTGTCAGTACTTAAGCACATATCTGAGTGACTCTATGACATTCTCTGTGAGTGTGTCACTGGATGTGTAAGTAACTATGTTGCAATATGACTGGCTCTATGAGTAACTCTATGGGTCTATAAATGTGTATGCAAGTGGCTGTATGGATTGCTTACTGGCTGTGTTAGTATTGGGTGTATGTATCTGTGTGTGCAGCTGGCTCTTATACTGCTAGATACATAGGGGCATATTTACAAGCCCCTTGCCCCAATGGTGCATCACTTTTTGTGGCACACCGGCGGCGCAGTGTGCTGCCCCATATTTACAAGCCACCTTGCCCGGCTTTGCATGGTCTTGTAAATACGGCTCCTTAGCACGCATCACTTTGCGTGAAAGGGGCGTGTCATGGGTCTTTCTGTGTGCTTTCCCACGCAACACCCATGGATTCTGTTGCATTTTCATATTTACGAGAAATCATAAACCTGAAAATGCGTCAGAATGTGCCTCCCCAGGGGAGACGTAGGGAGGCGCAACAAGGAGAAATGTTTTCATTTCTCCAAGTTTTCTCTTCTTTTTATGCAAGAGGAAAACACCTCTTGTGATTATTTTTGTGCAAGAAGGCTTCCCTTCCTGCACGAAAACAATCATCCCCGCAACGCAGGCACCCTTGCACCATGGTGCAAGGGTGCCTGCGTTGGCGCATGGCAGCCAAGTGCGGGCCATTGCAAGGAAGAGCAAATGGATCTGTCATATCATTGGAAATATGACGCATGCCTTTGCTTCCAAAGTAATGCAGCGTGGCACGGCCAAATGGCTTGTGGCACCGTGCTGCATTACTTTGTTGTGAATAAGGCCCATAAGTGCTGTGTGAATGAATTTATAAGTGCCTCTGTTGCAGCCTGACTGGGTGTGTCAGTGGCTCTATGCTTTTCTACATTGGTATGTGTTGCAGGGAAACTGTATTAATAAGAAACAGCACTCGTCTTGGCAATGCAAAAGCAGGTTTACAGTCGCAGCAGGGGGAGTTGCTGTCTCCACACAGGTAAACAGCTGGTCTCAAATGGCTCCTCACAGGCAGCCACTTAAATACTCACACAAACAATATGTCTGACATAAGGTCAAATAAGAAGCTACTCAATAGTTACATATTTTTTACAAAACCATCACATCACCTGTGACTTTGAACTCCTAAACTTTTCCTCTACACATTCTTTATTGTAAGTCTAACAATGCTTAACAAACCATTTATTTGCTTCTTTTGTAAGCATGTGTGTGTGCATGTGTTTTATTGTTCTGCTTCCAAGACTTCTTAACAGATTCTGTGTACTCTTGGCTAACTCTTTCTCCTGCTCATATTCTTCATTCACGGTTTCAATTTACTAAGAGCATAGAATATGTGCCTGTTGAGTTGTGACCATAAATTCCTTTAGGCTTACAAAAATGGGTTTTCCTTTAACTAAGATCTTGCTGATCATGCACTCTATTTCCTAGTGCACTCTCTACTTGTCTTGCATTGTTTTGGAACTTGGGCCTGCAATTCTCTTGCATAACTCTGTAACACTCTCTACTGATATCTGCAGTGGCGTAACTTCTTCACATTTTGTTTCCTCTCTAACATATGTGAGTCGCAGTATGGATGGGAGACTGAATGTATGACTGGGCTTATGGGTCTGTAAGTGTGCATTTAACTCACCAAAACTTCAAAGTACATGTCTTACCTTTTAAGCACATAGCACCCTGCCCTATGGGCTACCTACAGCCTATCATAGAGCTGACTTATATGTAGAAAAGGGGAGTTTAAGGCTTGGCTAGGGGTTTTAACAGCCCAAAGCGGCCTGGCAGTAAAAATGCACATACAGGCTCTGCAGTAGCAGGCTCAAGACCTGTCTGGATGCGTGACTTGCTTGTGTCAGTACTTGAGTACATATGTGATGCGACTCTCTTAGTAAGTCTATGGGTCTGTAAATGTGTATGTAAGTGGCTGTATGGATTGCTACTGATTGTGCTAGTGAGTATTTGGGTATGTAATTATGTGTATAACTGGCTCTGATACTGCTAGATACATAAGTGCTGTGTTGGTGTGTGAGTGAATGTATAAGTTCCTCTGTCGGTGTCTGACTGTATGTGTGAGTGGCTCTATGCTTTTCTAAATAGGTATGTGACTCAGTATGGGTGAGATACTGGATTTATAACTGGGCAATGGGTCTGTACGTGTGTGTGTTACTCACTGAAACCTAAAAGTATATCTTACCTTTAAAGCACATACCACCCTGCCCAATTAGTTATCTACGGCCTACCTTAGGGGTGACCTATATGTAGAAAAAGGAAAGTTTAGGGCTTGGCAAAGGGGTTTTAAATGCCAGGTCGACCTTGCAGTACACCTGTACACGCAGACTTTGCAGTAGGCGGCCTGCGACAAGTTTGTGATGTCATCAGTGATGTCATTTGAGATGTCATCAGTGATGTCACTGACCATGTCATGCGTGATGTAATATGTGACGTCATCAGCAGTGCATTGAGGGGGCACGAGTTATAGTTAGCTCAACTAACTATAACGGCCGAATTTCTCTGGTTGTGTACGATTGAAATGTCCAACTAAGTATAACGTCCCTGAAACCTGTGGTTTTCTCAGTGAATTTCCAAGGTTTTTTAAATGCTAATTTCTAACTATAACGTCCCTGAAACCAATGTTTTTTATAGTGAATTTTTAAGGTTTTTTAAATGCTCATTTTTATCTATAACGTCCCTGAAACCCGTGTTTTTTTTAGTGAACTTCTAAGGTTTTTTTAAATTCTAATTTCTAAATATAATGTTGTAGTCGCGTTTGCAGAGTTGTGCAGAAAGGGGCCTGGGCCTCCGACCATCGCTCAGGAATTATGCTGCGTAGGACATACAGGAGGTACCAGGAGGGGTACTTGGCCCCCAAAGTCCCTCAGGAATAAAGTGGACTTCATACCCCAACCAGTACTGTGCCAGAAGGCGTGTTGGCAGAGTGGTGGAGAAAGGTGGGAGTGGCCTCCAAACTCTTAGCAATCCCACTGTGTGGGACTTACAGCTGTGCCACTGAAACTGTAAATGTAGCCCAAGCAGGCTTTGTGGCAGTACTGTACCGATTTCTGCAGAGATCACGCAGCATAATGCAATTTCTTAATCAGTTTTTACATAAAGGAAGGTACCGTTAACTTTCTGCTTTTTTCCTCTCTTCCCGTAAGAACATTTCCAAATCTCTTGATGTTTCTCACAAAAGAGGGCCTTGTGTTGTCATCAGTGCAACAACTGACAGCTCTAATTACAGTGCTGAAGACATGCACTTAATTAGCCTAATTATCCTGCCAGCGAACTTGACCAGGTACACTTTTCTGTCACAGTTAGTTCATGACATGTAATCTGCTATGAATAGAAGTTATTTTTCAGCTTCTCAGGAAGTTGCATGTCCTTCTCTTCCTCCCCACAAGCCAGTCACACAGAGAGGCCGCACAGTTCACAAAGAGGAGTCACTAGAGTTGGCTAATGCTAGTGGTGTGCATGGGTAAACTAAACTATGCAGCAGATGGTGGAGTTTTTTAATAACTCCATGCTCCAAATGGAGCGCAGAGTTGCAAAACTTCACAAATTCCACCGGTGGAGCTGAGTTTGCTGCCCAGCCCTATTTAATTGGCCCGTGAGTGCTTCTCTCATTGTGTCATTGGCTGTGTGAGTACCTGTGTGGGTGTGTGGATAGTTGTATAGGTATGTGAGTTTGGTGTGTGAGTATCTGTGTGGGTCTGTAAGAGGGTGTGTGAGTGAGTGTTTGTGTGGGTCAGTGAGTAGGTGTATGAGTGAGTCTCTGGGTGGATGTGTGACTGTCTGAGTGGGTCTGTGATTGGGTGTGTGAGTATGTGGGTCTGTGAGTGGGTGTGTGAGTGTCTGTGTAGGTCTGTGTGTAGGTATGTAAGTGTCTGAGTGAGTCTGTGATTGGGTCTGAGAGTGCCTGCATGGCTCTGTGAGTAGGTGTGTGAATGCCTGTGTAGGTCTGTGAGTGGGTACATTACTACCTGTTCAGGTCTGTAAATAGATGTGAAAATTCCTGTGTGGGTGTCTGAGTGAGTCTAAAAGTGTTGTATTTTCAAAGTGCGTCAAGATTTACAGATCCATTGAGGATTTACATGGGGGGCTGCACTGATCCTAGCGGGTGGAAAAAAATATGATATAACTCAATTTTGTACCATACATAGATCCCTCTGACACTCCTCTGACGCACCCATGGTATCAGGGTACCTCTACCCTGACCCCTTTAATCATTTTGAAGATGAATTTTAAGAGCCCAGGACTTTTCCCAGAGACTTAAAAAGGTACCCGCAACCTCCTGGTCAGGTTGTGGTCAGCCAATTACGGCATTGCTGGGGGTGCATGACTTCACACATCCATCCCGGGTGTCCACGGAGGGTCCGCATCCCTAGATACACAATTACTTCCAAGCAGATTTACACCAAATCACAAAAAGAGCTAGCTCCCCGCTGTAGGAGAGTAGGATCTGCCTCTTATGGTTACCCCCACTTTTTGCTGATGTCTCACTGTTTTTCGACTTTAGTCTGGCTGGGGCCCTGCTATCCAGGACCCCAGCCTAGCTGCTTTCTCTCTAAATTGATTCCATGTACTTTAGGTACACCACCGATTGGATTCTGGAGTGCCCTTATAAGTCCCTAGTATATGGTATACTACGTACCCAGGGCATAGGTACCCCAGAGGCCTACCAGGGGCTGAAGCATGTATTGTGCCACCCCTGGAAGGCCATCCAAAATGATACCACAGGACTGCTACTGCAGCCTGAGTGAGGTGGTGCATGCACCCCTCACAGAGATATAGGTTCACTATATCTCACCTATCACTGCACATAGAAACCTATCAGTCACCCCTATAGCAGGCCTTATCAATCCTGAAGGCAGGGTGCGTGGTTATATGTGAGAGGGTGCCCCTGCATGAGCAGAGCCCCTCTGCAGCCCTCGGAATCTCCTCTCCGGGGTTGTCTGTGGTGCAGCCTGACCATATACTCTTAAGTGCATAATATCCTCGCGGTAAATGCTAACTTTGGGATGGCTGCACGGAAACATGTCGTGTTTGGTGTCAAACACCTTGGAATCATACCCCCACACCAGTAACTGGTGTGGGAGTATGATCCCACCCTTCTAGAGGGAGAGACATGACAGCACTGATATACCCGGTAGAAGCTTTACAGAGCCTGGCATTACAAAATGGATGCTGCAGCCACAGACATGAGTCTGGCCTCCTGCTGCCGACCGAAACTCCGGCAGGGGAGGCCTGGACAATAGGTTTCCTGTCACAGGGAGGTGTTACCCACCTCCCAGACAGGCCTTAGTGGATTGGGGCTGGGTGGGTGCACTCCAAGAGTGCTTTGAAGTCCTGCACTAGGGGCACATTTGGTGTCCTCGTGCATACCCCAGTTCAAACCGGTTGCAGGGGCTGCCAGCCCCTGCTCTGGTGCAAAACTGGACAAAGGAAATGGGTGTAGCCACCCCTCTTTCCAAACCCTCCCATAGGTGGGTCCACAGAGTTAGTCCAACCACTTTCTTAGGTATAAGTAAGTAACCCCTGGCAAAAGGACTTTAGATATCCCTGGACGAAACTCTGCAACTGAATCCTGGAACTTCGATGCTCTACTCAAGACTAGAGGACTGAAGAAATCTCCCTTGGGGTCAAGGAGTGACTCGCCTGCTTGGCAGGCACCAACAAAGCATTTGCCGGTCTGCATCTCCGAAGCTCCCGCCGGACTCCGAAGTACTTGCAGCCCAGGAAGAGGATTTCCAGACTTCTCAGAGGCCAACCCGAGTCCCCAGCAAAGCTGAGACCCGCAGCCCTCACGAGTGATGTGGAACCGGAAGCCCTGGACACCGTGCACATTTGCTAGTGCATCAACTTCTCAACGTCTCTTGAAGTTCTGCTTTGGGTTACTTGTAGCCCAGGCCCGAGCACCATCTGCACTGAAGATTGTGAGCCTACACTCCACGAGTGTTCTGTGGGCTCGCTTCTTGCATTTCCGCTTAAGGCTCCTTCGCGATCCCTGGTCTGTCAACTGGTGGGTCCCTGTGAAGGCAACTCTAATTTTCTTTGGGCTTCCCTGGTTGCTCCAGATGTGCCCTGACTCCCCACCAAGTGGTGAGTCCCTCAGACCTTGCTGGTCTGCACAGAAGCATCTTTCTCCTTTCTGTGTGGGTTGCTGTTGCCAAGGCTTGTTGTGGTCAATCCGGACACCAACACTGCAACACTCGACATCCTTTGTAGGGCAGCTCGAATCCAGCTCCTGGTTGTCGTCGACACCTCCTGGTCCTCGTGGCTGAAGAGTCAAGCTTCGCCTCTTTCACCTGAAGCACCCGACATCGGTGGGCATTCGACTATCGTGCCCCTGGTCACTGGCAAGTGACCCAGACTCTGTCCCCTCTGCTTTCAGGTTCTTCTCATCTCCGATCCAGGCTTGGATCTCTTCGGACACTTCGCATCTTCCCGGCAGCAGCACTTCGTTGCAGGCTGCCATTGAAATCGACGCCGCGACCCGACACCATTCGACACCTATGCACCCGGCCTCCCTGGGTGAGGTAACTCGATTACTCCGGTGCTCCCATGGGTGTTGACCCTAGAACCATCTAAGTCCAAGAGGGTTTGGTCCTAGTCCATTTCTAAGTGTCCTTAAACTCTAAAACTCTAACCGCGACTTTCCCATAGACTTTCACGGAGCTCGCGGCTGTGTTCACACACTGCACACAGCCCCCGTGGGTCCCCTGTGTCACTACCTTGGGTGGTTCCTTGGGGTCCCAGTGATTCTACAGGCTCTAGGCCTTGTGTCTACTTAAGTCGTGGTTCTTATACCACTTTCTTAATATATGGTTTTGTACGTCCCTAGGGCTAATCGTATATTGTGCTAATTTACTGTGCTATTTGACTTGTAACTTGTGTACTTTGACCTCTAGCCTCATAAAGAGACTATTGGGTAGTTTTTAGTAATAAATACATATATTTTATATATATACCTGGTGTGGTTCTCCTTTCATTTGGTCATTCATGAGATTATAACTGGTAAAACAAACAGCTTAACACTCCTTCAAGACTTAGCCTGAAGGCTGCTCTCCATAGCTACCACTAGGATAGCTTTCAATAAAGGTTGTCTTTAAACCTATCATCAATAAAGGTCGTTTGGACTGGTGCAAGGTGCCCACTATAACTAGTGGACAGCATATGCCAGGCCAACTTCTCACATTGGTGTGCAGCGGTTGGATTCAAGCTTGCCTTGTTTTACCAGATAATCTCAAGTGTGTGACTAACTGAAAACCACTAAAGGTACCTAAGGTACATATAAATTCAAGCTTAGAAATACAGTAAGTTCTACTGAACTTAGAGTTGTGTGTCAAGGGCTTAGCACACCCTTTCTACAACTCAAGAGAGTTTAGTAGGCCACACTAGAGTAGGTAGTGCATACACCACTCCTCACTAGTGATGTCTTCAAGGCCAGGAACCAGTGGGTCCCTGCCAGAAGCCCATGGGCTTCTACCATCCAAGTATGACAACCTCCCATTCTTGGAATTGAGAGCATTGTGCAGTACTAGGAAGCTGAAGACAGGCAAAAGTGCCAACACCCAACGCCTGTTGGATGATCTCAGAAGACCCACAGGGTCTGAAGGGGTAGGCAGAGAGGGTGGGGCAGAAAATGAGGAAGGGACCAGGGGTGAAGAAACCCAGGACCTGACCTCTGAAACTGGCCAGGAAGATGACAATGATCTTGCCCTGGAAAATCCAGCTCCTCCTGAAGATGAGGAGGAGGACCAGAATGACCTCCCCTTTGTCCCACCAGGAAGAGTTGTGAGTGTGCCTAGAAGGTCAAGATCTCCTTCTCAGGAGTTTAACCATTCTGACACCTCAGTAGGGACCTCTGTTTCCTCTCATAGGAGGGAATCCTCTCATGAAAGGAAAGAGAGACTGCTCAAGTATGGAGAAGCTCAGCTTAGGATAAGAAGAGAGCAGTTGGCTATAGACAGGGAGTCCCTAGAGCTTCATAGACAAAGAAGAAAGTTGGGACTAGAGTCCCATGGTGGCAGCAACTTCCCTAGTGGTAGGGAAAGGTCTTATGACCATAGAAACCTGAGCAAGATTGTCCCTCCCTACCAGAGTGGGGATGACATCCACAAATGGATTACTGCACTGGAAAGGGCCTGTAAAGTTCAGAGGGTCCACCAGGAGCAGTGGGCAGCAATCTTGTGGCTCTCTTTTGCAGACAAAGGTAGAGATAAGCTCCTCACTGTAAGAGAAGAGGATGCTGATGATTACCATGCCCTGAAGAGTGCACTGATAGATGGGTTTGGCCTAACCACTGAGCAATACAGGTTAAAGTTCAGAGATACCCAAAAGGCACAGACACAGGACTGGGTGGACTTTGTAGATTGTGCTACTAAGGCTATGGAAGGCTGGTTACTTGGCAGTAAGGTGTGTGACTTCAAAGGATTGTATAATTTAATCATGAGGGAGCAGATTCTTAATAACTGTCAGAATCAGTTGCTACTTCAGTACCTGGTTGACTCTGATCTGACCTCTCCCCAAGAATTGGGAAATAAGGCAGACAAATGGGTCAGAACCAGGGTGAAGCAGAAGGTACAGAACCAAGGTGGTGACCAGAAGAAGAAAGATTCCAAAAACTCTGACAAGGGTGGGGAAAAGGGTAAAGACCAGAAGTCTTCTCAAGGTCCCCAAAAATCTGCATCTGGTGGGGAATCCCAATCTACTAAAGGAAAAGGCCAAAAGGAACCATGGTGCAAAATCTGTAAGCAGAAAACTCACTGGACCAGTGACTGCACCAAGTCCAAAGACTCTAATCCAGCCACCATTGCCCCTAAGGCAACTGTTCCCCCTAGTCCAGCTACAAATGGTGGTGGAAACACTCAGAATAAAGGTTTAGTAGGGTGTTAGACCTGGCATCCTTGGCGTGGGTCTCCCTTCCATTTCTTCATAATGCCTCCACTGTTGTCGATATGTTTTTGCTGGACTAGATGCTCATGGGCACTTTGCCACTGCTAATCAGTGCCAAAGTGCAAGTGCTCCCTATTGTAAATTGTGATGTGAATTAGTGACTCCATGTTTGGCTTATTTGAATTACTGTCAGACCCTAGTACAGTGCACTGAGTGTGCCCAGGGCTTGTAAATCAAATGCTGCTGGTGGGCTTGCAGCACTGGTTGTGCCACCCACAGAAGTAGCTTGTAAAGTGTGTCTCAGGCCTGCCATTGCAGAGCCTGTGTGCAGTCTGTGACTGCCATGTCGACTTGGTAAGTGCACCCACCTACCAGTCCCCAAACCTTCCCTTTTCTTCATATCAGACACCCCTATGGTAGGCCTACGGGCAGGGTACATTGTAAGGATAAGGTGGGACATGTCTGGTGTGTGTGGCATGTCCTAATAGTGAATTACAGCCATTTTCGTTTTAATGGGCAGTTTGATTATAACATCTTATAATCCTAAACTGACTCAGGGAACTAGGTAGAAATTCGAGTTTAGTATGCCTGAACTCAGAATGATAAAATACATCTTTTAGTGAAGTTGGTTTTAACATTCTGTGTTTGAAAATACCACTTATAGAAAGTGGGTATTTTCTTGCCTAACTATCCAGCCTGCCTCTGCCAGCTTGTGTATTGTGTGTCTGGTTTGTGCGTGACAGGGGCTGGGGGTGGCCACAGGAGACAGGGTGAGGCAGCCCAGGGCTGAATAGAGAGATCTGCATCCAGAGTGGAGGGAGGAGTTGCATCTGGGTCTGAATAGGGCTGTGCCTGCCTGCCACAATGCTGGCTCCACCCCCTGCCGGGCGTCTGAGTACCCTGCCCCACATTCTGAAAGGAAAGAAGGAGTCATGTACACAGAGTGCTCCAAAGCTGCAGAGAACTGGTTTAAGCTAGGCAAAGGCCTCTCTGCCTCCAGAGAACAAAGAGAATCAGGGTGTAAGAGGGGCACCTAGACCCCAGGAAAATTAGATCACTTTTGGGAACAAGAAGAAACCTTTGCTGAGGAGCGGAACCAAGAAGAAACTGAGGAGAGACTATCCCTAAGCCTGAAGTGCTGCTTGGGGGATTGGCCTGGGGTGGTTTGCCTGACTGCCAAAGAAAGGAGAAAGGAACTTTTGCTTTGCTGTTACTTTCATCAACTTGTGAAGGATCTCCAAGGGCTTGGAAGAGAGCTTGCCCCCTGTAACGAAGTCCCAGGACCAGTGGACTTCACCAGCCTTTGTGAATTGCTGCTGGAAACTCTGTTTCAGTGGCTACAGAGGTAGGGAGCTGTGACCGACTCTAACGATCGGCTCGGTGTCCTGTTGGCACCGCATCGAGCACCGCTCGCATCTTGCAACGCACGGCCTTGGTCTCACCGACTCCGTCTCGACGCCATCACCGAGCCGTTGCCTGCACCGTAACGTGTGAGCACCGCACCTCGCAAAGCCTCTCTACACCGAATCGAACTGGTCTGACCGACACGGTCACTGCTGCTGAGTTCGAGTCCTGTGACCGCACCGGAGTTGGGCACCGCTCGCACACTTTGCGACGCACCGCCCGACTCGCACCGCTGTCCGGACTGATCGACGCCAGCTCCCGAATCCGGCTCCGTCGCCGCACCGCAACCTGCCAGCACCGCATCGAAGCACCGTCTCGCCCTGCAACGCACGGCCCTGGTCTCACCGACTCCGTCAACGAGCCGCTGCCTGCACCGCATCGAGGGACAACGCGTCCTGCAACGCTTCCATTTTTGCATCGCGACCGCGACGAACAGCCATTCCGCTCGCACGCCCGTGCCTGCCGCTTCAAGTAAAAGGTACTGTGACCGAGTTTATCTACGCTGTGTTGGCCCGTCTCGACGCGGTCAGCTGGATTTGTTAGACTCTGTTTGTTCTTGACATCGCCGTAGCCGGAGGAGGCTACCGACTCGCACAGAACCTTGAATTAAGCCTTTTTGATCAGAACTAAGCATTCTTGACAGTATTGTGGATTATTTTTGTCGTTTATGGTCTTGTGATAAATCTATATAAAGTATACCTATTTTTATAAATATACAACCTGTGTGGTGTCCATTTGTAGTGTTGTCACTTGATTACTGTATGTGTTCACAAATGCTTTACACACTGCCTCTGAACTAAGCCTGTCTGCTCGTGCCAAGCTACCAAGAGGGTGAGCAGGGGTTATTTCAGGAGTGTACCTACTTTCCCTGACTAGACTCAAGGGTCCCTATTTGGACAAAGGTACCTACCTCTGCCAACTAGAGACCCCCAAATCTAACATTGGTGGTCAGCGGTGAGGATTCTGGACTTGCATTTGTGACTCATGTACAGTAATTGGTGAACACTACTTAGTGAGTGCAGACCAAAACGCAACCGCAAACTCTTTGATAGCATTTTTTCTGGGATTTTCTATTTTTGCAACTGCCAAGTTTAATCACCATGGAGAAACCAGCATCAGTAGCCTCTGTTGAGTGTGATTGGGAAGAGGAGAGGCTAGAATGCTACACCCTCAAGCAGCTCAAGCATTTCTGCAAAAAGTTTAAAGTGTCCATGACCGGGCTCTCCAGGAAGGAGGACCTCCAAAAGGCGCTGAGGGCCTGGGTCGAATCACAGGAGTGCCCCTGTGGAGGGGCAGAGAATGCAGAAGGGCAGCTGGAGGGGCTATTGGGTCTAGGGGCTGGAAGACCACCTTCCCCAGTAGGTAGCAGTGTTTCTGCCAGAGGTCTGTCTCCAGAAGAGTTGGAGGACAGGAAAGAGAGTAGGATGCACGAAATGGAGCTGACCAAGCTCAAGCTGAATGGGCAGTTAGAATTTGAAATGCAAACTAGGAAATTAGCCCTAGAAGAAAAGAAAATGCAGTTTGAACATGAGAAGGTTTTGAGGGAGTTCGAATTGAAGGCCAAAAGCTTAGAGATTACTCCCTCTGGTGGCAGTGTACCGCCTGTGCCTGTTGAAGCTAGGGTGTATATTCCCAAAGATGTGGTGAAGGAGTTTTTAAAATGATGACATTGGGCAGTGGTTCAAAGCCTATGAGGTAGCCATGTCTTCCCACCGGGTCCCTGAGAAGGATTGGGGAGCGGGGTTGTGGGGCGGTTCCTGAGTGAAGGGCGGGATACCTAGTTGGATTTGCCCTCTGAAGTCTATAATTCATACAGCCACATGAAGGATGCTTTAATGACTAGGTATGGTTTGACCCCTGAGCTTTATAGGCAGAGGTTCAGGAACTGTAAGAAGATTGAAGGCAGTACCTGGGTTGAATATGTGACCTTTTTTTGCAGAGCCTTGGATGGTTGGGTAAAGGGTAGCAAAGCGACTGATTTTCAGGCGCTCTTTGATTTGATTGCATGGGAGCACTTGTCCAGTAATTGTTTTCCTGAGCTACGCCAGCACCTGATTGATAGTAAACTGACTAACCCTAGGCAGCTTGCTGAGGAGGCGGACCGCTGGGTGAGTACCCGGGTCCACAAGGGTCACGTGGGAGACTCTGCCAAGGGTGGGCAGGGTCCCCAGCAGAAGAGTGGGGGGGACAAAGGTAAACAGAGGGAGTTCCATAAAGGGCCCCAAAGTAGACCCCAAGGGAACCAAGGGAAAGGTTCCCAGCCTCCCCCTGAGAAGAAGCCAGTGGCCCTGACAGGCCCCCCCTGTTCACCAGGGACCACTGGACTGTTACAAGTGTGGCGCCCCTGGCCACAAGGCAAACGATCCTCGTTGCCCTTTGCATGGAAAACCAGCACCCACTGGTGCAGTCCCCTGGCAGTTGGCTAGTGTAGCCCTGAGGGAGGAGTGGGGTGCCCAAGGTGGGGGGGATCCCACAGTGTTTTCCCTTGTCTCATTAGGAGACTCTGAGATGGTCCTTAGGACCCAGCTACCTGATAACACTAAAAAATACAGGCAGTGGGTGACCATCAATGGCCATAGGGTGGAGGCTCTGAGAGACACAGGAGCCAGTGTGACAGCTGTCAAGTGTCACCTGGTGTCTAAAGAGCAGGTTGTCCCTGATGCATTCTATCCGGTTGTTGCCGCTGACAACACAGAGAGTCACTGCAAGGTGGCTCACGTTCCCTTTGAGTGGGGGGGGTCTCGGGTACTCTTCAAGTAGCTGTGAGGCCAGCCATGCCTGTTGACTGTTTGTTAGGGAACGATTTGGAGAGCTCACCTTGGGCTAAGGTGGAGCGGAGTGCGCATTTAGAATTGTTGGGCTTGCCTGATTGGGCATGTGTGACCACCAGGTCAATGGCAGCTAAAGGTGTTCAAGAGGACCTGGAGCCTGAGAGGGAGGCCCAGGTGCCTGCCGGAGAGAGGGAGGCAGGGGCGCGGGAAACCGGCCCCTGAAGTTCCCACGGTCCAGGAGGAGGCAGACCCTGAGGGGGATGCCCTGGAGCCTACAGGGGAACAGGTAGCTGAACTGGGGGACCTACCTGAGCTGACCCATTGGCAGCAAGAAGGAGGACCCTCCAGGGAAGAGTTCTGCGAGGAGCAGAACACATGCCCTTCTCTCGTGGGTCTGAGGCAACAGGCCACAGACCAGGCAGCAGGTGATCAGTCTGGATCACATTGGATTTACTGGGAGAATGGTCTCCTGTATTCAGAGCCTAAGGTTGCTGAGCCTGGGTCAGCCCGTGTGCTGGTGGTACCCCAGCGCTTCAGAGCCTTCCTACTGGGGTTGGCTCATGATGTACCGTTAGCAGGACATCTGGGGCAGGACAAGACCTTTGAAAGGCTTGTCACCCATTTCTATTGGCCCCAGATGCGCAGGAGTGCCGCCACTCACTGCAGGACATGCCAGACTTGCCAGGCAAGTGGAAAGAGTGGGAGGAAGCAGAAGGCTCCTCTCCAGCCATTCCCTGTGGTCAGCACCCCCTTTGAACGGGTGGGTATTGACATTGTGGGGCCACTGGACCCCAAGACAGCCATGGGCAACAGGTTTATCCTGGTCTTGGTGGACCATGCCACCCGGTACCCTGAAGCCATCCCTCTGAGGACAGTGACGGCCCCCGTGGTGGGACGGGCACTGATGGGAATTTTCTCATGTGTGGGATTCCCTCAAGAGGTGGTGTCTGACAGAGGTACCAACTTCGTGTCCAAGTACATGAAGTCCCTGTGGCAGGAGTGCGGTGTAACTTACAAGTTCACCACTCCTTACTACCCTCAAGGAAATGGGCTGGTTGAGAGATTCAACCGGACCCTCAAGGGCATGATTATGGGTCTGGAAGAACTCATGAGGCGTAAATGGGACGTCCTCTTACCTTGCCTGTTGTTTGCATACCGGGAGGTGCCACAGAAGTCTCTAGGGTTCAGCCCCTTTGAGCTCCTCTATGGAAACCCGGTGCGAGGACCTCTGAGTTTGGTCAAGGAAGGCTGGGAGCAATCTCCCAGGAAACCTCCCCAGGATGTATACAGTTACATGCTGGCCTTCAGGAACCAGACTAGGCGTTTCAGAGAGCTTGCTGAGGCAAATCTGGAAGCCAGCCAGGAGGAGATGAAGCGGTGGTACGACCACAATGCCACTCTGGTCGAGCTTCAGCCTGGTCAGAAAGTGTGGGTCATGGCCCCTGTGGAGCCTTGTGCACTCCATGACAGGTGGACCGGCCCTTTCACGGTGGTGGAGCGCAAGAGTCCAGTTACCTACTTGGTGGACTTGCAGTCTCCCAGGAACCCCTTGCGGGTCCTGCATGTGAACCGCCTAAAGCCCCACTTGGAGAGGTCCCAAGTGGGCATGTTCTTAGCTACAGATGATGGGATGGAGGAGGAGACCGAGCCTCTTCCTGACCTCCTGTCAGCCCGAGAGCAAGATGGATCAGTGGAGGGAGTAAACCTCTCTACCTCTCTCACACCTGAGCAGCAGGGTGACTGTCACCAGCTGTTGGGACAGTTCCCTGACCTGTTCTCCCTGGTTCCCAGTGTCACTCATTGGTGCGTCCATGATGTGGACACTGGGGACAGTCTTCCTGTGAAGCACAAGGCTTACAGGGTGACTGACAGGGTCAGAGCCTGCATCAAGGAGGAGGTCTCCAAGATGTTTGCGCTAGGGGTGATAGAGTCCTCTAACAGCACTTGGGCCTGCCCAGTGGTCTTCGTTCCAAAGGCTGCCGCACCTGGTGCCACACCAGAACTCCGGTTCTGTGTGGACTACAGGGGACTCAATTCCGTCACCAGGACTGACGCCCACCCCATCCCCAGAGCTGATGAGCTCATAGATCGGTTAGGGGCTGCGCGGTACCTCAGCACGTTTGACTTAACGTCTGGGTACTGGCAGATCGCCTTGACTGATGGGGCAAAGAGAGGTCAGCATTCTCCACACCAGATGGGCACTACCAGTTCCGGGTGATGCCCTTTGGGATGAAGAATGCTCCTGCCACCTTTCAGAGGTTGGTCAACCAGGTGTTGGTTGGACTGGAGGATTTCAGTGCCGCCTACCTGGATGACATCACAGTGTTCAGTGCCAGTTGGGAAGAACATCTGCGCCACCTCTGGGAAGTGTTGATGGCTCTGCGGAGGGCAGGCCTCACAATCAAGGCAAGTAAGTGCCAGATTGGGCAGGGTTCTGTGGTGTACTTGGGACACCAGGTTGGGAGCGGCCAGGTGGCACCCCTCCAACCGAAAATTGATACCATTCTGGCTTGGGAGCCCCCCAAGACCCAGTCAGAGGTGAGAGCCTTCCTAGGACTCACCGGGTATTACAGGAGATTCGTCAAGGGGTATGGCAGCATTGTTGCCCCCTTGACAGAGCTGACTTCCAAGAAGCAGCCCAGGAAAGTGATTTGGACTGACGCCTGTCAAAAATCTTTTGACACCTTGAAGACTGCCATGTGCCTGTGCTCCAGGCACCCAACTTCTCCAATGAGTTCATTGTTCAGACGGACGCTTCAGAGCATGGTGTAGGGGCTGTTCTATCACAGATCAATGAGGAGGGCCTAGACCAACCTGTAGCCTTCATCAGTAGGAGGTTACTTCCCCGGGAACAGAGATGGAGTGCTATTGAGCATGAGGCATTTGCTGTGGTCTGGGCACTGAAGAAGCTGAGACCATACCTGTTTGGGACTCACTTCCGGGTTCAGACAGACCACAGGCCCCTCAGATGGTTGATGCAGATGAGGGGTGAGAATCCAAAGCTGTTGAGGTGGTCCATTTCCCTACAGGGATGGACTTTATGGTGGAACACCGCCCTGGTACAGAACACGCCAATGCTGATGGTCTGTCCAGATTTTTCCGCCTTAGTGATGAGAACTCCCTTGGGGTAGGATAGTTATCCCCACATTTCAGCTGGAGGGGACACGTGTTAGACCTGGCATCCTTGGCATGGGTCTCCCTTCCATTTTTAGGTCTCGCTGAGCCAGCGCATGCGCTGCTCTGCGAGACATTTAGTAAGGGGCTTTTGAAAGTGCTACCAAGTCGGCCACCAGCTTGCTGTTACGCGCACAAGCGCGCGCGACGTGCACAGCAGCTGCCATCTGGCTTTCTACAGCGCATGAATCCCCTCCCCTCCCCTACCCCCTCCCACTCCCTCCTCATCGCGCACACAACTCCCGCTTCTCCCCCACCACATATCGCGTTTCGCGGCCGCTCGCGCGCGCGCGGCCAATGCTTTTTCAAGCTCCTTCAACTTTTTTGCCCCTACATCCACCTTTCACCGGACCCCTTTGACTGGTTGTTTCCCATATTTTTTCCTTTTGTCCCACCCTCCTGTCATTACGGTTTTGAAGGGGTATTCCCACCGTTCCCCGAAGTTTAGTAACTTTTCAGTGGCCTTGACCGAAGCGACACGTCATGCTCCCTGCACTGACGTCACTTTCGAGTCACGCTATAACTACCGGCGTCTCCCCGTCTTGTTCCGGGACCGCAGTGACCTTAACCAAGCGACTTAGAGGTAAGATGGGGGCTCCGCACCCCTTACAGACCCACTTACGCTCACCTTATCACACCCTACCGTCTTCCAGCGTGTCTCTCCAGTCGCAGACTCACGTCTTCCAGCACATTATTTCCTCAGACGCCATGCTCCGTACCCTCCACCCACACATTACTTTAAAACGTACTTCTTAGCCATGGTAATCTAATGCAGATACCTCCCGTACCTCTTGGCATACCAGCTCTCGATACTCACAGCACGTCAGTTTCATATTTGTGGTCAATTCCCCCAGTACCATTACTTTTCACACGCGCCTTTTAGCGAATGTTGATTCATTGAAGATACCTCCCATATGTCACGGCATACCAGCTCCTGTGATTTACAGCACGTTAGTCTCTTACATGTGGCAAGCTCTAGTGACCCCTTATGTTTTGTTTACCATAGGAATACGATTTACCGTAACTAAGCCCTGGTAAGCAGTTGATTTTTATGATGTACCAGCACCGTTTTTCTTTGCCACCCTGCATATTTCGGTTACCTTTAACATATGCTTATCGTTCATTTTCCACTTTATCTACGTTGCTCTATCTACCAATTTGTGTCCACCGCGCATTCACTGTTCAACGTTAACGCATCCCTCCCTTTTAATATGCTGTTCTTCTATATTTATCGTTGTGGCAGTACGATGGTTTTACTGCTGGAGTCCCTATAATGTATCCACTTGTGTATACGGCACATATTAAGTGATTTTTGATATTTGCAATACAAGTAGGCAATTTAGCACTGTCGCCATAATGTATAGAGAGTCTGATTTATATAGAAGCATGCATTGTCACCGATTTGTATAGAGATTCATGTTTTACCAACTATAGGTGTATGGATAGTCACTTACATGTATAGAGGATCCTGTGTCTACTGGACTGTATACATATCTATTTTCATTTGCTTTGGACTATACCATTTCCAGCTGAAAGGCAATATTTCTCTCCATGTGTTCCCATACATGGCGTGTCACACAGTTTGGTGCTTACTTTCCCTCCATCTTAAAGAACAGTAGATGTTTAGCACCCAGGCTAATGTGCTGCATAGCTAAATACATATAAGGTCCCAAAGGCGAGACCGATTGCATTGCAAATGCTTGTTTCATAATGCCTCCACTGTTGTCGATATGTTTTTGCTGGACTAGATGCTCATGGGCACTTTGCCACTGCTAATCAGTGCCAAAGTGCAAGTGCTCCCTATTGTAAATTGTGATGTGAATTAGTGACTCCATGTTTGGCTTATTTGAATTACTGTCAGACCCTAGTACAGTGCACTGAGTGTGCCCAGGGCTTGTAAATCAAATGCTGCTGGTGGGCTTGCAGCACTGGTTGTGCCACCCACAGAAGTAGCTTGTAAAGTGTGTCTCAGGCCTGCCATTGCAGAGCCTGTGTGCAGTCTGTGACTGCCATGTCGACTTGGTAAGTGCACCCACCTACCAGTCCCCAAACCTTCCCTTTTCTTCATATCAGACACCCCTATGGTAGGCCTACGGGCAGGGTGCATTGTAAGGATAAGGTGGGACATGCCTGGTGTGTGTGGCATGTCCTAATAGTGAATTACAACCATTTTCGTTTTTCACTATTGCAAGGCTACCTGTTCCCCATAGGCCAGAATGGGCAGTTTGATTATAACATCTTATAATCCTAAACTGACTCAGGGAACTAGGTAGAAATTCGAGTTTAGTATGCCTGAACTCAGAATGATAAAATTCATTCTTTTAGTGAAGTTGGTTTTAACATTCTGTGTTTGAAAATACCACTTATAGAAAGTGGGTATTTTCTTGCCTAACTATCCAGCCTGCCTCTGCCAGCTTGTGTATTGTGTGTCTGGTTTGTGCGTGACAGGGGCTGGGGGTGGCCACAGGAGAC
Organism: Calotriton arnoldi; assembly: GCA_963921515.1. NCBI lineage: Eukaryota > Metazoa > Chordata > Amphibia > Caudata > Salamandridae > Calotriton > Calotriton arnoldi. The sequence goes on along the minus strand of CAWUFW010001420.1, from coordinate 2,189,789 downwards.
AGGGTGAGGCAGCCCAGGGCTGAATAGAGAGATCTGCATCCAGAGTGGAGGGAGGAGTTGCATCTGGGTCTGAATAGGGCTGTGCCTGCCTGCCACAATGCTGGCTCCACCCCCTGCCGGGCGTCTGAGTACCCTGCCCCACATTCTGAAAGGAAAGAAGGAGTCATGTACACAGAGTGCTCCAAAGCTGCAGAGAACTGGTTTAAGCTAGGCAAAGGCCTCTCTGCCTCCAGAGAACAAAGAGAATCAGGGTATAAGAGGGGCACCCAGACCCCAGGAAAATTAGATCACTTTTGGGAACAAGAAGAAACCTTTGCTGAGGAGCGGAACCAAGAAGAAACTGAGGAGAGACTATCCCTAAGCCTGAAGTGCTGCTTGGGGCATTGGCCTGCAGTGGTTTGCCTGACTGCCAAAGAAAGGAGAAAGGAACTTTTGCTTTGCTGTTACTTTCATCAACTTGTGAAGGATCTCCAAGGGCTTGGAAGAGAGCTTGCCCCCTGTAACGAAGTCCCAGGACCAGTGGACTTCACCAGCCTTTGTGAATTGCTGCTGGAAACTCTGTTTCAGTGGCTACAGAGGTAGGGAGCTGTGACCGACTCTAGCGATCGGCTCGGTGTACTGTTGGCACCGCATCGAGCACCGCTCGCATCTTGCAACGCATGGCCTTGGTCTCACCGACTCCGTCTCGACGCCGTCACCGAGCCGTTGCCTGCACCGTAACGTGTGAGCCCCACACCTCGCAAAGCCTCGCTACACCGAATCGAACTGGTCCGACCGACACGGTCACTGCTGCTGAGTTCGAGTCCTGTGACCGCACCGGAGTTGGGCACCGCTCGCACACTTCGCAACACACCGCCCGACTCGCACCGCTGTCCGGACTGATCGACGCCAGCTCCCGAATCCGGCTCCGTCGCCGCACCGCAACCTGCCAGCACCGCATCAAAGCACCGTCTCGCCCTGCAAAGCACGGCCCTGGTCTCACCGACTCCATCTCGACGACGTCAACGAGCCGCTGCCTGCACCTCATCGAGGGACAACGCGTCCTGCAACGCTTCCATTTTTGCATCGCGACCGCGACGAACAGCCATCCGGCTCGCACGCCCGTGCCTGCCGCTTCAAGTAAAAGGTACTGTGACCGAGTTTGTCTACGCTGTGTTGGCCCGTCTCGACGCGGTCAGCTGGATTTGTTAGACTCTGTTTGTTCTTGACATCGCCGTAGCCGGAGGAGGCTACCGACTCGCACAGAACCTTGAATTAAGCCTTTTTGATCAGAACTAAGCATTCTTGACAGTATTGTGGATTATTTTTGTCGTTTATGGTCTTGTGATAAATCTATATAAAGTATACCTATTTTTATAAATATACAACCTGTGTGGTGTCCATTTGTAGTGTTGTCACTTGATTACTGTATGTGTTCACAAATGCTTTACACACTGCCTCTGAACTAAGCCTGTCTGCTCATGCCAAGCTACCAAGAGGGTGAGCAGGGGTTATTTCAGGAGTGTACCTACTTTCCCTGACTAGACTCAAGGGTCCCTATTTGGACAAAGGTACCTACCTCTGCCAACTAGAGACCCCCAAATCTATTATAGGGTTAACCCTGGGTACTGTGATGGGCTCTGGCCTAGTCAGAGTGCCAACTCAGGCTGTCCTAGTCTGTGATGGGGGCATGGATATGTCCCCCTTAGTGAGTCCCAATAATTTGGGCAAATACAGACAGCAGCCTTTAATTAATGGAAGAGAGGCTTTGGCATTCAGGGACACAGGAGCAAGTGTCACCATGGTGACAAAAGATCTTGTGGATCCTGGGCAGATTATACTTGGTGAAATGTACCAAGTGACCAATGCTTTCAATGTCAGAACAGACAATTCTCTGGCAGTTGTTAACTTCTCCTGGGGAGGGGTAACTGGCCTTAAGAAGGTTGTGGTGAGTGCAGACCTACCAGTCGAATGCTTGCTTGGCAATGATCTTGAAACCTCTGCTTGGGCAGAGGTGGAGCTCAGGAAACATGCATAAATGCTAAGGATCCCTGCACATGTCTTTGCTGTGACTAGGTCACAGGCCAAAATGTCAAAAGCTGAACAGGCCCTGGATTCTGGAACAATGGACCAGGTGCCTCCCAAGAGAAGGAGCAGTAGGGTTAAGGCAGTGCCTTCCCCCTTGGCTCAGGAAGCAGATCAGTCTTTTGAGGAAGATGATCTCAGGCCTGAAGAAGGAACTGACCCAGAGGAGCTTGAACCTGATCAGGTTGAGTTCTTGGGAACAGGGGGCCCTTCCAGGGCAGATCTGAGCCAGGAACAGCTGAACTGCCCCTCTCTTGAACCCCTCAGACAGCAAGCTGCTGCTGAGGCTGCTGGGAATGCTAGTGGCACCCATAAGATATATTGGGATGATAGACTCCTGTACTCAGAGAGTAGAGACCCCAAGCCTGGAGCAGCCAGGAGGTTGGTTATACCTCTGAAGTTCAGGTGCTTCCTATTGACACAAGCCCATGATATTCCCTTAGCAGGTCACCGGGGCCAGAACAAGACTTGAGACAGAATTGTCCCTCACTTTCACTGGCCCCACATGCCTGAAGACACCAAGGAGTTTTGTTGCTCCTTAGTAACGTGCCAAGCCAGTGGGAAGGCAGGTGGCACCACAAAGGCCCCCCTGATACCACTACCTGTGGTGGGGGTTCCCTTTGAGAGGGTGGGGATTGACATAGTTGGTTCCATGGATCCCCAAACAGCATCTGGGCACAGGTTTATCCTGGTGGTGGTGGACCATGCCACCAGGTACCCAGAAGCCATTCCCCTTAGGACCACTACAGCACCTGTGGTGGCAAGGACCGTCCTGGGAATTTTCTCAAGAGTGGGCTTTCCTAAGGAGGTAGTATCTGACAGAGATGCAAACTTTATGTCCAGTTATTTGACTGCAATGTGGAAGGAGTGTGGAGTGACTTATAAATTCACCACACCCTATCACCCACAATGCAATGGTTTAGTTGAAAGATTCAACAAAACCTTGAAGGGCACGATTAAAGGGCTCCCAGAAAAGCTTAGGCGAAGATGGGACATACTCTTGCCCAGCCTTTTATTTGCATACAGGGAGGTGCCTCAAAAGGGGGTTGGCTACAGCCCTTTTGAACTTTTGTTTGGCCATCCTGTCACGGGTCCATTGTGTCTGGTGAAGGAAGGTTGGGAGTTACCTCTCAAACCCCCTAAACAGGACATAGTGGACTATGTACTTGGTCTCCGCTCCAGGATGGCTGAGTATATGAAAAAGGCAACCAAAGACCTTGAGGATAGCCAGGAATTACAGAAAGCCTGGCGTGACCAAAAGGCTGTGCTGACTGTTTACCAGCCAGGACAGAAGGTGTGGGTGTTGGAGCCAGTGGCCCCAGCAGCCCTCCAAGACAAGTGGAGTGGCCCCAATACACTCCAGAAGGGAGAGGTTACCTATCTGGTAGACCTGGGAACTCCCAGGAGCCCCCACAGGGTGCTCCATGTCAACAGGCTGAAGCCATATGTGGACAGGGTTGACATGGGCTTGCTCATGGCAACTGATGAGGGACAGGAGGAGGAGAATGACCCTCTCCTGACCTGCTCTCACAGAACCCTGATGATGGGTCAGTAGATGGTGTAGCCTTGGCAGGCAGCCTCACTGCCCAGCAGCAAACTGATTGTAGACAGGTGCTCAATCAGTTCAGACACATGTTTTCTCTGTCTCCAAGTCAGACCACCCGGTGCACTCATGAAGTGGACACTGGGGACAGTCTGCCTGTTAAAAGTAAGATTTACAGGCAACCTGACCAAGTCAGGGACTGTATCAGGACAGAAGTCCAGAAAATGTTGGAACTGGGTGTCATTGAGCCTTCAGATAGTCCTTGGGCTAGTCCAGTAGTCCTGGTGCCTAAACCTCATACCAAAGATGGTAAGAGAGAGAAGAGGTTTTGTGTGGACTACAGAGGCCTCAATGCAGTCACTAGGACTGATGCCCATCCAATCCCCAGGGCAGATGAGCTAATAGACACTTTGGCCTCAGCCAAGTATCTAAGCACATTTGACCTGACAGCTGGCTACTGACAGATCAGACTAGCTGATGATGGAAAGCCAAAAACTGCATTTTCTACCCCTGGTGGGCTTTACCAATTTGTGGTGATGCCCTTTGGTTTGAAGAATGCACCTGCCACTTTTCAGAGGTTGGTGAACACAGTCCTTACAGGTCTGGAAGCCTATAGTGCAGCATATCTAGATGATATTGCTGTCTTTAGCTCCACCTGGGAGGATCACCTGGTCCACCTCAGAAATGTTTTGGAGGCCCTGCAGAAGGCAGGCCTAACTATCAAGGTCACCAAGTGGCAGATAGGGCAGAGTCAGGTTGTGTACCTGGACCACCTTGTGGGTGGAGGCCAGGTTCAACCATTGCAGAGCAAAATCCAGACCATCATGGACTGGGTTGCTCCAACTACCCAGACTCAGGTGAGAGCCTTTTTAGGCCTGACTGGGTATTACAGAAGATTTGTCAAGGGGTATGGATCAATAGTGACACCCCTGACTGACTTAACCTCTAAGAAAATGCCCAAAAAGGTTCAGTGGACAGTTAGCTGTCAAAAGGCATTTGATGACCTGAAGCAGGCCATGTGCACTGCTCCCATTCTGCAAAGTCCTGATTACTCCAAAAGGTTCATTGTGCAAACAGATGCATCTGAGTTGGGGGTAGGGGCTGTACTGTCACAGTTGAATGATGAAGGTCAGGATCAGCCAGTAGCTTTTATTAGCAGAAGGCTGACCCCCAGAGAGAAACGTTGGTCAGCCATTGAGAGGGAGGCCTTTGCTGTGGTTTGGGCTCTGAAGAAGCTGAGGCCATACTTGTTTGGCACTCACTTCCTTGTTCAGACAGACCATAAGCCCCTCTTATGGCTAAAACAGATGAAGGGTGAAAACCCCAAACTTTTGAGGTGGTCCATTTCCCTACAGGGGATGGACTATACAGTAGAACATAGACCTGGGAGTAACCATGCCAATGCAGATGGACTCTCCAGTTATTTCCACTTAGAACATGAAGACTTAACTGGTCAAGGTTAGTATAATGTCCCTGCGTTTGGGGGGTTGTGTAGGAGAGTAGGATCTGCCTCTTATGGTTACCCCCACTTTTTGCTGATGTCTCACTGTTTTTCGACTTTAGTCTGGCTGGGGCCCTGCTATCCAGGACCCCAGCCTAGCTGCTTCCTCTCTAAATTGATTCCATGTACTTTAGGTACACCACAGATTGGATTCTGGAGTGCCCTTATAAGTCCCTAGTATATGGTATACTATGTACCCAGGGCATAGGTACCCCAGAGGCCTACCAGGGGCTGAAGCATGTCACCCCTGGAAGGCCATCCAAAATGACACCACAGGAATGCTACTGCAGCCTGAGTGAGGTGGTGCATGCACCCCTCACAGAGATATAGGTTCACTATATCTCACCTATCACTGCACATAGAAACCTATCAGTCACCCCTATGGCAGGCCTTATCAATCCTGAAGGCAGGGTGCGTGGTTATATGTAAGAGGGTGCCCCTGCATGAGCAGAGCCCCTCTGCAGCCCTCGGAATCTCCTCTCCGGGGTTGTCTGTGGTGCAGTCTGACCATATACTCTTAAGTGCATTATATCCTCGCGGTAAATGCTAACTTTGGGATGGCTGCACGGAAACATGTCGTGTTTGGTGTCAAACACCTTGGAATCATACCCCCACACCAGTAACTGGTGTGGGAGTATGATCCCACCCTTCTAGAGGGAGAGACATGACAGCACTGGTATACCCGGTAGAAACTTTACAGAACCTGGCATCACAAAATGGATGCTGCAGCCACAGACACGAATCTGGCCTCCTGCTGCCGACCGAAACTCCGGCAGGGGAGGCCTGGACAATAGGTTTCCTGTCACAGGGAGGTGTTACCACCTCCCAGACATGCCTTAGTGGATTGGGGCTGGGTGGGTGCACTCCAAGAGTGCTTTGAAGTCCTGCACTGGGGGCACATTTGGTGTCCTCGTGCATACCTCAGTTCAAACCGGTTGCAGGGGCTGCCAGCCCCTGCTCTGGCATGAAACTGGACAAAGGAAATGGGTGTAGCCACCCTCTTTCCAAACCCTCCCATAGGTGGGTCCACAGAGTTAGTCCAACCCCTTTCTTAGGTATAAGTAAGGAACCCTGGCAACAGGACTTTAGATATCCCTGGATGAAACTCTGCAACTGAATCCTGGAACTTTGACACTCTACTCAAGACTAGAGGACTGAAGAAATCTCCCTTGGGGTCAAGGAGTGACTCCCCTGCTTGGCAACAAAGCATTTGCCGGTCTTCATCTCCGAAACTCTCGCCGGACTCCGAAGTACTTGCAGCCCAGGAAGAGGATTTCCAGACTTCTCAGAGGCCGACCCGAGTCCCCAGCAAAGCTGAGACCCGCAGCCCTCACGAGTGAGGTGGAACCGGAACCCCTGGACACCGTGCACATTTGCTAGTGCATCAACTTTTTGACGTGTCTTGAAGTCCTGCTTTGGGTTACTTGTAGCCGAGGCCCCGAGCACCATCTGCACTGAAGATTGTGAGCCTACACTCCACGAGTGTTCCGTGGGCCCGCTTCTTGCATTTCCACTCGAGGCTCCTTTGCGATCCCTGGTCCGTCGACTGGTGGACCCCAGTGAAGGCAACTCTGATTTTCTTTGAGCTTCCCTGGTTGCTCCAGACGTGCCCTGACTTCCCACCGAGTGGTGAGTCCCTCAGACCTTGCTGGTCTGCACAGAAGCATCTTTTTCCTTTCTGCGTGGGTTGCTGTTGCCAAGGCTTGTTGTGTTCAATCCGAACACCAACGCTGCAGCACTCGACATCCTTTGTGGGACAGCTCGAAACCAGCTCCTGGTCATCGTCGACGCTTCCTGGTCCTCGTGGCTGAACAGTCAAGCTTCTCCTCTTTCACCTGAAGCACCCGACATCGGTGGGCATTCGACTATCGTGCCCCTGGTCACTGGCAAGTGACCCAGACTCTGTCCCCTCTGCTTTCAGGTTCTTCTCATCTCCGATCCAGGCTTGCATCTCTTCAGACACTTCGCATCTTCCCGGCAGCAGCACTTCGTTGCAGGCTGCCTTTGAAATCGACGCCGCGACCTGACACCATTCGACACCTATGCACCCGGCTTCCCTGGGTGAGGTAACTCGAGTACTCCGGTGCTCCTGTGGGTGTTGACCCTAGAACTGTCTAAGTCCAAGAGGGTTTGGTCCTAGTCCATTTCTAAGTGTCCTTAAACTCTAAAACTCTAACCGCGACTTTCCCATAGACTTTAACGGAGCTCGCGGCTGTGTTCACACACTGCACACAGCCCCCGTGGGTCCCGTATTCAAAATTCCTATGGGAAATTAAATGGCAAGTAGGTAGTTATAGGTTAGGACCTAGTTTCCATAGGAAAAGCTTTTTTTCTTTTCCCAATAACTTTGGCGCCGGTTGACGAATCTTCGCAAAATTTTCAAAACTAGTGGCCCGCTTGGGTCAGCTCCTGTCTTGAAAGTTTCGGGGTGATTCGACAAGTGGGGGCCGAGAAAAAAGGGGGTCCCAAAATGCGTTTTCCCCATGTTAATTTCCATAGGAAACTTTAGACAAAGCTACAGCCCGAACTGCTGAACGGAATTACACCAAATTTGGCAAAAAGGTAGGTCTTGTTTCAGAAAGAGGCCTTTTTTTTTAAATGGTGTAAATCCGATCAGTAGTTCCTGAGAAATTAGAAAAAGAAAAAGTTTCCATATCTGGGCGGAGCCTAACCACACATCTCCTCCCGAGCACGAGCTTGCCCCTGATTGGCTGCCAACACCTCAAACCAGGAAGTGTTGGCAGCCATCTTGTGCCTCGGACAGAGAGAGAAATAAAAAGGTAAAAGAAAGATAAAAGAAACAAGAAAAGGGGGCAGGGTAAAAACACCCTGACCCCCCAGGCCTGCTCAGGGGGTCGCCCAAAAAAAGCATTTTTTTTTTTTAATTCGGGTCGGGTTGCGCCGGGTGCACGAATGCGTCCGAAAATTTTAAAAAATGAAGCGCGGTCTCCCGCGCTTTGTTTTCATAGCCCCTGGGTCGGCCAAGTCCCGAGGGCAATTTATTTATGTAGCAGGGGCCCGCGGGACCCCCGCAGCCCCGGGGACCGGCACCTCCCCGGGGCTATGTAAATTATATGCAGGAGGGCACGTGGCCCTCCCGCAGCCCCGTGGACCGCCACCTCCCGGGGCTTGTTTTTTAATCTGTGGGGGGCCTCCAAGGCCCCCCAAACCCGGGGACCACCACCCCCCGGGACTTTTATTAAATATTCGCGGGGGCACACGGCCCCCCGGCTGCCCTGGGGACCGCCACCTCCCCAGGGCTCTATTTTAAAAAAAATAAAACCTGTGTGGGGGAGCTCGAGCCCCCCCTACATGCCCCGGGGACTGCCACCTCCCCGGGGCACTAAAAATGTAAATGCGGGGGTCCGTTACAGACCCCCGAGCCCCGGGGACCACCACCTCCCTGGGGCTTTGCAATGGTAGGGAGGGGGGCCGCGCAGCCCCCTTCCTTGTGCCCTCCATGGCCCTGTGGACCGCCACCCCCCAGGGCTGGCTCCTTCAGCGTCCCGGGGTGCCCACCCCCGGGACACTGCTGTTTGCTATGACAGGGTGGGAGCCGTGCGGTTCCCGCCTTGTCATAGCAAACACTGCTTTGGATTTTGGAAGCGCTCGTTTCCAAAATCCAAAGCAGATTGCTTTTCCACAAGGGGAGCTGCATGTTAGCAGCTCCCCTTGTGGAAAAGCAATGCCGGCTCCCGCAGGAGGAGGGCATCCGGCGGGACCGTGGGGGAATTTGGGCTCCCCCCACGGTCCCCAACGGAGAGGCCAGGCCCCAGGCGATGGGGTCCCGGGGCCAGAAGTGGCCTGGGAGGGGGGCCACAAGGCCCCCCTCCCCTTTAAAAGAAATAAATTGAATAAAATGCAGGCCGGCCCCGGGGGATGGGGTCCCCGGCGCCAGAAGTGGCCTGGGAGGGGGTCCACGTGGCCCCACTCCCCAATAAAATTAAAATTAAAATTAAAAATGAGGCACAGCCCCGGGGGATGGGGTCCCCGGAGCTAATAGAGGCTTCAGGAGGGGGGCCACGCAGCCCCCTCCTTAAAAAATAGTAAAAAAAATAATAATAATATGTGGTCATGCCCCGGGGGATGGGGTCCCCGGGGCAGAAATTGGCCTTGGGAGGGGGGGCCACACGGCCCTCTTCCAGTTTATTTTTTTGAACAATAAAGGTCAGGCCCTGGGGGATGGGGTCCCCAGGGCCCCAAAAGTGGGAAAAGAAGGGGAGCCACTCAGCCCCCCTTCTGAAAAAAAAAAAAAGCCGGCATCGTGCCGGAAGCCCCGCCCCCTCCCTGCAGCACTCTGCAAACGCGCCCACTGGCGCGCCGTAAGTTTGGGATTTAATTCCCCTTGAATACTGAGGGTCCCTGGGGGCCAACTAGCCCACCAGGTACCTCCAGTAAGCGACAGGGAGCTGCGTTGCAGAGAGGTGGTCCAAGGCCACGCCCCCTTTTTACACCACTCTACAACGCAGCTCTGTGGAGCTTACTGGAGGAAGCTGGTGGGCTAGTTGGCCCCCAGGGACCCTCAGGACTCAAGGGGATTTAATCCCCCAATTTACAACGCACCGAGGGGCTCGTTTGCACAGTGGTGCAGGGAGGAGGCGTGGCCTGATGTGACAAGTTTGCAAACGTGCCCTGTGGCGCGTTTTGAATTGGGGGATTGAGTCCCCTTGAATCCTGAGGGTCACTGGGGGCCAACTAGCCCCCCAGGTACCTCCAGTAAGCGCCAGGGAGCTGCATTGCAGAGAGGTGGTCCTAGGCCACGCCCCCTTTTTACACCACTCTGCAACGCAGCTCTGTGGCGCTTACTGGAGGTAGCTGGTGGGCTGGTTGGCCCCCAGGGACCCTCAGGACTCAAGGTGACTTAATCCCCCAATTTACAACACACCAGGTGGCGCGTTTGCACATTGGTGCAGGGAGGGGGCGTGGCCTGATGTGACAAGTGTGCAAACGCGCCCTGTGGTGCGTTTTAAGTTGGGGGGATTAAGTCCCCTTGAATCATGAGGGTCCCTGTGGGCCAACTAGCCCACCAGGTACGTCCAGTAAGTGCCACAGAGTTGCGTTGCAGAGGGGTGTAAAAAGGGGCGTGGCCTCGGACCACCTCTCTGCAACGCAGCTCTGTGGCACTTACTGGAGGTACCTGGAGGGCTAGTTGGCCCCCAGGACCCTCAGGATTCAAGGGGAATTAATCCCCCAACATAAAACCCGCCAGGGGGCACGTTTGCACAGTGGAAAAGGGAGGGGGTGGGGCCTTATGTGACATGTGTGTACTTATCCAATCACTCCGCCAAAACCCAAGCACTTATAAATTCACCATGCACTCTCCTTGCAGCACTCTAATCATCCAGTCACTACCCATGCACTCATGCAATGACCCATGCACTAACTCATGCACTGCTACAATACCCTGAGCACTACCCATGCAGTCCAGCCATCGCCCTGTCACTACCCATGCACTCCTCCAATCACCCAGCGAGCACCATGTGCTTATCCAATCACTCCGCCAAAACCCAAGCACTTATAAATTCACCATGCACTCTCCTTGTAGTACTCTAATCATCCAATCAGTACCCATGTACTCATGCAATGACCCAGGCACTAACACATGCACTGCTACAATCCCCTGAGCACTACCCATGCAGTCCAGCCATTTCCCTGTCACTGCCTATGCACTCCTCCAATCATCCATTCACCACCATGTACTTATCCAATCACTCTGCCAAAATCCAAGCACTTATAAATTCACCATGCCTTGCAGTACTCTAATCATCCAGTCAGTACCCATGTACTCATGCAATGACCAAGGCACTAACACATGCACTGCTACAATCCCCTGTGCACTACCCATGCAGACCTCTACCCACCTACACACTACTAATTCACTCCTCCAATTACCCAGGTAGTACCCATGCAGTCCAGCCATCGCCCTGTAACTGCCCATGCACTCCTCCAGTCACCCAGCGAGCACCATGTACTTATCCAATCACTCCGCCAAAACCCAAGCACTTATAAATTCACCATGCACTGTCCTTGCAGCACTCTAATCATCCAGTCACTACCCATGTACTCATGCAATGACCCAGGCACTAACACATGCACTGCTACATTCCCCTGAGCACTACCCATGCAGTCCAGCCATCTCCCTGTCACTGCCTATGCACTCCTCCAATCACCCAGTCAGCATCATGTACTTATCCAATCACTCTGCCAAAATCCAAGCACTTATAAATTCACCATGCTCTCTCCTTGCAGTACTCTAATCATCCAGTCACAATCCATGTACTCATGCAATGACCCAGGCACTAACTCATGCACTGCTACAATCCCCTGAGCACTACCCATGCAGTCCAGCCATCGCCCTGTCACTACCCATGCACTCTTCCAATCCCCAGCCAGCACCATGTACTTATCCAATCACTCTGGCAAAAGCCAAGCACTTATAAATTCACAATGCACTCTCCTTGCAGTACTCTAATCATACAGTCACTACCCATGTACTCATGCAATGACCCAGGTACTAACACATGCAGTGGTACAATCACCTGTGCACTGCCCATGCAGTCTTCCAATCACTCCGCCAAAACCCAAGCACTTATAAATTCACCATGCACTCTCCTTGCAGTACTCTCTTCATCCAGTCAGTACCCATGTACTTATGCAATGACCCAGGCACTAACACATGCACTGCTACAATCCCCTGTGCACTACCCATGCAGTCCAGCCATTTCCCTGTGACTGCCTATGCACTCCTCCAATAACCCATTCACCACCATGTACTTATCCAATCACTCTGCTAAAATCCAAGCACCTATAAATTCACCATGCTCTGTCCTTGCTGTATGCTAATCATCCAGTCAGTACCCATGTACTCATGCAATGACCCAGGCACTAACACATGTACTGCTACAATCCCCTGTGCACTACCCATGCAGACCTCTATCCACCTACACACTACTGATTCACTCCTCCAATTACCCAGGTAGTACCCATGCACTCCAGCAATCCCTCTGTCACTACCCATGCACTCCTCCAATCACCCATCCAGCATCATGTACTTATCCAATCACTGCGCCAAAACCCAAGCAGTTATAAAATCACCATGCACTGTCCTTGCAGCACTCTAATCATCCAGTCACTACCCACGTACTCATGCAATGACCCAGGCACTAACACATGCACTGCTACAATCCCCTGAGCACTATTCATGCAGTCCAGGGATCTCCTTGTCACTACTCATGCACTCCTCCAATCACCCAGCCAGCACCATGTACTTATCCAATCACTCCGCCAAAACCCAAGCACTTATAAATTCACCATGCACTCTCCTTGCAGTACTCTAATCACCCAGTCAGTACCCATGTACTCATGCAATGTGTGAGAAGTTGGCCTGGTATATGCTGTCCACTAGTTATAGTGGGCCCCTTGCACCAGTCCAAACAACCCCTTATTGATGATAGGTTAAAGACAACCTTATTTGAAAGCTATCCTAGTGGTAGCTATGGAGAGCAGCCTTCAGGCTAAGTCTTGAAGGAGTGTAAAGCAGTTTGTTTTACCAGTCTATAATCTCTTGAATGGCTAAATGAAAGGAGACCACACCAGGTATATATATAAAATATATGTATTTATTTCTAAACACACCCTACTAGTCTCTTTATGAGGCTAGAGGTCAAAGCACATATGTTACACATCAAATATCACAGTAAATTAGCACAATATACGATAGGCCCTAGGGGCGAACCAAACCATATATTAAGAAAGTGGTATAAGAACCACGACTTGACTAGACACAAGGCCTAGAGCCTGTAGAATCTCTGGGACCCCAAGGAACCACCCAATGTAGTGACACAGGGGACCCACGGGGGACGTGTGCAGTGTTTGAACACAGCCGCGAGCTCCGTTAGCTTCTATGAGGAAAGTCGTGGTTAGAGTTTTAAAGTTTAGGGACACTTAGGAGTGGACTAGGAACAAACCCTTTTGGACTTAGATGGTTCTAGGGCCAACACCCACGGGAGCACCGGAGTACTCATGTTACCTCACCCAGGGAAGCCGGGTGCATAGGTGTCAAATGTTGTCGGGTTTCGTCGTCGTTTTCAATGGCAGCTTGCTGAAAAGTGCTGCTGCCGGGAAGAGGAGAAGTGTCCGAAGAGATCCAAGCCTGGATCGAAGATGTGAAGAACCTGAAATCAGAGGGGACAGAGTCTGGGTCACTTGCCAGTGACCAGGGGCACGATAGTCGAATGCCCACCGATGTTGGGTGCTTTAGGTGCTAGGAGGGGAAGCTTGACTCTTCAGCCACGAGGACCAGGAGGCGTCGAAGACAACCAGGAGCTGGATTCGAGCTGTCCCACAAAGGATGTCGAGTGCTGCAGTGTTGGTTCCCGGATTGGACACAACAAACCTTGGCAACAGCAACCCACGCAGGAAAAGAAAAGATGCTTCGGTGCAGACCAGCAAGGTTCTAGGGACTCCCCAAGCAATGGAGAGTCAGGGCACATCTGGAGCAACCAGGAAAGCCCAATTGAAGTACAGTTGTCCTTCTCAGGGACCCACAAGTCGACGGACAAGGGATCGCAAAGGAACCTCAAGAGGAATCACAAAATGGCGGCCCACGGGTCACTCGGAGTGGGTAGGCCAGCAATCGTCAGTGGATTCACTGCTCGGGGTCAGAGATACAAGTAACCCAAAGCACAACCTCTAGGATTGACAAGAAGCATATGCACTTGCAAATATGCATGGTGTCCAGGGGTTCCGGTTCCACGGTACCCACGAGGGCTACGGGTCTCAGCTTTGCTGGGTACTCGGGTCAGCCTCTGGGAAGTCTGGAAACCCACCTCCTGGGTTGCAAAGTCATCGCCGTCCGGCGGGAGCTTCGGAGATGCAGACTGGGCAGATGTGTCTTTGGTGCCTGCCAAGCAGGGGAGTAACTCCTTTACTCCAAGGGAGATTCTTCAGTCATCTAGTCGTGTAGATCGTCGAAGTTCTGTGATTTCTGTATCAGAGTTTCATCCAGGTGTTATCTAACGTCCTGTAGTCAGGGGTTCCTTCTTTATACCCAAGGAAGGGGTTGGACTAACTCTGGGGACCCACCTATGGGAGGGTTTGGAAAGAGGGGTGGCTACACCCATTTCCTTTGTCCAGTTTCGCACCAGAGCAGGGGCTGGTAGCCCCTGCAACCGGTTTAAACTGGACTATGCACAGGGACACCAAATGTGCCCCCAGTGCAGGACTTCAAAGCACTCTTGGAGTGCACCCACCCAGCCCCAATCCACTAAGGTCTGTCTGGGAGGTGGTAACACCTCCCTGTGACAGGACACCTATTGTCCAGGCCTCACCTGCCGGAGTTTCGGTCAGCAGCAGGAGGCCAGACTTGTCTCTGTGGCTGGCAGCATCCATTTTGTGATGCCAGGGCTCTGTTAGCTGGTACCGGGTATACAGGTGCTTTCATGTCTCTCCCTCTAGAAGGGTGGGATCATACTCCCACACCAGTTACTGGTGTGGGGGTATGATTCCAAGGTGTTTGACATCAAACACAACATGTTTCCGTGCAGCCATCCCAAAGTTAGCCTTTACCGCAAGGTTATAATGCACTTAAGAGTATATGGTCAGGCTGCCTCACAGACAACCCTGGAGGATAGATTCCGAAGGCTGCAGAGGGGCTCTGCTCATGCATGGGCACCCTCTCACACAAAACCAAGCACCCTGCCTTCAGGATTGATAAGGCCTACCATAGGGGTGACTGATAGGTTTATATGTGCAGTGATAGGTATAGTGAACCTATATCTCAGTAAGGGGTGCATGCACCACCTCACTCAGGCTGCTGTAGCAGTCCTGTGGTGTCATTTTGGAAGGCTGCCCAGGGGTGGCATAATACATGCTTCAGCCCCTGGTAGGTGTCTGGGGTACCTATGCCCTGGGTACATAGTATACCATATACTAGGGACTTATAAGGGCACCACAGAATCCAATCTGTGGTGTACCTAAGGTACAAGGAATCAATTTGGAGAGGAAGCATCTAGGCTGGGGTCCTGGATAGCAGGGCCCCAGCCAGACTAAAGTCAAAAAACAGTGAAACATCAGCAAAAAGTGGGGGTAACCATAAGAAGCAGATCCTACTCTCCTACACAACCCCCTCCCCCAAAACGCAGGGACATCAAACTAACCTTGACCAGTTGAGTCTTCATGTTCTAAGTGGAAATATCTGGAGAGTCCATCTGCATTGGCATGGCTACTCCCAGGTCTATGTTCCACTGTATAGTCCATCCCCTGTAGGGAAATGGACCACCTCAAAAGTTTGGGGTTTTCACCCTTCATCTGTCTTAGCCATAAGAGGGGCTTATGGTCTCTCTGAACAATGAAGTGAGTGCCAAACAAGTATGGCCTCAACTTCTTCAGAGCCCAAACCACAGCAAAGGCCTCCCTCTCAATGGCTGACCAACGTTTCTCTCTGGGGGTCAGCCTTCTGCTAATAAAAGCTACTGGCTGATCCTGACCTTCATCATTCAACTGTGACAGTACAGCCCCTACCCCCAACTCAGATGCATCTGTTTGCACAATGAACCTTTTGGAGTAATCAGGACTTTGCAGAATGGGAGCAGTGCACATGGCCTGCTTCAGGTCATCAAATGCCTTTTGACAGCTAACTGTCCACTGAACCTTTTTGGGCATTTTCTTAGAGGTAAGGTCATTCAATGGGGTCACTATGGATCCATAACCTTTTACAAATCTTCTGTAGTACCCAGTCAGGCCCAAGAAGGCTCTCACCTGAGTCTGGGTAGTGGGAGCAACCCAGTCCATTATGGTCTGGATTTTGCTCTGCAATGGTTGAACCAGGCCCCCACCTACAAGGTGGCCCAGGTACACAACCTGACTCTGCCCTATCTGGCACTTAGTAGCCTTGATAGTTAGGTCTGCTTTTTGCAGGGCCCCCAAAACATTCCTTAGGTGGGCCAGGTGATCCACCCAGGTGGAGCTAAAGACAGCAGTATCATCTAGATATGCTGCACTATAGTCTTCCAGGTCTGTAAGGACTGTATTCACCAACCTTTGGAAAGTGGCAGGTGCTTTCTTCAAACCAAAGGGCATCACCACAAATTTGTAATGCCCACTAGGGGTAGAAAATGCTGTCTTTGGCTTTGCATCATCAGCTAGTCTGATCTGCCAGTAGCCAGCTGTCAAGTCAAATGTGCTCAGAAACTTGGCTGAGGCCAAAGTATCTATAAGCTCATCTGCCCTTGGGATGGGATGGGCATCAGTCCTAGTGACTGCATTGAGACCCCAGTAGTCCACACAAAACCTCATTTCTCTCTTGCCATCTTTGGTGTGAGGTTTAGGCACAAGGACTACTGGACTAGCCCAAGGGCTATCTGAAGGTTCAATTACTCCCAAATCCAACATCTTTTGGGCTTCTGTCCGGATACAGTCCCTGACATGATCAGGTTGCCTGTAAATCTTATTTTTAACAGGCAGACTGTCCCCAGTGTCCACTTCATGAGTGCACCAGGTGGTCTGACTTGGAGTCAGAGAGAACATATGTCTGAACTGGCTGAGAACGTTTCTGCCGTCAGTTTGCTGCTGGACAGTAAGGCTGCCTGCCAAGGCTACACCATCAACTGATCCTTCATCAGGGTTCTGAGAGAGCAGGTCAGGGAGTGGGTCACTCTCTTCCTCCTGTCCCTCATCAGTAGCCATGAGCAAGCCCATGTCTGCCCTGTCAACATATGGTTTCAGTATGTTGACATGGAGTACCCTATGGGGACTCCTGGGAGTTCCAAGGTCTACCAAGTAGGTAACCTCTCCCTTCTGTTTAACAATTGTATGGGGGCCACTCTACTTATCTTGGAGGGTGGCTGGGGCCACAGGCTCCAACACCCACACTTTCTGCCCTGGCTGGTAAACAGTCAGCACAGCCTTTTGGTCATGCCAGGCCTTTTGCAATTCCTGGCTAGCCTCAAGGTTTTTTGTTGCCTTTTTCATATACTCTGCCATCCTGGAGCGGAGACCAAGTACATAGTCCACTATGTCCTGTTTAGGGGGTTTGAGAGGTAACTCCCATCCCTCCTTCACCAGACACAAAGGACCCCTAACAGGATGGCCAAACAAAAGTTCAAAAGGGCTGTAACCAACCCCTTTTGAGGCACCTCCCTGTAGGCAAATAAAAGGCAGGGCAAAAGGATGTCCCATCTGCGCCTAAGCTTTTCTGGGAGACCTTTGATCATGCCCTTTAAGGTTTTGTTGAACCTTTCAACTAAACCATTGCATTGTGGGTGATAGGTTGTGGTGAATTTATAATTCACTCCACACTCCTTCCACATTGCAGTCAAGTAACTAGACATGAAGTTTGTACCCCTGTCTGATACTACCTCCTTAGGAAAACCCACTCTTGAGAATACTCCCAAGAGGGCCCTTGCCACACAGGTGCTGTGGTGGTCCTAAGTGGAATTGCTTCTGGGTACCTAGTGGCATGGTCCACCACCACCAGGATAAATCTGTGCCCAGAGGCTGTCTGAGGATCCATGGGACCAACTATATCAATCCCCACCCTCTCAAAGGGAACCCCCACCACAGGTAGTGGTATCAGGGGGCCTTTGTGGTTCCACCTGCCTTCCCACTGGCTTGGCAGGTGACACAGGAGCGACAAAACTCCTTGGTGTCTTCAGACATGTGGGGCCAATGAAAGTGAGGAACAATTCTGTCCCAAGTCTTGTTTTGGCCCAGGTGACCTGCTAGAGGAATATCATGGGCTAGTGTCAATAGGAAGCCCCTAAATTTCAGAGGTATTACCAACCTCCTGGAAGCACCAGGCTTGGGGTCTCTGCTCTCTGAATATAGGAGTCCATCATCCCAATATATTTTATGGGTGCCACTAGCATTCCCAGCAGCCTCATTAGCAGCTTGCTTTCTGAGGGTTTCAAGAGAGGGGCAGCTTTGCTGCTCCTGGCTCAGATCTGCCCTGGAAGGGCACCCTGTCTCCAAGAACTCAACCTGATCAGGTTCAAGCTCCTCTGGGACAGATCCTTCTTCATGACTAAGATCATCTCCCTCAGGAGGCTGATCTGTATTCTGAGTCAGGGGGGAAGGCACTGCCTTAACCCTACTGCTCGTCCTCTTGGGAGGCACCTAGTCCATTCTTCCAGAATCCAGGGCCTGTTCAGTGTTAGACGTTTTGGTCTGTGACCTGGTCACAGCAAATACATGTGCAGGGATCCCTAGCATTTCTGCATGTGTCCTGAGCTCCACTTCTGCCCAAGCTGAAGTTTCTAGATCATTGCCAAGCAAGCATTCAACAGGGCGGTCTGCACTTACCACAACTTTCTTGAGGCCAGTTACCCCTCCCCAGGAGAAATTAACAACTGCCAAGAAATGGTCTGTCCTGACATTGCTAGCATTGGTCACTTGGTACATTTCACCGAGTATAATCTGCCCAGGAGCCACAAGATCTTTTGTCACCATTGTGACACCTGCTCCTGTGTCCCTGAATGCCAAAGCCTCTTTTCCATTTATCAAAGGCTGCTGTCTGTATTTGCCCAAGTTACTGGGACTCACAAAGGAGGAAATGTCCATGCCTCCATCACAGACCAGGACAGCCTGAGTTGGAACTCTGACTAGGCCAGAGCCCATCTCAGAACCCAGGGTTAACCCTACTACACCCTTATTCTGAGTACCACCAATTGTAGCTGCACTAGGGGGGAACAGTTGCCTTAAGGGCAATGGTGGATGGAGTTGAGTCTTTGGACTTTGTACAGTCACGTGTCCAATGGGTTTTCTGCTTACAGATTTTACACCATGGTTTCATTTGACCTTTACTTTTGTTAGATTGGGACTCCCCCCCAGATGAAGATTTTTGGGGACCTTGAGAAGACATCTGGTCTTTACCCTCTTCCCCACCCTTGTCAGAGTTCTTAGAATCTTGCTTCTTTGGGTCACCACCTTGGTTCTGAACCTTCTGCCTCACCCTGGCTCTGACCCATTAGTCTGCCTTCTTTCCCAATTCTTGGGGAGAGGTCAGATCAGAGTCCACCAGGTACTGATGCAACAGCTGATTTTGACAATTATTAAGGATCTGCTCCCTCATAATTAAGTTGTACAATCCTTTGAAATCACACACCTTACTGCCAAGTAACCAGCC
The DNA here is from genome assembly GCA_963921515.1 of Calotriton arnoldi. Classification (NCBI taxonomy): domain Eukaryota; kingdom Metazoa; phylum Chordata; class Amphibia; order Caudata; family Salamandridae; genus Calotriton; species Calotriton arnoldi. The sequence goes on along the minus strand of CAWUFW010001420.1, from coordinate 2,170,559 downwards.
CTCCAGAGCCATAGTAACACAATCTACAAAGTACACCCAGTCTTGATTCTGTGCCTTTTCGGTATCTCTGAACTTTATCCTATACTGTTCAGTGGTTAGGCCAAACCCCTCAATCAGTGCACTTTTCAAGATTTGGTAATCATCAGCATCCTCTTCTCTTACAGTGAGGAGCTTATCTCTACCTTTGTCTGCAAAGGAGAGCCACAAGATTGCTGCCCACTGCTCCTGGGGGACCTTCTGAACTTTACAGGCCCTTTCCAGTGCAGTAACCCATTTGTGGATGTCATCCCCACTCTGGTAGGGAGGGACAATCTTGCTTAGGTTTCTATGATCATAAGACCTTTCCCTAACACTAGGGAAGTTGCTGCCACCATGGGACTCTAGTCCCAATTTATTTTCTTCTAGTTTTCTGAAGCTCTAGGGACTCCCTTTCTAAAGCCAACTGCTCTCTTCTGATTCTAAGCTGAGCTTCTTCATACTTGAGCAGTCTCTCTTTCCTCTCATGAGAGGATTCCCTCCTATGAGAGGAAACAGAGGTCCCTATTGAGGTGTCAGAATGGTTAGACTCCTGAGAAGGAGATCTTGACCTTCTAGGCACACTCTCAACTTTCCCTGGTGGGATAAAGAGGGGGCCATTGTGGCCATCCTCCTCATCTGCAGGGGGAGCTGGATTTCCCAGGTTAAGATCAGTGTCACCTTCCTGGTCAGCTTCAGAGGTCAGGTCATGGGTATCTTCACCCCTTGGCCTTTCCTCATCTGCTGCCCCACCCTCTCTGCCTACCCCTTCAGACCCTGAGGGCCTTCTGAGATCATCCAACAGCAGTACCTCTATGAGGCGTTGGGTGTTTGCACTTTTTCCTGTCTTCAATTTCCTAGTACTACACAATGCTCTCAATTCCAAGAATGGGAGGTTGTCATACTTGGATGGTAGAAGCCCATTGGTTTCTGGCAGGGACCCACTGGTTCCTGGCCTTGAAGACATCACTAGTGAGGTGTGGTGTATGCACTACCTACTCTAGTGTGGCCTACTAAACTCTCTTGAGTTGTAGAAATGGTGTGCTAAGCCCTTGACACACAACTCTAAGTTCAGTAGAACTTACTGTAATTTTAAGCTTGAATTATATGTACCTCAGGTACCTTTAGTGGTTTTCAGTTAGTCACTCACTTGAGATTATCTGGTAAAACAAAGGCAAGCTTGAATCCAACCGCTGCACACCAATGTGAGAAGTTGGCCTGGTATATGCTGTCCACTGGTTATAGTTGGCACCTTGCACCAGTCCAAACAACCCCTTATTGATGATAGGCTTAACCCTTTGGGTGCTCATGACGGCTCCACGCCGTCATGAGTCACGGTAGGCGTGTGCTCATTATGGCGTGGAGCCGTCATGCCGCTGCCGCTCCGCCCACGCAGCACTAATTCCCCGCCTGTTCGGGCGAATTAATGAGTGGGCGGGGTCATGACGGCACCACGCCGTCATGAGCACACGCCGCCCGTGACTCATGACGGCGTGGAGCCGTCATGAGCACCGAAGCGCCACGCCCACCCTCTAGCCCCCCCGCACCGCGGTGGAATTCCCAGCGCAGGGAAGGGGTTAAGACAACCTTATTTGAAAGCTATCCTAGTGGTAGCTATGGAGAGCAGCCTTCAGGCTAAGTCTTGAAGGAGTGTAAAGCAGTTTGTTTTACCAGTCTATAATCTCTTGAATGGCTAAATGAAAGGAGACCACACCAGGTATATATATAAAATATATGTATTTATTTCTAAACACACCCTACTAGTCTCTTTATGATGCTAGAGGTCAAAGCAAATATCACAGTAAATTAGCACAATATACGATAGGCCCTAGGGGCGAATAAAAACAATAAATATAGTAAGAAAGTGGTATAAGAACCACAACTTGACTAGACACAAGGCCTAGAGCCTGTAGAATCGCTGGGACCCCAAGGAACCACCCAAGGTAGTGACACAGGGGACCCACGGGGGACGTGTGCAGTGTGTGAACACAGCCGCGAACTCCGTTAGCTTCTATGGGGAAAGTCGCGGTTAGAGTTTTAAAGTTTAGGGACACTTAGGAGTGGACTAGGAACAAACCCTTTTGGACTTAGATGGTTCTAGGGCCAACACCCACGGGAGCACCAGAGTACTCGGGTTACCTCACCCAGGGAAGCCGGGTGCATAGGTGTCGAATGGTGTCGGGTCGCATCGTCGTTTTCAATGGCAGCTTGCTGAAAAGTGCTGCTGCCTGGAAGAGGAGAAGTGTCCGAAGAGATCCAAGCCTGCATCGAAGATGTGAAAAACCTGAAAGCAGAGGGGACAGAGTCTGGGTCACTTGCCAGTGACCAGGGACACGATAGTTGAATGCCCACCGATGTCGGGTGCTTCAGGTGTGAGGAGGGGAAGCTTTACTCTTCAGCCACGAGAACCAGGAGGCGTCGATGACAACCAGGAGCTGGATTCGAGCTGTCCCACAAAGGATGTCGAGTGCTGCAGCATCGGTGCCCGGATTGGACACAACAAGCCTTGGCAACAGCAACACATGCAGGAAGAGGAAAGATACTTCGGTGCAGACCAGCAAGGTCCTGGGGACTCCCCAAGCAATGGAGAGTCAGGGCACGTCTGGAGCAACCAGGAAAGCCCAATTAAAGTACAGTTATCTTTCTCAGGGACCCACAAGTCGACGGACAAGGGATCGCAAAGGGACCTCAAGAGGAATCACAAAATGGCAGCCCACGGGTCACTCGGAGTGGGTAGGCCAGAAATCTTTGGTGAATTCACTGCTCTGGGTCAGGGCTACAAGTATCTAAAAGCACAGCCTCAAAGATTGACAAGAAGCATACGCACTTGCAAATGTGCACGGTGTCCAGGGGTTCCGGTTCCACGGTACCCACGAGGGCTACGGGTCTCAGCTTTGCTAGGGACTCGGGTCAGCCTCTGGGAAGTCTGGAAACCCACCTCCTGGGTTGCAAAGTTGTCAGCATCCGGTGGGAGCTTCGGAGATGCAGACCGGGCAGATGCGTCTTGGGTGCCTGCCAAGCAGGGGAGTAACTCCTTTTCTCCAAGGGAGATTCTTCAGTCATCTAGTCGTGTAGATCATCGAAGTTCCCGGATTTCTGTATCAGAGTTTCGTCCAAGTGTAATCTAAAGTCCTGTAGTCAGGGGTTCCTTCTTTATACCCAAGGAAGGGGTTGGACTAACTCTGGGGACCCACCTATGGGAGGGTTTGGAAAGAGGGGTGGCTACACCCATTTCCTTTGTCCAGTTTCGCGCCAGAGCAGGGGCTGGTAGCCCCTGCAACCGGTTTGAACTGGACTATGCACAGGGACACCAAATGTGCCCCCAGTGCAGGACTTCAAAGCACTCTTGGAGTGCACCCACCCAGCCCCAATCCACTAAGGCCTGTCTGGGAGGACCGGGAGCAGTCACCTAGGAGAATCGTGGGAAACTTTCCTTGATGCAGTAAGAGGTTGTATGGATGTATGACTGGCTGCTTCTCATAGTGAAGCTTTCACCTTTTTCAGTGTGTTTGTGATTGAAAGAACAGAACACTGTTTTATCGCATTCATTGACACCAATTGCGGTGTTTGTGTTTTTCCTTTCAGGGTTTGACTCCCCTCCTCCCATGGGGCAATTAGTTTTATTGCGTAGGGTAAGATCAGTGAGATTTTCTCACATTACCATTCCTAATGTGTGCACGCATAGAGTGTCACGTGTCACACAATTAGTCACTCACAATTAGCTGAACCAGTGCATGTATTGTTTTCAGTGTGACCTAGGTATGTTGTTACATATTCTTTGGAATTTTTGTATTTCAGGCTTGAATTTAGAAGCCATCATCAACAGTGGAGAGTGACACAGGTCACACCCGCATAGTGGTATCTTCTAACCACCAGTTGGTAAGAACGGAGCCCCATTTTTATGTTAAGGTCCTGATGAATGCCTTGGACCCTTTTGGGCCATCATGGCAGAAACATGTTGACCATTCTCATTACGGTTAGGGGACAATTAATTTCCCATATACCGTCCACCTATTTTAAGATCATATAGCTACCATTCACATTAAAAACCACAGTTTGATAACTATAATGATTTTTAACCTCACTCACCTTTTTTTCACGGGCCCCCACTTAGCTTAGAAGTGCATCCCTGTCATCAGGTGTATGCCCGCCCTCTATCAAACCAAGGTTTTAGAGGGCGAGGACTGGTCAATGATGAAGCATGACACCCGGTGGTGTGTGAGACCAGTCTGTCACATTTTGTGAGATGCTTTCACTCACAATTCAGTCCTAATTCCATAGTGGTCACTACACTAGGAGCAGCTCTTGTTGTGGTTAACAAGGTGGTAACACCTCCCTGTGACAGGAAACCTATTGTCCAGGTCTCCCCTGCCAGAGTTTCGGTCAGCAACAGGAGGCCAGACTTGTGTCTGTGGCTGGCAGCATCCATTTTGTGATGCCAGGGCTCTGTTAGCTGGTACCGGGTATACCCGTGCTGTCATGTCTCTCCCTCTAGAAGGGTGGGATCATACTCCCACACCAGTTACTGGTGTGGGGGTATGATTCCAAGGTGTTTGACACCAAACACGACATGTTTCCGTGCAGCCATCCCAAAGTTAGCATTTACCGCGAGGTTATAATGCACTTAAGAGTATATGGTCAGGCTGCCTCACAGACAACCCCGGAGGATAGATTCCGAAGGCTGCCGAGGGGCTTTGCTCATGCATGGGCACCCTCTCACACAAAACCAGGCACCCTGCCTTCAGGATTGATAAGACCTGCCATAGGGGTGAGTGATAGGTTTATATGTGCAGTGATAGGGTGAGATATAGTGAACCTATATCTCGGTAAGGGGTGCAGGCACCACCTCACTCAGGCTGCTGTAGCAGTCCTGTGGTGTCATTTTGGAAGGCTGCCCAGGGGTGGTATAATACATGCTTCAGCCCCTGGTAGGCCTCTGGGGTACCTATGCCCTGGGTACATAGTATACCATATACTAGGGACTTATAAGGGCACCCCAGAATCCAATCTGTGGTGTACCTAAGGTACAGGGAATCAATTTGGAGAGGAAGCAGCTAGGCTGGGGTCCTGGATAGCAGGGCCCCAGCCAGACTAAAGTCGAAAAACAGTGAAACATCAGCAAAAAGTGGGGGTAACCATAAGAAGCAGATCCTACTCTCCTACACCATGTACTCATGCAATGACCCAGGCACTAACACATGCACTGCTACAATTACCTGAGCACTACTCATGCAGACCAGCCATCTCCTTGTCACTACCCATGCACTCCTCCAGTCACCCATCCAGCATCATGTACTTATCCAATCACTCCACCAATACCCAAGCACTTAAACAATTCACTATGCACTGTCCTTGCAGCAGTCTAGTCATCCAGTCACTACCCATGTACTCATGCAATGACCCAGGCACTAACACATGCACTGCTACAATTACCTGAGCACTACTCATGCAGACCAGCCATCTCCTTGTCACTACCCATGCACTCCTCCAATCACCCATCCAGCATCATGTACTTATCCAATCACTCCACCAAAACCCAAGCACTTATAAATTCAAAATGCACTCTCCTTGCAGTACTCTAATCATCCAGTCAGTACCCATGTACTCATGCAATGACCCAGGCACTAACACATGCACTGCTACAATCCCCTGAGTACTACCCATGAAGTCCAGCCACCTCTCTGTTACTGCATATGCACTCCTCCAATCACCCAGTCAGCAACATGTACTTATCCAATCACTCAGTCAAAACCCAAGCACTTATAAATTCACCATGCACTCTCCTTGAAGTACTCTAATCATCCAGTCACTACCCATGTACTCATGCAGTAATCCAGGCACTAACACATGCACTGCTACATTCACCTGTGCACTTCACATACAATCCTCTAATCACCTAGACACTACTCATTCACACCTTCAATTACCCATATAGTACCCATGCAGTCCAGCAATCACCCAGTCGCTACCTATGCACTCCTCCAATCACCCAGCCAGCACCATGTACTTATGCAATCACTCTGCCAAAACCCAAACACTTATAAATTCACCATGCACTCTGCTTGCAGCACTCTAATCATCTAGTCACTACCCATGCACTCATGCAATGACCCATGCAGTAACTCATGCACTGCTACAATACCCTGAGCACTACCCATGCAGTCCAGCTATCGCCCTGTCACTACCCATGCACTCCTACAATCACTCAGCCAGCACCATGTACTTATCCAATCACTCCGCCAAAACCCAAGCACTTATAAATTCACCATGTACTCTCCTTGCAGTACTCTAATCATCCAGTCAGTACCCATGAACTCATGCAATGACCCAGCCACTAACACTTGCACTGCTACAATCGCCTGAGCACTACCCATGCAGTCCAGCCATCTCCCTGCCACTGCCTATGCACTTCTCCAATCACCCAGCTAGTACCATGTACTTATCCAATCACTCCGCCAAAACCCAAGCACTTATAAAATCATAATGCACTCTCGTTGCAGCACTCTAATCATCCAGTCACTACCCATGTACTCATGCAATGTCTCAGGCACTAACACATGCAGTGGTACAATCACCTGTGTACTGCCCATGCAGTCCTCTAATCACCCAGCCAGAATCATGTACTTATGCAATCACTCCGCCAAAATGCAAGCACTTATAAATTCACCATGCACTCTCCTTGCAGTACTCTAATCATCCAGTCACTACCCATGTACTCATGCAATGACCCAGACACTAACACATGCACTGCTACAATCACCTGTGCACTTCCCATACAATCCTCTAATCATCTAGACACTACTCATTCACACCTTCAATTACCCATGCAGTACCCATGCAGTCCAGCAATCACCCAGTCACTACCCATGCACTCCTCCAAACACCCAGCCAATACCATGTACTTATCCAATCACTCCGCCAAAACCCAAGCACTTATAAATTCATCATGCACTCTCCTTGCAGCACTCTAATCATCCTGTCACTACCCATGCACTCATGCAATGACCCATGCACTAACTCATGCACTGCTACAATACCCATAGCACTACCCATGCAGTCCAGCCATCGCCCTTTCACTACCCATGCACTCCTACAATCACCCAGCCAGCACCATGTACCCATCCATTCACTCCGCCAAAACCCAAGCACTTATAAATTCACCATGCACTCTCCTTGCAGTACTCTAATCATCCAGTCAGTACCCATGTACTCATGGAATGACCCAGCCACTAACACTTGCACTGCTACAATCGCCTGAGCACTACCCATGCAGTCCAGCCAATCATAAGTCCACACTGTACCATGCCCATGCGCACAATACAGTTTTATGTAGTTTCAGCAACATATGTTTTCTTGCTCAGTCTCCAAGTGAGCCATTTCTACTTGGTTTAACAACAAGGGGACTGATGTTACATATTTACATATATTTGCCCACAGTGTGCAATTGCTTCAACATTTCCTTTGACGGACCGGTGCAGAAACCTTTCTCCACCACTGTCCAAATGTGACTACTACTTAAAGAAGTGTCTTTCTGCATGTCTGACTAAGAGGTAGTTTTAATCCCCCTGCCCTATTGTGTACTAGGGCCTTACAGAAGAGGTCATGCCAATCACAGGGGTACCCCAACACATAGTGTTCCCTAGTGTATGTAGGTGTTTTAACTGTATTCTAAGTGTCTTTCAGGATAGCACTGGCTCCGGGGCCTGGTTAGTCAGAGTCAGTTACCACCAGTACCCGTTAGCAAAAAGTTCAGGGCACAGGATGATTTTACAACAAGGCCTCTTTCTGCTCCTCTCTTGCTTCTTTCTGCACCTTTATTCGTCTTTCTGGACTTTTGTTGCCTCTTTCTGCATTTCTTTTGCTTCTTTCTGCGCTTTTCTTCCTCTTTCTTCACATGTCCTACCTTTGTAGGCATAGTTAGAAATTAGCATTTAAAAAACCTTTGAAATTCACTGAAAAAACCATAGGTTTCAGGGACGTTATAGTTAGAAATTAGCATTTAAAAAACCTTAGAAATTCACTGAAAAAACCACAGGTTTCAGGGACGTTTTAGTTAGTTGGACATTTCACTCATACAAAACCAGAGAAATTTGGCCGTTATAATTAGTTCAGCTAACTATAACTCGCGCCCCCGCAATGCACTGCTGATGACGTCACATATTACATCATTCATGACATGGTCAGTGACATCACTGATGACATCTCAAATGTGTAGACCTAGGAATCAGTGAGTGGGTATGTAGTAACTGGTATTGGTGTGTGTATGGTTTCGAAAATTGCAGTCTGTATTTTAGAGTGGGTGTATCAAAGGTTATATTAGTCTGTGAGGAGGTGCATCAGATGATCACGTGGATGATGTCATCAGTAAAGTAATTTGAGATGTCATCAGTGATCTCACTGACTATGTCATGAGTGATGTAATATGTGATGTCAACAGCAGTGGATTGCGGAGGCACGAGTTATAGTTAGCTCAACTAATTATAACAGCCACATTTTTTCTGGTTTTGTACGAGTGAAATGTCAGCCTAACTATAACATCCCTTAAGCCTGTAGTTTTTTCAGTGAATTTCTATGGTTTTTTAAATGCTAATTTCTAACTATAACGTCCCTGAAACCTATGTTTTTTCAGTGAATTTCAAAGGTTTTTTAAATGCTAATTTCTAATTGTAATGTCCAAAAAATGCTTTTTCTAAATTTTTAAACTTTTACAAAAAAATAATATGATGTTTTTTTCTTTCTAAAATATGCATTTACATTTTTTTTTCATTAAAGTGGATTCGCATACCGCTCGTGTACCAATCACGGTGGGTGCGCGAATCCAAGAATTTTGCCACCATATTGGTTAAGTCGTGCACGATGCGCATTCAGTATGCGAAGGGTGCGCGGTTCTCGGCCCTGCGCAACATCACGTACTTATTTCTGGGTGTGCAAATCCAGCGTAAATTTTTTTGTTTTAAAAGTATATGCATATAACTTTATTATATATATTATAGCAAGAGATTATTTAACATAATTGTAAATATCATATATTTGTAACTGGAATAAAGATAAATTATTGTTAAATATATTTTTCCGGAATCGCGTCGGTTTGTGTGCTGGTTGTGCGCCGGGTGAGCAAATCCCATGTGACTTCAAAACAAAGGATTTCATTGGTTGAGAAGCTTTTTATTCTAGAACTTACAGCACCCCACCCAAATTTCTCATTCCTCCAACAACTATTTTTTTCAAAAACTAGTACAATGACATCGTCAAATACACCAGACGACATCCTTGGTGAAGAAGATGACTTGGAGGAACCAAGAAAACAGCAAAAGGAGAGTATTGTCTGGCCTTTCTTTACCTTTCCACCTGGTGAAAAGAAGGTCAACGCAAGAAAGGTGACCTGCACTGTGTGTGAACGAATCATATCTCGGGGCTCTGAGAAAAAATACTCATGCGGTCCTTCGTCGATGTTAAAGCACCTGCAAACCATGCACCCTTGTTAGCTAGCAAGAGAAGAACATCAACGTGAGCTGGAACGACAAGCACAGCAAGGTGATAACGACGCAGGACCTAGCACCTCAGCCGGAATATCAACTTCAAGCAGAGGACCTGACATTAGACCAGAGCTTGCTGGTCTTGAACAACAGTGTATGAAATGAAATGAAATTTGTACTTGTAAAGCGCACTTATACCCCCAAAGGGGTGTCCTGGCGCTGTACGCATACCGCTGTGGAACCCTTCCTGGCTTTTCCCTGTGGAATGTCCACTCCTGGGCACCCCCAGGGTGAAGCCAGGCATCCCAGCGCTGTTGGGGCCGTTGTGGAGATTAAGCAAGCTATTGCCCAGAGTTGCAGAGTGGGACCCATGATTAGAATAGGCACCGAGGCGAGAATTATCAGGTCCGAGGAAATTGAGCCCAAGACCCGCCGAGGCGGGAATTGAACCCTGGTCCCGGGCCAGATCTCTGCATCAGGGTCTGCCGCTCTAACCATTGAGCCACACTTCTTGTATCAAATGCAAACAACTTATTTGCTATGGTGAGCAGTCAATTGATGCAAGTGTTTTCGCAGCAAAAAGCCACCATTCCTAATTTTTTTTTGCAATGATTTTTCATTTCAAAAGGTTAGAGAAAGTTTTCTCAGTTTAGTCTGTTGTTTTTTTCATTTAAAAAACACCCAAAAAATTCAAAAAGAGTTAAAAACACAAAAAGATTATAAAACAAAAAAAAAGAAAAAAATGGTTCTTGTTACAACCGCCTATTTGGTTAAAATAAAGACTAATTTCTATGTGTTGTAGGAATCGCGGCAAGTGTAATATATGGAGAAGTACATGGGTAATGCATGTGTGATTGCATGAGTGCATGTTTAGTACCTGCGTAGTTGGAGAAGTGCATATATACTACCTGAGTGATTGCATGAGTATATGAGTAATGCCTGGGTGAGTGCATGGATACTAGCCGGATGTTTGCATGAGTGCAGGGGTAGTGCCTGCATGCTTAGAGGAGTGCTTAGATAGTGCCTGAGTGATTGAAGGAGTGCATGGGCAATGCCTGGGTGTTTGCAATAGTGCATGGGTAGAGCTTGAGTGATTGAAAGAGTGTATGGGTAGTGCCTGGGTTATTACATAAGTGTATGGGTACTGGCTGAATGATTGGAGGAATAAATGGATAGTGCCTGGGTGATTGGAGGAGTGCAACGGTTGTGCCTGAGTGATTGGAGGAGTGCATGAACAGTGTCTTGGGGATTGGAGGAGTGCATGGGTATTGCCTACGTGTATGGAGGAGTGCATCAGTACTATCTAGGTTATTCATGAGTGTATAGGTAGTACCTGGGTGAATAAATGAGTGCATCAGTACTGCCTGGGTGATTGTATGAGTGCATAGTTAGTGCATGGATGATTTTATGAGTGTATGGGTAGTGGCTGGGTGAATGAAGGAGTGCTTGGGAAATGCATGGATAGTTGCATGAGTGCAGGAATAATGTGTGAGTGTTTGGAGGAGTGCATGAGTAATGTCAGGGTGATTGCATGACTGCAGGGGTAATGCCTTGGTGATTTTATAAGTGCATGGGTACTATCTGAGTGATTGAAGGACTCCATTGGATAATACCTAGGTGATTGCATATGTGCAGGGATAATATCGGGGTCATTGGAGGAATGCATAGGTAATGCATAAGTGAATGCATGAGTGCAGGGATAATGTGTAGATAATTAGAGGAGTGCATGGCTAATGCCTAAGTGATTGCATGAGTGAAGGGGTGATGCCTGGGAAATTAGAGGAGTGCATAGGTATTGCCTGGGTAATTGCATGAGTGTAGGGATAATGTTTAGCTAATTGCATGATTATAGAGGTAGTGCCTGGATGATTTTATAAGTGCATGGGTACTGCCTGAGTGATTGAAAGACTGCATGAGTAATAGCTAGGTGATTGCATGAGTGCCGGGGTTTAATGCCTCGGGGATTAGAGGACTGCACAGGTAATGCCTGGGTAATTGCATGAATGTAGGGGTAATGTCTAGCTAATTGTATGAGTGTAGAGGTAGTGCCTGAGTGATTTTATAAGTACATGGGTATTGCCCGGGTAATTATATGAGTACAGCGGTACTGCCTGAGTTATTGGATAAGTGTATAAGTAGTGCCTGGGTGATTTTGTAAGTGCATGGGTACTGGCTGGATGATTGGAGGAGTGCATGGATAGTGCCAGGATAATTGTAGCAGTACAAGAGTAGTGCCTGAGTTATTCTATGAGTGCATAGCTAGTGCCTGGGTGATTGCATGAGTGCAAGAGTAATGTCTGGGTGGTTGCATGAGTGTAGTGATAGTTCCTGGGTGATTTCACGATTGCATAAGTAGTGTCTGGGTGATTGGAGGAGTGCAAAGGTAGTGCCTGGGTGATTAGAGTAGTGGATTGCTAATGCATTGGTGATTCCATGAGTGCAGGGTTAATGACTATGGGATTAGAGAAGCCCATAGCTAACGCCTGGGTAATTGCATGAGTGTAGGGGTAATGTCTAGCTGATTGCATGAGTGTAGAGGTAGTGCCTGGGTGATTTTACAAGTGCATGGGTAGTACCTGGATAATTATATGAGTACAGCGGTAGTGCCTGAGTTATTGGAAAAGTGTATAAGTAGTGCCTGAGTGATTTTGTAAGTGCATGGGTACTGGATGGATGATTGGAGGAGTGCATGGATACTGCCAGGATAATTGTAGCAGTACAAGTAGTGCCTGGGTGGATGCATGAGTGTAGTGGTAGTTCCTTGGTGATTGCAGAAGTGCATAAGTAGTGCCTGGGTTAATGCATGAGTGCATAGGAAGTACCTGGATGATTTTATAAGTGCATGTGTACTGCCTGAGTGATTGCACAACTGCATGGGTAATAGCTAGGTGATTGCATGAGTGCAGGGGTAATGTCTGGGCCATAGGAGGAGTGCATGGCTAATGCCTGGGTGATTGTATGAGTGTAGGGGTAGTGCCTGGTGGATTGGAGGAGTGCATAGGAAGTGCCTGGGTGATTTTATAACTCGAAGAGCTCTGGCTGGGTAATTGGAGGAGTACAGGAGTAGTACCTGGGTGATTGGAGGAGTGCATAAATAGTGCCTGGGTGATTTTATAACTGCATGTGTTCTGCCTGAGTGAATAGAGGAGTGCATATATACTGCCTGGATGATTGAAAGAGTGCAAGGATAGTGTCTGCATGATTGCATAAGTGCAGGGGTAATGTTTCGGGAATTGGAGAAGTGTATAGGTAATACCTGGGTGATTGGAAGAGTGTCCGGGTAATGTCTAGCTGATTGCATGAGTGTACAGATACTCCTTGGGTGATTGGAGGAGTACATAGGTAGTGTCTGGGTGATATTATAACTGTATGGGTACAGGCTACGTGATTGGAGAAGTGCATGGATAGTGCATTGGTGATGGCAGTAGTGTGGGAATAGTTGCTAACTGTATAGATGAGTGCATGGGTAGTGTTTGAAAAAATGGATGAGTGCAGTAAAAGCAACTGTAAACATTAGTTCATATTATCATGCTTATTACATTATTTCATCTTACGTTTTTATTAAAGAAGATACAAAACTCAGTGAAACTATTTTACTGTAGTTTTGTTGTAAACTGAATTTAAAATCTTTTCAAACTTTAGTATTACTTTCTGTAAAAAAGACGAAAAACTGTTATTGCATATAATATTATAGTTTTAAGAACACAACATAATTTTAGAATTTCATTACATATTCAGTTTCCCTTTTTTGCTGTTCTCAGATTCTACTGAATTTCACCATACACAGTGATTTCAATGTAGATCATCATATAACAGTGGGGAAAAAAATTCTATTAATGAGATTGTAAAAAAACAAACAAATCTGCGTTGAAAATATTTATAACAAGTTTAACTATCTGTTTATCTATCTACAGTTTCTAAATTACATTCTTCAACTACATAAAATCATTTATTTCTCTGAAGTATATTTTGTAAAATATACACTCTCATTTATATGACGTATAATATAAAGATCAAATATATAACTTACTTCTTGCAAACACAATTTTGCAAATGCAATAAGAATTAGCACAAACAATAATCCAAACAGGTAATTGTTCACATCTTCCCAGTAGGCCGAATAATGTTTCCAAAACATTTGCATTGAAAATATCCAAAATAAACTTGTTAATTCGTGTTCACATCTTCCCAATAGGCCGAATGATGTTTTCAAAACTTTGGCATCAAAAATATCAGATATGAATTTGGTAATTCGTAAGGCAACCGACATTTGAATTCCAAATGGGCATTATTACAATGAGTCCATCCTTTATTGCACTTTAAATACACAGTATAGTGTCCAGATGTTGTAGTAGGTCCATCATGAAAAATAATAGCCACTGCTTTAAAAGTTCCTCCTGAAATTTATACTTGACTTGCCACAAAATTTTTAATTTTGGTTTCCAATTTTCTTCCATCTGCTCTACACCGTTGTAGCATTAAAATGACATATAGTCCAAATCTTTCTATAAATAATGTTGATAACATTTCTAATTTACGATGAGAACATTTCATATCTTGATTAGCTGTTTTTAGTAACTTGTTAAAAGACACTGATTTGCAATCTGGTATTGTCAAAAATATGATTCGTTCAGTGTCTCTTTCAGTGGTAGAAGAAAAGGAACACTCTTCACATTTATGATCCCATCTGTAACTTAGTCCAAATACATTTTCAGTTTCTATTCCTTCATCTTCCAATACCTCAAGCCTAAACATAAGAAATTCGTGTGCATCTTATTGTATATTGAGTGTAAATTGTGAAGAACCAGTACATATATCCAAAAGATTCTGAATGCCAGAAGCAGTATGGATTTTAGTTCTCTCAGTTACCAACTTTTGAAAAATATAATGTAATAAAGAACAGAATCGTTTTTCTCAATTTTCCATAATTTCATGGTGAAGATCTTCTAGATAAAAGACAACATTCACAATTACATTAGCATAGCAGTTGATACCTGAACTATTTTCTAACTTGTATCCTACTATATCATCAACAGTGTCCATTTTCACTTTCTTTGCACCTTCATGATTCTCCTCATTTCTTTTCTTTTTTTGAATCTCAGTAGAATGTTTGTCATATTTCTGTTTTGGACACACTACACGTTTCTCATATACAGGATATTCACCTAAGTTAAGAGCATAAAGTCTTCTTAACCGATTGTACTCTCTTACTGAATTTGCATCAGCACTAATCTTTTTCTCATCAAAATCAATCAAATACAAACCAGATAATGTCCTTACTCGAGACAATGCAACATATGCCAAGCCTTCTTTAAACACTGTACTTCCAATATTTACCAAAGCACTGTCTACACTTAAACCTTGGGATTTATGAATGGTTACTACATATGCTAAAGAAAGAGGAAACTGTTTTCTACGAACATGCAAGTCTTTTACAAGCAAAAAACGAACAGCACAACGTCCAATCTGTTTTACCTCTTCAATCTGATCAAATTTAATTTTCAAAAATTCAATTCCATCTCTGTTCTGATAGCTAACAAAATCAACAACTTTTCCCATTGCTCCATTTACTAAAACTTTTTCTACATTCAAATTACACCGTAAAAGTACCCGACAGTTTACACATACATATAAACCAGCAGTCTTAGTTACACTTTTCCAAAGAATCCAATTTTGACAGTAATCTCTCAGAAAGAAGAATAGTAACTCCTTTGTGTTCCATTTATCAATGGCTTCCATTTTCACTATTGGTTGTTTTTCCAATTTCAAAAGTTCTTCATTGAATGTAGAACACTCTTGCAGTGTTGGCATTAGGCAAACTATAGACTTCTTTTCTGCAAATATTTTTTTATATTATTTCAGGTGCTATATTTTCATTTGTTAACAAGTTTATTAAAAGCCGTCTTTGTAAAGCTTTTTTTCCATGTTTTGTTAAAACATGAATTCTTATCTCTTGAAGAATGTTTCCATAATGTTCATCACTTGCTTGTTGCATATTCTTAATAAGTTCTTTATATTCAAAATAAGACCAAATGTTCACATTTCCAATACTTCCCAAAGACTTCTTAGTGTCTTCCTGGACAAGTGTTTCAAAAACTGGTTGTCCTTTCACAGGAGTAAGTTGTAGTAGATCACCCAATACAATTACATGTTTTCCTCCAAATAGAACATCATAATCTGTTTTTAAAATCCGTTGCATTCTTAAATGTACAAAGGCAAGCATTAAGTTTCAGACCATGCTCACCTCATCAATGATTAGAAGTTTCATTTTCTTCAGTACTCTTGAAACTTCATAACAAGCTTCTCCAGATAGCTTGTGATATTCCAATTTATTTTCATGTTCAACTGGTAGCATCAGTAATCAATGTAATGTAATCCCTTTAGTGTTGTGTGCTGCTAACCCAGTTGGAAGAGTTACAACACAAGATAAATGTGATTCAGTGGTTTTGTGTAGGTAACTGGTCAAAATTTTAATTAAGAAACTTTTTCCTGTTTCAGCTTGCCCACTGATGTACATTCGAATAGGTTTAAATGATGTGCATTGGCATTCTTTTCTTTCATGCAGTAAACAATGTTGTATCTGTGTCACTTCCTGATATATTTCTTTTTGTTCAATATTTAGTTTTTCTTCTAAGTTTCCCAACTCAATAATATCCTGTTGTGCTTGTTGCATTGCCGTTTCTACTTCATTAATGGCTACTGCTGCTTCATTCTCAAGAATTGGTTGTCTATCTTGAGAACAGTCTCTAGCTATTTCAGCTGCAATAGTAGTTTCTTGTTCAATCTCTTCATTTAACATTTGTAGATAAGTTGGAAAATTGTACATTGAATGCTATCCTTACATGCATTAAAAGAATCTTCATAGCACTCAAAATCTCCAAGTAAATCCATTTCACTATGCCAAGGCTTGAAGAGTTGCAGAAGTGCTAAATAGAAAAATTATCTTTTATGTGGACTTTCACAACTGAGTTTCCTGTGGTTAATAAGATTTCCTTTGGCATGTTTTCCCAAACATCCATCACATTCAATTACTGCATATTTTTCTTCATTTATATTTTCTGTAACATTTCTCTTAAAACTGTAATGTTGCAATACTTCATAGAGACATATGTTTTCCAGATGTGGACTCCTTTTGGGATAGTACATATCCAACATATTTGTTTTAACAATATCTGTACTTTCCGGTTCATTCAATGCTAAGTATTCAATTTCTTGTAGAGAGTTCAATACTCGATTTCGTGTTGCAGCAAGACCTAGACTTACCCAAATGATTCCTCTTGAATATAAACTTGCAGAGGTCAACCGATTCGAACATTCGTAGGATCCAATCTCTCGATGGGAAAGCATCTTCAAACTAAAGCTGTACAATTTGTTACTAAGAGTCTTCTCTTGTGAAATTTCTTCCTACATTTCTTTCAACTCCGTCTTTTCAGATTTTGTAAGATATGACATAACATAGCAAGCAACAGCAATCGATTATCTGCAACATACTGGATATCCATGTTTGCATTCCACATTGTCGAAATCACTGGATTGTAGTCATTGGAGAAGTGTGGCTCAATGGTTAGAGCGGCAGACCCTGATGCAGAGATCTGGCCCGGGACCAGGGTTCAATTCCCGCCTCGGCGGGTCTTGGGCTCAATTTCCTCGGACCTGATAATTCTCGTCTCGGTGCCTATTCTAATCATGGGTCCCACTCTGGGCAATAGCTTGCTTAATCTCCACAACGGCCCCACCAGCGCTGGGATGCCTGGCTTCACCTTGGGGGTGCCCAGGAGTGGACATTTCACAGGGAAAAAGACAGGAAGGGTTCCACAGCGGTATGTGTACAGCGCCAGGACACCCTAGGGTAACAGTGCGCTTTACAAGTACAAATTTCATTTCATTAATATATTTTGATTCTTCAGTTCTTTTTATGTTGTAAGTATTCTTTGGAGATTTTTGAGTTATATTATGCCTTACTGCTGACATGAAATTATTGACTCTTCCTTTTTAAATTACTGGTTGTGGGAATCCAAAACGACATTTTGTATAAAATGTTCCCTTTGATGTGTATTGTCGTCGACAATATTTTCCACATCGATGACTTTGAAACCGTAAAACTTGTTGTCTTAAGGTGTTTTCTCCTCCTCTTTTTGGAATGGCACAGGTAACATAGTCTTCAATGAAAGACAAAACAGTTTCACCAGAATCGGTTTCAAATTTAGGTGCATTCTTGATCCATAATAGCATGTGTATATGAGGAGCACCTCTGGCTTGGTACTCCTTTCTCTAAAAGAAATCAATAACTTCTCTAAGAGATGGATTATTTTTATTGCAAATAAAAGACATCATAGCTTGAAACCTAAGATTAAAATATCTGCACACATTTACAGGATCCAAGGAACACAGTTCTCCAGCTGTCTTCAATTCACTGGTTTTTACATTTGAATTTGCAAGTTGTAGAAATTCAAATAAATCGTCCCATGCGTATTCAGCACAGCTAAGTGTAACAAACCACGTAGGAGTTCCTAAGTTTCTTAACATACATTTAAGTTCTCCTTGATGACGATACCAATACTCATTCGTACCACGTTGACACGCATCAAATGAATTAACTGAGATTCTAAATGATCCTCTCTTTGTTGAACTTTATCCAAAAATTCCTTTGCAGAAACATGTGTAAGATGAACTCCCATTTTTAATATGTGGTTCACTGCATATGAAAGTCCAGACAAGTCACTGTCAAACAGAAGATGAAATAAATATGGAATACACTGTCGGAATCTTGGATCTTCGGAGTACAATCTTGTTGTACGATATTCTGAAGCTGGAATCTGTACTGGTCGTTCATCATATCGTCCACCTTTTCCAGTGGGGAAGAGCTGTGGAAAACAACAAGCTTCTAAACTTTTTTCTCATACACTCATGGGAGTTCCCTTCGCTTTCTTCATTTGGAATAATTCAATAGTGTTTCTTATAAATTCTTTTGAATGTAGAGGATGTCTACTGTAATGTTCATAAATTTCTTCACTCCTGGAGTTGTCCATTCTTTCAATTTGGCCAGTTGAAATTTCTCTATCATCTTCTAAAGAAATTTCTTGTTCTTCCACATATACATTTTTATAATAAATATTGTTTTGTACAAGATATAATGTAGCCTTTTGAAGTTTGGTGACATCTACTAACTCTTGCCATATTTTCCGACTCTTTGTTGGTACACCATTAACTAGAAAAACTACAGGTTCACTTTCCTCTTCCTCTATACCAATAGTTTCAATACTTTTCTTAAACTCTAAAGGTAAATGCACAACTCTCCCTTTTAAACCTATTTATAAATCCGTTGGAGGCAGCTTACCTGTTTTAGGCTCCATACGAACTATAGCCTGAAACGGGTGCACAGATTGAATAAGAATGGACTCATACGTATTTAAATCTACCAGTTCCGGAGGAATAGCTACCAACTCTAAATTGTTATGTACAGCTTTTGCTGGGATTTTGTTCTCTTCTAATTTGTTGTAACAATATTTACAAATACGTTGATCACTACCCATCTCAAAACGACCTTCCACCAACAAATAAGCACCAAATTGCTCCCACTTATTGTTTTCCTTTTCACTTTTTAAATACACATCAACATTCCTAGTTTGACTTCTATAGTGAGTACGTCGACAACAATTACAAACATAGGGGTCGATTAGGATGGCGGTCGGAAAAGCATTCCGACCGCCGTGGTAGCGGAAATTAACCGTCCGCATGTACCGCGGCAAAACCAATGGTCAGATTAGGATGCACCGCCAGAAAAATCCAACCGCCACGGACAGATTCTACAAAACTCCGCCGGGAACGTCCGAAACAACTGAAAATCCGTCCGCGGCGGTCGGATTTGCTGCGGAAAGACCCAAAACCGCTGATCGACCAGCGAAATGACCGCAAGTGAAATTACGATACGATGGCGGTGCCAGCAGAACGATCAGTTGTTTCCGACCGCTGCGATCTCAACTAATGCTGAATGAGAGAGCCGGCGGAAGGGCTGTTGCATTCTGACCACCGCAGTTGCGCCGAAAGAGTAATGGCGGTCGAAAGCAACCACACAACAAGGCTACCAAGTGTGGCTGTATATCTGGCTCAGCCTCAAAAAACACCTAACACACCCCAATGACACATCCCCATGACAAGTAAAAAAATACAAATCCCAGGTCAACCCACATAACACACCTGACATGAATACTCCATTTTGACCCACCCAAATAGCTGAGTATAAAACCAGCCCCTTACCTGCCCAGAATCCTTTGCACAACTCCACAACTGAAGGGCACAACCCCACAGCACAAAGGAGAGGCAAATCAGCACACATCACAACCACACATACATCACCACCACCACCTTCACACCTGCACTTTTCACCCATTTGCACATCACACACCATGTCACAGAAGAAGATGCCCAAATTCACTGACAATGAGTTGTCAGTGATGGTAGATGAGGTAGTCAGAGTAGAACCACATTTGTTTGGAAGCATGGTCCAACAGTCACCAGTAGCCACAAAAAATCAAATGTGGGCAAGGATAGTCAACAAAGGCAATGCAGTAGGGTCCACCCCGCACACCCTGAAGGACATCAGGAGAAGGTGGCATGACCTCAAGACCAGGGTAAAATAGTGTAAAAACTGTGAGAAAGAGGCACCCCCTAATTGCTTTCAGGTCCAAGAGGAGGGGGAACAAAAAAAGCTAGCAAGGAAAACCTCTAATCTGACCTATATTTCTTTAAATGTGACCATAAAAGGCTCAAAAATGCCACTAACCCAACATCAATATTAACCAAAACAGTCGATCACAGAAATAATTTTGTTGTATATTTTATTAAACTTCTAAGATATTTTCTTTAGACACAAAGTTTTTTTTTGTTATTTTTTCTTTTTTATACACATGATTTAAAAAACTTTTCATTTGTCATTGTCTGTACATACGTTTGCTCAAGAATTGTGTATAATACAGTATAATTCCTTTAAATAGACAAACACATAACCCCACAGAGAACCAACAACAATTCATTCTTACCATTCAAACCTGCTCATTCAACCTACATTCATACATAAAAAGAGAGATTCAGCCATATGAGGGGTCCAATATGAATCTACTGGGGACAGATCCTATGATTGTTGGTGATAATAAATCACATCCATCAAACACTTCTGATGAGTCTGTCTCTCAGGGACCACTCCTCAAATGTATTGTTGGTCTACGCTCGTTTCAGTGGCAAAACCACCTTCCTCAGGACCAAGGTAGATATAAAAATGAATCTCAAATAGAGAAACCTGGGGTTATCTGTTAAATAATCATATAGGTACAGTGGTTATGACATAGAATATGCTACTTTGGCAAAAATAATATTGATCTCCATAACCAAATGTGTGGTACTTAATTTGTATCCTCCATTGTGCACCGCGTGTCAGTAATGGATACAATTCCAACTCATTCCATCATGTGTACATGCTCTCAATACATGTGCATAAAGTAAAGTGGAAAGTATGCTGTTTGTGAGTAACTAAGAATTCCTATTATTAGGCCTCCACCATGTGGCTAGGTTCATGCAAAGCTACATAGTTTAAAAAGAACGAAAAAAGAGAAAGAAGAAGAGAAAAAGAGGAGAAAAAGAAAAAAGAAAGAGAAATTTAAAATTCTATTTTAGCTAAAAATGTAGCAAAGTATCATAGGCCTTATCTACCTTTGGCCAAACAAAACCAGTAATCATGTTCTGCATATGTCCACAGTGTTGTTGGCTGATATAATACAAACTGCCATAGGCAAGTAAATCAGCTCCCATTGGAGAAGATGCTAGTTGAGTCTAAAGACAAAAAAGAGACCACGCCGATGTTAGATATTAAGGGGACTAAAGGACTGAGTATAGAAAGGGCATCCTCCCTGTTATAAAAGTTACATCTCACCCTCTCGGAGATCTTCTATCGTGCTCCTTCCTTAGTGCAAAATGGGACGAAAAATCCGGGTCCCTGTTTTTCAGTACATTTTATGCAAGATTTCCAGCATATTTGGCAGCTAAGGAAAATAGATATCATAGTTTTAGCCCCAGGTATTTCCAATAAATTCTAAAGTGTATGTGGGTCATTAAAACTATATCCTGCAGCTGTCCTGTGAAACTGACAGAGTCAAAATACAATCGAATACTAACCTCCCACTAGGTTAAAAAGAAATATATTAGTATATCTTTCTACTCGTGCCACATTGCAATTTAAAACTGTAGGCGCTTCTCATTGGATTTATTACTTAATGGGAAAGTTGTCCATAGTACATATATGTTAACTAATCTGCCCTGTAGTACGGTACTGGGAGATTAAAAAATAGTCAAGCCGACAGAGATGGCTGCCCCCGTACGTTCTCTCTGCTATTGTAAAACATAGGGAACGGAACTGGAATCAACCACTCACCCTCTCAAGTTCTTACCTCAGTATTCTAGGAAAACGGCGAGTCTCCTGCTCTACATACGGACCGGTCACGGCGTTTTCCAAACCCTCGCGGCTCAGATCCTTAAATGTGGTGCCGTTCATGGAAACGTCAGTCCTCTCGCGGTATGATGATGTCAGACGACATCACATGATCAAAATACTATGCGCTAACGCGCATATCGTTGCAATTAGGGCCGCCATGTTGTTACGGCTAGTGAGGATCTTAACATTGGAGTATTCTTCCTTCTCAATGTCTCTAAATATGTCTTATCATCATGAATAAGAAGTGAATATATAATCAAACCAATGATATGAACATTGCGACCTGTCTATGATGTTTGTAATGTAGCGGTCATAAAATATGAACCGTCCGCAACCCTTACTCATAATAAGTAACTGGGTTTTCTTCATGTTTAGCGGAGCTAATTGAATATATATCCCATAATCTTACTGATCTTAAGCGGAAGTCAATTTGGTACGTATACGAGTTGATGTATGCTATGATGTTTGGCCTCAAAGGTGATCTCGTACCCTCTACATATCTAACTGGGAGATAAAAGAGCAGAAACAATTTCAAATATGCCAAATACTAAGTGTTCCAATGAGCATATATTAATATATAAGGCATATATCTAAGCGATATAGTCCCAGTAAAATAGAATGGCTCCAACATGTATGCCCACATATCCATACCAGGTAGAAAGAGAAGGTGTGATTCTGAGTATTTACTGAATACAGATAGGCTCCTATGTTAACAGAAAAAATATATATGCCACAGCATTGCCAAACTTAAATGTCAGTTGACAATATCAGTGATCTAAGAGCATGTTATCACTGAATGCCTCTATCTCTATACTAGTTTGTATCCGGACATCCAAAATTCCAATGTCAGAGTTAAGTTCATAATAATATTCTCTGAGAGACAGTCCTCAAGGAAGAGTAATACCAAACAAACATATGAAAAATGATTACGGCTCTGAAGAGTATTACAAATGTGTGAGAGCCTACGAGGTCTAAACCATCTTTGCAGGACTCATGTTACTATCCACATTATTTCCTCATTCATCCCTTTACGGACTGTATCAAGAAGGAATATCCAAAGGTTTCCCTTTCTTTCCTCATTTTCTCTGTGTCCTGTCCAGGTTTGGTTACTATTTTCTCCAGAATGAGCCATTTGAGCTCATTCTAACTGTGATGGTTGTCCATGCAGTGTCTGACCATAGGTGCCTGCATTTTGTGGGTTCTAATCGCTGAC
The DNA here is from genome assembly GCA_963921515.1 of Calotriton arnoldi. Classification (NCBI taxonomy): domain Eukaryota; kingdom Metazoa; phylum Chordata; class Amphibia; order Caudata; family Salamandridae; genus Calotriton; species Calotriton arnoldi. The sequence goes on along the minus strand of CAWUFW010001420.1, from coordinate 2,147,371 downwards.
TTATGTTCTGACAGTCTTGTGCGAAATTCCCTTACTGTCTCGCCTACATATCCCAAGCCTCAAGGGCAAAGGATGAAATAGACTATATTACTGCTCCTGCAATTGGATATGACTCTTCAATTTTCCTGACTTTTTTTCCATACGACCACGATTGAGTGGTAAAGGCTGATTCACAGGCATGGCAATTGCCACACCTGTGATTCCCTAAGATGGGGGGGAGTCCATCTATTGCTTGTTGCTCCCATGCTTTTCTAGGTTTGAGTCTGCTGTGTACCAACTTATCTCGCAGGTTGGGGTTCCTTCTAAAGGCTACGATCGGTTTTGGCAAAACCGTGTCCTCTTCGTTAATGTTGAGGATCTTCCAGTTTCTATACAGGATCTGTTGGATCCTATTATTCAAGCTGGAATGATTCACAACACAGACCAGTGTATCTAGAGGTTGTTTGTCTTTGCCACTGATCAGGCTATCTCTGTTGTAGTATTTAGCACGTTTCAGAGATTGTCTAACGAGGCGTTTTGGATAGCCTCTAAGTAATAGTCTGTTCTGGAGTTCTTCTGCATGTGTCATAAAGTCACGGATGTTCGTGCAGTTACGTCTTATTCTCAGGAATTCCCCAAAAGGGATTGAGTCTTTTTGACAGGAAGGGTGAAAGCTACTATGGTCTAGAATGGTATTCTTTGCTGTGGGTTTCCTATACAGACTTACCTCAATGCAACCTTCCCTGCCCATAATCCAAATGTCGAGAAACTCTACTTTTTCAGCTGAGTACTTGGCTGTAAATTTGAGATTTGGGTCGCTTAAGTTAAGTCACTCAATGAATTGAAGGAGGTCTGACTCTTCTCCTGACCAAATGAAAAAGATGTCATCTATAAATCTATGCCAGACATCTATATTTTCATAAAAGGGGGCTTTCTCATTAAAAATATGTTTAAGTTCAAATTCCCCCATATAGATGTTTGCTACACTCGGTGCGCAAGAAGCCCCCGTACTGGTGCCCTTAGTCTGTTGGAATAGGTTGTCCTTGAATTCAAAATAGTTATGATGTAAGACAATATCTAGACATTCCAGAATGAAATTGTTGGGTCTATCCCCAGGAACTCTGGCCAACAGAGTTGCCACAGATTCCATGACCAGGTCCTGGGGAATGTTGGTGTATAAAGACTCTATGTCTAGAGTAACCAATAGCTGTGTCTCGTGATTAAAGGGTTTGTGTTCTATTGTAGCTATCATGTGACCGGTGTCTTTTATGTATGAAGCATATAACTTTGTCAGAGGACATAAAAAAGCATCCACATACTGAGAAAGGGGTTCTGTACATGAGTTAATAGAAGAGACAATTGGTCGCAAAGGAGGGTCCACTGCATTTTTATGCGTTTTGGGAACTCCATATAACGCAGGGGTGACTGTGTTTCTTTTGTTAAGGAAGTCCAGTTCTTTTTGGCAAATGTAGCCATCCATAAATGCTTTCGCTGTGATGTTTTCTATCTTGGTTTTGAGATCGATGAGCACTGTCCTGTTGGTACGTTGATAGTGCGCAGGAACTTGGAGCATAGTGTCTATTTTGCTAGAATAACAATCTGTATCCATCACCACTATGCCGCCTCATTTATCACACGGCTTGATGGTGATGTGCATATTGCTTTGCAAGTTCTTCAATGCCAAACTCTCTTGGATTGTCAGATTGGGGGTCACCTTTGGAACATATTTGGTGATTTTCTCAAGTTCTTTAATGACCGTTTTTTCAAAAACAGCCATTTCCGGCCCTACCATCTCTAAGGACGGTGTACATTTTGAAGGGGTTTTGCAACCTGAGTGGTTGATTTCTTGTTCTTGTAATGTATTGTTGAGCATGAACTTTGTTAACCTGATTTTATGAAAAAATGAGAAAAGATCTTTGTTAAGTTTAAATAAGTCCTGCTGTGTGCTAGGTACGAATGATAAACCTTTACTTAAAAGGCTAGTCTCTACAGTTGAAAGATCATAGCTTGACAAGTTGTAAATGGGAATGGTATCTAGGGTAGATGGCCTCTTATTTAGGATTTCCAATACTGCTGGTTCCGTGTCTGCATATAAGGTTGTGGATGTGGAGGCTCCATCTGCGACTAGTAGTTCCTTTCTTGTCTCTGAAATTTGACACAACCTCTGCCCCGGCCTTTCTGTAAAAAAGGTGACTGTCCTTGTTGATATTGATCTGTATAGTGTCCTCTATGATTCCTAGGATTGTTGCGAGGCCCTTCACTCATTCCTGGACCTTCATACTTCAAGTCCGATGAGTTAGTGTCAGAGAACGTCAGAGTTTTCTGTCTTTTGTAGGGACGTTGATTGTATTGTCCTCCTTCCTGTCGATCTTCTTGGAAGTAATTACTGTGAAGATATGGATATACATTTTCCTGCGTGAACCAACGGATGTCTTTCTTCAGCTTGCCTGTTTTTTCTTTATCAGATAGTCCTCGAAATCCTGTATTTCCTGGTTTATTTTCAAATTTAGGAGCATTCTTGATCCATAATAGCATGTGTATATGAGAGGCACCTCTGGCTTGGTACTCCTTTCTCCGAAAGAAATCAATAACTTCTCTAAGAGATGGATTATTTTTATTGCAAATAAAATACATCATAGCTTGAAACCTATGATTAAAATATCTGCACACATTTACAGGATCCAAATAACACAGTTCTCCAGCTGTCTTCAATTCAATGTTTTTTACATTTGAATTTGCATGTTGTAGAAATTCAAGTAAATCGTCTCATGCGTATTCAGCACAGCTAAGCGTAACAAACCACGTAGGACTTCCTAAGTTTCTTAACATACATTTAAGTTCTCCGTGATGACGATACCAATACTCATTCGTACCACGTTGACACACATCAAATGAATTAACTGAGATTCTAAATGATCCTCTCTTTGTTGAACTTTGTCCAAAAATTCCTTTGCAGAAACATGTGTAAGATGAATTCCCCTTTTTAATATGTGGTTCACTGCATATGAAAGTCCAGACAAGTCACTGTCAAACAGAAGATGAAATAAATATGGAATACACTGTCGGAATCTTGGATCTTCGGAATACAATCTTGTTGTAAGATATTCTGAAGCTGGAATCTGTACTGGTCGTTCATCATATCGTCCATCTTTTCCAGTGGGGAAGAGCTGTGGAAAACAACAAGCTTCTAAACTTTTTTCTCATACACTCATGGGAGTTCCCTTCGCTTTCTTCATTTGGAATAATTCAATAGTGTTTCTTATAAATTCTTTTGAATGTAGAGGATGTCTACTGTAATGTTCATAAATTTCTTCACTCCTGGAGTTGTCCATTCTTTCTATTTGGCCAGTTGAAATTTCTCTATCATCTTCTAAAGAAATTTCTTGTTCTTCCACATATACATTTTTATAATAAATATTGTTTTGTACAAGCTATAATGTAGCCTTTTGAAGTTTGGTGACATCTACTAACTCTTGCCATATTTTCCGACTCTTTGTTGGTACACCATTAACTAGAAAAACTACAGGTTCACTTTCCTCTTCCTCTATACCAATAGTTTCAATACTTTTCTTAAACTCTAAAGGTAAATACACAACTCTCCCTTTTAAACCTCTTTATAAATCCGTAGGAGGCAGCTTACCTGTTTTAGGCTCCATACGAACTATAGCCTGAAACGGGTGCACAGATTGAATAAGAATGGACTCATACGTATTTAAATCTACCAGTTCCGGAGGAATAGCTACCAACTCTAAATTGTTATGTACAGCTCTAGTTGGGATTTTGTTCTCTTCTAAATTTGTTCTAACAATATTTACAAATACGTTGATCACTACCCAACTCAAAACGACCTTCCACCAACAAATAAGCACCAAATTGCACCCACTTATTGTTTTCCTTTCCACTTTTTAAATACACATCAACATTCCTAGTTTGACTTCTATAGTGAGTACGTCGACAACAAATACAAACATAGGGGTCGATTAGGATGGCGGTCAGAAAAGCATTCTGACCGCCGTGGTAGCGGAAATTAACCGTCTGCATGTACCGCGGCAAAACCGGTGGTCAGATTAGGATGCACTGCCAGAAAAATCCAACCGCCGCAGACAGATTCTACAAAACTCCGCCGGGAACGTCCAGAACAACTGAAAATCTGTCCGCGGTGGTCGGATTTGCTGCGGAAAGACCCAAAACCGCCGATCAAGCAGCGAAATGACCGCAAGTGAAATTACGATACGATGGCGGTGCCAGCAGAACGATCAGTTGTTTCCGACCGCTGCGATCTCAACTAATGCTGAATGGGAGAGCCGGCGGAAGGGCTGTTGTATTCTGACCGCTGCAGTCGCGCCGCAAGAGTAATGGCCGTTGAAAGCAACCACACAACAAGGCTACCAAGTGTGGCTGTATATCTGGCTCAGCCTCAAAAAACACCTAACACACCTCAATGACACATCCCCATGACAAGTAAAAAAATACGAATCCCAGGTCAACCCACATAACACACCTGACAAGAATACTCCATTTTGACCCACCCACATAGCTGAGTATAAAACCAGCCCCTTAACTGCCCAGAATCCTTTGCACAACTCCACAACTGAAGGGCACAACCCCAGAGCACAAAGGAGAGGCAAATCAGCACACATCGCAACCACACATACATCACCACCACCACCTTCACACCTGCACTTTTCACCCATTTGCACATCACACACCATGTCACAGAAGAAGATGCCCAAATTCACTGACAATGAGTTGTCAGTGATGGTAGATGAGGTAGTCGGAGTAGAACCACATTTGTTTGGAAGCATGGTCCAACAGACACCAGTAGCCACAAAAAAATCAAATGTGGGCAAGGATAGTCAACAAAGTCAATGCAGTAGGGTCCACCCTGCACACCCTGAAGGACATCAGGAGGAGGTGGCATGACCTCAAGACCAGGGTGAAATAGTGTGCAAACAAGAACCATGAGCTGGTTCAGAGGACTGGCGGTGGCCCTCCCATTCCACCACTAACATTCTCTGAATGGGAGGAGAAGGTGCTTGACACACTGCATCCAGAGAGTCTCACAGGAATACCCGGGGGATTTGAGGCTGGTAAGTACCAACAAATGTCTACCATTACACTGCTAAGTACTGTATTGCACAACTAGAAAGCTACACTTCCTAGACACAAATGCACTTACATACAACACACTCCTCCCAACACATGTCTCACATATCTAACATTTCCTTCCTCTGAATCACCTCAAAGGTAGCTAGCAATATTTCCATGGGGGCATGTGGGCAGGGAGCCAGCACTACAACTCCCACCAGGTAGCCTTGTCCCACAGCTGCGCAGGATGGAGCACTCCCCACAGCCAGAACCATGTGGCAGCCATTGTATTGCACACCTCTAACTTACAGGTAGGTAGCCATCTTAACAGGGAGGGGTGTTTGTGGGTGGGAAGACAGCACTACAACTCCCACCAGGCCCCCTTGTCCCACAGCTGAGCAAGATGGAGCACCCCCCACAACCAAGTGGCAGCCATTTCATTGCTCACCTCAAACTTACAGGTAGGTAGCCATCTTAACAGGGAGGGTCGTTTGTGGGTAGAAAGCCAGCACTACAACTCATACCAGGCACCCCTGTCCCACAGCTCAGCAGGATGGAGCACTCCCCACAACCAGAACCATGTGGTAGCCATTGCATTGCACTCCTCCAACTAACAGGTAGGTAGCCTTCTCATGCTCTCTTGTCTCACCCCTGAGCAGGATGGAACACTCCCCCCATCCAAGAGCCATGTGTAACGTATTCCCTTCCTCTGCTCCACTTCACAGGGAGGTAGCCATCTTAACACGGAGGGGTGTGTGGGAAGGAAGCCAGCACTCCAACTCCAACCAGGCCCCCTTGTCCCACAGCTCAGCAGGATGGAGCACTCTCCCACCCACAACCATATGGCAGCTATTGCATTGCACTCCTCCAACTAACAGGTAGGTAGACTTCTCATGCTCTCTTGTCTCACCCCTGAGCAGGGTGGAACACTCCCCCCATCCAAAGGCCATGTGTAACCTATTCCCTCCCTCTGATCCACTTCACAGGGAGGTAGCCTTCCCAACAGGGAGGGGTGTGTGGGAAGGAAGCCAGCACTACAACTCCCACCAGGCCCCCTTGTCCCAAAGCTGAGCAGGAAGGTACACTCCTCCAACTCATAACCATGTGGCAGCTATTACCCTCCACTGTGTCACCGAACAGGTAGGTAGACAGTGCATGCACCCTGCCATCCTTCTCAAGATGCATGGAGCCACATGACCACACCAGCCCTCACATGTCATCCAACTTGGCATAGATCCAAAAGCCACATCCAGTGTGCAGACAGCTAAGCGTACGTAACTGTCACAGAAATTAAACTTTGAACCACCAAGTCACATGTTGAAGAAATTCAGGGCCCAATCATGCACAGCACAGAATACAATGTGTAAGTGCCATGGTGTCAGAGCATGAAGGCCCATATGAACAAAAAACATTCATGGTCAATCGGACAAACAAACTAAAGTACATCACATGAAAAAGGTATGTATAACATTACAATGGCTAGTCCATGCTTAGCTGAAAGTGATTCCATGCAGAGCAAACCAAAAAGACGCATCACATAAAGTTGATGTGCCGCAAGTCGTTAGGTGATGACATGTGCCTGTAATCACACAATCTGTACGTGGCACATGGTTTCTATTTACATGTCACACCATGGACAAGTAATGTAAGTACCTCAACATCATGTCATGATGTTCAGTATCTTGCAGCAATACCAAAAGATTGCAATGTAAAGTGTGTGGTGTATCACATGTAACATCCAAACGTCTAACACCAAGCTTGTGGAGTGCACTTCAATGACCATTTCACCTCTGTTCAACAGGAGATCCACAAGCAACTGCTGCAGAAGAATACACCAACCTGCAGAGCCAGTCTCCCCCCGGAACACGAACTCTCGGATGCAGACTCCCTACGTTTCTCGGATGAAGAGCACCAACCTGGCCCATCCGGACTGCCAGGGCGTACCACATCTCAGGCCCTCATTGTCTCCACCACAGCAACAACAACAGAGCTGACCCCTGCTGCAATGACCTGTGCGGCCTCAACCACCACCACTGCTGCCTGCAACACTCTCCCTTCCTCAGTGGTTACCAACACCACCACACAATCAGAGGAGGCCAGGGAGAGTTTGCGGGTGCGTGAAGTGCAAACGCCACAGGTATGGGTCAGCAGGGCAGGTGGGAGGGCAACTGGGAGACAAATACAGGAGGACACTGGGACCGAAGCCCTGGCCACCATCGCCAGAGTCCTTGGGCGTATGAGCAGACCCAGGGACAGATGGGCCAGGTTGTGGAAGAAGTGTGTGAGCTACTCCTGCTGCTGAGGTCCATGGACACGCGTATGGGCCAACTTGTGGACCTCATGGGCCAGCTTGTGGGTGTTCTGAGGAACAGACATGGGGCCTAACTGACAGCTCAACCCCCCCTCCAGTGGCCTGCATGCTGATACTCCCACCACCTCAGTTGCGGCCACAGAGAGGGGTAAGCTGCAACAAAATGACTCCTCAGAGACCGCTGAGCCCGTAGCAGGGGCCCCCCCTGCCAAACACAAAAGGGGCCGTCCGAGAAACACAAGGGTAGGATCACGTGGCAATGCACCATCCAAACGCTAGTTGCCGAGCCAGCCACGATGGCACCTCTGTTCCCCTTGACATTGACTTTGTTGACTATCCTTACCCACATTGCCATGTTGACGGCAGGAGTCTGTTGGACTGTGTGACTATATCAATGTGTTGACTACTCTATTTGTCTCATTTACCATCACTGACAACTCATATATTCACTTAGCACCATTTTGTAAATAATCACTTCTCTGTCACAAATACTTATTGTAAATAAACACTCTTTACACACCTATGTCTTTGTGTCAGATCCATGTTTATCACAGTATGTACAATGTCAACTCAGAATCCAATGTACCACAAGCTCTGATCGTGACGAGGCGTTGAGAGGGTGAAGGGACCTAGAAAGACACAAGAGAATGACATTTACTTGTCAGGTGATGCCATTACAGGTAGAACACACCACTAGCATCAAGGTACACAAACCAGCACACATAAGAATGAGCAACAACATCAACATAGACATGAGATACCTGGATAAAAATACCCTGTGCCACACACATCAGCCATCAGCACAGAGTCAACAACAGCCAGCAGTCAAGAAGGTCTTCTATGCCTTGCCACTACCATCAAAGACAACAGACAATGTCACTGTTGTACAATGTCACTCACACTCAAGGGAAGTAGTTGTCGATGAACTGTTGACGAGGGTCAACCCCTTCCTCTTCTCCACTATCGTCATCACTGGGCATGTGTGGGTTTGCAGGGGAGGGCACTGCTGCTCATCATTGTCCAGGAGCAGGGGGATCTCTTTGCGCAAGGCCAGCTTGTGGCGCATGCAGCATGCAACTATGATCTGACACACGTTTTGGGGAGAGTAGACTAGTGCACCTCAGCTCTTGTCCAGACACCGGAATCTAGACTTCAGAAGCCCAAAAGAACGCTCCACCACACGCCGTGTCCTTCCATGTGCATCATTGTAGCAGACTTCACCCGGGGTCCTTGGATTCCTCAGTGGGCTCAGCATACAAGGCCGGTTGGGATACGCAGAGTCACCTAGGTGTGAGATTCAGAGAGCAATTTAGTAATATAAACAGTAGCTGAGGACAGCATGTCACACATACAACACACTACTTGACTCTGCGTACTCACCAACAAGCCACGCACGCTCCGGATGCAGATTTGCTATCAATTGCTGGATGATGCTGTTACGCAGTATGTAGGAGTCATGTGCAGACCCGTGGAATTTGGCACAGACATGGGAGTTAAGCATATCCACTTGGCATACCACTTGCACATTTATGGAATGGAAATGTTTCCTGTTCTGGTAGATGTGCTCACATGCCTGTGGTGGAACTAGGCCAACGTGTGTGCAGTCAATGGTGGCAACAACATTAGGTATGTGTCCAAGATCATAGAAATCACCCTTCACACCTGCCAATTCATGTCTCTTTGGGAAGTGGATGTAGCTGTCTTTGTATGTCATCATAGCGGACAGGACATCACGTAGCACCATGCTGAACATAGCTTGAGACATCCCACCGGCGATGGCCACCGTGTACTGAAAAGAACCAGTTGCAAAGAAATGCAGGGCCGCCATCACCATAACTGTTGGCGTCAAAGCAGTCGGATAGGTTCTGTGAGGCCTCAGATGGGGCTCCAACTGACCACATAGGTCTTGAAGTGTAAGGCGATCCAGACGGAATTTCCTTATGATGTCCTCATCCTCCATGTTTGCCAGCACTGGGAATGGACGATGCACATTTGGTCATCTCCTACATATTATGAAAGGGGACACATGTCAATTTAATTCCCCTATGAGATGTGTCAAACATCATACCTGACGCAGTGCCAACAATGACTGGACTGTAACAACAGCTTAATGCACAAGTCATATGCAGAGATACCTTGATCTCATGTAGTTGACTACCTCCAAAACAGATTCTGACTATGTGAATGGTAAATGGTACACTCATACATCTTGTGTCACCAGCCCTGGGTGTCGGTTACACAGCACATGTTGGAAACGGCAACACTGCTGACTTCTATGTAGCTGCTGTACCTGCCACACCTTCTTGCGTAAGTCGCACAGAGCACAACTTTTCTACACAATGAGCACAGTGTGTGTAAGCTGATCAACTATCAAAATGAACACAGCAATGTACACAATGAAACAGGCACCCTATGTGGTCAGGCCATCATTACTGTGTGTAGATTGGCCATCTCACACATTGACATGTGCACAAATATGAGACTCCATTACACACCAAATCTATGTACATGCACACAAATATCATAGGTGAAATGTGAGTAAGTACATGCCAAAGCATGTAATCATGTGCACTGACATGGCACGTGTAGGCATCAGTGAGTTGCATGTCACACTGGCATTAAATTTTGCAAACAGGTGCTGTGATACATTGTGAAGGGCTAGTGTTCAATGATGAAAATTGGCTATTGCCATTGCTAGAGCATAATATGTCCATATGTGTGGTATGCGTGCTCTGCTACCGCGGGCCTGGTCATTGGTTACAATTGAAAGATGACAAATCGTGGTAGCGACTGCCTGGCCCCCGCGGTGTGCCACCGCCAATGCCCATGCCATTGCAGCCAATGGGAACCGGGATCGCAGTACTGAATTACACATTTGAAACCCGCAGTAGGCGTGCTCCGCTACCGTGGGCCCAGTCATTGGTTACAATTGAAAGATGCTGGATTGCGGTAGCAACCGCCTGGCCCCTGCGGTGTGCCACCTCCAATGCCAATGCCATTGCAGCCAATGGGAACCGCGATCGCGGTACTGAATTACAAATTTGAAACCCGCAGTAGGCGTGCTCCGCTATTGCGGGCCCAGTCATTGGTTACAATTGAAAGATGCTGGATTGCGGTAGCGACCGCCTGGCCCCTGCGGTGTGCCACTGCCAATGCCAATGCCATTGCAGCCAATGGGAACCGCGATCGCGGTACGGAATTACACATTTGAAACCCGCGGTAGGCATGCTCCGCTACCGTGGGCCCGGTCATTGGTTACAATTGTAAGATGCCGGATTGCAGTAGAGACCCCCTCGACCCCGTGGTGTGACACCGCCTGTGCCAATGCCATTGCAGCCAATGGGAACTGCAATCGCGGTACTGAATTACACATTTGAAACCCGCGGTGGGCGTGCTCCACTACCGCGGTCATTGGTTACAATTGAAAGATGCAGGATTGCGGTAGTGACCGCCTGGCCTCCGCGGTGTGCCAATGCCAATGCCCATGCCATTGCAGCCAATGGGAACCGCGATCGCGGTACTGAATTACACATTTGAAACCTACAGTAGGCGTGTACCTCCACCGCGGTCCCGGTTATTGGTTACAATTGAAAAATGCTAAGCAGGAACACCAATTGCAGCAACTGAGTACCACTGCAACAACCCCAGGGGCCCTTATATGTCTGTGAGAGAGCCACACATTTCAATTGCATTCAGACACTGCTGCCTGCCATTCTTCACCACCAACTGCTGCTGTTCCTGCATTCTGGACCCAGTGATGGCGAGAACTGAGAACATCTGGCCCCGTCTCTTCACCACAGAGGAGCTGGAGGTCCTGGTGGACGAGGTCCTTGCACAGTATGGGAGGCTGTATGGTTCACCAGATGTACTGGTAAGTGTTTCAGAGTTAAAGTTTGAGAGTGCTATGAGTGCTCACATGATGTTGCTCTGCAGTAGTATGTGCCTGTGAGAGCAAGTTAATGTGCGTGCATCCTTATTTTTCATATACCATGCTCCATACATGGCCTAAAAAGACTTGCACTTGAGTATTTAGGGAGGATGGCAACATGGACATTTCTACAGCCCTTGTTCAGCAAAAAGAAACAAACGTTGGTCTGAGACTGGGTAATGTAAATGTGTGATACACTGCCTAGCATGCTGACTTCATGTCAATGGGGTGTGTAGCCTTATTTCCACAGATCCATGGCTGCATTGAAGGATGGGAGGGACATGCAGTGTTTTTGCAGCCATACAGTTACACTGCTGGTTTGGACAGTCGAAGTCTGAACAAACATTGCCTGTGCTATGCGATGTCATAGTCCATGAGGTCTTCACACTCTCATTTGTGACATTACAAATGTATTTTGTCCAGAGGGTACTGAAGAATGTGTGTACAGTTTTAAAATTGCCCCTATGAATATGTGTGCATTATGCACAAGAGTAAAATGCCTGAGTGTAACACTCTTGGTGGTAATTCACCTATGACACATCAGATGATTGTAATTTGGAGATGTCATCCTTCCATTGATTTCATTATGTGTTCTGTCTCGCATGTGTAGGCACTGTTTGCCCTCTCATATTGTACATGCATGTGATTTTTCTGATGGACCACGTTTAACCTCAGTGTGAGTCCCACTGGCCTGCACAGAAACTGCACAGTCTTACCTGGAAACATCAGTAAATGGACGCACTATTTCTCAGTGCGCTATCTTAGGCCTGAGGATTGCACAAGACAGGACTACACCTTGTGAGAAGAGTGTTAGAATGTAAGATAATGGCCCTGAATGTGACCACCATGACACATGTAGCCATTCAATGGCCAAGGACATTGAGGGGTGTGTAGTGTTGGACACAGTGAGTCTGCCCCGACACATCATTTCAAATGTATTGTATGTATTGCTCACTCACATACTGCATCACAGATGAGGGTCTTTTTCACATTGGTTTCTGTGCTGGCACTCTGCATGTGTATGAGGTGGCCAGGTACTGTGTCCATCATCATGCATGTATAAATTTCTATGAGTTTATTTGATGCAAGTGTACTACGTGTCATGCTGTATGGCCTCTGCTCAACATTTATGTATTGGTGTGCTATGTTTTTTCATGCTCCTGTACTGACACACAGTGGTACATAAAACAGTGTCACTGAAACTTCCTCTTCTTGTCTCCCATGCCTGCAGCTTAAGGTCCACCAGCGTAAGGCCATATGGAGGGCCATTGCACGCAAGGTGCAGGCTCTGGGTGTCTCCAACCGACGGCACACACACTGTCACAAGAGGTGGGATGACATCTGCCAGCTGAGCAAAATCGTGGCAGAGATTACGCTGGGGGTGCTCCCTCGGAGTGGCAGGTTGGCGTGCAGGAGCATGACACCACTAATGGCCCGCATCTTGGCAGTGACACAGCCAGAGCTGGATGGACGCTTGAGGGCCCATCAGCAGCAAGTTGGGGGTGAGTATTCAGCTAAGTGTGACTTTCGGTGTGAGTGACTGCATGAATCCCAACCGTGAGCCAGTGGGAAGCTCTGTGTTGTCTCTAGTGTGATGCAATGGCTTCTAAGTGGCCTCTGTGTTGAGTGCAGCTGTTATGCATTTGTACAACATGTGGTTTCTCATGTGTTTGAAACCATGACCCTTGTTATTGACAGATGAGATGTGGCCTTGTGACATATGCTGCAGTATGAGTGTCATAGACATCGCCTGGAAGTGAACAGCAGTGAGCATCTTGTTAGTGTGCATTCATAGATGTGTGCTGTGCACAATATAAAATTGGTGACAACTACACAGATGACACCAATCTGCAACTGTAGTTGTCCTTCAAAGCACAACATGGTGGATATCAGGAGCTTGTGGCCATTGCAAAAGGACATTTGGGAGTTTGTATCTGTGGTGTTCCCTTAAAGTGACTCCATATATGATAGAGACAACATGTTTAGATGTATATCTATCTCACCTACAGGCACATAGGTATGCTTACAGAGAATAGTATGTTAGGGTACAAGGAGGCACGAGCCAGCTATTTGGCTGTGTCAACGCCACATGGGGCATTACTATCATCTATGCATGTTTCCATGCATCTTCTGATGATTGCATAAATGTTGCACATGCCGACTGTACATGGAGGAGGCCAACATGGGAGTATCATTTTCAATTTTTGTGCTTTGCTTGCATATGTTGTTTGTGAGTATGGCACTATACTGAACCTATATCTCTGTCTCTTGCAGCATCTACCGAGGGCACGGAAGGACGGGGGACCAACACCAGTGGGGAAGCTAAAGGAACGACTGCTACACATGAGCTCACTGACACTGATGTGACCAGTACCTCGGAGGGGGACAGGAGTGCCCTGGATGATTCCCGCCCGGAACCACCAACCTCCACATCTTCAGACTCCAGCGGTGACTCCTCGATGTTGGCGGGCACAGGAAGTTCCAAATCTGCCTATTCTTCCACCACACATCGTCCAGTGCCCACCCTCCCAGTTGCTCCCCCAAGTGCTGTCTGTGACGGCAGCCCTAGGAAGGGTAGAGTCTCCTTCCCCCCAGGCACCACTGCCCCTGCCCGTACCCCTGTCTCTCCTGCTACCCTCAGTGTGGAGGCGGTGGACCTTTTGCGCCAGCTGTGTGTGGGTGAGACTGCTCTCCTGAATGCCTTCCAGGATCATGACAAGAAGTTGGCACAGGTAGTTGCCTTCATGGAGGGGATTCATTCTGACGTGGGTGGCCTACACCGAACTGTCCAGTCTTTGTCCTCCAGAGTGACGACAGCCATTCAGCAGTCACAGGCTCCCAGTCCAGCTCCTGTCCGTTCAGCAACCAGCCTGCCAGTGGCCCCACCTGATGAGAGTGCCCACACAACAGAGCCCTCAGGCACCAAATCTTCCACACGCAGCACACAACAGCAGCACTCCAAGCAGACCGGACCACAGACACCATCCCCACAACACAAAACAGGCACAAAGGAGGGCAAAACCAAAAGCCCATCACGTGACACTCATGGGCATCAGGCCAAGAAGCAGGCATCAACATCACATTCATCAAAAACACCCCCATCCAAGGGCACTCCCATCCCCACACCTGCTCCCAAAGACAAACAAACACTTGCCCTGTCTGCTGTGAACCTGGTGCCTGCAACGACTAAGCACAAACACATTTATAAGGCAGATTCACCCACAACGTCAACTCCCACCCACACCCCTGTGAAGCTGGGACAGTAGAGCAAAGTGGGGAGTTCACCTGGACAACAGGGGATGCAGCGGAAGAGGCAAGGCCACCCCAGTTGTACAACCCGATCCAGCAAATCCCCACAGGGAGAGTCACCTGCACCTGATACACCTTTGGTGGAGAGTGAGGCTGTTGTGCCCACTCCACTTCCCACTCTGGCCAAGACACTTGTGGGCTATCGAATCCCCAAGAAGTTGAAACCCAGCCCTCAACATTCACCCTCACACACTGTGTCTCCCGGCAGCATGTCTCCACCTCCCCGTTCAACCACTCCACCCGGTCCAAGCAGCCCTCAGGCTCCCACAGCCACTGATGGCTCTACCTCAGCCGGTTCTCTCTCTCCCACATCCAGTCCTCCAACTGGCCCCGACAATCAGCCACCTCCCAGTTCAACTTCAAGCCAAAGTTGAAGCCAAGTGCCCCTCCCCACACCATTTATCACACAGCGGTGCCTGGACTGCCCATTTGTAGCCCCTGAGGTGTGGTGATTCCCATGGCAGTGGACGGTGTTACCCATTCCCTGTGCAGTTTCTCATGCACACATGTGCGGACTGGAACTATGGACTGGCCAATGTCCTTGCTGTTTTGTAGTTTTGATGCCCATTTCCTGTGCAGTTTCTCATGCACACATGTGCATACTTTTAATTTGTACTGGCCAATGGCCTTGCTGTTTGTTACATTTGATGCCCATTCCCTGTGCAGTTTCTCATGCACACATCTGCGGACTGGAACTATGGACTGGCCAATGGCCTTGCTGTTTTGTAGTTTTGATGCCCATTTCCTGTGCAGTTTCTTATGCACACATGTGCATACTTTTATTTTGTACTGACCAATGGCCTTGCTGTTTGTTACTTCTGATGCCCATTCCCTGTGCAATTTCTCATGCACACATGTGCATACTTTTAATTTGTACTGGCCAATGGCCTTGCTGTTTTGTAGTTTTGATGCCCATTTCCTGTGCAGTTTCTCATGCACACATGTGCATACTTTTAATTTGTTCTGACCAATGGCCTTGCTGTTTTGTACTTTTGATGCCTATCTGGGTATCATGTAATAAAGACTGTTACTCTTGTTGTCTGCTTTGTCAATGCCCTTGCTGAAATAAGAGGTTTTATGTATGGGTATCGGTTCATGTGACACATGCTCTGTATGCCACTTTCACATTGGCATTTACTTGTTTTACTTTTTCAGAGGTTTTCAGAGGTAACAGGCACTTTTGTTCTTTTTCAGTCTGAGGCTTGAGGGTGCAATGATGGTTGTTTGTGATGATCTACTCTTCTCCTAATCATTCTGTGCTCAGGTTTGCTAAATTGTACACATGTCATGTTAGGATGCAATACCAGAACAGAGGTGAATGCTATCCACAGGATTACTTGCGGGGTGGCCAGGACATGTCATATCTGTGGTCTCTTTCTTGATGTGTGCACAGCAGTGTTGATGTGTAGTCATCTTGTGTGGGCCTGTCTTCATAGTCACATGGGTACATTTGAATGTGTGCACTTGAGTAGTCATACAGTGTGATTGGCCTGTCATTGTCAGTAGTGTTGATGTGTATGTGCCCCTGCACATACCAACTATACACATGTATGACCCAGGTAATGTGTGCCTGTTAGATTACAGTGTCAGACATGTGCTTCAGATTGTGGGCACATGTAGGAGTTGTAGGTTGAGCACTGTGCAGTGTGTCGGTGTGTCCTTGTACTCCTGGGGGACACCTACTTGTTGTCGCTGTCAGTTGTGAGTATGCAGAGTGTGTCACTGCAAAGTCTGTGTTGGGTTTTGTTGATCAGCCATGTGTCTTGTTTAAGTTTGTGCTCACTGTGCTGACTGCTCAGCCACACTGACATTATTTGTGAGTTTCCTCATGCATTGCTGTCACTTGACACATTTTTGGGTCGAGTATAGTATGTGGTATGAGGAGTCATACCATTCCCTATGGGTGCTTCTGATGCCTACACATTGTGAGTTACTCCTCAATGTGTTTGTGGACTGTACACTCCTCACCTGTCCAATACTGATGTACACACCACTTCAATCTCATGTCTTCCACCCCATGCCTTGCCAGTGTGTGACCTTCCCCACCACTTCATAGTGTGTCACTCACTATACTGTGGGAGGATGATCTGTGTACAGGACCAATGTGCCACTCAGGACAGTTTCACAATTAGTTATGTGTTATTTTCTTCTACTTTGCAGTCATGGTTGCTCATGTGTAGTGCATATGTTTGAGCAGCACAGTCCTCTATTCATATTGTTTGCATCTGGGTTTCCCTGAGTTGTGCAGCTGTGGGTGATGGCTAAGCTGTATGTCTGTTTGCTGCGGCACTGCTACCCTTCCTGAGTGTGATGTTATCTGTGTGCTGTGATGATTTGTGTTGTGAGAGTTCATGGTGGGGCACTCAGATATGTGTGCTACTGGTTTGGTTGGTGTACACACACTGCTTAGTGTGCATGCAGTGCTGTCAGTGTATGTTGCCTTGTCCTTGCCTGGTGTGCATCCCCCTGATGTCCAGCTGAGAATGCTATGTGATGGATTGGTATGTGCATCTGTTGTGTTTTTGTTGTAGATGGATGCAGTGTTTGGCCTGTGTTGGCTCTTTCTGCTGACAGGTGCAATGTGTGTGTGATGTTCTATTTGCATGACATTGTGTGTGAGTAGTTTGTGCATTGTGATACATGCAGATGTGTGTTGCATGTGTAGTGTGCATTTCTTGTGTGTATGTCACATGCAACAATGTGGATTCTTGTTCATGAGCTTGTTTTGAGTGCACAATAGTGGTATGTCCTCCTATATTTGACCTGTCACTTGCCAGGATTGTGTTGCCAGGATTGTGCATGTGCATGCTTGTGGTACACTATGACAGCATGCTCATTTGATGACTGGTGTGGTGTCTATGTCTGTGTTAGCTGATTTGTCCCATTGATCCCAGTTAGTGTTCATGATTGGCATTTGATGATGCAGTTCTTGTTTGTGTTTGGGTATGGTGTCAGTGCATTTGTCCAGAGTGACAATGTTGTGTATTTCTGTTCTGTCTAGGGTCACATTGCCTATCCACTGTTTGCCTGCACATGGCTGGGCTTGTTTGACCTTGTGGATGTTGTTTGTGAGATTTGTGTTTGGCTATTGTTTTTGGGTCAGCATTGGTTCAGACATCCCTGAGTGTGAGTCAGACATTTGTAGATGCACACCAGGGTGTGTGATTGGTTGTCTGGAAACTCACAGGACCTTATTTGCACCTTTGTGTGTGTTTATCACAGGTGTTGAGTGTTGCAGGTGCGAGATTGGTAGATGAGGGGTATATGAAGGTCCTACTTGGGTTTGACAGTCAGGGAGTGTGACAATGAGCCATGTGTGTTTTGCTGGTGGCATGCACATGACAAATAAGTTGACACAGGTGTGTGGCTGGTCACTGTATGGCTTCTGACACTTCCTATCATTCCTGTGCCTATGCATAGCTTGCATTGCTGTATCCCAGAGATATTGCACAGTTGTCACTTTGGTTTAATTGCAATTACTGTGCCAGCCATGTCTGATTTTAGGGCCTAAGGGTAGTGTGATATGTTCCTCCTCTTGCATGTGATGTACAAATGCAATGTGGCTTGCTCCATGGTTTTCCAGAACTGTGCACTCCACTTTGGCCTAGCGCATTTATTGTCCTACATTGCTGCTGACCTATGGTATGTGTATGTGGCAGAGTGTCAGTGTGGGATCTTTCTGAGGGACTTGACATGCAGTGTGAACAGTTCAGTGGTTCATAATATTCAGTGTGAGTCTTCATTTCTTAATTATACTCAGTTTGATTCACATGAGTGGAAGGCAGGTGTGAGGAGGAGGGTTGTCCAGCCCCTGACCTACTGTGCAGGGTGTTTATCTTCACCCCCACCTTCCCAGTCAATCTACCTTGCCCTTTGATGTGTGAGGTGCGAGGTCGTTCCACACCTGGATGATAAATTGTGCATTGGGGGCACATGAGGGGCACACAGCATGTGCAGAAATGGGTGTGGGAAGCGTGTTGTGGGCTGTGGCCAACTGATGCAGCCCACCATGTGGGTAGGGTAAAGGTGGGGCCCTGAGAAGCTGCCCAGACTGCCCATGCCTGGTGCCAGCCCTGCCTACCACATTGTGCGCAGGTTTTCCCGCATTATCACCGCTGTGGTGACTTGCCCGGGACATTGCAGTGATTTCGCGGTTGATGGGTGACTCGGATGCGGAGGTGTGGATTTCTAGCAGGCAGGACATGTGTGAGTACACTGGGGGATATGTTCCTGTCTCCACCAGAGTGTTTGATGTGGACAGGAACCGTATTTCAGCACAGGAGTTGTGTGTTGTGGTTGTATGTGAAGATGTGTTTTTACGTACCTGAGGTGTTGACAGCGGCGATGTCTTATTTGCTGTTAGTGGATGAGGTACAGCAGCAGAAGGGCTGGGAGAGCTGGATCCATATTGGACAGGAACTCGAGGAGGTGCCCGGAATTCGAGTTTTGATCTCCGCAGTAGTGCTTCTGCCGTCTCCGGATGGCTGGTTTCTCCGCTGCGTTCTGATGGGCTGTTTGAGGCATCGTGATTTGTCTGGCGGTCAGGACGTCATTCCGCACAGCGGTGTTTCTCTATTGGCTCCCTCCGCCACCGTTGCGGAAGGAAATTACTGTTGGATCCCGAAACGCCGCAGCGGACGGAAAATGGGCTATCTTTGCCCATTGTAATATGGCGGACGCGAGGACCGCTGCTGGAGTACGGAAAAGGACGTTTTCCATCAGCACCGCGGATTTGCCTACGACCGCCATCCTAATGAGCGCCATAGTTTGGTTTTTCACAAGACAGTACTTTAAACTTTGTAATTTCTTCTGCAAACCTCTCAGTAGTACTATCTTCCACCTCTTCTTCAACACTTACACTTATCAAACTCTCACTTTCTCTAAACTCCTCTTGAGGACCAAAGAAACAAAACTGTATATCATCAGAAACTTTTTTTACATCCAATACTGAACCATGCAAAAGAACTGTGTTTATTTCACTTAAAGACAATGCTGGACTTTTTAGGTAGTACAATCTTCTTACTAACTTGTGCATTTCTGAATGATGTACTGCTAACATTCTTAAATGATGAAAAGTACTTTGACACACTTTTCTAGAAAGGCAAGACAGCGATCTAGTCCTTGCAACATCTTAATCTTCTGTTTAGCACTTTTTTTTCTACCATAATCTTGTAACAAAAAAATTCATAATACATCAATAGATTCCTGTTGTATACTACAAATACTACTACAATCCCAATTTTACACTGGAGTGTGTGTTCGTCTCCCTTGAACTTCTTCAGCTATTACTGCTTCCACATTTCTAGGAACCAATTTTCTTTTTAAATTGGACAACCATTTTTTACCTCATAGCAACGACCACTAGTATCAACTGCATGAACTAATGTACTGTGTTGAAAATAGCTTTCTTCATTAAAAAAGGTTCACTACTAGAAGTGTGCTTCCATTCACAAAAATTTTTTTGCAAAAATTACTTCTATTAATCAGTTTTTTTCTTTTGCTTTTCTCCTTCATAAAGTGCATTGTTTTATTCAATGTTTTCATTCTCTTCAATACCAATATCAACAATTTTCTTTTCAATTCAAAAGCCTTTTCAACTACACTTTCAATCTGTTGTTTCTTCTTGTAAAATGCTAATCTTCTTTTATATTTTTTTCAATCTTCCAATAAATTTTGTAGTACTCTACTTTTCTACATTCTCTTCCTAATGTCTTTATATTCTTTCATCCTTTTTTCAACATGGACTGTTTTTCTATAACCTGATTTTCCATTAATTTGTCCTTTTTTCGTTTCCTTCTGATTGCTTGCAGTACTTTTCTTTCTCTTTTCTCTTTAAAAGTCTTTTAACAAATTCTTTCGTTCTCTTACCAGAAGTCTTTTTCTTCAGCGTCCATGTTGTACTTCATCTAATTTCTGCTTTTCTCTCACCTTTAAATAGTACTGTTTTCTTTGTTGTCTTTTCTTTTCAACTTTTCCTGTCATACTGAATGTTTCTTAATAATGATGGAGAATATCTGAAAAAAAGAAAAGTTTATAAACTATCTAAAATGAATGTAATATTATTAAAATAATTATATACAAATATTATCAATCAATCAATCATGGGTTTGTTGAGCGCGGCTACTCACCCGTGAGGGTCTCAAGGCACTGGGGAGGAGGGGAGGTGCAGGTTCCAGTCCATCTATAAATAAAGAAATACATTGAGTAGTGCCTAGGTGAATAGCTGAGTGCAACAGTACGGCCTGGGTGATTCTACGACTGCAAAGATATTGCCTGGGTTATTACATGAGTGCATAGGTACAGCATGCATGATTGTATGACTGCAGTGCCTGGGTGATTACATGACTGCAGGGGTAATATCTAGGGATTACTGGAATACATAGGAAGTGACTGGGAGATTATAGACGTGCATGGGTACTGCCTGGAGGACTGCAGGACTACTGAGGTAGTGCCTGAGTGATGGGGGAGTGCAAAGGTAGTGCCTGGGTGATTATATAAGTGCATGAGTACTGGCTGAGTGATTCCATAAGTACAAGGGTAGTGCCTGCTTGATTGAAGGAGTGCAAGGGTAGTGCCTGGGTGATTGAAGCAGTGTATAGCTAATGCATTGGTGAATGGCTAAGTACAAGGGTAACGTCTAGGGGTTTAATGGAGTACATAGCTAATGCCTGGGTGAGTGCATGAGTACAGGGACAATATCTGGGGGGTTACACGATTACATAGGAAGTGACTGGGAGATTTTATAAGTGCATGGGTACTGCCTGGAGGATTGCAGGACTACTGAGGTAGTGCCTGAGTGATTTTATAAGTGCATGAGTAGTGGCTACATGATTGAAAGAGTGCATGGGTAATACCTTGGTGATTGCATGAGTGCATAGGTAGTGCCTGGATGATTGCATGAGTGCAGGAGTAATGCCTGAGTGATTACAGCAGTACATATGGTAGTGCCTGGATCATTGGAAGACTGCAAGGGTCGTACTCGGGTGTTTTTATAACTGCATGAGTGTTGGGCCTAGTCAAATATAAAGCAGCAGACTATTACATAACTCAACTATAAGTCTCTCCATATTGTTAAAAGCATGCATAAATATGCCTCTACGTTTTCAAATCATCCTTATATCTAAAAGAAATATGTATACAATATTTCTGGAATATAGTGAAACCTACAACTGAAACATGTAATAGATCTCCCTGAGTGATTGCATAACTCCATGGGTAGTGCTTGGGTAATTGTATGAGTGCAAGGGTAGTCACTGGGTAATTGTAGGAGTAGATGGATAGTGACTGGCTAATTGCATGAGTGCAGACACAGATGCATGGATAAGTGAATGAATAGCACCTGAAGGCATAGATGAGTCATTGAGTAGTGACTAGGTGAATAGATGAGTGCAAAAGTAGGGCCTGGGTGATTCTACGACTGCAAGGGTAGTGCCTGGGTTATTACATGAGTGCATAGGTAGAGACTGCATGATTCTATGATTGCAGGGGTAGTACATAAGTAGTGCCTGGGTGATTGCATGACTGCAGGGGTAATATCTAGGGATTACTAGAGTACATAGGCATGAAAGAGGAAGCTCCATTCTTTATACATGTAGTAGTACGAGTCGCTAACGGATTGGATATAGAGGTGTGGGGTGTGTAGCTATACAGGAGGCCATGCCCTGACACAGGCAAGTCAGGCAATGATATCTTATTGAACTGCACGGCGGACAAACCCATTAGTCGCGGCATGAAGAAGGAAGCCCCAGTCTTCATACACGTGACTTCCAGGTCATGTGCATGCAGGCGATTTCGTGAATGACTGCTGATTGGCCAGGAAAAGAGAGGACCCTAGAGGAAACCACCATTTGGGCATGTTAATCAGGGGAATCGAAATAACAGTAACGGATTGGTCCCCGAGGTATTTAAATGTAGGCAATAAGATGGAGTAAGCTCACGGCGGGAATTATCGTACTGGTCGGGATACAGAAGCATTAGATTGAAATGGGCGCTGAAAAGGTGAGAATAGGTTGCAACAAAGTTGCGTTTTGTCTTCGCAGACACGCATTAGGGATAACTTGGGAGGATTGATTTATGGTTTGGTGTGTTATAATGGAATCGATTTTAAAAGATGGGTTTTTTTCTGCTAATATCAGGCATTCAATGGGAACAACAATAATTAGAGATTCCGTTTAATCAAATGTGGAACGAGTTCCAGGGGATTGGTTTGAATCAATTGAAGATAGTTGGCATGGACGGAAATGCGCGGGAGTTTTTTTTGTGAACAAGGGGCCTCTGTCCAGGGAGAACAGATAATGTGTTGCACAGTGTTGAGGCAGGTTGTGGAATGGAGGGGGAGGAGGGGGGGGTTGACGAATGCACATGTACACAAGGAGATAAAATTTGAATATATATTTTTTGTAGAAAACTTTCCCACTAATGTGATGATGAGAGGAACTTCAGGATGACTTAATGGAGTGAATTGACATTGAACAAATATTGAGGTATGTTTCAAATGTTGCAAATATCATTAACAAACTGAGAACTGTTTCTTTGGGAGAATAGTAATGAAGTAAAATACAGGGTTAGTTTTAGACAGAATGTGAATAAGTGAAGTCATCGTATGAAATTGGGCGACACAATGAATGATGTTTTGATTTATTAAAACATGTTAAATTGTGATATTTCAAGAGTGTAGGAGTGGGACCTCTTATAGAAGAGTCATTTGTACAATTGTACATCTAATGAACGATGGCAATGATTCACATCCTGGACCATAGGGATGTTCTGAAGATTAGATATAGGCAGGCTTTCCAGTTACAGATTGAATGAAACGTAGGAGGGGCAAAGACAGCATGGAATATGTTGTTTGTACTGTACATAATATTGTACTAAACAAGTATAGAAGTTGAAATTGATATGTGTATTTTTCCTTTTTTTCAGCCCTGATGATGTGCAAGTGTGGACGAAACGCATAGGCTGATTGATTTATGTTATTTGAGATTTTGGATTTTGTGTTTTGAAAAAAATGTTTCTGAAATAAACAACAGGAACTTTTCTACAAAGCAAGCTTGCCTATGGACTTGATTCTTATCGAATGATGACGTCAACAATTGATTGATTATGATTGGGGAATCAAGACGCTCCTTTCAAAGAGTTGGTGATTGTAGTACGTAAGTAGTGCCTGGGTGATTCCATGACTGCAGGTGCAATATCTGGGGGATTACTGAAGTACATAGCAAGTGAGTGGGTGATTTTATAAGTGCATGGCTGATTGCAGGCGTATTGAGGTAGTGCCTGAGTGATTGGAGGAGTACAAAGGTAGTGCCTGGGTGATTTTTTAACTGCATGAGTACTGGCTGAGTGCTTTCCCATTCTACAACTACCTATAATATTACACCTAGCCAAATACAAAGCAGCAACCCTTCACATGTCTCTGCTATAAGTCTCACCATATTCCTGAAAGCATACATGCATATTTCTATACCTTTTTTTAGCACCATCATATATAAAACAAATACACAAATTGATGCATACATGTGTTTTATACATCTAGCATCTTCAGATACATAACACATATAAGAATATACCTCTTAGTACAGACTTTCTACTATCACAACACTATGCACACCTCAAAAATTCACAGAACAAACTTCCAATTTCAAGCAAACACCAAAAAGTATGCGGCAAATTCAACTGTACTTTTCTAGAGACTTATAAAAAGTAGCCTAATCACTAATACCTTATGTCAACATCTTTTAAACCACACTTTTCTGTTGCATCTTCACCATTCTACTACTACTCACAGTCTTGAGCCTACCACATAAAAAGCAACAACACCTCTTTGTTATACATCACAATGTGTAAGACATATGAAATAGATATACAAGTAGAGACATACTTGAGACACACCTAAAATTGTGTGGTATACTTCAAATGTACATTTCTACACACTAAAACAAACTACCATAATAACTAATCCATCTACCAATATACACATATTTCTTATACAGAATCTATTTCAAACATCATTTATGTACAATAAAACAAACTACAATGCTCATCTGTACATTTAATAATATATTTCAAACATCTTACTTCTTGAATTATTTTTAATGTTTAAAAATAAAGCTAAAACATAATTCACCTCACAAATATATAACTCGCCTTCCAAATTGGTTTGTACAATATGAAATATCAGAAACTCATAAAAGATTTTCTTATGCACACAATCAATGTAATGCACCACTCTCAACAAGGTAAAACCAGTAATGGCAAACTTTCCCTTTTTTTCTCCACACAAATAATTGTAAGTAACAAATCACATTGCTTAATACATAATTTCAAATTGTAAAACAGATTTCTAATGGTTCGACATAATAACCCCTTTACCAACTGACTTCTAAAAGAGCCCAAACTTGTTCTGCAATTTTTTGGAGTTGCGGCTCCACCGTGCACCAATGCGATGGAGCTGCAAATCCATACAGGAGTTCGAAAATATATATCAAATAAAAATACCATTATTTTTTAAGAACACACCACTTCTAAAGATAGTACTGACTTGGGAAATCTTACTTTAATACCATATCACTTATAAATGAATTACAATTCCATATTTTAAAAAGTCAGATAACATTCAACCCTTCCCCCATTCTACTTAATGCCAGTTTCCATAGTAACCCTTCATGGAACATTCAACTGAACTTACAGGTCACAAGTTCACCATAATTTCAAGTTCTGCACACAAGGTTACAAATGCAAACAGCAGGTGTGGTTGACGTTTGCAAAATATGACCTTATCCTATCTACCTTTCAAACAATTTTACTAACCAATAAAAAACATGCTTTTTAAACAAAATAACATGCACCCTATTTTTGAGTATACAATGTTCATAAACAGTCAATCATTTAACTTCTTTTTAAAAAACAGTATCTTGTCCACCATTTTTGCTACCTCTCATTCTACCAACTGACTACCTCATCTCTTCAAGATGCTTACAGTGTGGATTGTTGGACACAGCTATGTTTTCTGTCGCAAAAGGTATGCTGAACGCAGGGGTATTGACAAAGACCTAGCTTTACAAAATGTGGAGATTAAATGGATTGCACGGAGAGGATTAAACTGCCAGCAATTGATGCCTTTGGTTAAAACCTTTTTGCATCTCCAACCCCCTGACCTCATGATTGTGCACTGTGGTGTCAATGACCTAGGCACATTGACCGGGGTAGGTCTGGAAATGCTAATGAAAGACACCTTTGCACAATTGATGTTGCTTTTCCCTCAAACTGTCGTTGTATACTCTAATATATGTCAAAGACAGAAATGGAACTGGTCAACTCAATTCTGTCCACAGTTTGAGAAAGCTAAGACTGTCAATAAAGCTGTTTCTGCATACCTCAGAGATCATAGTATGGGGTCCATCTACAACAACAATCTACATTTTGGTATGGACGACATCTACAGAAGTGATGGACTGCACTTCACAGATCAAGAAAACATAATCTTCCTCAACAATCTTAAGCTGTGCGTCCGCACTTACATGTAGCTTCAACAAAGTCAGAATAAAAACAAGGGCTCTTTTTAGACCCACCCTATAACCCAACATATAATCTTACTTTTAAAAAAACATACATTCTCTTTGTTTAAATTTTGCCTGGAGTCGCGAACCCATCGCGATTACACGGGGGGAGGGGGCCGCGCTGAGAGCCGGGTTGGAGTCGCGAATCCAAACTTGCAAGAAAAAAAAATACCCCACTTCCATTATTCAAAAATCGCCCCAGGGACCCCATCCCCCAGGGCATTACCTTTTTCTTTTTAAAAAAAAAAAGAAAAAAAAAAGAAATATTTTTTACAAAAATGCTTTTTTTGGCCCTGGCGGTCCTTGTGGGACCCCCTGAGCAGGCCTAGGGGGTCAGGGTGGTTCTACCCTGCCCCCTTTTCTATTTTTGTAACCTTTTTTCTTGTGACTCAGTGCTACCGAGTCACAAGATGGCTGCCAACACTTCCTGGTTTGAAGTGTTGGCAACCAATAAGAAACAAGCTTGTGATTGGGAGGGTTCAGTCAATCAGATCTCACAATTCTCAAATATCAATATCTGTAAATCTTTAAATTTCTCAAAAACTACTGAAAGGATTTACACCATTGTAAAAAAAAAAGCATGCTTTCTGGACCAAAAGCTACCTTTTTGCCAAATTTGGTGTAATTCCGTTCAGCAATTCGGGCTGCAGCCGTGTCTAAAGTTTCCTATGGAAATTAACATAGAGAAAACATTTTTTGGGACCACCCTTTTTTCTTGGCCACGCTTGACAAATCACCCCAAAACTTTCAAGACAGGTGCTGACCTGAGTGGGCCATTAGTTTTGAATATTTTGCGAAGATTCGTCAAACGGTGCCAAAGACATTGGCAAAAGAAAAAATTATTTTTGAATAGAAACAAGGTTCTAACTATAACTACCTACTGGCGACCGCCAGTAGGTAATATATATATATTTATTTTTTTTCACTGAAAGAAACAAACGTTTCAGGGGCTTTGCAGTTAGGCTCAGGTTTCACTCATACAAAACCACTGAAAGTCGACCGTTATAGTTAGTAGGCCAACTATAACCTGCGCCCCCTCAATGCACTGTTTATGACCTCACATATTACATCACTCATGACATGGTCAGTGACATCACTCATGACATCACTGATGACATCTCAAATGACATCACTGATGACATCTCAAATGACATCACTGATGACATCATCCAGTGACCGTGAGTGTTTTAAAAAAAGTTTATGAGTGTTAAATATATATACCAACGTGTATTGGTGAATTAGTGGGTGTATGAGTGCCTGATTGGATGATTCAGTGGGTGCGTGACTAACTGTATAAGTGAGTGATTAGGTGTCCCAGTGAATGTATGGGTGAGTGACTGATTGTGTGAATGTCTGTATCTGTCTGTCAGTTGGTGTCTATGTGGCTGTAACGGTGTGTGCTTTGGTACGTGAGTTTCTATATGGGTGAGTGATTGGTTGTCTCAGTACCTCTATGGGTGTCTGAGTGTCTGTGTGGGTGGGTGATTATTGAGTGGGTGAGTCAGTGGCTGTATATGTGTTAGTTAGTGAGTTTGTGTGGGGCTGTATGGGTAAGTGAGTGTTTTTATGGCTGTGCTGGTGAGTGAGTGCATGTGTCAGTGATATATGAGTGAGTAACTAGGTATGTGAAAGGCAGTATAGGTGAGTGATGGGATATATGAGTGACTGGGTGAGTGAGTGAATGTGAGAGTGGCTCTATGAGTGAGTGTGTACTGATGTCAGTGACTGTATAGGTTAGTGAGTATGTGTAAGTGAGTAAGTGTGTGTGTAACTTATAGGTAAGTGGCTGTGTGATTGACTGTATGGATGAGTGAGTAGGTGTGTGAGTAGCTCCATGGGTGACTGACTCAGTGTATGAGTGAGAGGCTAACTGACTATAACGGCTGAATTTCATTGGTTTTGTACAAGTGACACATGAGCCTAACTATAACGTCCCTGTAACCTTTGTTTTTTTCAGTGAATTTCTAAGGTTTTTTAAATGCTAATTCCTAACTATAACGTCCCTTTAACCTTTGTTTTTTTCAGTGAATTTCTTTGTTTTTTAACTCGTAGTCGCGTTTGCAGAGTGGTGGAGAAAGGGGGCTGGGCCTCTGACCAGCACTCAGCAATCCCACTGTGTAGGACTTACAAGAGGTACCAGGAGGGCTTCTTGGCCCCCAAGGGCCCTCAGGAGTAAAGTGGACTTCATTCCCCAACCAGTAGTGCACCATGAGCCGCGTTTGCGGAGTGGTGGAGAAAGAGGGCGTGGCTTCTGAAGAACTCTTAGCAATCCCACTGTGTAGGACTTAACGGAGAAAACAGAAGGGGTAGTTGGCCCCCAAGGACATCCTTGGGGGACAACTACCCCTCCAGTAAGTCCCACACAGCAGGATTGCAAAGACCTGGCAGGAGGCCACACCTCTTTTCTATACCACTCTGCAAACAGGCCTCCTGGCTCACTACTAGTAGGGAGAGGAAGCCCCCTTGGCGTTTGAGGGTGCAGGAGCCCATGCTTTTTAAAAAAAAATGCTGCAGTTTGGCAGATCCACTGCAAATTTGTAGCAACATTTAAAAAAAAGATATGTTTTTGGCCCTATGGGAAGTCCGTCTGAGGCCCCCTCCAACCAGGCCTAGGGGGGCAGGGTCTCCCTACCGTGCCCCCTTATATAGTTTTTTACCTTTTTTTCTGCTACTCGGGGCTGAGACCCAAGTTTTAAGATGGCTGCAGCCGCATCGTTTTTGATGTGATGGCAACTAGTCAGATCCATCTTGAGATCTGTCGAATCCGTGGAACCTATCTATAAATTTTGAGCCTTCATTTCTCAAAAACTACTAAACGGAATAACACCAAAGCACAAAAAGAACACTTCACGGACCAAGAGCTAGCATTCTGCCAAGTTTGGTGTTCAGACTGTAGCTGTCTCTAAATTTTCTATGGACAAATGAATGGGGAAAACGTGCACTGTAAGTGCATTTAGTATTTGGGATTGCTGTGTATACTCCTTGGTGCCCGTGAGTACTCTGCAGTGATTACTGCAGAGTACGTAAAGGCACCAAGGGGTATGCACTGCTGTGCATATCCCTCAGGTTACCCCTCGGTCCCATACATACTCGGAGTATATAAGCCACATGTACTCTGAGTGTGTAAGTCCGCCACGGGTATGCTCAGCAGTGCAGTCAGGGTTTTTTGAACAGGGCCAAAAGAGGGAGCTGTCCCTCTATGTTTAAAAATCACTGCAGATGAAACTTTTTCAGACATAGTGGGACTGCTCCCTCTTCCAGCCCTTTTAAAAAACAAACACTGCAGATTGATTGCTCCGGCAGAGCAGCAGAATTTATGACTAATTCTGTTTACAAAAGTAGCGTGGAATTATTAGATTCCTCCAATTCCGCCTGCGGAATTTAAAATTCCGGCCACCCTAATATTTGTAATGTGGTACTCAAAACAAAATACTTCTGCACTTCAGGCCCTCAAGGGGCATCCTTGGCATGGTTTCCCCTGACTTTTTTCTCTTCAGACCTCCTGTTTTTGCTGACTTGGGGCATTTTAATACTGCTAACATGGTAACATTGGCTTATTCACAATGGGCATATTTAATTTACTTTTAAGTTCCTAGTAAAGTGCACTACATGTGTGCAGGGCATGTAAACTAAATACTACTAGTAGGCCTGCAGCATTGATTGTGCCACCCACTTCAGTAGCCCCTTCAACATGTCTCAGGCCAGCCTGTGTGTTCAGTTCTAAACTGCCATGTCGTTCTGGCAAGTTAACCCTCTTGCCAGGCCCAAACCTTCCTTTTGAAAATATATGTCACACCGAAGGTAGGCCCTGGACACGATGCAGTGTATTCAAAAAGTATAACATGTACTTTTAAGTTTTACATGTCCTAGTAGTGAAAAACTCTTAAATTTGCTATTCACTACTGCAAGGCCACTCTCTCCCATAGGTTAACATTGGGAATACTTTATTACATCTTATAAATGCCATTTCCAGTTGGGAAGGGACAGGACCCCCAAGTTTGATGTCTCTGTAATCACAATGTAAAATCCCAATTTATGGTGAAGTTTGATTTTAAATTGCAATTCTGAAAATGCCACTTTTGGAAATTTGGCATTTTCTTACTTTAGCCATTTGGTGTTTTCTGCCTGTCTCTCAGGTTCAGAAACAAGTTTATTTGACATTTGTCCATAAAACATTCTTAAGAAGAAAGCACTCTTGACAATTAAAACAATTAAGACAGTTAAAAGACAGTTAAAAACATTTTAAAAATGAAGAACCCCTCCTGGCTGGGCCCAACCCCCCCCCCCCTCCAACTCACTACGTTTCATGATCAAAATTTTGTTTTACAGATCGTAAAAACCGAGCAATTCCAACGGCCACATCGAGATGATGCATTTCGGACAGTAACTCCACAGCTTCATTCCTATGGAGAACATCATATTTAAAAACAGAGGTCTTAAAAACGTAATTCTATTTACAGAATAAAAGAGACAGTCCATAAGAATATGCATAAGGGTACATTTAACTTTCAGAGGGCAGGGGCAAAGACCACTATTGTTCTGTACCCTGAACCTGTGTGGGCGGGATGAGTAAATTGGATTGCATCCCAACCTAGCCCTTAAAATTTCACTCCTCAAACCTGGATCTGGTAGCCGTGATAGATAGGGAAAAACAGTATCCTGGCCCAATGAAGCAATCGAGAAGCTGATGGAAGATCTCTTCTCTAGATACAGCAGGTCAATAGATTCTGACGCCGTAGAAGCTGATTCCCTCAGTGCTCGTTTACCTGGAAATGGGTGTCAAGATGTAACAGTACCACTATTTATATGAAGATTCCTAAGTGCAATTATTCTGGTTCTTATGGCCTTTGCCCACATCCTCTCACTGCTTTGGATCTCTTCCCAACACAGTTTAGAGACTTTGACCACCTCATCATCCTCCAAAATATCTTAAAGCCCGAGTGGAGGCCGCCATGTTCCAAGAGACCAGATTGCACTCTCTCCTTATGGCCTGAACCATTGTACCTTGGGGGAGTGATAAAAGTCTTTTAAGCACCACCCCTTCCAGTCTATCCCATTCATATTTTGGGTCGAGGGATAAAACCTCCCCCCCATACCTGCCTAATGGAGGTATCTTCCCTTCATAAGCCTTTAGTGATGGGATATGAGATAGCCCCCCGAACCTACCATTGAATCTTGACAGGCAACTGGCCTTCTGCTTAGTGGCATCCCAATGAGCACCCCAATTTAAGTTCCTCCTAAAAATTAAACCCAGGTATTTGTATTGATCGGCTTGCTCCACCACCTGCGTACCTAAATGCCAAGAAAAGCTCTGTAAGTTTTCCAAAGATCATAATTTTGGTCTTTTCCAGGTTGATCCAGAGCTGGTTCTGCTTGCTATAGGTTGCCAGGGCATTAAGTTTCCTCTGCAAACCGATTGGGGTATAATCCAATAACACCAAATCATCTGCATAGAGCAGACAAGCAATATGCTGGTTCCCAATTTTTGGCGA
This sequence comes from Calotriton arnoldi, assembly GCA_963921515.1. Classification (NCBI taxonomy): domain Eukaryota; kingdom Metazoa; phylum Chordata; class Amphibia; order Caudata; family Salamandridae; genus Calotriton; species Calotriton arnoldi. The sequence continues at coordinate 2,115,706 of CAWUFW010001420.1, read as the reverse complement.
AAAGGACTCGGATTGGGAAATAAAGGTCGGGAGGTCGGCCAGAAATAAACTAAAGAGCAGGGGTGCTTAAACGCACCCCTGGCGCTGGCCATTATCGATAGAAATTCTTTGTGATAACCGACCCGACTTATCTAACTCCACCTGAGCACAATTGCCAGAGTGCAAAGAATGGAGTACCCCAAGAAGATTTGATGGTAGATTCCAGGAGGCAAGTTTTTCCCACAAAATATCCCTATCCACAGAATCAAAGGCTGTCCGGAATTCAACAAAACAACAGCACAGCCTTTGATTTTCCTCCAGAGCCTTTCGAATAATGGCCCACAGAGCAAAGCAGTGGTCTATAGTGGAATGAACCTCACGGAAGCCCCCTTGTTCTTGTGGAATTCGCTTACTCTCAATTGCCCAATCTTCGAGTTTAGCTAATATGATCTTAGAAAATATCTTTAAGGAGATATCTAAGAGGCTTATCAGCCTATAGTGCATAGGGTCGGTACCACTCCCTTTTTTTAAAATCGGTTTCACTATTGACCCTTTCCAGGACAAGGGATAAAGACCAGAAGTAGCAATCCAGCTAAACAAGAAGGAGTAAATCGTAGCCCACCAGATGCTATTTGTTTTAATTATGACTGCTGGGATGTTATCGGGGCCAGCGGCTCGGGAGAGTTTTACCCTCTCAATAACACCCTTTACTTCATTTGCTGAGAACCAAATTACTGGGAGAGTTTGCCTGTATATTTTCTGATGACCATCTGTACTAGAGGGTCCCTTATATAAATCTAAGAAATAAGTGGCCCACTGGGCTTCTGGAATCATACAGACAAGTGTGCCCCCATTTTGGCCATTAAACTCATTGACCTTCTTCCAGAATTTTTGCTGGTCATTTGATAATATGATTTCCTGCATCTCATCCCACTTACTATGGCAAAAGGTTACTTTTTTTGACTGTACAAGGGATTTATATTGGCGCTTAAGTTTAACTAACTCTTGAATGGCTGAAGGGACATTTTGCCGCCTAACACTCTTTGCTGTCTGTCTCACCAGTCGTTTCATTTTTTGGCAATCCGAGTCAAACCATCCCCCTGTTCCCTGAGGACGAGATTTTGCCTGCACGCCCTTTTCACACATATTAACTGAAATGCAGCCCAAAACTCGATGCACAATATTATTGTTCCACACACCAACATCATCAATGTAGGGAGGGTAAATATCAATCTCCTCCTCTATCTGGAGGGAGGCTAGCTGTTGAAGATGCATAGGGTCTAAACGGGTTGCGAGCCTGCGCAGATAGGACATCTCTAGGGACAAAACCCTCTCTGGGAATACTGACTCACACAGGTCAAGAAGTGCTGTCATTGCCCAGTGATCACTACTCTCATATTTAGCCACCTCAAAACTCTTAAAAAGGTCAAAATGCCAACAGGACGTGAATATATAATCAATAGGACCCAAAGATTGGCCCTGCCGGAAGGTTGCTGCTGCTGGTGAGTCATATTTGAATCGTCCATTTAAATAAATCAGACCATGGCTCGCCAGTCTTTGACTCAGCACTTTGGCCTCTTTTTTGATGGAACCAGGGGGAAACTGCTAAGGGAATGTTATAGGAATCCAACGCTTCTTCCAAGTGTTGATCTAACTTTACAGGGAAGAGACGAGCATTAACATCCCCTGCCATTATTATCACTGCTTCTGGATATTTTGCCACCTAATGCTGAAACGGAGATTCGAATAATTCCAACCAGCAGTTCAATTGCCGATGGTCTTCTTTATGAATATAGACATTTATGAGTAGGAAATATCTAAGAGCATTTTTGCCTACGCTCATTTCCACCACTGATAACTGCAAGCCACTTGAAACATTTATGACCTCTAAAGGTCTTTTAATCAGCTTGGTAGATATTAGTGTCAATATACTGGCGGATGCTCTCCCCCTACCCCGGGACTGGGCTTTACTATTCTGCCTGTCTCTGAATACATGTCTGGGGTGGGTGACAGCTGGACTTCGTGCATTGCCTCTAGACAGTCACACAGAGGGAGCTTGGGTGTGACTAATGGGCCATACACATCCTGATGGGCCACCTTGAGCATGATGGGAGTGAGGAGTGGATACTTATACCTGAATAGGCTGTGTCCTGTACCCACACAAAGGGCTGCATACCCCCCTGTAGTGAGTATGGAGCCAGGGCCGGAAGGGCAGGGACTCTGTTCACTTCAAAGGACTCTCTTTGAATTCCCCCCTACTTCAAAGGCATACTGGGTATAAGTAATGGACCTCTGACACCCCAACTCAGTATACTTCTGGACCTATGCATACTCTGCCAGGAAGAAGGATTGCTGTGCTGCTGAAAGGAATGTCACTCTACTGGACCTCTGCTCTGCTGACCTCCTTGCCTGTGAGTGAGAAGGACTGGACCTGCCTCTCCTCAACCCAGAAGTGACTCCAAGGGCTTTTTGGCTTGCCTCCTGTTTGAAGACTCAGGGACATCAAAGACTTCCAACCCATCTGCCTAAGGCACCTGGACTTTGCCATCCTAGAGTCTTGCCCTATCAAGTGGTACAAATGCAGTCCTGGGCTCTTGGAAATGGATATAAAGTGCTGCAACTACTAGAATCCATGCATCTCCTTCTGTGCGCCACTCAGAACCTGTGCATCTCTATCGACGCTGACGCATCGAAGCTGCTGCAAAGATCAAGGACATCACATCTCTGTGAACACTGATGCATCGCCGCTGCTGCTGAGAAGAGATCAATAAATGTAAAGGACAAAGAAGTATTACAGTAAAAACTATAGAAAGAAATAAGGTAAGACAGGGGGAATATGCCTGTCCCAGGAATGCTCACAAGGTTAGGGCTGTGACTAGGAAGGTGGACGTGGAGGTAATGTACCATTTAAGGAAAGGAAATGGCTGTTTATCTGGTTTCCGGCTAAGTAGTGCATGATCTCTGCTATTTACCAAGCAAAATATAAATAATCTATGCTATTCTGCCAGCAGCCTTCTAAATATCTGAAACTGTCATGACCACTAAAAAAACACCAGATAACTTGGGAATTGCGGGAAGTCCCATTAAGGCCCAACAAACGTTTTGCCCCAATCTGGTCCAGTAAGACACGGGTATGGAGAAGGAGTTCCATCAAAGTTATCTGGTCACCAGCATGCCCACACATACACAAATTCCCAGTGAAACTCATCTCTTCAAAACCACACAAACACATGCACGCTAGTCAACCATGCAACAGGAAGTTTGTGTAGATAAGTTATTGGACTCCAAACCTGGAAAGGGAAGCACATCTCCTGTGGGCCTTTATGCACCATGCAGTGCATGACTTATCCCTTTCCCCAAGACTTTCACACTGTGCATAACTCAGCCTTGTGCATGACTCAGCCCCTCCTCCAGAGACATCCATACTGTGCAGGTGTCAGCCCTTCCTCCAGAGACTTCCACACTTTTCATGACTCACCCTGTGCATGACTCATCTCTTCTAGAACCTTCACAATGGGAAGCTCTTGACTATAAAAGGCACACCATTAGTGCCATGCCTTGCTTGGCATTTGACTCCCCTGAAGAAGTAGACGCTCTATGGTTTCCGAACCAACCTGCGCATCACCACAAAGCTCATGCCAGTCAACAGTGATTTTGTCTGCTATGTAGACTTTGTTCCTTTGGCAGCTGATCCTGCTGACCAGCAAAGAAGAACACTGCCATTTCTAGATGACTACACGTATCGTACTAAGCATGAATGACACCAATTAATGCATAACAGTGCAGTGCTTGACCTTGAAGGGAGAGGCCAAGGATATTATATGCATGTAACATTGCTCCTCAAGAGAGACTACTCTGTGTGATAAAAAGTCACCCCTGACGCAAAACCCTAGAGTCTGTTGATGAGACAAGACTTTTGAGTCCTAACCTTATTGCATGAATCTAGTTTTCAGCCCCTGGTGTTACTTCATGCAAACCCTGCTGGGCACTACGTACTCCCTTTTTGAAATTTACAGAAGGGCCATAAGGTGCATAGTGCCAACCTAATATCAGAGATATGATAGACTTTTACTTAAGGAGAATGTATGACTAAACCTGTTAACACATGTTATATTCATCCCTTCAGACTCTACCAAACTGACATGAGGGCAACCTGCGGTCAGATAGCAGATTAGGAGGCTGAACAAGTATGAAGCAACAAGACGAGGTACCTCCTGTGTGAAGCAACACAAACAAGTCTCTTTGTTATCTCTCATTCCCATTCCCCCTTCCTCTTGGTGCATTCTTGGAGAAAGTGTACATTCCGCTCACTCCAGAAAGCACTAGAGGGCATAGGCGGCAGAACCACATGCATCGCTCCCACTGGGCTAGTGGAATGCAGGTTAGACTTTTCATTTTACATACTCGCTTTATGTACCCATGACAGATTGCCAAGCCCAGGGTTACTGCCCAGCCTGAGCGAAGGACACAAATAGACTTTGTCGTATAGTTCCTATAAAACCTATACAGGATCTGTGTGTTTAGGCAACATACACTGCGGACTTGGTGTCCGGACTGATTCCAGACACCCCCACCGGGTATGTTGGCTTGTATACCAGCTAGCTCACAGTGCCACTAGAAACTCCTCTTACCAAGGAGAGAATAGTTCTTGGCTACTATCGAACATGACAACCCTGATCCCTCAGAACCGTGGAAACAGTGCAATACTTTTTGCTCAGTCACTCGTGCTCACTTAGTCTCAGAGAGATACACAGAATAAACGATATGGAAGTTTTTTCAATAAGTATTTATTGAACATTCGTCATTTTAGTGTAAAATAGGTGTGCTGAAACAGCCACTAGACAGAAACAGATATAAATGATTAGGAGCACTAAAAGGTAAAAGGATGGTAGGTTTCTACCATCTGGCTATAACCATGAATACAGGCAAGTATATAAAATACATGACAATAAAATGCGTACTCCTACGATGCTATCCTAACTAGAGGTACCTAAATGTACCTAGCATGTGTGTAGGTGTTAAGCCAATAATCCCTCTAGGATAAAGTCAACCCCATTACCTGAAGTGAGAGACTGTGGTACCCCGTCTTAGTCTTGAGCTTGTTAGGTTTGAAATTCCCCTTCCCATAATGCACTTGTTATGCTATATTAGGTTAGCAATGTGTGGCTAAATAGATGCCATATGTATTCACGTTATGCAACCCACTGAGTTAGCCTCACAGCATGTAAGCTTCAGGTAGCCCGTGTGACTCCATTTTGTATTTCGCAATCACTAGAAGACTGCTTAGGTTGTGTTCGTATTAGGCCTTATTTTCTAACTCGCTTACCTCAGCAAAAGACTGTACTTCGTTATTATTTTCCTTTCTGTTCAAGGCTGTAACCCGACTTGCTAATGAACTGATATTCTGTTCTTACATTCCAATCTCTACATGTAGCCCTGCTCCCACGTTAGGAGACACTGAGACTCGGCACAGTGGCCTTGGGCTACTGATAGCGTACCCATCTGGAAGGTGCTAGCTCATCTCTCTGTGCCTCCTTTGTTCATGCCCGGCTCAAGCCGGTAACTTTCCGCTGGAGGCGTGGCCGAAGTCTCTCAGAAGGATTTATCTAATATTGCAGAAAGCTGAGGTGTCAGTCCCCTCGGCAGACATCTTAGGGTGAAGGCCTGACTGTTCTCCTCTGCAGAGTATATGCTGAATAAATGTAAGTTTGTATTCTCTACTGTCTGACCGACTCTTCATTTTTGGGAAGGCATAGCAGGTGGTTATTAGTAACCCGCATGGCCCTAATGTGCCCCGTCCTTCAGATGGTTCCTGAACAGGGACCCCGTGAAGTGACCCCCTCACCCGTAATCGGGTCATAGGGGCCGGGTGGTGTCTGGTCGGTTGGGTGGATCGGGGCCCCACACACTCAAGACCGAGCTTGGTTCTCGCAGCTGCCCCGCACTTCCGATCGGACGGACCCTCGGCTAGTGGTCACCGGCTGGGGTCCTGAGAAAGCGAAACCTTAGAGTTGACCATTTGGTCTGAAGAGTCAGCAGTGGAGAATAATTTGACTCGACCTGGGTGCACCAGGTGAGTGATTTGATTCTTGGAAAATGGCACCTTCCTTGAACGACATGAGCCTGTGGTCTGTGTCTGGTACAGTCTGCGGACTGTCTTGTCTTTGACTTGGTGGGTCTGCGGACCCTTGAGGGACACAGAGTGCTTGTGAGCAGTCTACCAGGCCAACTGGTAATTGGCCTCTTTGTGAAAAGGTCCGGGACCGTTCACAGGTAATCTTCCAGACCAACAGGTAATTGGACTTGCTCTTGAAAAGGTCTGGGGCTGAGGCCTGTCCTCTTGTATCGGTACAGTCTCTGGACTGTCTTGGGTGCAGTTTGCGGACTGCCTTGCTTGAATGACACAAGTCGATGGGCTGTGTCTTGGTTTAGACTTCGGACTGCCTTGGTTTGAATTTGGCGGGTTTGCAGAACCCTTGGAAAAGACACGGAGTGTTCGTGAACAGCCTGCCAGGCCAACTGGAAATTTGGCCCGCGCTCGAAAAGGTCTAGGACTGTTTGCAAACAATCTGCCAGGCCAACTGGTAATTTGGACCGTGCCTGAAAAGGTCTGGGGCTAGTGCCTGTCTTATTGAACTTGGTACAGTTTCGGAACTGTAGGGAGCGATTTTTGCATTGCCTTGGTTTGGTTCTTGGACAATTTTGTTTTATTTTTAGTGTTTATTGTTTTCTTTTCCTACTGCTGGTGGTGGTATATTTGTCCGTTAGGGACAGTGCCTGTGTCTCACATTGAGATGCCCTGTCTAAGTAAATTGGGGTATTTTGGATGTCGGTGTTGTTCTGTTTGTTTGATGAACAACAATTGAATTTCTTGCAAGATAAATTGTTTGCCAAAATGAGTAGGCAGCCCATGTTTGATTCTTTGAGAGTATGGCAGAAGGAAGAAAAACATGTAGTCTGATGCAGTCTCCGGGCTGACTTGTGGTTTGATTGTTGTGTTTGGGTGCTATGAGGTGTGTGGATCGACGTCGGTGATGGTGTTTGTGAAATGCTTGTTTGAGTGAGTAGCAACTGTGCTTTTGTGTGGAGGTAAGGATGCCTTGCCTCAGCAAGCTGTATTGTGTGGGAGCTTTTTGTTTGCCACGGTCTGGGGACCGTCTCTGGGGAAAATACTTGCAATTCCTTTGCCAGGCAAAATGATGAGTGTGGCCCCTTCTTGAAAGTGTCTGCAATGAGCTTAATTTGGTCTTTTGTTGTTGTAGTGCTCTGCAGATGTCCATTGGAAGGAGGCCAGCTGGCGCCTCCTGACGCCACTTTAAACTTTGGAGAATAAAATAACACATAAATAAAATTATGGTTTGATCAGCAATGCTAGCAAGAATGTACATATGTTTTGACTTAGGAAGAGTACAACGTGAGAAAAATGTGAGGAAGAGATGTGTATTTGAAGTGAAAGCGGCGCTGTGATGATTTAAGGTAATGTGCACTTACACTGAATAGACACACATTCTAAAAGGTGCAACAGGAGAGGTGAAATACATGCTCTTAATTCAGCAGTGATGAATGTGTTCAGTCTCTCCATAAAAGTGGGGGGCAGGAGTGCTGGAAGGGGAAGGAGAAAGAAATGTGTTGATGCTTTGAGCCTCTGACTTCAGGTACCAGCTGCATTATGAAACTTGGCATGTAAAAATTCGGTGCATGCTAAGCAGTTAACATATGCTTGACTTGACTGGGTGCGTTCCATTTGGATCTGCTCACAATAGAAAGTGTATTTAATTTGGAAAGGGTGTTTCAAGAATTCAAGGCAGTGTTTGTTTAATCTGAATAAAAGGATTCTCAGAGTTGAAAAACATAGCTTGTGAATTCAGTGTGAGGCAGGCTTGCTATGACCTTCGGTGAAGATAAGAGAGGAATTCTCAAGGAGGGGGCTCATCGAGCAGAGGGACTCAAAGCAGCAGACAGGACAAGAGAGAGGCTGGGAAGAGAGAAAGAGAGGTGGGGCCATGCCCAGCGCCTGACACAGACAGACCGAGATGCATAGCGCAGAGCCAGGTTTTTTTGTCTGAAAGGCAGAATGCCAGGAAAAAATGTTAATTGGGAACAGACTCAAAGAACAACACAGGAGCTAGAAGAGTTGGTTCATGAGTTTTGCGAAAGTGTGTATCTAGAGTTTCTACAACACTGTGGATAGAATGTCCTGGAGCTGGTGGCATGAGATTTTTGTGACTCTGTTGGTTATTGGTTTAATGTTCTCTGTTCAGATTAGGGTGCATGTACAGTAAATATTGGTTTGTTTCAAGGAACGTTGAGGGTTTACTCAGAAATATTGTTTGCAGGGAATGAAAAGTGAGTTAAAATGCGTTGTTTCACGAGAGGAAAGAAAGGTGCAATGTGAAATATCCCTAGGTGTTATTTATATTTCAGTGGACAGGATTTGTGTCTTAAAAGAAGAATTTGATGGGCCTTACTGTAAATAGAGAGTAGTGTTTGTTCCCCCCCTCGAGTTTTGAGGATATGCCACACACTGAGGGGCCGATTCCGATCTCGGTCGGAGGCGTACCCAACACCATTCGGTCGGGAAAAAAGCCATGCGAAAGCCTGTTTCCCGACCGATCCGTACAGCACACCGAACGAGTAAGTACGATGCGCACAACAGCAAAGAATCCGGCCGAGCCGTACTCACCCATACCAGGTCCTGTTCCCCGACCGAGGCAAATCCGGAAACGCCGAATCGAGTCGCACGGAAGGAAAAATGCAGCCCCGTCCGGCCGGACAAGTACGATGCGCTTTCCGTACGCGCCGAACCCGTCGCTACGCACGGCACGTCAAAGCATCCGGGAGAGGCGCACATAAGCTCCGATTCGCGCCACAACACGATCCACGGCTCCGAGACGAACACGGCAGTGACGAGGATGAGGCGAAGCGACGAGGACGAGGCGAAGCGACGAGGACGACGTGAAGCAACGAGAAGGACGAACGACACGAACCAACCATGAATCCCTTCGTGCCGATCATACCAATATTCTACATTTACTACCGGAATAGGCACGGACGCGTACGGCGCAGAAGGTAAGCCAGACACCAACCACGAAACCCATACAACACGTACACGACACATCACACACACACAGAGGGATGCAGAATATACTTACACCAGCAACAGCAGCACCATAGGGGCGGGATGCCCATCACCAATGCCACATATGCACACAGGGGCCTGAATGCGCACCACCACCCTCACCCAGGGGGGCAGGATGCCTACCACTACTACCACCCTCACCCAGGGGGCAGGATGCCTACCACTACTACCACCCTCACCCAGGGGGACAGGATGCCTACCACTACTACCACCCTCACCCAGGGGGGCAGGATGCCTACCACTACTACCACCCTCACCCAGGGGGCAGGATGCCTACCACTACTACCACCCTCACCCAGGGGGGCAGGATGCCTACCACTACTACCACCCTCACCCAGGGGGGCAGGATGCCTACCACTACTACCACCCTCACCCAGGGGGCAGGATGCCTACCACTACTACCACCCTTAGCCAGGGGGCAGGATGCCTACCACTACTACCACCCTCACCCAGGGGGGCAGGATGCCTACCACTACTACCACCCTTAGCCAGGGGGCAGGATGCCTACCACTACTACCACCCTTAGCCAGGGGGCAGGATGCCTACCACTACTACCACCCTCACCCAGGGGGCAGGATGCCTACCACTACTACCACCCTCACCCAGGGGGGCAGGATGCATACCACTACTACCACCCTCAGCCAGGGGGGCAGGATGCCTACCACTACTACCACCCTTAGCCAGGGGGGCAGGATGCCTACCACTACTACCACCCTTAGCCAGGGGGCAGGATGCCTACCACTACTACCACCCTCACCCAGGGGGGCAGGATGCCTACCACTACTACCACCCTCACCCAGGGGGGCAGGATGCCTACCACTACTACCACCCTTAGCCAGGGGGGCAGGATGCCTACCACCACTACCACCCTCACCCAGGGGGCAGGATGCCTACCTCTACTACCACCCTTAGCCAGGGGGGCAGGATGCCTACCACTACTACCACCCTCACCCAGGGGGGCAGGATGCCTACCACTACTACCACCCTTAGCCAGGGGGGCAGGATGCCTACCACTACTACCACCCTCAGCCAGGGGGGCAGGATGCCTACCACTACTACCACCCTCACCCAGGGGGGCAGGATGCCTACCACTACTACCACCCTCACCCAGGGGGGCAGGATGCCTACCACTACTACCACCCTCAGCCAGGGGGGCAGGATGCCTACCACTACTACCACCCTCACCCAGGGGGGCAGGATGCCTACCACTACTACCACCCTCACCCAGGGGGGCAGGATGCCTACCACTACTACCACCCTCAGCCAGGGGGCAGGATGCCTACCACTACTACCACCCTCACCCAGGGGGGCAGGATGCCTACCACTACTACCACCCTCACCCAGGGGGGCAGGATGCCTACCACTACTACCACCCTCAGCCAGGGGGGCAGGATGCCTACCACTACTACCACCCTCACCCAGGGGGCAGGATGCCTACCACCACTACCACCCCCACCCATAGGATGGACAATGCATGACACAACCAGCACACCACAACCTAGGGAATGCAAGAAGAAGACATCCCCCCAACACCATGACAAGCGTGTGTAGACTGTGTCAAATGCCTACAACACCGAACATGACTTTGAACATACAATGTGACCCCCTAGCACATGTGCCACACAAATATGTGTGTGGCACCCACAATGCAAGCAGGCCATGACCATTGTGGCAATGTGGTCCAAACCCCCATCATCACAGTGACCAAAATGTAAGTGTGGGGTCCATAGCTGCAGCACATTTTGAACATTGTGGCAATGGGGTCCAAACCCCCATCATCACAGTGACCAAAAGGTAAGTGTGGGGTCCATAGCTGCAGCACATTTTGAACATTGTGGCAATGGGGTCCAAACCCCCATCATCACAGTGACCAAAAGGTAAGTGTGGGGTCCATAGCTGCAGCACATTTTGAACATTGTGGCAATGGGGTCCAAACCCCCATCATCACAGTGACCAAAAGGTAAGTGTGGGGTCCATAGCTGCAGCACATTTTGAACATTGTGGCAATGGGGTCCAAACCCCCATCATCACAGTGACCAAAAGGTAAGTGTGGGGTCCATAGCTGCAGCACATTTTGAACATTGTGGCAATGGGGTCCAAACCCCCATCATCACAGTGACCAAAAGGTAAGTGTGGGGTCCATAGCTGCAGCACATTTTGAACATTGTGGCAATGGGGTCCAAACCCCCATCATCACAGTGACCAAAAGGTAAGTGTGGGGTCCATAGCTGCAGCACATTTTGAACATTGTGGCAATGGGGTCCAAACCCCCATCATCACAGTGACCAAAAGGTAAGTGTGGGGTCCATAGCTGCAGCACATTTTGAACATTGTGGCAATGGGGTCCAAACCCCCATCATCACAGTGACCAAAAGGTAAGTGTGGGGTCCATAGCTGCAGCACATTTTGAACATTGTGGCAATGGGGTCCAAACTCCCATCATCACAGTGACCAAAAGGTAAGTGTTGACAAAGTAAGAGGTGCAACTGCCAAACTGCATGGATGATTCCTGGTCACAAAACAACAAACACATCAGTGGCAAAGTAGTGTATGTGTCCCATTGCAACATAAATTGGGGGAGCAAAATCCTGCAGTGCAAATAAGACATAACTTTGGCCATGTGCAGACAAACAACACCCATGGGGGCTGACACCGTCAACAATCATCAATGACACAATGACAGAAGTGACCATCTGAATGCAGACCCACATATTTGCACCAACGGGCACACACATGCAGATACCCTGTGGAGACTGCAGATGTGAGGTGAACAGATACCATACCATGGCAGCAATGGGACACACAAACCATGATCATTGTGCTGACCGATGACCTAGGAGTCCCAGGGACAGCAGGGGAAACCCACCAAACTACATACAGCCAATGGCACACCCAAGATATGCCAATGCAGTGGTGCAGATGCACAAACACAAACAGGCAGACCCACCCTGCACATCATACACAACAGGTGAGGGTGGGGGTGCCAGTGTCCCCAGGCAACCACACAACACATGAGGAGACATGAATACCAATCATACAGATGTGCATACAGTGCCACACAAAGGTAACTCATGGATCCAAATTCCCTATGTGGGCAAGCAGGCATTGTCAGATGAGAGGGAGCACAAATCACACATGTCACACAGGCACGTAGGGACAGCAACTGACACAGCAAGACACAGACACACCACAGCACCACCCCCAGGGCCCCCACAATGTGGTGACCCGGGGCTGCATTACCATGGCAGCAATGGGACACACAAACCATGATCATTGTGCTGACCGATGACCTAGGAGTCCCAGGGACAGCAGGGGAAACCCACCAAACTACATACAGCCAATGGCACACCCAAGATATGCCAATGCAGTGGTGCAGATGCACAAACACAAACAGGCAGACCCACCCTGCACATCATACACAACAGGTGAGGGTGGGGGTGCCAGTGTCCCCAGGCAACCACACAACACATGAGGAGACATGAATACCAATCATACAGATGTGCATACATTGCCACACAAAGGTAACTCATGGATCCAAATTCCCTATGTGGGCAAGCAGGCATTGTCAGATGAGAGGGAGCACAAATCACACATGTCACACAGGCACGTAGGGACAGCAACTGACACAGCAAGACACAGACACACCACAGCACCACCCCCAGGGCCCCCACAATGTGGTGACCATAGGCTGCATTACAAGACTCCTGAATGTCTGACACACTGCACACTACGCCGTACATGGACATGACGGCAATACCACACCAACCAATGGGATCACAGCCACAGTCACACACCAATGAAGAAGCCAAGGTCACCCACAAAGAACACACATAGACAACAACCAACATTGCAGCCCGGAACCTGAGGAGTGCCAGCAGTCACACACAGAACGTGTCACAATCACTGAAAGATAACACAAACTGGAAATCACATGACAGGGGCAAACAACAAGTGCCAAGGGGAAACCTGACTGTGACCCAGCTGCGTCTGCACACAAACTCAGCCCTGACAGCAAGCACACCTATGGGTGACACCCTGATGACCAGTAATGTGCCATGCACCCACATCACAGAGAACCCAGGGATAAGACTTTGGGGGAACATAGCTCAACTCAGCTAGCATCACAAACAGGTACAACACTAGGGATCACAGCATGCACAGCTAAACGGAAGTGAACACATAGACATGCACATACAACACACACCTTGGGCGCAGGCAATGTCACAGGAGTACACACTGCCATGAGGGGACTCCACTCCTGTGTGAGGACAGCTGTGCCATATGTTGCCTCAGTAGGGCCCCACCATGTCAGCTGAGCACTTGGTCACACAATCAACAATTAGCACCAAATGAGGGCTCCCGTCACATCAGCCTGGTCATGGAAGTGCCAACGGAATCATCAGCACAGATCCAACACACTTGTATAGCAATGTTGCACTGACAACACAGATGAGTCCTTCCCCATTGATGCCCAAACCTGCATGTCCAGTGGAGATGGCCACACGGTCAGGGAAGCAGACGAATAGAACAATGGCAGGCACAACAGATGTGCAGGGGTGGAAGCCACAGATGTGAAATTGCCAATCTAAGTAGGAAATCCCATTGCCAAATACTGAACACATGACACCCTCAGATGCTGCTATGGATGACATGGATACACCACAGGATACGACACATTCCCCCTGGACCACATGGGTTCCTGCACAGTAACACTTCATTATCATGAGACCAAATGTCACCATCACTGCAGCAAGGGCATGGTTAGCATCATCAACATCATGTACATCAGAAGCAAAAGCACTAGAGAACAGAAAGTTGCTTTATTCAGCATATGTGGCATTAAAAGTAGAAGTCCGGTAGAACATAAACAAAGGCCAATGGCCAGTCCATCAACAAAGTCACAAGTGGGTGACAGTGGCAGATGCCACCCTACACATGCCTGCACAAAACCAGGGACAATCCACTAGGAGGGGCAACCGGGGGGTAGGCCAGGCACCGCAGGGACAGGATCAGGGCTCACCAGGAGGAAGCAGGGAAGGGGTGGTGGGTGCTGGAGAGCCACTGACAACTGCAGTGGAGGTGTCTGACATGGTGTGTGCCGGCACAACTGGGGGCATGGCTCAGATGTTGTGGGTGCCGGCACGACTGCAGTGGACCCTGCAGATGGAGTGGACAGGTCCGCCACTGCAGTGCCCAAGTCAGACAGGGTGGTAGTGGACTCCACTGCAGTGCCTACCACCAGGGGAGGAGAATGGGGAACAGGCAAGGTGGGCTGGACAGAGGGGGAGGACACCCTCACCACATCAGTGGCACAGACAAGCGCAGCAGGGGGTGTTGTTCCGGGAGAGCAAGTGGCAGGGGGAGAAGGCCGGAGCCTCTTGGGGATGGTATATCTGTGGGTGGGGGAACCTGGGGCAGGGTGTGGTGGGGGCACCTGTGGAGTGGGGGCCTGAGGGATGGAGGAAGGAGACCTGGTGCTTGAGCTGCAGGGCGGTGGTGGGGTCTTGCTCTTAGCACTCCGGGGGACTTGCGGGTGGGGGCCTCAGTCTGTCTGCGCCTGGGGGAGGGTGTCCGGGGGCGAGGGGCACTCTGCTCCGTGTGGGGGCTTCCTCTTCCCCCTGGATGCTGGGGCAGCTGGATCGGAGGGGAAGAGGCCGAGGTCACTGAGGAAGAGGCGCTGGGTCTTTGGGGTTGCAGGTGAGGCAAGGGAGGGTGCTTTGGAGGGAGAGGCAACTGAGGACTGCGCAGTGCCCGTGGATGCATGTGTGTGTACCAGGGCCCCATCCCCTGTGAGTCTGGTTTCAGTCCCCTGACTGTGCGTGCGTGTGCATTTAGTTTGTGGCGTGTGTGTCTGTGTGCTGGACGTGTGTGTGCTGGTGTGTGCCTGTGCCGGTGTGTGTGTGCTTGGGACGGGTAAGGTGCTGGGGAGTGTGGATGGAGCAGAGGCAGGAGGGGTGAGGGACTGTCTGAGGAGGGACACTGCTGCCATCAGGGAGGAGTCCATGGACCTGTTGCCCCTCTGTAGGTCAGACATGCCCGATGAGATGCCCTCCATGAACGACACCAGCTGAGTCAACAGTGCGGTGTGCGCATGGAGGACACTCAGCATGGCTGTCTGCCCTACATGGAGCTGGCGAAGGAGGTACACAGACTCCTCACTCAGGGCAGCAGGGGACACAGGGGCAGGGGGTGCGGTGCCTGGCCCAAAGGAGACACGCTCCCGAACATGGGAGCCTCCACGGACCTGGGGAATGGGAGCCGATGGGAGGGCGGTGGTGGTGCTGGTGGTGGCGGGGACAGCAACACTAGCTGGCGTGTGGTGGCTGCTGACACCCGCCTCCACAAGGGAGTCATCCTCCGAGTTGCTCTGGTCCTCAGCTGAGGTGGATGGTGCTGAGGACTCCTCGGTGTGGCTCCCTCGCCCTCCGTGCCACTGGGTCCCTCCGACCACTCCTCGGCTGCTGACCCAGTCTGGCTCTCTGGCTCCTCCTGGTCCGTGGAGCTGTCCCCTTCCGTGGCTGAGGATGTATCTGCAAACAATGGGGAAACAGACAGACATCAGTCACCTGCACCAAACGCACACACCACTCTGAGCACAGCACATTACAGAGCAAGCCCTGGCATCATTAGTTGTACATTGCTAAAAGTGCCCTAACTGAACAGGAGAAGCCAATTGTCAGTCTGATGCCAAGCATGGCACTCACATCCCACATGGCCTTGCACCCATATGTCTGGTGTCTGTTGGATTGCAACACCCCAGTGTGGACACATGCACCAAGTACACAGTAGTTGGACAGTGCAGAGGACACGGTGTGGCATGTGGACATGCACACATCACAGCTCTTGCCACTGAGTCAGTACAGGTTTCCGGATGAAAGGGATGCCCAGAGTCAAATAGGAAATGCATGTAATGCATACCAGCGACAGTCACCATGATGCACCCATGTCCTGATAGCCAGCGCCACTATGGTGTGCATGTAGCACATGTCACTCCCCTGCAGGACCACCAATAAGTTGACACATGCCATGGCAGAGGCATGACTGCTAAGTCATACATCACTGTCTCAGTGATGTATGACTTGGCAGCCAGACAACAACACTATGCACTGTGTCACAATAGTAGGTCATGGGGAATGCAAGTCCTGGAGCTGCACAAGTGCACATGTACATCCCCCACACAACACATCATCTTAACCCTCATCTGTCCAGGTCACACCTATTGGACATATGGGAGACCTGTGACACTACCCTTGGAACCTGAGCCCCTCACAATTTGCTGTGAATGGGGAACAGCTGCCTGAACTTCACATTCGCATACCCCAGTCTGCACGGGCAGCTGATCAAACACCTATGTGACACACAAGTATCGTCTCCTATGGTCACATCTCCAGGGGCATGCTGAGCCCCTACCAAGAAACACCCCAGCAGTCCTGGCAACTAATCCACAGTACACTGACACAGAGGCAGACACCTGAGGGGTCAAATCACTGTGCACAATGTGTCAGCTGATACACGGGAGTGGGAGTACAGAGTGCATTGCATGGCCTGGAGTAGGCATGACTGTCCTGCTCCACATGAATGAGGGATGTGCCCTGGACAGTGGATAGCTGGCCATGTATGTGTGACACACGTAATCTGCACACTCCTGGGGCCCAAACATTGTTCCCACCCGCTGCATGGGCGTGTGCCACATACACCAGGCACATGTGGTGGCTCAGCTCAGCAAGTGGACCGCATATCAAAGCAACACGCAGATCACATGTCCAAACCCAGGCGTTGTGTGAACAATGGACCCACCCATGATGCCCACAACAGAGTTAGGGAAACAGATGCTGTCCCCCACCTTTAGTGAAGCAAACTGCAAGGACACAGTCCCAAGTGACACAATTCCCTGAATGTAAGGGCCACACCTGGGTATCAGATGAGCAGTGGGCAGTGCACAATAGAGGGACATGGCTCCTGGACAACATGACTGCTGCACTGTGGCAGTTGAACCAGGCCAGAGGAGGGCACAAAGCATGTAATACAGAGTTCACAGTGCAGTCTTTGACTCACCCCGTCCTTGCTGCTGTCTGGCCTTCAGCTGCCCATCCAGGTCTGGAAACACCACCGCCAGGATCTGGAGCATGTGGGGGTCAGGGTCCGTGTTCCGCCCCTCCTGCGAGGAGGCGACAGCTTCAGCTGGACCCGTGCAATCCTCCGGGTCCAGCCCCGAAGGTCCTGCCACCTCTTCTGGCAGTTGCGGATCCGGCGCTTGTAGACCCCCACGGACCGGACAGCCCGGACGATGTCCTTCCAGATTTCCTGCTTCCGATGGGCATTAACCTGTCAGGATGACAAAGTGAAAAGGCCATTACCACACAAGCAACATATCCGTGCATGACACAGTTGTATATACATGTCTCAATCACAGGGGCACATGATGTACACAGGCAGTGCAAAGCTGACCATGGACAGTTTGCCAGACGTCACTACATGGTATCATTGCATGGGAAGTAAAACCATGTTCAAATGCACTGTCACTGCACCATACCTGTCCAGTGCAAGTCACTACACACTATGGGGGGCTGACAACTACTCAGTGAGCCTGCTAGCCAGTGGCGTGCAGACTCTCAGCCTTGCTAGTCACACAAAATGCACATTCAGAAAGGCAGTGCACAGAACACTCACCTGCTCCCCTGGTGTCCCATACAGCTTGCTGTACTGTGGAAGTAGGCTGTCCAGCAGGGCCTGGTTCTCTTCAAGGCTGAAGGCTGGGGCTCTCTCCACAGTACGTGCCATTGCAGGGTCCAGAGGGACAGAGACAGCAGCAGTGCAGTGGCAGATGTCGTCCTGGAGCATGTAGTGCAGGCAAGTGAGCTCTCAGGGGAATAGCCAGCAATATATATGTGCTGGAGAGGCAGATACTGTCCCTTGTGTCCAAAGTGATAGGTCCAAGTCGTTTGCATCTTCTGAATCTGGCCAATCCATGGAATAGCAGCACCAAAACACGCCCACAGCATCCTTCAAATATTCAACTTCATGACATACATGATTTTGCAACATTGTTGTGGGTGACCAACTGAATTTACAGCAACCGACTCGTTCAAAATTCGAAAACGCGTCCGTTGCCAGGCAAGCCCATTGTCAATGGGTGCGCACCGATCGGTCCATTGCGGTACAACGCGCACAGGGGTACAACGCGTACCCGCACACATTGAATGCAATGGGCCGGCCGGAGGCACCGATCGGTCCATTGCAGTTCAACGCGCACAGGGGTACAACGCGTACCGCGCACATTGAATGCAATGGGCCGGCCGGAGGCACCGATCGGTCCATTGCAGTACAACGCGCACAGGGGTACAACGCGTACCCGCACACATTGAATGCAATGGGCCGGCCGGAGGCACCGATCGGTCCATTGCAGTACAACGCGCACAGGGGTACAACGCGTACCCGCACACATTGAATGCAATGGGCCGGCCGGAGGCACCGATCGGTCCATTGCAGTTCAACGCGCACAGGGGTACAACGCGTACCCACACACATTGAATGCAATGGGCCAGCCGGAGGCACCGATCGGTCCATTGCAGTACAACGCGCACAGGGGTACAACGCGTACCCGCACACATTGAATGCAATGGGCCGGCCGGAGGCACCGATCGGTCCATTGCAGTACAACGCGCACAGGGGTACAACGCGTACCCGCACACATTGAATGCAATGGGCCGGCCTGAGGCACCGATCGGTCCATTGCAGTACAACACATCACTGTACATGTGACTGGCATATGTCAGCATGCCTGTCTCAGATGGACATATGCCAGCCACAGATAGCTCCCAGGGAGTGAGGGGCACACCTACATCACGACAGCCTGTCCAAACTTTATCATAAGGCATGTAAGGCTGCATTTCCTATTGTGTGTATGTTGGTGTACATGTTGTCCTGTGGGTGTCACCTGTGGGCAGCCACCCCCAGGCTGTGCACGTGTTCATGGGGACAGGATCCTGGGTGTTACGTGTACATGACCACTGTGATGTGCAACTGTTCATATCTGTGCATGTGCCATGGTCACATTTCACAGTGGTGTATGTGTATGTCATGTCACATACCCCGTGAGTCCCATGTGGGACGGTATGTTTGAGCCAGGGTGTCCCAGTGGCACAATAGTGATGGTCCTCCACAGTCTTTGTGCATGTAGTGTTTACAATGTCTCTGATTTCATGTGCACAATGGGAGACAGTCTCCACATCCACGTTGTGTGTGCATGGACTCTGATGTTGTAGCGTGTGTGTGTCACAGACGTCCATGTCTGTCCTGCCGTGGCAAGTGGGGCCACTACCTGTGGGGGTCATGGTTGTTTTGCTGTGGTGTATACATGATACTCCATGTAATGCCAGTGTCCATGTGGCATTACAGGGTCCCTGGGAATGTACCTGTCGTTGAGCTGTGGTGCCTGGGGCACAACTGTCCTCACATGTCACTGTGGGGGTTATTGTGACACGGCAGCAGGAGATGGGAACTGTGACACGGCCTCATGATATCCAATGGGCCAACCTGGGACTAATTGATGCCACCTGTTGGACCGTGTTGACAGATGTTGGCCATGTATGTAACATACATGTCCTTCCGGTACTGCACACTTCATGTAGTTGTGCCTCATAATGATGTATGTTGGGATCTTGAGTGTGTTCAATGCCGCATATGTGGGGTGACTGACAATCTTGCTTACTTCTCCTCTGCACTGCAGGGCTCCTGCTGTCCATCGACCATTCCCAGACCTGGCAACGATGGTGGAACGGGACAGCATCCGACGGTACCGCTTCACCAGGCAGCTGATTGAGGATTTGGCAGTGCAGTTGTCCCCACATTTGCAGCCTGGCCGGCCGTATCCTACAGCGCTGACCCCCAAGGTGAAGGTGATGGCAGCCCTACACTTCTTTGCCACTGGTACCTTCCAACATACTGTGGCGACTGCTGGTGGGATGTCACAGACCATGTTCAGCCGTGTGCTCCGCGATGTTTTGGCGGCAATGTTGCTCTTCCTGAACCGGTACATCTATTTCCCTAGACTGCGACTGACTCACTGACGTGAAGAGTGACTTTTATGCCCTGGGGAGGATGCCGCATGTCATTGGCTCCATTGATGGGACACATGTGGCTTTGGTACCACCACAGGCCCAGGAGCAGGCCTACAGGAACCGCAAGCACTACCACTCGGTCAATGCACTGGTGGTGTGTCTTGCAGACATGACCATCACACACGTGTGTGCCCGTTTCCCTGGTTCAGCACACGATGCCTTTGTGATGAGGAGTAGTCGCATCCCCAGGATGATGGCACAGATGCAGAACCAGCGTGCCTGGCTTGTCGGTGTGTACTGACTTTGTGCCATTGTGTGTGATCTGATCTGTAGTATTCCGCCCACTTTTCCAAGTCAGCTAATGTGCACTTGTCTGTCCGTAGGTGACTCGGGATACCCCAACATGCCGTGGTTGCTGACACCCTCAGGAACCCTGTGACACCAGCCCAGATGCGCTACAATGAGGCACATGGTCGGACCAGGAGAGTGATTGAGCGGACCTTTGGTCTCCTGAAGAGCCGCTTCCGCTGCCTGGACAAGACCGGAGGGTCCCTCCCATATGCCCCTGCGAAAGTGTGCAAGATTATCATCGTCTGCTGCATGCTCCACAACCTGGCAGTGCGGAAGGAGTTGCCTCTCATCCAGGATGACAATGACCAACATCCGCCACCTGTGGAGGATCCTGGCCTGGACCACGATGCCAGTGACGATGATGATGATGATGGTGATGGTGATGTCCGCACACAGCTCATCACCAACTTCTTTAGCTGAATGTGAGTATCCTGAGGTGTCATGTCAATGATGTGAGTTGGCATGATGTGTGGGTGGTGCTCTGGTGCTGTTGTAGTGTGTCCATGGGCTACTTGACTGGATGTGTGTTGCGATGTGTGGTGACAGGTGGGCTGTACTCCCCAACAGTGTTGACATGCTAACTTGGTTCTGGGTGGGTATCTTGTAACATGTATTGTGCATGAGTTTTGCTGTTCTGTCCTGTACTCCATTGCTTTTGACTGTGTGTCATTTCTGTCCTTCACAGGGTACTTTCAGATTCGTTTGGTCAACTGTGTCCACTGACGACGTGATTGCACATCCAGGCTGGTAGCTGTTGTGTCCCTACAGGTGATGTGCGCCACACCCATGGACTTCCTTCCGTCTACAGTTGTTGACTGTGTGCCCGCTGCCAGGTGGGATTACCTTGCATCTGTAGTGGTTACGGCATGTTGCAACTGTGTAATAAACCTGTGCTCCACTTTGTGATTTGCGTTGTCTGTGGTCACACATTTGACTGCCATTTGCTTACTGCACCTGTGGGCTACTTGACTACAACTGGGAATGGGTGTGGTGTCTGTGCATTGCACCGTCTTCCCTGGCAACATCAGTGTAGGCAATGAGTCAGATGGCCTAGGTGTGTATGTGTTGTGTAGCCCTGGTGGTGTGTCTCCCTCATGTGTGTCACGTTGCCTGTACTCACATGCCTGTGTTGTCCTTGCTGTTGCAGTTCGCATACACAGTGTAATTTTGCAGTTCATCATCCCCATAACAGCACCCACGTTGGAATCACGACAGAGGCAAGTATGGTGTATTAGTGTGTTTATTGTGATACATTTGTGTTAATAGTGCATGGGATGGGTAGTGCTGTACATAAATCTTGCAATCCCAAGTTCCTAGGTGAATTGCAAGTCCTGGTAGACAGGATCCCCAGTATCGGGGCCACAGTTGTCTGACACATTGGTCCAACTTGTACTCCCCATGCAATGTGTGGGAGTAGTGTTGCCGTCAACAGGGTGAACAGTCTGTGCACAAAGGCAAACATCCAGAACAGGTTCAGGCTTCCTGGGAGTTGCGCTTGGCCATCGGCCTCTCACTTTTCCCTCCTCGGACGACCCCTCTTCTTGGGGGTCCCCTCAAGTACAGGCTGCTGCGGTGCAGGGGACTCTCCGCCAGAGTCCTCCTCCCTCCCTGTGGCAGTTGCAGTTTGTTCGGCACCAGATGTTGTTGGCACACAGGGAGGTGTGGACTGGTTGCTGTTCATCTGGCGGAGGCATTGTAAAATGTCCCTGTGCACCGCCGTCATCTCATTCAGTGCATCCCACTTGGACTCCACACGGGACATGTGTGAGTCCACACGGGACATGTGTGACTCCACGTGGGACATGTGGGAGTCCAAGCGGGCATGATGGGCAGCCTGCTGCTGTTTCATGTCTCTGAGGAGCCCCACTACCTGGCTGAGCTCTCCGGTGCTGGACTGGTACGCATCAGCTATGCGTACCAGTTGTGGGTCATCATGCACACCAGCAACGTCTGCAAGCAGCGACCTCTGTCTCCCACCCCTCCCACCACCCCTGCTGACATGTGCAGTGTGTGCAGTGGTCCACCTTGGGGGTTAGTGGTGGTGGTGGTGTCCATGGCCCCAGGTTGGTCCAGGGTCCCTGTGCTGGTGTTGCTCCTTGTTCTGTCCATGTCGGCAGGGATGGTATTCGTGGTGACAGTCGTTGGAGGGGTGGGTGCAGGGGGTGCAGCTGGTGGTCCTGCTGGTGCTGCAGCTGGTGGTCCTGCTGGTGCTGCATGTTGACTTGCACCGGATGTGCCAGGTTGTTCTTCATCGTCCGAGGAGGACAGAGGCTGTACGACGCCAGTGAGCTCGGCATCCTCTTGAGCCTGGGACTGGGACTCCTCAGCGTCTGCTGCTGTGTCCCCATCATCACCTGTTTTTGGGAGACACAAACAATGTGTGTTATGTTTCTGCAGGCATCAATGGTTGACACACATGACAGTTGTGACTGTGCCTCTGGGTGCGGGCCTGTACATTGCATTGTCCTAAGTCGTCACAGTCAGGGGTTGATATTGGTGTGGCACATTGTCCTGCATTATTTGGGCATGTCTATGTATTTTCTGGGGTGTGAACATGGTCTGCATTGGTTGTGTTTGGTTGACAGCCGGCCCTCCTTCCCACCCACCCAGCCAGTCAGTTATCCCACCATGGAACGTGCTTGCATTGCAGGGAGTGTAAGTTGTCTCTCAGGATGTCAGTCAGTGGTGTCCTGCTGTTTGTTGGTGCACAGTTGCCAGCAGGGCCTTGTGCTCCCCACAGCAGTAGCCAGTGTCAGCCATCTTGTGAGTCCTTCTCCACTTCCTGTGATGTGAGCATGGTTCAGGGTGGTGTTGATGGGACAGTTGTGGGGGTGACCAATATCAGTGACTACGACTCCCATCATGCCATTGCCTCCAACCCACTTCCCAGCATTCCCATACTTACTTGCTTTTGTGTGGAGTTCAGTGTGTGTGGGTGTGAGAGCAATGGCAAGATGGCTGACAGTGGTGTCCTGCTGTTGGTTGGTGTGCAGTACCCAGCATGCCCTTGTGCTCCCCACGACACAGCAACAGTGTCAGACATCTTTGATGGGCCTTTCCACTCTCTGTGGGATGTGCATGCGTGAGTGTGAGCTTGCTGGGCCATGTGGTGGGGGATGTAGAGCTGTGACTACGACTCCCATCATGCTATTGCCTCCTCCCCCTTCCCAGCATGCCCATGCTTCCTTCCTTTGACTCTGCTTCCCTGTGGGGTGGGCTGGCTGTGCTGACAGGATGGCTGGGAGTGTTGTCCTGGCAGTTGTTTGGCTAGGAGGTCCCAAGAGTGTCCCTGTGCTTCACACAACATAACCCAGGGTGGTGGTTCTTTGTGGGATCTTGTGTTAGGATGGGGGCATTGCATTCTACCAGGTGGGTTCTGTGGAGTTTGTGTTGGGGGTGTGTGAGGGGAGGTGCTTGTGACTATGGTCAGTGCTGCAAGTCCCCCTTCCCACCCAGCTAGCCAGATATCCCACCATGGAACGTGCTTGCATTGCAGGGAGTGTAAGTTGTCTCTCAGGATGTCAGTCAGTGGTGTCCTGCTGTTTGTTGGTGCACAGTTGCCAGCAGGGCCTTGTGCTCCACACAGCAGTAGCCAGTGTCAGCCATCTTGTGAGTCCTTCTCCACTCCCTGTGATGTGAGCATGGTTCAGGGTGGTGTTGATGGGACAGTTGTGGGGGTGAGCTATGTCTGTGACTACGACTCCCATCATGCTATTGCCTCCTCCCCCCTTCCCAGCATGCCCATGCTTCCTTCCTTTTTACTCTGCTTCCCTGTGGGGTGGGGTGGCTGTGCTGACAGGATGGCTGGGAGTGTTGTCCTGGCAGTTGTTTGGCTAGAAGTCCCAAGAGTGTCCCTGTGCTACACACAACATAACCCAGGGTGGTGGTTCTTTTTGGGATCTTGTGTTAGGATGGGGGGCATTGCATTCTACCAGGTGGGTTCTGTGGAGTTTGTGTTGGGGGGTGTGTGAGGGGAGGTGCGTGTGACTATGGTCAGTGCTGCAAGTCCCCCTTCCCACCCAGCTAGCCAGATATCCCACCATGGAACGTGCTTGCATTGCAGGGAGTGTAAGTTGTCTCTCAGGATGTCAGTCAGTGGTGTCCTGCTGTTTGTTGGTGCACAGTTGCCAGCAGGGCCTTGTGCTCCCCACAGCAGTAGCCAGTGTCAGCCATCTTGTGAGTCCTTCTCCACTTCCTGTGATGTGAGCATGGTTCAGGGGGTGTTGATGGGACAGTTGTGGGGGGCAATATGTGTGACTGCGACTCCCATGATGCTATTGGCTACACTGACTTGGCCAGCATACACAGAATTCCTTCCTTTGAGTGGCCTTCACTGTGTGTTGGTGTTGTTGTGGTGGCTACATGTCTGGATGTGTTTGTTAGTTCTATTTGTGCCACTGCCTAGCTGTAGTTGTAGTTGTGTTTGTACATGTGTTGACACAGTTGGATGTGACTTTTTGGATGGCATGTGTTGTGTTTACGTGACTGACATACACATTTTGGGATGATTCTGTTCTGGTTGCTGTGTAATTGCTATGAGTGCATGGTTTGACTCTCCCCTTGACAGTGATGTGTGTGTTTTGTGGCAGTATATTGTGTACATTTGTTGTGTACTCACCAGGCTCTGGGATGTCCTCTAGTCCATATACGCTCACTGGCGGAAGGATGGCCCGCACCTTCTCCTCCCAGGGCCTGAGGTATATTGGCTTGGCAGGAGGGCCACTGCCGGTGTATTGGCTGTTGATGTAGTCTTTCTTCAGCATGTCCCGTACCCTCCTGCGCACGTCATACCACCTGTTCTGGATGTCGGTCTTTGTGCGCCAACATGGTGATTGTGCGTTCACCCTGTTGATGATCCTCTCCCACATCTTGGTTTTCTGCGACATGGGGGTCTGTTGGACCAGTGTGCCAAACAGCTGTGGCTCCACCCTGAGGATCTCGTCTACCATGACTTCCAATTCACTATCTAGGAACTTGGGATTCTTCTTGGGGGCATGGTGATGGGTGGTGATGGTGGGTGATGTGTGTGTTGGTGTGCAGGTGAGGGTGTGTGAGTGTGTGTTTTGCTGGGTGTATGTGAGGTAGGTATTTGTTGGTGTGCTGATGGTGTGTGGCTTGTGTGAGGGATGAGCTGTGGGTGTGTGGTTGCTTTCTCTTGGGTGCTGGCAGTGGAATGGCATTTGCAAAGGTTCATGGTTGTGATTTGTGTCCTTTATATAGGTGGAGTTGTGGGTGTGTCTTTGTTCTCTGTCCCCACCCCCCAGTATTTATTGGCTTGGTAATTGCTTGTTTGGCCTTTTTTGGGTGATTTTCCCTTTGTGCTGTTTGTGCATGTTGGAAACGTTCTTGTGACCGAGTCGGACCCTGCATTAGTCTCGTACGGTGTTCTCCGCTTCGTTCACGCTGTGTTTGTGCAGTTTTCTATGCTGCGTACGCGTCGGTCGCGGTGTTTTATGTTGCTTCGGCTCGGTTTTGTATGCGTGTCGGTCGTACGGCTTGGCCTCCGTCCGACTCGCTCGTGGTTTCGCGCCTTGCATCGTACTTTGCGGTTTGGAGTTCTCGTGTACGTTTCGGTCGGATTTGTTCCGGGTGCGTGTCGGTCGGTTGGATTTGCGTGTTTTTCCGGCCGGATTGCTGTTTTCCGTGCGGCTCGGTCGGTCAACTTGGTTTAGGTACGTGTCGGTCGGATTTTTCGCGCCTTGCATCGTACTTGGCGTGTCGTGCGCCACGGGTACGTGTCGGTCGGTATTATTTCCGGATCCGAGTCGGTCGGTGCTTTTTCCGGCCCGAATCGGAATCGACCCCTTAGTGGGCAACAGGCGATGTAGGACTGGGATTCCTACAGATTCCACAACCCCTGTTGTGTATGATTTTGCATTTGGTTGAGAAAGGTGCTTGAGAGGAGAAGGCTGGTACAGTATAATAGTACCACTATTTCGATTGTGTTTACTATGTGTAACTGACCTGTGTGCAGTTCAAAAGGGAAAATATAAATGTGGCCCTCCAGTTGTCTGCTGCTATGACTGTTATTTTGTTTCTTCTGCTGCTCAATATTTTTCTGTCGCTGATCTAAGGCGCATTCTTTGGCGGTATTGCTTCTAGAGTATATAGGATAGATATTTGCCTGGAATGACATTGGCTGGTTAAGAGATTTAAGTTCTGCTGCGCCTTTAGGGCCATGCAGGAAGACAGGACATCTATGAAAGTTTTTTTAAATACAAGGTAGATGCTTGCTCATTGTTTCAGGCACATAGCTAAGTTGTAGGGACAGCACAGTTAGATAGTATTGAACGTGTTTTCTTTGATGTGATTTTACCTGACTTTTTGCCTCTACCTCTTATGTTTTGATGCTGTGCTGGATTTCGTTTTTGCTGGTTCAGATGCTGTGGGCGTTTTGCCACTGTTGATCAGTGTCACAGTGCAAGTGTTTTCTGTGCAAATGGATATTGTGCTTAGTTCTCCCTGATAGGCATTTTGGTTTTACTAGTAGACCCCTAGTGAAGTGCACAGATGGTGCCAGGGCTGGTAGATAAACAGCTGCTAGTCAAGGCCCCCGGGGTGGGGCAGTGTGTATGTGAAGAGTGGGATATGTCCTGATGTGTGCTGGTGTGTGTGTGTTGTGTCCTGGTGGTGAAAAGATATCATTTTCCTTTTTCACTCTTGAAAGGCGGTCCTGCTGATAGGATGGAATGGGGAATTTTTTTGTAACATTTTACAAGTATATCCTTCATAGGGATAAGATAGACAATATGACTGAGCTCAGAATTTGATATTATATCTCTTGGTAAGTATGGTTTTCAAAGTCTGTGTTTGCAACAAGCACTTTTAGAAAGTGGCTACTTTCTTGTCCAGTTTACTTGTGTGTTTCTGCATGATTGTGGATAGGCTGTTTGATCTCATTATGAGAGACTGAGACTGTGCATTTGGTATGGTGTCTTCGTGTGGTGTTTTTTTATTATGTTACTGTGAGTGTTGCTATGAATACTTGCTTCAATGCCTTTGGAATGAGACTATCTGCTCGTGCCAAGTTCCCGAGGGGGTGAGCAGGGGTTGTCTGAAGTGCGTATTCCCCTTGCGTTGCCTGGAGGGAAGGATTCCTATTTTGCACAAAGGTACCTACCTTTGCCAACTAAAGACACTAGTTTTTCTTTAACAAATAGTTCTTATATTTAGTCTTGACTGACCGGGGAGTTTGTTTTTCTTTAAAAGGGGTAAGTATTTTCGACAGGAGGTCACCTGCTTAGGTCACCTACTGTCGAAGGGGGGAAGGAGACTAGCTCCTGGGCAAATTAGGAGACTAGCTACTGGGCAAATTAAGTGCATTAACAATGCATGAGATGCATGAAAAAGTATTTTTGGGCAACTAACACACTGCGTTTTTCTTTGGCTTCTGTGCTTGGTACACTTATTGTTGAGTCCTGTTTTATGTTGTGCGTACACAAGACGGCTGCGAGTTTTACGGCTGTACGTTTTCCTTGGCTTCTGTGCTTACTACGTGTATTGTTGTGTGCTGTTTTGTGTGGTAAGTATGCAAGACAGCTTGTTGTTGTGCGATTTCTCTCTTTTGAGCCAACCCGAGCTGTCTAGGAACGGCCATGAGACAATCGGTTGGGCTCGCTTTAGCCAATCATTTCACAAGATGCTGTGAACATGCTTTTAAATAAACAGAGACACAGTTCCTCACCAGTGCACATCTAATTGGCTATAAAATAACACTGTTTGAACAAATTGTCATGATAAAAAAAATAATAATAATTAAAAAAAAATGTGTCACCTTGAAGTACGCCATGTTACTGCCCCTCCTTTCTGTAAATTGATGGAATTGGAATTGAGATGAAGATGAAAGGACAGGTAGACTAGACTGATGCTCCCTTATTTGATCCTTAAGGGGAACTATATGTCGGTGGTTTTTGTTTAAATTCCCAGGTGGCAACACCATTATTGTTCATGTTATCGCAACAATACATACAGTCGCAGAGGCATCACAAGTCCCTTATCAGTTAGCCTGTGTAATTGAGCTGACATCCCTTACTAGAGCTGGTGAATAGATTTTCCCCCTGAATATGATGACACATGGCCCAGATCATGAAATGTATGGTGCACATGATTCACAATACTAGGAAGGGTGCCCGTATGCCCTCGGTAAATGCGCAAAACACCTTTTTAGTGGTTAACAGTGTTTGAAGAAAATATAGCTCTACAGGAGTTTGTTTGCAACATCAAGTTTTGCTGGAGAATTCATGTACTTGCTACATTATGCTTAATTTGTCAGTTATTTATACAATAAGGATCTCTGTTAAATTTGCAGTTTTAGAATTTCCAGCCACGCCTGTAACATGAGAGCATGGTCACAAACGCAATATATAGTTGTTCTTCCTCAAGAAAAATAATTCTAGAGGTGCCTGCATTCCTGCAAAGTAGCGAAGGTTCACAAAGTAGAAGAAGTGTTGTGATCTCTATGACTTATTGAACACGAGCTTGCTAAGACAAGAAACACAAAGGAACCATTGCTTTGAAATTCCCTTTTGAGGTTCTTCAGATGAATAATATAGGAATGCACAGATGCAATGATTCAAAGTATGCCCGGATTGTTCTTTCAGAACTTAGTAAATTAATTAAGACGTACCCCATTACTTGGTGTCTTGGGATTGGGAGAGAAAAATAAATTATATAAGGTTTTACCCTTGCCAGTTCACTAAAAGTTCCTTTTATACTCGCTAATAGGTCCGGGACGCCCTTCAGTCATTGGGAGAGAGAGGGGTCGGACGTGATGCACAGCCTGGCTGCTCGTTATGGAACACCTATGAATACGACCAAGGCGAAGCTGCAGAGAAAAGACATGCTGGACGAGGCACTACCACTGAGAAGGAGAAAAAGAGAGAGAAGGGCGATCTAGGAGCCCCAGCCTGTTGGCCTACTTGTGCCTGAGTCCCATCCCATTGAGCCTAGTTGGTGGGCTCACCTGTGTTTGAGTCTCTGCCACCTTGGTCCATCTTGAGTCTGGCCCCCTTCTTCCTTTGACCCCCTTTTGTGTACAGTACAATGTCCGCTCGACGGAGGAACAGTGCACCAAGGTAGAATAGGGTTAGTAGGGATGGACTTCAGGGATGAAGAATAGGGTACGGGTACCCTGTCTAAGGTACCAGCGATAGAGTAGAGGAAGAGAGTTTGGTGCATTGTTCGGACAGTGAAAGCACGGGGCAAAGGGACTGTGATTCAAGAGAGAGAAATACCTTGCCCTGCAACGTGGGATCTGGATTCGAGCTGGATGCACAGCTCCACCGCCGGTGCTCAATAGCGCCTACACTAGATGAACAATAGGAGCTTACCAGTGATTGCTCTCTGAAAAGAACACTGGAAAGAAGAGTTTTGCCCATCCTCTCGTTCCCTGGTCACCAATCCCATTGTGTTGTACTTCTCTCCCAATCACCATGCATTCGTTTTGTTCCCCAATTGACGAGGAAAGAGCCTTTTTTGCACCTCCCTGTTCAGAGCAGGGTCAGTACATAGAAAGTATAAGTTGCTATAAGTTGCATCCATAGTTGTTATTGTGTTAATAATAGCGTAGGAATATCCCACTCCATGGACGAAGAGTATCCTGTGTATTCCAAGGTTTATACAACACCAGTTGCCCTTGTGAACATGCTTATTACTTTGGCTCCTCGCACAGGAGAGCATCGGAGGACACAACGTGATAATACAGTTGTTTAGATTGGTGTACTTTCGATTCAGTTCTCCAGTTCTCAATAATGCATTTAGTGACTCATGCCCTACAAAAGAATGTGTATATTAGGCAGAGACCTTCAATGATGGTTAGTATGACAGTACATTTTTGTATCCCCACTGTATTTGCTGCCTCATCTACGAATTGTGCCCACCCTCAGTTATAATATAAAATATGTGATACGTCAAATAGACCCTTGTATACACTGTCTCCCAGTTTGTTGCATTTACTGCGTAAGTACATTAACTGCTAAGGAAAGGACATACATACAGTACAAGTGCTGAGATCATGTTTCAGAAGGAGATAGAAGGATTATTGAGCATTGATGCAGATCTATTTTAGGTCAATATGTCTTTTATAGTTTCCCTGCTTCATAACAATGAACATTTGAATAGTTTTGATACAGTCTGACTATGACACAGTTGAAGAACATAGTAGTACACCAAGGGTATATACCTAGATCAGCTGAAAAGGAGGGTACCTTACATCCAGAAGATTATATGCATGTTGATATACCTGTACTGTCTTGTTTCCCTTTGCGATTTGAGTGACCATGCATTTTCTTTCTCCCCACTTAGAATTGTAAAGACCCTGCCGTATAGCAATAAAGCTATTTTAGCCACCCCTGCTAAAAGGAGGGTCTTTAGGTTTGAAATTCCCCTTCTCATAATGCACTTGTTATGCTTTATTAGGTTAGAAATGTGTGGCTACATAGATGCCATATGTATTCACATTATGCAACCCACTGAGTTATCCTCACAGCATGTAAGCTTCAGTTAGCCTGTGTGACTCCATTTTGTATTTCGCAATCACTAGAAGACTGCTTAGGCTGTGTTCGTATTAGGCCTTATTTTCTAACTCGCTTACCTCAGCAGAACACTGTACTTCGTTATTATTTTCCCTTCTGTTCCAGGCTGTAACCAGACTTGCTAATGAACTGATATTCTGTTCTTACATTCCAATCTCTACATGTAGCTCTGCTCCCACGTTATGAGACGCTGAGACTCGGCACAGTGGCCTTGGGCTACTGATAGCGTACCCATCTGGCAGGTGTTAGCTCATCTCTCTGTGCCTCCTTTGTTCATGCCCGGCTCAAGCCGGTAACTTTCCGCTGGAGGCATGGCCGAAGTCCCTCAGAAGGATTTATCTAATATTGCAGAAAGCTGGGGTGTCAGTCCCCTTGGCAGACATCTTAGGGTGAAGGCCTGACTGGGCTCCTCTGCAGAGTATATGCTGAATAAATGTAAGGTTGTATTCTCTACAGTTTGACCGACTCTTCATTTTGGGGAAGGCATAGCAGGTGGTTATTAGTAACCCGCGTGGCCCTAGAGGGCCCCGTCCTTCAAGCTGGACACCCCGCAAGGGATGTTTAACCACTGTGTGCTGGAGTATCTGCATGCAGGAACCTCAGCGTCTCGCGTCAGTGTGTCGGCATGGAAGTCGTGATCTCCTCTGACTATCTCAGCAAGATGTGATGTTTGTATACCCGAAGGTATCCCTTGGGGTTCTACCTTGCTGTTCCAATGTCTGTCTTAGGTTGACATCGTGAATGAACCTTGCACATAGTTATCATGCAGGACATGGTAGTCCTGCTGAGTTTCCAAGAATCCAAGGATCCTCATGCATAATGTATGAGGCTATTGTTCAGGGAAAAACCCACGTTCTGTAAGCAGTACTGTAACTAGGTAAAGGGTCAGTCCTAGCAGCCCATTATGTATGTAATGTAGGGACAAATATAGGTGAAAGGTTGGGATGTTACCCAGGCCCATATTGGGATACCTATATCGAATATACCAACTTCTCACCTCAATCCTGGAAACCATTATCTCACTTCAGCAAGCGGTTCAGGCTTCACGAGCAGAGAGTCCAGACTTTAGGAGAAAATTAGAAACTATTCATAGGGAAGTAGCTGGGTTATCACAAAGAATGAAAGTAAACTCTAATAAAGGTGAAAACCTAAAACCTTGGACATTGCCTCTACTGGTGATGGGATCTGGAACAACAACCTCCTCATTATTTTGAGGCCCTTCAGGTACAGGTGCTCCCCTCCAGTCCCAAATGGCCACGGCAATCCATGTCATCCAACCTCCCCAGATTAACGTGGCTCCACCTGAATCATTTTATGGTGATTTTAAAAGGCTGCAGTTTTTATCAATCAATGTAAATAACACTTCCTGTGCATGCCAGGAGCCTTTTCTGACGAACAAATGAGGACAGCATTTGTCTTGTCCTACCTGGATAGCAACGCCACCAGCTGGTCGATACTGATCTTAGAAAAGGATGATTATTGTGTGCAATTTTAACGCCATTTGCAAAGAGTTACAAAACGTCTTTGACCGCAAGGCTTATGCACTGTCGCGAGATAAGGAAATACTTACCCTTTGAGAGGGGTCACAAGATTTACTTACCTATAGTACAACTTTCAATCAGCTTGGCATCGAGACAGAGTGGTCCAAGGAGAACAGAGCATCATTCTTCTATCAAGGTTTTAGAGGAGAGCTGAAGACATCTAGCTCAAGTAATCTAACAGAGGCTTGTGAAGATTTGAGTCAGCTTACAATACAGTGAGACCACAGGCAACTAGAGAGATATGGGCTTAAGTTGACCCAAAAGTGATCACACTACATCCCAGTAAGTTCAGTGTACGTGAAGGGAACAGTGGTTCCAATGGGGTGAAACCTATGCAGGTAAATAGAATTAGAGGCCCTCTTTCCCCTGAAGAACGTGAAAACTGAGGAAATTAAAGCTCTGCATGTATTGTGTATTGCGTTCTTCATTAAGAACCTTAGAGCAAAATGGAAAAACACAGATTCGAAGTCCAAAGGAAGAAATCAAACATTAGCAGTAACTGATACTGATGACAAGGCTCAATCATAAAATAAACTCCCTCTCGGATTTGATGGCGGTCCTCTTTTCAAGAGGAGATTCACCCGAGACCTATTTGCCTAACACCCAACAGGGTGCTTTGGCACACAATAATGTGCCTGTGTTTATATTCCACCCCAATGAACTCTCAGCCCTGTAAGATTCTGAGGAAACAGGCAAATTTATTGATCAGACCTATGCGAAGAAGTTATACATTTCTTGTTTAAAGAAAGGGATGCCTGAACTGGTAAAAGCAGTTGATGTCTCCACCTTGACTTCAGGGCCAGTACATTTTCACACTAGTCCATTAATCATGAAGATAGAAAAAGACCACTGGGAATGCATAAGCTTCGACCTTATAGACCCTCCCCTGTTTCGACTTCTCCTGGGAATGCCATGGCTGGCGCTTCCCCATCCTCGCGTACAGTGAGCTTCAAGTTCAGTGCAGTTAAATTCAGCTTACTGTCTTCGCAATTGCTTGTCTGATTTCATTTTGAGAAATAAGACAGAAAACCAAGCTAGGATGTTAACATATAGAATTCTGGGCATACAGGAATGTTGTATATCCACTATGCCCGAGTGTTTTGTTGAATTTCAGGAGGTATTTGATGAACAAGGGTTTACCTCTGCATCGTGACTATGATTGCTGCATAAACTTACAACCAGGGAGACTATTCCATGTAGCAGGATATATGCTTTGAGCAAGTCAGAGATCAAACATTTGTAGAAATACATCAAAGAAAATCTGGTGAACACCTTCATTAGGCCATCTAAATCACCTGCCTCCTCACCTCTGTACGTTGTACCAAACAAGGGAAGATGACTAAGAACCTGCATTTACTATTGTGGTATCAATTGGGTAACGATCAAGAACCGTTGTCCTTTACCACTGATGCCAGTACTTCTGGATCAGATAAGGAAAGTCGTCATCTTTACAAAATTGGACCTGCGGGCACATACCATCTCATAAGGGTCCAACAGGGTGATGAATAGAAAAACACTTTAATGACTAAATTTGGTCTATTTGAATGCCAGTACTGCGAAAGCATCACCGATCAGATTGTTGCCGGGTGTGAGAAGCGTGGCATTGAGGAGCCGCCATGAGACAAATGCAGCAGATTCTCTTACACACAGGACAGTCCTGGACCCCTCGACTCACCTCGCCTCCCAGGCCCATCAGATCCACAGGCTGATGCAGTGGCTGGCGGATCAGGACAGGAACGGTGAGTTCTGATGCAGTCCACGGCCTGTGGTAGGTGCGGGAGTGCACAGGTGTGTAGGTGTGTAGGTGCTGGGGCTCGCGCTCGCCTCTATGCCCGTGCAGGCCTTTGCAACGGACCCCCTGTGGCCTGGTGGTGGTGACTCCGTCGACTGAGACAGGTTGACCCTAGGTCCATTGGCCCGACAGGTGACACGTGAGAATGCCTGGCACCCAGCTTCCTTTCGGACGGTGGCTTGTTATTCCCTGTTACAAGCTTACTAGTCCTTTAAGCACTTTTGCCCCTGTGAGCAGTAACTACAAGTGTGTACAGGTCCATGCCCCAAACCGTCAACATTCAATGCAAGATCAGATCAAAGAACTGCCCCAGTACCTATTGAACTGTCAGAAGGCAACATCGTCATGACACAGGCACAGTTACAGGCTCCAAACCGTCAGCACTCAATGCCAAGAGCGTACTAAAGACTGGATCCAAATTGGTCCCCTATATATGAAATCAACAACCAAATTGAAGAGACCAAGAATTCCTGGCTTCATTGAACTTTGATAATGAATAACACAGAATTCATACAAGCAATAGGAGTCAAGACCATTAACCTGACTGGCAATCGCGAAGAGTGCACACCCTCACTAACAGAAAACTCAAGTCAATTGAACCTATCGGCCCAAGCAGACTCAACCAATGCTCCCAAATCATCAATACAGGATCTAGTCCCCTCATTAGTAGAAATATTGAGTCACCTGGATCTATCGGGCCAAGCAGATCCAACCAATACTCCCAAATTGTCAAGACAAGATCTAGCAACCTCAAAATAACTTCCATGCTCCCAAGAGACAGGCAAGCAGTAATAAAAAAGAAGCATGCATTGGCACCCAGCTTAACGAGCACCACGAAATCTCAAGGGGGAGAACATCTCGTTCTTACACTCATCTCTACTAAGCATCTTACAAACCTCAATTTCAGTACTTAACATGCTATCAGATAAACTGGATCTTCAGATCAACCGTATGAACATTATAGCTTGTTATATTTCCGACATCAATTCTAAATTGGAAAGACTGACAGATTTGATATCCAGTGTACAGGCAAGGAGCCACCTGGTTCAACAAGAAGTTCATGGGTGTGGACTAATCATTGATAAGTTAAGCTATTTACCAGCTATCCTAATCTGCATCTTAAATACGATGAAAAAACATGAGGCGTAAACAACACCCATCAGGCCCGCCCAGTGTGGAACAATTATCCTCAAATGCAACCAACAGACAACCAGCAAATATTAAAAGAGAGCAAGCTCTGCATCTCTCCATGCACAACTCCTGTGGACTCGAAGTTAACTGAACAGGCTCCCCCACCCCTGGACTTGCCTTCGACTAAGGCCACCAAACAGTGCAAACCTATGACAAAACCAAATGACAAAAGAAACATGCTAGAAAGGCAAGAAGGAACCTTCGCTGTATAGTGAAGGATGATGCACTTAGTAACAAATTATACCCCTTCTTTGAGGCCAAGCAGAAACACCAAGACCTACCAGCAGCAAACACCTCAATGATCTTGTCTAGTGTCAATGAACTTGAGAAACTTGATGAACCCAAGATAAAGCAGATATCCCCAAATTTTCTAGACTCATCGCAAGCAGCTCCTGGCAGGTCAAGCACCATGCAGGAGGCTCAGGCAACCATTGGCAACCAGCCTGGCTCTGCTCAGAGCCCGCCGGTCGAGAGGACAAGCAAGCACTCCTGACAACGCATACAAATTATTGAACCTGACGGGATGATGCACACTGCCACAAAAAGGAACATGGGGCCTGACCCGAACACGGCAATGAAATGTGCTCCTCTTCCAATAAACAAGGTCAGAGCCAACAGGAATAAATTTACTCAATGCCAAACACTGCCAGATCTTACCATCACGTTAGCCAACAGTACGCCGGAGGGTAACAGTATCAATGCAGCACAGTAGGGATATGACTCAATGAATCTCCTTCTAAGTGACAAGATCGTTGTAAAAATCAATACTCAAAGCACAAGGAGAGTAAATAACAATATGCACCAACAAAACACCGATTTGGAATTGTCACAAAACTCATCAGCCTTAACTACTCTTTCTCTGGATCTGGAGAGCCATATCCAGAAATTTGTTTTAACACCTCAATATGTTTCAGAAGACCAGTAGGACACTCTGAACAGAGGTAATATCATGAGGTTGTTTGCCATAATACCCATACTGAAGCACATTAAACATTAAAGCATCAGATTTGATATCAGTCAGATTCTAATCCAATGAGGACTGTAGACATCCAAGAGCAAACCCTTATTAAATGGAGAACAGAGGAGATAGCTCTCCTAGTTAATAGTGCAAGTCAACAGTTCAAACCCTGGGGTATAGCACTTTCAAAACCTATAAAACAGCGATACCCATCACCTTTGCTAAATCCGGTCTAAAGACCGCGTACCGATATAGGACTCCTCCTTGTGTATTCAGTCCTACAAAATGCCCTTGGTTCAACTGGAACACATGTACCCAGTCAAAGAAACAATAAAAGACGAGAACCAAGAGCAATGGCCATGGCTAGCAACAGACCTAAACGTCCCAAGAAATGAATGACTTCCAAGGCAAGAGTTAAGTAGTTCACAGGAAACTCCATTAAGAATTCTCTCCTGGAACATCGCAGGAACAAAATACAAACTTAGTGATGGCGTGCTGCCAGCGAACGGGGGAAAATACGAGATAATAGTCCTTTAAGAGGGCTGGTTGACCCACCCAGTGCAACTGGCTGGTTATATTCTCCATCATGTTGATGCCAGGAAATAACATAGACCTGGGAGACCCCAGGAGGGTCTCACAAAATATGTATCAACAGCATTAAGCGTCACCTCTGAGCAACTATCCATTTGGACCCCTGATCAAGAGGTAATTAAGTTTAACATACAACAGACATTCCACAAGATCGGTAATATTATTTAATGTTTACGTACACCAAATGCACAAAGAAAGACTACATTATTCAAAAAACGTATCTTCGAGATAACAGAAATAAGATTCACAAATCCTACCTGGGAAATATTAGTGACTGGGGATTTCCATACCAATCTAATATACACACCATATGAAGTTGAGCACCTGACAGCCAAAAATTCAATCTGGGTGGTCCAGCCACAGGCCAGCCATCCCCGGAAATGATCTGACCGTATGAGGCAAAGACTGGTCACTGCCCTGGAACATCTGGACATGAGGGTAATTAATGCAGAACTCAGGATGATAACCCTTCCAGGTTTATGCATTATGGTGCAAACTGAAAATCAATAATAGATTTCACAATTCTCTCCTTGCCACTACTAAAGCATTTAAGGAATTACAAAGTCAAACGCACTATGCGAATTGACCACTGGTATCTACATCTGGAGTTGAGTTTAAACCCCCAAAGGTATGTGACTACATCAGTGGAAATTGGAAACTTAAAAACAACCAATTTGAAGCACCTAAGGGGGCATATCAACAACGATTAGAGATAAACATCGCTAAACGCGTTTAGCGATGTTTATCCTATCGCTGGATTTCATCGCCGTGATAGCGCTGTATCAACAACGCTTTTCACAACGGCGATAAGAAATCCAGCGATAGCGAGGAAATCGCCGTTTGCAGGGAACATCGCTGGTTTTCCAGCGATGTTCCCTGCAAAACGGCATACTTCTGCTGATACGACCCTGTGGTCGTATCAGCATAATCCACCCCTATGTCAAACATAGGTAAGTCAGGATTTAACATACGTTAGATTGTGGCGAAAACGGCCGTTTTCGCCAAAATCTAACGTATGCTAAAATCCTGTGGGCTGCCTTGTAAATATCGCGATGTGAACATCAGCGATATTTGCAAGGTAGACCATCCGAGGTACACCAGTGACGCCACTTTGCATCTCATTAGAGATGCAAAGGGAGGCGTTGGGAAAAAGAGTGCTAACATGCGATTATGCATGTTTGCACCCTCTTGTTAATAGGGCGATATTTTATCTCTGCTTTTTTGGCTATAAAAGCCAAAAAAGCGGAGATAAAGCCCTTGTAGATATGCCCCTAGGATGGGCACACCACTTACTGCCGAAGCTGGCTAACAAGGCAAAAGCCATTCTGGAGTCTATTAACGCATCCTGCTCTACCCCAATAGAAGCCTGGACATCCTTCTCAACAAGATGGTTAATGCACGGTTCGGTATTAAACTCCAGAACAAAGCAAATGGTCAGGCGTCCAGACGCTTTGATGGAAAAATCCTTAACTCTGAGAAACGAGCTAAGACAGGCAATCAGGAGGGCTAGAAAATCCAGCGTCTAAACCCATATATGGAAAAATCTAAAGAAACCTGAACAAGCAATACAAAAAAACAAACCTGGGAAGAGTGAAAAACAGAGGGGCATATTATCAAGGGCTTTATCGCCGCTTTAGCTGCACTTTTTGCCGCTAAAGCGGCGATAATTTTATCGCCCTATTAGCAAGCTGTCGCTAACAGGCGTTAGCGACAGCTTTCAGGCGTTAGAGGCCGCGTTAACCATCGCCTTGCATGTCAGCGATAATTATCGCTAATGACATGCAAGGAAGGCGTTCCCTACTAAAAGCGACTGAAAACAGTCGCTAATCCCACTACCCCCTTTTAGCAAGGCAGGCGAAGCGATAAAATACTCGCGCTAAGCGCGTTTATCGCTATATTTTATCTCCTGCTAGTGAGGATGACTTACCTGTTTAAGGTATAGGAGGTGGATTCTAATGCTGAATCCACCTTAGCGAGTAATGCGAGAATATCGCTGCTTTTCCAGCGATATTCTCACATTTTACCGCTATCGCTGGAAATTTTATCGCTATGGAGATAAACCTTGTTAATAGGGTATTATCTCAGCGATATTTTCCAGCGATAGGCGGCGTTAACCAAAGTCGCGCTAAGCGCGGTTAGCGATAAATATCGCTATTCCTTGCTAATATGCCCCAAAGTTTGATGAGTTTTTGGCAAAGGTGCTTTTCAACGCCAAGTAAACCAACACCAGAAACTTTCAGGGAAATTGTTAATGGCATCAGCAAGAGTAATAAACTACTCAAGCATGCTGGAAAAAGCCTGGGTAGCCCATCTAACCAAGACATTTGCCAATGGCATACAAAAGGGACTCCTAGACAAGAGCAAAGTAATGACACCAGGGTAGACGAAGTAAAAGAGCCGGTTACATCTAAATCATGTAGGATCTTACTTCGTTCACCTGTGCCAGTCAACCAATTCTGTACAACAGCAATGGTAGCAAAAGGGATTATAGCAGGGTGGAGAGATCGGGCCCCAGGCCCAAATGGCATTCCGCAGACCATTTACAAGTTAGACCTTGAACACTGGGCAATCCCACTGTTGGCACTTTGTAATGAGGTGGCAGTAACAGACACAACCTCTAGCAGCTGGAGAGGGTCGATTCATAAACCCGTTTTTCAAGGGTGGGGACCGGTCTAACCCTGCAAATTGTAGACTAATTGACCTTATCGATTTGAAAGCCAAATATTATGCTTCACTAATTCTGGAAGATCTAGTTGAGTGGTTAAATTCTAATAATCTGGTTACCCTCAACCAGTCAGGGCTTCAGAAAGGATTAGGAACTACCACCAGCATTTTAGCAGTAACAACAATGCTGATAAAAGTAAATGCTTAAAGAAAAAACTGCACTTCTGTTTTAAAGATTTTTAAGCCGTAGTTGACCTGGTGGACAGAGCTCTTCTGTGGGGAAAACTCAGGCGGTGGGGCCTCCTTAACAGAACCTTGATTGCCATTGAGCAATTGTACGCACACACTTGGGTCCAAATCAAGCTGGTGGATGGTACAAGATTGTCAAGGAGTATACTCGCAGATGTCGGCTTTAAACAAGGGTGTGTTCTTGCCTCACATTTGTTTAACCTGTTTATGGCTGACTTGTCTCCAAGGCTCGATCAGATAAACTCCCACCCTTTGAGACTAGAACCTTTAACCCTGACTTACCTCTCATACGCAGACTATATTAACCTAGTGAGTCACACAAGGGTGGGATTACATCAATCACAGAACCAGTAGAATATGCCAAGATCAATAAATTAGAAGTAAATATGACAAAAACAAAAACAATGACCATCTGGAATCGACCTGCTCCCCCCAACTCAAGATTAAACTAGAAGATATCATCTTAAAGGAAGTCAGCAGTTATAAATACCTGGGCCTGTACATAGACAAGAAACACAATTTCCAAGTGTACAAACAGTACATGGTGAAGAAAGGAAATACGATGACTTATGCCTTTTATGTTCTTGCCAAGAAGCTGGACGGCCCCTCTTTCAAACCACTATTGGCAGTTATTGTGGCAACTCCCAACAGTGGTTTTAGCAAGTTTTATCATGCACGGAAAAGATGCCTCGGTTTGGACAAACTGCAAATAAACGTGTATAGGCCAGTTGTTGGACTACTGCAGAATGCCTCACCCACACAAGTTCGATTGGAATTCAGCCTTATGCAACAGACCATTGAGAGAAGCTACCTTGCTAACAAAACATGGTACAAAATACAGACAAGCCAAAGAAGCCCACTAAACAATACCCTATGGCAGTCTCTGGACAAGGACCTTCACTCGATTTGCCGGAACTACTTGCGGTTTTCATTGCAAGGAACGAATACAATTGACCTATGGCTCTCAAATTAATCTCAATTTGCCTTTTGCCGAGCCATTAATAAATGCATTCACTCATACATGACAAGCACAAACTTACCACCCGTACACATGCTTTGGATGACACTACAATCTTATAATATTCTCAAGCCAGCAGCATATGTCAGCATGACATGCCCGCTGATGGCTATCCGACTCGGTGCACTTCCAACTCAGCTGACCAACCATCATGGAAATACAACTGCCCAAAGTCATGCAGATTGCTCAGTGCCCTGAAGGAAGACATCATACATCTGGTTTGCATATACCCATTTTAGAGAAAGCACACATTTTATTAC
Source organism: Calotriton arnoldi (assembly GCA_963921515.1). NCBI lineage: Eukaryota > Metazoa > Chordata > Amphibia > Caudata > Salamandridae > Calotriton > Calotriton arnoldi. The sequence goes on along the minus strand of CAWUFW010001420.1, from coordinate 2,074,381 downwards.
TAAAAACCATTTTTAATGACTGGGGAATCCGAACCTGCAGGATGGCTATTATAAAGAGACTCGATCCTACACGGGAAAACTATTTCAATTAAGTTTTTATTTCTCTGGAAACAACTTTTAAATTTTAGAGGCTCTGCAACTCATTCCACAAATAACTACAGACGATGTTGTCAGGAGTGCGGCACGTTTCTAATGGCTAACACATTTAGATGATTAATATATTTATCAGCACTGTGGCATTTAAAAGACTCCTCAGTGGTCCAAAGGGTGACTCTTCTATGGCGCCTAATAAGAGGGAAGTTCAATTTTGCACTAAAAAAAGAAGTAAAATTGGCCCTCGATGACATCACTACCTCACGATCCTACAAGCGATTTTGACTGAGGTTGATTTTATGTTCACAATTTTAATCAGAGGGTGCCATTTTGATGTTTTATCTATCATATTGTCAGAAACAATGAACATGAAACCATAAGGTATAAGTCGTAACAACAAATCAGAATGTTTTTGTGTCGTGGACATAGTTTTAAGAGACAATCAGCAATTATGTTTTACAATTGCCAAGATTTCATGTCTTTTATGTAGTTTTGTGTAAACAGTAATATTGTGATGGTCTTTATGAACTTAAAGCAATAAATGCTTTTGGATCCTTTGAATACCAAGTTATGCTCTTTGGACTTTGTAACACCCCAGCAGCGTTCCACTATTTAATGAATGGTGTTCTGCATGGGTATTATGATATTTTTTGTATCGTCTATGTAGACAGCATCTTAATTTACTTCAATATTGAACAAGAACAGAAAGATTACACAAAGGCAGTCCTTAAGAGACTACAACAACGGATCACTGACATAATATCGAGGAAGAAAATATCGACCTGACAAAATATTGAGTTAAAAATATTGAATACCAAAATATCGACTCCTATCTACAAACAGGTAAGTACAAAAATATCGAATCAAAAATATCGTTGTAAAAAATATAGTTAGTCGAAATATCAAATTTTTTAAAACTCTTAAAAGTAATGTAAAATTAATAGGATAATAAATATAATTAAGTAAAACATACTTAAAAATACTTAAATAACTTTCAAATTAATGAATAATTAATTTAAGTTAAAAAAATAAACATACATTTTTATTTTTTAATACATACATATATTAACGTAATATTATTAAAAAATATTCAATATTTTTAACGTAGGATAGCAGGAGGGTAAAATTTACTATTCCCACTCCAGTGAGTGCAAAAGTAGGGAAAGCGTTGGATAGCGTAGGGGTAAACATTACTATTCCCACTCCAAAGAGTGCAACAGTAGGGAAAGCGTTGGATAGCGTAGGGGTAAAAATTACTATTCCCACTCCAGAGAGTGCAACAGTAGGGAAAACGTTGGATAGCGGGAGGGTAAAAATTACTATTCCCACTCCAAAGAGTGCAACAGTAGGGAAAGCGTTGGATAGTGTAGGGGTAAAATTACTATTCCCACTCCAGAGAGTGCAACAGTAGGGAAAGCGTTGGACAGCGGGAGGGTAAAAATTACTATTCCCACTCCAGTGAGTGCAACAGTAGGGAAAACGTTGGATAGCGGGAGGGTAAAATTACTATTCCCACTCCAAAGAGTGCAACAGTAGGGAAAGCGTTGGATAGTGTAGGAGTAAAAATTACTATTCCCACTCCAGAGAGTGCAACAGTAGGGAAAGTGTTGGATAGCGGGAGGGTAAAAATTACTATTCCCACTGCAGTGAGTGCAACAGTAGGGAAAGCGTTGGATAGCGTAGGGGTAAAAATTACTATTCCCACTCCAAAGAGTGCAACAGTAGGGAAAGCGTTGGATAGCGTAGGAGTAAAAATTACTATTCCCACTCCAGAGAGTGCAACAGTAGGGAAAACGTTGGATAGCGGGAGGGTAAAATTACTATTCCCACTCCAAAGAGTGCAACAGTAGGGAAAGCGTTGGATAGTGTAGGGGTAAAAATTACTATTCCCACTCCAGAGAGTGCAACAGTAGGGAAAGCGTTGGATAGCGGGAGGGTAAAAATTACTATTCCCACTCCAGTGAGTGCAACAGTAGGGAAAGCGCTGGATAGCGTAGGGGTAAAAATTACTATTCCCACTCCAAAGAGTGCAACAGTAGGGAAAGTAATCTTTTAATATTTTAATAACAATTATTTAATTATCAATACTAATAAACATTATTATTAAAATTAATTACCAATTACAAAATATGTAATAATGAATTAATTATAAATACCAATACAATTTATTTATTAAAAATTATTTACCTATTAATAATTAATTAACAACCAATTAATATTCAATACCAAAAATTTATAAATAATAAAAAAATACCAATTAATAATTAATTAACAGTAAATTAATTATCAAAACAAAAAAATTATTTTCAATAATGAATTATTTACACTTAAATTACTTCCCACCATATCCCCCTATCAACCCACAACCAACTACAAATAATAAATTAATAGAATTAACATAATTATCAATTAATCAATTAATAAAAATTAATTACCAATTAATAAAAATTAATTACCAATTAATAATTAATTAACAATAAATTAATTATCAATACCAATAAATAAAAATAAATATTGACTTAATTACAATTAAATTACTTCCCACCCTATTCCCCTATAAACCCACAACCCGCTACGGAATTAAATGACACAAAAATTAAATAACATAAAAATCATTGCTTTAAAAAAATTAAACATACATTACAAAAACTAATATAAACTTTTAACACATATACTAACATACAAAACACTTTGAAAAAATTCGATATTATTAAAAATTCGATATTTTTTAATGCCTATATTTTGTACTTAGATATTTTGACAATCGATATTACTTACCTTAATTTCGATATTTTTAACAGCTATATTATGTCCATTCGATATTATGTCCATTCTATATTTTGGATTCGATATTCTGTCCATTCGATATTTTTATTTCGATATTATGTCTATTTACCTACAACAACATCTGTTTGGTAAATTAGAAAAATGTCTGTTTCATGTTACTAAACTAGATTTTTGCAGTATGTTTTCAATTCAAAAGGAATACAGATGGATGGATAATCCGAAGGTGCAAGTAGTTGTCCAGTGAATTTCCCCATTACCACAATGGCCATTTAGAGATTTTTAGGATTCTACAATTTTTACCTGCGATCCATCCAGGACTTTTCCTTTATAATTCAGCCTATTACACCGGTCAGGTCCATCCTGTGGCATTTTATTTCCACAAGTTCACATCATACGAATTAAACTACGGTGTAACTGACAAAGAGCTTCTTGCCATCAAACAAGCGTTTAAAGAATGTCACAGTATTTCATGTGGTACAGACAGTGTAAATTTACTCTGACCACAGGAACCTTTCCTTTTTAAAATCAGCAAGGGCATTAACCCCACAATAGCTGCTCTGGTCGCTATTGTTTTCTGACTTCGATTTTGTTCTTACTTATCGTTCTGGACCACAAAATGGGAAGGTAGAAGCCTTATTTAGGGCTTATACTCCGGTAAAGAACGACAAAATGGTGCTAAGCTCAATTCCCCTCTGATCTTGTCACAAAAACTAAAAGCCCAAGAACCTGAACCTCTAGCAGCAATAGTGAAATTGGAAGAATTTCTCTCAGTTTTACAGGAGCATCTTAAGAAGAAGGATGCTGAATCTTGGTTAAGGAAATACCCTAGCAGGCATGAAAAAGGGGGTTTACTAATTCACAGAAATGTATTGCATATCCCTGTTCCGGAAATTCAGTTACAAATCTTACAGTGGTAACATGATTCTGACATGGCCGGACATCTTGGAATGCATAAGACATTGGCTAATGTCTACCAGCATTTTTGGTGGCCAACTATGAAGGTAGACCTAGAGAAATGTGCCTCCACTTGAGCAGTTTGTGCTCAAACCAAATCTGATCGACACAAGCCGACTTGCTTCCTCCATTCTATCCCCATACCTCCAGCTACATGGCACAGAATTTCTATGGACTTTTTAGTAGCGCTGCTCCCAAGTCACAGAAACACCACCATTTTAGTAGTAATAGATCATCTCACTGAAATGGGCCATATTTTACCACTTCCCAAATTACCATCTGCCCCTGAGTTAGCACAGGCCTTTACTCAGCAGATCATTAGACTACATGTCATTCCCCAGAATATATTCACAGATCAAGGTTCCTAACTCATGTCACGCTTTTGGAAACAGCTCTATAATAATTTAAAAATAGACACTAGACTATCTAAAAGTTTCCATCCAGCAACAGATGGAATAACTGAACGTTTGAATAAAACTCCGGGGCAATACTTGCATTGTTTGTCTATTCAGCAGGAAGATGACTGGTGTGAGAGTCTCTGGACGGCAGAATTTGTATACAACAATACGGATCACTCAAACTTGCACTCTTCCCACTGCTATTGTCCCTATGGTTGTCACCCCAATAGCTTACCATTCGAGTGGCTCGAGAAATCCGCATTACCATCAATACAAGAACACCACCAACACCTCTTTAGTACCCAGAAAAAATACTAGAGAACTGTTATAAGAGGCAAAAGATAGAACCAAATCGTACACATACCAAAAGCGTTCCCAGGAGCCAGAATGAAAGGTTGGGAATCGAGTGTGGTTAACCACTAAACATATACCAATTTAGGGCAACCCAGATTCTTAGGACCTTTAACTGTGAAAGAAATAATTCAATGACAGTCAAATTGCATTTGCCCAGCAGATTCGGAAGCCATCCAGTATCCCATGTCTCCCTACTCAAACTGTGTCACCCAGAGCATCAGTGGCCCAAACCCTCAAAACCAGTTGACATAGAAGGCGAGTTGGAATATGGGGTATAACAAGCCTGGAATTCCAATGTAGTAAGAGGTCATCTATACTCCCTAGTTAATTGGAAAGGTTTTGGTCTGAAGGAAAGATCCTGGTAACCAGCAGATCACCTCATCCATGCCCCCGACTCTTGCGACAATTCCATCAGTAAATCCCTAGGGTACATTGCACATCGCCGAACTGGTGGTCATTGGGAGAGAGTACAGTCATGGTCACCAATAAAATCACCAGAAAACGTAGAGTTTGCAGGATGTCCCATAAAGGCCCAACAGTAGTTTGTCACCAATATGGTCCAATAAGAAGTGGGCAAGGAGAAGACTTTCCACTGAACTCATCTGGTCACTAACATGCCCACACACACACAAGTTCCAAGTGAAATCCATCTCATCAAAACACATGGATATATGCACACTAGGAAACCATCCATCAGGCAGGTGGGGAAGATATATTATTGTGCTCCATACCTGTAAAGGGAATTGACTCCTCTGTAGGCTTTCATGTGTCATTCTGTGCATGACTCAGCCCTTCCTCCAGAGATCTCTACACTGTTCATAACTTAGCTCTTCCAGAACCTTCCTAATAGGAGGATCTTCTCGACTATAAGAGGAACACCCTTGGTGCCTTACCTTGTTTGGCAATTGACTTCCCAGTAGAAGGAGATGCTCAATGGTTCCAGAACCTACCTGTGCATCACCACAGAGCTCGTGCAAGTCAAAGTCAGCAATGATTTCATCAGCTACGCAAACTATGTTCCTTTGGCAGCAGCATTAGCTGATCCCAGGCACCTGCAAGGAGAGAACAGCCATAACCAGATGAGTGCAAGCATGAATAAGCATGAATGACACTTATTAAGGCATTACAGCGCAGTGCTTGACCTCAACCTTTGAGGCTAGATGCAACCGCTCCCTCATGTTGGAATGGATAAATACATATAAGTACCATGTTTGCAGGTCTGACAACAACAATACTGATAAATGCAATACCAACGTATGCCATAACCCGTGCCCATATGAAAATGTCAATACTCATAAGTATAATGTCAAGTATAATGTCAAAATATGTCATAATCTATGCCTACACAACATCAATGACACCAGTAGTAGTAATGTCAATGTATTCCATAATCCACGTACCAGCGACAATGATGTTACCAGTAAAAGCGATGTCAATGTATGTCCTGATCTAGGGATGCATAACCATGTCAATATTGGTAAAAAGAATACCAATGTACACTATGACAACTGTACACAAGCTATTGAGAATGTCTATAAAAATGGCACCACTGACTGACATATTATTTTTAGGAGTGCCAGTGAACTCGTACCATTGCTGTCGGATTTCTGTCAGGTTTCTCCCCTTCCCCTTGGTACCATCTTGGAGAAAGTGTATATTCCATTCACTACAGAAAGTACTAGGGGGCTTTAGCAGAGAAACCACATGCATCGCTCTCACTCAGACATTGGAACTCAGGTTAGAATTTTCATTTTACTTACTTGCTTTGTGTACCCTTAACAGAAACTTCACTGTTTATCCAGAAGCCGGGTAAATAGTAGAGATGATGTGGTCAGATAAATCATGTGAAGGATGTCTTTATTTAGCTAACATGAAGAAAATAGGGACTCCAGGAAATGATAGGCTGGATATCGCTGGGTAATGGGGATGCTGCATGTGTGAAGCATTTGAAATGAATTGCATTTAAAAATGTACAGTAGTATGGACAAAGGTAAGTTCATGAGTTAAGCTCATAGTTTACAGATAAAAAAAAACAGCAAAATCAATTTTTATAAAAATCTTCATGGCTTATCAATATTAAAATAAGAAATGAAGGAATCAAACCTAAGTTTCAGGATATAGCACAGATAGTTTGTGCTGCAGTTAAGCAGTATTCGGCTCCCTGCAAAAGAATAATGAATGAGTGTGGTTTTAACACATGTTACATGAATGTTTTCTTCACTTATGAGAATACATTTTGGCCTTAGAGTCCGACCTAGCGGGCTCTACTGGCCATTAAAGGCCCGCTCCAGCGTTAAAGGCCTGAGCCGAAGGCCACATGCCATATTTAGGCTTCTTTTTAGGAAGGATTGTTCATGCTTAGTATTTCAGACCTGGCACCACTGCAGTAGTCAAAAAGCAGCAGCAAACAGGGTATGCACAGAGATATGGGGTATATCGGTCACAGTGAGATTAACAGTTACAGTAGGCAATTGGTGCTTGGGAGCACAGTACCTTGAGATAATTGCAGGAGGCAAATTGAATGAGACACAGTATTGTGGCTTCTATAGAATAGGGAAGTGAAAGCAGGTGACAGAAAAGCAATGCATCTGGGTAAATCACACGAGGAGTGTCTATTTACCTAGCTGCCTGCTGGATAAACACACTTTTTCATATTAATCACCCGATAGAGTGTTGTTCAAGCATAGATGCTTATTGGTCCCATATGATGAGTGGCCCCTTCCACCATAGTAACATTTTAGTCCCCTGCGTAATGTATCTTGGAAATGGTAATTTTGGTTTTAATATGTTAAGCAGTGTTTTAAGCAGGCAAGGTCCTGTCTCTACTGAGCCCTCATTTCTGTTGGTGACAGGGTTCCCTAGGCAAAACAAAACTGGAATCCCCCTAAAATGATCTGAGTGACAGGTTTTTAGGCTGTAACTGACTAAAGTCTTTGTGGAAGGGGCTTGGAAAAAGGAAGACATAGGCCTAGGAGGAGGAGGATAATGATGACCAGTCGGATTATAAGAGCCAAGAGGTGGGCCACCAGCAGGGTTAGACAACCTGAGCTCTGAGAACCAGGACAAAAATGACTAGGTCAAGGGAGACCTAATTCACTCGGACTGAGTTATCAATGCCAGAGGTGCCAGGAACAAATAGGCTTGGAGGAACAGGACAAACAGTATCAAGACTAGGGTGAGCAGGATCAGGAGGGCCAGGAGGACTTAAAACAGGGGCATAAGGACCCAGTGGACTAGGACCCGAATGAACAGAAGGACCAGCAGTCTAAGAAATAGAATCCCATCGACTATAAGCACGAGAAAGGCTTGACGGACCTGAGTGCACTGTGCAGAGCCAGAGAGATGAGGCCAGCCAGGGCAAGGAATAGCAGACCTAGAAGACAGACCAAAGAGGACCAGTACCAGGAGAACAATGGAAAGAAGGACCAAAGACAGAAGGAGCAAGAACACAAAGATAGGTTCAAGGGGGACCAAGCGGCCAGAGGCAAATGGACCAGGCCCGGGACAACTATGGTTGAAATCACCTGGGCTAGCAGGACCAGGAGGAATATAAAGAAACAGGAAGTCCAGGTCCAGTGGGAATAGGATCAGAAGGTCCAAGCAAGTCAGACTCATGCAGACAATAAACCAGGTTGACAAGGACTACATTAACAAAGTTGGCCCACAACATGGGAACTAGGAGGACCAGTGCCCCAGGGTTGAAGAAGACCAGACAAAGGAGGGCCATTACTAGGGGAACCATGATAGATGGGACTAGGTCAAATAGACAAGTTGGAACAGGCAAACCAGGAGACCGCGAGGACTAGTATGGTGTAAGAGGACCCATGGACTAGGATGGGGCAGGAGCACCCATGGACTAGGAGGGCTATGAAAACCAAGGCCAATGAGCAGTTGCCCCAGAATACCCCATCAGAAGGACCAGGCAAAGGAGTACCAGAACTAAGGCCAGGACTACATAGATCAGGGGGACCAGGAGAGGGGGATTATGAACATGCCAACTAGGGGTGTAGATAAACAAGGGGAGCAGGACCATGAGGATTGATGGATGGATGAGAATAATAGTGGGCTGATACAATGGTCCAGGACCTTGAGCCTGTGAAACAGGAGTCCAATAATCCAGAGGACTAGGGGCAAAAGTACATGAGAATGATGACCAAACAGACCAGAACCAGGAAATACAGGGACAGGGAGTTCCAAGACCAGCATGAGCTGGTGGTGAAGGAACATCGGAAATAGGAAGGGCTTGGTGGGCCAAGACATGCTATTGCAGAACTGTTAGACTTGGCATCCTTGGCATGGTTTCCCCAGAATTTTTCCCTCTACCTCCTGTATTTTTGACAGTCTGCCGGATTTCATTTTTGCCGGCTTAGATGCTTTGGGCACTTCGCCACTGCTGATCAGTGTCAAAGTGCAAGTGCTCCCTGTGTACATTATGATTATGATTGGTTATCCATAATTGGCATATTTGGGTTACTGGTAAGTCCCTAGTATAGTGCACTGAGTGTGCCAGGGCTGGTAAATCAAATTCTACTAGTGGGCTTGTAGCACTGATTGTGTCACCCACATGAGTAGCCCTGTAAACCTGTCTCAGACCTACCACTGTAGTGTCTGCACATGCAGTTTGTTACTGCAATGTTGACCTGGTAAGTGCACCCACTCGCCAGGCCCTAACCTTCCCTTTTCTTACACGTAAGGCACCCCTCAGGTAGGCCCAAGGTACCCCCATGGGCAGAGTGCAGTATATGTGAAAGGTAGGACATGTGCTGGTGCGTTTTGCATGTCCTGATAGTGAAATACTGCCAATTTCATTTTTCAATATTGAAAGGCTATCTGTCCCATAGGTACATAGGTACACTTTCCTGTTTTCAGTTTCTATTTTTTGTAAATTCTGGTAGGGTTTTTTCAGTGTTTTCAATACATTAAAAAACAGTGGTTATGAGTGGTTACACATTTTCGCGCCATTAAAAACAACAGAAACAGTGTTTTTCCAGTGTTTTTGGAACATTTAGCTTTTATTTCTGCTTGTTTTCTGCACTGATAGTGTATGGTATATGGACAGTGAATGTACTGTGTACATGAGATATTTACAAATCAAACTTTTTGTAGTATACCATGCAATACTTCTTCAGTAATACTTTGGTCATGCACGCTCGCTATTTTCTTCCCATGTAAACTTTTATCCGTGAAAAGGCCCTTTCAGCATGGTCACTTGAGACGGGCAACTCCAAAACAGCCAGCACACAATTTGCTAACTCTGGCCACTGACATAACATTCCATGCCAATACTAGTGCACCTGAAGATTGAGATTCTCTGGAACAGGTTAAACAACATTTGCGTTGAACTGGGCGCATATGCCTTAAGAGTTATTGAAGCGGTCAAAAATGAAGCAGTACTTTTCAAAGTTCAGAGAAAATTCCCCTTTACGGACGGGATCTAGAACTTGTGCAGAGTACCACAATGAGTTACAGCAAACAAATGATGGACGGAATGCTGACAATGCAAACATTCTCCCCCAGTCAAAAGATCTGGGTTAAATCCATCGTTCTTTTTCCCACTACGCCACCCCAGTTTGGACTCAGCCATATGCAAATCAGTCTTGACCCTGTGCCCCATGGGAACAGTCCAGACCGAACTGCTCTCCATGCCACTGGAATCAAGGTATCCTGGCTGAAGAGGGGTGATACCCCGAAACCGGTCCTAGGATGCTTGTTTCCAGTCCAGGGAGGACCTGGCTTGGCAGTTCGGGCTGGACTGTTCCCATGAGGCACAGGGTCAAGACTGATTTGCATATGGCTGGGTTCAAACTGGAATGGCATGGTGTGCAAAAACGATGGATTTAGGCCCAGATCTCTGTACTGGGGTGAATGTATGACATTGTTCTGCATTCTGTCCATCAACTGTTGTTTTTGCATTTGTCACCCCGAGTGGGACGGGTATGCCCAGACGTGGGTCCCATGCTCTCCATGCCACTGGAATCAAGCTATCCTGGCTGAAGAGGGGTGATACCCCGAAACCGGTCCTAGGATGCTTGTTTCCAGTCCAGAGAGGACCTGGCTTGGCAGTTCGGGCTGGACTGTTCCCATGAGGCACAGGGTCAAGACTGATTTGCATATGGCTGGGTTCAAACTGGAATGGCATGGTGAGCAAAAAACGATGGATTTAGGCCCAGATCTCTGTACTGGGGTGAATGTATGACATTGTTCTGCATTCTGTCCATCAACTGTTGTTTTTGCATTTGTCACCCCGAGTGGGACGGGTATGCCCAGACGTGGGTCCCGTGCTCTCCATGCCACTGGAATCAAGCTATCCTGGCTGAAGACGGGTGATACCCCAAAACCGGTCCTAGGATGCTTGTTTCCAGTCCAGGGAGGACCTGGCTTGGCAGTTCGGGCTGGACTGTTCCCATGAGGCACAGGGTCAAGACTGATTTGCATATGGCTGGGTTCAAACTGGAATGGCATGGTGAGCACAAAAACGATGGATTTAGGCCCAGATCTCTGTACTGGGGTGAATGTATGACATTGTTCTGCATTCTGTCCATCAACTGTTGTTTTTGCATTTGTCACCCCGAGTGGGATGGGTATGCCCAGACGTGGGTCCCGTGCTCTCCATGCCACTGGAATCAAGTGATCCTGGCTGAAGAGGGGTGATACCCTGAAACCGGTCCTAGGATGCTTGTTTCCAGTCCAGGGAGGACCTGGCTTGGCAGTTCGGGCTGGACTGTTCCCATGAGGCACAGGGTCAAGACTGATTTGCATATGGCTGGGTTCAAACTGGAATGGCATGGTGAGCAAACAAACGATGGATTTAGGCCCAGATCTCTGTACTGGGGTGAATGTATGACATTGTTCTGCATTCTGTCCATCAACTGTTGTTTTTGCGAGTACCACAATGAGGCTTAATTGATTTCAAATGCCATGGTTGATGAAGGGACATTTCTATGCATCATTGCAAGCCATTTCTCATGCATTGTAAAATAAATATTCCTGAATTGCTCCTCAGCATTTCTTTGCTCACCAAGTGGCAAGCATTCTAACATGGAACATGTGGCAGTGCCAAAGTCATTTAAAGTGTCGCCCAGCCTACTCTCAAGGAAATGTTTCATATCTATACCAATTAAGACTGAACACTTGATAGACAAGGGTGTTTTCAGGCTCTAGTATTTTGATTATGTACACTACAGCAGCCATGTTTTCTCTCAAATATCTAAGAAAGCAATAGAGTGTACTGTTTTTCACATCATTATCAATATGCGACCAAAGATCCTCACATTTCTTGCCTTTGCCATCATCATTGAGCAAAAAGTCTGTAAAAGGTCGCCACATGGATAATATAGCAATCATAGCCTCTAGGACTTAGAACAACTGGCTGAATGACAGAGCTGGGATGACCAGAATGGACTACAAAGTCAATAGCATTCTTCATCAACTCTGAAGATTGTAAAGGTGCTATCAGCATACCATCTTCAAGTGGCAAGGATCTCTTACAGTGAGGCACTTCAGCTCAGGTATCGATTTTTGACAGTTCATCACACAACCTTTTCATATACGTAGCTGAATCACTGCAAATACAAACAACATCACTCCAATCTTTGTTGAACTTGGTATGAACTTTTTGCAGAAGCATTCCAAGCGATACTGCATTCCATGTTTTCCAAAAGACTGGTGTCATGTTTTCACCACTATCCCAGATGCTTTTGACAGCGCTTGTTTTACATATATGTGTTACTACAACTAGCATTGAATGTTTAAAGCCTGGGGTGTTTGGCAATTCACCTTCTATCAATACTGACTCGCTAGAAAAGGGAGCTGATGTATCAAATGGTTTCACCTATTCTCTGTGGGTAAATGTGATGGTACATATTGAGAAAGATTCTTATGAAACCAGCCATTTTGTCTATCAGTGGAAGAATCAAATGTAGCCAAAATATCAAATATGATTTTAATATTTCCTGATTCTCTACAGTTTATAAAATAATTAAATAAGACCTAAAACATACTTCTAAACCCTGCATCTTTAGACCAAAGACCACAAAACTGAAAAACTGCAACTGAAAAAAGCAAAAGGAAGATGAAACAATATTTCAGTGACATCCGTAAACAACAAAACTCAAGCAGAATAATGTTAGCCCAGTCTTTCTTGCTGCTACCTTGTATAATAAAGTTACATTGCATTTGCCCCTCAGGAAGAAATACAAATGACTTTCACTCTCCTTTTCCTTTCTTTGAATGGCATTTAGTTTGTGGTTGTGCAGGTGTTTTTTCAGTGTTTATGTGTTTACACTGGTGAGGGCTATTTCCCTTTTGGCTTGATCTTATCAGTTGTTATAGGATTAAACCTAAAACAGAATAGCCTACCCATAGGCTAACATGGGAGTTGCTTTGTAACATCCTACAAGTATAACGTTCCATTGGGACAATTTGAGAAATGGAGTCTAGGCTCTCTGAACTCAGAATTTAATACACATCTTTTGGTAAAGATGGTATTTAAATTGTGTGTTTGAAAATGCCACTTTTAGAAAGTAATACAAACTTGAATATATCTCAGCTGGCATTATCACCACATTCACATCTTTTGAGGTTCAGGTTTTGATTTCCTGATACCTCTGTTTTTAGTTTACACCAGATTTTTAAGTTCATGAATCATTTTTCTAATATCAAGCGCATTTGATCACATGCATATTAGGGTAAATATACCCACCTGGGCTTTATACAAAACACAATGACAATAATACTTTCACAGAATTTTCCAATTTTTCAAAAAGCTATAATTCAACATGTTCGTACTTTTACAAATATTACGTATTTAAAAGGAATTTAAAATAGACAAAATAATTAGTGGGAGGCTGTGGAAATGTGGATATGGATGTGCTAGACCAGCAAGAGAGCTTTGGAGCGCAGGATATGCCTAGCAGCAGAGTGTCTTTTAGAAATGTGTCTCCAGAGGATATGTAGGAGAGACAGAGGGTCAGGAATCATGGGCTGGAGCATATGAGGCTCCACGTGAAGCAGCTGGTATTCGAGAAAGACAAATTTGCAATAGAGAAAGACAAGGAAAATGCTGGTGCCTTGGAGGAGAAGGAATTGCTTTTGGCACATGAGTTGAGCACGAGGGACCTGGACATCAGGGCCAAGCAGGCAGAGTCCAGTTCCAATGGTGGCAGCGTACAGCCAGTGCAGTCTGGGGAAAGACCTAGTACCGAATTTCCATATGAGGCAGCACTTCGCATGAATGAGTCACCCAGAGAAATATTAGGGGGTAGACCTGTGGAAACACTTTGAGGCCAATGGGGAGAACACCCTGACACCTTTGGAGGAGGCGGGTACTCTTACTTATCCCAATATGAAGGAGGCATTATGCCTCAGGTATGGGCTCACACACACAGGGAAAAGTTTAGGTCTTTTAAAAAGCTTGAGTCTAACACTTGGGTGGAATGTGTGAATTTCTTTTGTAGAACACTAGATTTTTGGATAAAGGGCACCAAGGTAACTGAGTACAAGGGGTTGTATGATTTAATTACATGGGAACACTTGTATAGTCTTTGTGTTCCAGAGCAGCGCCAGCATCTGATGGATAGTAAGCTGACCAACCCCAGGAAGCTTGCTCAGGAGGTGGACCACTTGACAAGTACCAGGGTCCACGAGGGGTGTGTGGGAAACCTAGCAAAAGGTGAGCATGGTCCCCAGCACAAGAGTGGGGGGTTCAAGGGTAGCAAAAAGGAGTTCCCTAAATGGCCCCAAAATAGTTCCCATGGCAATCCAGGTGATAGGGGATCTCGCAGGTGTTCCTTGTAAGGTCAGGAGGGTCACATGAGAGGGGATCCCAAGTGCCACAAGGCCACACGGGCACCCACCAGTGCAATGGGGTTAGTTAGTACAGTGAGGAGGAGGAGTTGGTTCCTAGTGGAGTGGGGGAGCCAGCTGAGATGACCCTTACCTCACTAGGAGATTGTGAGATGGTCCAGAGGACCTTGCTGCTTGAGAACACTAAGAAGTACAGGCAGTGGGTGACCATTAATGGGTGGAGAGTGGAAGCTCTGAGAGACACTGGGGCTAGTGTGACATCTATCAGGTGTCAATGGGTGTGTGAAGAGCAGGTAATCCCCAATGTACTTCACCCTGTAGTTGCTTCAGACAACTCTGAGTGCCTGTGTAAGGTGGTGCAGGTTCCCTTTGAGTGTGGGGGGGTTCTCAGGTCCCTTGAAGGTCGTTGTGAGTCTGAATATGCCTGTTGACTATCTGTCAATCAAAAAATACTTTTATTTGATTTCATTAAAATCATAAAAGGGTGGGCGTACCACCATGTTTCATAAAACTGAGGATCAGCATTTCAAAACTAGAATTTAAGAGACAAGAGTTGTAGGACAGTGAAGAGACAGAAGAGGATTGAAGCTAAATCGTGTCAACGGGCAATAAATAGTTAAGAAATTAAAAGTTATTTTGCCTCCTTTTTCCAAAAGTTTGTGACATGATGAAGCCGTCCTAGGTAATTAGCCGCTGAATCATTAAAAAGATTATATAATCAGTGCAGTTAAATAGCTGTATACAATTATTTTCCAGCTGCTTGTGTTAAATCGCTAGTTTTGTCCAGTTTTTTTGCCGCTATTTTCCAAAAGTTTATAGCTCTGCAGGACAGTTGAATAGACGTCCCTCCAAGGCATTTTATAACTGCCGCTCTGACTATCTGCTTGGCAATGACCTGGAGAGTTCCCCTTGAAAGGAGATGGAACGCCAGGCTCATATGGAGATGTTGGATCTGCCTGAGTGGACGTGTCTGACCACTCGTCAATGGCACCCAGTAAGTGTGATCAAAAGAACCTGTAGCCTGCAACACTGGCCTAGGTGCCTGCCAGAAAGAGGAAGGGCAGGTGGCGTGGAAAACCCGCCCTCAATGTGGTTCCCACAGTCCAGGAAGAGGCAGACCTTGAGGCATATGCCCTGGAACCTACAGGGGAGCAAGAAGCCAAATTGGGAGACATACCTGAGCTGACCCATTGGCAACAGGAAGGGGGTCCCGCCAGGGAGCAGTTCTGCAAGGAGCAGATGGAGTGCTCTACTCTTGTTAGTCTGCAGCAGCAGGCTGCAGACCGGGCAGCAGGTTATCAGACTGGATCACCTTGGATTTATTGAGAGAATGGTCTCCTCTACAGTGAGCTTAAGGTTGCTGAACTAGGGTCAGCCAGTGTGCTGGTGCTACCCTAGTGCTTCAGGACCTTCCTACTGGGTCTAGCTCATGATGTCCCTTTGGCAGGACATTTGGGGCGCAACAAGACCTTTCACAGGCTTGTCATCCACTTCTTTTGGACCCAAATGTGAAGGCACACTGATACTCATTGTAGGTCTTGTCAGACTTGCCAGGTGAGGGGAAGTGTAAGTCTCCACCCCAACCTTTCCCTGTGTTGAGCATCCCTTTTGAGTGGTTGGGTATTGATATTGTGGGGCCACTGGAACCCAAGACAGCCCTTGGCAACAAGCACTTCTTGGTCTTGGTGGACCATGCAGCCAAATAACCGGAGGCTTTCCCTCTCAGGACAACCACGGCCCGTGTGGTGAGCCATGCATTAATGGGGATCTTTTCCCGCATGGGTGTCCCCTAGAGGTGGTATCTGACCGAGGTACCAACTTCATATCTAATTATATGACGTCTCTATGGGAGGAGTGTGGTGTAATGTACAAATTAACTACTCATTACCATCCCCAAGGAAATGGGTTGGTTGAGAGTCAACCGTTTCCTGAAAGGCATGATTAAGGGTCTTGCAGAACCCATGAGGCATAAGTGGGACGTGTTCTAACCATGCCTACTGTTTACTTACAGAGAGGTATGCAGAAATCCTTAGGGTTTATTCCCTTTGAATTGCTGTATGGGCATCCTGTAAGAGGCCCTCTCAATCTGGTAAAGGAGGGCTGGGAGAAAACTCCCAGTAAGACTCCCCAGTATGTAATTAGCTACATGCTGGCCTTCAGAAACCAGACTAGGCACTTCAGGAAACTCGCCTAGGTGAACCTAGGAGCCAGCCAGGAAGAGCTGAAACGTTGGTATGACCAGAACCCCACTCTGGTAGTGTTTCAACCTGGCCAGAAAGTGTCGGTGATGGCACTAGTGGAGCCTTGTGTGCTTCAAGACAAGTGGATTGGGGCACTTGAGGTGGTGGAGCACAAGAGTGAAGTCACCTAACTGGTAAACTTGCAGACTCCTAGGAACCCTTTGAGGGTCCTACATGTGAACCACCTCAAACCTCACTTTGAGAGGTCTGAAGTGACTATGCTTCTGGCAACAGAATGGAGGAGGAGAGTGAGCTTCTTCCTGATCTCCTGTCTGCTCAGGAGCATGATGGGTCAGTGGATGGTGTGAACCTCTCTCCCACCATGACCCAAGAGCAGCAGAGGGACTGTCGCCAGGTGCTAAGATTGTTTGCCTCCCTGTTCTACCTGACACCGCGAATTACCAATTGGTGTGCCCATGATGTGGACACTGGGGACAGTCTGCCTGTGTAACACAAAATTTGAATGACAAGGTCAAGGCTAGCATCATGGAATAAGTTTCCAAGATGTTAGCACTAGGGGTGATAGAGCCCTTCAGCAGCCCCTGGGCTTGCCCAGTGGTCTTTGTTCTGAGAACTGCTGCACCAGGCCTGAACTTCGTCTCTGTGTGGACCACCATGAGGTCAATGCTGTCACCAGGACTGACGAGCATCCC
The DNA here is from genome assembly GCA_963921515.1 of Calotriton arnoldi. Taxonomy (NCBI): domain Eukaryota; kingdom Metazoa; phylum Chordata; class Amphibia; order Caudata; family Salamandridae; genus Calotriton; species Calotriton arnoldi. Next base: position 2,057,098 of record CAWUFW010001420.1, on the reverse strand, counting down.
ATTCCCAGAGCTGATGAGCTGATTTATCGGTTGGGAGCTGCCAAGTTCCTCAGCACATTTGACTTAATTTCTGGGTACTGGCAGTTTGCCTTAACTGATGGGGCTAAAGAGAGGTCTGCGTTCTAAACAAGATGCGCACTACCAGTTCCGGGGCATGCCCTTTGGTTTGAAAAACTCCCCAGCCACGTTCCAGAGACTGGTCAACCAGGTGTTGTCCGGGCTGGAGGAATTCAGCACCGCCTACCTGGATGGCATCGCAATGTTCAGCTCCTGTTGGAAGGAACACCTGCATCACCTCTGTGAAGTGTTGAAGGCCCTGCAGAAGGCAGGCCTCACTATCAAGTACAGTAAGTGCCAGGTAGGGCAGGGGTCCATGGTGTACTTAGGGCAATACGTAATAAGTGGCCAGGTGGTACCCCTACAGCTTGATATTGACACAATTCTGGCTTGGGAGCCCCCCAAGACTCAGACAGAGGTAAGAGCTTTCTTAGGTCTCACCGGCTACTACAAACGGTTTGTCAAGGGATATGGCACCATTGTTGCCCCCTTGACTGAGCTGACTTCAAGGAAGCAGCCAAGGAAAGTGATCTGGACTGATGCCTGTCAGATCGCTTTTTATGCCCTGAAATCTGCCATGTGCATGGTATCCATGCTCAAGGCACACAATTTCTCTCAAGAATTTGTTGTGCAGACAGATGCTTCAGAGCATGGTGTAGGTGCAGTTCTCTCACAAATGAATGAAGAAGGCTCTGCCCAACCTATGGCTTTCATTAGTAGGAGACTACTTCCCAGGAAACAGAGGTGGAGTGCACTTAAGCGGGAAGCTTTAGCTATGGTCTGGGCGCAGAAGCAGCTAAGACCCTATTTGTTTGGGACTCACTTCCGGGTTCAGACAGAACACAGGCCCCTCAGATGGTTGATGCAAATGAGGGTTGATAACCCAAAACTGTTGAGGTGTTCCATCTCCCTACAGAGAATGGACTTAATGGTGGAACACCACCCTGGTACAGAACATGCCAAGGCTGATGGTTTGTCCAGATTCTTCTGCCTTAGTGTTGAGAACTCTCAAGAGGGTGGGTAGTTCTCCCCACTTCTCAGCTAGTGGGGACATGTGTTAGACTTGGCATCCTTAGAATTGTTTCCCCTGACTTTTTGCCTCTAACTCCAATATGCTGGATTTCGTTTTTGCTGGCTTAGATGCTTTGGGCAGTTTGCCAATGCTGGTCAGTGTCAAAGTTCAAGTGCTCCCTGTGTAATTTATGATTATGATTGGTTATCCATGATTGGCATATTAGGGTTACTGGCAATTCCCTAGTAAAGTGCACTTAGTGTGCCGGGCCGGTAAATCAAACGCTACTAGTGGGCTTGCAGCACTGATTGTGCCACCCACATGAGTAGCCCTATAAATCTGTCTCAGACCTACCATTGTAGTGTCTGCGAGCACAGTTTGTAACTGCCACGTTGACCTGGCAAGTGTACTCACTTGTCAGGCCCTAACCTTCCCATTTCTTACATGTAAGGCACCCCTCAGGTGGGCCCAAGGTACCCCCATTGGCAGGGTGCAGTGTATGCGAAAGGTAGGACATGTGCTGGTGTGTTTAACATGTCCTGATAGTGAAAGGCTGCCAATTTCGTTTTTCACTATTGAAAGGCTATCTGTCCCATAGGCTAACATGGGAGTTGCTTTGTAACATCTTAGAAGTATAACTTTCCATTAGGATAAGATAGAAAAATTGAGTTTAGGCTCTCTGAACTCAGAATTTAATAGCACATCTTTAGGCAAAGATGGTTTTTAAATTATGTGTTTGAAAATGCAACATTTGGAAAATATGCAAAAGAAACAATTGATGGACGGAATGCTGGACAATGCAAACATTCACCCCCAGTCACAAGGATCTGGGTTTAGTCCATCATTCTTTTGCTCACCACACCACCCCAGTTTGGACCCAGCCATATGCAAATCAGTCTTGACCCTGATCCTTGTGGGAACAGTCCAGCCCGAACTGCCAAGCCAGGTCCTCCCTGGACCGGAAACAAGCATCCTGGGACCGGTTTCAGGGCATCACCCTTCATCAGCCAGGCTAGCTTGAATCCAGTGGTGTAGTGAGCACAGAACCCACGTCTGGGCATACCCTTCCCACTTAGGGCGACATATGCAAGAGAAATAATTGATGGACGGAATGCTGGACAATGCAAACATTCACCCCCAGTCACAAGGGTCTGGGTTTAATCCATCCTTCTTTTGCTCACCACACCACCCCAGTTTGGACCCAGCCATATGCAAATCAGTGTTGACCCTGTTCCTTGTGGGAACAGTCCAGCCCAAACTGCCAAGCCAGGTCCTCCCTGGACCGAAAACAAGCATCCTGGGACCGGTTTCAGGGCATCACCCTTCATCAGCCAGGCTAGCTTGAATCGAGTGGTGTAGTGAGCACAGGACCCATGTCTGGGCATACCCTTCCCATCAGAGAGGACAGAACTGGTTTGCACTGGGCTCAGAAGCCCTTGCCACAAAGAGAAAAGGGGGTATAAGTATTGGACCTTAAACCCCAGAGAATTAGATCACTTCTGGACTTTAGAGGAACCTCTGCCATGCAGTTGCTGCTTCTGCCAAAGTCTGGAACTTTGCTGTGAACCAACTCGAAGAAGAATCTCTAAGGTCTTGTTTGTGCTTGCCTCCTGTTCCTAAGTCTCAGGGTCACAAAGACTTCACCTGCACCCACCGACCAGCACCTAGACTCCTCTGTAGACTCCTGTGTTCAACAGGGCACCAATTTCAGTTCCTGGGCCCTGAGAATTGTGTGGTTGGTGCTGCAGAGCAAGAAGAACAACTCTAACGCTGTCCGCGCCACCCCAGTGAAGTCACGACCTGCACCGAGGCCAGGGGCGCCGCTCGTGAAGTGCACAATGTACTGCCCTGCCTGCACTGAAGCTCCGGCGCCCTTTGACTCCTCCTCATGCCTCCACTTATCAGACTTCCCAACGGCAGCACTCGCACAGACGCCGTCACCACCAGAATCCCATTATCGCTGAGCCAATAGCCAATAAGGGTGACTTCACAAACTCTTCGACTTTGCATCGCCTTACCGGAATCACTGCTACCTAACTTCCCTGTCCTGGACTTGACACCTGGCCTCCGCACGGACTCGATGCCTTGCCTCCCCCATGGCAGAAGGGAACCGGCTACGCCTTGGCACCAACGCCTCACCTCCATGATGCCATGCATCACCTGTTGACTTCGTTTTCCAATGTACTGTTGTTCTGGGGGGTCTGTGTGACTCCGTGCCCAACCTGCGCACATTGCGGTCGGTGCCGATTTGTGCCTGCCACAACATTGTAATACCCCCAGCTGGAGCTATTTGTTTCTACAAGTCCTATTTCTGAAGTAACTGTTCTAGAAGTAATTTTCTTGACATATGTATGTTGTATTTTTATTGTTTTGGTCTTGTTTGGTTTAGATAAAGACACTTTACTTTTCTAAAATGGTGTGGTGCCCATTTGTGGTGTTTTCACTGTTGCTGTGTGTTTGGGGTAAAAATACTTTACACATTGCCTTTGGGATAAGCCTGTCTGCTCGTGCCAAGCTACCAAGGGGCTGAGCAGGGGTTATCTAAAGTGTGTGACGCCCTTACCCTGGAAGGAAGGGTCCATACTTGGACAAAGGTGCATACCTCTGCCAATTGCAGAGCCCCATTTTTAACAAGAACAATGAGGACAAATAGCAGGAGCAGTAGGGCCACGAGGATTGAGACCAGATTAAAGTTCTTGAGAAGTTTGTAAACAAATATCTCTCTTTATTTCTTGAGACTTTTTACACCCAACCCAAGCAGGCTTCAGACAGACCTAAAAACACTACGGAAACTGCTCTGCTAGTGGCCACAGAAGAACTGAAAGAAATTCTGGACCAAGGCAGTTCAGCAGCAGTGATTTTACTGGACTTGAGCTCAGCCTTCAACACTGTTTCCCACCCAGTCTTAATTCATAGGGTGGAGGAGCTCGGAATTTCTGAGGTAGTGCTCAAATGGCTTTCTTTCATTTCCAAGTCTGTGTTCTGTCTCCCAATCTTTAAAATGTGGGGTCTCACCAGGTTCATCATTATATTCTACTCTATTCAATCTCTACTTTCTCCCTCTTGCAGAGATGATATGGGCCCCCATGCCTTTCAATGGTATCATATACAGATGATACACAGATTATCATCTCCCTTACCCCCACACAAATACATTTCTAACCAACTCAAGTAACAGATAGGATGTCCACCAACAGTTTAAAACTTAATGGAGAAAAAAACAGAAGTGTTAGTGGTGTGTAGCAACCCTTCTCGCTGATTGGAATTGTGTTGGCCTGAAATCAGAAGTAAAAAGTTTAAAGGTTTTTAATGGATAACAAACTTTGTATGCACGTCCAGGCTTAGGAAGCTGCCCTCAACTTATTTTGGACTGCTGAGGTCGCTTAGAAAATTGTTGAGATGGCTACCCTGAGCTAAACAGAGAGTGGTAGTGCAAGTTCTTGTAATATCATGCTCAGATTATGGGAACTCTCTGTATTTCTGTAGTACCAAATCTGTAGTGATTAGACTGCAATTGATTCAAAATGCTGCATCCCGGACTCTATGGAAAATTCCATAGCATCACTCTGCCTCATCGGCCTTGGCATCTCTGCATTACAAGTGTATAAGAGAATTCAAATTAAGACCCTCTGCTTAGCCCATCGAGCAATGCATATGAATGGCCCACCGCTGATAAAGCGTTTGCTGAGCCCCTACAGCCCCATTAGAATCTTTGCATTTTTTGTGCCCTACTGTGGAACGCCCTTCTGGCATGGTTTGAGATCGAACAAGGTGGAACTGAGTTTTAGGAAACACATGAAGGCTTTCCTTTTTAACTAGACCCATCCAATGTGCATTAGGAATCTGCAACTGGCATGTTTTATGCGCTGGGAGGCCCGTTGGGTAGCCATGCACTCTAAAAAGGCCTAGAATAGAATTTAGGAGGACTATGAAGTTCAGGACCAGGAAGACAATCGTCTGTAGGACCAGAAGACCACGATAAACATGGCAGGGATGAGAAAAAACAGGACCAAATTGAAGAGGACTATGAAATCAACACCAGGAGGTAAATGGCCAGTAGGTCCAGAAGATCAGAATAAGCAGGACATGGACTAAGAAAACCAGGAAAACCAGTACTAACTGCACCCAGAATATGAACGGTTGAGTAGGTGAACTAAAGGATCATGACCAGGAGGACTGGAAACAGGGCTTTGAGGGCCCAGGGATCGGATTGCCAACTGGGGTAGAGCAGTCATCTTGGGGAGCGGAGGGTGTGGAGGATCAGCGGTAAGAAGGCCAACCGAAGTCTGGCAGACCAAGGAGGCTGGACAGTGGTGGACAGGAGGACCAAGACAAAATGACCAGTCTCAGAAGGCTCAGAATCAAAACCAGGAGGACAAAGCCTAGCAGGGTAAGGATGTGAGGTTGACCAAGGGGACCAGCAAGAGCAGGAACTGCAGTACCAGGGCTCGGTGTTCCAAGGACAGGAGAACCCGGACAAGGTGACCAGGGTAAGAGGACCAGAAAGACAAAGGCGAGATGGGCCCGAACAAAGAATTTCTTGGATGGCTAAAAGGCAAGGTTTATGATAAATAGCACAAGAGGACACAAAAGACCATAAATACCGGACAAAGGAGACCAAGATTAGGATTACTGGTGGGCCAGGTCCAGGAGAACTAGGCCCCGGAGTATCCAAATTACAATGACTAGGAGCAGGAGGATTAGGGCCAATGTATGCAGAATCTCGAAAATGACAAGGACCATGAACAATAGAAATAGGATGACCATGGCCATTAGGACCGGGGAGGAAATGTTAGAAGAGGGGAAGGTAAAAAGTGATAGGGGGCCAGGAAGATCTGGGCAAAGAGAATCAGGGCCTTTAGTACCAGGATCATGAGGAACAGAATCAGAAAGAAAAGGAGTAGCAGGACCATGGACATCAGGAACAGGAAGACCAAGCCAGGTGACTAAGAAAAGGATGACCTGCACAGGCAGTATCAGGGCTAAGTGGACAAATTAGTGGAGATCCAGGATGACCAGGAGCAGGATAAAGCCTATCATGATAGATTGGAGGAGGACCAGCAGAACTAATAAGATAAAGCCTATGTGGTCTAGAGACATCAGGACCAAGGACCAAATGGGAGAAAATTAGGTGGGCTCGAAGTATAAGCAAGATCAGGAACAGGTCTGGATGACCAGAGGGGTAAGAACTAAGGGGACTAGAACCTGAACTACAAAGTAGAGCAGGAGGTTCAGAAACTGGAGTATCATGACACAGCTGGCAAGGATCAGTTGGACCAGGGAACTAGAGCCATGAGTACCAATGGGACCAGACTAGGACCACATTTTCCAGGCCCAGTCTAAGACAACCTAATAATGAGGACATGTGGATGCAGTACCAGGTGGACCACCAAGACAGTGACCAGGACAAGGAGAATCAGGATGATCCAAACCAGGAGTACTAGACTTGCCAGCTCTAGGAGAACCAGGACAACAGGACTAGTTGGAGAAAGACCCAGCAGCCTAGAAGGATCAGTGTGGGAAGGATCAGTGGTATCGGGATCAGGAGGCCTAGGAAGGGTTAATAGGACAAAGGGCCAGTAGTAGGGCCAGGAAGGACTAGAACCAGCAGTACAAGATTCAGGGACCTAGTACCAGGATGACCAAAACTTAGCCGACCATGGCCAGAATAAGGACAGGGAGGACCAACACAACCTAGGTGGATCAGAGGGCAGAGGGACTGAAACTTGGAAGAGCATTTTAAGGGTGAATGGGTGAAAAGAAGTGTGGTCTGGGAATGATGGCAGAAAGGGTTTGAGAAAGGCAGGTAGGAGCAAAAATTGTTAATGGCTAACAAAGGGGGCCAAAGGGCTTTTGCAATCAGAAAAGGGGAACTCAGGATCATAAGAAAGCTCTGATAAGCATAGGAGGGGTGAGGAAGGCTCCAGCTATTTCATCTCAAAAGGCCTACACAGAGATTGCTAGTAACAAAGTGCTCTGTTGAGGAGTGTGGCTGGGCAAGATGGTCTCCTATTCATTTCTAGAGCTTCCGTCTGCGAAATCAAAATCCAAAATAATCCTTGACCATTGCAGCCTGAATCTACCCCCCAAAACCCACAAGTCAGGGCTGACCCCCCCAGCTCGTTCCTGGCAACAATTGGTGAAATTTTCAGCATCAGAGTCCCCGAGGCACGGGGACTAGTGGAGGAAGGTGGAGCCTGCAATCTGCAATTTGGACTGACTGCCCCGAGCGGAGATGAGGACTCGCACAATGGAGATACCAGAGGCTATTGGTCTCTCCGATGCACTGATGTTGTCGTGCCCTCCCAGCCATAGTATTCCAAAGAGGTCCGGGAGGTCCCCAGAGTGATGGAGGGGGCCTGGATGAATCCTGGGCCGATGTCAGAGATGCATTGAGATGAGGCCGCAGATGTCACTGCTGCACCAGGTAGGCATGCAGCGAGCTGCTGATCCCGCTTGGTCATGATTGGTGTCAGACTAGTAGGCAGGCCACTGGAGTATTAAAAACTAAAGCCGCATCGGGCGGAAGTGTGAGGCAGATTAGCCCGGAAATGCACTGCTACCCCTGAGGCAGCAGCATCAACCTTGAGTACGGGGGTGCAACCATGGGCTCTGGTGGCTGGCTGATTGGTTGAGCCCAGCACCTGGGAGAGACAAGTGGGGCCGGTGTAAGTTGACTTGCCCCGAAGGTCGGACTCCACTGCTTTGGGGCCAATATATCCGCAAAGTCCTTTGTAAACCCCTGAAGATCCACAGAGACTATCACTCCAACTTCTTGATGAAAGTATGATGATATGGGGGGTAATGATTGATGTTCTTGACTTTCTATACTGTACACTTTGACTAATGGGGGCAAGTCACTAGATGATTGCTGGTGGGAGGCCACGGTGGGCTTCAATACTATTGGGGTGGTCTGAGCACCTCTAGCCTTGCCGCCCTGGCGGGATGCTAGGCCCTTAGCTCTATGTGTCTAGCAGAGTTGAGGCCTTGGCCTCTTAGGGAGTATGGAGCAGTGGAACATCAGTGTTGCCTAGCTGTTTGGGGCTGTTGCAGCTTGGACTCACTACCTATGGGTGGGAGAAGTTTCAAGTTGTCTTTGTTGAGGGAGGTTAAATGTGTTGTTGGAAGGACTTGGCTCTATGATACTTGAACAAGATGCGAAGCATATTTCATGAATGTGGGGGGCAAGGGTGGAGTATGAGTGGTGCACTGTGGGACAGAGACATGTAAGTTTAACGGGTACTATGGCTACTGCTTGGAAGTTCTTAGCATGGAACATTTGGGGACTGGATCAATCCATTAAAAGACACAGTTTACTCCTACCTCAGGCGATTTAGTGTTTTCATGGCATTCTTGCAGGGGACGCACACTTGGGGGAAATGCATTAAACAATGAGATGAAGGTGGCAGGAATCATTCTTTGCAACCTCCTTCTCCAGTTTTGCCAGGGGGGCACTGATTTGGGATGCACCTGGAGATACCTGAGGGAAGATATGTGATTGTCTCAGAGCAGTGGATGCTACAGATCTATGTTTGGTAAATGAGTATGCCCCTAATGTCGACGATGCTGAATTCTTTGGGTCGGTGTTTAGTGCAGCCACAGATCTTGTTGGTCCAGAGGTACTGATGGCTGGAGATCTGAATTGCGTGATGGATGGCAGTTTGGACAAACTCCCCTCACGAGTTGACACCAAAACTTCAATGACAGGCCCCCTCAGGAGATCATGGTATGTCTAGGACTGCAGGATATATGGGGGGTTCGTTATCCTCAGGGAAGAGTATATTCTTGCTTTGTACCTGCAACGGGGGGGACGCATAGTTTCCTTGAATTTTGCTTCCTGTCAGGTGCCCTGATTCAGTTTGTGGAGGATGTATCCTGTCCGGGGTGTTACCTATCAGACCTTTCGCCCCTGCTGGTCTCTTTCTGGGTGAGTATGGAGGCCCCAAACCTCTAGTACAATGGCGAGAGTGGTGGAATGGGATGCTATGAAGGTGGTGCTACATAGAGAGGGTTTGAAGGTATCCTATGGTGTGAAGCAACACTGTCCAGGTCCTTAGGCATCCTAGAAAAGATACTGAGTGCCCTAGAGAACAGCGTGGTTATGCAGCCACTGCGGTTACCTGAATGGAAGGAGTGTAAGTGAGAGTTGCTAGTGACGTTGGACTGATTAGAAAAATTTGTTGGCTCCAGTTACAGACAGCAACTCCACATGCAGGGAGATAAGGCTAGTAGAATGCTTGTAAGGCTCCTCTGTAGCGAAATGTGATGCCCACCCATTATGGGGGCCTGGGACGCTCAGGGGCGGATGGTGAGTACGCAACAGAGTATAACGGAGGTGTTTGCTGTGCACCTGCAAAAGGTTTATGCGGCACCACCCAACTGGGCTCCGCTGGCGGAAGATACTTATCTGGCTGGTCTGCAAATAGCCTCCTTATCAAGGTAAGAGAGGTACGGTTTGGACACTCTTATAACAAGGGAAGAAATTATGGCAGCAATACAGGCACTGAAGATCACTAAGGCCTCAGGTTGGGACGACCTGCTGGCTGAATTTTACCAACACAGGGCAGTGGGGATGGCAGACAGCTTGCTAGAAGCTTACAATAAAGCTTATGGGAATGGGGTGCTTCCAGACTGTCTGATGGAGGTGCTCATTGTCAGGTTGCCTAAGCCAGATAAGGATGTTACGGATGTAACATCCTACCGCCCTCAATCAATGCTCAATGGCAGTGTAAAAATTCTCAGTAAAATATTGGCATCTTGACTGTAGGAGCACTTGCCTCAGTTGTTGCACATAGACCAATATATTGATTCATACCATGTAGGAATACCCTATGTAACTTAAGGAGATTGTCCTTGGTCATGCACACACCCCATTCAGGAGGATCAGTATAAGCTTGCGCTACTTGATATCAAACAAGCGTTAGATTTGCTATTGTGGGAACATTTGTGTAGGGTCCTGCAGAAAGTTGACATAGGTGAGAGATACATAAAAAGAGTGCAATTGTCATACAGCGCTCCAGCGACAAGAGTGAGAGTGGGTGGGATGGGTTCCCTACACCATGAAACCAGGCAGGGCTGCCCTTTGTCGCCCCAGATTTTCACTCTGGCAATGGAGCCCCTGGCTTGCCGGCTGCAAAATGTGTTGCAGGGTTGGGTAATACAGATAGGGGAGAATACCGAGGTGGTCCACTTATATGCAGATGACGCTTTAATCTATCTGCACCAGTCAACATCCTTTGTCTCCAATATGCTGGCAGTCCTTTGCAGAGTTTGGCAAAATGTCTGTGTTAAATGTTAATCATAGCAAACCTAAGCTGGTCCCGATGGGAGAATTAGCTGGTAAACTAGTGCAGGACATGCCACGGCTGGATCTTCCCTGGGAAACAAAAGGGATTTAGATACATTGGGATAAGACTTACACATGGGGTGACAGAGTTTGAGGCTGCAAACATAGCTAGGGTGCTGGAAGGGTTAAAACCAACAGTGAAATTTTAGAATACCCCTTAATTATCTTTTAATGGGGAAGCTGGCATTGGTAAAAATTATAGTGTTAGACCTGTCATCCTTAGAGTAGCCTTCCCCCAACTTTTTGCTTGCTTACCTCCACTTTTTGCTGTATCTTTTTGTTGGCCTTATGACTGAGCTCTCTACCACTGCTAACCAATGCTAAAGTGCATGCGCTTCTCCCCTAAGATATGATGAATTTGGTATATACCTGTTTGGCATATTTAGTTTACTTATAAGTTCCCTGTAAAGTTGTATACTATATACCCAGGGCATGTAATCTAAATGCTACTAGTGGCCCTGAAGCACAGGTTGTGCCACTGACACAAGTAGCCTTTGAAACCTGTCTCAGACCTCCCATTGCAAGACCTTTGTGTGCAGCTTATTGCCACTTCGACTTGGCATTTAAAACCACACTCAGAGCCTTAAACTCCCCTTTCATTACACATTGGTCACCCCTAAGGTAGGCTCCAGATAGCCCTAAGGGCAGGGTGTTGTGTTAATAAAAGGAAGGACATGTACTTTTAATTTCAATTTCATTGCCCTTGCTATCTAGAACTACCTACAGGCAATGAATGCACGTTCCGGAAAATAACACTTCACATTGGTCCCTTAAGTAATGTCACCTCTCCAGCACTGGGATGCCTCCGTGTAGACATGTGCTCTATAAATGTGCATTGTATAGTATAGTTTTCCATGTCCTGGTAGTGACAAACAGATCAATTCGTTTTTCACTACTGTGAGGGCCTACTCCTCTCATAGGCTAGCATTGGGTATTCCTTAAAACACTTTTAAGCTGCAATTTATGATTAGAAAGGAGTAGCTAAATCATGTTTCAAATCTTTAGAATGGTATTCATAAATGCTCTTTAGCGGTAAAGTTCGATTTTACATTACTATTTTAGAAATTCCACTTTTGATAATTTCTCTGCTCTTAACTTAGCTCTGGGTGCCTGCAGCCTGTCTTCTTTACATGTCTGGGCTGGGTGACAGCTACACTTTGTGCAGAAACACAGGAAGGGTGGGTGTGACAGAGGACCCATCTGCATTCATCTACATTCATCTACATTCTGATAGCCTCCCTAGGCAGGAAGGGGGCGTGGGAGCTAGCACTTACATCTGAAAGGCTGATTTCCCCCCACAGATAGCCTGGCAGACAGGGCTGGGATGAGGGGACCTGTGCACTTCAAGGAGCTGCTTTGATGTCACCCCCACTTCAAAGGCGCATTTGGGCATAAGTACTGGGACAATCAGTACTCTACTGGACCTGGTAAGAACAGTGCTGGTGTTATGACTGCTGTGCTGTAAGGATTGCCACTTTGCCTTTACTGTCCATTCTGAGGAACTGCTTCTCAGCCTTGCTGAGCTGCCCTGCTGCCTGCCGATCTCTGCCCTGTTGAAGACAAGGATTGGACCCATCTCACTTGAACCCAGAGTGACTCCAAGGGATTGCTGGCTTGCCTCCAGTTTTCTGAAGTCTCAGGGACAAAAGAGACATCCTGCAATTCTGCTGGTGCTGCTGGACTCTGCCAATTGTGAGTCCTACCCTTGCCTGAGGAGACCCTGGCAGTTCTGGACTTCAGAAGTGAGTTCTGCAGCTGTTTGGCCACAAAACTGATCCATCGTCACCACTGCGCCGAATGGAATCGATGCATTGCCCTTCAATGCCAACGCAGAGGCTGTTCGACAGCAGCAGTTCCACAGTCTGCACAGCCAAATGACAATGCTCTACGTGACTCGATGACAGCGCATTGCTTACACCTCAATGCAGCTCGACAATGACGCAGTGACCCGACTTCATGGAAAAGATCGAAGCATTGTGCCCCCAGCGTCAATGCTTTGCTCCATCCAAGAACATGCGTGAGTCTCATAGCCGGCCTGCCTTTCATTGTGTTTGGTCTGAACTTTGGATTTACCCCAGTCCCTCATGAACTCAAGTTAACTTTCAGCGCTATAGACTTCTAAGCACTGTTTTTGCATTTATTCTTTACACATTTGTATCTTGACTACTACTGATTGCATTTGTGTCATTTGGGTCTTGTTTTACTCAGAAAAATATTCTCTATTTGTCTAAATGTGTGTGGAGTATTTCTGTGCTGTATTCATTGTGTTACTGTGTGTGTGTGTGTTACACAAATACTTTACACATTACCTCTGAAGTTAAGCCTGCCTGCTCTGTGCCAAGCAACAAGAGGGTGAGCACAGGTTAATTTAAAGTGTGTACCTAGTTTACCCTGACCAGGATTGTGGTCCCTGCTTGGACATAGTGCAAACGTCTGACAAGAGACCCAATTTTTAACAGGTAGTATTACCCCAATCATTATATATGTTTTTCAAAAGACCCTATTTGCGATTCATAGAAAATATTTTGTGGAATTAGACAAGCTTATGGTAGAACGTCTATCGCCTGCTGTGAGAATAAGTGTTAGCCTAGCCACTCTCAAGTGCCCCTGGTGGAAGGGAGGTCTTGAATTACCATGCCTGGAACTTTAATGTCTGTAAGCTCAGCTGCAACACATGGTGCATTGGATGGACGATCTTGAGAACTGGGAGTAAAGATTGCTGAAGGGTACTTGCAACAGTGTTCCACTGACTGAGCTATTAATTATGGGGATGAGGGTTCCAGCTTCAATGCCCTATGTGGTCCGACAGGTTTGCAGGGCTTGGGAGAAGGTGGTCAGACTTGTACCGTGGAGGGCCCCCCTTGCACCGGACATGAAGATTTGGGCGTTGCACCCATCCACGCTCATTGCTCAGATGATGCCGATAGAAAGCTGGCATGCCAGTGAGTGCAAGACTTTGCTGGACTTATACCCAAATATTGGTTTATCACCTTGGTGGATGCTGTGGAAATATTTATGTTGGGGACTGGCCAATTTCTTCTTAATTTTGCAAAGACTGCGGTGAAGGATAAGGGGATGCAGCCTTCCTTCCTGGAGGTCCCCCAGGTGTCCCAGACTTTTGGAACACTGTTGAACATGGCTGGAGGCCAGAGACTGATCTTGTATATTTATAGGGTGCTGAGGGAGGATAGGCCTCTGGAAGACTTACGATACACGTCAGATGGCATGAGGTGCTGGAAGCCCCACTCTCGGTTGAGGACAGGAGAGAATCCATGAGGGGGTGAAGGCAACCTCTACTAATGTAAGGTTTAATTTACTCCAATATAATGTGGTGTTTACTCCAATATAATGCTATGCATCAGGTTTACCTCTCACCTTGTACATTAAATGCAAAATACCCAGTGCAACCCTCCTCCTGCCCCTGCTGTGCCGAGCAGTGAGCTGACTTTCTTCACATGTTTTGGGGTTGTCCTAATTTGGATGCCTACTGGGAGGTGGTTTTAAAGTCCCTGAAAGTGACCACTTGGTGGTCCCTTCTTAGGGATGTAGGGCAGTGTCTGTTGGGATGGATCCCAGCTAAACAAAAGAAGAAACTAGGCATGAGGTTCCTCCTCTTAGCCTAGTACTTGCAAAGCACAGAATAGCCATTAGATGGCTGTCCCTTGTTGCACCAAGGTTAGCGGGTTTGCTGGGAGACACTACTGAATGGACAAATGCCAAGGAGAGCCACATGTGTAAAACACACAGGGACAATAAACTCCCAGACAACCTACGGGATTGGGCGGCAATGCTTACCAAGCTTTTAGATCACCCAGATGCCCTGCCCCCTTGAGCACAAATGTTGATCTGGTGGGGAGAATGAGATGTCTGACTGAGAAATGGACAGTGGAGTGAACTGTTGTACTATCTGGTACTATCTAGAACTGCATAAATATGCCAACAGAAAGCCTCTCACAATGTGTCCGGTTCATTACACAGTGTTTGCTATGGAAATGTGAATTTGACAGAGCCTAACTGGGAGAGAGGAAGGGAGGGATTATTGTTGGAACCATTTGTTGATCCTAAATATACTATCTCAGTGTGAAAACATTGCGTTAATTATGAAAATGCCAATAAAAACGTATGCATAATAAAAGTACTCTGATTACCATTTGTGACAGCACTGAGAATCAAGGCCAGTATTATTTCAGGACCAGAAGAGGGGTCTGAGAAACGCTGAGGGCTAAAGAAGGATGGTGGGGACACATATATGGCAGACGTGTTTGGAAGGCCAGTAAAGAGGCACTGAGTGTCAAGACTGGTAGAGTAATCTATGTGACTCCCAAACCATTGCACTGACATTTCATGTGTGTGTGTATGTGTGATAGATATGGAGCAAATGTGCAGTAGTAAGTCGCTGTGTGTGATGAAAGACTAAGTGATGAGACCAGTGGGATAATTTTGGAGGGCCCCTAGTTTAGCATGGTGTATTTTGGAGAGTAAATATGTGTTTTTTAGACAGTGGAAGTATATTGACTGCATTCTTGTGGTTGGAGGGTGGAGATCCAGAATTGTTTTAGATACTTCTGCTTGGATCCAGCACTATTGCTACTGCTGTGAAAGCCATCACCTGGCACATAGTCAGTGTTTGAGCTAAAGCCAGTAAATTACATTTGAATGAGAATCACCCCAAGTCAGTTCTGAAACGTCAACAGTAGATTCACATCCCTTGTTTGAAAGTTAGTATAAAATTGGAACTTTGAAATTATCGATCCATGGGTCACAAGAATGGAGGTAACTACCGTCTTTCTGTTTATTCAGTGACTTATTTCCTACAATATTTGTAATAAAGTCAACAAATAAAATATCTCTGCCATTTTCTTTTGTTCTGTGTCTTTGATGCCTATTTGTCTTTCTGTGATTGACTTTGAATACTAATTCTTATTCCAATGACATTCAGCTCAAGTAACTACATTCCCATAGCCTTGCACAATGGCTCTATTGAGAGAATAGTTCCTCCGACTGAGTAGGGGCAGTTGGAGTATAGGCTTTACACTGTCTGCCTATTTAAGGTAAAACCTGACTTAAGGGACAGGAACAAAGTAATTACTCACCTCACACCCACATGCTAGGAAATAAAACCTCCCAGTGTTTAGGGGTCATTAGTTTTCAGTTTTTCGAAAATTAACTCCAGCTTTTGTTTTGATTGCTGGCTGTCCGTCATGCATGATGGTACTGCCCATCAAACCTGAGAATGCATAGAATGTGGACTCCTTCTTCCTGGTCCCCTGCAATGTAAGGTTCTAGGTGCCTAAGGGAGAAAAGGAGTATGGATCAACTACAATTTACCAATTACAGTTCAACCCATTTGATTACAGAGCAACGTTTAGAGTCGATTGATGGGATTAAATATGGATTTATTACAAATTCAAAGCCAAGCTGATATAAATCAGTCAAGAAACATAGTATAAAATACAGAATCACTAAAGGATATCTGAAGCTACATATAAAATTGATCCTCAATAACAGAATGCAAATGAGAAATTTGGTACATGCTATCCAAAGAATGAGAAATAAAGTTGGTTGTGTAGAGTTGAAGTTTCAATCCTCTTGCCTATGCGTGAGGTTGTCTAAGGAGACCTACTAAACCCTATTTTAACTAGGAATCAGGGAAACACTATCAAATTGTGGAAGCAGAGAAAGGTGTCAGCATAGCAGAACTTCTGTAGAAGGTCTTAAAGGTAAAGTTTCATAGTATGGCCCTGGGTATCTGAGATACCACTTTACAAGGGACTGACAGGTAAATTAAATATGCCAAACAGGTGTAGACCAATATTACCATGTTTAACACAGAGAGCACACGCATTTTACACTGGACAGCCATGCTAAAGTGCCCAGAGTCCTAAAACCACCAACACCATGTCAGAAAAAAGGCTAGGAGTAAGGCAAAAGTTCAGAGATGACCCTGCAAAAAGGGCCAAGTCCAACAAACGTGTGGTGAAGCCTTGGACCGCATGCCAGCTAGAACGCAGGCACCAGCGCAATCACGACTGACTGAATTTCTCCTAGCACTAGGCCTGATTGATATTTGAGAGCGTTAAACCCAACTGCATTAGAATACACTTTTCATTCAGCGGCACATGGCAGTCGATCGCAAATCGTCTTCCTAAATTCCCCCTCAGACCTCCTCCACCAATTCACAGACGTTAGGCATCTGGTGAGGGCTATCTCCGACCACTCTCCCATATGGGCAAGATATATGGTGGGAGGGGGGCGACGCTTGAACCCAGTGGCCAAATATCCCTGGTATATAAAGGTCCCAAAGATTAGGAAGGGTGTGACGGAGGCCACAAATTTCTACTTTCAGGAAAACGTGGACACAGTTACTTCATCACAGACATTATGGGAGGCATAAAAGACGGTGGTGAGAGGCCAGGCCCTCTCGCTGATTGCAGGACATAAAAAGGAGAAAAGAGTGACAGTCACGACACTTGAGCAAGAAATATTGGAGCTAGAGCTTCAAATTGTTAGGAATAAAGACGACGATTTACAGCATACGCTAAAACTAAAACAGCAAGACAATAGAGACTGCGTCACAGAAGAGGCCAGGAATAAAATTAGAGACACTCAGTATCGAGTGTATGAAATGGGTGAGAAAGGGGGTAAACTCTAGGCCTGGTTAGACCAATGCCAGAGGGCAAATAGGTGGCTTCCATCGTTTTTTCCAAAACCGGGGAGAGGATCAAAGATCCACGGGGTATTGCAGAAACCTTTGCAGTCTATTATGCAGAGATTTACTCTGCAGGAACAAAGTACTCAGAACACGAATCCTCAGACTTCCTGAAGGATATTAAGCTCCCAGTCCTAACCGCAGAGGAACGACAGCCATTTAGGGAAGACCTAAAAATAGCTGAAATAACACAGGCCATAGGAGCCCTGAGGTCATGCAAGGCAATGGGACCAAATGGTATCCTGATAGAATTATATAAACATACAGGACAGGTAACCGCACCCCATTTATTAGCTATGTTTGAAGAAAGCAAAGATACAGGCAGGCTACCACCAGATCAAAGGTTGGAAACAATAGTCGTTATACATAAAGAGGGAAAGCCCAGGAACCAGTCTGCATCATACAGGCCAATCTAGTTACTGAACGCAGAAGCAAAAATCCTTGCAAAGCTGCTGGCCCAATGGCTTCTTCCCCTACTTCCAGCCTTGGTCCATCCGGATCAGTCCGGATTTATGCCTGGGCATAACACGGCCCTAAATCTCAGGCGACTTCATGGCGTTATAGGACGCGCACACATAGGATTAGAGAGGAGTTGGCGGTGTTGTCCCTAGATGCACGCATGGCTTTTGATACCATTGAGTAGCCATACATGATTGCTGCACTCAGGCGAATAGGATTTGGACCACGATTACTATCCTGGCTGGGCCTCTTATATAAAGAAACCCAAGCACAGGTCGTGGAAATGGGGGATAAATCGCTCATATTCTCTCCACACCGAGGGACAAGACAGGGTTGCCCCTTATCCCCAATTGTCTTTGCGTTGATGTTGGAGCTGGTGGCGGCATGGCTCAGTAGAGATCCATTATTACGCAGCCTATGTTGGTCAGAAGACTGGGAAGGTAGGATCTCGCTTTACGCGGACGATATCCTCCTATATGTTACATCTCCCCGAGCCTCCATAGCGAGAATATTAAACAAATTTGCTACGTTTGGAAGGTTCTCTGGCTACTCCATGAACTGGGCAAAGTTAGTGGTCTATGTACTTTGCGGGCAAAGTCCTAATTTACCGGCAGACTGCTCGGCCCAAGTGACCTCGGAGGGCTTTAGATATTTGGGCATTTTTATAACAGGAGAACAAGCGAGATATTATGCCCGGAATCTGCAACCCCCTCTGGATCACCTCAAGAATGATACCCACTACTGGCGAGCCCTCCCACTCTCACTGTTAGGTAGAGCTGCATTGTTTAAAATGATGGCGCTGCCGCATTTTCTCTATGTCCTTCAAAATACACCCTTTCCAGTTCCAGACTCCTATTTCAATAATATATATAGTATGGTTCGCACCCTGCTATGGGATGGGGGTCCCCCAAAGATTGCCCTCAGCAAACTTGGGGAGAGGATGTAGCCTAACGGTTAGGGCAGTGGACTTCAAATCTGGGGAACCGGGTTCGAGTCTCGGCAATGATGCTCAACATCCTGTGATTCTGGGCAAATCACTTAATCTCCCCGTGCCTAACAAAAATGAATGTGTCCTCCTGTTATGCAACTGGTGCTCATGTAAAGCGCTCTGATACCTGATTTCGGGTCAAATTCGCGCTATATAAAACTTTAAAAAAACAAAAAACTGATGCACAGTTGGTACGATGGAGAAATAGCACTGCCACACATCCAATCATACTACAGGGCAGCCATTTGTATTTGAAGTGTCAGATATTATAAAAATGGCATTTGAGAGGCTTATGAGGCTGTTTTGGGAGACACTTTCAGGCACCCACTCACACGAAGGATGACTGGAGCAGCACGACGCTCAGTGCCAGAGTTCTCCAGTGCCAACTGTCACGGGGTGTATACTTATGTTCCTGTATGCAAACAAAATTGGCATTTGCTGTGCGACCTACTGATCACAAAGATCAGCCTCAAGCATTTCTGGCAAGTACCAACAGGATATGAGCTAGGAACCGGATGCACTGAAAGTCTTCAGTTGACGTCATTCCTCTTTCCCTTGGCTCTGTAGGCATTGTCTGAGCGGTGCATGGCTTTCATTCCTCTGTTATGAAACCCGATGTTGGCTATTACTATGCAATGAGTGGCTGCGGACAATCCCTGTGGATAACCTCCTAACATCTTACAATCATAAACTTTTTCGCCCGAAACATGCTTTAACTCTTTTTTGTAATAATAATAATAATTCCTATTTGTAAAGCACAAACATATCACCCCTTAACCCCTTCGCTGTTAGGCCTCCCCCCCCCCCCCCCTGTGCTAAGCCTTTGTTTTGGCTATTTGGGGTAGTTTGCGCTTAGGCCCCTGTAACTGTTTGACCACATAAGGTTTCCATGCCAAATTTGCGTTTAAAGGTACACAAGGTTTGTTGATTCCCCTGGAGGGGACCACGAAATTAGCCAAAATACAGCTAAAGTTTGGGAAAATGGGAAAAAAGGGCTACAGATGAAAGCGTCTGGTTTTTCCCCCCTGCAAATGGTATGAGCAAAGGGGTTGTGGTGCTGAAATCACCATCTTCTAAGCTTTCAGGGACAAGCAAACTTTTGTCAAAAAAACATTTTTTACACAGTTTTGGCATTTTACTGGGACATAGCCTATTTTTGCTATTTTTTGTGCTTTCAACCTCCTTCCAGTTAATGGTAAAAATGGTTATGAAAGCAATGATGGATCCTGGAAAGCTATACATTTCTGAAAGGGAGACAAACTTTTGAATTCAGCAAGGGGTGATTTGTGTAGATCCTTCAAGGTTTTCGTTTAGAAACTAACAGTTGAAAATAGGAAAAATTGAAAATGAGTTTAAAAAAACAGCCATTTGTGCCAACGTTTTCACCTGCAACTTCTACTAAGTATGACAGATGTTTGGAGGCAATATACCGTTACATCTGCAGGACCCTTCTAGTTGTGGGGATATATAGGACTTGGAGGTTCACCAAGATCCCGGGAAACCCAGAGCCAATAACTGAGCAGCGTCTTGCAATGGTTTTTTATTGTGTACCGGGTATATATCAATTCATTTGGGAAAATATAAACAGGGAAAAATCGGTATGAAAGACACCTATGTATTTCTGAAATGAGAAAAAAATATAGAGTTTATAAACAGTAGCTATTTGCACATCTCCGAAATTGTGGGTACCCATACCAGCATGTGAATTATAGGACATTTTTGGAAGTGACGTCTTTTTTACACATTGTCTTACATTTGGAAGGCAGAAATGCATTTTAAAGTCAATAGGTAATAACAGTTGCTCTACAATTCTGTGTTTTCCTAAATCTCCCGATAAAAGTGGTACCTCACTTGTGTGGGTTGGTGTAGTGCCTGCGACAGGAAACGGCCCAAAACGCAACATGGACACACCACATTTTCACAATGAAAACGGACCCTTTTTTTGCAAAGTGCCTAGCTCTAGATTTTGAACCCTAGCTCTGCCGGCACCTATTAAAACCCAGCAAATCTATACATTTTTAAAAACTATACACGCAGGGGAATCCAGGATGGGGTGACTTGTCTGGCCAGGTTCTGTTACCCAGAATCCCTTGCAAACATCATACTTTGTAAAAAAAAAAAACATTTTCCTCAAATTTCTGTGGTGGAAAGTAATTCCACCCACCCCGCATTCCCCAAAGTCTTCTGAGAAAAATGGTACCTCACTTGTGTGGATAGGACTAGTGCCCAGGACAGGAAACGGCCCAAAACGCAACGTGGACACACCACATTTTCACAGTGAAAACGGACCCTTTTTTGCAAAGTGCCTAGCTGTAGATTTTGAACCCTAGCTCTGCCGGCACCTAGGGAAACCTAGCAAACCTATATATTTTTGAAAACTAGACACACAGGGGAATCCAGGATGCGGTGACTTGTCTGGCTCTCACCAGGTTCTGTTACCCAGAATCCCTTGCAAACCTCAAACTTTGTAAAAAAACACATTTTCCTCACTTTTCTGTGGTGGAAAGGTCTGGAATCTGTGTGGATCCACAAAATTCCACAAACCCCGCATTGCCCAAAGTCTTCCGTGAAAAATGGTACCTCACTTGTGTGGGTAGGCCTAGTGCCCGCGACAGGAAACGGATCAAAACGCAACTTGGACACTCCACATTTTCACAGTGAAAATGGACCCTTTTTTTGCAAAGTACCTAGCTGTAGATTTTGAACCCTAGCTCTGCCGACACCTAGGGAAATCTAGCAAACCTATACTTTTTTTTAAAAGTAGACACCCAGGGGATTCCAGGAGGGTGACTTGTCTGGCTCTCTTCAGGTTCTGTTACCAAGAATCGCTTGCAAACCTCAAACTTTGTAAAAAAAAAAACACATTTTCATCAAATTTCTGTGGTGGAAGGTTCCGGAATCTGCGCTGATCCACAAAATTCACCCATTCCGCATTCCCCAAAGTCTTCCAAGAAAAATGGTACCTCACTTGTGTGGGTAGGCATAGTGCCCGCGACAGGACACTGCCGAAACACAGCGTGGACACACCACATTTTCACTGTAAAAACTGACCCTTTTTTTGCAAAGTGCCTAGCTGTAGATTGTGAGCCCTAGCTCTGCGGCCACCTAGGGAAACCTAGCAAACCTATACATTTTTGAAAATTGGACAGCCAGGGGAATCCAGGATGGGGTGATGTGTCTGGATCACACCAGGTTCTGTTATCCAGAATCCCTTGCAAACCTCATAGTTTGTAAAAAAAAAAAACATTTTCCTTACATTTCTGTGGTGGAAAATTCTGGAATCTGCATGGATCCACAAAATTCTACCCACCAAGTATTCCCCAAAGTCTTCAGAGAAAAATGGTACCTCACTTGTGTGGGTAGGCCCAGTGCCAGCGACAGGAAACGGACCAAAACGCAATGTGGACACACCACATTTTCACAGTGAAAACGGACCCTTTTATTGCAAAGTGCCTAGCTGTAGATTTTGAACACTAGCTCTGCCGGCACCTAGGGAAACCTAGCAAACCTATACATTTTTTAAAACTAAACACGCAGGGAAATCTAGGATGGGTGACTTGTCTGGCTCTCACCAGGTTCTGTTACCCAGAATCCCTTGCAAACCTAAAAATTTGTAAAAAAAAACACATTTTCCTCACATTTCTGTGGTGGAAAGTTCTGGAATCTGCGTGGATCCACAAAATTCAACCCACCCTGCATTCCCCAAAGACTTCCAAGAAAAATGGTACCTCACTTGTGTGTGTAGGCGTACTGCCCGCAACAGGAAATGGCCCAAAACACAACGTGGACACACCACATTTTCACAGTAAAAACTGACCCTTTTCTGCAAAGTGGCTAGCTGTAGATTGTGAGCCCTAGCTCTGCCGGCACCTAGGGAAACCCAGCAAACCTATACATTTTTAAAAACCAGACACGCAGGGGAATCCAGGATGGGGTGACTTGTCTGGCTCTCACCAGGTTCTGTTACCCAGAATGCCTTGCAAACATCATACTTTGTAAAAAAAAAACACATTTTCCTCACATTTCTGTGGTGGAAAGCAATTCCACCCACCCCGCATTCCCCAAAGTCTTCCGAGAAAAATGGTACCTCACTTGTGTGGATAGGACTAGTGCCCACGACAGGAAATGGCCCAAAACGCAATGTGGACACACCACATTTTCACAGTGGAAACTGACCCTTTTTTGCAAAGTGCCTAGCTGTAGATTTTGAACCCTAGCTCTGCTGGCACTTAGGGAATCCTAGCAAACCTATATATTTTTGAAAACTAGACACACAGGGGAATCCAGGATGCGGTGACTTGTCTGGCTCTCACCAGGTTCTGTTACCCAGAATCCCTTGCAAACCTCAAACTTTGTAAAAACACATTTTCCTCACTATTCTGTAGTGGAAAGGTCTGGAATCTGCGTGGATCCACAAAATTCCACCAACCCCGCATTCCCCAAAGTCTTCTGTGAAAAATGGTACCTCACTTGTGTGGGTAGGCCTAGTGCCCGTGACAGGAAACGGATCAAAACGCAACTTGGACACACCACATTTTCACAGTGAAAATGGACCCTTTTTTTGCAAAGTGCCTAGCTGTAGATTTTGAACCCTAGCTCTGCCGGCACCTAGGGAAACCTAGCAAACCTATACTTTTTGTAAAACTAGACAATCAGGGGAATCCAGGAGGGTGACTTGTCTGGCTCTCTTCAGGTTCTGTTACCAAGAATCCCTTGCAAACCTCAAACTTTGTAAAAAAACACATTTTCATCAAATTTCTGTGGTGGAAAGTTCCGGAATCTGTGTTGAGCCACAAAATTCCACCCATTCCGCATTCCCCAAAGTCTTCCAAGAAAAATGGTACCTCACTTGTGTGGGTAGGCGTAGTGCCCGTGACAGGAAACTACTGAAACACAACGTGGACACACCACATTTTCACAGTAAAAACTGACCCTTTTTTTGCAAAGCGCCTAGCTGTAGATTGTGAGCCCTAGCTCTGCGGCCACCTACGGAAACCTAGAAAACCTATACATTTTTGAAAATTAGACAGCCAGGGGAATCCAGGATGGGGTGACGTGTCTGGATCACACCAGGTTCTGTTACCCAGAATCCCTTGCAAACCTCATAGTTTGTAAAAAAAAACACATTTTCCTCACATTTCTGTGGTGGAAAATTCTGGAATCTGCATGGATCCACAAAATTCCACCCACCACGTATTCCCCAAAGTCTTCAGAGAAAAATGGTACCTCACTTGTGTGGGTAGGCCCAGTGCCAGCAACAGGAAACGGACCAAAACGCAATGTGGACACACCACATTTTCACAGGGAAAACAGACCCTTTTATTGCAAAGTGCCTAGCTGTAGATTTTGAACCCTAGCTCTGCCGGCACCTAGGGAAACCTAGCAAACCTATACATTTTTTAAAACTAAACACGCAGGGAAATCTAGGATGGGTGACTTGTCTGGCTCTCACCAGGTTCTGTTACCCAGAATCCCTTGCAAACCTAAAAAATTGTAAAAAAAAAACACATTTTCCTCACATTTCTGTGGTGGAAAGTTCTGGAATCTGTGTGGATCCACAAAATTCAACCCACCCTGCATTCCCTAAAGTCTTCCAAGAAAAATGGTACCTCACTTGTGTGTGTAGGCGTACTGCCCGCAACAGGAAACGGCCCAAAACGCAACGTGGACACACCACATTTTCACAGTAAAAACTGACCCTTTTTTTGCAAAGTGCCTAGCTCTAGATTTTGAACCCTAGCTCTGCCGGCACCTATTGAAACCCAGCAAATCTATACATTTTTAAAAACTATACACGCAGGGGAATCCAGGATGGGGTGACTTGTCTGGCTCTGACCAGGTTCTGTTACCCAGAATCCCTTGCAAACATCATACTTTGTAAAAAAAAAAACATTTTCCTCACATTTCTGTGGTGGAAAGCAATTCCACCAACCCCGCATTCCCCCAAGTCTTCCTTGAAAAATGGTACCTCACTTGTGTGGTTAGGCCTAGTGCCCGTGACAGGAAACGGATCAAAATGCAACTTGGACACACCACAATTTCACAGTGAAAATGGACCCTTTTTTGCAAAGTGCCTAGCTGTAGATTTTGAACCCAAGCTCTGCCGGCACCTAGGGAAACCTAGCAAACCTATACTTTTTTTCAAACTAGACACCCAGGGGAATCCAGGAGGGTGACTTGTCTGGCTCTCTTCAGGTTCTGTTACCAAGAATCCCTTGCAAACCTCAAACTTTGTAAAAAAAAAAACACATTTTCATCAAATTTCTGTGGTGGAAAGTTCCGGAATCTGCGTTGAGCCACAAAATTCCACCCATTCCGCATTCCCCAAAGTCTTCCAAGAAAAATGGTACCTCACTTGTGTGGGTAGGCGTAGTGCCCGCGACAGGAAACTACTGAAACACAACGTGGACACACCACATTTTCACAGTAAAAACTGACCCTTTTTTTGCAAAGCGCCTAGCTGTAGATTGTGCGCCCTACCTCTGCGGCCACCTAGGGAAACCTAGCAAACCTATACATTTTTGAAAATTAGACAGCCAGGGGAATCCAGGATGGGGTAACTTGTCTGCCTCTCACCAGGTTCTGTTTCCCAGAATCCCTTGCAAACCTCATAGTTTGTAAAAAAAAATACATTTTCCTCACATTTCTATGGTGGAAAATTCTGTAATCTGCATGGATCCACAAAATTCCACCAACCACGCATTCCCCAGAGTCTTCAGGGAAAAATGATACCTCATTTGTGTGGGTAGGCACAGGGCCCAGTGACCCTTTTTTTGCAAAGTGCCTAGCTGTAGATTTTGTACCCTAGCTCTGCCGGCACCTAGGGAAACCTAGCAAACCTATACGTTTTTGAAACACAGACACCCAGGGGAATCCAGGAGGAGGGGGAGAAAAAAGTGATTTTTTTCAGCTAAATTTGAGGTTTGCAGGGGATTCTGGGTAGGAAAACGTTGTGGGGCCCACACAAGCCATACCTCGCTGGACTCCTCTGGGTGTCTAGTTTTCAGAAATGTGTGGGTTTGGTACGTTTCCCAAGATGGCTGCCGAGCCCGGGGCGAAAAACCCAGGTGATGTCTTCTCAATACGTTTTGGGCCCTTGCCTGTCATGGGTACTTGACCCACCCACGCAAGTGAGGTACCATTTTTATCGGGAGACCTGGGGGAATGCTGGGTGGTCGGAAATTTGTGTCAGCCCGGTGATCCCACAACTTTCCAACTCAGAAATGTGAGAAAAAAGTAATTTTTTCAGCTAACGTTGAGGTTTGCAGGGGATTATGGGTAGGAAAACTTTGGGGGGCCCACACAAGCCATACCGCGCTGGACTCCCCCCGGGTGTCTAGATTACAGAAATGTGTGGGTTTGGTAGGTTTCCCAAGATGGCCGCCGAGCCTGGGGCCAAAAACCCAGGTGACCCCCCTTGCAAAACCAGGTTGTTTTGTGATAGGAAATTTTGATGTCTCCTCATTACGTTTTGGGCCCTTGCTTGTCGCGGGTACTTGACCCACCCACACGAGTGAGGTAACATTTTTATCGGGAGACCTTGGGAAAGGCTGGGTGGTAGGAAATTTGTGTCAGGCCGGTAATCCCACAACTTTCCCACTCAGAAATGTGAGAAAAAAGTGATTTTTTCAGCTAAAGTTGAGGTTTCCAGGGGATTATGGGTAAGAAAACTTTGGGGGGCCCACGCAAGCCATACCTCGCTGGACTTCCCCGTGTATCTAGATTACAGGAATGTGTGGGTTTGGTAGGTTTCCCTTGATGGCCGCCGAGCCTGGGGCCAAACACCGAGGTGACCCCCCTTGCAAAACCAGGTCCTTTCACAATATGTAATTTGGGCCCTTCCCTGCTGCTGGTACTTGGCATACCCACACAAGTGAGGTACCATTTTTATCGGGAGACTTGGGGAAATGCTGGGTGGTAGGAAATTTGTTGTTTCTCTCTGAAGCGAGAAAATGTTTGCACAGTAATGAAAGGGAATAGTGACAGTCACATTTTGAGGATTGCAGGACATTGTGGGTAAGATAACGTGTTGGGATCCAAAAGAGAGACATTACCATGTACTCCCATGGGTGTTTACTTTACAAGAATATCTAGAGTTGGTAGGTTTTTCTTAGATGGAATGTACACCTTGGCGGAGAGACAAAAAAGACAAATATTGCTGCAGAACCATCTATTCCTCAAACACACACACACACATACTGGTTGATACGTTCAGTATATAAAATTTTATTAACATGAGATTTCACAAAAATGAAATGCAATGTCAATAATTGAAAGGACAAAAAACTGATCCAGTGCCTCCCAGCTCGTGAGCTGTAAAGCAGCATCAAGGCCCAAATCACTTTACAGGCCATTCACACACCTTTCGTACATGATACACACAAGACAATTCACACCATCAGGCACGGAACCAACACATTACAACATTCACAAAAAGGGACAAGGGACACCCTGCTAAAGAATGAGAGAAAAGACAAATATTACTGCACAACCATCTATTCCTCAAGCACACACACATACATACCGGTTGGATTTGGCACAAGGGTGAGTGATGGTTCAGTATATACAATTGTATTAACAAGAGATTTCGCAAAAATGAAATGTGCTGTTAATAGCTGAAAGGACGAGAAACTGAACCATTGACTCACAGCTCGTGAGCTGTAAAGCCACAACAAGGCACCAACCTCTTTACAGGCCATTCATACACCTTTCATACGTGTGACAAATACAAAACCATTCACACCGCCAGCCGTGGGCCCATCACATTGCAACACTCACATCAGCAGACAGCGCCATTCAAGGGTCCATCACTTTCACGTGCACACATGCCTGACACAGCAGACATTCAAGCTAGCCTGGCTGATGAAGGGTGATGCCCTGAAACCGGTCCCAGGATGCTTGTTTCCGGTCCAGGGAGGACTTGGCTTGGCAGTTCGGGCTGGACTGTTCCCACAAGGAACAGGGTCAAGACTGATTTGCATATGACTGGGGTGAGCAAAAGAATGATGGATTAAACCCAGATCCTTGTGACTGGGGGGGAATGTTTGCATTGTCCATCATTCCGTCCATCAATTGTTTCTTTTGCATATGACACAGCAACCACACCAGCTGACAGATTGTGTGGACTGGCATTTGGCTACCAGTGTGTGTAGTGACCAGCAGCAAGTCACTACTCACACACCACCAGCCAAGCGCCAGTCCATGCACACCGCCAGGCAAGCGCCAGTTCACGCACACCGCCAGCCAAGTGGCAGTCCATTCACACCACCAGCCAAGCGCCAGCCCACACACACGGCCAGCCAAGTGCCAGTCCACGCACACCACCAGCCAAGCGCCAGTCCAATCACACACCAGCCAAGCACCAGTCCACACACACCACCAGCCAAGCGCCAGCCTACACACCACCATCACATTTAGGGTTTTTTTTATACAAAAAAGAAAACACAAACAAATTGTGAATAGATACAAATCTACTAACACAAAATCTGAAACTAAATACATTGCACAAATGGTAACCTTTAAACTGAACAAAAAGGGGTGTGGCCAAGATGGCGGCGAGGTAGGACGCTTCTCGTTGTCTCTCCCGCCCGCCGCCTCTACAAAGCACATTATCCGAGCACTGCACAGTCCCTGATTTACCGAAACAATGAGATCCCTCCAATGCACTGGTACAGGGGACTGCGGAGTTTGGGAGCGGCGATTGGTGGCTCCGTAATCGCTGGTGGCAGCCCACGGGCCATGTGACTGCGAGGCTGGTTCGCCGGAGGCCGCCCCTGATCCTGAGGAGCTCGGTGGCCACCGGCAGCACCTGACGGAGGCCTTGCAGAGGAGCGGTGCAGCACGAGACATCGCCAGCGGCCCCCTGCGGGCCAGCTTCAAGGGCACGAGCGGAGGCAGGGGCCGAAAAGAAGCCACTGGAGAGCAGAGTGGGCCTTGTTACGAGCTCGGGAGGTCTCTACAGTGGCGTGTGCCTTGAGGGATGCTCCTGCTGTGCAGAGCAGCGAGGTCTCTGCCGATCTGGTTAGGAGGTGAGCATTGGAGGGGGCGATCCCCAGATGGCAGCAGGCCTCTGTGGCTGGAAGAGATAGCGAGGCAGCAGGGCCAGAGTGGCGGAGGCCTAGCGAGGCCCGGGACATCACGAGCCCGGAAGTTGAGAGGCAAGTGCTCTGGGCGGAGGACCCCGAGGTGCTGGCTCGAGGAGCTCAGAACGAAGCGCAGATAGATTTGCTGACTCTGGAGGATAGAGGGAGACCGGCTGCGGGCCTAAGACTATACAGGCCGGCGCACGCGCCAGAGCGGTTTCGTTTGCCCTGGTTGCAGGAACATATGGTGCACGTAACAGTGCAGTGAGCTACGGGTTGCCGGGGTCCCAGACCGGCTGTGATTGCCTACAACAGAGCAGAGCAAGGGTAAAAGAGTGCTAGAGCAGCAGCGGTCCTGCGAGGCCTGCAATACCAAGGCCCCAAGCACAGAGGCGAGCCCAACCGAGATGCGTGGAACTGTGGCGCAAATTCGCAAGACAGCCAGGAGAGGGATTGCTCTGGCTCTAGGTGCACCAGGCCCTGGAGGGCGGATCAGGCTTGGCTGCACCGGACACTCCCAGGGCAGCCCCAACAGAGGCCAGTGGGAGGCCTTTCGGACCACAGCAGGCAGACAGACGCTTTTGGCAGGGGTCCTAAGCAGTGGAGAACGACTGACCCTTGTGTTGGCGATAGGAGTGCAGCCTGGAGACCTGAAGTAGGTGATATCGCTGATTCACTGCCGCACTTTTACGTCACTGCGAGGGAGAGAGTGCTGGGAAGGGGGGCCCCACCCAGAGACCCAGACACAGGAACACTAGGGACAGCACAATCCCGCAAGGGAGGAAGAGGAGCCAGGCCCCAGCCTAGCCTGAAGTGGGTGAAAGTGCAGAGTAAAGGCCGCGGGCAGGGGGAAAAAGGACCGCTCTCTCAAGGACATGCTTACGCGGCCCACAGGTGGCGCAGTGACAGACCAGCAATCAACAGAAGATGTGCCACACACCCCAGCGCCTACTACGGCGGAAGAGCCGGTGACCAAGGCATTCCTGGAGTCCCTCTTCTCGTCGCTCAAGGAGGATCTCCAAACCGTCAAAAAAGATCTAAAATCAGAAATCAAGGAGATCAGAAGAGATACAGATGTGCTGGGAGATAGGGTGGCAATGCTAGAAGATAAAGGAGACACCCGGGCGGAAGAGGCAGAGGCCATGAGGCAAGAGAACATTCGCCTCCAAAAACAACACGTCGACCTACAAGCACATCTGGAGGATCTTGAGAATCGGTCCCGAAGGAATAACGTTCGGATCTGTATAGTGGCCTCGAAGGCAGAGGGAAGTGACCTCTTTGGATTTGTGAGAGACCTCTTCACCCACGTACTCGGCAACCCACAGGACACTGTTCTCAAAATGGACAGAGCACATAGGGTGGGGCCCCCCGCTCAGATAAAGCGCCCCGGCGGACATTCTGGTCTGCATGCACGATTTTCAGATAAAGGAAGAAATAATACGCAAAGTGCGGGCGATGCACCCCATCTCATTCTGAGACCAAACCCTTACACTATTTCAAGATCTATCCGCGTTAACATTGCAAAAGGGCAGAGACTTTCGCCCAGTGACTACTTACCTGCGGAACCAGAATATTGCTTATTCATGGGGCCACCCCTCCAGACTCATCTTCCACTGGGAGGGAAGGCTTCGACAGCTGCGTTCATTGAAAGAGACGTGCCGGCTGCTGGGACTGGTAACACCTGAAGAACACGGAGAAGGGGAGCAGGGATCCCCAGACCGCCGGGAGCAGAGGCCGCATTGGCGGAGACAGGGACGCCACCGCAACTTGAGAAAACCGGACTTAGCTGAAATAGCAAGGGGAAAACAATAAGCCCTAGAATCTACCCCATCTGCTCTGGCGAAAGCCGAGGATAATTGCGCACACACAGTGGGGCTCTCCCCATGGTCTCTTCTTTTATTGCGGCGGGGGGAGAGCGGTGAGAATTTGGCCACACTATGGTCCCCATATCTTTCTCCGAATGGCCCGAGTGGTCATTGGACTGCCTCCAGACTTCGAGCTGGGTAACTTTGTTTGTTATTGAGGGAATTCTTATTCCTATGTTCTACATTCCTGTTAATCTTACGTTCTGGGGTCAATGTTGGGGGCCTTCATTCACCTTACTACCTGTCTACACAACATACTGTACACGCACTTGATAGCATGAGTGTCTTGGGTATAGCTCACTGGCAGTCGAGGAGGGGAAGGGAGCTCAGATTGAGGGCAGGTTTTACCTCCACTTATGCAGTCCTCTAAACTTAAGATTCTCTCACTTAACGTGAGGGGACTCAACAACCTGATTAAGCACTGGGATGTGCTATTATATTTGGAGCAGACGAAGGCGGACAATTGCCTCTTACAGGAAACCCACCTCCCAGCCTGAGACTGTTACAGACTCAAAACAAAGGCATTTCCCATACAGTTGTTCTCTTCTAATTGAACCGAAACAGAGTTGGTAGCCATCTTAGTTTCGAGAGATTTCAAAGGTAGGGTGTTCCAGGAGGAAGCCGAGATCAACGGCAGATTGCTTACTTATCGCTTTGCAATCGGAGGCATGGGCCTAACAATAGTCACTATTTTTGCACCAAATGAAGGACAGGAGGGTTTTTAACATGCCGCACTAACGGAGGTCTTAGCCAATGATGAACGACACATACTATTAGGGGGAGGCCTTAATTTAGTATTTGACAACACAGAGGATAGATCAGCGCAGCGACATGGGCAAATAGGCGCGTTGTCTAAGGAAGGACACACCCGACTGCGAGAGCTGGGACTAGTTGATCTCTGGAGGGCATCCCATCTGCAAGCCAGGGAATACTATTATTCCAACGCTCATAAAACCTAAGCTAGGCTGGACTACCTGTTGGGTACCAGGGAAGTATATTCTTTAGCAGTAGACACAGAAATACTTACGGCTTCCATTTCGGAACACACAGCCGTAGTAACAGTAGTGACGCTCCCTCCCGTGATGGCTAACCGCAGACAGTAGGGATTGAGAGACACCCTACTTCAGCATAAAGAGGACCAAATTAAACATACAATGGAGGAATATTTCTCCCACAATGATATTCCAGAGACCGATATATCCACTCTTTGGGGAGCATTTAAAACTGTGATATGGGGCGCTTTTATAGCAATCTCAGTGGCAGATAACAAGATGAGACGGGAGAAGAGAGAGAGCCTATCCACACAGGTCAAGGAATTGGAAAGTATACAGCAGAAGACTGGGGCTTCCAGGGTATGGTGACAACTATCAGCAGTTTGCACCCAATTAGCTGCATTGGACCTGGATAGAGCGGAATACGCAGCCATCAGACTGCGACGCTCCTTTTATGTAGGGGGAGATAAATGTGGGTGGTTATTCGCAAATAAACTCCGAGAGAGCTGGCAGCTCCAGAGTATTCAGACAATTACTGACTCGAAAGGAGACCAGGTGACAGAGGAAGCACAGATAGCAGAGATGTTCAGGGATTTCTATGAACAGTTTTATTCGAGACAAACACTGGACGAGGTAGATAGCACTACGTACCTCCATGAAGTAGGGACACTGTTAGACCTGTCACCATTGGCGTGGGTCTCCCTTCCATTTTTTGCTGTTGCCTCCTGTGTTTTTGCTATGTTTTTGCTGGTCCTCCCTCTCCATGAACCACCAGATCAATGCCGTCGCCTCCACCAGTTTCAACTGCCTGCGCATCCTCCGAAAGATCTTCAAATGGATCCCCCCCGACTGCAGGAAAACCGTCACCCACGCACTCATAACGAGCAGACTGGACTACGGCAACGCCCTATATGCCGGTATCAACAGGACCCTTCTACACAAACTCCAAACCATCCAGAACGCTGCAGCCAGACTCATCCTTGGGACACCACGTCACGAACACATGACCCAACACCAACGAGAGCTCCACTGGCTCCCCGTCGAGAAGAGGGTCACCTTCAAACTCCTCACCCACACCTACAAATCACTCAACAACATCGGACCCAAATACCTCAACAAGAGATTATCCTTCAACGTACCCAAGAGAAACCTTCGCTCCACTGACCTCGCCCTGGCAGAAGTCCCATGCATCCGCAGAAACAGAACAGGCGGGAGAGCCTTCTCTCATATCGCAGCCAAGACCTGCAATGAGCTCCTTGTGAACATCAGACGCTCCCCGAACCTGCACACGTTCAGGAAGGACCTCAAGACCTGGCTCTTCGACTGAACAGGAGCTGCCCCCTAGCACCTTGAGACCCTCATAGGGTGAGTAGTGCGCTCTACAAACCCTTGATTGATTGATTGATTGATGCTTTGGGCACTTTGCCACTGCTATTCAGTGCCAAAGTGCAAGTGCTCCCTATTGTAATTTTCTGTAATGGATTAGTAACTCCATGATTGGCTTATTTGATTTACTTGTCAGACCCTAGTATAGTGCACCATGTGTGCCCAGGGCCTGTACATCAAATGCTGCTGGTGGGCTTGCAGCACTGATTGTGCCACCCACAGAAGCAGCCTGTAAAATGTGTCTCAGACCTGCCATTGCAGAGTCTGTGTGCAGTCTGGAACTGCCATGTTGATCTGGCAAGTGCACCCACTTGCCAGTCCTTAAACCTTCCCTTTTCTACATATCAGACACCCCTAAGGTAGGCCCAAGGGCAGGGTGCATTGTTTGTGAAAGGTAGGACATGCCCTGATATGTGTGGCATGTCCTGATAGTGAATTACAGCCAATTTTGTTTTTCACTATTGCAAGGCTATCTGTTCCCATAGGCCAGAATGGGCAGTTTGATTATAACATCTTATAATGATAATTGACCCTAGGGACAAGACTGGAAAATAACGTTTAGTATGCCTGAACTCAGAATGTTAAAATACATCTTTTAGTGTGGGTGATTTTTACATTCTGTGTTTGAAAATACCACTTTTAGAAAGTAGGTATTTTCTTGCCTAACCATCCAGCATGCCTCTGCTAGGTTTGTGTATTCCATGTCTGGTTTGTGAGTGACAGGGGGCTGGATAGGGCCTTTGCTCCAGCAGTCTCATGGATCAGGGCTGGGCTGAATGGGACCTGATTTGAATAGAGAGTAGGGGGGAGACTTCCTTTCACTGACCTGAGCCTTCAAAGAATAGAGAATAGGGGGAGGAAATTTCCTTTCAACAACCTGGGCCAGGTCTGCTTTCACCAATGCTGTCTCCACCTCCTGCCAGGAAGCTGCACAGAACTGGTTTTGGCTGGGCACAGGCACCCTCTGCCTTCAGAGGACAAAGGATTTTGCAAAATAAATATTGGGGCCCAGACCCCAGAACTTTAGATCACTTCTGGGAATCAAGACAAACCTTTTGCCAAGGAGAAGAACCAGGAAGCTGAAGGAGGAGACTGCCCCTGTGCTGTGCTGTTTGGGGTTGGCCTGCAGTAGTTACTTTATTGCCAAGGAAAGGAGAAAAGGAACTTTGTGTGTACTTTTACTATCTTGAGGAAGATCTCCAAGGGCTTGAAGCTGAGCTTGCCTCCTGTTCTGAAGTCTCAGGGACACAAAGACTTCACCACCAGCTCCCCCTGAATTGCCTTGCTGGGAATTCTACTTGCAGTGAGGTGCCTGCTGTTGTTTGGGCCCTCTGGAGACTGCTTGTCGCTGGGAGCTGGAAGCGCGACGCAACGAGGAGAAGCGTGTCGCCGCCGCAGCAGTTGCCGTCGCATCGCCGAAGAAGCGTGCCGCCGCCGCTGTTTGCCGTTGCATCACCGACGAAGCGTGTCGCATCACCAGAGAAGCGTGTCGCTGCCGCAGAGGTCGCCGTCGCATCACCGGAGAAGCGTGTCGCAGGGCCTGTCGCGGCTCAAGAGTTCACTGAGTCGCCGCACGGCCATCGGGCGTGCACGCAGTGCATCCACGTTGTCGCATCGCATCTAAGACGCCATTTTGTCGCATCACATCTGATCGTCGCATCGCGGCGCCATCTTGTCGCATCATAACCGGAGCGCAGTAAGGAACCAACGCATCACCTTCCCTGAGACCCTTTTGTTTGTTTTGCGTGATGCATCCAAAGTACTTTGGGAGTAAAGTGTCGCATTTACCATCTACATTGAACTAAGCTATTTCTACCATTTTAAAGTCTTATTTTTGATTACAGTATTCTGGATTTTTGTCGTTTGGTCTTGTGTTAAGTCTAGATAAAGATTACTTATTTTTCTAAACTGGTGTGGTGTCCATTTGCAGTGTTTTCACTGTATTACTGTATGTGTTCACAAATGCTTTACACACTGCCTCTGAGATAAGCCTGTCTGCTCGTGCCAAGCTACCAAGGGGGTGAGCAGGGGTTATTTTAGGAGTGTATCCCCCTTACCCTGACTAGAAGCAAGGTCACCTACTTGGTCAAAGGTACCTACCTCTGCCAACTAGAGACACCCAATTCTAACAGACACCTAGACTGACCTTGGATCAGGCGGCACTCCTGGAGGAGGAGATGAGCATCGAGGAAGTGATCTCAGCCATATCCCGGTTAAAACTGGCCAAATCACCTGGCCCTGATGGCTTTACATCCGCTTTGTATAAATCTTTCTGCTCAGAAATCGCTCCTATATTGCCTAGACTTTTTAATTCCTTTTCTACACCAGGCAAAATCCCGGCCTCTATGTTAGAGGCTGTGATAACGGTCATCCACAAACCAGGGAAAAGCAAAACTCAGTGTAGCACATACCGGCCCATCTCATTGCTTAATATAGACCGAAAGCTCTTTACAGCTATTCTGGCGCAAAGGTTGGGTCGATGTGTGCCTGCCCTGATCAACCCCGATCAGGCGGGCTTTATCTGCCAGAGGCAGACCAGTGATAACACCAGGAGGGTCCTACACATTGTGGATAAGGCCTTCAGATTCCCGGGAAGCTATATGATGATGACAATCGATGCTGAAAAGGCATTCAATAGGGTACACTGGCCCTATCTGGAACAAGTCTTGTCGCACTTTGGACTTGGGGAAGGATTCCGCACCCAGATTTTAAACTGTTACCGCTTCCCCTCGGCCACTGTAAGATTCAACGGCCATCAGTCGGCTCAGCTTCAGATAGCCCAAGGCACACGGCAGGGGTGTCCTTTGTCACCCCTGTTATTTGCATTATACATGGAGCCGTTGGCCCATAGAGTGCGGACAAACCCACAGATTCTGGGAGTCCCATTTGGGCGTGACAACCATACCATAAGCCTTTATGCAGATGATGTCCTAGTGACCCTTAAGGAACATGACATGTCATTAGGGTCATTCCTTATAGAATTGGAAGACTTTGGCAGGGCATCTGTGTTCAAAGTAAACGTAGAGAAATCGTTGGCCCTTAACCTCTCTCTCCCTCCCCACATAGTTGGATCAATTCAAGAGAAAACATCCATTTCAATGGTCCTCTGACACAATCTCCTACCTGGGAATTCAAATAGCTGCGTCCACGCACAGTACAGCTGCTGCTAACTACACCAACTTACTCAGGCAAGTGTGTTCCGACATAAGTAGGTGGAAGCACCATTCGATCTCTTGGCTGGGAAGAATAGCAGCTATTAAGATGACGGTCCTCCCCAAAATATTGTACTTGTTCCAGACGCTTCCATCCGGGCATGAACCCCAAACTATAAGCAGAAATCATGCAATTCATATGGCAGGGTCGTAAACGTAGGATGAAAAAGAGCCTTAGCTTTTTTACCACCGGGCGAGAGTGGGCTGGGAATCCCTGACCTCCAGCTATACTATCACGCTGCACAGTTAAGGCATTTAGTGGAATGGAATCGAGCAGAATCGGGGAAAAACTGGCTATTTCAAGACAGGGCGGTGGCAGGACATTACATCCCTGATGAAAATTCCCTTTTTAAAGAAAGCCCATAGACCACGGAGTCTCTATGTATCTGACGTCACATGGACAACAATGACAACATGGGATCAGACCAGCATTAAGCACAACCTCACGACCTTCCCTTCGCCCCTGACCCCACTGTTTGACAACCCGGACTTCGAACCGGGAGTCGGGGAGACAACGTTTATGGCATGGCGCCAATCACAATGCCGCGCGATGGGCCAATTTTTTTAAAGTAGAGGGGATACTCTCGTTCTCACAAATCAGAGCAGATTTTGGCATCCAGGAAACAGAGCGCCTAAAATACTTGCAGCTTAGACACTGGGTCCTACAGCCACACAATAGAGTCGCAGCAAGTCGCAATCTCACCCTCTACGAGCGATAGCTGCTGTCAAAGCCCTCAGATAAGGGAATAATCTCTGACTTATACAAGATGTTGCTCATGCGTAACACACACACATACAATGCAGGACGGGGTCGATGGGAACGAGATATAGGGAGAGCCATCAGCAACAAGGAGTGGGAAGGCATATGTCATAGAGCACGTCATACGGCCAGCAACATGGCTCTAACAGACACACTCACGAAAGTGATCACTTATTGGTATTACACACCGGAGAGAGTGCACAAGATCAACCCATCAGGTAGCGCGGACTGTTGGAGAAACTGCGGTACAATAGGCTCATTGGTACACCTACTATGGGAATGTCCTCAAATTCAAATCTACTGGACCCAAGTACTAGATGACATTGACAAACATCTTGAGATTCAACTACTCAGATTTCCCGCCCATATCTTCCTAGGAGTACCTGACCCATTGGCATACCCACTAAAGTCCAGGAGGGGGCGCTTGATAGGCATAGCATTGGGTGCGGCCATGCAGAACATCTTTTCACACTGGGGAACCCATCAAACCCCTACGTGCACGGGCTGGTTAACCCGCCTATGGCATGTCCTGGGAATGGAATAAATAATACTCACACTTGCTGGTAAGGGCGCCTACTTTCATGAAGTTTAGCTCCCCTTTCTACCCTTACTGACACACGAGTTCCGTGAACTCACATGTCTCAAATACCTATGCTTGCTATGGCTGCCAGAGGACGGGCTGCGTCTAGCCCAGGAATGACGCCAATGTATAGATATTTGAAACTTGCTAAGCTCGGCATAGGGTTGAATGGAGGATAGGTGGGAGTGGGTGGGGGGGCTTTGTTATTTCTTGTTGTTCACGTTGCATGCTTGACTTTGCACTTGGGCTCTGCGCAGCCCATTATTGTGCTTGGCCGCCTCTTGGCATTCTCCTTAGCTCCCTTTCTTTTGTGCTTTTTTGGCCTTTTCTTTACCTTTTTGAAAACAATAAAACAGACTTAAACCATAAACTGAACAAAAAATATAAAACAATACAGACCAGGCAGTTCACTTTACCACTCATGGATGCTCCCAAACATTCTTTTGCGTGTGGTACATTCTAAAACAAGCAGGCACACACAGCGCAGGGTTAGAAGGACACTCGGGGCAGCACATATGAGTCTCCTTCCGCGTACCTCTTCGCCAACAGACTCTACATCTCCTACTGGAAAAGTCTTTTGAGGGCGTGGGAGAAATGTGATCAGGAAAGTGGCAATCTTTCAATCTAGCCACGTCCTCCACCACTCCAACTCTAGGAACACTTGCCTGTTCCACTACAACAAGGCTGCCTATTACAGACTCCTGAAACTTAGCAAAAGTCATCTTTGACTCAGGACAACAATCCTTAAATACAACAATAGCATTAAAGGTTGTCAAGTGGAAAAGATGGATAGCCAACTTCTTATACTAAATGGAAGCCTTACGAAGAGCAGTGTAAGGTTCCAACCTCTGATCTACTCTATCAACACCACCCATGTGCCTATTATAGTCTAAAATGCTCACAGGTTTGCGCGCTTCAGCAACCTGACCCCAAATAGTCACAGTTGAAGTGCTTTCATCATGGATGGTAGTCAGCATGTAGACATCTCTCCTGTCTGAAAACTTCACAGCTAGAAGTTCCTCGCTACGCAATGCACTGCACTGTCCCTGCACAAGCTTTTGGCAAACAAGTTATTTTGGGAACCCTTTACGGTTAGAATGGATTGTGCCACAAGCAACAGTGTCCACTTTGGCCAATTCCCTGAACAACTGCACACCAGTGTAGAAGTTATCTACATATAAATGGTGACCTTTGTTGAACAGTCCTCTACCAAGTTCCCACACAATTTTCTCAGTCACTCCAAAAGTGGACGGACAACCAGGAGGGTCAATCCTGGAATCCTTACTGGTGTACACCCTGAAATTAGAGACATATCCAGTCCTACTGTCACACAGCATATACATCTTAATTCCATAGCGTACCCTCTTGCTAGGAATGTATTGCCTAAAAACCAAGCGGCCCTTGAACAAGACCAAAGACTCATCCACTGCTATTTCTTTCCCTGGAGCATAGATCTCAGAAAATCGATTTACAAAGTGATCAATGAGAGGCCAAATCTAAAAAAGACAGTCACAATCAGGGTGATCTCGTGGCAAAGCTAAACCATTATCGACAAAATGCAGCATCCGAAGCAGAAGCAAATACCTATCATGACTCATGACTGCCGGAAATACAGCTGTTGCCATCAAGGGACTAATAGACCAATATGAAGACATCGATGGCTTTCTTAGCAAGCCCATCAAAAAAATTAAACCCAAGAACTTCTTCATCTCTTCCAGATTTGTGGGAGCCCACCGGGTAGCTCTAGAGTGGGGCCTAAGGCTGGCACTGTTGTTCTTCAAAAACTGTTCATCATACAAATTAGTCTGCTAAACAATCTCTTCCAAAAATACATGGTCCATAAACAACTGAAAAAAATGTATAGGCAAAACATTTTCAGTATCCACTCTACACCCTTGAACACCAGTAAAGTCTGGCAATGTCGGCTGCACCATGCCTGGGGCAACCCAGAGGTCAGCACTTCCAATGGTAGGCCTTGCAGGCCCAGGCTGCAACCCAGATGCCTCTTGCTGCACTATCGGCACATCAATTTCCTCCTCTGAGACAGGCCCTTCATCTGCACTAAGAGTGGCTTCATCATCCGATGATTCCTCATGGATAGAAAACTCACTGCCAGAATCTTCCACTGACCCCACTGCCTCCTCTGCCTCACATGCAGA
Source organism: Calotriton arnoldi (assembly GCA_963921515.1). Taxonomy (NCBI): domain Eukaryota; kingdom Metazoa; phylum Chordata; class Amphibia; order Caudata; family Salamandridae; genus Calotriton; species Calotriton arnoldi. The sequence continues at coordinate 2,017,491 of CAWUFW010001420.1, read as the reverse complement.
GTCAGTCTCTGAACCATGGTCAGAGGAAGACTCAAAAAGCATACCAACGACCTGCTGAGCAGTAATCCTGTGGCTAGCCAAAGTCCTTACAAAGAAAGAAGACTTCACAAACAAGTCAACAACAACAAACAATGCAAAATAAGTAATAAGTGTGGCTTTAGCACAAAGATCTATATACTCAAAAACAATGACTCACTTGCTACAATCACCAGCACCTACTCTGCAGAGACACAGCAAAAAGCCACGATATCCCACTAGAAAGAAGAAACAAAACCAATTACCCACAAGACAACAAAATACACATCGAGCACAAATGCAAAAAGATTTAGACACTCAAAAAACAGAAGCCAAACATACTGCTATTATTACACCATTTGAAAAAACCACAGTCATGCAGGGAAATGAAGCTCATTTACATTGTACAAAAAAATATTCTCCTACCAAGCACATGCAACTACACAAACTGCAGGACCACCAGTAATGAAACCGCAACCTGGAACAGTCTAAAGAGCAAAAGCCTTAAACTAGAATAAAACGGGAGAAATAAAGCATTACAATTGCAATTCACAAGAAATAAAACAATTGACATTATAACACGCTCTGTCACTACCCAAATGGTCAATCTGCCAGATGGGACTTCAAATTGGGCCGAGAAAAATGGGGGGTTATCTTGCCCAAGGGATCAGGTGAGGTTTTCTGCCAGGCCGATCTGTCCCCCAGGTGGGGCAGAAAACAGCAGACAGAAATTTGCCCCCCTTGCAAAAGAAATAGATCACTGGTACCTAGTAGGGTTTTCTGCCTCCCCCCTCCCGCCTAGGGCAGACAGGCCAAAAAAAGGCGCAGATCTGTCCCCAGGAGGGGCAGAGAAAACATAAACAAAATGTTACCCCTTTGGAAGCAACCATGTTGCTTCCATAACACACAAAACAAAATTTCTGTTGCCTAGTGGGGTTTTCTGCCCCCCCCCAGGGGCAGAAAGGCCAAAAAAAGGGATGATCTGCCCCTGGAGGGGGGGGGAGGCAGAAAAAACCTGCACATTAAATTACCCCCTTGGAAGCAACCCTTGCCCAAGGGGTCACTTCTAGTACACAATAAAGAGAATCCCTGGCGCCTAGTGGGGTTTTCTTCCCCCCCCCCCCGGTGGCAGAAAGGCTAAAAAAATAGGCCGATCTCCTCCCAGGGGTGCAGAAAAACATGCACATAAAATCAGCCCCTGGGAAGGGACCCTTACCCAAGGGGTCGCTTACATTACATTAAAAATTAAGTCCCTGGTGCCTTGTGGGGTTTTCTGTCCCCCACTGGGCAGAAAGGCCATAAAAAACAGGCCTATCCACCTCCAGGGGGGGGTGGGCAGAAAAAACATACACAAAACATCAACCCCTTGGAAGCGCCACTTGCCCAAGGGGTCGCTTCTATTTCATTTAAAATAAAGTCCCCATTGTCTAGTGGGGTTTTCTGCCCCCGTGGGGGCAGAAAGGCCAAGAAAACGGGCCGATCTGCCCCCAGAAAAAACATACCCAGATTTTGCCCCCTTTGGAAGGGAGCCTTGCCCAAGGGGTCGCTTCCAATACAATTAAATAATTCCCTGGTGCCTAGTGGGGGAATTTCTGCTGCACAATCGCAACACTGTGCGCAATCGTGAAGCAGAAATGCCCTGCATAGAGACATCAGGGGAGAGGAAAAACTCTTTACTCTCCCCAATGCCTCTGTGCATGCAGTAACCCCCCCGGGAACAGGAATCACCTTACCTGTTCCTCCGGACGCCTGGAAGCAAATGGCTTCCAGGGTGTCCGGGGCTTCCGCTGCCATCCCCCTTTGTAGGAAATTGTTGGGCTGCCATGGGGGGAGCGCCAGCGCTTCCCCCATGGTTGGGTGCCATGACAGATTGGTTCCCTCATGAGCACACGCCCACCGTGGCTCATGACGGAACCGCTCCGTCATGAGCATGGAAGGGGTTAAGGGTTTCAAGGCGCTGGGGGCCGTCGGGGAGATTAAATGAGCTATTACCTAGAGTCGAATCTATGACGTTACAACGCAAACATTTACAACGCAGTTTCTACATCGCAACATCCATTACAACGCCTGATTTTACAACGCATGCCATCACAACGCATTTTTAGAAACTGCATTTACAACGCATGTCACTACAACACATACCATTACAACTCATACCATTACACTGCATATTACTTTTAGGGCAACAGTAGGGTAAGTGTTGAATAGTGTAGGGGTAAAAATTACTATTCCCACTCCAGTGAGTGCAACAGTAGGGTAAGTGTTGGATAGTGTAGGGGTAAAAATTACTATTCCCACTCCAGTGAGTGCAGCAGTAGGGTAAGTGTTGGATAGTGTAGGGTTAAAAATTACTATTCCCTATTACTTACCTTATAATGCGTTGTAATTGCATGCGTTGTAGTGACATGCATTGTAATGATATGCGTTGTAGTGACATGCGTTGTAATGGCTGCGTTGTAATGGCATGCGATGTAAAGGATGCTGCTTTGTAATGACTGTGTTGTAAAGGGAGTGCGTTGTAATGATTGCGTTGTAAATGTTGTTTCCCCTAGAGTCACATGATGTTGAGCTGAGATGCTGCCGGTGACCGAACCATGAGACCCGTGCTCCAGAGTCAATTACTTTGGCCGCTGCACTACACCTCTCGCTTTTCGAGCACCTGTAGTTGGTGAATTAAAAATAAACACATATCTCCCTTTTTTGTGAGCTGCTTTTCCCACACTTGCCTTTCAGAATTAGTTTTATGCTTCCAGTGGCGAAGACATATGCGAGCAAGAGTGCAGTGACAGTCTGCCCGTTCCATATTGGCAGAGCACCAGGGCGTTATGGAACTGAAAAAGTAGGTATTTGCAATTCCCCTATCATCACTGGTATTAATGACGCACATTAAAATGATGGACATGATCCCTCGATTTCAGCCTCAGAAGGAATGTTGCTTTGTTAGAGTCAGTCTGGACAGTTTTTCGTTTTATAGGAGAACCCGCAGGGAAGACTCTCCTTACAGAAAGTAATACTGTAGAATGTGCAGGATGTGCTGGTGCTTCTGATTGTTACGTTGGAAACTGCAAGTCCCTCCTCTAATTCAACAAGAACTGACAAATAACACTGTTTCAGCCTGTGTGTGCTAAAATACCTCTTTCTTCTCAGACCCACAGAGGGATATAGGCATAAGGAGGCAGAGATAAGGGGGCGCGTTTAGGAGGGTGTAATGAAGCAGCACACATAGGTTATGTGTTTATTTTTAAATCACAAACAGTTGCAGTTGCTATCAGGACAGCTTCAAGATGCATTTAACAATTTTCGATCCTTAATTCAGTGGTGTGGTTAAGTTGCCATGGGCCATAGTGCAAGCAACGTAACTGCATCTGTCTAATGAAAATTCGCTATAATTCTCATACACACTATTTGATTTCCACTCCCTGTGCTTCAATTCTGCAAGTCAAAGCCATAACCCTAAAAACCATTACCAAAGTCAATAGGGGTAGCCTTTGTAAAGGGCAATGCCATAAAGACTTAACATTAAGGGCCCCTATGCTCAACCTGCAACCCTCAAATAGATACAGCCCTCACACTGCACTCACACAGGAACAACTTTCAACCTGTAGACCAATTACTGTGCCCTAAAAAACAATATTAATCTGGCATTCACAGAGGTACGTCCCTCACAATGCACTCACAAAACATTTTGGCTATCCTGCACAACTCCAAGCACAGGTACACCGCTCAGTACCAGACTAGTTCCATATCTTTTACGCAAGCTTGAACTGACCCTGAGTACCACAGGAAGGAGCAAAGTTTGTACACATGGTGGCTTTCGAGAAACAGATTGAGTATCTGTTGCATTGGCCCACTTGTGTAATTGAAAGCTCATATAGTAAGCTATGCGAAGCCTGATTGTTTTCTGATGTTATCTAATCTTCCATCAGCCCCACTTGGACCAGCACTGCAGACCATGTGAGTGTGATTTTTGTGGAGTTTAGTGGGGAGGAGTCTTAGCATGTAAATAGGGCCCCACTTGCCTTTTAAAAAACAAGGTGGTGGTTTTCTTTGTGGTGCAAGCATATGCTAAACTAAAGAAAGATAAACAAAAAAACAAATGTGTCAACTAAATGTTGAAGGCATATGCTTTAATAAAAACATTAAAAAGTAAAGCTTTGCACTGGTTTGTCATCTTGGAACACAAAATAATGACAGAGTAAGCAGAATACTGTTTCAAGATGGTGGCATGGTTTCGAAGCTTACAGCTGTGATGCCAGGTCCTCTGCATAAAAAAGTTGAAGCCCAGTAGCAATGGCAGTGGAGCTGTTGTTACTCTCATTAGTGATTAAATAGCAGTTTGCAGTTGCATGTGAACTGCTTGGGGATGAACTAAATTAAATATCTCCTGAGACTTCTCTGGATGCAGGGTAACACAAAGTAAGCAGACAAAATACTGTTACTCAGACTACCTGACATCCTAAAGACCAGTGGTTGGCTGCTAGGCAAAGCCAAACATTGGCAACAAAGCCAATGGCAGAAGAAGGCTAATTCACTGCCCATTGTATGTATGTTGTTCTAAAGGGTTGACCTAATTTGTGAACGATATTCTGACTGATTAATAATTAAAGTGAACTTACCTAAAGTCCAGCAAGATTATGTATTATTTTTGAGAAAACATAAGGCTGGTGAGTCAGCTAAAACAGTATTTCGGTCAAAGGTAAAACACACAGAAGTATATACAGCATTGGAAGGAGGAGCGCAGATGGTCCTTGGCTGAAATTAATAAGACATACAGCGCTGGTCAACATCATCACATTCATCCCTTAAAGACATGGAACAAGTGTGATTCTGGAGGAGAAGTGCTGGTTTTCTTTAAAAACATGGAACAAGTGTGAGATTGCAGTGCCAGCCAATGCAAGATTCCTTCAAAGACATGGAACACTTATGCTACTGCAGGGCCAGTAAGTGCAAGCTTCCTTCAAAGACATAGAACAAATGAGGTACTGCATGGCCACTGCAAGCTTCCTTCTAAGACATGGAAAAATTGTGGCATTGCAGGGCCACTGCAAGCTTCCTTCAAAGACATGGTGCAAAGGTGGCATTGGGTAGCACCATTTTCCTCCTCCCTTAGATACAACAACCAGGCAGCATTTCAGATTTGGTACTGGGCTGAATGAGTACAAGCTTGACTTGTAGGCATTATACGATTGCCACACATAAAACAGGTACAGCACCAGGCAGGACTACACGTTTCCCTTACAAGCACAGAACACATACCGATCTGGTCAGAAACAATGAAAGCTTCCCCTGCATGCACAGAATATAGACAGCCAGGGGCGTTGGGGGCGGAGCCCCTCTACTCTTGGAGGAAGGAGAAAAAGGAGGCTGGAAGATTGGTCTGAGGCACTCATATTGCCCAGCCCGTAAGTAGCAGTGCACCACAGCAGTATACAAACACACTCTGAGCATGTGGGGTGGACATCTTCAATATTGCCCAAATCCCGCATGGGCAATGTGTGTTTCTGAGGCAGAGGTGAGGGCAGTCAGGCATTGCCTAAAGCAGCAGTATTTCCAGGGCTTCGGTCGAGTAATCATTTGCCTGGATCTGCTACGTAGGTTAATTTCCTTCCATGATCCCGCCTCCTCTTCTAACTGGCTGACCCTTGATACTGTCAGCCTATGAGAATAGGAGGCGGGATTATGGTGGGACAAAGTACTTCACGTGTCCCTTCTTAACAGTTGCTGAAGCCTTTTGCCTCCTGGTCACCCTTCAGCCTCTGCAGCCCTCTGTCTTCTAACTCAGACCGGCCCATCGACTTCTGACTCACCTGCATCAAAGCTGGGAGCATTCAGTGACATGTGCCTGTGCTGGGCCCTTATTTCCCTCCTTCCTTCACCAGCTGAAGGTGAGAGACTCCTCTCGGAGGAACGCCATTACACCTGTTAGCCGAAAGCGTGAGTACTAATATTCTTTGTCTCCTCTGTCAAACTGCCTTAGAGGCCTGAGTCTCTGCCTGGCGTCATCTGCTTTCAGGGTTTGCCATCGCTCCTTATTCCCCCCTCCGGCCTCTAACATCTCACTTTGGAACCCTTATCTGCTCTTATTTCACAACTCCCCATTCCACGTCACAGCTGTTCTTATTCTCACTGCTAGGTGAGGCATAGCACTGTGTGGCCCCTTGGCCAGCGCTACGCCTGCAGCTGAAAGATGCTCTTGGCAACCGTGAGCCACCAACTGTAATTGAAAAATACCTGCCTGAGGTGAGTAGTCTGGGTGTTGAATGCGCCAAGTGAATGGCTGCGTTTTTCACTCTTCTCTACCAATAGCTCCCATCAGATAAGCAATTCAAAAGGCCTGTACACGACTGCTAAGATTCACACTTGCCTGCTTGCATTGCACTCTGACACGCACGTATTCAAAGGGACATAATGGCCCGAGCCAAATGCTAGGCTCTGTTTCAGCTTGAGGTTCTCTTGAGCCTAGAATAATCTGCACTTTTTGGCCACTTCTGGCTGCTATCCTAGCTCTAACCTCATGCTACAAATATTAAAAGGCGAAGCATTAAACCTTGATGTTAAACAGGTTCAAGAAAGGCATACCAATCTAGTGAATGAATTATGCAATGTGAAACCAGAAAACTTGTAAACAGTCCCGGTTTGGCCACTTGACAAAATGTTGTCACCCTACACAATTGTTTATTTTATTGTACCTCCGATTTTCATTGTTGCAAATGAGAAAACCTTGAAATGTGTGAGTGATGTGGTTACTACTAATCAGTAGGAACTGCATGTTTGTGGACGGCATAAACTTTGGGATGGTGCTATACTGATTCCGTGCACCCCCACAGAGTATGGTGTCCATTGGACCAGCTAGCAACCAGTGCCACCATAAGCTCCCTTAACCTAGACAGGGAGTGAACAGTTCTGACAACCACTGAACATGACAACACTGTTCCCTCAGAAACCGTGGTGACAGACCTAGAACCTTTTACTCATACACTCATGCTCTCGTTTGCTCAGAGAAATATACAAATAATACGCAAAGGGACTTTTTCAATGTTTATTGAAGCGAAGTGAATCTTGTATAGAAAGAATGTGCTGCAATGATCAATAGACAGAAGCAGATGAAAGTTATAATAAACATCAGGACAGCGAACAGAATGAAAAGTTCCACCATTGTGCTGAAACAAAATATATATGTAAGCATTTGAAATAATATAATAAATCTCACATACTGCAATGGAAAATCCTTAGCTATGTGGCTAGGGTGTATGTTCTGCCCAAAAAAACCCTTACTGGATGATCCTACCCCATCACCTGGTGGGTAAGAATGTAGGACCCCATCTTGGTCACGAGATAAACACCCCACACGGAGATGTCAGTCAGCTGCTCGGTGAAATCTTCAGCATGTAGAGATCTCTCAAAGTAAGCAGAAGTGTCTCCTCTGACTATACCCGGATACAGAGGTTTATATATAGAAAAAGACATCCTTGACTTGGGCCGAGATTGTGATGAGGCTGCTATTGTTTGTATTCTGCAGATAGCTGAGCCGCCGTAAGGACATAAATAACAAACACATTTGCACAATGTAGATGTAGACCTTGTATACAATGCCAAGGCAGTATAGTAGTGTGCTCGCAAATGGTATTTTGTGTAAGCAAGGTCGGTGTTTCGAAGAAATTAACCCAAATATCACTAATGTGTGTCAAAAATCAATGTGTAAAAGTGAATACAACTTTAGGAAAGATTTGAGTACATGTAGAAATGGCAACAAGCTATAATGCCGCTCCATGTAAAACAAGAATTTAGACCACATACAGGGTGCAGACGACAATTGACTTGACTCTTAATTCACTAATGGTATTGTCCTTGGAGTGGTGGGATGGGGCTATGAATGTTTCTAAGTTCCTGTTTAAAAACTATCACTTTTAATAAATGCCTCTCATGCAGTGATATAGTCTGATGTGCTAAGGTGAAATGCGTGTCTAAGAAATAGAGGGGTATATTCACAAGAACGTGTGATAACTACCGCAAGAGTAGCGTAACGCAACTTTCAATATCGCAGCCTATCGCGGGAAAATAACCCTGTGTCAACGTGGAATTCACAACAAGGCGGTAGCATGCGATAGACACCAGATAACGTGTCAAATGTCAGCTTGAAAATCAACGCCACACCGAAAAAATGCTAAACGCGAGAAATCATGCGATGAGGCAAATCGCGGTACAAAAAGTAGCGAAAAGCAGCCACAGGCCTGCAAATCCCATGCGTCTGGCGGGAAATTGCACCATAAAAACCACAGAAACAACACACCAGAAACAAGCCAAAGCACGTAGCAACATGGATGCACCCTGACCCAGGGCAGAGGCCAACACGAACCCCACAACCCCCACAGACCACCAGCAAGGAACAACCGGGTCAGGGAAGGCCAAGGAGAAAAGGGAGAGGAAGACGGGTTGCAGACCGCAGGAAAACAAGACCAGCGCCACAGAGTCACAGAACACTACCAGCAACTGACCCACAAGCAGACCACCTGGAATGCAGTCGGAGTGCCGAGGAGGCCAATCCAGGAGGCCAAGAGGCGCCGCCAGGACGTGACAACCTAAACCAGGCACAAACCCGCTGCCAACAGGAAGGCAGCAACGGCGACAGGCGGTGGCAGTCAAGCGCCACAGGAGGAGCTGGAGGAAACCCAGGACACAGTCATCAGTGTGGAGACGGTGCAAGGAGGTGGGAGTACGGACACAGGACGTGACAACCTAAACCAGGCACAAACCCGCTGCCAACAGGAAGGCAGCAACGGCGACAGGCGGTGGCAGTCAAGCACCACAGGAGGAGCTGGAGGAAACCCAGGACCCAGTCATCAGTGTGGAGATGGTGCAAGGAGGTGGGAGTACGGACACAGCTCAACAGGACCCGACACAACAACAACAGGGTGAGGATCCAACAGGGACTGGGGGGACGGGGAGTGATGGGCACAACGGCACACATGCACAACAAGGTGTAGCACACTGCACACCCACAATTACCCAGGGACATGTCCCACATCCCCGTGGCACACTGCAGCACACACACATAGCAATCACAGCACATACCATGACAATGTGGCACAAAGTGCAACACCCACACTGCAGAACAGGGGACACAACTGGGTCCGCCCAGGTGCAGAAACAGAACAATCACATTAGACAGAGCAGGGAACTGTGAGATGCATATCTACGGCTACAACCCCACATCAGCCATGTAGGCCAAATGTCCACTGTCCCAACTCAAATAGCCACCACCGCCCAAACAGTCACAATGTACATTGTCACACAGTCTGCATGTCGACAGGAACAAGGCGCCAACACAATGCCAACATGCATCTCCCCTTCACAATGCAGAGGGACAAACAACACCTCCAGCAGGTCAGAACAGACAACCCATCAGTGATGCCGGAGACGAACACCACACCTTCGACACCGACGCCCTACAACAGCCCATGGACATCCCACACAACCCACCACCAGGACCAGGGCAGACAAGCTAATCAGAGGAGAACCCAGACCCGGCAACAGACCACACAGCATGAAGCATCCGCAATCACGGCTGGCTCACAACACTTCACCGACCCACACATGGCACCCCAATGCCAGGTGTCAGAACGCCAAAAGGAGGTGGCACAACAGGTGTGGGTGTTGCCGAACCCATGGAATGCGAACTAGAACACAAAAGTGGGTGTCCAATACCCTTCAGGGACCACCTACACCCCACAAAGGAGACCCACACTGCCATAGAGACACATGCAGATGCACATACCCAGTACAGAACCACGCCCAGGGGCACGCACATATCAGTCACACACCCACGTTGACTCTGCGTACGACGGCACAGTCCACTCCCCTTACAAATTGAGTGGGTGACAACAAAGCTACATGTCCAGGTCCTAGCCCGCTGCCTGCGGTGACATGTCTGCGTCCGCTGTACACAGCACAATGTAATGTCGTAGGGCCCAGGGCCCCCATGCATACAACAAGACCACAGGGACACATGCACATATCATGTTGAACTGGCTACGGGCACGTGCGCCCGGCCCCTTTACTGGCAGGGCCACATGTACAGTGACGCCTGTGCTGGATGTGTGTGGGTGAGTGTAAGCCAGCCCGCACGGAGTGCTTGGTGCTGGCAACAACCTGAACAGTGGACACCAGTGTAATGGAAACAGAAAACACCAGCATAACAGAGTCAACTGCAGAGCAACATGGAGGGATCCGGAGTAAGGACAGAGGTCACCCAATATTCAGTCAGGAGGTTCCGTGAGTTGCAGTGCACTGAGGTAGGGGCACTAGAGAAGAGCGCGCTCATGTGAAGAAATTGCTAAGATTGTGTCCCTTCGGGTTAGTCCTGATGCAGATGCAGTGGGGTGTGTTACACCTGCATCAACTTCCTCATCAACATCCCAGGTCTCCCACACTGCCTGAGGTGACAGTTGCGTCCGCAGTCCACAGCGCAATACCCAGTAATAGATCCGGGTGTGTAGCTTGACTACCACCACCAGTCTGCATTCCTGCCTTGGGGCTGTTGCCTCCTGCCCTCCCATTGTCTGTGCCTTCTCCCGTCTGCACACTTGACACATCTTCCTCCTCATAGTCCCAGGTCTACCCCACTGCATGAGGTGACATTGCTGCGCAACCTCACAACAGCACAAAACTCAATCAATAACGGACAATGGCTTGCGGTGCACTGAGTCACTGGCACCTGGAGTGCTGAGCAGGGTAGCAGGCCGATGATGGCATCCACGACAGGTCTGAGCAACTCCGTAGGTCTGTCAGGACCACCATTTCGACTCTGGCAGATGGCGGTTGGGGGTGGTCCTTGCGGTGGTGGCGTGTGCCTCCTGCAGTGATGCGACGTCCGGGCCGGTCAAGACTCAATGCTATGTGTGGGCCCTGGTGGCCCGCAGTTGGGGCCAGAGGATGCGGACAGCACAGGGCCACAGACACATGGCGTTGATGACCCCAAGACCATCGCTACAGAGGCCATTCAATGTCTCAGAAGAAGGGGTCCCAGGCCTGAGCAGCACAGAGTTAGTGGCCCCTGATGCACTGCGGCCGGCACAGGCACCCAGTCACAGGACGGTGACTTGCGGTGCAGTCAGATGGGCCATGCGACCTGAGCGGGTCCCCATCAATGTCCGAGGTGTATGTTGCGGAGGGTTGCGGGGGACAGTGGAAGGTGTCCTCCAGGGCATGATGCAAAAGGTCTGATGTTATCTGGAAGCAGCAAATGGAGGAGTGGAAAGCGCAACCCTCGTTTTCACCAACAATTCGGGATCAGCTACATGAGGATGAAAACTAGCCCCTATTCCAGAGACTCAACCGCCACCAATGTACGACCAGTGAGCGTCCATGAATGTCGGGGACCAAACTTAGTGGCACAGGTGCTGAGAGGGGATGCAGTTTGCGATGATGCCGGTACACAGATGTGAACTCCAACATTGCCAAATCAAGGCTCTGTGACCTACTGGACCGCAGTGTAGGCTGGAGGCAGCGGTCAGCAGTGGCCCACAGCCATGTGTCGTTGGCTCGCGAGGCACAGAGTTAGTGACACAGTGGCAGTTGTCAGTAGTATTCAATCACCTCCGTAACGATGATCCTGTTCCCTCCGGACTGCAACGCATCATCCTCTTACGCCTCTGCGTGCGTGCGATGAAATGTATTCTGCCTTTTGAATTACCGATGTTCAGTTCCAAATCTGTGATCCCACTCATGCGCAGCGTAGGCCGAGGGCAGTAGTCCGCGAGGCCCACAGACACGTGTGGTTGTGATGCCATGCACAGACTTGTTGCCACCACATCGAAGGGTGTATAGTGAATTGTTATCTGCCTTAAATAATGTTCACTGCCATGGTGTAATCAAGACTCAGTTCCAAATGTGTGACCTACCTGACCGTGGTGTAGGCCTGAGGCAGCGGTCAGCACGGCCCATTCACCGAGTGTCGCCGGCATAGGTTGGATGGCCCCACCGGCCTGTGTAGTTCAGGTTCAGTGGCACCACGTGTTCGGTCACCTCCATGTATGTGACCCGGCATTCGTCCGGACTGAGCTGCATCTTCCTCTTACACCTCTCCGTGCGACCACTGGTGTGGACTCCGCCATTCGTGCTTTGCGACTAGGTGCTGGATGTGTGACCTACTGGTCTGCAGGGTAGTCCTGGTCCCTCATCCACGTGTTGCCGGCTGGCGTTGAACAGGGTTAGTGGCGCCACGTGTAGCCGGCTGGCGTTGAACAGGGTTAGTGGCACCACGTGTAGCCAGCTGGCATTGAACAGGGTTAGTGGCACCACGTGTAGCCGGCTGGCGTTGAACAGGGTTAGTGGCACCACGTGTAGCTGGCTGACGTTGAACAGGGTTAGTGGCACCACGTGTCGCAAGATGCCCATATGGAACTATGCCTCATAGTTCGGGGGGGGTCTGGTGCTGTGGCCGCTGGCCCGGATTTGGGGTCACTGCCATTCATGACTCAGGACACAGTTTCACACATGGGACCTACTGGTCCGACGAGTGGGCCGAAGGCGGCAGTAGAGTGCGTCATCGAGAAAGGAGTAAGGCGGGCCTGTGTCGTGGAGGCCGTGATGGTCTGAGGAGGCTGCCAAGGTTGCAGGCCTCGGGCTTGGACCTTGCGCCGGCACGTGGTGGGCCCTCCTTTACACACGCTGGTGTCGGCAGGTGATCAGTGTGGCCTGGCTGCGCAGGGGCGGGCCTGACGTGTTCGTGGTCCAGCATGCCGGGGTCCGGCAGGCGCACAGCATCGCAGGCAACTCCGCTCACGAGGACGGCATCGGCCTCGTGGCGGGGTGGGAGGTGCCACCCTGGCAGAGACGTGGGTCTTTCCGGAAGAGGACCACGCCCAGGCCTACATGCTTTTCATTCACACTCCTACACTGGCGGGGCGTACGCCTCGCCATCCCACTCCGGTGACGCTTAGGGGGGGTTTAACAGGCAACATTTCCGCGAGGTCCCCCACTGGCTGGGGTGACATGGTGGCGTCCACTGTCCACTACACTCCATACACAAGCGGTGTATGTCGCCATGGATATGGGTGTGTTCTGCATACTGCGGTGTGTCCAGCACATCTCTGGCACTCTTGGCATTGTGTACTTTCCCAATCATGGTTCTACTGCATCCTTCACACATGCCTGGTTGCCACCTCTCCCCACATTCAGCTATTATGTGGCTGAGGTGCCATGCCGTTGCTGGCTCATGTTCAGGGCTTGCCCATGTGAACATTGTAAGTTGTTCTGTCGTGTCTGGTGGGTGGGCATGTTGATGTGCCTGTTGTATGTGATTTTGTGATGTGTGCATTGCCAGCATTGTGAGTTGCATGGTTGTGGAGTTGAGGTGTGTGGGGTGTTCATTTGGATATTGCCAAGGGGCTGTGCATTTCCCTTGTTGCCATCCTGGAAACGCTGGTTGATGATGGACTGTCGGAGGATGAAGGTATCATGCACACTGGCTGTGTATTTGAAGGCGACATTGTTGGGGATTCCACGGAGTTCTGTTGTTGCCTGCACATTGATGTGAGACGTGTGCTTCCTGTTGCGGTGATTGTGTGCTGTGTCACCAGGGGGCACAGGTAGTACATGTGTGCTGTGTATTGCCCCCAACATGTGCGTGCATCCTGCTAGGGCGTATGGTCCTTGCTTGGTCTCCAGCGGATCCTGCGCATTGTGTTGTATGGATGGGGACTGGGGTACCAGGGTGATGGTGATGTCCAGGACAGGTGTGGGGGACTTGTATGTGGCTGGCTGTGAGACTCCTCCGACTCTGGCGGGTGTTGGTTGGGGGGTACCAGGGGCCAACAGGTGCAGCCAAGCCAGCAGCTTTGTGTGGGTTGGGATGTTGGTTGTGCGCTGTGTTGGTGCCGTAGGCCTGTTAGGCGATGATGGTCAGGATGCGTAGGATGTTTGTCACTTTCAGCCTGTAGAGTGGACGGTGACATTGTCAGATGTTGGGTCTGTGCGGCTGGTACGCTTCCTGGGGATCCGCTGTCTTTGTCTGCGCTGCGTCTGTGGTGGTCCGGGGGTTCCGGGTGTGGGTTGGGGTCCTGGGGTGGTGGCGGTGGGTGTTATGGCCCTCTTGGGTGTCCGGGCCGCATGATGGGTGGCTCCATGGCATCTGTTGCCCTTCCGATGTAGCCCTGGGCTCTGCTCCCTTTTGGTTTGCAGGCTGCCGTCCGACTTTACACCAGGTCAGAGCAGGTGTAGATTTCCTGGTGCTAACGCGCCTTATCGCCTGTTTTGTGTTTTTATCGCCGATGTGGCTGGTCGTTGTGAATGTTGAGGTGTGATGCTGTCTCGGCTTTTGGCACGGGAACGCCTACTCTGCATCTCATTAGCGATATTTGCGGGGGTCCTCTGTGGCGATGTTTTTTGCGGCTGCTATCGTGGGTAAACTGGTGCTGTGGGCTGTTAACTCCGGCTTGTGAATGGGGAGGTAAATTTATCACGACTTTGGCTGCGATAAAGTGCCGTTAATTCGGCGATAGCTCCTTGTGAATATGCCCCATAGTTTTTGAATTATAAAAAGATACATTACTTTTTACATAATGTTTGTTTCATGATTTCCATGCCAAATGTTCTAACAGCTCAACTCATGCCTGGGGTTTGAGATCTAAGAGAGGTTCTTAGAGCCAAAACCGACCCTTAATTCAGCTCTTCCTTTTAATTTGGCAGCTCGCACACCTCTAATACAGTACTGTGTATAACAGTTATTCAAGTTCCCCCTCTCATTATCTCACTCTGGGCAGCAACATTTTTTTTTCCAAGATTCTGGCCTATATCCATGGGTTTCAGAAGGTTAACTATTCCTACTTGTGTTTTTAATAAGAAATAATTGTGCATTACCTGCCCATTTGATTTAGAATAAATAAAACAATGCTCAAATATTTAATTTTCCCTGTTTCAGTACTTTGCCCTAAATAGGTCTATATTCTATTTCCAACTTCCACTGTCTGTCCTCCACCAGTCAGGTTGAAGGCAGTGATTTCTGTGATTGTCTTGTCTTCAGAAGCCACATAACAGTATGGGCATAACTCCTTCTTTGACCTCTGCTGGCATTAGGCAGCCAGGGCCAAATGGAGCACTCTGAATTGACAAAAGTGTGCATGCATACCCCATGATCAGTGCACATGAAATGAGGCCTTTGGAGTGCCCCCACAGGTGTTTTAGTAAATTTTGCTGCTTGGAATTTGACTCCTAAATCTGAGGAAATCAGACAGAGCTAACAACAAGCTCTCAGGGCAGTAAGGGGTTCTGTGGTCCTAGTAGGCAGTGGAATGTTACATCACTGAACTCATGTGGATTCTGAAAATTCCAAGCATCACACACAAAAAAGTTTCATAAATGAGCCACCTCCATTCAGCAGGAGGGTGGTAAAAGTGTAATAAGTAGCTGGTGTCGTATTTTGGAGCATATTTTCCATTGAAATGACCACTTAATTTGTTCAGAAAATCAACGTTACAGATAAAACTATACAGCACACAAACGAAAATTTGGGTGATTTGTGTTTCAGTGTAAATTTGTCATTTGTGCATCCTTAGGCAAATTGTAATTATTTGTTTTGACCCTATTCAAATCTTTGTTTCCATCACACTATAGAATTAGAAAACAAGCTTAATGTGTGCTCGCCTAGCTATTTATTTATTTTGAAATATTTATATAGTTCAGTCATAGGTATTTAGATTTTGTTGTGTGTTAGAAACAAACAACATCCTGCAGCCTTTCCTTTCACATAGTTCACTTTAAAAAATACGCACACTTTGCAGTAAGTGGAAGAAAGGTAAACACCAATCTCCAAATTAAAAGAATAAGTAGCAATTTGTCAGAAGACTAGATTGACATAAGGCCTCTGACTTTGAAGACACAGCAAATATGGCAAGATAAAAACAAAATGTAAAGTCCTTTCAAATGCTTGTTCACATTCAAAACTTATTCAGGTACATCTCTGGGCTCAAGAGGCTGTTGTAGTTTGGGCCTTATCCCACCTGTGGGTGCCACTGCATTTCACTGGCTGCACCACTGGTAGCTACACCCCTGACTTAATTTACGTCAGTGAAAATCTAAAGGTGGGGCTACTACACTGTGAACACTAGCCAAATACTGCGCACATATGGAAGTTTTTATCTGCAGTCTCAAGACTTCAGACAAGAACAGTGGGTTGTCATTAATTTTAGAATACACCCTTAAAACCCAAAATCTACAGGATATCGTCTTCAAAGGTAATGTCAGACAAAAGGAAAGGAAGGCCTATGAATACAATTGGATGTATCTGTTCAGTGCAATAAGAATTGGTTTTAACAATATTACAGCTTCATAAATCAGTATTCAGACTCCCTTACCCTACAGACTCAGAGTCTCTACTCTGAGGCCATTTTACAACATGTGACTGATTTCTCCCAAGATACACAGGCAAACAGAGACATTGCTCTGACATGTGAGGAAACTCCATCCAACCCATTTCAGCCTTCCAGATGCCCTTCCAAAGTATTTCCTTCCACAGTCACTTGCCTTCCATGTAATTAAATATGCCTCTGGCACTCCAGAAGAACTTTACCAACATGTGAATGGATCTGCCCCAGTCCCTGACTGCCTAGAATTGCTAACTCAAAATGGGATTTGCCATGCCCAAGTCATCCATTGCGCAGATTGTGCACATAAGAAGAAAGTCGTCCTGGTCCTGCACCTTAGGCAAGCAAATGACACTCAACTCCATGGAGGTTTTTGCAAGCTGTTTCCAAATCTCTGCAATTCAGACCTTCACCTTCCTTCTCAGCCACAAACATCCAGTCAGTCCAAGAAATGTACTTCTTCTTCTTTCTTATATTTTCTTGCCAGTTCAACCATCTGATGCATACACCACTCTCTGTGGTACCTTCACCCTCACAGACAATGCAAGTTCAAAAACATAGATACACCCTCCTTAACCTTATCGACACACTCAATGTGGTACAGCACATCACCCAAACAACATACTCCAAGGACCACTTCCTCAATCTTGTCTGCTCAGCATCATCAACAATCCAATGCAAACCACCCATATCCCTGAACTGGACCAACCACCTTTCAATCCTTACATCTCTGCTAGGTGTCCCATCAAGAAACCAAGGCCAACCAACAAGAGATGACCAACCATTAGATTCTTTAAAGACTTCTTCATAAACAACCTAATGATCAAACTCATCTCTTGCCCTACCAACTCCAAATCCAATGCAAACACCCTTCTAAACATATTTTTTGGAAAACTAAGTGGACATCCACACTTCAACCACAACACAAAAGTGCTAGTCAAAACTGTCAGCTCTCTGGAACTCTAAAGACCTTGATGACAATAAACAATGCATCTGGAGGGGCGTGGCCTAGCGATCCAGCATGGTGGATGCGAGTTAGGCGAGCTCCGCTCAGCCCAGCATTAAAATAGTGTATTGATCCTGTTTCGTTGGACGAATTCGTTGTCAAAGCCCCCTATGGTGGTTATGACCTGAGTAGCGGCAACTGGACCCGGCGACGAGTGAAACCCGTGAGGTTTGTGGTGGCAGTCGTGAAGTGCGACAGAGAGGCCTTGTGGGCGGACCCGCAGCGAAGTTCCTGGAGCGGCCGCGAGGGACGATGTGAGCAGCGGCACCGGATCACCTGGAAGCCGGTGAGGACTGGCGGTCCAAGCAATTAATCCCTGGTGGCAGGCCCGGTGGGCAGACGGTTGCGGCGGTTGTGTGGCAGGTAGGTCTGCATTAGAGACCCGGTGAGTGCCCCCTTCATTTCTATCCCCCTCCTCCTGCCTCCTATACAGAACTCGGCAGCCAGTTCGGGCCGCGAGGGGGGGCATTAATCGGGCTCCCTGATTGTCAGACTCCCTCGCGGGGTCAAGCGAGGTCCAGACGGCGCACCGCAGGGCTGTGACCGAGGCGCTGAGGCCTCATTGGAGTTCAGGGGGCTGGTGCATGAGGTCTCGTCTTCTGGGGGCCTGGAGCCAGCGGACCGGGTGCGGGACCGCCGCCGTTGGGCCGCATGAGCCCTGTGTAGTTATTCTGGTGGCAGGAGGGCAGCGCTGCCATGGACTTGAAATACCTACCGGCCTGAGCCTATTGATAACTGGCCCCGGCCAATACAAGTGGTGCACCGCACTAAAGGTGAAGAGGCAGTGCTGAATGTGGGCCTCAGGTGGATGTGCGCTTTGTGGGCAGTACAGAGCCCTGTGCAGTAGTGGGAGGCCCTGCTTGGCCATTTGCAGTGCTTTTGTGGATGGACACCATTGGAACTGTGATTGGGGGACTGGCCTGGGACAGCTAGACAGTACCAAGGCGTCCTTTGCTGGGAGGAGCTGGGCCAAGACATTGCACTGGCAGTGGAGACTGGTGTGGGGGTTGGATTTGCCTCCCTGGTCATCTGGAAGTGGCACTTGAGGGGACGGAGGGACACCTGTTGGGGGGGAGACACGACCGTCTGCGGAAGCGGCCGGGTTAGTGCCCGGTGCTGCTTGTGGGCGGGAGGTTTCCACCCGTGTCCTGTCTGTCAAGAGGCCTGCAGCTGCCACAGATATTATCAGTTGAAACTGCGAGAGTGGAGATCGGCAGGCGGCGTACAGAGTCCCGGTGATTTGTGCTGGAGGCCTGGCTGGGGGGTCGCCGAACCGCCACCTCGGAAGGCAGGCATCCGACCGCCATCATGACGAAGGATAAACCGGTGGGAGGATCTGCCAAGCAGAGCACGTTAGACCGCTTTACTGGACTGGGGGCCTCTACTGCTGACCAGGGAGGGGCACAACGGGGCATCCCAGACAATGCTGCGCTCATGGCAGCCATCAGACAGTCTAGGGTCGCACTGGAGGCAAAGATTGGAGAGGTGGGCTCTGACGTCACGCTCCTGAGGCAAGACCTTCGAAATGCGGTAGAGCGCATCACTGAGGCCGAAACCAGAGTCTCTGAAGTGAAGGATTCAGTCGTCACATTGGAGAAACAGGTCACATCGTTGGAATCGATCACCAGAGGATTAGTCTCGCGGGTGGAGGAGGCGGAGGGCAGGGCCAGAAGAAACAACCTCTGCTTTGTTGGTTTCCCTGAAGGGTGTGAAGGAGGGGACATGGAACAGTTCCTCACTAGGTGGCTGGTGAGCTGGCTCCCTTCGGAGTCGCTGTCCGGATGCTTTGTCATCGAAAGGGCACATAGAGCCCTGATGAAGAAACCGCCACCGGGTGCCAGCCGAGACCTGTCATTGCTAAGATTCTGAATTACCATGACAGAGATGTGATCTTAAAACAGGCTAGGATCAAGGACCCTCTGCTATATGAAAACACTCGCATCCTCATATTCCCGGACTATACCAGGCTAGTCCAGCAGAAGCAACAATCATTCATGGCAGCTAAGGCCCGCCTCCGTGAGCTGAATCTTCCCTACACATTGCTGTATCCAGCCAAGCTGCGGGTGGTGTATCAGTCCTGTACTCTCTTCTTCGAATCGCCAGAGGATGTGTTCGCTTGGACGGATGAAACTGTGAAGATTTGGCGCCGCACGCCGCCCAGGTTGGCGTCTGATTCCTCGTCCAGTGAGGTCGTCCGCAAGCCACCCAAACCCAAGGTCAAAGGTTCAAGGAGGTCGAGATCGAGACGCCGCTCCAAATCCTGCAGTGATCATGGTAGATCTACATCGGTGCCCCAGCAGGGGTCTTCGGCGTCATAGCGGCGCCAGGACGTTCTTGGATGGGGGACTGTTGGGGTCTTATGTCCAGACTGACGAAACGTGAGCAGGGGCTAGTACCTCTGTTCGAATTTCAATAGTTAAAGGGGATGTCCGTTGACTATGGGCAGGTTACTTGGGATCCTTTGGGGGAGAGGGCGGGGGGGCCCCGTTGGGGTCCGCAAGCCACCTCCGCCGCGACAGATACTTCAGTGGTTTTGAGGTATAGGGGGGGTTGGGGGATGTTGGGGAATATTTGTTTCATGTATGCACTACGTTGTTGTTACACATGGTTATCACTTGCACACTGGCACAAGGCTGTCCCACACTTCGAGGTCCAGAGACCCCTTGATGGCAAATTTTACTGATAGAGCGCAGGCTACCTTTGAATAGTGAGTTGGAATGTCAGAGGGACACTAGATAAGGTTAAGAGAGGGGCCATACTCCAACAGGCTAAACGGCATCGAGAGGATGTTCTGATGCTTCAGGAGACACATTTAATGGGTACTAAAGCATTGTGTACTCTCCGCTATGGTTATATTCAAGTGTTTCATTCCGGCTTCACCAGGGGGGTCGCGCGGAGTCGCGATTATGCTGCATCGTAGAGTCCCATACAAACATGTTAAGACATGGACGGATCCACAGGGGAGATACGTATTCATTGAGGGTACCATATATAAGGAGCAGGTGGTATTGGGTTGTGTGTATGCCCCCCCGCCGCTACAAGGGGCTTTGGTCGAGCGTCTTACTACTCTGTGGGCTGCTATGCCGAAGGGGTTGGCAATAATAGGGGGAGATTGGAATGACGTAATGGACTCAGCGGTTGACAGATGGAGTCAGGGGGATATTCCACATCCACCACAGTACTAAACTGAGCTCCCTAGCGATGGGACTGGGATGGGTAGATGCTTGGCGGTGGCTGCATGGGACGGAACTAGACTATACATATTTTTTGACCTCTCATGACTCGTACTCCAGTCTTGACTATTTTTTTGTGCCCTTAAGAGCCGTCGGGAGGGTGAGGGCCATGGAGATGCTCCCACGGGGCCTATCCGACCATTCTCCAGTGGTTATGACAGTACAGCTGGGTCCTGAGAAACCGCCCTTTCGTTGGCGTCTCTCCCCATGGCATCTCCAGGACGAGAAATATCGGGAGCACATGGGGCAGGCAATTGAACACTATCTAGACACAAATGTGGAGACGGTAGCGGAGGCCGCAATGTTGTGGGAGGCCATGAAACCCACTCTGCAGGGAGTAGACATTTCCTTCTGCGCAGCAGCACGTCGCACCCAGCGGGAGGCTCTGCTGCGATCGGAGGCCCATTTAATGGAACTAGAGCAGAGTAGTAGTGGGGATGGGGGAAAATTTGTGCACCGACAGCTGGTGCTGGCGCGGCAAACCTATGCGGATATCCTGATGGATGAGGCCTGCCTTGCGTGGCTAGCGTCCCGTAGTAGAATTTTCCAATGGGCGACAAGTCCAGTACATTATTACATAGACTATGCCAAGGAACCTTGCAGCCCCAGGTTCTCCCAAGTATACCAGGTCCTGATGGACGGGTTCTGAGTGACCCCTCCCTTATAGCCGAGTGTTTTGCACAGTATTTTGCAGAGCTCTATACCCCTAGAGAGCTCCTGCAGGAAGATGTTATCCATCGGTTTATAGATGACCTACTGCCCCGCACCCTCTCTGAGGATGCGCTTGCAGACCTGGAACTTCCGTTCACTGAGGAGGAGATCGGCACTGCATTGGGAGAATTGAATTCAGGGAAGGCGCCGGGTCCGAATGGGTTCCCATGCGAATTCTTCAAGAAATACTTCGCCCAGATAGGGTCGCACTATCTCCAAGTTGTCGAAGAAGCTAGAGACCGGGGATGTCTGCCGCAGGATTGGAGGAATGCAGAAGTGGTCGTATTTAATAAGCCAGGCCGGCCTCCAGGCCAACATGCCTCCTATCGGCCCATTTCACTTCTAAATGTTGAGGCCGAAATTCTGGCCAAACTATTGGCCAATCGCCTTCAATCTCACATAACGACATTGATTCATCCAGACCAGGCGGGCTTTATGCCTCAGCGGGCCACGCTCCACAATATCCGGTGGGTGCATAACGGAGTAGCTGCCATCCGGAGAAGAGGAGTGCCGGCTGCCCTTTTGCTGGTAGATATGGATAGGGCGTTTTTATTCCCTCAGTTGGGTATACTTATTCGCGCTCCTTGATCGTCTCGATACAGGTCCACGATTCTTGGCATACTTAAAATTGCTATGTATGGATCTCACAACGTTGGTGTGGGTGGCAGGATCGTATTTTCCATAGGCAGAGGCACTCACCAGGGGTGTCCTCTGTCACCATAATATTTTCTCTAGCAATGGAGCCGTTGGCATCGTGGGTACGAATGGACACGCAGGTGGTGGGATTTGAGTGGGATCATGGACTCTCGGACTGCATTGCCTTGTACACAGACGATGTCCTCTTTTTCTTAACAGATATAAATAGGACGGGGCCAAGCCTTCTCCTCATAATGCAAATCTTTGGTGAATCATCAGGACTGTATATGAACCTGAGTAAGTCCACACTGTGGGGGCTGGGGGGAACAGGAAACCTGGGGTCCTGGGCCACGGCGGTATGGACATAGACAGAGGGTGTGAAATATCTGGGAGTTTTCCTATCGGATCTGCCGAGAGTAGTGAGGGACAGAAATATAGTTCCAATTTGGACACGGACAAAGGAGGAAATGAAAACCTGGCCGCCCATGCCCCTTTCTATTTATTCCGTCCATCATTTTTTTGCTGTAACACTTTTCGCCCTAAGTGGGATGGGTATGCCCAGATGTGGGTTCCTTGCTCACTGTGCCACTGGATTCAAGCTAGCCTGGCTGAAGAAAGGTGACATACCCTGAAACCGGTCCCAGGATGCTTGTTTCCGGTCCAGGGAGGACCTGGCCTGGCAGTTCGGTCTGGACTGTTCTCATGGGGCACAGGGTCAAGACTGATTTGCATATGGCTGGGTCCAAACTGGGGTGGCGTAGTGGGCAAAAGAACGATGGATTTAACCCAGATCTTTTGACTGGGGGAGAATGTTTGCATTGTCAGCATTCCGTCCATCATTTGTTTGCTGTAACACTTTTCGCCCTAAGTGGGATGGGTATGCCCAGACGTGGGTCCCTTGCTCACTGTGCCACTGGATTCAAGCTAGCCTGGCTGAAGAAGGGTGACATACCCTGAAACTGGTCCCAGGATGCTTGTTTCCGGTCCAGGGAGGACCTGGCCTGGCAGTTCGGTATGGACTGTTCCCATGGGGCACAGGGTCAAGACTGATTTGCATATGGCTGAGTCAAAACTGGGGTGGCGTAGTGGGCAAAAGAATGATGGATTTAACCCAGATCTTTTGACTGGGGAGAATGTTTGCATTGTCAGCATTCCGTCCATCATTTGTTTGCTGTAACACTTTTCGCCCTAAGTGGGATGGGTATGCCCAGACGTGGGTCCCTTGCTCACTGTGCCACTGGATTCAAGCTAGCCTGGCTGAAGAAGGGTGACATACCCTGAAACCGGTCCCAGGATGCTTGTTTCCGGTCCAGGGAGGACCTGGCTTGGCAGTTCGGTCTGGACTGTTCCCATGGGGCACAGGGTCAAGACTGATTTGCATATGGCTGGGTCCAAACTGGGGTGGCGTAGTGGGCAAAAGAACGATGGATTTAACCCAGATCATTTGACTGGGGGAGAATGTTTGCATTGTCAGCATTCCGTCCATCATTTGTTTGCTGTAACACTTTTCGCCCTAAGTGGGATGGGTATGCCCAGACGTGGGTCCCTTGCTCACTGTGCCACTGGATTCAAGCTAGCCTGGCTGAAGAAGGGTGACATACCCTGAAACCAGTCCCAGGAAGCTTGTTTCCGGGTCCAGGAGGACCAGGCCTGGCAGTTCGGTCTGGACTGTTCCCATGGGGCACAGGGTCAAGACTGATTTGCATATGGCTGGGTCCAAACTGGGGTGGCGTAGTGGGCAAAAGAACGATGGATTTAACCCAGATCTTTTGACTGGGGGAGAATGTTTGCATTGTCAGCATTCCGTCCATCATTTGTTTGCTGTAAAATTTTTCGCCCTAAGTGGGATGGGTATGCCCAGACGTGGGTCCCTTGCTCACTGTGCCACTGGATTCAAGCTAGCCTGGCTGAAGAAGGGTGACATACCCTGAAACCGGTCCCAGGATGCTTTGTTCCGGTCCAGGAGGACCTGGCCTGGCAGTTCGGTCTGGACTGTTCCCATGGGGCACAGGGTCAAGACTGATTTGCATATGGCTGGGTCCAAACTGGGGTGGCGTAGTGGGCAAAAGAACGATGGATTTAACCCAGATCTTTTGACTGGGGGAGAATGTTTGCATTGTCAGCATTCCGTCCATCATTTGTTTGCTGTAACACCTTCCTATTTATGGCAGATCGCCGATTTTTAAAATGGTGTCACTGCCGCGCCTGCTCTATCAATTGCAGAACCATCCTTACCCGGTACGCCCTTCGTGGTTTCGCCAGGTAAATGCGGTGCTGGGACATTTCCTGTGGGCCGGGGGGGGCTTTCAGGGTAACGCTGCGGACTTGCTTTCAGTCAACATATTGCGGGGGCTGGCCACATCAGATATCCAATCGTATTACGTGGCCTCGCATCTCCTGGTGCTAAATGAATAGTGGTATGGAAACCAAGAAGACGCCGCCTATGCAGTGGAGCGGAGGTGTATGGGGAAGTCCACCTTGCATACTATTCTGTACTCTGCGCCGCTATGTAAATCTTTACCGTCGGCCACTCAGGCGGTGTTTCGAGTGTGGAAACAGTTCCTCCGTAAGATGGGGTGGTGGAGTAAGCTAACTAGGGAGACCCCGATGTGGCATAATTGCCGCCTGCCACAGCTGGTGGCGCTAGCTGGATTTCAAGGATGGGATAATATAGGAATTTTCACATTAGGGGATGTAGTGCGAGGCTCGGTGCTTAAATCTTTTCAAGATCTTCAGAAAGACTACCACATGCCAAGAACTCAGGGGCATATTAGCAAGGAGTTGCGATATTTATCGCAAAACGCGCTTAGCGCGTTTTTTGTTAACGCCGCCTATCGCTGGAAATTATCGCTGAGATAACACCCTATTAGTAAGGTTTATCTCCATAGCGATAATATTTCCAGCGATAGCGGCAAAATGCGAAAATATCGCTGGAAAACCAGCGATATTCTTGCATTAACGCTAAGGTGGATTCAGCATTAGAATCCACCTCCTATACCTATAAACAGGTAAGTCATAGTCAGTAGCAGGTGTTAAAATCTAGCGATAAACGCGCTTAGCGCGATTTATGTTATCGCTTCGCCTGCCTTGATAATAGGGGTTAGTGGTGTTAGCGACTGTTTACAGTCGCTTTTAGTGGGGAACGCCTACCTTGCATGTCATTAGCGATAAATATCGCTGACATGCAAGGCGATGTAATTCCCGGCCTCTATCGCCTGAAAGCTGTCGCTAACGCCTGTTAGCGACAGCTTGCTAATAGGGCGTTAAAAATATCGCCGATTTAGCGGCAAAAAGTGCCGCTAAATCGGCGATAAAGCCCTTGATAATATGCCCCTCAGTTTTATAAATACCTCCAATTCCATCTACCCGAGTATCTCCCGCTTAGAGGCTCTCCCTGAGTTCAGTCCGATTGAGGCCAAGGTCTTCATGGGAGATTTGCAAGATCATAAGATATCAAAGATCTATCAATCCTTGGTGACCCATAATTCCACTACGCTGAATAAACTCAGAGAGGCTTGGGTTGGGGATGTGGGTCAACTGGATGGAGATGACTGGATGGAAGCACTGGCCTCTCCTAGAGGAGCAGCGATATCGATGAAGTTGCGTCTCATTCATTTAAATACCTCCACCGGGTCTATTACACTAGGCTTAGGCTGTGGAGGGCGGGTCTGATGGCATCCCCAATGTGCCTGCGCTGTGGGCCAGAAGAGAGGTCCCTAATTCATACCATGTGGCACTGTACAGCACTCACGAAATTCTGGATAGTGGTGTTAGCCTGTTTGGGGGAGGTGTTGGGGTGGGAGCTCCCCTCCTCGCCGACATTGACAATTCTGCGTATCATGGAGGGAATAGGAGATATTATATACAAGAGACATTTACTACTACTGGGGCTGACCTTGGCCAAAAGAGATATAGCAAGGATGTGGAAGGCGACGGCCCCTACCTCCCTCTCGGCATGGAAAAATGGGATGCACTTCAGCATGGGGTTGGAGATCCCGATATTTAAGGCTAGGGGCTGCCCGCACAAACACTCCAAAATCTGGAAATGATGGGCAGACTACATAGGCCTGGAATTGGACCCGGTGCCCCCGGTGGAAGCATCTGTCTGCCTTGATCTGTGGGTCCCTAGGGTAGGGGACTGGATTTCTAGTAAAGGGATTGATTTGTTGAGATGGGAACTGTGGTGACGACCGAAAAGCAGTAGTGTGTTAGTGCAACGGGGGGGGTTCAAGGAGGTTTTGTTATATTGTACCTCATGATGTTTATGATGATAATGTATAAACTAACTGTCAAAGACAATGATCTGTAATGTTTGATGTGGCAGATGTTCCCTGGGCCATGGAGCACTGCACTGTATATGACTTTTGACATAATAAAATTTGTTTAAAAAAAAAAAAAACAATGCATCTGCAGAGAGAAAAGAAAATGGAAGAAAAACAGAACTCCAGATTACCTCATGACTCTGAAGTCCCTCAGCACAACACAAAGACAACTTCTCACATCACCAAAAGCAAAGTCCTATGCCAACTCCGCCAACAGAATTAAAATTCTAAAGTTCCTGCTTGCCCTGCTATCCTGCACTCCACATGCAAATGTCATCAGCCTCTACTTCAGTGAAAAACTACATAAAATCCGGCATCACATCACCAACACCAAGCCTGCCTCATCTCATTTTACACCCTCCCTGTCTCGTACAATTCCACATTGGTTATTGTTAAAGCCTTATCTCTCTCAAATCTTGCCGAAATTCTTAATTCCCTCAAAAGTCACTTCCTATCTTACCTTTATCCTTCACCAAACCTCTCTCCAGAGATGCTCGCTCATCCCTACTCACCATTGTCAGTTCCTTCCTTACTAAAGACATCATCCCAGAAGCTCTCAAAATAGGCTCTTAAAGAAATCTACACTAGGCTGTGATCACCTTGCCAACTACCGGCCCATCACTCACATATCATTGATCAGAAAGATCATTGATAAAGCAGTCGGGGTGAACTTCAAAATCACACCAGTATACACCATCTCCTGCATGACCACTAATCTGCCCCAATATCATGCTGCACCTTTACCTTACCCCTTGAAGATGATGCCCTTGTGACCACAGATTAAGGCAATCACAGCCTCCTAATATTACTGGGCCTCTCAGCTGCATGCAATCCAATTGACCATCGCAGCCTTATCTACACGCTGGAGACTTGAATGGGATTCACTGGCAGTGTCCTTCATTGGTTCTCCTATCTTACCAACTGACACCATTTCATTAACATGGACACCTCCAGATTTCATTAGAGCCACCTACCTTCCATACTGTTCTCCTTAACTTCCACCTCTACCTGGAGCCCGTTGGGGTTATATTCACATATAGCAGCATCAAAATTCAACAATATGCTTCAGACATCCAACGTTTCAAACACTGCAATTCCTGTTATTTACAAAGGAAGAAATAGATTCCCAAAAACATGAACTTTGACAGCTTCCAACCTCAACTTTCACTGAATATCATACAACACCAGCCTTACTCTCAAGAAAGAGATTGCCAAAAAAACAAAGACAGCCTGGTACCAGCTCTCTTTTCTAAATAAATTGAACCTGTTTCTTCCAGAAAGCAACTTCAGAACTGCTGTCCAAGCCCTTGTAATCTTGTATCTGAATGGTGGTAAGAAAAATGAAAGTTTTAGAATGTCATACATCCATGTTTGAAGCTCAAGTGGGCCAATTAGCATTAGCATTATTACAGCTGAACTCCCTATCAGTCTTTTACCCTTGAAGAGGTGTGAAAACTGCACCCAGAGCAGAACCAATGCCTTGGGTCTATGGCAGTAAAACCTAAGTGAGAGGAATGCGGCTCATCCTCTCTCAGGAAGGGCAAATAGGAGGAAGGAGGGAGGCTCAGGAACTTAATCAGAATTCACACAAACCTTTTAGGGAAGAGGGACCTTTTGATCCAGGGTACAATCTAGTCATCCTGGTTCTATCACCAGTGGTTAGGAAACTATCCAGGGAATATGATTTGTTTGGTCAAATGAGTTGGGTTTGTTCAATATCCTATTCATACCCCTTGGTGGGTCACCAGCCTACTCCAGGGGCAGAAGGATTCTGCTAAGGATTTCACTAAGAATGATGACCTGTGGTTAAGTTTAAAGTAAGGTGAACAGGGTGAGCTGCAAATGAGGGACGGTTGGACCTGGAAGCGTTTTCCCAATTGGTTAGGGAGTGTCCAGGAGTAACCCCTACATACTGGGTAGTAAACTATACAATAGTGGCACTTCACCTCCAGCTCATCAGAACACACCTGGCCCTGCTTGGATATCCCGCAATGGTGTCTAAAAAGACAGGCTCACATCTCCTTTGTTCTCAGACATATGGACCGCTCTGGTCTACCTCCAAGGCTGCCCCAAGTACGCAATCTTCCCCTACCTTGGGACTGAAACCCATCTCCACCTTGCATTGCAGGAACTCCCTGCATAGGGGGTGCATTCCCAACACATAGAGGACCTTGATTTCCCCTCTGAGCTGCTTTAATGTGTGCTATGATGAGGTTTTCCTTCAACTTCTCCTGCCTCGTGACAATCCCATCATTGCAATACTTAGTGTATCACAAAATCTCACCAACTGACTTATTCTGGCAGCAAATCAAATTCTGCTGAATCATAATGCTAGTCTCAGGTCTCAGTCCTTTCACAAACCTAGACAGAAAATGTTCCATATCCTTAGTCCCCAGCATTTCCATTCCACTGTACTGTTTAAATACCTGTAACAACTTATCATAATATACATGAATCGTCTCTTTAGGTTCCTGGGTCATGCGGCCAATCTTGACCCAGTCAATATCTTGGGGTGACACTTTAGACTTCAACCACATAACCAGGATACTTCGTCATTACTGTTGGTGATGGACCATTAGTCAAAGGATCCCTATCTCGGGTCATTCTGTAAGTATCTTACATGCTGTCCACAAATCACTTGGAACCACAATGTCAATTAGAGTATTCAAATCAGTCCACAAAACCTTCGAAATTTTCACAAAAATGCTCAACTTGTTTGTGAAGTTCCACAGGTGTCTCTCTTAACATGGGAAATCATTAGTGAATGACGCAATAGCGCCCCTACTCCAAGGTACATGAACACAACATCCACTAGGTTCCTCTCATAAAGGTAGAATTGTAGTTCCCACTCCCCCCTCTCTGGAAGGAAAAGGTTCCTCCATTGACCTTTTGGGACTTTTCTTTTTTAACCATTTATCCTGCCACTTATCCAGAGCACTCCAAATCTGAATGGTTTGAATTAATTCCCAAATTTGCATTTTCAACCCCATATTTTCTATGTCCTGCTCACAAAAAGAAAGCAGTTGGTTTTTCTGCAAAGCTTTAGTCTGCTCCAAATCTATTTCATATTTCTGAGATATTTCAGATAATTTATCATGAGCTTGTATTGCTCTCCTAGTAACAGCCTTACTCATAAAAAGAACCTCATTTTATTGATGAGTGTCAATTCAAGTCAATTCAAGACTTCCACTTATTATTTCATCTAATTCGAGTTTTAATTTAGCTAAATTCACTTTCAATCTTAACTTAATCATTCCTTGACTTATTTCTGAGCTTCTACTTTCATTTGCGGTGGAATTAAGAACCTTCAACCAGCCATCTAGTTCCAGAGCATCGAGTCAATGTGGCACCTTAGAAATATTTGGTACCGCTATTTCCCTAGGGGTGCTACTATGCACCCTCAGAGGTAGCTCCCATATGATCAAATCCACATTTGGCAACCCCTGAAATGACCTCCAAGGTCCATATACGGTCTGATTTACTCGCACCACAAGGGGAACTCGCATTCATTGGGACCAAGGAATAAATCTCACATTCAAACATGTAGGGGCTTTCTCTGAGACTCTCGACTCAGTTGGAACAGCCAAATTATGTGTAACACTCCCTGTGGAGCTGGGATTATACATGGGTACCACAGGCACAATGGCACAGATCCGAAAACTCCCTCCCAAATAAGGTTTGATTCATATTCAGAGGGGTGATCCCCATTATATTAGGCTTCACAATTTCTAGTTCAGTAGCAAATCCCGAGTGTCTCGTATAGGGGCGGACTCCCCGACAACAACACATCTAAGAGACTATCACTAGCATCACTGTCACCGTTTTTACCTCCCTCAGTTGATTCATTTGCCTCAATTCCTCTTTCTCTCTTTTCCTTTTCTTGTCCACCCTTCTCAAACTCCTCACCTGTCAATGCCAGATAAACTTAGCTCCCTCTATCATGTCTATTCTCCACCTCTTCTGTTCTGTGTCCCACCTTCCATCAACATAAGTATGCACTGCCTTTCTAGGTCTTCCCTGATATCTTTCCTCCTTTCTAGAATTAGCTGTGTGCTGCAAGGCATCAAGCACTGTGTAGGCCTAGGCTGTGGTCTCAACTCATATAAAACCCTCCTCAAGTTTTCAATGATTCTTACATTAAATGTACCAATGCGTGTAAATGCCAGTGCACCTATTTTCTCAGTGATCTTGTACCTTTGTTTAAGCCAAATACTAGTGTGTAGCCCTACATTTATTGCCATATAATGACCTGCAGCATCTTCAGGTGGTGCTTCTTCCTAGCAGGTAAAATCACAACTCATATGACCTTACAACTTTTCATTTTTCACACTGAATGTCAATAATCACAATTGGAATTGTTTATTTCAAAACAAGTTCCAATACTAACTCACAATTCGCGTTTCAAACCAACAACCAATAACAGCGCAGCACTCTGTGAAGTAAATAGCCCAGGACTGCACAGCTTTACACCAATCGAGCAATCTCAGTGCGGCACACTGTGACAGCAGTCCCACTCCTTGCAGCAGTTCACCCTTCTTTACAATTTTCACGAACACACTCTCTTCAACAATGCGCATACAAACAAATGTTATTCAAAAAGCAACAAATAACAATTGTCCGCTTTACTAAAGAAATCAACAGAATTCAATCACACAAGAAATAGTTTGATCTACTCTGACACACATTCGAATGAGACCTCAACATGAGGGAATCACCCTGATCAGTATAATTTCCCTCTGCACAAAAGGTTCACCACACTGATCATACCTCACTATCACACAGAAAGGTAATGTCTCTATCTCAAATGGGGTGTCGATGACGTCTCTTGACAGGCCCCACAAAACCGTAGCAGACAATTACAATACAGTGTCTTCTACACTTTTAATGTTATCCCTGGATCTTAGGCCACGTTGGACCCATTAACAACTTCAACCTCTTCAGATAAAACACCACATTCTTGCGCCAGTCAAAATCCCTTCGTCAAATAGCACACAACTGTTATAACATGGCAAGCTATGCATAAGCCATACATGTGCAACCCTATTAATAAGCTCTCCTCCACTGTTATTCATCCACCAAAAATCACGGGAACTTCGCCGATCCTCTGAATCGATCTCTGGAACTGTAATTGAAAGTTTTAGGTGCCGGAGGAATATAAAACAAGTTAGCATCAACTAGAATATACCAATTACACTGAAACCCATTTGGCCACATAGTAAAGCTCAGAGTCTATTGATGGGATTAAGTATGGATTTATTATAAATTCATAGCCAAGCTGATATAAATCAGTCACCAAAACTTAGTATAAAAATACAGAATCACTAAAGGACATCCAAACCGATGGATAAAATTGATACTCAGTAACAGAAAGAAAACAAGGTACTCAGTAGCTATTACGCAAAGAATAAGAAATAAAGTCTGATGCGTAGATTGAGAGCTTCGATCCTCTTGCCTATACATCATATTGTCTAAGGAAACCTACTAAACCCTATTCTAGCTGGGGATCAGGGAAACCCTATCTCATCAAGGAAGCAGAGACATGTGTCAGCTAGGCCTAGGCGGAGCTCGCAGAGCTTCACTCCGTGGAATTCCACAGAGTTACTGAAAAACTCACCAAATTCCACAGAGCTCCGTGAGTGGGCGGAGTGGTAGGCTCCACTTCCACGATCCATCCCCAGTACATGCTGCATCTTTGTTCACAAGCACTAAGTGTCCTCTCCCGCTACTCCCACAATTGCATGTTGATTCAGAGCATGGCTCCTCACTTCCATTTCTAAATGGAGACTATGCAAGTATTAACCCTTCCAACTTTTACAAAATGTTTGTGTTCCCTCAGTTAGAGGCGGCAGTGTGATGGTTTCCCCAGGTCTTGTTTGTAATGGAGCAACACTTCCCAACGATAAAAGGGCAAGCTTGTGCAATAGCTTTACGAAGGGGAGGCGCTCAGCAGATACATTCATTGGATTGCAAATTGGCTCCACTTCCACCCAACCAAAACTTCTTCAAATAGACTCAAGAAATTGATGCCCGGCTACGCATGTGCAAACTGACATTGTACACCTTTCAAATGCAAGGAAGGGCATATATACAAAGAAACACTATCCCAGGTTGTACCACAGGGCATACCACCAGGAGAAACAGAAAGCCACAAATGATAGCCCTGCTGTCAATGCATTGTTGTGAACATGTAAATGAGCAAAACCCAGATCGGATGAGGCACTAATGGGGTCGGAGGATCAAAATAATAAAATTACTAGTTACTTTAACGTTAAAAGTAAACTTACACTCTTCTCTGTAATCTGTACCATGGTTTTGCACACTCATCTGAGCATCGAGCAGTCCAGTCCACCATGAGCAGAGCACTTGCAGTAGCAAGAGGTCGCTCAAAGGAATCAAGTCCAAACTCTCTCAACGTGACAAGGATACTGCTTCTCAATAGGAAACCCTAAGCCAAACACTGCCTGAACTACAAATCCCGGCGTTCATTTTAACCCAGACCTGCACAACAGAAACTTGTCACTAAGTGACACAGATAAGTTGCACAATATTGCGAGTGTCTGCAGCGGGCATCACACAATATATTTGTGGCCAATTTGGAACTGACTTTAACTTGACTATATATGTATGAATGTTTACTCTTTTAATTCTGACATTGAGAGAGAGCTGTGCACAGTTGTCTACACCCCCCTCCCCCCTCCCTCCCCGGAGGGAGAGCCCTGAAAGCCCCCATTACGAGACAGACAGAACACACCAAGAACATATGTTGTTTAAAAATTAAATACTCAGTAACATTTTGTTCCCCGTTATTTTTATTCCAGTTCAAATTGTACAGATATCCCCCGTGCACATTAATTCTTGACTGTCTTGCACTGTAAATTTCCGCCATTCGATATATATTCACAATTATATGTCAGTGCCCATCTGCTGGGAGCTACAGTCTTATGAAAACACCAAGAAAGAAACTGAAAGTGTGAATATGTTTCTGAGTAAAGTTACCTGCCTAGTGCTTTTCAATAATTTTTTAATACTGGGAGGATTGTGCTTGCGAATCTTTTCTTTTTATCTTAGCATTGCCTTCTTTCTCAGTTGAAAATTGCGAGCATTTGGTTCTGTTTTCAGTTTCAGTCCGTGCGAGGAATATGCTCCAGTGAGGAATGTCATATTCTGTAATCCCTGCCCCAGTGTGCATTGTGTATGGAGGATGTCAAGGGAGGGCGTGGAGTGCCTTAACACAAGAGAGACAAAACTCTGCGAACTCCATTGGTGGAGCAGAGTTTGCCACCCACCCCTAGTGTCAGCATAGCAGAACGTCTGTTCTCAAAGGTGAAGTATATTGTATAGCAGGAAGACACACAGGTCTATACCTCTTAGAGTTTGAAGGGGAATCTGAACAAAGCTAAAATGCAATGCCCAATTATACCCACCAAAAGAGCCTTCCAGAAATCCAGGTCATGTATCTAATTATTTCTCATCTTCAAACAAAAATCTTGACAGCTGCACTCAATATTTCTTTCCTTTGGTCTACACATTATAATGTCCGTAAATGCCTTCCATCTCCATGTTCCACTCCGACAGTAGTCCTGCCTTGCTTCATTAAATCTTCTTATCCTTGCTAAGAGACACTCCTTTCGAACATTCCTATCTCTTTCACACAATGTGCCTTTCTTTAACCATGAGATCATGCATCAGCATCTGCAGAGGAAAGAAAAACATTGCATCCAAAGCAAGCATTCATGTTAAAAAAATAAGCATTGCGAAATCCAAAAGCTTAGGGCTTTTGGTCAACTTTAGTATGGCAAGCATTTCAGTGCGCATTTCAATGCATGATTACAGATACATATACAGTTACAATATAGGTGTAACGCACTATTCCAATAGAGACATTTTCAATTATTAAATAAATGGAGGGTATTATTTAAAGAAATAACTGTACATCTAAGAAATACAATAATAGCTACACCCTGAGCTGCCAATTCTGCAGACACAAAGAAGGTGATGGATACAAATTGTTAGGTTATTTTCCTTTCGGTGAGACTCCTGTAAGTATATTGCATTCAATTGATGGTGGATAACCAATTCATTACAGCCCTATATTTTCACCTATTGAAGAGGCATTCACATTACATGAAACTACACCAGTCCTACACATACTCCTTGTTCTGTCTTTGTTGCATCCCAATATATAGTCTGCTGGTTATCCCTCATCCTACCGCTCAATAACTCTTGCTTTCTTACTTTACAGCTAAACCAGTTCCTCAGAATCTCACCTTCTAATGGAGCTCTCCTGCTCTTTAAATCAAGTTCCTGCTGTTGTGTCTGCTCTTTTTTTGTTTATAATCCAATACAAGTACACCCTCCAAACCACCCCTATCACCCCTGTTCCCATCCTTCATTGAAGGGGGTATAGCCCACACTACCCCCAACCATACCTTCCTAGTTTGAGTGCCCTGGAATAGCACCCGGCACGCTCAACAGGGAGAAGGTATCTGCCGACCTTCACCTCGCCCCATCTTTAATCCTGATCAGCATCCACCATATTCAACACAATGAGCCAAACCATATAGCCCCAAAACATTTCCATCATTCCCTACAACCCTCATCAGGACTGAACCTTCCTCAATATGTTCTGAGCTTCTTCAATGAACACAGAAAGAATTGACCTTTAGAAAACACTTTTAGTTTTGACTGGTACACTAAGGAGGCCTGGGCCCCGCTACTCTGAATTGTCCTATCAGTCCAATAAAGTCTCTCCTTCTGTGTACCAATGCCACTGGCATATCAGAAATACTCAAACCTGAAATTTCTCAGTTAGCATAAATGATTTCTTTTGAATTGCTTTAGTAAGAATATGTTCCTTTGTTCTGTAGTCTTCAAAGTTCACGATAATTGTATGAGGATACTATGAATTTGTTGGTCTTTGAGCGGGAATACAATGGGCTCTCGTGATTGATAAATCCTCTGGCGGGTTCTCCAAGATGTATGTTTTAATTAAGAGTGGGTGGCAAACTCCGCTTTGCCGGCGGAGTTCACTGAGGTTTTGTCACTCCACCCTCTGCTTGTAGGGTGGAGTTTGGCAAAAACACTGCCTATGTCGCATAGCGAAGTTGACCGGCACCCACTCACAGTACCAGACACCTCAACTCAGCAGCCGGTATACTCCAGCGCCGACTCCTCCCTCGCAAGGACACACAGAGGAGGGGAGTCTGAGTAAACCCCAAAGAGGGCAAGGCTGCATGCTAGCAGCAGCGGTGGCATTCACACGCTCTTGTGCGTGGTTGTGGTCCTGATTGAGGAGCCATGAGCAGCATGGCACCTAATCGACAGCTGCCTTGCTGGGAGCTCCTGTGGGGGCTCTGGAATGGTGTGGCCGGCAGCAATGGCGGGACCAGGGATGGCCGGTGGCCTAAACAGTGCGCTGGGGCCTGCCTGTTGCCTACCTGACACAGGATGATGGCGGGCAGAGGAGTGCACGGGGGAGAGTCACAGGGGGTTGCAGGCGGCCAGGAAGGACTCTGTTGCCTTGCAGGTGAGTTACCCACCTCATGATGTACTGTGCAATGCCATCGCAGTGGTTAGGCTGAACGAGCTGAGGACAGGAGGGAGGGCAACTGTGCCAGAAGTCTCTGTACCAGCCGGGCGGTGAGCTGAAGGAGGAAGTGTCTCCTATTAATTCCAATCCGCCGGATGCGGCATGCACACTTCCACCTGTCGGGGACCTGTTTTATCAATGGGCTGCTGGACTCGCTTCCCAACATATGCGCTGCACCAACCCATTTCACAAGCAGTCATTGTTGCAGTTTACTAGCCACGTGCAGACTGTGGAAAGAGGAGTATTTCAAGGCGTTGAAGAGGCGGGTATTTCCATTCAGCCTGGCTCATCGAAACCTGCTACAATTAAAGTGGGGAAAAGCCTGGTAGATGCTGGAATTAAATCTCGTGTTATTCCTTCCTTGATTTGGAAAAGTTGTTACTGTGGAAAATTCTGAACTCCTTGTCAGATTTTAACAGGTGCAATCATTATTATATAGCCATCAAGCACTTGTAAACATGGCTTTAATCAGGGGTTGTCGAGTGGAGTGAGCAACTCTGCTCGCTTGCGGAACTCCGGGGAATTCCACAAAGTATTTGTGCAACTCCGCAGAATTCCACGTAGTGCAACTCCATAAGCTCGGCCCACCCCCTAGTTTTAATCAATGACTCCATATATTGCAGCATATTCTGGTGATTACTCATACTCTCTGTCCCTTCTGGTATCCCCACAAAATAGAGGTTTGACCTCCTTGCATAGTTTTCCAAGCCTTTGATTTTTTCCGAGACTCAGTTTTTTCTGCATATTACTCAGTTCCTTATCCCAGACAAGAGAAAGATCTTCCAGATCTGACATTCTTTGTTCTAACTCTTGCAAATGCGCTGGAATCTGGCCCATCGCCTTTTCTATTTTGTCCAGCCTCTGGTGGAGTACAGCTGTTTCCTTGCTCGGAGTATCCTTCAGCTCTCATAAATCATTCAAACAAGTTTCAAGCAAGAGCTGTGACTGTGACTGTGGCTCGTCAACTACACCCTGTACTTCAACTCCCCCTTTATGTCCTCCATCCTTTCAGGTTGCTCCTGTCCCCATGTTCATGGGCCCACATAACAGAAATTGATTGCTAACTGCTTTAAATTTAGAGCCTTATTTCTTTGATTACCCTCTACGCCCAGTGTTGAATTGGCCGGATTATCACAGCCACTCACCAGCTGGGTTGCTAGTTCCATAGGCGACTCTGACTTTGCCATTGTCACTGACTGTATATTGCTAGCTGTTTTCTCTTTGTGCAGAGCATCAGGATGCCTTAACTTTCTTTTGCACTTCTGCAGCTAAGGGGGTGAATCGGCCACTGCGGAATTGGAGCCACTGCTGTGTGGCTGCTGCATATTCCACACACAATTAGCTTTATCAGAAGTAGGGCATTACAGGACAGAAAAAGCCTCTGTGTCGATGTACTTCCATGCACATCAAAATAAATTGAGCACCAAAAACAACAAGTGGATCCACCCAGGGACCCTTTACCAGGAGCTATAGAATGTGCTACACCAGCCTAACGAGGCACTCACACCCGGAGAGAAACCTGTATGCTCCCCCGTATGCCAACTACCTGCGTCTTGGCAATCCTCAAAAGGAGACACCTCCCAGATGCTGCACACATCATAGGTTTTCTGAAAGACCGGTCTCATTAACCTCAACCGCCCATGCATCCTCAATCTCCGACTACAAACAGAAGAAGAGCTGTTCTGCATGAATGCTACCTTCCTCGTTGCTCTGCCCAACCAGAAAAGATCCCTGCAGTTGCTGTGCGTAGTGAGGGGGAGGTACTAGAGTGTGCCTACCAGTGGATCATGTGTGATCCGCCAGCTGCGCTCGATACCTATCTAGATCAGTGCACTGGGAGGTGAGGGATGTGATAAGGGAAAAACAGGGCCGATAGATCTGGTTAAAAGTTCAGACAAAGCAGCTTCTGTTAATCTTCTTAATTATTATGGTCCTGTGCAAGATGAAGTTACTCCCTTAAGAGGATTATTTGTTGATGCAATGGAAGAGAAGGGCCCATAATATGGGGAGGAGACTTTAACTATATACAGGACCTCAAACGGGATACCTCAAATAACTAAGAAACAGCTGAAGCCCAAAACTGCTTATGTTCTAGATTCCATTTAATATAACTTAAATCTAGTGTGGCCATGGCACTCGGTCCATCCAGATTGGGCGCAATTTACATGTTTTTCTAGGTGCTAAGATACGGCCTCCTGACTAGATTTCTTTTTGATTTCAAATTCCTTGAAGTGGGGTAGAACAGTTATTCGGGCCAATGCATCTTCGGACAATTCAGTGGTTGGTGTCACAACAGAATTGAAAGAATCCAATACCCCTAGGCCACAATGGCAGTTCAATAGAACACTATTGGTAAATCAGGTTTGGTTACATGCCACGTGTAACTTTATTCAGGAGTTTTTTTTAATCAATCAAGGTACTGCCTCACCCTTTGCAACATGGGAATCTTTCAAAGCTGCATTTAGAGGTCGGGTGAGTGCATGTAAACAGCACAGAATTGAGCTTGGAAAACTCAAATTAATGAGCTATAAACTACTCTCGCTAAGGCGCAGGAAGCACTAGCCAGGGGAAGGGTAGGTACAATTGCAAAGCTAAAAGAACAACTCAATCAGGCTAAGCAAAAGTTGAAGGATTTTTTTGTTCTCGAAGAGATTAATAATGCAAAAACATTCCAGCAGAAGCA
The DNA here is from genome assembly GCA_963921515.1 of Calotriton arnoldi. NCBI lineage: Eukaryota > Metazoa > Chordata > Amphibia > Caudata > Salamandridae > Calotriton > Calotriton arnoldi. The sequence goes on along the minus strand of CAWUFW010001420.1, from coordinate 1,978,935 downwards.
GTATGAGGAGAGGTAGCTGGTGGGCAGGTTGTTGGCTTGGTCGGCATGCCTTAAGCAAGACACATCGAATATTGGGTAAATTATGGATCCAAGCTCGAATGTGGGGCGAAAAGAGGATTATAAAATTATGCAGATATTTTTGCAGCATTATAAAAATATCTATGGGAACACAAATACAGTTGCTAGATCTAGTCTCGAGGAATTCTGTGGGCTTATTCCGCTCCCGTGTTTGACTGAGGTGCAGGTAGAGGTAGTGCAGGAGTCTGTCTCGCTCGGAGAGGCCGCTCGGGTATTACAAAAGAGGCCTAATGCTAAGGAAACCGACGCCGATGGAATTATAATGGAGGTTTATAAAAATATTTCAGAAGGAATTATTACCACATCTGGTTCAATTGTTTAGTGAAATAAGAGGTGGGCTGGACATTGCATCTACTTTTAAAGAATCAGTAGTGGTAAGTTTTTTTAAAAAAGATAAAAACTCTACAACCACAAATTCCTATTGCCTAATAAGCCTTATCAATGTCAATTGCAAGTTATTTGCAAAGATCTGGGCATCATGTATAGTTACTGTTGGGCAAACTCTGATCCATAATGATCAGAATAGTTATTTACCAATTCAAATAATGGCAGCAAATACACAGTATTTGGTTCAGGCTATAGATTTTTTTTCCAGTTGTCAAGAAATAGCAGCAATTATAATGTTCAATGCCAAAATGGCATTTGACGTTGCCAACTGGGATGCCTTGTTTTATGTTTGGGTTTGCAGCTAGAACGGTGACAATTCTAAAAAAACTAGAAGCACAGGTAATAACTAATGCAAATTTAGCAGGTAATGTTCTAATTAAATGCATTATCCGTCGGGGTGCCCAATTTGCCCTATACTTTTTGCTTTATTCATTGAGCCACTAGCGGCGAGAATATGAAGTGCTACAAGTATTGTTCCTCCACTGCAAGGAATGTCCAAACTTAAGTTGTTTGCGGATGATATGGTCTTGTATTTAAGAGCTGACCAGGTTAATATTGAGAGTGCTCTGAGTGTTATTCAAGAATATACAAAGCTTGGGGGATTTTAGGATTAATCAAGATAAAACTGAGACCTTACTTTTTACCATGCAGCCATCTGTTCTGTTTTGAGATAAAACAGAGCATTACAATAGAAGTTTCCCTATTCACTATCTTAGGATTTATGTAACCAGGACTGGCCGTAGCGGGCACCGGGCATTTCCCCAGTGGGCCAGAGGGGTGGGAGCTGGTTTTGCAGCCTTAGGGGCCGCTTTTGTCACTGGGGGCCGGTTTTGCAGCAGTGCTGTAATATCGGCCAACTGTAACTAAATAAAAGCCGCAGCGGTGCTTGCAACTTGAGCTTCGCAGTCCCACAAACACCCTGCTCCCCCAGGGCCGGTCGAGTGGAATTGCCAGGGCTGGTTTCTCTTCCCAGTCTGGCCGTGTATGTAACTAATAGGTATACTGACCTATTCATATTGAGCTACGATTATATGCTGGCGAAGGTGAGAGGTCTTTTGAACAGATGGTCATTGTTGCCTCTTACATTAATAGGGAGAGTTTTTGTTTTTTATTTGCAAACCTCCCAGATAAGGTTAATGTTAGAACTGGGGGTCTCTAGTTGGCAGAGGTAGGTACCTTTGTCCAAATAGGGACTCTTGCTTCTAGTCAGGATAAGGGGGTACACTCCTGAAATAACCCCTGCTCACCCTCTTGGTAGCTTGGCACGAGCAGACAGGCTTAGTTCAGAGGCAGTGTGTAAAGCATTTGTGAACACATACAGTAATCTAGTGACAACACTACAAATGGACACCACACAGGTTGTATTATAAAAATAAGTATCTTTTATATAGATTTACCACAAGACCATAAATGACATAAATAATCCACAATACTGTACTTTAAGGATGGTAGAATTAGCTTGAGTCTCTTAAAATGAAAATGCGACACTTTGAGTTAAATGTACCTTAAGATGCGTAACGCAGGGCAACGAAAAGTTAGCAGGGAAGGTGATGCGGTAGTCCCTTACACGCAAGGACAGTGATGCGTTGAAGATCTGGTGCAAAAGAAACAAAGTGGCGTCTTCTTGAGGTTGCGACAATGAAGATGTGATGCGTACACGCCCGACGGCCATGCGGCGATTGCGATGAGTCTTTGGAGCCGCGACAGGCCCTGCGACACGCTTCCCTGGCGAAGCGACGGCGTCTGATGCGAGGTTGACGATCTTCTCCTGGGATGCGGGGCGCGCCTCGTGTTGCGATGCGTCGGCATCTGATGCGAGGTCGATGCTCTGCCCCGGGGATGCGACGGCGACACTCTTCTCCGGTGCTGCGAGGCGCTTCGAAGGATGCGGCGCGCTTCTTCGGGGATGCGCCGGCGTCTGATGCGACGGCGACACTCTTCTCCGGCGATGCGAGACTCAGCGGCTGCGGCGACACGCTTCTTCGTGTTGAGTCGCGCTTCCAGCTCCCAGAGACACGCAAGTGTGTCAGAAGGTCCAAATTCCCAGCAAGGGAATACAGGGGAGCTGGTGGGTGAAGTCTGTTGTCCCTGAGACTTCAGCAGGAGGCAAGCTCTAAAATCAAGCCCTTGGAGATCCTTGACAAGTTGATGAAAGTACACACAAAGTTCCCTTCTCCTTTCTTTGGCAGTCAGGCAACGACTGCAGGCAGATCCCTCTCAGCTTAGGGATAGTCTTCTCCTCAGTTTCTTCTTGGTTCCGCTCCTCAGCAAAGGTTTCTTCTTGTTTCCCAAAAGTGATCTAATTTCCTAGGGGTCTGGGTCCCCTTTTATACACCTTTTCTCTTTGTTCTCTGGAGGCAGAGAGGCCTCTGCCTAGCCCAAAACCAGTTCTGGTCAGTCCTGGAGCACTTTGTTTTCCTGACTCCTTCTTTCCTTTCAGAATGTGGGGCAGAGTGCTCAGCCGCCCGGCAGGAGGTGGAGCCAGCATTGTGGAAGGCAGGCGCAGCCCTATTCAGACCCAGGTGCAACTCCTCCCTCCACTCTGGATGCAGATCTTTCTATTCATCCCTGTGCTGACTCACCCTGTCTCCTGTAGCCACCCCCAGCCCCTGTCACTCAATCTCCAGACAAGGAATACACAACCTAGCAGATGCAGGCTTGGATAGTTAGGCAAGAAAATACCCACTTTCTAAAAGTGGTATTTTCAAACGCAGAATGTTAAAACCAACTTCACTAAAAGATGTATTTTATCATCCTGAGTTCAGGCATACTAAATTCGTTTTTCTACCATGTTCCCTGGGTCAGTTCTGACTATAAGGTGTAATAGTCAGTCTGCCCATTCTGGCCTATGGGGAGCAGGTAGCCTTGCAATAGTGAAAAACGAAAATGGCTGTAATTCACTATTAGGACATGCCACACACACCAGGGCATGTCCCACCTTGTACTTACAATGCACCCTGCCCTAGGGCCTACTTTAGGGGAGACCAACATGCAGTAAAGGGAAGGTTTAGGGACTGGTAAGTGGCTGTACTCACCAAGTCGACATGGCAGCCCTAAGCTGCACACAGGCTCTGCAATGGCAGGCCTGAGACACATTTTACAAGCTGCTTCTGTGGATGGCACAACCAGTGATGCAAGCCCACCAGCGGCATTGGATTTACAAGCCCTGGGCACACTCAGTGCACTGTACTAGGGACTGACAAGTAAACCAATCATCCAATCATGGAGTCACTAATACATACATCAATTTACAATAGGGAGCACTTGCACTGTGGCACTGAATAGCAGTGGCACAGTGCCCAAAGCATCTAAACCAGCAAAAACAGATCAATAACATTGGAGGCATCATCAAAAAATGGAAGGGAGACCCACGCCAAGGATGCCAGGTCTAACACGTGTCCCCTCCAGCTGAAATGTGGGGAGAACTACCCTACCTCATGGGAGTTCTCTTCACTAAGGCGGAAAAATCCGGACAGACCATCAGCATTGGCGTGTTCTGTACCAGGGCGGTGTTCCACCGTGAAGTCCATCCCCTGTAGGGAAATGGACCACCTCAACAGCTTTGGATTCTCACCCCTCATCGGCATCAACCATCTGAGGGGCCTGTGGTCTGTCTGAACCCTGAAGTGAGCCCCAAACAGGTATGGTCTCAGCTTCTTCAGTGCCCAGACCACAGCAAATGCCTCAAGCTCAATAGCACTCCACCTCTGTTCCCGTGGAAGTAACCTCCTGCTAAGGAAGGCTACAGGTTGGTCTAGGCCCTCCTCATTCATCTGTGACAAAACAGCCCCCACACCATGCTCTGAAGCGTCTGTCTGAACGATAAACTCTTTGGAGAAGTTGGGGGCCAGGAGCACGGGCGCCATGCACATGGCTGTCTTCAAGGTGTCAAAAGCTTTTTGACAGGTGTCAGTCCAAATCACTCTCTTGGGCTGCTTCCTGGAAGTCAGCTCTGTCAAGGGTGCAACCATGCTGCCATACCCCTTGACAAATCTCCTGTAATACCCGGTGAGTCCTAGGAAGGCTCTCACCGCTGTCTGGGTCTTGGGGGGCTCCCAAGCCAGAATGGTATCTATCTTGGGCTGTAGGGGCGCCACCTGGCCGCTCCCAACCTGGTGTCCCAAGTACACCACAGAACCCTGCCCGATCTGGCACTTACTCGCCTTGATCGTGAGGCCTGCCCTCCGCAGCACCATCAACACTTCCCAGAGGTGGCGCAGATGTTCTTCCCAACTGGCGCTGAACACTGCGATGTCATCCAGGTAGGCGGCACTGAACTCTTCCAGTCCGACCAACACCTGGTTGACCAACCTCTGAAAGGTGGCAGGGGCATTCTTCATCCCAAAGGGCATCACCCGGAATTGGTAGTGCCCATCTGGTGTGGAGAATGCTGACCTCTCCTTTGCCCCTTCAGTCAAGGCGATCTGCCAGTACCCAGACGTTAAGTCAAACGTACTGAGGTACCGGGCAGCCCCTAACCGATCTATGAGCTCATCAGCTCTGGGGATGGGGTGTGCGTCAGTCCTGGTGACGGAATTGAGTCCTTGGTAGTCCACACAGAACCGGAGTTCGGGTGTGGCACCAGGCGCGGCAGCCTTTGGGACCAAGACCACAGGGCTGGCCCAAGGGCTGTGAGAGGACTCAATTACCCCCAATGCAAACATCTTGGAGACCTCCTCCTTGATGCAAGCTCTCACCCTGTCAGTCACCCTGTAAGCCTTGTGCTTGACAGGAAGACTGTCCCCAGTGTCCACATCATGGACGCACCAGTCAGTGACACTAGGAACCAGGGAGAACAGGTCCGGAAACTGCCCCAACAGTTGGCGACAGTCACCTTGCTGCTCAGGTGTCAGGGAGGTAGAGAGGTTCACACCCTCCACTGATCCATCTGGCTCTTGGGCTGACAGGAGGTCAGGAAGAGGCTCAGTCTCCTCCTCCATCCCAGCATCTGTAGCTAAGAGCATGCCCACTTGGGACCTCTCCAAGTGGGGCTTCAGGCGGTTGGACGTGCAGGACCCGCAAGGGGTTCCTGGGAGACCGCATGTCCACCAAGTAGGTAACAGGACTCTTGCGCTCCACCACCTCAAAGGGTCCGGTCCACTTATCCTGGAGCGCACAGGGCTCCACTGGGGCCATGACCCAAACTTTCTGACCAGGTTGAAGCTCAACTAGAGTGGCATTCTGGTCGTACCACCGCTTCATTTCCTCCTGGCTGGCTTCCAGATTTGCCTCAGCAAGTTGCCTGAAACGCCTAGTTTGGTTCCTGAAGGCCAGCATGTAGCTATATACATCCTGGGGAGGTTTCCTGGGAGATTGTTCCCAGCCTTCCTTGACCAAACTCAGAGGTCCTCTCACTGGGTGACCATACACAAGCTCAAAGGGGCTGAACCCTAGAGACTTCTGTGGCACCTCCCGGTATGCAAAAAGAAGGCATGGCAAGAGGACGTCCCACTTACGCCTCATGGGTTCTTCCAGACCCATAATCATGCTCCTTCAGGGTCTGGTTGAATCTCTCAACCAACCCATTTCCTTGGGGGTGGTAAGGAGTGGTGAACTTGTACGTTACACCGCACTCCTGCCACAGGGACTTCATATACTTGGATATGAAGTTAGTACCTCTGTCAGACACCACCTCTTGAGGGAACCCCACACGTGAGAAAATTCCCATCAGTGCCCGTCCCACCACGGGGGCCGTCACTGTCCTCAGAGGGATGGCTTCAGGGTACCGGGTGGCATGGTCCACCAAGACCAGGATGAACCTGTTGCCCATGGCTGTCTTGGGGTCCAGTGGCCCCACACTGTCAATACCCACCCGTTCAAAGGGGGTGCTGACCACATGGAATGGCTGGAGAGGAGCCTTGTGCTTCCTCCCACGCTTTCCACTTGCCTGGCAAGTCTGACAAGTCCTGCAGTGAGTGGTGGCACTCCTGCGCATCTGGGGCCAAAAGAAATGGGTGACAAGCCTTTCAAAGGTCTTGTCCTGCCCCAGATGTCCTGCTAAAGGCACATCATGAGCCAAACCCAGTAGGAAGGCTCTGAAGCGCTGGGGTACCACCAGCACATGGGCTGACCGAGGCTCAGCAACCTTAGGCTCGCTATACAGGAGACCATTCTCCCAGTAGATCCAATGTGATCCAGACTGATCACCTGCTGCCTGGTCTGTGGCCTGTTGCCTCAGACCCACGAGAGAAGGGCACTTGTTTTGCTCCTCGCAGAACTCCTCCCTGGAGGGTCCTCCATCTTGCTGCCAATGGGTCAGCTCAGGCAGGTCCCCCAGTTCAGCTACCTGTTCCCCTGTAGGCTCCAGGGCATCCCCCTCAGGGTCTGCCTCCTCCTGGACCGTGGGAACTTCGGGGGCCGGTTTCCCGCACCCCCTGCCTCTTCTCTCTCCGGCAGGCACCTGGGCCTCCCTCTCAGGCTCCAGGTCCTCTTGAACACCTCTGGCTGCCATGGACCGGGTGGTCACACACGCCCAATCAGGCAAGCCCAACATCTCCAAATGAGCACTCCGCTCCACCTTAGCCCAAGGGGAGCTCTCCAAATCGTTCCCTAACAAACAGTCAACAGGCATGGCTGGCCTCACAGCTACTTGAAGAGTACCAGAGACCCCCCACTCAAAGGGAACCTGAGCCACTTTGCAGTGGCTCTCTGTGTTGTCAGCGGCAACAACTGGATAGAATGCATCAGGGACCACCTGCTCTTTAGACACCAGGTGACCCTTGACAGCTGTCACACTGGCTCCTGTGTCTCTCAGAGCCTCCACCCTTTGGCCATTGATGGTCACCCACTGCCTGTATTTCTTAGTGTTCTCAGGCAGTTGGGTCCTAGGGACCATCTCAGAGTCTCCTAAAGAGACAAGGGACAATATTACAGGATCCCACCCATCTTGGGCACCCACCTCCTCCCCCAGGGCTACACTAGCCAACTGCCGGGGGACTGCACCAGGGGTGCTGGCTTTCCAAACAAGGGGCACTGGGGTTCATTGGCCCTGTGGCCTAGGGCGCCACATCTGTAGCACACCAGGGGTCCCCTATGGACAGGTGGACCTGTCGGGGCCCCGTGCTTTTTCTCAGGGGGAGGCTGGGAACCTTTCCCTTGGTTCCCTTGGGGTTTACTTTGGGGCCCTCTCTGGAACTCCCTCTGTTTACCCTTGTCCCCCCACTCCTCTGCTGGGGACCCTGCCCACCCTTGGCGGAGTCTCCCACGTGACCCTTGTGGACCCGGGTGCTCACCCAGCGGTCCGCCTCCTCAGCAAGCTGCCTAGGGTTAGTCAGCCTACTGTCAATCAGGTGCTGGCGTAGCTCAGGAAAACAATTACTGGACAAGTGCTCCCATGCAATCAAATCAAAGAGCGCCTGAAAATCATTTGCTTTGCTACCCTTTACCCAACCATCCAAGGCTCTGCAAAAAAGGTCACATATTCAACCCAGGTACTGTTTTCAATCTTCTTACAGTTCCTGAACCTCTGCCTATAGAGTTCAGGAGTCAACCCATACCTGGTCATCAATGCATTTTTCATGTGGCTGTAGGAATTATTGACTTCAGAGGGCAAGTCCAACAAGGTATCCCGCCCTTCACTAAGGAACCGACCCCACAACCCGGCTCCCCAATTCTTCTCAGGGACCCAGTGGGAAGTCATGGCTACCTCATATGCCTTGAACCATTGCCAATATCATCATTTTTACAAAACTCCTTAACCACATCTTTAGGAATATACACCCTGGCCTCACCAGGCACTGACGGTGTGCTGCCACCAGAGGGAGTAATCTCTAATTTCTTGGCTCTAAACTCCATCTCCCTCAAACTTTTTTCATGCTCCTGATCCATACTTTTCTCCTCTAAGGCCAACTTTCTAGATTGCAATTCAAATTCCAACTGCCCCTTGAACTTGAGCTTGGTCAGCTCCATTTCATGCATCCTACTCTTTTCTCTGTCCTCCAGCTCTTCTGGGGACAGACCTCTGGAGGAAACACTGCTACCCACGGGGGAAGATTCTCTCCTCTCCCATGGACCTACTGGCCCATGCAGCTGCTCAATTATATTCTCAGCCCCCTCCTCATTCTCATGGGTATTCCTTGCTTCAACCCAGGCCCTCAGCGCCTTTTGGAAATCATCCTTCTTGGAGATTCCGGTCATAGAAACTTTGAACTTCCTGCAGAAATGCTTGAGCTGGTTAACGGTGTAGCATTCCAGTTTCTCCTCTTCCCAATCATTATCAACAGATACTACGAATGCTGCTTTTTCCATGGTGATTAAACTTGGCAGTTTTTAGCAAAAATAGAAAGTCCCAGAAAAGAATATCTACCAAAAGTATGTGGTTGCGTTATGGTCTGCACTCACTAGGTAGTGTTCACCAATCACTGTACATGAGTCACAAATGCAAGTCCAGAATCCTCACCGCTGACCACCAATGTTAGAACTGGGGGTCTCTAGTTGGCAGAGGTAGGTACCTTTGTCCAAATAGGGACCCTTGCTTCTAGTCAGGATAAGGGGTACACTCCTGAAATAACCCCTGCTCACCCTCTTGGTAGCTTGGCACGAGCAGACAGGCTTAGTTCAGAGGCAGTGTGTAAAGCATTTGTGAACACATACAGTAATCTAGTGACAACACTACAAATGGACACCACACAGGTTGTATTATAAAAATAAGTATCTTTTATATAGATTTACCACAAGACCATAAATGACATAAATAATCCACAATACTGTACTTTAAGGATGGTATAATTAGCTTGAGTCTCTTAAAATGAAAATGCAACTCTTTGAGTTCAATGTACCTTAAGATGCGTAACGCAGGGCAACGAAAAGTGTTGCAGGGAACGTGATGCGGTAGTCCCTTACACGCAAGGACGGTGATGCATTGAAGATCTGGTGCAAAAGAAACAAAGTGGCGTCTTCTTGAGGTTGCGACAACGAAGATGTGATGCGTACATGCCCGACGGCTGTGCGGCGATTGCGATGAGTCTTTGGAGCTTCGACAGGCCCTGCGACACGCTTCCCTGGCGATGCGACGGCGTCTGATGCGAGGTCGACGATCTTCTCCTGGGATGCGGGGCGCGCCTCGTGTTGCGATGCGTCGGCGTCTGATGCGAGGTCGATGCTCTGCCCCGGGGATGCGACGGCATCTGATGCGACGGCGACACTCTTCTCCGGTGCTGCGAGGTGCTTCGAAGGATGCGGCGCGCTTCGCGGGATGCGCCGGCATCTGATGCGACGGCGACACTCTTCTCCGGCGATGCGAGACTCAGCGGCTGCGGCGACACGCTTCTTCGTGTTGAGTCGCGCTTCCAGCTCCCAGAGACACGCAAGTGTGTCAGAAGGTCCAAATGCCCAGCAAGGGAATACAGGGGAGCTGGTGGGTGAAGTCTGTTGTCCCTGAGACTTCAGCAGGAGGCAAGCTCTAAAATCAAGCCCTTGGAGATCCTTGACAAGTTGATGAAAGTACACACAAAGTTCCCTTCTCCTTTCATTGGCAGTCAGGCAACCACTGCAGGCAGATCCCTCTCAGCTTAGGGATAGTCTTCTCCTCAGTTTCTTCTTGGTTCCGCTCCTCAGCAAAGGTATCTTCTTGTTTCCCAAAAGTGATCTAATTTCCTAGGGGTCTGGGTCCCCTTTTTATACACCTTTTCTCATTGTTCTCTGGAGGCAGAGAGGCCTCTGCCTAGCCCAAAACCAGTTCTGGTCAGTCCTGGAGCACTTTGTTTTCCTGACTCCTTCTTTCCTTTCAGAATGTGGGGCAGAGTGCTCAGCCGCCCGGCAGGAGGTGGAGCCAGCATTGTGGAAGGCAGGCCCAGCCCTATTCAGACCCAGGTGCAACTCCTCCCTCCACTCTGGATGCAGATCTTTCTATTCATCCCTGTGCTGACTCACCCTTTCTCCTGTAGCCACCCCCAGCCCCTGTCACTCAATCTCCAGACAAGGAATACACAACCTAGCAGAGGCAGGCTTGGATAGTTAGGCAAGAAAATACCCACTTTCTAAAAGTGGTATTTTCAAACGCAGAATGTTAAAACCAACTTCACTAAAAGATGTATTTTATCATCCTGAGTTCAGGCATACTAAATTCGTTTTTCTACCATGTTCCCTGGGTCAGTTCTGACTATAAGGTGTAATAGTCAGTCTGCCCATTCTGGCCTATGGGGAGCAGGTAGCCTTGCAATAGTGAAAAACGAAAATGGCTGTAATTCACTATTAGGACATGCCACACACACCAGGGCATGTCCCACCTTGTACTTACAATGCACCCTGCCCTAGGGCCTACTTTAGGGGTGACCAACATGCAGTAAAGGGAAGGTTTAGGGACTGGTAAGTGGGTGTACTCACCAAGTCGACATGGCAGCCCTAGGCTGCACACAGGCTCTGCAATGGCAGGCCTGAGACACAATTTACAAGCTGCTTCTGTGGGTGGCACAACCAGTGCTGCAAGCCCACCAGCGGCATTGGATTTACAAGCCCTGGGCACACTCAGTGCACTGTACTAGGGACTGACAAGTAAACCAATCATCCAATCATGGAGTCACTAATACATACATCAATTTACAATAGGGAGCACTTGCACTGTGGCACTGAATAGCAGTGGCACAGTGCCCAAAGCATCTAAACCAGCAAAAACAGATCAATAACATTGGAGGCATCATCAAAAAATGGAAGGGAGACCCACGCCAAGGATGCCAGGTCTAACAGTTAATAATCTATTTTTTAAAGAACTGGACTCACTCATAGCAAAACTCTTATGGAAAGGAAAAATTGAGTGGGTGAGATACTCAATCCTTCAGCTTGATAAAGAGCAGGGTGTCCTGGCTCTCACAGATGTTTTTCTGTATTACCAGCCTACATGGTTGGTAATTATGGTTAGAATGTGCACAGTTGAGGGAGGGCTCAATATTATTTTTTATCAAGAGGATGGTGCTGGAAAGCCGAGACAACCTTCCAGTGTGTTTATAAATGGCAAAAGAACTAGAAATAAGGTTCTAGGGGAAATTAGTTGGATAGTGAAGAGTTTTCTGAGAGCCAGACAAGTCCCATTGTGTCATAGTGGGTTAAAGATGCCGGAATGTCAAGGGATAGAATTGGTGTTATTGAAACAAATATGTAGACTGTGGAACTCTTGAGAGTATTGGATGTTGGATGATTTTTATTTAGGGACCAGGATCGCAAACTGGGAAGAAATTCAGCAAAGGGTGGAGACGGATCACTGGAAGCTGTGGCATAGCTTCATTCAGATTAAAGGTTATATGAGAAGCTTCTTGCAAGAAATGAATCACGGGGATAGGAAATTGGTTGTGGTCCCTTCCGAATTACACAGATTCCTCGCTGGTTGAAGATCATCTGAGAAAGGTAGAGCAGGAGAAAGAATGCCATCTGTCAGCTGGAGAATGGGAACATATTTTGATATTAGGTTATAAATCCCTCATAACAGCTAACTTTAAGAACTTTCCATCACGGTGGGTGACATACTATACTCCGCAGGTAATTCATAAAATGTATTAATCCATCCCCAATAAATGCTTTAGATGTGCCCAAGGCAGAAAAGGGGACTGGCTGCATATCTATTTTCTGTGTCTCAATCTGTCATAATTTTGGGAGGTGATTTGTCAAGCATTAAGCCAGGTTGTTCAACCTACAATAAAGCCAGAGGCAAAACTTGTCTTTTTTGGGGTATCTGGCCAAACTAGACAAGTATGTTGAATTCTATCACAGCAGCTTTAGCAGTAGTCAGATCACTGATATTACAATGTTGTTGAAAAACTATGTTTTGGACTTTAAAGATGTGTCTTGAGAAACTACAAAGGACAGGAATGTTTGAAAAAGTGTATGCTAGGAGGATAGGCAGCTTGAAAAAATATGTTGCTGTATCAGCACCACTGGATGATGTAGTCCGGCATGTAGTAGCATCCAAGCATGTGGGAATGGGGATTCAGGGTTGGTAGCACTTCAATGATTGTATAAAATGTTCTAGTTCCTGCAACAGAATGGGATTTAGAAGACTGAGAAGATGATTAAACACTTTAGCACTGTCTTTGACATGTATAGTGTGCAATATATTTTGAGGCTCTAGCCTATGGTACATTTAGCTTTGAAAGACGTTAGCACTTTAATAATAAAGTGATCTAGGAAGAGTGATTTCAGAACCTTTAATATGTACTTTTGCTGGTTTTGCACAGATATTGGAGAAGAAGGCTGTTATTTATCGCTATTGTTTGCACATGTCTCTCTCTTGCACTATGTACTAGGAATTTGCAGTAGCATTTTAGTATTTTTGAATAGTGAAAATGTTTGTGCCATTGCAGTTAGGATATAGATATTTTTAATGCTATCTAGTCAGAATGTTGGGTATATATGATATATCGCACATTAAGATTCAGATCACAACTAAATGTACATTGTGGGCTGTTAAAGTATGCCTTCTGCTCTTTGTACGATTATTGGTATTGAAAATTAAGATTTTATGGCTTATTTTGTATCAAATATCTGGTAGTCTGTACAGTAAAAATTAAAAAGAAGAAATACAATTTTATTCAAACCACTCAGATGTAAATATAAGTGAGAACTGCAACTGGTTCTTACTGTAAAGAAAACATTTAAATACACACTCATATAAATGTCAAGATTACACAGTAGATGCACTTTCTATAACTGTTCAAGTACACTACATTTCATTAATAAGGTTACATCACAGGACTACATAAACCCATACCTACACATAAATGTGGGCTAATTAAACATAAAAAGGGTGGAGCCAAAATTACGTTGCTCCATATGTTGTTGACAGTAAGTTACCAACTTGAAAGATATTCCTGGTAAGAGTTGGACTTTATTGAACTTTATAACACCATTTTAGTTGTGGCAGCTATTTTTGTCCCAATTACACCTTTTTTAATTTCAAATTTTATTTTGCTTAGAAATAACAAGAAAGGGAATGAACTCTTTCTCTTTATTATTATGTGAACAGTTATATTAGAAATCAAAGCCTTTGAGAGGTATTAAATTGGAGAGCAAATATTACTTGTTGGAAAAGTGGCGTATTTGTAGCGATAAGTAGGGAGTATACACTAGTAATAAGGCCACAAACACAATAAAAAGTTCAGTTAGAGTCTCAATAAATGATTCCCTTGCTCAGCCCTTGGTAGCTGGCAATGAACAGGCAGGCTTATCTTAGACGACAGGTGTGTAAAGCATTTAAAAACACCATTACATTAAATGAGTAAGACACAACATACAATAAAAATCCAACACCAATTTATAAAAATAGATTATATTGTGATGAACTAATAGACATGCAAATGACAAAAATCCAATGTAGCGAACCGAAGACTTGAATTTTTAAGGAATAAACAATTTCAAGTGCTTAAAAAACAATAGTGCCAAATTGGGACAGCTGGTCATGCTTGGCTGGGACTTTTTCTCTCGGCGGTGAGCGAATCTCCTCTTTAGGCCGGATTTACGTTGACGTCGTCAACTTGGTTTTCTACAAAGCCCCACTGAAACCCAGGCCAGGTCACGGTTGAAGGTCGCCAACTTGACTCTTGACGTCAGGTCGGTCACCTTACGGAGCTTTTTACCAAAAAGTTCCCAAACTTCACTTCTAGATCTTTTTACAGTAGTTCTCCTCGAGGATTCAAGGTGTCCACAACACCAATCCAGGGGTCTTAGAATCTCTGAGCTGGTCCTTGGGATTTTGAGACTACAATTCCCATAAGTTCCAAATCCTTAAAAGTCCACTGAACGCACTCCAGAATGGGGACTTCTTGGTGGAGATGATGCAGAGGGGCTCAGTTAACCTATAGCTTGAAGGGACTCCACTCCTTAATTCTTCTCGAAGCACTACAAAATCCTTATGGCTATAGTCCCAGAATATACAGCAGGTTCAATCCTTCAGAATGCAGACCTTTGGGGTGCAGATCAGCTTTCCAGCAGGGCTGTCCTTCTCCTTGTAGTTTCAGGCAGAAGATCTGAGTTGCTTGGCAACTCTTCAATATTTCTGCAGTGTTTCTCGGCATTAAGCAGGGGGGCTCCCCTGACCAATGGGATGCAGGGTGCCACCCAGGTGTATGACCACTTCCTCCGAAGTGTGGCATATTCTTGCCCCAGAAAGCACTATTCTTCCAAAATGCAGTCTCTCCTTGGAGGGTAGATCTGGCTAAGCAAACTCACTGGTGTGGCTAAGATTCGCTAACACAACCCTTCCTGGACTTTCACTAATCTAATTACAGGGGATCCTGTATAGCTGGGGGTGCAGGATGTGGGGGTCAGCCTGTGCTGTGCTGAAGTGTCATTTTCCCGTTGAAGACAAGTTTGGATACCCCTCCCCCATCCTGCCTCTTGCTTCTGCAGCTACAGTTTTCCAACTACGGGAAATCCTTTGTCTCTCTTGCAGGCCAATTCACACTTCATTAAGACAGCTTGGGTCAGCCTAGCAGAGGCTAGCCAGTCAGGAGAGGGCACCTGGAAGTCTGGATTCTGGCTTACAGAAAAGAAAGTTTAATAACTTCTTGTCTGTGATAGATATTATAAATCTAACAGTGCCAAGTTGTTGGATTTATCATAAGTATCATTTTAAGTCCTTGACCGACATTTTTAGCTCACTCCTATTTATACTTACATAAAATATTCCAATGTTAGCCTATGGAGCTAATTATTCACAATGGAGAAACATTAAATTGGCAATTTTTTCCTGACCAGGGCATACCTTGGGGCACCTAGGGTCGAAATTGCATAGAATTTATTTTATAAGTAGTCTGCAAAGCAGGGCTGGCTTTAAAATGACAGCAGGCAATACTGCCGTGCACACTCCATTGCAGAAAATCTACTGGACACCTAAACCTCCCTGCCCTATTATATACTACTGACTTATAGGCAGTTTGAGCCAAGCGGGCTCCCCGTAGCCTTGGAGACGGTCACCTCCCCGGGGTTATATTAAAAAATAATGCATGGGGGGTTCCAGCAACCCACACAGCCCTGGAAACTGCCAACTCCCCGGGGTTATATTAAAAAAATATGCGTGAGGGAGCTCCATCTCCCACCATGCAGCACCAGGGACCGACACCTTCCTGGGGCTAAATTAAAAAATAATGCATGGAGGGCTCTGGCCACCCCACGAAGCCCCAGGGACCGCCACCTCCCCAGGGCAACTTTGTATTTAATTACATACAGGGGCCACAAGGCCCCCTCAGTCCCGGGGACCACCACCTACCCAGGGCTTAATTAATGTTGGAGGAGGGCCGCGTGCCCTCCTCTTGTGGAGCCATAGATGGCCCTGGGGACAGACACCCTCCAGGGCCAGCTCCAGCAATGTCCTGGTGTGCTCACCCATGGGACATTGCAGTCTGCTATGGCTTGACGGGAGCACTGCTCCTGCAAAGCCATAGCAAACACTGCTCCGCTTCATGGAAGTGAAAGCATTGAAAAAGCTCTCACTTCCATAAAGAGGAGGAGAATTGCTTTTGAAGAGAGGGAGCTCCATGTCAGCAGCTCCCTCTGTTCAAAAGCAATTCCGGGTCCCGCAGGAGGCGGGGGATGGCAGAGACCATGGGAGTCTTCAGGCTTCCCCTGCATTCTGCAATAAGTTTGATATGGCCCGGGGGATGGGGTCCCCCGGGAAAGATCGGTTTCGGGAGTGGGGCCACGCAGGCTCCTCTCCCCATTTTTGAAATAAAGATGATGGCCTGGCCCTGGGGGATGGAGTACCCATGGCCGAAAAAGGCCTGAAGAGGGAAGCCACATGGCCCCCTCCCCTTTAAAATAAAAAAGATAAATAAAGGCCTGATCCCGGGAGATGGGATCCCCGTGGCCAAAATTGGCCCAGGGATGGGGGAGTACACAGCCCCCCTTCCCTAAAAAAAAAAGTAATAACAAAAAACAACTCCAGCACGTCACTGGAGGCCACGCCCCCTTCACCACCACTCTGCAAATTCACCTCCTGGCACAATGGTGGTTGGAGAATGAAATTCTTTTGAATGCTGAGGGTCTTTGGGGCCAACAAGCCCTCTTGTTACCTCCAGTAAGTCCCAGAGAGTGGGATTGTTGAGAGGACTTGAAGGTTATACCCCCTTTCTCCACCACTCTGCAAATGCGCCTCCTGGTGCACTTCTGGTTGGGGAATGAATTCCACTTTACTCCTGAGAGCCTCATGACTAAAGTGGATTAATGCCCCCAACCAGTAGTACGTCAGGAGGCGCGTTCGCAGAAAGGTGGAGAAAGGGGATGTGGCCTTTGACAACCTCTCAGCAACCCAGCTGTGTTGGTGTTACTGGAGGTGGCAGGAGGCATAGTTGTCCCCCAAGGACCCTCAGTATCCAAGGGGACTTCACCCCCCCACTAGTGGAGAAAGGCAACATGGCCACCGAACATCTCTCCTCGGCAAACCTACTGTGTGGGACTCATTGGAGTTAATAGGAGGGGTAATTGGCCCACAAGGATCTTCTGGAGCGAAGGGAACTTCATCCCCCTACTAGTAGTGCACCAGGAGCCGCATTTGCACAGTGATGGTGAAAGCCAACATGATGTCCTACAGCCGCTCAGCAATCCTACTGGAGGTAACAGGAGTGGCAGCTGGCCCCCAAGGACATCCTTGAGGGCCAACTACCCCTCCTGTTGACTCCAGTAAATTCCACACTGCTGGATTTATAAGAGGTCTTTGGAGGCCACACCCCCTTTCTCCACCACTGTATAATTCCATCTCCGCTCGTGGTGCACTACTGGCTGTGGGATGAAGTCTACCTTACTCCTGAGGGACCTTAGGGGCCAAGAAGCCCTCCTGCTACCTCCTGTAAGTCCTGCACTGTGGGATTCTCGAGAGCTGGACAGAGGCCCAGCCCCGTTTCTCCACCACTCTGCAAACGTGATTATTAGTTAAAAAAACATAGAAATCCACTGACAAATGCAAAGGTTATAGGGACGTTATAGTTAGGAATTAGGTTTTAAAAAACCTTAAAAAGTCCCTGAAAAAAACAAAGGTAACAGGGAAGCTATAGTTAGCAAATAGAATTTAAAAAACCTTAGAAATTCACTGAAAAAAAACAAAGGTTACAAGGACGTTATAGAAAACTGAGCTGAGCTAACTATAACTTGTGCCAATGCAATGCACTGCTTATGACCTCACATATTACATCAATCATGACATGGTTAGTGACATCACTGATGACATCACTAGGCCCCAGGGACAGTCCCTGTGTGCTGAATTGCAGAAATAAGTTAAGGGTGCTTGTGGCCCCCAAACGTAAATTGTCCCCATAGACACATACTGTGGAGTGAATGCTTTTGAAAAGGGGAGGGACTCATGCAGCCCTGTAAAGGCCCCAGTGAATCCATCCTTTGAGCATATTAAGTGCTCAAAGGATGGCCTTTTAACTGGCCAAGTTTCCTTGGCTTTCAAGAAAGCCACAGTGGTACCCCTCCTAAAAAAACCTGGAGCTGATCCTGCTCTCCTATCTAATTACCGCCCAATCTCTTTGCTTCCTTTTTTGGCGAAGATCCTGGAAGGCCACGTAGCTAAATGCTTATCTAACTTCTTGGAGGAATCTAAATACCTGGACCCTCATCAGGCAGGGTTTCGGCCGGCCCATTCTACTGAAACGGTCATCCTCGCTGTCCTGGACACTCTCCGGGACAACGCAGACAGATGTTCCCCTCAGGCACTGGTATTACTGGACCTATCTGCCGCCTTTGACACGGTCGACCACACTATCCTGCTCGACCGTGTCAAAAATGCTGGCATTCTAGGTACGGCGGCTCTCTGGCTCGCCTCCTTTTTGGAAGATTGTTCCCAGGCCGTTTGCCAAGGCCATTTTTCAGCTCCCCTACGTAAAATTACTTGTGGCGTCCCACAGGGCTCGGCCCTTTCTCCCCATCTATTTAATCTTTACATTGCCCCACTGATCCAGTCCCTTAAAGATATGAATGTGACTGTTTTTAACTATGCAGATGACCTTCAACTACTTTTTAAGATCGATAATTCTCAAAACTCGGTCATGGACGTTCAGGCTACAATGCGGCACATCCAACTATGGATGGACCTTAATCACCTTAAACTGAACCCTGGTAAGACAGAGCTTGTTCTTACTGGGGACAGTCATAAGTACTGGGGCCCCCATTACTGGCCCCCAGAGCTAGGACCTTCTCCTTCCCCGTCCCTTTCGGCCAAAACGCTTGGAGTTTCTCTTAACAATGACCTCTCATTAAAAACCCAGGTTGGAGCGGTCATTTCCAAGTGTTTCTTTCAAATGCGGAAGATCAGGAAGATACACCGCCTTCTCACTCAGGAAGCCTTGACTATGGTTATAATAGCCACTGTCCTGTCGCATCTTGACTACGCTAACTCCGTGTACTTGGGCATGCCTCTCTATCTACTCAAACGGCTTCAGATGGTCCAAAACCATGCAGCCCGACTGATTCTTCAACAACCTAAATGGCAATCAGCAACTCCCCTGCTGAAGAAACTGCACTGGCTCCCTATCGCCCAGCGCTGTGCCTTTAAAACTGGATGCCTTATTTTTAAATCTTTGCATGGCAATAGCCCTGCTTTCATCAACTGCTTGATTTTTAGACATACTCCCATACGTAACCTACGTTCTGCCCACCTCTCACTTCTTGACACCCCGACATTCAAGCGGGTGCGTCAAGGTGGCCGTAGATTTGCGATCCTTGCCCCTAAACTGTGGAATTCTTTCCCGCTGGAAATACGGTCTTGCACTAACCTCCTGCAGTTCAGGAAGCTTCTCAAAACTTGGCTTTTGAACAGGCCTATGACTGATGTTCTACCGGATAGCATTTGGAGCCTCCTACAGCGCCATGAAGCCTCCTGGTGTACGTGCGCTTTATAAATCATTGTTAACATTAACATTAACATTAACATTAACATTAACATTAACATTAACATTAAGTCTTTGAGAGGGCTCCTGTGTGCTCCCACCCTTATCTTATCTTACAGTCCCAAGGGATGGGAACCTCGAGGCCTTCCACTGGCTCAGGGAGGGGGCCACACACCCCTCCCAATAAATGATATGCTTTGGGTCTGGGGCACGGGGTCCCCAGTATCACTATTGGCCCCGCGCCTCAATTAAAAATAGGCCTTGAGGTATAAGGCCCATGGGGACATTAATGGTTTGGGAAGGGTGGCTGCGTGCCCCCTCCCCTTAATTCAAAGCAAAGGTTGCTGTGGATGGGGTCCTCGGGGCACAAAGTGGCTCAGGGAGGGGACCATGCATCCCCTCCCATTAAAATAAAAAACGAAAGCTATGGGGGATGAGTTTCTCGGGCCCAAAGATGCTCGCGGAGGGTGGCAGTGCACCCCCCCTTTTAAAAAAAGTCCCCGGAGGTTGGATTCCTCAGGGCCCAAAGTGGCTTGGGAGGGGACTGCGCCAATTGGATGAACGCAGTGCCAGGCTTGCAGACCAGGCCCAGAAGCCAATCCCACACTATGCACTGCCAAAGGCCTTGTTTGGCTTGGGGTTGACAACCCACGGGGGTCAGACATAGGGTGTGGCCTGACGGCTGTGCTCAGCAGGGGTTGCCTTTATGTATTGTGATAAAATTTTACTTTACATTAAAAATAAACTCAGACATGCACTGAAAAACACAATAATTAAGGAGGTGTTATGGTTAGATGAAAATGTCAGTTAAAAGAGTCTGTTTTAAACATACAAAAACACTGAAATTCACCAGTTATAGTTATCTCAAGTAATTATACCTTGTGCCCTAAGGTAACTATCACTTGCCCATTTGCCATGCACTGTTAATTACCCCACATATTACCTCACTCATGACATCTTCTATGACATCATTTATAATATCACTGCAACATTTGCAATGAAATTATTGATGAGAAAACTGTGCATCGTGGGGGGCCAGTTATAGTTACCTTAAGCACAAGTTATAGTTACTTGAAATAACTATAACTGGTGAATTTCAGTGGCTTTGTATTTTTAAAACTGTATATTTTAATTGACATTTTCACCTAACTATAACATCCCTTTAACCTTTGTTTTTTCAATGAATATATGATATAATATTCACTGGAATATTCAAAGTTGACGGTGGATGGGATGTCAATATCAGTTACTGCAAAAACCCACAAAAGACACAAATTTGACAAGTTAAGGAAAATCTTTCCTACCCTCCTCCGCCATATTAGCTTAACATTAACTGAACAGAAAACATGATGAAGTCAGGATACAACAGCCTTTATTCTCAATGAGAACAGCAAGCACCTTGTAAGAAATTGAAGAGTTATATGAAGGGGGGGTTGAGATCTCACCTCAAAATATAGTCAAAATCCTTGTCAGTGTGGACCGCTAAAGTCACTAAATAAACTGTGATTAACCCTGAGGTAGCTTGGCACAAATTAGTGAGGCTTATTTTAGAGGCAATGTGTAAAGTACTTATGCAGACCTTAAACAGTAATAAAGTCACAACACAACAAATGAAAAATTCCAAACCAATTAAGAACATTAAATAATATTTTAATAAATAAATTACACCACAATGACAATAGATGCAACAAGTGGAACTGGAGATATGAATTTTTAAAGTTTGAAATAAAAATTGGACCAAAAACACACCAAACTCCAACAGTCGTTATCTTCTCATGCTAGACCAGGTCAAAATCAAACGTTGAGGCCGACCATGATGGATTGCGGGTCAGACAGGTTCATCCCGGTTGAAAGTTTACCTTTGGACGTAGAAATGTTTATGGAGAAAAAGTGCTCATCGATGAGTTGTTGGTGGGTCAAGCTGAAACCTAGACCCGAAGCAGGCTGGAGGTCTGCTGAAGAGCAGGGTCCCGGTACAGTCATCAATGAAGAAACTTTGACAGAGAAAATGTGGTTGTCAACTAACATGGCCATCACATAAGCTAGGAGCACAAACTCAGAAAAACCCAGATAGTAATAGAGTCCTTGACTATTCTATCCACAAACAATAGTCAAACAATAGAGATAATCACTTGCTCAGCGAGCCTTCAACATTCCAACGTAGAACTAGCATACAAATGAAAGTATAAAAACAAAACTCACCTTGTGGTTACCCCTGACAAAAAAACTGCCAACTTGTCAGAGACGTACTCATGTGAAAAGATACAGTTAGATTGGTAAAACTAAGTAAATATAAGCAATGACAGTCTATATAATATTTTGACTTTATGCTAATGATGTTGTGCATCTCTTAGATAGATCAGTGTCTTTCCTCACCTCCAGAGAGCAGGTAAAGAAAGCAACTGCCAATATATGGTCACAGACTAACATGTTTAGTATTAGCTTGCACATACATGTTTATATACCGTAGCCCTAATGGTTGGAATTATCTGTGTGCAGTAGGCAAGAAGGGCCACAGAGCTTGGCGGAGCTACCGCCCACAAGCACAGGACCAGTCTTTCTCTCTCTCCATCCGGCCCTCAGGAGGTGGAAAAATGACCCATTTTTCTCCAGGTGCTGGGAAAGTTACTTCTGGTTAGTCCTACAGCCTCTAGATCCTCACAGCAGGCTTCTAGGCACCAGATCCCTCTCCGGTCAGGTCTACTGCAGGGAACAGTCCTTTTAGGTCAGCTGGGCCCTCTTGGAGTCTGAAATCCATACATTTTTTCCTTGTATGAGCTATTTTCTTCCAATAGCAGCCAAGAGTCAAGAGTTGTCTTTAAGCAGGGGCTTCCTTTTCAGACGAACAAGCATTGACAAAGTCAACAGGTCTTTTTGGATGTGTATGTGCTTGATACATTGAGACAACATACACAGAGGGACACTTTAAAATGTACGCAAACAGAGACAGATCTTCCTTGTAGAACTGCCACCAAAGGCCGACTGCAAAAGTACTGGCATCTGAGAATACAAACTAAATACTCTCTGAATGAGGCTATGGTGATATTGCACAAACACAATCCTGGCTACGTTTCTGTGACACTATTGCCATAGGTCAGATGACACAGCTGGCATATGCACTCTAGTGAACTGCTGCAAAATTAGATATTTTGAAACTGTTACTGCGAAAGCCTCCACAAGTATAATAGTGAATTAGGTCTTCGGAGGAAGCTGTTTCACTGACAGTCTGAGACTTCAGGTGTACAACATATTTTGAGACTTCTGCCATGGAAACTCTCATGGATATTCTTGCCTATGAGCTCTTGGCAAACTGTAATTGTATGAAATACTATGATACTGCTGCCGTATACTCACTTGTGAGACTCTGATTGCTGCCATAGCTTTGATAGTGGCAAATGGTGCGTCCTCTGGATGAGTGACATACAGATGTGTAGTAGACCAGATGTAGTTACTAGTTATTTTCAAATAGAAAATGACAAAGCGAGGAAAAACTAGACAGGTGACACAGGTGCACCCCCACATTAAAGTCAATGGTTATGAAGAAAACAGATGTTTCTTATTCCTGTATGTTTTAAGAATTGGTTAACAAACTGACACTCGGAGGGAAAGCAATATAAATTCAGGGAAAGACTCCCCCACCAGACCTGGGCCTGAAGTGAAGTATTTTTTTTAGCAGATTGCGTTCGTGCACAAGCAAAATGTAGCCATTCAAAATGAAGAAAGCCAACGGCAGATGTTTACTGACCCATTGCCCAATGCTATATGCTGTGGTGGGTGGAAACCAAATGGGAAGGACAGTTGAACAGACCAATGAGTGAAGGCCACTGGGCCAAAGCCCCTCTATGTATATATATATATTGTGTATGATTTATTTTTTATTTTTTAAAGCAACAGTCTGTTGAGGCAGCTAAAGCTTTCTCAAATGCTATAACTAAAAATTGGATCACAAATATCGTTGGCCAATTGCTTCAAATAAGGGTGAATACATCCATTGGTTGACTCTCCTTTATCTTGTGTGCATTTGAATTCTGAAACAGTCAAATAGTGTCAACTGCATAGAAAATATAATACTAAATATTGTGCTGTCAAAATGTCATAGAAAAATACGGATGACCAAAATATCAACAGGTACAAGTATATGGATAAGCATAGGCTTACTGTATTTAACTTCACATATATGTAACTTGACAATATATATTGTCAGGATACTTGGAGGCAGAGTTAATAATAGTAATTCTATGCTCACTTCTATCCACCAACATTGCCAATATTTTGTTTGTAGATATTTTTTTCTATGATATTTTGGTAGAACAATATGTAAAACTCAATATTCTGATATACAATCTCTTAGCATCAACTGCAATGCCCATAAAAGTATATTAACTAGGCCTGGATGGAGTCTACAGACTTCCGCAAAATGACAAAAAAAAACTCTGCCAAGTTATGGGGAGTTCCTCGAGGGGCAGAGTGCATTAGCTTGCGCTGTTCACGCTGATTTTTAGTGCTGAGTGATTGTCACGCACTGTAAAATCAGCGTTAACTGCATCATGTGCAGCGCAAGAGGGTGCTGCTTCTTTTTGCTGCTCAAGTAGAAGTTATACTCAAACGGCAGCCTCCTCAAAACGAATGGTAGTGACCATACGCATCCGCCCATGTTGAGAAATCTCGCTGGGAAGCAGTTTCGCATTGGATTTTCCTCGCTCGCTAACTCGCTCGCTCGCAGGAAAAAACTCAGCTCCGCTATGCGGAGTGGAATTTTTCTAAACTCCGTGAGCTCCGTGGAGCGCGGAGTGCGAAAAACTCTGCAAACTCCACAAACTAAGTGGAGTTCACCACCCAGGCCTAATATTAATAGCATATTATGCCTGCAAAAAGGAGCAGTATCACAGGCCCTCTATCAACTTCGTAGTGAGGCATGCTTTATTCATCTTCAGAAAAAGGTACTATCCTTAGTGACAAAATAAGGAAGCGGAATGAGGGAGCATGTGTTGTGGCACTGTCAACTGCAAATGAATTTTCTGCCATGGCATACCAACATATATAGCAAGGGTCCAGAAGTGGCCCTTGCATCCAACTGTTAAGTCCTATTCTCCAGGGTCAGCAGCCACCCTTGTACATTTTTAGTGACCTTTCAGTGATGGTTTGCTGTAATAGCAGTTGTGCAAGAATCAGCAGAGCTCAGAATTTGGGCTTTTAAATAAAACGTTATGATGTTTACCAAATACACTAGAGTAGCTGAGATGGGATCTGGAGATTTTGACCAAGCTTATAGGGCTGTTATTTTTTGTTGTCCATCTTTCATAACTGATTGGAAGAATAAGCTAAACTTATCCTGGCTATTTGTACAGGCCACATGCAAAAAATTAGCAACCAAACAAAATGTGGTGTGTACTCACTAAAATGTCACTTTTCTTGGCTTCATTACAGATACTCAATTACCATTTTTTTTATATCCAATACGTCATGTGTAAGAAATTGGGTTATTAATGGAGAGGGGTGAGAGCCCATCTAAAAAAAATAATCCTTGTCATGGTTACCCACAAAGTCACTAAATAAACCTGTGCTTAACCCTCATGTATCTTGGCACAGAAGCTGTCAGGCATAACTTAGAGGCAACTTGTAAAGTATTTTTAGAGCACTCAAGAGTGAAATAGCAAAAACAGAACATAAGAAAAATGCCAATGCCAATGATGTACAGCCATTTGCTTTTGCGACTCGCAAATTGCGAAAAATTGCGCATCGCAAAAGCAAATGTACAACAGTGTCAGAGACACAGTTAGCGGTTCCCAATGAGGTCGCATTATGCAAGGCTCATGAATATTAATGAGCCACTCGCAATTTGCGACCCTATTGGGAATGGCTGGCACTCCCAGTGATGGTGGCCTGCTGGGCTCAGCAAACCTCCATGTCTGGGACTGCTGTTCAATAAAGCAGTTTTCTATTTAAATGCAGCCCGTTTTCCTTAAACGAAAACGGGATGCATTTAGAAAAGAAAAAATTAAATGTTTTTGTTTAATTTTTTAAGGGCAGGTAGTGGTCCCTGGCACCATTGCCTGCCCTTAAAAAAAGTTTTTGGAGCCAGTCACAAAGGGGAAGGGGTCCCCTGGGGACCCTTTCCCATTTGCGACTCCATTACCACCCTCTTGAAGAGGGCATTAATTTGCGAGTGTTTTGCGACCGCAATTGCGGTCGCGAAAAAATCTTACATAGGGTAGAGACTCGCTATTAGAAAGTGACGCCCTTGGCACGCCCCTTCCTAATAGCGACTCGCGATTCCTAATTAGCGAGTCACAAATAAATTGCGACTCGCTGATTAGGAATTGTACATGGCCCTGTGACATTTTGCATGCGTAAACGGGTCGCAAGCCCGTTTGCACATGCAATTTAGGGTCGTACATCTGGCCCCAAAACAAAAAAAATCCAAGAAGTAGAACTGCAGTTATGAATTTTTTAACTTTTAGGTAAAAATTATGCCAAGGAGAACAAAGCGCCAATCAGAGTTACATGGTCATGCTGGACTGGGTCAAAGTTAAATGTTCAGGCCGACAGCGATGGAGTGTGGATCAGATACAGGGGCGTGGTTTGTCCCAGTGGAAATTTTACCTTCTATCTCAGTCCAGTTCCACGTTAGAAGCCTCAGTTGGAACTTAGAGTTGGTGAGGGACCACATAGATATTGTTGTCATCGTGAAGAGCTGATCATCAGTTGGGGCTTGACTGCAGGATTGTTGATGGTGCGAAGAACTGGTCACTGGTTAGAGCTTCTCGTTGGAGGGGAAGCAGGGCAGTTATTGCTGAGGCAAAGAGGACTATGCGAGTGAAGTTTGGCGTCTGTGGCCAGGAAGGTTGTGTCAGCAGTTGGATCCAGACCCCACATTGGCCTTGGTGAAGTCTGATGGTGCTCGCGAGGAGACCAGGGATGGATCTTTTATGACACAATGGGGGATTTGTACAAGGAAGTGGAGGAGAGAGGCGTTAGCCTTCCTGGTTTAACGCCTCTCTCCTCCACTTCTGAAACGCAAGGCTCTACCATATTTACAAGAATGTGGTGCAGCCTTGCGTTTCCCCCTGCGATGGCGCTAAGTTTAGCAACTTAGCGCCAACGCAGTCACCCTTGCACCATAGTGCAAGGGTGTCTGTGTGCAGGGGAGGATTGTTTATGTGTAGGAAGGTGTCCCTTCCTACACATAAACAATTCTAGAAATGCCATTCTGTCACTTTCATGTGTGGTGCTTCATGCAGAACACATGAAAGTGACAAAATGGCATTTTTTAAAAAGTTTGTTTATGTGCAGGAAGGGACACCTTCCTACACATAAACAAACCATGTCATTTTGCTTTTTCCAGGTGTGCTGTACAAGGCAGCACACATGGAAAAAGCAAAAACTAGGAGAAATGATGCATTTCTCCGCATTTTGCCATCTTAAGACCAGTTTTTACCTTTTCTTAATTTTGGCACTGCCTCCTATGTACGCCACACTTGTACATAGGGGGCAGCGTCAAAATGAATGGGTGTTGCAGTGGAACGCCCACCGCAACACCCACTGCACACCCCTTTCACGCTAACCATAGCGTGAAAGGAGCCTTATGTACAAAGCAGCATTAAGCCACGTTAAGTGGCTTAACACTGCCTTCTACATAAGACGCAGCCCCTATCACCACCACAATGTTAATATAGGTGATGTTGTGGTGGCGATAGGGGCTTGTACATATGCCCCAAGGAGCTCAGAACCTCTGGACTTTCAGCTGGAATCCATTTCTTGCAGTTTATAGGTAGGAGGATTACACTCTGAAACTAGCAAAGGGTCCAGGACACCTCTTGGTGTCAGGACTGACTGCAGCAAAGGCCAGCTGCAAGATTCAGGCAGTTCAGTTGGTGCTGGTTAGCTGGGCAGTTGCAGGGAAGGCCTCTGGAAGCTTGTTGTTTCCCTGCATATCAAACAGAAGGTCAGCCAACAGACAATTGGAGTCACTGCTGGGACACTGGGTTCAAGGCAAGCATGTCCAATCTTCCACCTTCAGACAGCAGAGTAGTCTTTCTTTCGTATCTTGTCAGGTCCAGGAGTGTACTTATGAGAGGTTCTGAGGGTGCCTCTTTTATACTCAGTGCATACCTGTGTGTGGCGAGACCCCTTTGTCTAACTCTAAGCTGGTTCTGGTCAGTTCTTCCTCTTTTCCTGGGTTTTTCTCTAATCTATCAAAGGTAAAAAGGGCAGGCAAGCCCATACGTGAGCTGAATTTGCTAGTGACCTGGTCCTGTAGTCAGAAAAGGGCTGGGTACAGCCCTCATGCTACTCTTTGAAACTCAGGAAGGGCTGGGTAAAACTCCTGCAGGCCATCCTGCTCAAAAAATGAACTACCT
This sequence comes from Calotriton arnoldi, assembly GCA_963921515.1. Classification (NCBI taxonomy): domain Eukaryota; kingdom Metazoa; phylum Chordata; class Amphibia; order Caudata; family Salamandridae; genus Calotriton; species Calotriton arnoldi. The sequence continues at coordinate 1,951,301 of CAWUFW010001420.1, read as the reverse complement.
TTCCCCACAGCTAATGGCCTTATATCCGTCTGGAAAGAAATACCCATCACAAAACAGAGAGCCTTTAAGCCACATGACCCTGGTCCCTGGCAGAACGGCTTTTGGTTTGGGCAAAAAAATACTATCTTTTCTACAAGTGTCATTTTCGGAATAGTAATTGAAAATCCGATTTACCTTTAACAAGGATTTTAAATTACAAGTCTTACTCTATAAGAGAGTTAGCCTTCGTACACCGAAAAACTACTTTGTGGGTGTTTTCACTGCCAGTACATGTAAAACTTAAGTACACATGTCTACTTTCTAAATACCCGCACCCTACTCTAAGAGCCTTTGGACCTACCTTAGGGGGGTGACTTAAAGGTTTTAAAAAGGACGGTTTATGTTATCAGTTTGATATGGCTATTTTAAAGTACACTATAGGCTACAGTGGTAGGCCTGACACCTGGTTTACAGTGCTACTTTAGTGGGTGGCTCTATGAGTTCTGCATCCCACTAGCAGCATTTCATGTACAGGCCCTGGGATATAAGTAGTACCATTTATACAATTTACCAGAGACTTATAAGTAAATTAAATGTACTAATCAGGTGTTTACCGATTTGACATGAAAGAGAAAGCACAAGCACTTTACCACTGGTTAGTAGATTAAAAGTGTGCAGAGTCCTATAGCCAACAAAAAAGGTATCAGCAAAACATGCTAAAAATCTGGGGCGACTCTGCTAAAAGGGCCAGGTCCAACATTATGGTCCAAACTGAACCACAAAAAATGTAGGTGTTGACGTTGTGCATCTGTGAATGGGACTTAGTAAATGGAAAGCGCAATTTTGTGATTATATTTTGGTAGACCTCAATAGAAGCATATACATTTTGGGTTCTGTTAGATTTGAAATGTTATTTCCGTAATGCACAGAATCAAAATGCTCCCTTTGCTATGCTCAAACTCTATTAAGTTAGCATCCATCGTGCCATCTTTATTGGCGCCATCTTGTTCTGTAACTAAGATCAAGCTTTTGTCTCATGTTGCTTGCCTCAGCAGAAAGCTGCTGGGTTGCATTTGCATCTCCAAGGTTAGGACTCACTGCAGCATGAGAAAGTTGCTTGTTAATGCATACCTTTCCCTGAGATAGAGGGTGCTCCCACCATTCCAGCTGCAAGCACAGACTTTATGACCTCGCCAGAGAGATAGTGTGTGCCCGGTCTCAGACTCTTAGCTCATCCTTCTGTGCCTCCCTTTTTTTCAGTGTTTGCCCAAGCTGTATTTTTCCATAATGGGCGGGTCTTCGTGGGCTCTGCAACATACATAATGTAACCTTATGCTTGTTAGGGTCAGTCCCTCGACAGCCATCCCATAGGGCTGGTCAGACTGGACTCCACTGCAGTGTATTTATTACTAAACTAGTTAGTGTTTTCTACTGCGTCATCGACTCTTCATTTCTTGGAAGGCTAGAGGAGGTCGTGAGTGACCCTGGTGACCCTAGTTGGGTCACTTCCTTCAGTTGGCGCCCGAACAGGGACTCCACCAGGTGACCCATCCCGCCCGTAGTCGGGCTGTGGGGTCGGGGTTGCGTCCGGTCGGATGGGTGGATCGGGGATCCCCATATGAAAGAGCCTTGTTCTCGCGGCTGCCCTGCCTGTCTGATCGGCCGGCTCCTCGTCTAGTGGTCATCTCGGCTGGGGTCCTGAGAAGGCGAAACCCTTGGATCTGACCGTTTGGTCCGAAGAGTCGGCAGTCAAATCTTATTTGAACTGTGTGCACCAGGTGAGTAGTACATTTTGACTTTTGGTAAGTACGGCGCCGTCTTGGTAAACTTGGTGGGTCTGCGGACCCTTGTGATGCGTTTTTGAACGTTCTGCCAGGCCACTTGTTGATTTGGCTTATTCTTGAAAAGGCCTGGGGCTAGAGCCTATCTTGTCTTGGTACAGTCTGAGAACTGTCTTGTATTGGTGCAGTCTGAGGACTGACTTGTGGTTTCTTTTGCTTAACACGGTCTGAGGATCGCCTTGGGAACAAGCGCTTGAATTTATTTGTGAATATAGTGCACCATCAATTTGTTTTTTGTACGGTCTGAGGACTGTCTTTTGGGAAAAAGTACTTGTAATTTCTTTGCCAGGCAAAATAATGCATTTGGGCCCATTCTTGAAAATGCCTGGAATGAGCTTAATTTGTTCTCTTGTTGTCGTTGTTGCTTTGTAGATGCCCATTGGAAGAAGATCAGCTGGCGCCTCCAGGAAGCACTGTTACGTGGGTTTTTTGAGTAAAAAAATAAATAAATATAGTAATAATATATATATATGTTTGTTTTTTGCATAGGGTGAATGGTTTGAGAAAGGACGAAGGAATGTGTAATGGGGGAGAATGTGAAATAAGACAGTTAAAGAGCATGATGTAATATTAAAAAAAGAGAAAAGCAGGGGTGTGCTGATGGCGCCCGGATCTCACATTTAGCTTTGGACATTGCAAAATGATAAAAGCTGTTTAGAGCTACAGACATGAAGTTGCATTTTTAAAAGTGGCATGCAAGTAAAAATGAATGATTTAGCCCTGCTCAGATTCTGATGCTTTTAGCTTGATGAGTAGTGTAAGGAATGCTTAAGTAATTAATTCATGATTGATTGAAGTGAGTGTGTTTAATTTGGATTTGACCTCGCAATATAACGTGTATTTAATTTGGAAAAGGCGTTTCAAGCATTTCAGGCAGCGTGTATTTATGCTGAATGAAAAGGATTTTCAAAGTTGAAAAACACAGTTCGTGATTCAGTTTGTTTTGGCAGGCTTACTGCGGCCTTCAGCCTTGAGTTAAGAAATTGAATTTTCTCTCTAATCCTCCCGGGTGGGGGGATTGTGCGGCTTTTGAGCACAAGCACAGAGGACTGCTGTGATACGAAGTGCGGAATGAGGATAGAATTAGATGCTAGCAGTCTAAGCTTTATGTTTTGACTAATAGGCTTTGTAAAGTTTTCATTTGTGCTATGCATTAATTTCTCTTCATGGGAGATTTTGCAATAATTAAAACTTGATCTAGCTATATGTTGAACACACCCTTGCATTATATTTCATGAGCACCTTCAGAGCCCTGTCTCTTATATCTCATTTTCCATAGAAAATAGGTTTCCCTTCCTTTATGAGGTACTTTTGTGAATAATATGCTTTGTGAGAGCATTGTTGAGCTGTTGTTTCTATTTCTGCTGTTTCTGCTCCTGCCATGTTGCCCAGGCTGTGTAAGCTATGGCACATTTTGCTTTCCTTTGTCCCCACCATTTGGGGCCATTGTAACTGTTAGTACCCCTGACTCGCATATTGCATCAGTTCTTTTTCGCTCACACGTATACTTGTGGCATGGCCAGCAGTGATGATAATGTCTGTTATTTCTATTGCTATTTTCACTGTGGTTTTTCATCCCCCAATATTAGTGAGTACTGGGACACAAGTATGTGGAGTTGAGGATAGAAACTGGATGCAAATGGAGGAACGTGTGTGATCTGAGGTGGACATGAAGGAAAGAGGGAACTAGCTATTTCAGTTGCTGCTGCCAGGGGAAAGATGAGAGAGTGAAGGTGTCTCTAGATTTTAGTGGGCAGGATTTGTGTCTTAAAAGGGGGATTTGATTGTTTGTTTGCAGATTCTTTTTTACTGTGTTTTTTGCAGTAGCGACTTGTTTGTAGACATTTGGAAGTATTTGGTCTACATTGCCTCTTTCTGTTACGTATTTAACATAGCACAGTGTTATGAGTGTTTTGGTGGGTGATTCAGACACATTAGTTGTAGCACATGTTTTGCGCCCTCTTGCTCTGATTATTGGTCTTTTTACCGTGGGTTTTCCGTTTGCGCTCATGTCTAATTGTGGTGAGACTGTGATGGGTTTGGTATCTTACTAATATTGCCTTTCGGCAGGTGAATGTCTGATGCTGGGTCTTAATGGAAGCAGTACATAGTGTTTGGCCACCCCCTTGAGTTTTATAGATACACCATTCACTTTATGGGCAACAGGTGATGCAGAGGTGGGATTGTTACAGATATACCAGGTTTTGATCTCAGCTATAGCCAATGCTACCTTGCCTTGTATCCCTTATTGTCGGATACAATGGAGGGGGGCAGCGAGCCTTGTTGTGTATGATATAGGATTTGGTTGAGAAAGGTGTTGGTGAGGAGACGACTATTAAATTGTAATAGCCCCATTATTTTGATTGTGTCTACAATTTTGTGACTGATTGGTGTGAAGCTCATGAACATTTGGTTTTCCAACCTCCTGCTGTTCTAGCCATTACTATGCTTCTGTTAATGGTTCTTTCTGCTGCTCAATATTTTTCTATCACTGATCTAAAATACATTCTTTGGTGGTACTATTTATTTCAATAATAAGTCTTTGTCCGGATTCACATTGATTGGTAGGAGTCATAGGCTCCGCTGTGCTTCTTAGGACTATGCAGAAAGACAGAGCATCCATAAAAATGTTTAAAAAGGGTAGTTACTTACTCATTGTTTCAGACACACCAGTAAAGTTGTAGGGACAGTACAGTTAAATAGTGTTAGACCTGGCATCCTTGGTGTGGTTTTTTCCTGGACTTTTTGCCTCTACCTCCTATGTTTTTGATACTGTGCTGGATTTCATTTTTGCTGGCTTAGATGCTTTGGGCATTTTGCCGCTGCTGATCAGTGTCACAGTGCCAGTGCTCCCTGTGTAAATTGATATTGTGCTTGGTTTTCCCTGATTGGCATATTTGTTTTACCAGTAGATCCCAATTGAAGTGCAATGAGTGTGCCAGGGCTGGTAAATTAATTGGTACTAGTGGGCTTGCAGCGCTGTTTCTGCCACCCACATGAGTAGCCTGGAAAAGATGCCTCAGGCCTGCCACCTCAGTGCCTGCGCACAGTTTGTACAGAGAACACCCCTATGGTGGGCCCAAGATACCACCCCCTGGGCAGGGTGCAGTATAAGTGAAAAGTAGGACGTGTTGTGGTGTGAGTAACATGTCCTGATAGTGAAATACTGCTAATTTCGTTTTTTTACCATTGAAGGCTATCTTGCCCATAGGACAGAATGGGGAATGCTTTGTAACATTTTACAAGAATATCTTCCCATAGGGATAAGATAGAAAATGGGATCTGGTATCCCTGAACTCGGAATTTGATAACACATCTTTTAGTAAGGATGGTTTTAAAGTCTGTGTTTGAAAATAGCACTTTTAGAAAGTGGCTATTCTCTTGTTCAGCATTTTTGTGTGCCTCTGCCTGTTTGTGGATTGACTGTCTGGTTTCAGTGTGACGGAGACCGAGGATGTGCATTTGGTTTGGTGTCTTTTTGTGGTGTTTTCACTGTGTTACTGTGATTGTTGGTACAAATACCTTACACATTGCTTTTGGGATAAGACTGTCTGCTCGTGCCAAGCTACCAAGCGGGTGAGTGGGGGTTATCTAAAGCATGTATTCCCCTTACCCTGACTCGACAGAAGGGTCCCTATTTGGACAAAGGTACCGATCTCTGCCAACTAGAGACCCCCATTTCTAACAAATTGTTATTGCATTTAGCTTTGAATGGCCAGGAAGTGTGCTTTTCAAAGGAGTAAGTATTGTCGACAGGAGGTCACCTGCTTAGGTCACCTACTGTCAAAGGGGGGTAGGAGATTAGCTCCTTGACGAACTAACACATTAAAGAAGTGCATGAGGTGCATGAGCCTTTATTTTTAAATGCTTGAAGCAGTACTTGGGCAACTAACAAACTGCACTTTCATGCTTTCATCGGCTTCTGTGCTTGGTACATATATTGTTGCGTGCTGTTTCGTGTTGTAAGTACACATGACGGCTTGTTGTGCGCTTTCTGTCTTTGATGATACCGCAAGAGCCCTTTTGAGCTGCCAAGGGGCGGTCATGACGGTGGCCGTCTCCATAAGACAATCGATTGGACTCGTTTTAGCCACTGATCTTACAGTTATGATACACCATGCTGTGAACATGCCCTTGAATAAATAAATGAAGAAACAAAAAAGAGACATAACACCTTACCAGTGCACATCTAACTGACTATAAATTGACATTGTTCACAAAAATATTGTGATTAAAAAGACGTGTCACCTTGAAGTCAGCCATGTTACTGCCCCTCCTTTCTGCCAAATGATCAAATTGAAAAGGAGATGAAAGGACGGGTAGACTAGGCTGATGTTCCCTTATCTGATCCTTAAGGGGAACAATAGGTTGATGGCACTTGTTTAAATTCCCAGGTGGCACCACCACTATTGCTCATGTTACCGCAACACTACATACTATTGCAGAGACACCACAAGTCCTTTATTGGTTAGTCTGAGTAACTGGGTTGAAAATTGTAAGTATGTGTAGTGCCCACCGGAAAGTAACTGATGATGTGGAAAGGGATAATGCGTTTGCAGAAAATTATCAAAATGAAATGAAAGAATGTTTGTAGCAGGCCCTGCTGGGTGGGTACCGGAAGTCATGATGTCTAAGTTGAAAGTATGGCACATTTGAAGGGATGAGGGATGGTGAATTATTAGGCCAGGGAAGAAAGAAGAATGTTGCCAGATGCATATGTATTTCTTGTGGGTATGATGAGACATTGCCCAGCCCGTGTACTGTATGGTGCGCATGACGTACGGTTCTGGAAGGGGTATCCAGATGCCCCAGGTAATTTTGCACCACACATTTTTCCTTTTTGAGGTTTTTTAGACAAATAATATAGGAATGGACAGATATAGTAATTCAAAGGATGTCCTGATTGAAACAAGTATATAAAGTTTTATCTTTGCCAGTTAACCGAAAGTTTGCATTCTATTCACTAATAGGTCCGGGACGCCCTGCAGTCACATCAGAGGGGCCCGAACGCGATGCACAGCCTGGCTGCTCGTTATGGATCATCCACTTGAATAAGATTGAGGCGGAGCTGCAGAGCAAAGAAGTGCTGGACGAGGCAGGACCACCAAAAGAAAGGAAAGAAAGAGTGGCTATCCAGGAGCCCCAGCCTGTTGGTTCACCTGTGCTTGAGTCCCAGCCCATTGAGCCCCAGCCAGTGGGCTTGCCTGTGTTTGAGCCTCTGCCCCTTGGTCCCCCTTGAGTTTGACCCCCTTTTTCCTGACCCCTCTGTGCCCGGAGTGTTGAGGTTCAATTTGCGCCCCGCTGGAGGAACAGTGCACCAAAGGGAAAGTCAGATTAGTAGGGATGGACTGTATTGCTGAAGAATAGGTTGCATGTACCCTGCTCGTGGTACTAATGATAGTTTAGGGAAAGGGAGATTGGTGCATTGTTTGGACAGTCAACGAACAGGGCAAATGGACTGTGATTCTAAAGAAAGAAATACCTTGCCCTGCAACGTGGGGTCTGGATCCGAGCTGGACGAGCAGCACCACCGCCGGTGCTCAACAGCGCCCATGCCTGATAAACAATAGGAGCCTGCCTGTGACGGCTCTCTGAAGGACACTGGAAAGAAGAGTTTTGCCATCCTCTTGTTCCCTGGTCACCAATTCCATTGTGTTGCATTTCTCTCCCAATCACCATATATTCTTTTGGTCGCCCCATTATTGAAGAAGAACAGCCATTTGCAGCACCGCGTCTAGAGCAGGGATGGTCCAAAAAGACAAAATAGTCTGTTCATCATTTGGTTGGTGCAACACCCTCACTGCCTGAACATGATTTTTTGATGTAGGCCCTGCATAACGCCATGCATAGATTGTCCTATATTGAAAATGTTTTCTATCAGCTAAAATGTACAAAGGAACAGGTACATGGACATTATCAGGGTGGGTTTGGATTTTGTTCGAGCCATGGGGTTGGAAGATACTTCTTGGTTTAGTCGTAGTTGCTGATACTATTTTTCCATGCTGCTTCTGCATACACTGTCTCCCAGTTCGTTTGCCTGCTGCGTAAGTACCCTGACCCCTAAGCAAGGATATCCATAAGATACAAAATATAGGACTATGCTTCAGAAAGATATTTAAGGGATAGGCTTGCATCTGACATACACCAAGAAAATGGTACGTGTTCACTCACGGGTGGTTTTGGGGCCTATTCGCGTCTTGGGGTTGAAGGATTATCATTTTCCTAGTTGCCATAGCTGGCATCATTTTGGCATGTAGTCTGTGCATACACTTCCTTCCTGCCTGTCTAGCTTTGAACGGTGTCTGGTATATATTGTATGGACGTTCAGCCTTTGCTGGTAGCCAAATGAGTTACTAAATGTTGCCTATTTATGAGCATTACTTTTCCCCCTTTTCTTTTAGAATTGTAAAGACCCTTACCTGATGGCACCAATAAAACTTAGCATGAATGCTAAAAGGAGGATCTGTTAGATTTGAAATGTTATTTCCGTAATGCACAGAATTGAAATGCTCCCTTTGTAATGCTCAAACTCTATTAAGTTAGCATCCATGGCGCCATCTTTATTGGCGCCATCTTGTGCTGTAACTAAGATCAAGCTTTTGTCTCATGTTGCTTGCCTCAGCAGAAAGCTGCTGGGATGCATTTGCATCTCCAAGATTAGGCCTCACTGAAGAATGAGAAAGTTGCCTGTTAATGCATACCTTTCCCTGAGATAGAAGGTGCTCCCACTATTCCAGGTCCAAGCACAGACTTTATGACCTCGCCAGAGATATAGTGTGTGCCCGGTCTCAGACTCTTAGCTCATCCTTCTGTGCCTCCCTTTTGTTCAGTGTTTGCCCAAGCTGTATTTTTCCATAATGGGTGGGTATTTGTGGGCTCTGCAACGTACATAATGTAACTTTATGCTTGCTAGGGTCAGTCCCTCGACAGCCATCCCATAGGGCTGGTCAGACTGGACTCCACTGCAGTGTATTTATTAATAAACTAGTTAGTTTGTGTTCTCTACTGCGTCATCGACTCTTCTTTTCTTGGAAGGCTAGAGGAGGTCGTGAGTGACCCAGGTGACCCTAGTTGGGTCACTTCCTTCAGTTCAACAATATTGGGAGGAGGTGTCTCCTCCTCCCAATGGTTAGAAGTATGAAGATCAATCAGCCCCGAAATGCAGCCACCCTTGAACCATGGTGCAAGGGTGCCTGCTCATGGCATCTTATTGTGGGCAAGTGCAGGGGAAAAGGGAAGAAATGCACCGTATCTTATAGATACAGCACATTCCTGCCCTTTACTTTTGATGCAGGGCAGAGCAGCAAGATTCCTTGCAGTGCTGCCCTGCGCCACCACCTCATAAATGAGGCCCTGAGTGCGCAGTGCCAAGAAACGGCAACTGAATTCAGACATGCAATTAAATAGAACTATACAAAGAAATATTTATGTGTCCAATACATTGACTGGAATTAGTCATAGATACTGAAATAAGTCATTAAAAAAAATATGCAAAAAATAAGACATATGAGGAGAACAAAGAAAATGGAAGATACATATACAATAGATTTCAAGCTTTATTCTGTAGACCATCAACTGTCAATGCTAGATTGCTATTCCAAAATAGAATTTAGGCCTGTAACAATTAATGTGTATATGAGGGGATTTTGGCTGGGAAATCATTGCTAATATTAGATTATTTATCCTGTAATTAGAGTCCATTCCACAAGTTTTACACCATCATTCAGCAGCTTATCAGTAGATTTGTTCTGATAAGTAGTCCCAGTGTTAAAGAAAGTAAACTATTATTAATCGGTCTTATAGAGGGTCATTGCCAATACTTTGTCCATATAATTCAGAATATATATACAAGAGTACTGTATCCATAGCTATAAAACACAATAGCTATGCATGAATCGCATACATGGCATCTTTGCAATCATTCTTAGCCTTCAGGGAATTTGTATCTGTATTTTTGTCTATAAATAGTTGCTAGGTGTGTGGGAGAGTTTAACAGTCCCTTACACAAAAAACACTTCAAGCACAGTGCAGATGATTGAATTTGAGATTCAATTCAACAGGAACCTCTGTAGGGATATTAGTTCATATTTGATGTGGTTATACGTTCAAATTTTAATATAATCGCATGAAGTCATCCTTTTTCAGAGATTAGAATATTAGATATTGCAGTAGTCTAAGCATGGCTCTGGAACAGTTCTAAAACGGATGTTTTCAGCGTCACTCGGTCATCTACTTGAAGGAGTGGTAGGGTTTTTGGCAAAAGGATCATTATCAATGCAATGTGCCTAGAGGGGAGGATTTTTAACCGCATTATACAGTCACCTGGAGATTAAAGTCAGTATTCAGTACCACTTATATTAAATGCAGCATTGAGGATCCTTATCAGAGGTTGAAGTCAGTGTGTACTGCTCAGTTTAACAAAGTGCACAAAACATGCACTGTTCTGAAGCATAAAGGGGAGACATGACAACATATATGGGTTATTGCTAGATGTTTGTGTAAATCAAGGGGAAATATATTTCTTGAATTCCCCAGCCCAGAAATCGAGAATCTCATATCAAAGTTAACTGAAAACACAAACCAGTATACAGAAGGGGTAAGGCAATATCAAAACATATGGAGCCCTTCTTACCACTAGTATCAAGAAATGGTCTAAAAAATGATGGTTGGATGAAGTCTGTAAGCAGACAAAGGAAGAACTGAAAAATGTAGTATGGTGGGCTGTACTGCCAGAAGAATTCAGAATAGCCAGACAAGATTAGAATCTACAAATTAAATCCAAAAAGGAAGATGCCCTACTGCCAAGATGGAGAGCATTGGAAAATGCAGCTATGGAGAATGACAAGTATTTCTGGAAAAAAATAGGCAATGGCCTTGTGGAAGCAAATATCTCAGAAAATTCCTGGATTTGTCACTTCAGCCAAATATTTAGCACTATACCTTAGTATAAACAATGCAGGCCCAAACTGGTCATTTGGCATTGACTAGACAGGAAGTTTTCAAAGACATTGTTGCAGGGAATACATCATGATAGCAAACAAGACACTAATAAAAGGCTAACCTTCCGGACCAAATATGGTCCCTCCAGAATTCTCTAACCATAACGCAGAAAGATAGTCAAGAATTCTATCCCCAATAATCATCAAATTTGTCTCATCTAACACATGTCGGCCATTGTGGAGAAATAGTGTCATCATCTCCATACATAAATAAGGTCCAAAAAAACGACCAAAAGCCACATAGACCAATAAGTCTAATTGATATTGACTGCAAAATATTTTCCAAACTATTACTCATGGCAGCAGAAGACTGGAACAAAGACACAAATATTCTAAACCGGATAGAGGTATGCTGTAAGGACGGTCTTTCAACTATAGATCAAATGTTTACTTTTGCACAAATCATTCACAAGTACATTACAGCACAAAAGATGCTTTTTTAGATTTCTCATCTGCTTTCGATTCACTTCCAAGGCAAACACTGTGGAGTAACCTATCAGAGATGGAGATGGATCCATGGCTCCTGAATATTTTTAGACCCGACAGCCTTAGAGTGGTCTTCCCCCAACTTTTTGCCTGCCTCACTCTATTTTTCTGACCTCGTTTTTGCTGGCTTTTGAACTTTGCGCTCTTTATCACTGCTAACCAATGCTTAAGTGCTTGTGCTCTCTCCGCTAAACATGATGATATTGGTTCATCCCCAATTGGTATATCTAATTTACTTATACGTCCCTAGTAAAGTGCACTTGGGCCTGTAAATTAAATGTTACTAGTGGGCCTGCAGCACTGATTGTGCCACCCACATAACAGCCGTCCCCCATTTTGTAGTCAGTGGTACATTTAATTGCTTCATGACCATAGATACCGTTGTGAGCAGGGACCTGTCAGACTCAAACACTTTGAAATACTGCCATCTAGTGACCGAAGTAGGTATATATTTGTTTATAATTATAAATTAATTAAAGGTGAAAATATCCAGAACATATATATAGTTACTTGTTTTACTAATATTTTTCAGAATTCAAAAAATAATTACTCAAGTGGACTAGGGATCTTACATTTTTCTCAAAACTAGTAATTTGCAACCGTCTTTTCACATTCGTTTTCAAAATGTGCCACTTCAAAGTTGTGATTCACAAGCCTATTGTTTTTTTTTTTTACAGAAAACTTGATCTTACAGTTGCTACACAGCCTTGCAAATTAATGTAGGCTTTTGTTACAATCTGCCTTGTTTTTTTAAATAATTTTGATGTTAACTGTACAAGAGGCTATTTGTCAGGGCTGGTGCTGGACAGTGAAGGGGCGGTAAAATGACTTTTGTTACTCCAACAGGTGCCTGCCTCAGGAATGACACTAGTGACTGTCTGGGGGCCGACATTATTCTCCCTAAACCACCGTGTTCTCACCACCTGGAAGGCAGTGAACAGTAGTGGGTGGGGGGGGGGTAATAATACTTTGGATACTAACGATTACTTACCTTAGGCCAGGTGCAGCAAAATTACTGGGGGAAAAAAATACTAAACTTTCTCTGCTGTTTTTTTTTCTCCAACCTGCTGTTGTTCATTGCCTTGACATGTTTATCAAAATATTTTAGAAGTACAACATATACGAATTTTAAAAACTTTTTAAATAGATATGTCGTTCAAGCCTCCCAAATATAGAGTAAGAAATCTTGTGGGAAAACCGCAAGTAAGTGTATAAAAAATTCAGAGAACCTAGGCAGAAATTAACAAAATGTTTTCAAACATATTAATAAACTAAGGGGCAGATTTACAAGCCCCTTATGCCGCCGGTGCGTCACGTTGCGTGACGCACCGGAAGCGCAACCTGCTGAGTGATATTTACAAGCAAAGGTAAAGCCACCCTGTGTGACTTTACCTGTGCTTGTAAATATCGCCCCTTTTCACACAACACTTTGCGGGTTAGGGGTGTGACATGGGAGTTGCTGTGGGTGTTCCCACGCAACACCCATGTCCACTGATGCATTTCCAGATTTACGAGCAATCGTAAATCTGGAAATGGGTCAGAATGCTACGCCACCCTAGGGGTGGCATAGCGAGGTGCAACGTAGAGAAATGTTTTCATTTCTCCTAGTTTTTTTCCTCTTTCAATGCGTGCTGCATTCTACAGCACACATTAGAAAAGGGAATCACCTCAATTGATTGTTTTTATGCAGGAAGGTGCCCCTTCCTGCACAAAAACAATCTCCCCGTGACACAGGCATCCTTGCACCATGGTGCAAGGATGCTTGTGCCGGCGCATGGCAGCAGTTTGTGCGCCAGCGCTCGGGATGCACAGAGATGCAACATATTGTTGCAAATATTTTGCATCCCTGTGCTTCGAAGCTAAAGCAGCGCGGCACAGCAAAATGACTTGCGTCACAGTGCTGCGTTAGTTTCTTGTAAATCTGCCCCTTTATTTTGCTTCTTTATCATTAGAATGAGAAAATAACTGTGCTTGTTAAGAGCAACATATCTAAAAACCAACTCTATTCAGTTGTTCAACCAACTTTAACTTCTTTACACCAGGAAGCCCCAAGAGAGAAATTGCTAGGTAATACACTACTCATAAAACCTTTCTTGCCCTAACTGAAATATTTTTTTCCACCCAGAAGAAATCAAGCCTGTTAATTACTTAAAAACTACCAGGCATTGTAAAACATCAGAGGAATTTTGCAATGTGTTTTGGTTTTGCAGCTTTTTATGCATAAGTGACCAGAATATGTCACTATACATTTCAGTCTCAACACAACAGTCCCTTCTCATGAACATACAAAAGCAGACTAAGCAGAATATGTCAGAGTTTTTTTTAGTACACTGGCTACTATATGTAAAATAATAAATGTAACACTACAAGAGATGTAATGCCAGAGAAGGTGCTGGACAGTGCCTGGCAAACTACATTGGAACAGTGGGCCAGAGGTACATCGTATTTTTGCATGCGACCCGTTTGCGCATGCAAAAATACCTAAGGGCCATATACAAACCCTAATTAGCGAGTCGCAATTTATTTGCGACTCACTAATTAGGATTTGCGACTCGCTATTAGGAAGGGGCGTTTCAAGGGCGTCCCTTCCTATTAGCGAGTCTGAGACCTATGTATGACTGTTTTGCGACCGCAATTACTTCAAGTAGGTGGTAAAGCATTTGCAAACTGAAGGGGTCCCCCCTTTGGGAATGCATGGGAAAAAGGGGACCACTGCCTGCCCTTAAAAAATGAAAAGTAACGTTTCATTTTTTTTTTTTAATGCATCCCGTTTTCCTTTAAGGAAAACGGGCTTCTTTTAAAAAAAAAAAAACTCCTTTATTTAAAAGCAGTCCCAGACATGGAGGTCTGCTGAGCCCAGCAGGCCCCCATCCCTGGGAGGGCCAGCCATTCCCAATGGGGGCTCAAATTGCGAGTGGCTCATTAATTTTTATGAGCCTCGCATTTTGCTACCCCATTGGGAATCGCTAACAGTGTCTCTGACACAGTTGTACATTTGCTTTTGCGAGTCGCAAATTGCGACTCGCAATTTGCGAGTCGCAAAAGCAAATGGTCCTACATCTGGCCCAGTATGTCTTCTGAGTACTTGCCTGAGGAAAGAACCTGGAGACTTTTGGGGGATTAAAATTGCTACTTCAACACCATTGATGATTTCCCAGAGAGCAGGAGCTGACAATAACTAGGGAATACATTTATTTTAACTCCACTGGATAGTTCGTGCAGGAAAGGTGCTGAACACAGTCTAGAGGGTCAAATTAGTATTCAAACACCGCCAGGTGCTTGCCTAAAAGAACCGACTTGACACTGTCTGGGGGGGGGGGGGAAATACTATTCTAATTCCACCTTGTGTTCCCTAAGGGAAAGTCCTGGACACTGTTCGGGGAGCAAAATCTTTATTCTAACTCCACAGGGTGTTTACTTTAGGGAAGGTGCTGGATCATATTTGTGGGGCAAATTTGCTATTCTAACCCACTAGGTGCTTGCTTAACGGAAGATGCTGGAGACTACCCTGGGGACAAAATGGCTATCCTACCTCCACCTGGAGCTTGCATCTGGCAAATAGTTGGACAGTGTTTTGGGATCAAAAATACTATTTTTAATCCACCTGGTGGGTGGTTTATGGTACGTCCTGGACACAGACTGATGGGCTAAATTGGTATTCTTACTTTACAAGGTGCTGGACTGTGGTGCATATTCTACTAATCATTCTCCAGCAAGTAGTTCTTTCTGAGAAAATGCTTGACAGTGTTTGGGGGCAAAATTAGTATTCTAACTCCACTGTGTGCTTGCTCCAGGGAAGGTGCTGGTTGATAACTGGCAGCCCAAATCACTAATCTTACTTCAGTGGGTGCTTGCATCAAGGACAGCGTTTGTGGGTCAAATCTACTATTCTTACTCCACCGAGTGCTTTCGCTTGGCAACATGTTAGACGGTGTTTTAGGACCATTTTACTATCCTAACTCAATGTGTGTTTGCTTTAGGGAAGGTGAAAAACAGAAACTGACAGTCCAACTTACTATTCTTACTCTGCTGGGTGCGTGCATCAGGGAAGATGCTAGTCAGTATTTGTGGTACAAATAAACTATCCTTACTCCACCGAGTGCTTCCCTCTGGTAAAAAGCTGGACAGTATGTGGGGGATGATTTGCTATTCAAACTCCTCCGTGTACTTGGTTTTGGGAAGGTGCTGGATGGTAACTGGCAGCCAAAATTACTATTCTTACTCCACCAGGTGCATGTGTGAGGGACGGTGCTGGACAATGCTTGTGGGGCTAATTTACTATTCTTACGCCACTGAGTGCTTCCCCTTAGGAAAATGCTGGACAGTGCCTGGAGCATATTTACTATTCTAAGTCCACTGTGTGTTTGCTTACAGAAGGTGGTAGACAGTAACAGTCAAAATTACTATTCTTACTCCACCATTTGCTTGGTACAGGGAAGATGCTGGTCATTGGTTGTGGGGCAGGTTCACTATCCTTACTCACCTGAGTGCTTTACTCTAGAAAAAACAGGACAGTGACTGAGGGCAAATTTACTAATCAAAGTTCACTGTGTGCTTGTGTTAGAGAAGGCACTGATTGGTAGCTCATAGCCAAAATTACTATACTTGTACTTGCGTGAGGGACAGTGTTCGACAGTGTTTGTGAGGCAAATTACTATTTTTACCCCACTAAGTGCTACCCTTATAGAAAATGCTGGACAGTGTGGAGGGTCTAATTCACTATTCTAACTCCACCATACACTTGCTTTAGGAAGGTGCATGACTGCAAGCAGCAGCTAAAATTCTTACTGCACCAGGTGTTTTACCTAAGGGAACGTAGTGGACAGTGTCCATAAGCAATCATTACAACCAATACAGTAATTGTAAATGTTTGTCAACAAGAAAAAAAGTTGCCATATATTTTAAATAAATATCAATAATTAGTAAATTGCATGGTTGACCATTTTTAAACAGGACAGAACAATACTACAAGTCAACAGCTTCCCTAAAACACCTCAACCAAGTCGTACAGCAGAATTTCACTCCATTCCTTCAGATTGCCAGGTAACACACTAGCCTTAAATTAACTATCAATTTAATCCAAATTTTTTCTTTCAACAGCCAAAAGAGATAGCAAACATTTCAATTTCTTAACCCAACAGGGCATTTAAACTCTTTTCTTTTTTGCAAACAGCATTTCATTTAACAATGATTTATTTTCTTTCTCTTAGCACGTTATGCAACATAAACCAAAAATGCAGAACAACAGTGTTGGACTTGGCCCTTTTGGCAGGTTCAACCCTGAACTTTTTGCCTTGAGCTCTGATATAGTGGTAGTGATTTTTGGCCTCTACGCACTTTAGCACTGTGGCCCAGTGTAAAGTGCGTGCGCTCTCTGAGTGCGTGTGGTGAGATTGGCCTGCCCTCCCATAGGAATGCATGGGGGATATGTGTCTCCATGGTAATTCCTGATATGAGAGGAGTGCAGGGGCGAGTTTAGTATGTGCGAACTCGTGAGAATAAATGCTGCGCAATGGTGTGTGCAGATTTATGGTGACTGGTGGAGAAATGCCACTTTTAGAAGTTGGTATTTCTGTGTACTGTGTGTCTGCCTGCCTGATGTGAATTGCATGTCTGGCTTGTGATTGACAGGTGCTGGATGGTGTGGGTGGCTCCAGGAGCCAGGATGGGTCTGCCCGGTGGTGAATAGGGAGATCTGCATGTAGATGGGATGGAGGAGGTGCACCTGGGACCTGAATAGGGCTGTGCCTTCCCTCCACAATGCTGGCTCTGCCCCCTGTGGTGCGTCTGAGCACCTAGCCCCCACCTGACAATGGAGAGAGGAGCTGAGCACAACAAAGTGCTCCAAAGCTCCCCCAAACCAGTTGCGTCTGGTTTTTCCCCAGCCCTGTGCTGTGTCACAAAGGGAAAATGTAATATAAATATAGGGGCTGTGTCCCCATGAAATTGTTCAGTTCTGTTCCTGATCCTGACGGAGGGGGGGGGGCTTGCTGCTGCTGGGGCCCAGGAGGGACCGCCATGGGGGCTGCCTCCCTGCTGGAGGGCCCTATGTGCTGGCCCCTGGGCCCAGCTCTGCCCCTGGAGCCTCTCCTGGATCTTTGCCTGCTACTGGAGCTGTGGCTCCTTGTGAGTGCTTTGCTTTCATTCCCACAGGAGCGTCTTGCTTGGAAGAGCGCTTTGTTTTGAGGGGGGAGTACTCATGTTGTTCTCTTGCAGCGCCGTGCTGCCTGAAGGGAGAGAGAGGGAATCCCCAGCGTAGGGATTCCCCCCGTGATGCCGATTTAGCGGGTGCCCACCCTGCTTATTTTTATATATTTGCGGTGGGTGCCCACCCCACATGGCCGCTATTTTTATATTTTAAATAGCAGGAGCCCACCCTGCTTTATATTCTAATTCGGAGGGAGCCTACCCGAATTGCCCCTTATTGATTTTTTATATCTAACTGCGGGTGCCCACCCCGCGTTCTATCCGGAGAATATCACCGCTGCGGCACCGAGAAGGAGAATGCCGGGGAAACCGGAAGTCAGGCAGCGTCCTGCCTGTTGTGGGGTGGGACTTCCGCCTTCCGAGGGAAGACCGCGCCCATGGGACTGCCGAGAGGAGGAAGTGGCAGGAATGAAGATACTGGGGCTCCCCTGTGTAAGGGAGAGCCCCGCGTGCTGCCGCCGTTGAGGAGTACTGCATAGGGGGCCCGAGGCACATTGCCGGTGCCTGCCCCCGCCGCCTGTGAGGAGTCCCGGCCCCCAGGAGAGGGACCGGGCGAAGAGGAGCAACCGTAAGGAGAGAGCCTCCCCTGTGCAGAGCCGGTGAGTGAGGGCTCTAAGGGAGGCAAGAGAGGGCACCGTGGCTGTTGTCCTGAGCGGACCCGCCGTTGCAGGCCGCTCCAACGTGGGCCATAGTTGTTTTAGGGCCTGAGTGCTCCAGCGAGGGGCATTCTTCTTGTTTAGGGCCCAGAGGGGCCCGTGCTCCCCCGCGTCACGATGACTTCAGCTGCCCCACTTGCAGAGGGCAGCTGCACCGATGGGCTAATTTGATTGAAGGGGCCCCAGTGGGGGTCCCCAGGCACAGTGGTGCCAGTTCTTTATTTGCTTTACAGCGGCGCTGCAGTTGCGGGCCGCTGCAACGAGGGTGCTATATTATTGTAGCAGTCCCTGAGAGGGACAGAAGCGGCACAGTGGTGCCAGGCTTCATTTGGAGATTCACAGCTGCCCAGCAAGTAGTGGGCAGCTGCACCGTTTAGGCGCACAATTCTTTGGGGGCATGTCTTTCTTAAGTTAGGAGTGGAACGCACTCCTTGGCCCCCTATCTTTCCCAGCTGCCCAGCAAGTAGTGGGCAGCTGCTACGTTTAGGTTTACGCAGTTGCGCACCCTTGACTTTCCGCTGCCTTGGCAGCGCGTCCTGACTCTTGGGACATAGGGCATTTGAGCCCCCTTTTTGGGATGGCCAGTTGGCCATGGGGGACTTATAGTTTTATAGGGCGCCAGGCCCTAATGTGATTTGTGTGCTAATGTACTTTATGTGGTGCTAGGAAATGTGATGCATTTACTATGATGTACGCACCCTGTTTTATGCCTCTAATGTACTTTCATGATTATGAGGTTTTGCATAATGTGTTTATGCTTGTGATTTTATTATTACCTAATGCGTTTAGGTTGTGAGTTATTCCCTAATGTGAGTTATGCTTAGGAGGTTCTGGTCTAATGTGTTTAGGCTTAGGAGGTTCTGGTCTAATGTGTTTAGGCTTAGGAGGTTCTGGTCTAATGTGTTTAGGCTTAGGAGGTTGGCGTATAAGGTATTTTGCGCCTAATGTGATACTGTGCATAATGTGGTTTATGTTACAGGCTGATGCTGAGTACAGTGGTTACCAGTAATTACTGGTTGTACGTTCATGATATGTTCTGCATTTATTATCTTTAATAAGTGATGGTTCTGACAGTGGCCCACGTGGCCCTGTCATGTGTAAATAATCCCTTGTAGATATTGCCCAGTGCCAGTTGGCACCATGTACATTATGTGATTACTATTCTAATGTGTTATGATAATACAAAGGCTATTTTTGATATAACCTTGTGTGGAGTTCCTTTTTGTAGTGTGCCTGGTATGTTGTTGCTGTGCGCGTGCGCAAACGCTTTACACATTGCCTCCGGGATAAGCCTGACTGCTCGTGCCAAGCTACCAAGGGGGTGAGCAGGGGTTATCTTTGGCGTGTAACTCCCTCGCCCTGACTAGAGTGGTGGTCTCTGCCTGGCTTTGGCGCAAGCCTTAGCCAACCAGAGATCCCATTTCTAACAAACAGTAAGAAAAATAGTGCCACATTTCTCTTTTCCTCATTCTTTTTTACAGATCTAACAGCAATGGCTTAACCTCACCAGGCTACATTTGTAAAATTGAGAAGAGGCAATCATTTATTGAAGTATGGTGGCTATCACTACTGTAAGGAGAGGTTGACTGAGCCCAGGAGTCATTGGAGGTGCGTGCAATATTTCTCTTCCCATTGTACAGGCAGAGCAGTTACTCTGGAAGACACTGTTGTTAGGGCACCTGGGCATAACCACTCTGCCTCTGTAATGGAAATCGAAGTGTGTGAAAATGTACAACATATTAAACACCTTGCAAGCACCTCCAATGAGCCCTGCGGGTCAACTCTAAAGGAGGCAGCCCAAAACATCCCCATACATGTTGCTAGTAACATGCCCAGCATACCCAACATTAGAAGAATGGTCGAGAGGCAAAAGCTGACAAGTGATCCCCATCGTTTAACCCCTCAAACCTATGGCAATATTAACTCCCCACCCCCAATTAACTGTAACATTCTTTCATGAACTTCTCCTCCTGCAAGATAATGAAAATCCTCTGAAAATACTTTTTTAGCAAAACCCATAACCTAGTTACCCTGGAGAGTATTCCAATTTGGATGATGGATGAGACATTTGAATCAACACCCCATCCATTCTCTCAAATGTACACTATTCATGCCAACATAAATAACACAAATGTTCTGCTAGTGTATGCATTACTCCCTTACAAGCAATCCTCAGCTTACACTGAGGGGTATATTCACAAGAGCGTGTGATAACTACCGCAAGAGTAGCGTAACGCAACTTTCAATAACGCAGCCCATCACGGGAAAATAACCCCGTGTCAACGTGGAATTCACAACAAGGCGGTACCATGCGATAGTCACCAGATAGCGCGTCAAATGCCAGTGTGGAAATCAACACCACGCCCAAAAAATGCGAAACGGGAACGCGAGAAATCATGCGATGAGGCCAATCGCGGTACAAAAAGCTGCGAAAAGCAGCCTCAGGCCTGCAACTCCCATGCGTCTGGCGGGCAATTGCACCATAAAAACCACAGGCACAACACACCTGAAACAAGCCAAAGCACGTAGCAACATCCATGCACCCTGACCCAGCGCAGAGGGCAACGCGAACCCCACAACCCCCACAGACCACCAGCAAGGAACAAGTGGGTCGGGGAAGGCCAAGGAGAAAATGGAGAGGAAGACGGGGTGCAGACCGCAGGAAAACAAGACCAAGGCCACGGAGGCGACAGAACACTACCAGCAAATGACCCACAAGCAGACCGCCTGGAATGCAGTTGCAGAGCCCAAGAGGCCAATCCTGGAGGCCAAGAGGCTCCGCCAGGACGTGACAACCTAAACCAGGCACAAACCCGCTGCCAACAGGAAGGCAGCAATGGCGACAGGAGGTGGCAGTCCAGCGACACAGGAGGAGCAGGAGGAAAGCCAGGCCACAGTCATCAGTGTGGAGAGGGTGCAAGGAGTAGGGATTACGGGCACAGCTCGACAGGACCTGACACAACAACAACAGGGTGAGGATCCAACAGGGACTGGGGGCACGGGGGGTGATGGGCACAATGCCACACATGCACAATGAGGTGTAGCACACTACACATCCACAATTACCCAGGGACATGTCCCCCATCCCCGTAGCACACTGCAGCACACACACATAGCAATCACAGCACATACCATGACAATGTGGCACAAAGTGCAACACCCACACTGCAGAACAGGGGACACAACTGGGTCCACCCCGGCGCAGAAACAGAACAATCACATTGGACAGAGCAGGGAACTGTGAGATGCACATCTACCCCTACAACCCCACATCAGCCATGTTGGCCAAATGTACACTGTCCCAACTCAAATAGCCACCACCGCCCAAACAGTCACAATGTACATTGTCACACAGTCTGCATGTCGACAAGAACAAGGCGCCAACACAATGCCAACATGCACCTCCCCTTCACAATGCAGAGGGACAAACAACACCTCCAGCAGGTCTGAACAGACAACCCATCAGTGATGCCCGAGATGAACACCACACCCCCGACACCGACGCCCTACAACAGCCCATGGACATCCCACACAACCCACCACCTGGACCAGGGCAGACAAGCTACTCAGAGGAGAACCCAGACTCTGCAACAGACCACACAGAATGAAGCACCCGCAATCACGGCTGCCTCACAACACGTCACCCACCCACACATGGCATCCCAATGCCAGGTGGCAGAACACCAAAAGGAGGTGGCCCAAACCATGGAATGCGAACTAGAACACATACGTGGGTGTCCAATACCCTTCAGGGACCACCTACACCCCATAAAGGAGACCCCCACCCCCACAGAGACACATGCACATATCATGTTGAACTGGCTATGGGCACGTGCGCCCGGCCCCTTTATTGGCAAGGCCACATGTACAGTGACGCCTGTGCTGGATGTGTGTGTGGTGAGTATAAGCCAGCCCGCACGGAGTGCTTGGCGCTGGCAACAACCTGAACAGTGGACACCAGTGTAATGGAAACAGAAAACACCAGCATAACAGAGTCAAATGCAGAGCAACATGGAGGGATCCGGAGTAAGGACAGAGGACACCCAATATTCAGTCAGGAGGTTTCGTGAGTTGCAGTGCACTGAGGTAGGGGCACTAGAGAAGAGCGCGCTCATGTGCAGAAATTGCTAGGATTGTGTCCCTTCGGGTTAGTCCTGATGCAGATGCAGTGGGGTGTGGTACACCTGCATCAACTTCCTCATCAACGTCCCAGGTCTCCCACACTGCCTGAGGTGACAGTTGCGTCCGCAGTCCACAGTGCAATACCCAGTATCAGATCCGGGTGTGTAGCTTGACTACCGCCACCAGTCTGCATTCCTGCCTTGGGGCTGCTGCCACCTGACCTCCCATTGTCTGTGCCTTCTCCCGTCCGCACACTTGACACATCCTCCTCCTCATGGTCCCAGGTCTTCCCCACTACATGTGGTGACATTGCTGCGCTACCTCACAACAGCACATAACTCAATCAGTAACGGACAATGGCTTGCGGTGCACTGAGTCACTGGCACCTGGAGTGCTGAGCAGGGCAGCAGGCCGATGATGGCATCCATGACAGGTCTGGGCAACTCCGTAGGTCTGTCAGGACTACCCTTTCGACTCTGGCAGATGGCGGTTGGAGGTGGTCCTTGCGGTGGTGGCGTGTGCCTCCTGCGGTGATGCGACGTCCGGGCCGGTCAAGACTCGATGCCATGTGTGGGCCCTTGTGGCCCGCAGTTGGGGCCGGAGGAGGCGGACAGCGCAGGGCCACAGACACATGGCGTTGATCACCCCAAGACCATTGCTACAGAGGCCATTCAATGTTCCAGAAGGAGGGGTCCCAGGCCTGACCAGTACAGAGTTAGTGGCCCCGGATGCACTGCGGCCGGCACAGGCACCCAGCCACGGGATGGTGACTTGCAGTGCAGTCAGATGGGCCAAGCGACCTGAGGGGGTCCCCATCAATGTCCGAGGTGTATGTTGCGGAGGGTTTCGGGGGATAGTGGAAGGTGTCCTCCAGGGCATGATGCGGAAGGTCTGATGTTATCTGGAAGCAGCAAATGGAGGAGTGGAAAGCGCAACCCTCGTTTGCACCAACAATTCGGTATCAGCTACATGAGGATGAAAACTGGCCCTAGTCCATAGACTCAAACGCCACCAATGTACGACCAGTCAGTGTCCATGAATGTCGGGGAACAAACTTAGTGGCACAGGTGCTGAGAGGGGATGCAGTCTGCGATGATGCCAGTACACAGATGTGAACTCCAACATTGCCAAATCAAGACTCTGTGAGCTACTGGACCCTAGTGTAGGCCGGAGGCAGCGGTCAGCATGGGCTCACAGACACGTGTTGTGTGCTTGTGATGCAGTCGTTTGCTTCACTGATAGCCGGGAGTTTAGTGATATCACCCCTGCAGTATACATCTGGTCACTGCCATGGTGTAATCAAGACTCAGTTCCAAATGTGTGACCTACCTGACCGTGGTGTAGGCCTGAGGCAGCGGTCAGCACGGCCCATTCACCGAGTGTCGCCGGCATAGGTTGGATGGCCCCACCGGCCTGCGTAGTTCAGGTTCAGTGGCACCACGTGTAGCCGGCTGGCGTTGAACAGGGTTAGTGGCACCACGTGTTGCAAGAT
The DNA here is from genome assembly GCA_963921515.1 of Calotriton arnoldi. Lineage (NCBI taxonomy): Eukaryota > Metazoa > Chordata > Amphibia > Caudata > Salamandridae > Calotriton > Calotriton arnoldi. Next base: position 1,927,519 of record CAWUFW010001420.1, on the reverse strand, counting down.
GCCCATATGGAACTATGCCTCACTGATCGGGGGGGTCTGGTGCTGTGGCCACTGGCCCGGATTTGGGGTCACTGCCATTCATGACTCAAGACACAGTTCCACATGTGGGACCTACTGGTCCAAAGAGTAGGCCGGGGGCGGCAGTAGAGTACGTCAACGGAAAAGGAATAACGCGGGCCGGTGTCGTGGCAGCCGTGATGGTCTGAGGTGGCTGCCAAGGTCTCTGGCCTCGGGCTTGTGGCTTGTGCCGGCACGTAGTGGGCCCTCCTTGACACACGCCGGTGTTGGAAGGTGATCAGTGTGATCTGGCTGCGCAGGGGCTGGCCTGACGGGTTCGTGGACCAGCGTGCCAGGGTCCGGCAGGTGCACGGCATCTCAGGCAAATCCACTCACGGGGATGGCGTCGGCCTCGTGGTGAGGTGGGAGGCGCCACCCTGGCAGAGATGTGGGTCTTTCCAGAAGTGGACCACGCCCAGGCCTACGTGGTTTTTATTCACACCCCTACGCTGGCGTGGCGTATGCTGGGCCATCCCACTCCACTGACGCTTAGGGGGGGCGTAACAGGCAACATTTCCACGAGGTCCCCCACTGGCTGTGGTGACATGGTGGTGTCCACTGTCCACTACACTCCATACGCAAGCGGTGTATGTCGCCATGGATATGGGTGTGTTCTGCATACTGCGAGGTGTCCAGCACAACTCCGGCACTCTTGGCATTGTGTACTTTCCCACTCATGGTTCTCCTGCATCCTTCACACATGCCTGGTTGCCACCTCTCCCCACATTCGGCTAGAATGTGGCTGGGGTGCCATGCCGTTGCTGGCTCATTTTCAAGGCTTGCCCATGTGGACATTGTAAGTTGTTCTGTCGTGTCTGGTGGGTGGGCATATTGTTGTGCCTGTTGTATCTGATTTTGTGACGTGTGCATTGCCCGAGTTGTGAGTTGCATGGTTGTGGTGTTGAGGTGTGTGGGGTGTTCATTTGTATACTGCCAAGGGGCTGTACATTTCCCTTGTTGCCATCCTGGGAACGCTGGTTGATGATGGACTATCGGAGGATGAAGGTATCATGCACACTGGCTGTGTATTTGAAGGCGACATTGTTGGGTGTTCCACTGTGTTCTGTTGTTGCCTGCACATTGGTGTGAGACGTGTGCTTCCTGTTGCGGTTATTGTGTGCTGTGTCACCAGGGGGCACAGGTAGTACATTTGTGCTGTGTGTTGCCCCCAACACGTGCATGCATCCTGCTGTAGCGTCTGGTCCTTGCTTGGTCTCCAGCGGATCCTGCGCATTGTGTTGTACGTATGGGGACTGGGGTACCAGGGTGATGGTGACGTCCAGGACAGGTGTGGGGGACTTGGATGTGGCTGGCTGTGGGACTCCTCCGACTCTGGCGGGTGTTGGATGGGGGGTCTCAGGGGCCAACAGGTGCAGCCACGCCATCAGCTTTGTGTGCGGTGGGATGTTGGTTGTCCGCTGTGTTGTTGCCGTAGGCCTGTTAGGCGATGATGGTCAGGATGCGTAGGTTGGTTGTCCCTTTCAGCCTGTAGTGGAAGGTGAGATTGTCAGATGTTGGGTCTGTGCGGCTGGTACGTTTCCTGGGGTTCCGCTGTCTTTGTCTGCGCTGCGTCTGTGTTGGTCTGGGGGGGTGTTCCGGGTGTGGGATGGGGTCCTGGGGTGGTGGGGGTGGGTGTTGTGGCCCTCTTGGGTGTCCGGGCCGCATGATGTGTGGCTCCATGGCATCTGTTGCCCTTCGGATGTGGCCCTGGGCTGTGCTCCCTTTTGTGGTGCTGGCTGCCGTCCGACTTGCATCTCATTAGCGATATTTGCGAGGGTCCTCTGTGGCGATGTTTTTTGTGGCTGCTATCGCGGGTAAACTGGTGCTGTGGGCTGTTTACACCGGCTTGTGATTGGGGGGGTAAATTTATCACGTCTTTGGCTGCGATAAAGTGCCGTTAATTCGGCGATAGCTCCTTGTGAATATGCCCCTGAGTTTTTAGCGGTTATCAAATCCAAAACAATGAATACACGTCCAAGAAAAGTGGGTATTGATTTTGAATTGACAATGATTAATACTGTTACCAAATTGTACCCTGATACCCAAATTAAAGGATGTTTTTCTACTTTTCACAGGCATATTTGCGAAAAATACAAAATCATCCTTTGTTGAGAGTTACTTGATAAGCAGTAAATTGAATTATGAGGTGCTTTGTCCCACCTGACAGTGTAGATGAATTCTACACTTCTATTACAGATTCAATTTTTTTTACACAAAACAATGAAAAATTGGCACCTTTACTAAATTACTTTGAGGATACGTGGATTGGCCATCTAAGCAGGTCGGGACACAGGAGGAAGCCAAGATTTCCTGAAAGGTGGAACTACTACATGACCTGTTTAGAGGTTGGTATCATTTCTTGGATATTTTGAAGAAAGAACAAAGTTTCCAAGAAATGAGACCTGCCTAATAACTGTCAGGTAGCCTGAGCCCACGAGTATTTAAAAAGAGAAAATAAATGGCAGAAAGGTTTTGGCCAAAAGCCAGCAATTTTTGCTGATGATGGCTTCGGACTACCTAGACAGCTTGGCATACATATCACATTTCTAACCTATTCTAACAACTGCCTACATTACTTGCCAGTTCCTAATTTTCACTACAATTCAATTGGTATTTTTTGCAAAACAATTTTTTAATTTAAAGCAATTTTAGGTTTTGTGCCTGTAGCCATCTTCTTTTTCTCATACCTTGGTGACTTTTTGAAATGCTCCAGTCACCAAGAATCTCCATTGTTCCAAACCTCCAATCAAAGTTCATTTCCAAGCCGCCCAAAAAACATTTTGAAATCCATTTTTAAAAATCATCAGAAAGTGAATACTACTTAAATTATGACTGATATTTACCCTTAAATAGTACAGTTCCAAAAGAAAGTATAAAAAAGGTGTAATTAGTTTAAATTAAGGACACATATTTAATGTTTTACAAAAATCCTCTGAAAAGACTCTTAATTCTTAGTATAACCCATAACCTAGTTACTCTTTTGAACTGTTTTGTGCATTTTGAGTTAAGGCACCCCTGTTTTCATCTTCCCATTTAGCCCTCTCCATCACCGGTAATCTTATTTTTGCACATTTTTGCCTGTATCACTAGTTTGTTTTATCCTTTCCAATAGTCACTCACATTTTCATTTTTTTTATCATGTCTGGCTAAAAGAAAGTCACAGTTCACTGAGGCAGAGTTGACAGACATGGTGTATGAAATCATTAGAGTAGAGCCCCAACGTTTTGGTTCCCAAATCCAGCATACTCCTCTCACTTGAAGTGTAGGACAGGCTTGTCAACAAAGTGAATGCTGTTGGTACCACCCTGCACACACAGAATGACATTAGAAGGAGGTGAACGGTACACCAACCACCACCTGGAGGCTCCCAGGATTGGTAGTGGACCTCCCAGAGCCCCATTACAATAAGGTCTTGGCCATCGTGCATTCTGAGGGCTTGTCAGGAATAGCTGGGGGAGTGGACTCTGGCAAGTTACACTTCAATAACTGTCACAATATCACAATGTCCTGTTTGCTCTCAACTCTGCTTCTGCTCTTGTGTTCTCTATCTACTTTCCTAACATGTAGTACTCAAAGTATCTGAGATGTTGGTTTGTCTGTGTCAATGTGTATTGTTACATATGAGAGCACATGTCTCCAAATCCATGAAATGTCACCTGTTGAAATGGTGTCTGAAAGTTGATAACCATAAAAATATAATTCCAAGACCCATAATATGTGTTAAAATGTAAAAGTTTGGTCCATCCCAAGTGCATGTTGCCAACAGGTATGGTACACTAACCGTTTATCAAGTGTTGGTAAAGTGCGAATGGAGTGACTACAACTACCATGAGGCCCTGTGACTAGAATCAATCAATCAGGGGTTTGTAGAGCGCGCTACTCACCCATGAGGGTCTCAAGGCGCTAGGGGGAGGGGGAGCAGATCCGGATCAGTCGAAGAGCCAAGTCTGAGGTCCTTCCTGAACGTGCGCAGGGTCGGGGAGCATCTGATGTTAACAGGGAGCTCGTTTCAGGTATTGGCCGCGATGTAGGAGAAGGCTCTCCCGCCGGTTCTGTTTCTGCGAATGCGGGGGACCTCCGCCAGGGCGAGGTCGGCGGAGCGGAGGTTCCTTTTGGGTACGTGGAAACATACGTTGAGGTATTTGGGTCCGATGTTGTTGAGGGATTTGTAGGCATGGGTGAGGAGTTTGAAGGTGACCCTCTTCTCGACGGGGAGCCAGTGGAGGCCTTGTAGGTGTTGGGTCATGTGGTGCGGTGTCCCTAGGACGAGTCTGGCTGCGGCGTTCTGGATGGTTTGGAATTTGTGTAGCAGAGTTTTGTTGATTCCAGCGTAGAGGGCGTTGCCGTAGTCCAGTCTGCTGGATATGAGTGCGTGGGTGACGGTCCTTCTGTAGTCGGGGGGGGATCCATTTTAGGGGTGGAATTTGCGTAGTCATGCTACACAAAGCTCCGCGAAAAGGTAAAAAATCTCCGCGAGCACACAGAGTTCCGCGAACACTCGGAATTGCTTGTTCCTCCCGTTCGCGATGCTTTCTCCTGTTCGCGAACGCTGTTTGTGTGCTCGGGGGGAAATATCTTGCGAACCCGCATTTTGAAAGCGCGAACAAGCAAAAAATTCCGCGAAGACGCGGATAGCGGAATTTTTGGCAATTCCGCGTTCTCCGCGGAACGCGAAATTACCCAAATTTCGCAAATTTCGCGAGCGGAACGGAATTTACCACCCAGGCCTAATCCATTTGAAGGTCTTACGGAGGATGCGGAAGCAGTTGTAGCTGGTGGACGCGACGGCGTTGATCTGGCAGTTCATGGAGAGGAAGGAGTCAAGGATGATGCCGAGGTTCCGAGCGTGGTCTGTCGGGGTGGGTGGGCTCCCGAGAGCGGAGGGCCACCAGGTGTTGTCCCAGGCGGAGGTGGAGGGTTCGAGGATGAGGACCTGGGTCTTCTCTGAGTTGAGCTTTAGGCAGCTGTCCTTCATCCAGGCTGTCACGTTCCTCATTCCTTCCTGGAAACAGAGTCTGGTGTCTTCGGGGTTCTTCGTGAGGGAGAGGATGAGCTGGGTGTCGTCGGCGTAGGATACGATGCTGAGCCCAGGCTGTCTGACAATGGCTGCAATGGGGGCCATGTAGATGAGCGCACCTAAACTGGACAGTGGACCAACTCGCCTGCATTAGGCACCAACCTCAGAGGATATACCAATATTCTGTAAGATACAAAGCAATTGTGTGTGCAAACTTCAAAAGTGCTCTCTGTCCAAAGGCACCACCCTTTCCCTCAGGGTCAATCGTACATATAAGCTATATCAAAGCTGCACCACTTCACAGATGTATACAATCCAATCATATTTTGTCCAGTCCATTTTGAGAAAATATAAGGTTCCTGCTTTATTGATTTTTTCTTAAAAGAGCCACAGCCAACGCGTTTCGTTCTGCAAACAGAACTTCTTCAGGGCTGTAAATTAAGAACACATATAAAACAGCATATAAAAACAATAGTGTGCACAAACACTATGTACAACATTTAAAATGACACATGTAACACAATTAAATACATAAATAACAGATGTTTTTTAGTTTTTTGTGTGACCTCATAATACATTATACATTGTTTAAGATCAAACACATAATTACAATACAAAAGACCATACTCCAAACATACAGACAATTGATAACAGTGAAGAGGGTTATACAACATCTTGAAATAAGAAACAAGAAACAAGAAACAAAAACATTACCGATCGTTATACATCTTTTTGATTAAATATTTCCGTTTATGCATAATTGCGGGCGCCGAACTTTTACGTTTACGTTTATATTGTAGATTTGTACTTTTAGTGGGAGATATTGTGGGTGCCGAACCATTACGATTATATTATAAACGTGTAGATGTTGAAGAGCGTCGGGCTGAGTGATGATCCTCGGGGTACTCCGCAGTTGATGTCAGTGTGTTCGGAGAGGAAGGGGGGGAGTCTGATCCTCTGGGTTCTGCCGGAGAGGGAGGATTGGATCCAGTCGAGGGCGGCTCCCTGTATCCCTGCGTCGTGGACTCTGGCGGCTAGCGTGCGATGTGAGACGGTGTCAAAGGCTGCGGAGAGGTCTAGAAGGATGAGGGCCGCGGTGTGTCCCTGGTCTAGCAGCATGCGAATGTCGTCGGTGGCGGCGAGGAGGGCGGTCTCGGTGCTGTGGTTGCTGTGGAAGCCAGATTGTGAGGCATCTAGGATGAAGTTTTCTTCGATGAAGGCGGTCAGGTGGGCATTCACGAGTCTCTCGGTGACCTTGGCTGCGAAGGGGAGGAGAGAGATGGGCCGGTAGTTATTCAGATCAGTTGGGTTGGCCGTTGGTTTCTTGAGGAGGGGTTTTACCTCTGCACGCTTCCAATCATCTGGGTAGATGCCGGATCTGAGGGAGAAGTTGATCGTCCGTCCGAGTTTGGGTGCGATGACAGTGGCGGCCCTGTGGAAGATGTGAGGGGGGCAGGGGTCCATTGGGGCTCCTGAGTGCGTCTTCTTCATGGTTGCGGTGATGAGTTCGACGGACGCGGGGGCCCAGGAAGTGATGGTCGGCTGCTCGGCGGTGGTGAGTAGTGGGGTGCTGTCTTGTGCTGTCTCGCTGAAGTTGTCGTAGAGGGTCTTGATCTTCAGGTGGAAGTAGGAGCTGAGTTTGTTGCAGAGTTCCTGGGAGGGTGTGATGTCCGTGGCTTCGCAGGTGGGTTTTGCGAACTGCTGAATGACGTTGAACAGTTCCTTGACGTTGGATGCGTTGGTCTTGACTTTGTCTCTTATGAAGGTCCGTTTGGTGTCGCTTAAGCATTGGTGATATTCCTTCAGGGTGCTCTTGTGGTTGTTCTGTGCTTCCGTGGTCTTCTGGTTCCCCCATGTTTTCTCCAAGCGTCTGCAGGAGCGTCTGGCTTCTTGGAGTTCTGTGGTCAACCAGGTGGCCTTCAGAGGGCGTTGTTTGGCGGGGTGGCGGAGGGGTGCCAGCTTGTCGGCGCAGCAGGAGACCCATCAGTGAAATTCCCTGGCAGCGGAGTTGGTGTCGGTCGTGGCACTGGGGGGGTCTTGGAGGAGGGCGGTGTTCAGGTGTTCCTCAGTGACCTTTCTCCAGTTCCGTCACGGCGAGCGCGGGGCGGGCTTGGGTGCGGTGGTGGTGTGGAAGGTGAAGTGGACACAGTGGTGGTCCATCCAGAGGGGCTGGGTGGTGTGGCTGAAACGGATGTTTGATCCTCCCACGAAGATAGGGTCGAGGGTGTGACCCGCTCTGTGGGTGGGAGTGCTGATGAGCTGCTTCAATCCTAGGTTGGCGAGGTTCTCGAGGAGAGTGGTGGAGTCGGGGTCGTTGCAGTTGTCGAGGCAGAAGTTTAGGTCCCCGAGTAAAATGTAGTCCGTGGAGGTGATGGCGTGGGGTGCGGCGAGCTCGGCGATGGTGGTTGCGGGCTGGGTGCGAGGTCCTGGCGGTCTGTAGATGAGGGTGCCGCGAAGCATGGTCCTGGGGCTGGTCTGGATCTGGAAGTGGAGGTGTTCTGTGTTGGAGTGGGGGTCACTCGTGCTGGATGTGGAGAGCTGGAGGGAGGTCTTGTGTGCGATGGCGAGTCCTCCTCCCGGGTGGTGTGGGCGGTCCTTTCTCTGGATCTTGTAGCCGTCTGGGATGGCCGTGGATATGTCGGGGCCGGAGGTTACGTTGGTCCAGGTTTCAGTGAAGAATGCGACATCGGGCGAGAGGGTGTCAATTAGGTCCCAGATTTTGATGACGTGTCGGTGCAGGGAGCGCACGTTGAGAAGGATGCATGTCAGGGTTCCGGTGGAGCGTGGAGTAGGTGGCCCTACGGCGGCTGTGGGAGCATTGTCGATGGTGAATGATCTTCGGCAGGATCTGCACGAGAATTGCCCGTGGGTCGTGGTTGGCGATGATCTTCCGCAGTCGGCGTGGCCTCTATGCGCAGTCGGCGTGGCCTCCACTAACGCTAACCAACGCTAACCAATGCTAATCAAGATGTTAGACTCCTTTGCCTCTGCTCACTTGTCTGCCATGTCACTACTGATGTTCAACAGTCATGCAGGTCACCATTTGTCAAGCATCAATAAATTGAGATAAAAAAGCTACCAATACTAGCATGAGGACCTGTAACTGGAACTCTAACCAAGAGGCTAGTCTCCTTTAGCCCCTTGTCACATGTCTGCCATGTTACTACTGATGTTCACTCATTATGGACGACTGTGCAATGTTCAGACAATGATCTACTCAATACTTTTCTTGATGGTGTCCTGGTCTCATAAACTGAAACTACTGATGGCATGAGTGACACCCTGACAACTGAATACCCCTAAGATATGTAAGCATGAATTAAACTTAGCTGAATAACAGTGGCTGGTGACCCCTTGCACTCCTCACATGATGAATAATTCTAAATATACAAGCAACTTATGTGTGTGCCTGCATTATACACAACTAGGCAGTGGAATGGACAAATATACATGTTATGACTACACTGTGTTGGGTGAAATGTTTTGACGATGTCATGTATATCCCTTAAGCCGAAATGCCACATATCTGCACATCTAATGAGCTGTTGTAGTCTACTACATGTATTAAATGTCTTCAAATGTCTAATAACCAACTTCAACTCCACGCAAATAGATGACAATACTAATCTCTCTTTATTGTGTTTCATTCTAGGTCCCCATTTACTTTGACATAAACGACATAGATGTAGATACCTTACTTCCACCAATAACAATATTCTCTATTTCTCAACAGGTTGATCAGCCACAGTAGCCGCACAGAGGTTGGAGCCCGAACAGAGTTCCGCTCCACCCTATGATGAAGCCCTCAGTCATGACAACGCTCCTGGACATGTAGATGTGGATAATGGTCCTGGCCCATCTGATCAGCTTGGGCAGATGGAAACAGTGAGGCTCACTGTGCCCATAACAACACCTCCCACCACAGCTGCAACAAAACAGCCAACCACTGCAACCCCAACCTGTGTACCTAGCACAATCAGTACCATACTGTAGCCCTCAGTCCTGGATTCTAAGGCGGCTATCACCACCCTAGTCACTGAGGAACCAGGACCCAGTGGGAGAGTGCAGCCAGGGCCTATGGCACAGGCCCGTGGGGGTAGGGTTCGTGGGATGGTGACTGTGGGCCTGCAGAATGAGCCCAGTGGGGCCACAGCACCCAGGTTTCTATCACCTTAGTCTTGGGAGTCTACCAGGACTCCCAAGGTGTGATGTCCAGGTACTGACCGAAATCTGGGAAATGAAGCAGCTGCAGAGCAACACCTACCAGGAGGTTGCCAGCATCCACACAGAGGTGGCTGGCATTAACACCAACATGGCCTCCCTGGTTGGGGTGCTGCGGGACATCAACTCCACCCTCTGCAGGGCTTTTCCACCTGCATCTAACCCTTCCTGTGGTCAAAGCCCATCCAGGCATCAACATCTGCCACAGCCACAGGAAGGGAGGCACTATCATAGGAGGACATGCCTGCATGCGCCCCTGTCTCAGCAGCTATGGATCCCCCCTCTGTCAGAAAGAGGGGACGTCCACGCAAGAATTCTGGAGGTGTGGATTGCAAGACACCCACCACTGCCAGTAAGAAACCTTGCCTCAATGTCCTCCTGTTTGTGCCTCACATTCACTTTCTGGACTATTCCTGCTCACTTTTCCATATCTGATGAGAGTAGTATGTTGGACTTTGGACTCCAGACAATTTAGATTCTACTATAATGATTTCATCCATCATGACTGAAGACTTCACTTTAGGTTTTCACTGTGTAAGTTTTAGTACACTTCTTGAACTTATCCTTGTTCACTTCATTAAAAACACTTGGCACCTAATCATTGTCTCCTGTTATAATTCTCACATATAACAATGTGAATGTAGTAGCTTGTGAAATTTGCAATGCCAAAATCTACTTCTGGAAGCATGGGTATGCTGTATGTAAACAATGTTCAACTCAGGATCACTACCATGTCACAACAACACATACATACAAGTGTCGGGGCTGATTACATCTTTATTACTTTGTACTAATCATAGGCTGACATGATTTCAGAAACACAGCAAGTAAGACATGACTCGGTTATTCTGTGTCAGTGATCACATAATCACTTGCAGACTTTCACAACATGGAAGGAGGGGATACATCTGATAATATCCTACACAATAGGAAACAATAAATTAGGTCCACACCATCAGCTGGAGCAATATTGCCTACCTTACAAAAGAAATCCTACATCAAATAAACAAATAAACAGACACATGCCAGTACAACAGTTTCTGACCACAGGTTCATTCCAGTCCTATGTTGCTTGCATTTGGTGAAATGTCACAAACAAATGTCAGTGATGTGCCACAAGCACTTTGGCCTACAATGAGTAGGCACATCAACAGCTGCATACAGTTCATACACAATGAGGAATTAGCCAATGTGAATTCAGAATAGCATGAATTGGGGCCAACACAACGTTGTGTTGGATAACATGATTGCACACAAATTGCATTAGGACCAACATACCACAAGGAACAAGTCCAATGGAAGCCAGGTAACTTCCATCCTATCACTGTGCAAGCTGTCTTGGTAACGGCTTTGTCCATCCAAATCTGTGACAGACATTCCCAGGACCAGGCCTTGCCCACAGCATCATGTACCTGCTAATGTCACAACTCTGAAATGTTCAAATGAAGATGCCATGGTGAAGGAATCTAAAACTGATCAACACAGAGGGATTAGCTAAGAAACCATGCAAATGGCGCAAATCACATTGTCAGCCTCTAGAGAACACAGTCCCAGACAACATTTACTGCTGAACAAAGCTGCACTTACAAAACAAACACCTTTCCCCAGATGCTGCCAGGCCCATTTATTCCTGGTATGTAGCCTTAACATTCTCCTCACAACATCACTACAAGAGTTGCAATAATAGTCAAAGTCATCACATATCACACCATACTTACACGCAAGATAAGTAATTTCGGAATTAGATCTTGATGCAAGTCCATTCCATCCTCTTCACAACTATCATCATCATCATTTGGCATTTCAGGTTCCTAACCCAGTGGCTCTTCCTGGCCCACATCCTGTGCAATGTAAGGGATGTTCCGTCGCAGGGCAATGTTGTGGAGCATGCAGCAGGCCACGGTGATCTTACGCACCTTCCCAGGTGAGTAGTGGAGGGCTCCCACAGTCTTGTCCAGACATCTGAATCTGGCTTTCAGGAGCCCAAAAACCCACTGCACTGGCTGCTGTGTTTTTCCATGGGCCTCATTGAAGCAGACTTCCCCTGGCATTGTAGGATTCCTTAGTGGTGCCAGCAACTATGGACGGTTGGGATACGCTGAGTCTCTTAGATGGAAGACAGACAGATGTGCAACACTGAGTTACCCACTTTCAGATTATACTACCTTACATTACCCATACAAAGTTAGGATGAATCACACTTACCTACAAGCCAGGCCCTCTCTGGTAGTAGTTGTGACATCAGCTGGGGTATGGTGCTGTTCCACAGTATGAAGGAATCATGAGCGGACCATGGGAACCGGGCACAGACATTTGGGATCTACAAATCTGGTAAGCAGACAACTTGTACGTTGATAGAATAGAACTGCTTCCTGTCGCGGTACACTTGTTCCCTGGCTTCTGGTGGTGCTAATGCAATATGGGTGCCATCAATGGATCCAAACACATGTGGGATGTGATCAAAAGCATAGAAATCAACCCTTCACAGTGGACGAATCCTGACATCTGCGGAACTGTATGTAGCTGCCATGGGTCTCAACAGTGCTGCTAGCACCTCTTGAGGTACCCGACTGAACATAGGTTGTGACATTCCACCTGAAATAGTGACAGTGAATTGAAATGAGCATGTGGCCAATAAATGCAATACAGATATGATTTTCACAAGTGGTGGGATTGTTGTAGGATAAGTGATGTGAGGTATGAAGTCAGGCTACAACTGATGACATAAGTCCAGTATTGTTTGACAATTCAAATGAAATTTCTGTGTGACATGTATCTCTTCCCTGGTCTGAAGGTCAGGAAATGGGTGCTACACTGGAGCCTGACATCTAGTCCCTCTCCCAGGGTACCTGTGTGAGGAGTAACATAATGATGTGTATTGTTCGAAGTGTGCAGAGTAACATATATGAAGAGTGAGGCAAAAGTCATGTGTCTGAACATTGATGCTTCATGAAGCATTAAACATTTCAAATCATCATTGTCAAATGTTGAACATTCCACCAGTCATCCCCAATGTGGCCTTCACAGGTCTGTAACAGAACTGTGCACATCATCAAATCAGAAATAGTTAATTGGCACTATAGTGAGGGCATCATTTCATCTCATGTGAAATACCGCCAACCGTGGTGTAAAGTGCACTGGGCACATTTTGCCTATGTCCATAGTAACGCACTGCACAGATGATATTTTGTACTAGACAGGACATGGGAACATTGTTTTTTAAAAGCAAACATGTTTGCCCTCATTTGTAGTGGTGGTGACGCACTTAACTGCCACCAATACTATTTTCCCAACCGCTAACATGGTGGATGCCTGACCTCGCTAATAGGACATTTTGCACGTACGCTGGCAGTGGTAGTCAACCAGGCGGTGCGCAGTCACATGCATGGCAGACACAGGTATAAGCCAACGTTGGTGATAGTGACAGTCGCAGTCCAATTGCTGTGTGCGCTGATACTGATGACCTCATACGTGGTGTACATGTATGCCCTGGTTTGAAAAAAATACTCACTTACCTCCTTACACGGCTGCTATCAACACCTCCTCCATTTTAACTGCTGTTTGCCACCTCTGGGAGCAATCATGGCATGCCATGCTGGTGAGAGGGCCCGTCCCTTCACTCCAGAGGAGCTGGAAACCCTGGTAGATGAGGTCCTTCCCCAGTATGGTCAGCTCTATGGCTCACCAGAGAAACAGGTACATTTCTCAAATGCATGTTTAACTACATTTAATTGTTTTCTTTCTATTCCAATAAGCTACAATGTGCCCCTGAGTGTCAGGTAACCATTATGTTGATTGCATATATTGTTTGGTACCTACATAGGACACACATGTAATGGATTATGGGCCCCTGTACTTTGTGTAGAGAAGAACACCATTGTAATGTGTGATAAGGGTGATTTCTACTTGTGTGAGATGCATATATCTATACAGGGCTCACGTTCATAGTAGCTTCCTTGAGCAATGTCTGTATACTGTTTTAACATTTGAGGATGATGTTAGCCATGTCTACCGTCCCACAAATCACTCAGCCCACATCAGACTTTGTAAAACAGTTGTCTGGGAGGTAGCTATACCTCACAGACCCCATCAGAGTGCCCCACAACTGCATGCTCACATATGAAATGGGCAGAATATTCACTTTTATGTATTGAATTGGTGGAAATGTGAGGTTCATGTAGGATCAGTAGGCACAGCCTGCAGAGAGCAAGGCCTAACAATGAATTGTGGGGAGACTAGGCCATGACCAAGCCTAGGCCAGAGTTACTGTGACAGAAGAAGTGATGCACAAAGTAGTGTCCTTGTAGACCTGTTGATCCATGGATGTTCCCAGAAAAGGTTATATGTCCCACTAGTAGCCCTGATATCTGAAACATGGATGATATAAAGAATGGTGACTGAGAAGATCCCCTGACTTGATACTTCTTTCCTTTGACTCACAGTGTCAATGTGTGCCTGTCACTAATGACAGCCCTCTCACTCACACAGATCTGTTGACTCTTTTCCAATAGTGTTGCTTCCACTGTACAGGCCTATTGCACATCTGAGACATGAGCAGTGTAGATAGTGGGTGACTTCAGATTAGATTTTGAAATGTGACTCATCTGCTTTGTTACAACATTTCCTATTACACAACACATTCAATAATATTTTGAATGTCATCCCTGTTACAGTGCCACATATGGCTAAAGGTGTGTCCTGTGCTGGCAGTTCATACCACACAAACATATTCTGACATACTATGCTATTTCAATAAGTAGTCTCAGTGACACACATACCAGCCCTTACATTGTGACGTTTGGCTTAGGGTGTTGTGTATGCTATGGTACTCTCCTCTATGGACCATACGCATCAATGCAATGGGCCAGAAAGTAAAGGTGTCTGAACAGTCATGCACAGGTAGTTTACCCTTCAGAAGGTCCAAATGGTGTGCTGTGTACCACATCACATCACATTTAGGATGGGCCTACATGATATTTTTGGGCTGCCTCAGTCATTGTAGGTCATGCCCAGGGTTGAGGTTAGTCATCAGATGACCACAAAATTGACTAGGGTTGAAGTTAGTTATTAGATGACCACAAAAGTGCGCACCCATGCTTTCTTTGTGATTAGCATGTGTCATGGATTAACAGTTGACCAAACAGCTAAAAACTCCTGAAAGTGTCTATACTTCCTATCATTCTGGACTCTTCAACATTTCTTCCCTTGCCAAGCATACTTTGTAAATTTGTCAAACCACAGAGAAAGTTTTTTTGTTCTAGCCACAAGCGGGGTTCTTTCACTAAACTCTTTGATGAAAAAAAAGAAGCTATCCGAGCCAGAACAATGCCACTGTGGTCATACAGAAAATCTAGCTCATTTTGTGATTACGTGTCAGACATATGATCAGAGCAGATTGAACAAAGGCACTTCTTGGGCCAAAAGCATCTGGAGACGGTTAAGGAATGATTGTTTTCCTTCTGTGCAACCTGTTTGACTAAATTGCTGAGCTTATGGGACTTTTTTCTCCAAAGCTGGAATCTCAGCGAGAGCCACAGGCAACTTACAGACAACCTTAGGTGCAGAGCCAAAAAATTGGCCTAGCACAGATGCTAAGGGGGAACTTCATTTGAACCATTGTAAACAAACACTCAGGTGACAAATGGTGCAAGCTTAGGATAATATTTCTATTTGTTTAATTTTTATGTATGTTGTTATGCTTTATTATTTATTATGATTTCTGTGTGTGAAAGGCAGTGCTTCATTCCAAAAGCACTTAAATAAATATCAAATTTCTGATTCTTGAGCCTCAGGGCTTTGTAAAGCAGTGATGGAGTTTTCTGTGCACTTTAAGGTCAACTTACTGTACATTCTATATAAAGAATAAGCTATTATAAAGTTCTACCACACCTTTCGGCTGGCACCCCACCAATTGGACATGTTTGACACTAATCATAGTTGGTGCTTTAAAAACTGCTAGGTTTTCGAAGTTACATTTATTTAGTTTAGCCCAGAAATAATTGTATTTATTGCAGAAAGCACAAGAAGATGACCCAGAGACCGTATTCCCAACTGCTTAAAAAGGCTTAAACGCTAAAAGAAAAAGAACAAAATACAACCCAAAATACCAAGAGCATTCCAATTATGGGTGAGGAGAGGGGATTGATGCTAATTCAGCGGCAACAGTTTTTCGGCAGTTGGGGATTATTTCCAACTCGCACTTAATATATGAGGAAGATATCCTCATTAAAAAGTTATCTGCCCCCAACAACAGTTTTTTTCTATTTCAATGTTTGAAATTAATACCCAAATCTCATGGAGTATCCAGAAAGGGAACATGAAACCCATTCCACCCTGATAGTGAAAAAGAAACTAAAGAGGTAAGCAAGCTGTAGGAGAGTAGGATCTGCCTCTTATGTTGCCCCCACTTTTTTTCTGATGTTTACACTGGTTTCTGGCTATAGTCGGGCTGGGTCCCTGCTAATCAGGGCCCCAGCCTCTCTGTTCTCTCTAAACGACTTGGAGTGCACTCTAGGTGCACTAGTGATTGGATACTGTGGTACCTTATGAGTCCCTAGTATATGGTACCTTAGGTACCAAGGGCATAGGTACTTCACAGGCCTACCAGGGGCTGAAGCATGTATTATGCCACCCCTGGGAAGCAGACTAAATCTGACACCACAGGTCTGCTACTGCAGCCTGGGTGAGGTGGTGCATGCACCCCTTACTGTGGTATGGGCTACCTATACCACTACATACATACACACATACAAACCTATAAGTCACTCCTATGGCAGGCCTTATCAATCCTGAAGGCAGAGTGCTTGGTTCTTATGTGGGAGGGTGTCCCTGCATGAGCAGAGCCCCTCTACAGCGTTCAGAGATCCTTCTCTGATGCTGTTTGTAGTGCAGCCTGACCATATACTCTTAAGCGCATTATAACCTCGCGTTAAATGCTAACTTTGGGATGACTGCACGGAAACATGTCGTGTTTGGTGTCAAACATCTTGGAATACTACCCCCCGCCAGTTCTGGCGGTGGGGGTAGCATTCCACCCTTCTAGAGGGAGAGACATGTACACACCGGCCTAACCGGTAACTTCTTTCCAGAGCCCTGGCATCACAAGATGGATGCCACCAGTCACAGACACTGGGCTGCCCTCCTGCTGATGACCGAAACTCACAGTGGAGGAAGCCCAACAATAGATATCCTGTCGCAAGGGGGTGTGACCACCTCCCAGACAGGGTTTAGTGTATTGGGGCTGGGTGGGTGCACTCTTAGAGTGCTTTGAAGTCCTGCACTGGGGGAGCAGAAGGCTCCTCTGTGCATACCCCAGTTCAAACCGGCTCAGGGGCTACCTGCCCCTGCTCTGGCGCGAAACTGGACAAAGGGAAGTGGGTGTAGCCACCCACTCCCCTGACCCTCCCATAGGTGGGGTCATAGAGCTAGTCCCTCCCTTCTTTTTAGTATAAGAGGGGGAACCTGTGCATTGCAACCCAGATCTCCCTGGACGACGCTCTACAGAAGAATCATGGACCTTCGACGTTCCACTACCTTTGGAAGACTGAAGAATCTCCCTTGGAGTCAAGGAGTGACTCCCCTGCTTGGCAGGCACCAAAAACTACAACGATGGTCGCAAACTACGCCGCTCCCGCCGGAGCCCGAAGTCTCTGCAGCCCAGGAAGAGGATTTCCTGACTTCTCCAAGGCCATTGTGAGTCCCCAGTGAAGCTGAGGCAAGTGGACCCCACGAGCAACGAGGAACAGCAGCCCATGGGTACCGTGCACTATTGTCGAGTTCAACCCCTTCACGACATTCTATGTACTTGTGCTTTGGACCACGTGTGGTCCCAGCCTCTAGCAGAGATCCCTCTTGAATTCAGAGTCCTACATTGTCCCGAGTGACCGTGGGCCCCTGTTGAGTGGATCCTCCTGAGGTGTCTTTGCGATCCCCTGCCAGTTGGCTTGTGGGTCCCCAGAAGACTTTCCAACAAAACCAAAGGGCTCCTCTGGTTGCTCCAGGCCTGCCCTGACCTACCCTTGCTGGGTAAGTCCCCCAGACCTTGCTGGTCTGCACCATTGACTTTTCCTCATCACCATGAGACTTGCTGCTACCAAGGCTTGTTGGCTCCAATCGAGTCGCCGACACCTCAGTAAGCTGCAAACGTTGTGGGACACACCGAATCCAGCTCCTGGTCATCATCGACACTGCCTGGACCACGTGGTTGAAGAGTCAAGACACCCATGAACGACCCGAAGCTGTCGACGACGGTGGGCATTCATCTTCCTTGCCCAGAGTCACTGCCAAGTGACTGTGAACACTGTCCTCTCTGCTTTCAGGTCTTCCTCCTTCCGAATCCAGGCTTGGATTCCAACGGACACTTCTTCTGTCGTCGCAAACAGCAAGTCTTCATTGGTTCCCATTGAAAACGACGCCGCGACCCGACACCAAAGGACACCTATGCACCCAGCTCCCCTGGGTGAGGTAACTTCAGCACTACGGTGCTCCTGTGGGTGTGGGCCCTAGAACTACTTACCCTGTAAGTGGCTTGCTTGTAGCTACCCTAGAAGTGCCCTAAAACTCCTATTTCCCCCGTGCGATTATCGCACTGGCTCGTACAGGGCTCGCGTCTGTTTTAGACACATCGCGTCCAACTCCCTTGTAACTCTATCAGTATCCGCGTCCTTCGACTCGTACCGACCGATCGGTGTGTTCGCCTCGAACACGCCAGGGACCTGTAACATTGATAACTCAATCGCGTTCTCTCGCATAGACTTGTACAGGACTCGCACCAGTGTCTGAACCCCGCGTCCGTCCCCTGTGGGTCTCCTACAACTACCTGGGGTGGTTCTTTGGGGTCCCTCGATTATAAATGCTCTAGACCACGGTCTAGCCAAGATAAGATTGTGATATTTACTTGTGCTAACTTATATTGATAAAACATTGACTTGTACATATGTTCCTGGCTTCTAATCTCATAAAGAGATTAGTAGAGAGTTGTTTATTAATAAATACATATATATTTGATATATATACCTGTGTGGTGTCTTTTCATTTGGTGATTCAAGAGATTGTGTGGTAAAACAACCTGCTTTACATTCCTCCAAGACTTAGCCTGAAGGCTGCTCCCCACAGCTACCACTAGGATAGCTTTCTATAAAGGTTGTCTTAAACCTACCTACCATAAGAGTCGAATTAGACTTGTGCAAGGTGTCCACTTTAATTAGTGAACAGCATATACCAGGCCAACTTCTCACATTGGTGGCAGCGTGTGGGATTCCAGCTTGCTATTGTTTTACCAGAAAATCTCTATTTGAATTACTAACTGAAAACCACTATAGGTACTCAAGGAACATATAAAGTCAAGCTTAGTATCAATAAGTTCTACTGAACTTAGAGCTGTGTGCCAAGGGATAGCACACCCTTTCTACAGCTCAAGCTAGGATCAGTAGTCCACAAACTAGTGTAGGTAGTACAACACTGCACAACACTAGAATGTCCTTAAGGGATGGACCCAGTGGATCCACCCAGCTTCAGTATAAGGACATGACTTTCTTTGACTTGAAAGCCATGTGTGCTGAGAGGCACCTGAAGATAGGACAGAGTCCCTCCACACTACACCTGATAGATCTGCTGACAGCAGATGATCTTAGATTAGCTCTAGGAGCTAATGGGTCTGAATCAGGGGTGGGTCAATTACAGTGTCTGGGTCAGATGATGAACATCAAGTTGACCAAGACTCTGTGATTGTAGAGCCAGGCCCCAAGGGGTCTGAAAAGGACAGAGGAATTCTCCCTAAGAGAACTGACACAGTGGAGGAGAGGCACAGGTCCCTTTCTAGGGACTCTGACCGCTCCTATCACTCTGGCAGAGAATTTGTCCAGCAGAGGAACTCCTACTTTCCAAGAAGAGAGACCTCCTCTGAAAGACTGTGCAAACTGCTGCAGTATGAGGAAGCAAGATTTGCCCTCAAAACCAAGCAGTTGGCATTAGACAGAGAAGCCTTTGAGCTCCAGAGAGCTTCTAGAAAAGAGGGTTAGAACCCCTGGTGGCAGCAACAGTGTCCCTAGAGGCAGAGAATATATTCCAGACCATAGGAACCTGAGCAAGGTTGTTCCTCCCTACCAGAGT
Source organism: Calotriton arnoldi (assembly GCA_963921515.1). Classification (NCBI taxonomy): domain Eukaryota; kingdom Metazoa; phylum Chordata; class Amphibia; order Caudata; family Salamandridae; genus Calotriton; species Calotriton arnoldi. The sequence goes on along the minus strand of CAWUFW010001420.1, from coordinate 1,908,114 downwards.
GGGGATGATATCCATAAGTGGATAACTGCTATGGAAAGGGCCTGTAGAGTACAACAGGTCCCCCAAAAGCAGTGGGCAGCAATCTTGTGGCTCTCCTTTTCAGATAAAGGTAGAGACAAGCTCCTCACTGTTAGAGAAGAGGATGCTGATGACTATGAAGTCCTGAAGAGTGCACTGATAGATGGGTTTGGCTTAACCACTGAGCAGTACAGGTTGAAGTTCAGAGACACCCAGAAGGCACAGACTCAGGACTGGACTGACTTTGTAGATTGTGCAACCAAGGCTCTGGAGGGTTGGCTGGTTGGCAGTAGGGTTACTGATTTCAAGGGATTGTATAATCTAATGATGAGAGAACAGATCCTTAATAATTGCCAGAACCAGTTGTTGCATCAATACCTGGTGGACTCAGATCTGACCTCTCCCCAAGAATTGGGAAAGAAGGCAGACAAGTGGGTCAGAACCAGGGTGAGGCAGAAAACCCAGAACCAAGGGGGTGACACCAAGAAGCAGGATTCTAAGGGCTCTGAGAAAGGTGGGGATAAGTCAACAGACCAGAAGTCTTCACAAGGGCCCCAAAAATCTGCATCTGGTGGGGAGTCACAATCCAACAAGGGAAAAGGCCAAAAGAAGCCCTGGTGCAAATTCTGTAAACAGAAAGGGCACTGGACTTCTGACTGTAACAAGTCCAAAGACCAAACCACCACCACTCCTGCCCCTAAGGCAACTGTTCCCCCTAGTCCAGCTACTGGTGGAGGTGGTACACAGAAGAAGGGTGTAGTAGGATTGACCCTGGGTTCTGAAGTGGACGCTGACCTAGTCAGAGTACCCACTCAGGCCATGCTGATTTGTGATGGAGACATTGACATGTCCTTCCTAGTAAGCCCCAGTAATCTGGGCAAATACAAACAGCAGCCTGTAATAAATGGCAAACAGGCTTTGGCATTTAGGGACACAGGTGCTAGTGTCACCATGGTGGCAGAGGATCTTGTGGACCCTGGACAGATCATCCTGGGCAAAATGTACCAGGTGACCAATGCAAGCAATGTCAGGACCAACCATAGTCTGGCAGTTGTGAATTTCTCCTGGGGAGGGGTAACTGGCCTCAAGAAGGTTGTAGTCAGTGCAGACCTCCCTGTAGAATGTCTATTGGGCAATGATCTAGAAACTTCAGCCTGGTCTGAAGTAGAGTTATGGACTCATGCTGAGATGTTGGGCATCCCTGCAGAGGTATTTGCTGTGACCAGGTCACAAGCCAAAATGCATGACACTGAATCAGCTCTGGATCCTGAAATTATGGACCAGATGCTTCCCAAGAGGAGGAGCAGTAGGGTTAAGGCAGTGCCTTCCCTCTGTCTCAGATCACAGATTCCCCTCCCCAGGGGGGAGGAGCAGACCCTGAAGAAGGAACTGCCCCAGAGGAACTTGAGCCTGATCAGGTTGAGTTCTTGGGGGCAGGGGGCCCTTCTTGGGAAGATCTGAGTAAGGAGCAACAGTGCTGCCCCTCTCTTGAACCCCTCAGACAGCAGGCTGCTGCTGAGGCTGCTGGGAGTGCTAGTGGGTCCCATAAAGTTTATTGGGATGAGGGACTCCTATATTCTGAAGGTAGAGATCCAGCCCCTGGAGCCACCAGGAGGTTGGTAATACCTCAGAAGTTTAGGGGTTCCTCTTGACCCTAGCACATGACATCCCTTTAGCAGGTCACTTGGGCCAAAACAAGACCTGGGACAGGCTTGTTCCACATTTTCATTGGCCACATATGTCAGAGGACACAAAAGAGTTTTGTCGCTCCTGTGTGATATATATAGTCCATAGCTCTGTGTTTAATATAAAACCAGGTCCTTCAGTGGTCATATCACTGAAAATACACGATTTGAAAAAAATATTATTGTCTACGGGTGCTTGTGGAAGTTAATTTCTATGGACTGGAATCTAGAGAATGCTAAAGTGATTCTGGTATTTTACTGACCTCTGCTGGTCGTTTTCTATCAAGAAAGTTAAATAGAGGCAGTTGCCAGAAAAAATAAAAAAAGAAAGTCCCTCAGCAGAAAGCAATTCTGGTATTTTACTGACTTCTGCTGGTCGTTTTCTATCAAGACAGTTAAATAAAAGCAGTTGAACTGAATAAAAAGTCCCTAAGCGGAAGCACACACGTCCTAGGGCTGATCTCCAGAGTCCACAAAGTACATACACATCTAAGTATATACTAAAGTAAATACTAAAGTATATATACTAAAGTATATACTAAAGTATATACAAGAGGTCTCGAATGCTCAACCTAAAAAGCCTTACAGACTTTTGGCTGAAACCGTAGTTTTGTAATTTAGGCATAAGAGACTGTAACTCCGCGCCTTCTTGCCTTCCTAAATGGTAGGAATCCACAATTAACAGCCTGGGCATGAAATTCTTCTTGTGCTCTTTAGAAATGTTTTTAATTTATTCACAATCAAAGCACTGGCATTTTATGGAAACTGGTCTTCTTTCGAGCTACAGGACTTTGTATCTGTCGTGCAACAATGTTTCATTATTCCACTCTGTTTTACAGTACCGTTTGGAAACCGGTCACTTGTCAGACTTTTTACCTATCGCTTTTACAATATCTCACCATTTTATTCTACTTGCTACATTGTGATGGTTTTTAATAACTTGAAACAATAAACATGTATCTATCTATCTGTCTTTTAAAATTATGATTTTTTTGACATATAGTTTGTTGATCTTGAACCTATGGCCAAGTCAATAAACTCATCTGATGTCTTTATGTTGCCCTTTAAAGGGATAGTTGTGAATATGTAATGCCATAAAAGGTATGCCCACCACCCTGATGTACATGTGGAAATTACTGCATAGTATTCAGTAGTGTGTGTATAATAAATGTACGTTTCCTTTTTCTAAAGAAAAGCAGAGACTGGACAGTTACTTATTGAGTGTTATTTTGCATGCCAGCAAATGGTGATTACTAGCCCACATCACCTCCCTTCAGTAGGCCTTGGACTGCTTACTCCTCTACCCCAAAAAAGTGTTTGATTCCCAGTGGAGGGTGAATGTGGAACCATTACTTGTGCAGGCCACAAAAATAATGTCCCGTTTCCTTACAGCGTACATCTCTAGACTTGGAGGATGGGAACTCCGTCAGGGTGAAGGAGTATTTTGCTCACTGTTTCAAAGGAAGTACTTTAGGAGGAAACATCAGAAAAAGTTTAGATGTCTGAAACTTTAGATTATTTTCTCCACTTATTGCTGTTGATCTTGCAAGACTTTGGGAGCCCATCTTGCCATGCCATCATAGGGTAAAGCTCACACTCAGGTCAAAGTTTTTTTAACAAACAACTTCTGCAGGAGAAGAGAGAGATTTCTGTATAAAATGCAAGTATGATAATATGGGAAAAAGTACTTTTAGCGTGGTCACCACCAATATTTTGCTGAATTATATTGCTCTCAAGTGGCCAGTGTATGTGCTCTGACCGCTAATACATGTACACATTGGCTAATCACTGATTGGCCTATTTTACTCTTGAATTAGGCCATGATATGTTGTGTAGAAATTGTATATATGGCATAGGCATGGAAAGTTAAATGTCCCCTGTGGGCTGCAGCACTTATTGTGCCATCCCCAAGCGTGAAAGGAAAATTTGGCTTTAGGCCTACCATTATAGCCTTGGTGCTGCAGTTTAAACCTGCAGTAAGACCTTCTAAAATAACCCTTTTCAACAGGTAAAAACCTTCCTTTTAAATACTCATAAGTCACCCCGAGTAGGCCTAATAGGCAATAAGATAGGGCGCGTGATATTTGAAAGGGGATATGTAGAAACTTAATGTTACAGTTTCCCTACAGTAACAAGGCCCTAAAAGTCGTTTTCATTGTGGCAGGCCTAGCTGTCCATGTAGGAAATCAGAGTACAGATAAAAATACCGGCACAGTATCTGTAGAATGGAACCAGCTAAAAAAATAATTACATTTCTATTTTTATTAATTATTTTAAAGGAAATGTGACTTTTCTGCGTGGTCACTTCATATTTTCTGCCTTTTTCTGGATGCTATATTTTTGCTGGCTTTAGAACCATGTGCACTTTAACCCTGCTAGCCAGTGCTAAAGTGCCTGTGCTCCCTCTTTAAACATGGTTGAATAAGCATATTCCTAATTGCTTTTGTTAATGTATATATAATCCACTAGTTTAATGTACAAAATCTACCCAGATCCTGTAAGTTAAATGTCACTAGTGGACTGCAGCACCTATTGTGCCATCCGTTGCAGTGTTAGTGTGAAACATAGCTTCAGGCCTACCATTGTAGCTTGATAGTTTAACACTGGAGCACAACCTGTCAAAATAAACCCTTTTAAGAGGTAAAACCTCCCTCTTAAATATTAATGAGTCACCCATATGTAGGCTTCATAGGTCAAAAGGCAGGTGCATGGTTTTTAAAATTCAGACATGTGGAAAGTAAATGTTAACATGTCCTTAGACTGACTAGCTCCCAAAACGGTTTTTTCACTGTGGCAGGCCCAGCTGCCCTATGTAGAAAACCAGAGTACAGATTAAACTCCTAATGCTTTATTTTAGGAAAGGGACTAGCTAGAACAATAATGAAACAACAGTTTTAATAGTTTAATAGTTATTCAGAAGCCAATTCAGTGTGAAGTCAGATTCCTAATGAATATTAAGGAAAAGTAGCTTTCCTTTTTCCCTTCCTGCTCCCTCTTGTACACAGTACCAAGTAGTTGGTTCCAAGGGTTATAAGCCTGACCTCCTGTTCCAGCTAAAGAGATACAACAAGCTACAAGAGAAATTTCCTGCCACTGCCCAGCTCACTAGTGGTTACTCAACCTGGACTGGATTATGGTGTTGGCCTCCGACTGACACCCTGTGAGTGTCTAGGTGCCTCTCCTGAGGTTCTGGGGGGCTATAGAAATTGAATCCTGTGGTGGATTGGAACTTAATATACTCAGTCAGGAGGTAACATTTTTGACCAGGACAAACCTGGTTGGTGTATCTGACCCTTGCTCCATCGCAATCAACCTCAAATTGCACCTAGGTCCCAGTCTACCACAACATTAACTATCTTTGACAGTTTGTGCTGATTGGTGCTCTTCCTACTTAAAACTTTAAAAATATATATCTCTGATTCCCCTTATTGTATTGAGTTTTTGCCATTTTGGAATAATTTTGTTTATTATATTTTAATCTTATTTTTCTAATTGGGCTTGGGATTTTTGTAATTTTACTTTTTGACTTTATTACTGTTTTAGTACCGCAAACATACTTTACAAATTGCCCTAAGCTAAGCCTCTGTGCTCTGTGCCATACTTATCAGGGTGTAGAGACAAGGTTAATTTAGTGACTTTGAGGGTTTACACTGACAAGGGTTGTGATTATTCCTTGAGTTGGGTAGTCATCCACCCCAAATAATAATCCTGTTTCTTACATTTATTAAACATTTTATTTAATGGTCAAATAAGATTTTAATAATTATTAAAGAAAATAAAAAATTTTAAAGTTACCTTTTCCCTGCCTGAGATTCCTAGAGGGTAATTTGTCTTAACCCTCTATCATCTCCCAGCGTGTACTTGGCCTGAATAAGGTGTAAATGAGGTATGAAATTCCTCCCATAAGCTACACAATAGCTCATTGTGATTGATAGATCGACTTGAATGAGCAAGGGTAACACCTTTGAGCTCAGCAGAAAGGTGGGAGCCTGCCTTCCTGTTGGCACCACAATGTCAAATCCTGTCTGATGGGTCTATCTAACTACATGTAGCACTTTAGCACACCTGAAAAGGATCCAACAGGATGGCTGGAAAACTCTTGTGTATCCCCTGTCTAGTACTGAGGGACCCTGCATTTGTCTTACCAGACCTCTGTTTCCTGGTGTACAGGGTCTGCTTTAAACCAGATTTTTGTGTTAGTTCTGGGTAGACACTGGTGATTTTCATAGTCCACTAACTGCACCCACCCTCCCCCCCCAGGGCCTTCCGAGCCCACATTTTACGTGGCTAAAGAATTCTGTCATCTTGACATTAGGGGTGGGTGGAATATTTCATTCCACCTACAGAGTTGGCAGAATCTCGCTGACTCTGCATTAGTTTTGTAATGCAGACTTCCAGCCAAATTCCGCCAATCACCTCGTGGCAGAATCTCTTCCCGTGTGTGTCTGCAGAACGGTAAGTTGGCGAGCGAGATTTAGCATCCCCACCATGATTTCTGGTTGGTAGGAGGACATTTTTCGAATGCAGGCAGTCGCAACCATTTGCAGTCAGAAGGCTGCCGCTCGAGTAGACATTTTACTCGAGCAGCAGAAAAATCAATACAAATATCTGCATACTCTGGCGCACCGCGTGGAGCCGTTCACATTGAGTTTTTAACATGGAATGCGCTCCCTGCCCCACATCACTGCACAAGCAGTGCGACTTCTCTTAGAGTTTTTATGTAACTTTGTGAAATTCTATGGAGTTACAATCTGCAAGTTCCACCCCCCTACTTGACATTGCACTAGCACATTGCATTTTGCGACTGTTTTCACTAAAGCAAACAGGAACTGCTAAAAAATGGGTAGAGTTGCCCATGGGAACTATTACCCCATTGTTTAGGGAGTTGCCAGGAGTCACCCCACCCACTAAATAAATGTGGCACTTAAAGGAACCTCCTCAGAATACTTTCTGTATGTGTTGAAGAACAGAAGAAGTACTGCATCTGCTGTTTGAGATCTGTGAGGAGACCTGAATGCCTTTACTTGCTCCCAATTGTACTGAGGACTCCAGAGGTGTGAGAAATTGGGGAATTGATTTAGGGTATGAAATCCCTGCCCCTGCATCAACCACAATCCTTGCCAGGGTGAACCATAATAGTCACTAAATTAACCTGTGCTTAGCCGCTGGTAGATTTCCACAAATCAGTCAGGCTTAACTTAGAGGGAATGTGTAAAGTATTTATACAGCACAAAGCACAACGGTGGTGAAAACACAACATAAGAAAATTCCCACACCAATTTTGAAACATAGAGTAAAATGTAATAAACAGAATGAGACCAAGACAACAAAAATCCAATCAGTCAAACCGGAGATATGCAATTTGAAAGATTTAAACAGGTGTAGCACTTAAAAGTACAAAGTGCCACTCACGGTCATCAAGTTGTATTAGATAAGTGGGCTGGATACAGGGACCAGGGTAGTCCAGCTGAAAATGTTACCTTCTCAAAGTCCAGGATGAAGAGTCCAGTTTATGGTGGAGGAGGCCTGGAGGAGCACAGATACTGTTGCAGCTTGTCATCACAGTAGTGCCAAGAGTAGGCCAGGCTTTGTGGATGATTGTCGCTGTAGTGCGAAGATCCTGTTGAGCATCATGGATAATTGTTTCTGGAGCTTCACATTGGCAATTACTGAGGGCTATCGATGCAGTTGCACGAGATGCAGATCTCTCATTGCCGGTCATCACTGGCAGTCATTGCAGTGCAAAGAGTTGGGTTCACCGAAGCTTTGTGTTGGCAGTCTATATTGGTGGCAAGATCTAGGTGCGAATGGGCTTGTTTGCAGTCGTGAAGAGCAAAAAATGTCATGATTTCTCACTTTCCCTCAGAGGAGTGAACTCTGATGCCAACCAAGGGCCCAGGACCTGGGGAGGTGCCTCTTGGGGATCAGGGACTCACTCTAACAGAGGTCAGCAGGGTTCAGGCAGTTTCAGTTGCAGGTCCAGGCTGGTCTAGTTACAGCAGGTCAGCTGAGAAGTTGCAGGAAGGCCTCTAAAACTTTCTGTGTCCCTGTAGCTCAAAACAGGAGATAAGCCAGATGACCCTTGGAGTCACTCTGTCTGGGACGAAGGAAGCAGGCCCAGTTCGCCTTCTCAGAGATCAGGGCAGGCCTCAACCCCATATGTTAGGAAGTGGCCATGAGTTTTCCCTACCCACAGGCACTGTCCATAAAAGCGGCATACCCAGTATGCTCTTCAGAACACCTCTGGAGCTGTGAAAGACAGAAGAAGAACTGCACCCTCTGTTGAACCTGTGGTGAGAAACCCCAAATGCTGGACCTGCTTGTACCCTGGACAGAAGATTGGACCCCAAGAGCTAGTTGGCAAGTCTCCTGTTCAGCTCCAGGAAAACAAAAGCTGCAAGGAGCCCTCATCTTGGCATAGCTCAGCTGAGCAGGTCCAAGTGGATTTGTCCTGGACTCTGCTGGTTGCTTTGGAGGGATTGAGTCCTAACCCCCAAGTGGTGCCCAAAATGTCCTGGACCTTTAGCTGGTGTACTCTTTCGCCTTTTAAAATTGCAAGACTGGCTACTTAAAAACTATTTCTGAATGACTTTTGGCCAAAAGAACCAGAGGCTACCAGCAGAACTCTGCCTAGCCACAATCACCTATATTGAAATGCTGGTTAGGCTCAACTTGCTGGTTTTCCCGCTTAAAGGATCTTCACTTCCCAAAACGTTTCGGAGTCCAAATGTAGAGGACTTCACCGGGATCATCTCCGAGCATCATCCCGATGATGACAATGCCTTCCTGGGACCTGACTTCAGTCTAAACCTGCTCTGATTTTCCTGCCTTCAACATCGAGAGCCTCGATCTTCCCACCAGAGTCGAAGTTCCCACCAAGGTCCTGCGCTTCAGCTGGCTGACGTCAACGAGCCCCTCTTCAGATCCAGCATGCACCCAAACCCACAATAACCTCATCGACGAGGACTTTTCTCCAGCAAAACGACTAAGTCTGAAGGTAAATTTTCCACCAGAATGAATCTGTTGCCTATATCCAACCTGTGCTCCATTGTGGTCATCCATAACTTTTAACTTTGCCCCAGTCTAGCACGACCAGATACCTGTGGTTGAGACTTTGTGCTTTTTGAGATTAAAAATATTTAAAACTTTGAAAAACAATATCTCCGCTTCCTTTCATAAAAGGTTTGTCATTTTGGTGTCTAGTTGTTCATTAAAATGGTCTCTATTTTTTTCAAATTGGAGTGGATTTGTACTGTATTGTGTTTTCTTTCTGTTTGCTTAAGCCTGTTTGCTTGGTGCTACTGCTACCAAGGCCTGAGCTCAGATTTAAATTATTGAGACCTAACTTAACCTAGTACAGAATTGTGACATTGTTACTTGGTGAGGACACACATCCCCTCCAACTATCCACTTTCTTGCATATATTCTATAGTGCACTTGCACCCTGAGTCATTTAAGTGCTTTATGTCCAAACGTAGAAGCTATACATGACACCATTTGAGAGAGTGCCAGTGAAAATAGTAAACAATTAGCTTATCAGAATTGGGGAGAAGGTGAGAGAAATGACGGAAGAGTAGGAAGAGAAATACTGAGTGGCGGAAAGAGGGTTGCACTAGGAACAGGACTAATCCGAGAAAAGATGGAAACTATTTGTTTTCTTATAGTGAGGAGGAAGCCATAGGTTCCAGCATTTTCTCTGTATAGAGTTCTCTTCACATTTATTGCTTTGTTGGCCAGGCAGTAGAGCTTTAAAGTTATCATTATAATTAGAGGTAGCCTGCTCTACTCTCCTAATGTGGGAGAAATTCAATAAAATGTTCTCATGGGGTTCACCAGCCTAACTGTGGAGTGCAGGAGTCCCTTCAGTGGAGCTAGCACTGATTTAGGAGTTCCACCTAATGTGCAATTGCCAAATCAAGTCTTCAGCTCAATAACAAATGCCTAACAAAAATGAATGTGTCCATCTGTAACAAAACTGAGCTCATGTAAAAGCGCTCTAGTTCGCGCTATATAAAACTCTCTAGGGCATGGACCGCTCTCTTCATCTAAACCTTGGCCATAAGGTGCTTTAGATTTTTTTGACGGAGTGCAGGCAAAAGTCGGCAGCCGTGGCCACACTGTTAATGTGAGGAAGGACAGTCAGGCAGGGGATGACAGTGAAGAAGAGAGATTTTTTTTTTAAATAGCCCTGAATCTCCAAGAAAAATTATGCTGTTTCAACACACTTTGGAGTCCATTGTTAACAGTGATTTCAAGGGTCTGACCCTTCCCAGGAACTTGAGGGCTCTTGGATTGTCTTAAAATGTTGGGCTAATGAGTTTGTGTCTGTGGGCAGTTGAATCAGCTAGAACGGGAAGCTGCTTAGCTCCTTGCATGGGGCTGATTTACAGTACAACTTACTGGACCCTGTTATCCAGCTCAATAAAGAAGATACATTTCGAAATTATTTTATGGAGCACATTCATCTCACTTTTATGAAGTGGGATGAATGAATATTCCAATCCTAATGGAATTGGCAGGTTTTGCAAACAGGGCTGTGAGACAAAAGAAAAACTTGTAGTCTACACCTGTGGTTTCAAAACAGTGAAGCTATTACCAACATATTTTTTGTTAAACGAGAACATCTGAAGTGAAGGGGATAAAGCAAGGTTTTTAAGCGGTGTGAAATGATTGACACATTTGGGGTTTTTGGAGGATAAAGTGGCAGGTCCAGTCTGCACAGTAAACACCATTACTATATGATTGTTTCTCCTTCTGTGGGTTATCACATGAATCATATTTGGTAAAAAGATGAACTGTGTCAGGCCACACTTGCTACATTTTTAAAAAATAAGGTAGAAGTTATCTTCAACGCTCTAACCTCTAGCCCGAACCCAGTCGAGAACCTGCCTGAACATTAACCCACAGTTAGCAGCTTCCAATGTGCCCAAAGTAGGAAGTGCTATTAGTGAAGCCAACTCTCTGGAAACTGATTTCTTAGTGCCCTCTTTATCTAGGAATACCACTCTTTTGGCGTTTTCCTCCCTTACAATTGGTCAAGTAACCAACCTGTTTAATCAAATCAAAGCAGGGTCACTGTTGGACCCTTGCCCCACTAGAGGTTTAGAACTAGCCCCTGCTATAGTCCCTGGACACCTCTTAGTGATCTTTAACCAAATGCTCCACCTTGGTTACTTCCCCAAAAGTTGGAAAATTGCATCAATTCTTCCTTTAAAAAAAAAAAAGAAATCTGGAAGCAGACAACCCCTACAATTACAGGCCAATCTCCCGACTTCCCTTCCTGGCCAAGCTGATAGAGAAGGCCATAAACACCGAGCTTTCTCTATTCATCCAGGATCATAATCTACTGGATTCCTCCCAGTTTGGATTCAGGGGCCAACACAGCACTGAGACAGCCTTGATCACAGCTGCTGAATACATCAGAACAGCCTTAGATAAAGGAGGTGTTAGACCTGGCACCATTGACGTGGGCCTCCCTTCCATTTTTTGCTGTTGCCTCCTGTGTTTTTGCTATATGTTTTGCTGGTCTAGATGCGTTGGGCACTGTGCCACTGCTATTCAGTGCCACAGTGCAAGTGTTCCCTATGTTAAAGTAATGTAATGGATTAGTGACTCCATGATTGGCTTATTTGCTTTACTTGTCAGACCCTAGTACAGTGCACCGTGTGTGCCCAGGGCTTGTAAACCAAATGCTGCTGGTGGGCTTGCAGCACTGATTGTGCCACCCACCGGAGCAGCTTGTAACCTGTGGCTCAGGCCTGCCATTGCAGAGCCTGTGTGCAGCCTAGTACTGCCATGTTGACTTGGTAAGTGCACCCAATTTCCAGTCCCTAAACCTTCCCTTTTCTACATGTTAGCCACCCCTAAGGTAGGCCCAAGGGCAGGGTGCATTGTATGTGAAAGGTAGGACATGCCCTGATGTGTGTGGCATGTCCTGATAGTGAATTACAGCCATTCTCGTTTTTCACTATTGCAAGGCTACCTGTCCCCATAGGCCAGAATGGGCAGTTTGATTATAACACCTTATAATCCTAACTGACCCAGGGAACATGGTAGAACTTCGAGTTTAGTATGCCTGAACTCAGAATGATAAAATACATCTTTTAGTGAAGTTGGTTTTAATATTCTGTGTTTGAAAATACCACTTTAGGAAAGTAGGTATTTTCTTGCCTAACCCTCCAAGCCTGCCTCTGCTATGTTGTGTATTCCATGTCTGCTTTGTGAGTGACAGGGGCTGGGGTGGCTCCAGGAGACAGAGTGAGTCAGCACAGGGCTGAATAGACCTATCTGCATGAGGAGTGGTGGGAGGAGTAGCACCTGGGCCTGAATAGGGCTGTGCCTGCCTTCCACAATGCTGGCTCCACCTCCTGTGGTGCGTCTGATGACCCTGGCCCACACTGACAAAGGAAGAAGTTGTGCACTAGCAGAATGCACCCAGAACTGGTTTGCACTAGGTACAGACACTCTCTGCCTTCAGAGACAAAGGATTTGTGTGTATAAAAAGGGGGACCCAGACCCCAGAACTTTAGATCACTTCTGGGAATCAAGACGAACCTTTGCTGAGGAGAAGAACCAGGAAACTGAAGGAGGAGACTACCCCTGTGCTGTGTGTTTGGGGAATGGCCTGCAGTGGTTACTTCATTGCCAAAGAAAGGAGAAAAGGACTGAGTGTGCTTTCATCATCTTGAAGAAGATCTCCAAGGGCTTGAACTGTGCTTGCCTCCTGCTTGAAGTCTCAGGGATACAAGACTTCAGTGCTGTTTGCCTGGGCGAAGCTGTGTTCAATGCTCGCCAGGAGAGGACCATTTTTGCCACAAGTGTGTTTTTATCAATTTTAAATATCCTCTTATTATAGTTTACCTGCTGCTGCTAAACTCGCTGCTAGTATTGCTATTTGCACAAAGGGGAAGGGAGGGAGGTGAAACAAACCGGCGGGCCGCCATCTTTGACTGTTAGCGGTCTAGTGTTTGGACGCTAGGCTACTTAACCAGCACGCTGACGCGGCCGCCCAGCGGGCGCGCCGCTGGTGCGCCTAAGGCAAGCCCGTCTGCGCCAGTACGCGCTCGGACCAGGCTCAGGGCCAGTCCCCCTAGCCATTTATCCGCAGATATCATGAGTTACACCAAAGAAGAGCTTTGCAGGCTGAATCCTGGTAAGGGAATATGTAGATGCCCTTCTATCCCCCTAAAGGCCGATGACAAAGGCATGGAAAGCACTTGCCCCAGCTGCCGGCTATACCTCCCCCATGTCCTAGATCTGCCAGCTACTGGTCCTGGTGTTAGACCAGCTAAGAAGATAAATGCAGCTGATGCAGGCCCTTTAAAATGCATTTTATTAAATGCCAGATCATTAATTAAACATAGCACAGAATGTGCGCTACTACTGGAGGAATATGAGATAAAATTGGCCTTCATCACTGAGTCATGGACAGATAGTGCCTCTGGACCAGATTTAGTGAAGGCAACTCCTCCAGGTTTTCATTGCCACACACTGGATAGGCCATACAAAAAAGGGGGAGGGCTGGCAGTTATCTACCATGATTTGGTGGAACCCATTTTTTATACTGCCTCCAATACTTCCTGTGAGGATTTAGCTTTTAGTATTCATACGGCACATTATAGTACCTTTAAAGGTATACTGCTTTACCGTCCACCTGGCCGTAAAAGCAGATTTCTGGACATATTAGGCACCTTGCTTGAGGAAGGGCTATGCCTAGACTCTTACACGGTGCTGGGAGATTTTAACTTCTACCTGGAGGCACCCCTGGATCTAGATACCTCTCGACTGGAGCAAATTATGGGGGCTGGAGATCTCAAGCAGTTGGTGAAGGTCCCGACCCATGAAGAAGGGCACACCCAGGATGGGATATATTCTAATAACCGAGACTTAGTTTGCACTTCAGTTCTCCCTCTTTCGTGGTCTGATCACTGCACTATTCAATTTGAACTGAAGAGTCATGGGGGCCACTTAGCCAGTATAAAGCTAACCCAGGAGATTGCAACTAGGGCCTGGGGAAGAGTGGACATTAAGAAACTTGGAGATACTCTGAGGTGCTCAATGTGTCCTCTCCCTCTGGGAGTGGAAGAGGCCACATCAGCCTATACACAATGGCTAGGCACAACTTGCAACTACATAGCCCCCGAAAAAAAGTGAACCCCCAAACGGGCTCAACCCTCAGCACCCTGGTACTCTGAGGAACTTAGAGCTAAAAAATTGGCCTGTAAGCAATTAGAACGGGCTTGGCGGAAAAGGTATGCATGTGCTGATAAGGAATTGTATAAACACAGCCTCACCATCTATAAACAGTCATTACTAGAAGCCAAAAGAAAGTTTTTCACAATGCAAATAGCATTAGCCAAGTCCAACTCGAAAGAACTTTTCAAAACTATTAAAAAACTTGCCACCCCCAACGCCCCAAAGAGCCAGAGCAATCCTGAACTCTGTGATAAACTAGCCGACTTTTTTAAACAAAAAGTAGAAATCATCTTCTCCTCGTTCACCCAAGGTAACAAAAGGGCACAAGTGTGGCCGTACATGGACAGACTGGATAGTCCTTGCCCTCTACCAGTTTTAGAACACTTTACACCCCTGGGGATATCAGAAACGATTAAACTTCTGAATTCTATACGCTCAGGAGCCCCCATTGATCCCTGCCCAGTGCGGGTTATCAAACAAATTCCAGAAGTAATCGGAACAGCACTTACATCCCTGCTGAATGCGATACTCAGTTCAGGCATATTTCCCAAAATGTGGAAGAAGGCCTCTGTTCTTCCTTTGTTGAAGAAACAGACTCTGGACCCAAAAGATCCCAACAACTATAGGCCAATTTCACAGCTTCCATTCCCTGCCAAAATTTTGGAAAAGGCCATGAACACCCAACTCAGTGCGTTTCTTCAGTCCAATAACTCCCTTGACCCACCCCAATATTGGTTTAGAGCAGATCACAGCACGGAGTCTGCTCTAATTAAATCCATGGAGGAAATTAGAGAAGCCTTGGATAAGGGTGGTAATGCCATACTGATCCTGCTGGATCTGTCTGCGGCCTTCGACACGGTCCATCACAAAGTGTTGATGGACCGGCTGTCCGACATAGGAATAGAAGGTCGAGCATGGAAACTCCTGCAATCGTTTCTATCCGACAGATCACAAACAGTGGATCTGGACGGCAATATGTCAAAACCATTCTCCCTTCCATGCGGGGTGCCACAGGGCTCGTCACTCAGCCCGACGCTTTTTAATATCTATGTGGCACCCCTGGCAGAAGTCATTAGATCCTTTGGCTTCCAACTCACCTCCTATGCTGACGACACTCAAATAGTGTTGTCATTGACTGAGTGGGTGGAAAAGGAAACAGGGGCACGTTTCCACGACTGTATGGGTGCCATCTCGGGCTGGATGTCCTCCAACTGTTTAAAACTAAACTCCAGCAAGACCGAGGTTATAAAGTTTGGAAATAATCCACGTGTGTGGACACCCGAATGGTAGCCGGAAGACCTTGGATCCTGCCCCTTACCCACTAGGAAAGCAAAAAACCTAGGGGTACTGGTGTATAACAAACTCACCATGGGGGACCAAATAAGTATGGTGATCTCGGCCTGCTTTATGGCCTTAGGAATTATAAGAAAAATTAAGTTTTTTCTCACTGAAAACAGCCTTAAGACAGTGGTAACGGCCCTTATAATGTCGCGCCTTGACTACTGCAATGGCCTATATCTCAATGCCCAAAAGCAACATATCAATCGGCTCCAACTTGCCCAAAACGCTGCGGCCAGATTGTTGTCAGGAATTCCGAAATTTGTCTCAGTAAAAGAGGAACTTAGGCAACTTCATTGGCTCCCGGTTAAACAAAGAGTATGCTTCAAGGCACTTTGCACTGTCTTCAAAGCCATTACTGGAGCAGGACCCGATTTCCTTAGGCGTAAATTTCAATGGTACGTCTCTGGAAGAATGCTACGCTCCACAGGAGCTAAACAAGTTCTAGTCCCCTCATTCAAAAGAGTCAATTGGGGAGGCAGGAGCTTTATCACTTGTGCTTCTAGGGCATGAAATGAGCTTCCTTTTCATCTCTGGAATGCCCCGGATCTCCTCTCCTTTAGAAAAGGGTTGAAGACATGGCTTTTCTCCCAGTAGTACACATCTTCATGTTCCCCAGCAGGCAGTGCTTAGTGCCAGGACACCCTAGGGTAACCGTGCTCTATAAGTGCGATTAACATAACATAACATAACTTCACCACCAGCTCCCCCCTGAATTCCCTTGCTGGGAATTGAAGTGCCTGCTGT
Organism: Calotriton arnoldi; assembly: GCA_963921515.1. NCBI lineage: Eukaryota > Metazoa > Chordata > Amphibia > Caudata > Salamandridae > Calotriton > Calotriton arnoldi. The sequence goes on along the minus strand of CAWUFW010001420.1, from coordinate 1,892,131 downwards.
TGTGTTGGGCCTTCTGAGAGACAGCGTGCCGCTGGGAGCTGGAAGCACGACTCAAAGAAGAAGAAGCGTGTCGCCGCCGTAGCAGTTGCCGTCGCATCGCCGTGGAAGCCTGCCGCCGCTGCCACCATCGCATCGCCGAAGTGCGTCGCATCACCGGAGAAGCGTGCCGCCGCCGCAGAGGTCGCCGTCGCATCACCGGAGAAGCATGTCGCAGGGCCTGTCGCGGCTCAGTTCTGTTGCAGGGATTCTGCACATACACAGAACTATGCGCAGGAAACCAGGACCTCGGTGTGTAGTGGTGTACCAAAAAACCCACCTCGGTGCCCAGAACCCCAATCCGACTAGCTATAGTGTCTCATTCGTTCTCCGTACTACAGCGAAGCTACCAATGATTAGACATCCTAGAACATGTCACTTCGGCCCTCTCAGGGATCGCGGGAGTAAGAACATTCTTTCGTTCAAACACTCATACTTGTCCACAACGTGAGTAAACAGAGACACTGTATAGTTTAAAATGTTTATTTTAACTAACGTGCTCTATAATACAGTACACGAGCCAATACTAGCAGCAAAATGCATAAGAACAATATAATTAGCATTGTTACAATTCCATAAAGCACAAACAGGGAGACCATGTTATAATGAAAGTGGAATCAGGACTATAGCGCCTTACCACCCTCCCCGTGCTATGAGCTAGTTTATTATAATTATAGAAGACCTCTAGGCTTTGTCAGGGGGACCCCATACCTCCAAGTTAGATGAAAGGATTTACATCTCCGGACAAGCACAGCTCTTCTTCGTTGGAATGATTTTCTCCAAGTGCCTTTTCATGCATGTAATGCCATATTAAAAGCACCCGAGTTTCAGTAGCGCAGCTGTGTTATGTTATGTTACGTTATGTTATGTTAATTTTGGCTTGTAGAGCGCTTAATACCTGCAGGTCTCTAAGCGCTTAAAGAGGGTCAGCGGAAGTCCCAGGGGAGAGATGTATCACAGAGGGGAGTGTTATGCCCAGGCTTCTGTAAATAATAAGGTCTTCAGTTTCTTCCTGAATGGAAGGAGGCAGCTTTCGGAGCGAAGCTGACCAGGCAGCCTGTTCCAAAGTTGTGGCATAAGGACCGAGAAGGCTCGGCCGCCTTTAGTGGTGTAGTTGAATCGTGGGCATTTTAGAAGGCCTTCCATGGAGGACCTTAGTGAGCGGCAGGGAGTGTATTTCTCCAGGCGATCCTTGATGTAATTGGGTGCCTGTCCAAATAGGGCCTTGTGTGTAATACAGAGGCCTTTGAATTTAGCCCTCTGCTTGATGGGCAGCCAGTGTAGTTGTTGCAGTAGGGGTGATGCCCGAGTGCGCCTAGGAAGCTTGAAGATTAGCCTGGCTGCATCATTCATCACCACCTGGAGTTTGCCGAGCAATGAGTCCGGGAGTCCAATGTAGAGCGAGTTCCCATAGTCAAGACGGGCCAGGATCAGGGCGGCCACCACTGTCCTCATGGTTGAAAAGGAGAGGATGGGGGAGAGTTTCCTCAACTGCCTGAGTAGGCTCACACAAGTTCCAAACACGGCCAGTGACAGTTTGGCATCTATTTTGATTCCCAAGCTTTTTACCACCGGAGCAGGGGATGGAGTATCGCCCAGCTCATGCGGCCAGTAGTGGGAATTCCACGGGTTGCTATCATTGGTGACGGCCAGAACCTCCGTTTTGTCCGGATTTATCTTGAGCGAGTTGGCCGTCATCCAGTTTACCACAAATCGCAGTACGTCTTTCACCCGGGTGTGGGCCTGAGAGGTGTTATCTATTTGTAGAATGATTTGCGTGTCGTCCGCATAGTTGAATACCTGGCAGTCCATCAAGGCTAGGTTTTTTATCAAAGGTCTGAGGTATATGTTAAATAGGAGAGGGGACAGTGCCGACCCTTGTGGGACTCCACAGGGGATGGACCCCCTCTCTGACACCCAGTCGCCCATCTGGATTTTTTGGGTGCGGTCTGTCAGGAATGAGGTAATCCATTGGAGGATTGGCCCTCCAATACCAATGTCTTGTATTCTTTCCAGGAGTTGGGAGTGGTTGACCGTGTCGAACGCTGCCGACAGGTCAAGAAGAACTAGGACACAAGGCTTCTTGTTGTCAGCTGTAATCCTGATTTCATCAAGTACTGACAACATCACCAACTCAGTACTATGGTGTGCTCTGAAGCCAGCCTGCCTATCTCCAAGGAGGTGGTGATCCTCCATGAACCTGGATAGAGATTGCAGGACATGTTGTTCCATAATTTTGGCCAGGAAAGGGAGTTGGGATATGGGTCTGTAATTTTTCATATTGGAAGTGTCAGCTCCTGTCTTCTTGAGGAGGGGGATGACTCTTGCTTCTTTAAAAGACCTGGGGACCTTCCCAGTTTCCAGCGAGAGGTTCAACATAGTGAGGATTTCTCCCTCAATTGCTGGAAGAGCCAGTTTAAAGATCCTAGGTGGGCATGGATCTGCGGGTGAGCCCAATTTGATTTTGATTGCAATGCGTTGCAGGGTCTCTAGGTCGAGAGTTTGAAAAGAGGAGATCAGCTCTACCCTATTTCCCCGTGTCACTGCCTCTTCATTGGGGAGTTGCTTAAAGGGGGATTTGTCAATGTCTATGGGCATGGGACTGACCAAAGTGAATCAACAGCATACATTGTTTTTCGACCTTGAACACACTGTGCAGACGAGGAGCACAGTGTACAGCTATATGTGTGAAAGGCACACAGTTCTCATGTGAAAAGCGCAAGCAGAGTATTTACGAGAACTGAGCCATGTAGGAACGCGTGCAAAAGTGGCAAAATGGAGGCCAAGCATATACTAACTTGTGCTAACTTAACAATGTCCGCAGTAAGTCCCGTTTCCTCACTACACCCTCCCCTTGGTCAGGCCATCGGACAGATGTATATAGAGAACACAGAGTTCAAGAATTCTGAGCAAGAATCAAGAGCATCTATATATGTGTTGCTTCAATTTTAGGCAAAGACAGGTAACTTGAAAATGCCAGGGAAAAAATGTTTAGTTATAAAACTGTAATGCATACAGAAAAAACCCCAAAACAAAAAAATATCTGGCTGATGATGGGTGCCAGCCAAGTCAATCCATCAGCGTGTATGAACAGTAAGTTGCAACAGTCTCCAGGAGGAAGTCATTGTTATCGTCTGAGAAAAGAGACGCCATCCAGTTTAATAGGTAGAATGAACATATGTGTTCTTCAATAATGGGTGCCTCCAGCACCATCAGAGGAGAACTTGAGTGATACTCGATATAACTCCGTTGGAGAAAGTCCTGTGCAGCCGCACAGACATCCCATTGCGCCAAAACTGCAAGCGCAGCCGCGCAGGCCATAATCCCAACACCGGAACACTCTTGCTCATGGGACACTAAGGGACTCATTTGCAGATCAAAATCTGGTGTAGGAGATACCGTATTGGAGAGGCAAAGATCCAATGCCCATTCAAATGAACATTCCAAGCAGTGGAAAACTGGTTGCACGTAAGTATAGTATGCAAATCGAAATGATAATCCATAAGCCACGCTGAGTGTGGCCACGGGCAGAGTACCATAGCATTCAAGCATACGACTACGAAGCATCTACAGCTGTCCTTGGCTGTGTAGGGCCACAGGAGGAACAGCCATTTCGTAGCAGGCAAACCAACAGCAGAACTCCAGCAGCTAAGGCAAGCAATAGTGGCAACCCACCGAAGACGCTGGAAAAATTAGAATGAATAAATGCCGGTATCACACCAAATATAGTTTGGAAAGAAGTTACAAGGCCAGAGCCCACAACTTTAAAAAAATGGGCCAAGCCTGCAGTGTGAGAGGCATTGAAAATGGTATGAATCAAAGCACCGAAATGTAGTGGGAGGTCAGTATTAAGAAGGGCTTGCACCTCTGTCCGGGTGTTAGCCACATGAAGGACGAATGTCTCACGGGCAGACGTGAGCGAAACTTCTTTTTGGGATAATAATGCTCTTATTCTGCTCAGTTTATTGAAGTCTGCCTTCAAGGTCGGAATGGAAGGCCAGATCGAGTTATCGAGCCTCCCGTGTGGGGGTGGGAATAGTACATTTTTACAGCAAACCACACGTTGTGAGACTGTCACAATGTAGGGGATGCCGGCAAGCATGCTGCAACATTCCTCTTTATTTAAAAGCAGATAACTACCGTTTGCAAGCAGAGTAAAAGTAGGTGTAATAGCTGGCACTGGATTACCCTTTAAAACACATGCAAGATTCGGGGCCGCTAGGTTACAAGCTCCATGCAACTGTATATTTTTGCATACCCAGGAATGACCTATGGATGAATCGCAAGATTCCCCTGTCAGGTAAACTTCTTTGTCATCCCGAAGGCATCTGTATGTGAATGGTAATGACCACACTTCATGAAGAAATGCACTGCCTAAGGGTTTGAAGTGGCCTAGTGGATAATGCTTCATGCATGAGCTGAATTTAAACAACGAAAAGGGTAGAGTTATTACTCCATGGATGAGCCAGACAGCAGAGTCTGTTTCGGCCACAGAGAATGGTAAAGGTTCTAACTTTTCAATATGTAAAAGAGAGTATGTAGCATCTTTCATGGACATAAACTGCTGTTTGTCTGTTAAGTTAAAAGGCAAAAATAAAGATGACGCGTTCAAATAATCCCATGGAGCTTTCCCCATCTTCAGTGTTTGTAAAGTCCATGCAAATTGCCTAACTGAACGCAATTGATTTTGACCATGATACAGAACAGAAACATCATCTTGTACAATATCAACAACAGACGAAACAATATTATCCAATGTGTAAATGCGGGAAGAAAGTGTGTTAATACTATTATCAACAACTGCAAGCACCTTTTCCAAATTAGCCTGGTCTATTGCCCTTAAACGTGAAGCAGCTTCAATTTGGGATAGCTTCCAGATTTCATTGTAAGCTGCATAAATAAATATTTTTGATCTAGGACCAGCAGGTCCTTTTATAAAATCTGTCAAATCAATGTTACCTGATAATAACGACAAATGGTGTTTTACTGACGTTAGTGTTGAGTGTTGTAACCAATTCTGACATAACTTCCCCACTGAATAGGTGGTAACTGAATGGGAGGTTGTAAAACGAGGATCAGGCCTGTCCTGTGTGTAACCAGTAGCCTTGTCATGGAAGCGGAGTTGGCAAGCATCCGCACTGGTCTGCCAACCAACCAACCTAAGGGGTCTAGACTAGAAATATTAAAGGTATCATTAGTAAACATTGATTGCAAGTCTTCAATGGAATAATCTGAATGATTGCTCCAGTTCTGATAGGTAGCCAGAGCAGGAAATGTAGGGGCATTAATTTGTTTAGAAGTAGCCAAACCAAAACAAGTAGTCTGATAGATCGAATCATTTAAAAATAAAATCTGAGTTGGGATGAGGCACGCGCGATGTAAAGCTTCTGTGCCCTGCACCTGCCAGGGTCTAGATCCCCAAACAGATTTAAGATCTATTGTGGACTTCCCCAGCTCTTAGCCACCCACCGACAAGTTATCAAAAAAGGATTTGGAATACAATAATTGTGTGTGGGTGAGCATCACTTTGGGATTGGACGAAGTATTTAACTTAAAATAGAAGGATTCCGGTTTTGACCTATCAGAATCTGTAAATATGAGAATTTTTTCAAAAGCGTTTTTGAGCTGCCTTCCAAGGAGTCAGGCAATGTTCCCACTGTGTGTAATTAAAAACATTTCTAAATGTATTAGCTTTATGCAGGTAGTGATGTCCATAATGCTGGTAACAAAACAAGTCAGCATAATTTGCAGTATTTAAATATAAATCTTCAGCATCAAAAGCAGCATAATACTTCAAATCAGAAAACAAAGATTGTATGGCTTGTACGTCCCAATCATCAGACCGTATGTTGTGTTTCACTAACTCACCCATTGAAACACAAAGTACATTGGGTACATTAATTAACTCTGTAGGGCCATGAATCTGGAAATCCACAGCGTCCCAAACAATGCCATCCGCAACTGGCCAGGCGGTGATGTTGACAAAAGTCTGGTCTCTTTTCATGATGTGAGAAGAGGAGTGCGGAGCCAAAGTTCCATCAACCAGGTGTACAGCAAAGCGTTCAGGTAGGCAGTGACCATTGATTAGAAGGAAAAAGAAAGTCACAAATCCAATTGACATGAACAAAAAAATGGCGATGAGCACCAACCAGATGTATGTCCAAGGTGGAACCAAATAAGTCTGTTTAAACCAGGTGACAAAAATAGAGAATTTCGTAGGGGTCAATGAAGTTGTCGAGTTCGAGTCAAAAGAAAAAATTGTCTGGTTAAGGGTATCCGGTTGCAAACCAGGCAATGACTCGGTAGTGGGATAAGCATATTCAGTTTCTTCATTTTGACTGGGAGCAGAGGGAATTAGCAAGGGATTAGTAACAGAGTCCATTTCTATGGCAGTGTCAAGCTGTGTGCTATCAGAAGTGTCTGACACAGGATTCCTGGATATTGCTGGACAGGAAGCAGCTGGTGTTATACTATTCAGGATCGGCCAGACGTTGTAGCTTGACATTGTCCACTGAAATGTATCTGCTGTCTTTGCGACCAGGAAGTGGTGGTAAAATGACTGTACGAGTCCCTCCACGCCAAGCACTGGGACAGGTGCACGATAAGAGGGGCCGAACTCTTTCTTGTTCTCCACCTTCTCTCGGACCAGGTCTCCGACTTTGGGTAGCCAGCCGACTACCGGAATCTGCAGTGCTGCATCAGTGGCAGAGGGCAAATGTTCCTTTGCAAGACTGTCTCGGGTCTCTTGTAGTTTCTGTAATATAGCAGAATGATTATCTACGTCAAAGGATGTGGCAGACGCCGCCAAGTCTAGACCCTCAAGGTCTGGCACAAACATTTTCATGCCAAAGAGCATTTCGTATGGGGTCCGCCCACCCAGAGATCTTCTAGGGAGATTATTTAGTGCACGTTGTACGCTATACAAATGGGCAAACCAGTTCCTGCCAGTACCTAAAACTCTAGCTGTCAAGGATTGCTTTAAGTCACGGTTCATTCGCTCCACAACTGAGTTGCCCTCAGGCCTGTATGGAGACAAAAATTTGACTTGCACCCCCAAAGACCTCATGGTAACCTTTTACGCCTTAGAGGCGAACGCGGGACCCGGGTCCAAATGGAAATTGCCACAAGCAAAAATTCCCACAAAGACACGCAAATCCCTGATGACAGTTTGTGCGTCAGCACTGCGTTGTGGCCACACCCAAAGAAAACGTGTGCACGAATCAACTGCAACTAAGATGAATTTATAGGCAGTATCTGAAGAAAATGGACAGCAGTGAACCAGATAAACACATCCGAAAGGTCTATTTGAAATGCACAGCTGCGTTTATGGTGGGCGTGTTACCGTTAAGGGTTTAATCTGCTGACAAATGTCACAAGAAAGGACATAATTACGGTTTTGTTTATATAAGCCACGCCACCAGTAACGCTGCTGCAAGATAGAAACAGTTGCAGACACGCCAGCATGGGCCGAAGCCATGCCTTCGTGTGCGGCTGTTATCAGTGAAAGTCTGCGGTCCGCGTTGGGAATCAACCTGTCACCAACGTCATGAATTCTCACATAAGGAACTTTATCAGGACTTAAATGATAAGAGTACTTAGAAGGGAAAACCTGCGGGTAATTACCACCCTTCTCTGTAGCAGCTATTGCTGCCAAGATGGCATTATCAATCTTATTCATGGATCCTGTAACTGCTGCAACTGAACACGTGGCTACTGCTGATTTAGCTGCTTCATCAGCCAAACTATTGCCTACCGCGTGTAATCCTACGCGCTGGTGGCCAAGAGTATGAATCACCTGTGTGAGAGGCAGATGTTCTTTAAGATCTGCGACTCGAACCCAAAGCATTTTATGCTTAATTGCGCTGCCCTTGGAATCACGATAGTCATTCTGAGACCAAAAGAATAAGTTGTCATTGAAATACTGAACACAGTAATAAGAATCACTTACAATTAAAGTAGTCACATTAGGATCCGCAAACTCAAGTGCAAGTACCAGAGCGCGCAACTCTGCCAATTGGGCGGTACAGTCACCGAGTGCTTGTGTGTGTACCACACTGGACTTCAACTCTCCGTTCACTATGGTACCTGCCACAATTGCGCACACAGCTGAATACGAATGCTTTGACCCGGTCGTCGGTTGTGCTGAACCGTCGGTGTAAATTATACAATGGTACTCCTCAAGCGGACGCATTGACAGAGGAGGAGGATGAACAAATTCATACTGTAAAAACTCCTGTGTCTGCAGAGAGGAGTCAAAGATAAAGGTGACATCCGAAGATGTCAACAAAGTAGCCCATTGTATCCAACGCGGATGCAAAGCCTTTGAGTTTGGTACACTTGCTTTCGTCACTGCCTCAAGTGCAGGATACGGTGTTACAACCAAAATGCGTTTCCCCTGCGCCAGAGCACGTTCCTTTAGGATCGCCATCTGGACAGCTGTCAATACTTTTTCAACAGTGGAAAACCGCAGTTCAGCCGAAGTGTACAAATGTGATTTGTAAGCAATAGGTACTGTGTCACCTTCATTAAATGCCAAGTAAGTGAAACCCACTGCGCCTGGCACGATTCGTATCACCAGGTTTGTGTGGTTATCACGTGTCAACAAGTATTTAGATTCAATAAGATCAGCCTGCAAAGATTGCAGGATAGCGGAATGTTCCGGAAGCCAGCAGGCTTTAGAAAAGGAAGGTTGTATCAAAGCATAAAGAGGCTTGATACGCCGGGCATATATGGGAATGTAAGTACGACCGAAATTCAAAAATCCCAGCAAAGACTGTAGTTTTTTCAGGGTTGTAGGAGGACGCAAACGTGCGCATTTCTCCAAGAAGTGAGGCGCCAAGCCTCTACCTTCATTATTGAGCTCGTAGCCCAGGAACAACACTGTGTACTCTGCAATGTGTGATTTTGCAAAGTTAAATTTATAGCCGTAGTCCGCAAACAAAACTATGATGTGGTCCACTCGACAAAGATGCGGCCATAATTCGTCGTCCGTGAGATAAATGTCATCAACGTACGAGTACGCATCTGGGTCTATGCCGTCTAACAAAGAGACGATTCGGGCGGCGAATACACCCGGGCTATTTTTGTAGCCCATGGCCAAACGCCAAAATTGTTTTTGTTTTCCGCCAGAAGTAAAGGCGGTCCATTGACTACTTTCAGGGGATAGATTGTGACTGAAAAAGCTGTTGGATATGTCAAGCGTAGTTTTATATTTTTTACGAACAAGACTGTCTACAAGAGCAGAACTATGGGTATTCTGAACCGTACAGGTACGACAATGAGAGTTCAAATGCCGGTAGTCCAAAACTAAGCGGTACGACCCATCGGGTTTGGTTACAGTAAAAAGAGGGTTATTCATCGGTGACACACATCTCAATCACTCCTTGATACTCTAATTGATCTAGAATCTCAGAAACGTGAGCTTTTGCCTCCCGTCGGAGGGGATATTGGGGTTGTGGCTGTGGCATAGACCGCAATGGTATCTCATGGGGAGAGAATCCTTATCCCATCCCACCTGAGTACGGTACAGAGCCGGTGCAAGCACCAAAGCCCACTCTTCTGCAAAAGCCTTTGCTTGCTCTTTGGAGACGTTGTGTGAAAAACTTGGGAGTATAACCTCCTCTCCCCGCGGAGTGGCTAGAACAAAAGGTGGGGGCCAATCTGCCTCCGCGAACAAAATGTCATTGGATGAAGTCAGATTTTCCCAAAAAATCCCTTTAATTACACGTTGTATGTCACCTTCAATTAGAAGAACTATATCATATAATCTGTCAGGGGGAGCCTCTCGGGTGTCAGCCGTTTCAACTGTGATGAAAGTCTCAGTTGCTGTCGCCTCCAGAAATGGACGCAGTGGTTGCCGCACTATTGTAACCTCCGCTGCGCTGTCTAGCAGCGTTACTGCCCATGTTAGGTTCCGGAGCCGGGACCTCACCGTCTGTGGCATATCTCGCAGTTAAAGCTGCAACTTTCTTTTTCTGAAACTGTGGGCGCTGAAGAGGAAAATCTTCTTGTTTCCCTTTTCCGTCAGTCTGACGAGGTTGCTCACGTCCTTGCGGGGCACCTCGACCTCTGCCGCGCTCCTGACGTTCCCCGCCACCGGCCTGTGAGCCTGATGTTCCCTGTGAAGAACGAGGGGAACGTTGATCAGGAACCAGAAGCCTGTCAGGAGATCTAATTCTCGCCCGGTCGCGCAAATCATAAGTGCGCTCAGAAGACTCGGGTACCGGTGACGCTGTACGCGACCCTTGTTTCTGTTGTTGCTTCCCCTGTTTTTTATTTTTCCAAGTCTTTTTGGGAAAATTAGGACGGTTGTCTTTAGTAGACTGCGCTGTCTGTGTTTGCTGTTGCGCTGGTATTCTAGCAAAAGGCTTAACACCAAAACTATTGCGTCCAATGGTCTTATAAGCATCCGCAATAATTTTCGGTAATTAGCGGGGCTTCTCTTCCTCCGGAACAAGGCGCAAAGCATTAGACACCTGAAACTTAACTGCATCACCCTTGACCTTAGCAAGGATTAGATCAGCAACTACGTCGAACACTCCAACCAACCTCATCCCTAACTCCACAGCCGCCTCCGGTCCGTGTTCATCCTGAACACGCTTAATTACGGAGGGGAGTACAGTCATAGAGGGTGTGCCAAAACACTTGGCATACACCGCCGCCGCAAACACTTTACCCCAATTTTCACAATCGGTTACTTCGGGTATTAAGTCTTTCTGCAAACTTATAGTTAAAATCCTGTGTTTTTCCATGGGAGTGGTGTTAGGAAACACCGCTTCCAGCTGGTCAAATTTCTCTGCAAGCCAGTAAGGTAAATCATCCTTATTCTGTGGACGCTTGCCCATAACTGAATTAACCATGACGGGACTGATAGTGAGTCCGGTAGATCCAGCTGGTTGCGCAGCAACCCCAGGTGCACCCATCTGGAGACTGCGTGAGACGTATTGTACTAGAGCCCTATGCACCTCAATCAAGGAGGTGTGCAAGACGCGGAGCTCGTCTACTCCGACTGCTAGATAACGTGGATGTGGTGTGTACCCGGCCAAAACTGGCCAAGTGGCCCCTGGAATTGATAAAGGGCCTAACCGGACCAAAGTCACGGAGTGGGATAGGGCGCCATTAAACCAAATACGGTGTTGCCATGCCGAAATCGGAACTTCAAGAGTTCTATATGGCCGATATACATTAGGTGTTGCAGTGGGAGTGTATACATGGAACAAGTTATCATCTCCATTCACTGCCGGAAAGGTTACCCAAGAATAAAACACCTCAAAGTGGTAAGCTGGATCAGCTCCAACCACAAAAATAAGTGTGATACCCACGTCAGGCACTCCATAAGTAGTCAATTGACGACGGAGCAGTGCGCGGCTATGTGCCGCAATATCGACATCAGCCATAAGGACAAAGAAAAAGAACAACTTAATGCGTGGCAGTGCAATTTAGGGTAGCAATTCAAAATAATAATAAAACCATTTAATTGTATCAAGCTTGAAAAAACCTATAAAACATTAATATAGGTAGGTTATGCCGTCACACCTGTTTTCCGGAAAACAGAAGTGAGGGTTTTGTGGACAAGGACAAGTACTACTAAAGTGCCTCGTAAATAAGTACCAGACCAAATGTTAGGTGCGCCATGTTGCAGGGATTCTGCACATACACAGAACTATGCGCAGGAAACCAGGACCTCGGTGTGTAGTGGTGTACCAAAAAACCCACCTCGGTGCCCAGAACCCCAATCCGACTAGCTATAGTGTCTCATTCGTTCTCCATACAACAGCGAAGCTACCAATGATTAGACATCCTAGAACATGTCACTTCGGCCCTCTCAGGGATCGCGGGAATAAGAACACTCTTTCATTCAAACACTCATACTTTTCCACAACGTGAGTAAACAGAGACACTGTATAGTTTAAAATGTTTATTTTAACTAACGTGCTCTATAATGCAGTACACGAGCCAATACTAGCAGCAAAATGCATAAGAACAATATAATTAGCATTGTTACAATTCCATAAAGCACAAACGGGGAGACCATGTTATAATGAAAGTGGAATCAGGACTATAGCGCATTACCACCCTCCTTGTGCTATGAGCTAGTATATTAAAGTTATAGAAGACCTCTAGGCTTTGTCAGGGGGAACCCATACCTCCAAGTTAGATGAAAGGATTTACATCTCCGGACAAGCACAGCTCTTCTTCGTTGGAATGATTTTCTCCAAGTGCCTTTTCATGCATGTAATGCCATATTAAAAGCACCCGAGTTTCAGTAGCGCAGCTGTGTTCCATGTTATGTCTATGGGCGTGGGACAGACCAAAGTGAATCAACAGCATACATTGTTTTTCGACCTTGAACACGCTGTGCAGACGAGGAGCACAGTGTACAGCTATATGTGTGAAAGGCAGACAGTTCTCATCTGAAAAGCGAAAGCAGAGTATTTACGAGAACTGAGCCATGTAGGAACGCGTGCAAAAGCGGCAAAATAGAGGCCAAGCATATACTAACTTGTGCTAACTTAACAATGTCCGCAGTAAGTCCCGTTTCCTCACTACAGTTCATCGAATCGCCGCACGGCCGTCGGGCGTGCACGCATCGCATCAACGTTGTCGCATCGTAACCAAGATGCCATTTCATCGCATCGCACCCGATCATCGCATCGAGGCGCCATCTTGTCGCATCGTACCTGAGAGCAGTAAGAAACCGACGCATCACCTCCCCACACATTAAGGAAGCGAGCATCAACTCCCCTGCACAGCAGTAAGGAACCGACGCATCCACTCCCCTGAGTGTAAGGAACCGACGCATCACCTTCCCTGTGACTCTTTTTGTTTGTTTTGCGTTACGCATCCAAGGTACTGTGAGAGTAAAGTGTTGCATTTGCAATCTAAAGTGAACTAAGCTATTTCCTACCATTTTAAAGTCTATTTTTGATTACAGTATTGTGGATTTTTGTCGTTGGTCTTGTGTTAAGTCTAGTAAAGATTGCTTATTTTTCTAAACCTGTGTGGTGTCCATCTGTAGTGTTGTCACTGTATTACTGTATGTGTTCACAAATGCTTTATACACTGTCTCTGAGATAAGCCTGCCTGCTCGTGCCAAGCTACCAAGGGGGTGAGCAGGGGTTATTTTAGGAGTGTAGCCCCTTACCCTTACTAGACGCAAGGGTCCCTATTTGGTCAAAGGTACCTATCTCTGCCAACTAGAGACCCCCAAATCTAACAGGAGGGAATGCTGCCCTAATTTTGTTAGATCTTTCGGCAGCGTTCAATACTGTCAGTCATGAACTTCTCATCAAACGCCTGTCCGAGTTACGAGTTAGAGGTACCGCTCTCAAGCTCCTCAGATCCTTTATCACTGACAGATCGCAGTTCGTGGAATGTAACAGTCACAGATCCACCTCTTTCACTCTTCCCTGTGGGGTACCACAATGCTTGATGTTAAGTGCCCCCCTTTTTAATCTGTGTGTTACCCTGTTAGCCTCTCTGATCAAGGGGCTCGGGTTCTCAGTTGTGTCCTATGCTGACGACACTCAAACTGTAGTCTCAGTCACAGAAACCCTGACAGCACGGCTGAACGTTTCCACAACTGCATGTCACAGATTGGCTTTTGGATGTCCAAAAATTGTCTGAAGCTAAATTCAGATAAAACTGAAGTGCTGCTGTTTGGCAATCAGCCATCATTTTGGTCCCCTAACTGGTGGCCTCAAGAAATGGGTGTGCTCCCAACTCCTGTCCCCAAGGTGAAAAATCTGGGAGTTCAATTTGATGAAAAACTCTCCTTTGTGGGACACGCCAATGCCAACACCTCGTCATGTTTCTTTATTTTTCAATCACTTAGGAAGGTTTTTCCTTTCATCCCTCAAGACCTACATAAAGCAGTGATCACTGCTCTGGTTTTATCAAAAATTGACTACTGCAATGGGCTTTTTCTGACTGCCCATAAGAAAGCTCTAGACTAAATGGTCCAAAATGCAGCGGCCAGACTGCTTTTAGAAAACCGGTCTGCAAGGCTCTCCCGCACTTCACTGGCTCCCTGTTAGAAAGCGGGTGATTTTCAAATCTCTATGCATAGCCTTTAAGGCCCTTCATCTTGTGGGTCCTGAATCGATCAAACAACTCTTTCAACAATACATCCCCTCTAGGACTTAAAGATCCTCCTCCCAGGCTAATCTGGTTGTACCTATATTCAGGAGAGCCATCTGGGGAGGCAAGAGCGTTGTAGTAGCCACTTCCAAGCTCTGGAATTCAATACCTCTGACGCTAAAAACCACAAAAAATGTGCTTATCTTTCGCAAGGCCCTTGAAACCTGGCTGTTTAACAACTAGCTCAGCACTATCACCTACCTGTACCATACACTCCGTTGTCTGGTGTTCTCTTTACGTTGGTCCACCCCCTGGTAGTCAGTGCCTAGACACCTACGGGTAGTAGTGAGCTTTAGAAATCCTAATTTCATTTCATTTCATTCATTTCATTTCATTTCACTAAAAATTAAATGTAATTGGTGTTTGCATACTAACTGTTATTATGAACAAATAAAAAAGCACTAGCACGACAACAGAAAGCCCTAGAGACAGAGGGATGTGGCCAATAGCTCCCCTGTGACCTCTAATTTTGTCTCTAAGGCCCTACCTCGGGAGACAGTTAACTCTTGGGTGCATCACTCTCATAATATCTTAAAACAATAAGAAGGAGCCATCCTGTGAGCTGCAGGTTTGTCGGCTGAGGTGCACACAGACGGTTTAATGTAAGTGTCGGAGGGTAAGGCTTTGAAGGCATTACTAACTAGTACAGTTCCCATCTTGGGCAGCTTCGAGGTTCAGCACTGAATGCCAATATTCTAGAGAGTGAGAAATGCCAAAGCAGATCCCCTGCAACCTCTTTCCTCATCCAGGGACATACACTCCTCATTATGTTCATTAAAATAAAAAATATAATTTAGGGTTGTTTTGCGCTCTAATTATTGTGGGAATACTGTGTGTAGTGTATACAAAAGACTGTCAAAAAATTGCTCATTAACGCTTCAGATTTCGACTGTAGGGGCTAGGCTTGGTTAATGCAAATCGGTAGGGTATTTATGAGTCACCACTTAAACATGCTACTATATGCTATGGTGTTTAAAGGGAAAGAATTCACTATAGTCCAAAAATCATGTCTCCAGGAAGTCAACTTCTGAACGACTGACCTCACAATCATCTTGTTAATGACTACTAGAGAGTAGTTGGTTTGTGGTTTGAATCGAATGGATAGACCATGAGCAGAGTTACTTTGGATTTTGATTCGTGTTGCTGTCAATGCAAAATTAAAGGATGCATTTTTAAATGGTACGTAAAATGAAAAGGAAGACGACAATTCAAAAGTGAAAGTGCTCAAAAGAGAGAGCAGAGTAAAGCTTTACAGCCTGCAAGGTGGGAAATAGCTGGTTCCGCTGGTTACTTGAAATCAGTCAATTGTCGGTCAATTGTCAGCACAAGACCCACATCTCGCTAAGAGTTTTCTCTATTTAAGCAGGTGAAGGTGCCGTCACCATAGCTGCTAAGTTTTGAAATTTCCTATGTGTCACTATGGTTTCCGTGTACCTAAGAGTGACCTTCTACTGTGTCTGCAAATGTGTGACACTCCGAGTGATACTTTATTGCCAGTAAAACCAAGTAATGTAAAGAGCATGTATAGCTCATGTACAGAGAGAAATATAAGGAATTGCCCCCTTCTGACTAATGAGAAGCTTTGGAAAGGCTTTGACACTGCTGAAAAATCCCCGAAATGGAGAGTCACCACCAGTTTCCCACAAACAGGGGCAGATTTACAACAAACTGACGCATCTATAGATGCGTCAGTTTCCCTGCGCCTCTGTTAAAAACCCTTGCGCCACCATAGATGCGCCGTATTTACAATACGGCACACTATGGCGCAAGGATTGACAGATGCTGTTGGCGGAAAAGTCACGCATTGCTGGAGTCGTGCCGCAAGCACGACGCAACTCCAGCAATGAGTGTTTCGTCCTATTCCCAATACACTGCTTCACTTCTTACGCCTGCTTCAAGCAGGCGTAAGGTTTTGACACAGTGGGGGCAGATTTACGAGTTCTGGCGCATCTCTGCAAATCAGCAGGGATGCGCCAGAAAAGATGCGACACGCAATTCCCTCCCTGCGCCACCACGAATGCGTCGCATTTACAATGCGGCGCACCGTGGCGCAAGGATAGGGCGATGCGTGTCGCATCATGTGGCGTAAGGGCGGCGCATTGCTGGAGTCGTGTCGCAAGCGCAACGCAGCTCCAGCAATGCTCAGGGGCGCCCTATGCCTAACATGCTACGTCACTCCTTACGCCTGCTTCAAGCAGGTGCAGGGTTTTGACGTAGCATGGATGTAGATTTCACGTAGATTTCACTGCGTCACTTTTACGAGGCGTTCCTACGACGGAAGGCCCACCCTGCGCCGGAACGCCCACATGAAACCTAACGCAGGTTTCATGTGGCGCAGGGCTTTACAACGTGACGCATCTCCCTAGATGCGCCACGTTGTAAATAAGGGGCAACGTGGCGCATGGTTTACCCCACCGCTGCGTCACAAAAGTGACCCAACGGCGGCGTAAATGTGGCGCATGGAGCTTGTAAATCTGCCCCCGGCATCCGAAAAGTCACGCAGTGAAATCTTGTAGATTTCACTGTGTCACTTTTATGAGGCTTTCCTGCGTAGGAACGCATACCCTGCATACAATGGGGCAGATTTACAAGCCCCTTGCATCGGTTTTGCGTCACTTTTCCCTTAAAAATGACGCAAAAGTGGCACAAGGGGCTTGTAAATCTGCCCCAATATACCTGATGCAGGTATAATGTCACGCAGGGCTTTACAATATGACGCATCTCCCTAGATGTGTCACGTTGTAAATTTGCCACATTTTTAACGCCGCCGTTGCGTCACAAAAGTGTTGCAACAGCAGCGCAAAAGTGTTGCAAGGGGCTTGTAAATCTGCCCCGATGTCTTTAATATTAGGTGTAACAGCATTGAATGCTTCAGTACATTCAACCTTCAGAAGATATACGTAATCTTGTCTCTTTATCTATATTTTATATGTCACGATGTACAGAGGCAGAGGCCTGCTATGCTTCTAGAAAAATTGACGTGGGGTTCAAAAACTAGAATTTGGCCCCAGTATTGGACTGACTTTTGTGCCAAGAAGTATAGGTTACTGACGAATTTTACCCAGCCTGAATACCAGCTTCCCTGGATGCTTCTGTAGTCATTTGCGTTCGTCTGTAGCCGAGGAGTGTCACAATGATCTTGAACTCTGGCCTGGCAGGACGGAGCTTCTTTGTGGCAAGTGGGGACTCAGGACTGGCCACCTCGGTGCACGGTACAGCATCCTTCTCTCAGAGTCTGGCTGCTGTGGACACGCACTGCTCTCTGAGTGCTCACTTCTCAGCAGTGCGCTCAGAGGCAGCTGCGACTGGTGGTTTTAACTCTGTCCAGTTCAGGGAACCAGCAGGCAAGTGAGAAGGACCTCAACCGGTTCCTTTCTAGCTGATCTGGAATATGGCGGGGGCCACATCCCCGATCCATTGCTGGCCACCAGGACTACAATTACAACAAACCCTGCTGTTGCTACACCTGGAAAGGGGGCAGTGGGCCCAGGGAGATAGGATATAGTGATAACTTTGTGCCATACCGAGGTGAACAACATTGTGCACCTCCCGCTGTCCACTGCACTCTTTAAGCAAGCATCATAAATCTGTGAGCACCTGTCAGTGTGGCACGGTGCCAGGCGCTGTGGGAAGAGTGAGTATAGCCATCCAGCTGCAGACCTGGAACAGGACTGAACACACATGGCATAGAGTGAGGATTTGCCTGGCGGTCACAGTCATCAATTAACCCAAATGCCAGGGGAAGGAGAGGAGACGTTATGTACCCTTCTTATTTTTAGATGTGTGGGTCAGAGTTCTTAATCCATAGCTGAAGTAGGCGGCCATTAGCATATCACTGACTTTTAACACCTCATTCCATAATGATTCTTGCTTCTAACATGACATCTGACTGTGGTTTAACTTTATTCCACAATTATTTCAACTTCTGTCTTGATATTTACCTTTAGTAAAATCTCAGTAAACAACGATCTTAACTTTTCATCATGCATTTATGTGTGTTACAGCCTCACGTGACGGCTATTTAACTTCTCAAAAGAGTTGTGTCTGCTGGATACTCTCACTCAGAATGATTTGACTTCTTCATGTGGCCCAAATCTGTGATGAAACCTTCATCCACTTGTCCAGCTCCCCGACAGACCTTTATCTGTGACATAGCATTGCTCCCTAATGATTCTAGCTTCTCAAAATAGCTTTTTTTCAGTGATATAACCCCACACCACTATCTTTTATCTGTGATAAAACCTCTTTCCACGAGTTCTACTCTTTTACATATCTTTAATATTTCCTTACTGTACAATAATGTGAGAAATCATGCTGGGCAGAACGTTTAATGGACTGTCTAAAAGTAATGCACGTAGGAGACCATGCCAGGTTGACAAACAGACAATTCGGCACCCAAGACATCTTTTTATAGACATTCAGCTCATGTAATGTTTGAGGTAAGTACTTTTTCTGAGATAGTACTTAATTTTTTAGATTTGCCTAGAACCGTTGATTCTAATTTTCTTTGCTGTTAGTTAATTGGCCAACCCTTTAAAGGGCATTGATGATTTAATGCTAATCTGGATACTTCACATATATGTCCACTGTCTTCATAATAAAAGTTGCACATTTTATTTATCACAATGAACAAATACATACACACAAAAGTTTATTTCAGCTACCTCTTCTAAATTTCGGATTAGTTCCCAGTGCTCCTGTCTCATATTCACTTTTCCAGTAGTTGGTGGCTTGTATGTAGGGATTTCTCATACGAAATACATGTGTCTCTTAGCAAAACTCAGCTTGACACAATGTACTTTTCCCCTTTGAAGATAGGTTAAATAATGTTTCTGCTTCTCAATTTTCTAAACATCATGAGTTAATCAAAGTATAAATGATCATACATAGTATATCATTCAATCAGGATTTGTATTGTGCGGCTGCTTCAGCCGCGAGGGTCTCTGAGTGTTGTGGGTTCCTGCTGCAGGATTCTGCTGACCGTTCCTATTGGTTGAACATCCAGGTTTTGAGGTCCTTCCTGAACTGTTGGAGCGACTGAGCTGTTCTGAGGTGTAGGGGGTTCTCTGATGTAAGATTGATGCCCACATGCTTGATAAACTTAATGAATGTTTGAGGTTCCACTTTGAAAAAATAATCTGAGTGCAAGTACTGTCAGTCAGTCAATAAAACTTTATTCAGCTTTTTACAACCATAAACGTATACACTGAGCAGCATATACTGCAGTTCACCTTCTATGTAGCTAATGTCCATTTGGCGTCCATTAGATAGTGTGCTGAATGTTCATGGTCTTTAATCCCTAGAAGAGA
The DNA here is from genome assembly GCA_963921515.1 of Calotriton arnoldi. Lineage (NCBI taxonomy): Eukaryota > Metazoa > Chordata > Amphibia > Caudata > Salamandridae > Calotriton > Calotriton arnoldi. Next base: position 1,872,647 of record CAWUFW010001420.1, on the reverse strand, counting down.
GACATAAATATAGAGCTTTATTTACAACTAAAAGCCCCCTCCATTTATTCATTTAATATGATGTTCTTTCATAATCATGGGTGTCAGTGGTGCCATTGTCAATCAACCGTCGACAGCTTTGTTCAGTGCCTCCTAGATGGGAGTGTTGTCTTATAGCACTTGTACAATCATTGAGTAAAGCAGTTGTATTTATTTCAGGATATGGGTGTGGATTCCAAACTTTTCAAGCACGATAAAAACCTCCCACTTTATCTAACTGAGCATTCTTTCAGAGTTGAGTTAGGATACCACCACTGCTCATTTAGTGAATGATATATAAAGTTGCAATTTAAAAAGACAGAAATATACTCATGTAGACCTGTATGACTAGATTTCGAACACATTTTGACGTGTTTGGAATTCTCAAGTAATTCCTGGATAACTACAAGAAAGCAGTGTCCATCACAGAATCTCAAAACTGCGTATATATGTATCCATTTATGTTCTTGAAAATGGACAGATAGCAATTTCCTAATGTGATGCAAAACTGTATTTGCACTTTATACATTTTTTTATTCCCCGTATGAAAAACATTTTTAACAAATAGAAAACTACTTCTCCATCAGTTTTCGAGGGGTTTCTGCCCTGTAAATGAATCTGATTCTGACTTTGACAGATATGTTTTCAGGGTGGAAAATTATTGTCAAATATATTTTAGTATCAAGTCTTGTGAGTTTGTGGATATTTACCCATCTAAGCTTTCAAATAGTCACCAGAATCTATGAGTAGACCCACCCTGTAGACCACCTACAGTTGAACTATGTGCAGATTTTCTTACTTGAAATTCTACCATAATGACGGAATTCCATGTAACATCCCTATTACGAAAGAAAAATCCATCTAGTCCTAAATTTGCAGATCAGTAAAATGATTGTGAGCTTGCACAAGCTTATTTATTTATTAACAGTTTTATAAGGTGCATGGGCACCAAGAGGTATATATGTGCTTTACACAGTAACACCAACATAAAGTCTCACAGTCATCTAGAGGCAAAAGAGAGGGGACTGTAGTGAAGAATAGAGGGGTAATGTGACTAATGGGGAGGAGAGCTTAACCAGTGCTGAAAAAGAGAGAAGAGGAGCAAGGAGTAGGGATGTAGAAGGCGTGGAAAAGAGGGTAGGATGAGGGACTTAGGGGGAAAGAAAGGAGGAGAGGGCGCGGATGGAGGGAGGGGGAAGGAAGGATGGATGAATAGAACAAGAAAGGAGATGACAGAAGGAGAGAGGAATTGGAGGGAGGAGGAAGAGGGGCTAGACAATGGATGGGAGCAGGCTGAGGGAAGGATGGAGGGATGAAGTAGGAAAGAGAATGTGACTGAAGAAGAGAAATATAGGAGAAAAGCAAGAAGAACAGAGAATAGGAGGAGAGGTGAAATATGGAGTAAGAATGCAGAGGCAATGAGGCGGCAAGTGAGTGAAGACATGCATGGAAGGAGATGATATATTTATACATGAAGGGTTCCTTTGTGTGTGCAAACACACTTGTAAATTGGCCGCTTAGATTTCCTGCGACGTCTTACTATAAATATGTATAATATATTGTTTGTAAGTTGCCAACTTTTAATAAAATGTTTTGATTATTGTGGATCAGCTCACCGTTAATCCCTTCTGCTAGAATCTGATCATCCTTGCTGGTATTTTAAGGTGTGTTGTTCAGCGTATGAGCCTTTAACACATTATATTGGTAATGTATTGTTCTTAAGGTTTACTGATTTAGACAATGCATGATACCTAGCAAGCACTCTTCCTTCATAGTTTCATACACAGTAATGTTCAAAATATGTCATTGCAGTAATAATATTAAGAGTCCCTTGATGATGCTACCCGTGTCCTTCGCCTTCATAAAACATACATAGGGGCATATTATCAAGCCCAATTTTGCCGCTTTAGCGGCCGATTTCGGCCGAAAAGCGGCGATTTAAATATCGCTCTATCATCAAGGACACGCTAAGGTGTGTTTCCTTGAGTTAGCAGCCGTCTTGTCTCCACTTTGCATGTCAGCGATTATTATCGCTAATGACATGCAAAGTGGGCGTTCCTCACAGAACAACATGGGTAAACATCGCTACAACTGCATCGCGATATTTACAAGGATGCCCCAGACCCGCGAATCGATGATCAAAGTCGCGCTAAGGCCCCTTTATCGCAGGATTTTAACACATGCTATTAATCCGACTTAGCCATCTGTAACATGGGAGGTGGATCTCAGGGCTAAGTCCACACCTGCCTATTATCAAGGTTTACATTATCGCAGGTCATTTTTCGCTGCTTTACCACGCTAATGCATGTTATCACCCTCTATCGCTGGATTTCACATCGCCCGGGTGAAAAGCGTTAATAATACGTTGCTAACCCGGCGCTGAAATCCAGCGATAGACGGCAATAATGAAAATCGCGCTATGCGCGATTTGCGATAATTATCGCAAGTGCTTTATAATATGCCCCATAGTTCCTTATGTCGTGTTTGGTCTGTTGAGAGCTTGACTCTGCCATTTGCAAATAGTAACATGTGAGGAGAGATTGGCACAGCATGTTAGTCTTCTAACACGATTTTAATTTTATTGGCTCCTTTCACTTTCGATTACTTTAGGTGGTTAGATGACTTTACTATTCATTGCCAGAGTAGAGTCCATTAACATTTATTTTAGGAGACATCAATAACCTGGAGGACTAATGCAAACATCCCCATGCATAGACTGTTCTGCACTGACATAAGTTTGGCCTATTGCAGATGGTGGTTGCTACAAAAACCTTGACAGGAGATGGGGTACAAAAAGTACGGCAATTTAAGTACCAAAAGCGTTAGATCTGAAGAGAAATACAGAACCTGAGGTACCAATTGAAAATAAAGTAAGTACATTTAAGTGCTTGTTATCTCTGCTTTTAGATTAGACTCCTCCGTTTCGAGACGTGTGGTTTAAACAGTTTTCTTATATGCAGATGGTACTCTTTTGATACTAAACACAAAACAACACAATGAAATCAGAAAGAAGTATAGTGAAAAAGAGTGTGTAGGATGGAAAAAAACTATATCTAACAGAGGAGAAAATATAGTAATTTATCATTCTAGCAAGGGCAGAGAAATAAACCTATTGAGCTAATGAGGCTCTTATGGCCTCTCTACGAGAGGATTGTGTTTAAATTGGCCTGTTTGATGCATTAAATCAATTATGATCAAGGTCTGCAGTTTCTTAGTAACAAGTTTGCCAATTCTAATCCTATATGTAAACTGAGATTCAGTACACATTTACTGATGGCAGTTCTCAGTTTTAAGTATAAAAAGTGGGGCAGAAGACTAGGGGTGGGCAGAACTCGCTGAATTTGACTCCATGGTATTCCGCAGATTTACATAAAAACTCAGTGAGTTTCCGCGGAGTTCCGCCATTGGGAGGAAAATTTGTAGCTTGCTGTGCAATTTAGCGTAGGTAGTGCGAGCAGCACTGAAAATCAGTTCAAACGGCACCATGCATTGCGCAAAAGCGTGTGCATATTCAAGTTGATTTTGCTGCCGCTCAAGTAGGCAGCAAATCCACTTGAGAGCCAGCCCTCTGACTGTGATCACTCGTGACTGCCTCACCCACCCATGTTAGAAAATCACGTTAGGGAATGCCAAATCTCATTTCTCGCTTGGCAGCTTGCATTTTCTGGAGTCTCATGGGAGAAAAAAATCCTGCCACTCGCTAATTGGTGGAATTTGGCCAGAATTCTTTGTTAAAGAGTAAAATTCTGCCAATTCTGCATGCAGAATGTCACATTCCACCCACCCTTTTGTAAGAAAGCAACTTAACTGTGAAATTCTGATCTCTTTGGATCCAAAACCAAACCTGTACATTTTGATTTTTACAAAAACTAAGTTCCTGCCTTTTCAACTTATAATGTCTTGCCAGACACTAAAGGTCGAGCACTACCCTAAATCTGTACCCACTTAATAACTAATTGTAAGAAATTGAGTTATTGATTGAGGGGAGTTAAAGCTCCACTCAGGCAACAACCACAATCTTTGTCAGGGCGTAACCACAACATTCACTAAATAAAGCTATGCTTAACCCTCTGGTAGCTTGGCACATAAGCAGTCAGGCTTAACATAGAGAGAATGTGTAAAATGTTTATGGACCACACAAACAGTAATAAAGTAAAAACACAAAACAAGAAAAATTTCAAACCGATTAAAAAAAAAGAAAAATTACACCATAACAAATAAATCCATTCACTAGCACCAGAGTTATGATTATTTTAAAGTTTTAGTTAAAAATAGCGTGTAAAAGATCAAAGTGGCAACCTTGGGTATCTGGTCGCGTGGGACCGGGAGAGTCAAAGTTAAAAGTTAAGACTGACTGCAATGGAGTACGGGTCAGATACATGGGATGGATTGGGCCCGGTCTCAGCTTATTAAAGTTTTTGGAGAAAGTATACAATTCAGCAGGGCAGCAGGCTGTGCCCGAGGAGGAGGTGTTGTCCTTAGGTGAGTGGCTGGACAAGGTGGTGGTGAAGATTTTTACCTTTGAACTTAGATGTTTAGTCTGAATCCTTCAGCAGGATGAGGCTGCAGGCTGCAGCTAGAGAGTTCTCTATAAGGCTGGATACCTTCAGCAGGAGGGCCCCCTGAACAGCAGTTGCTGCTGTGGAGGAGAATGTAGTGGGAGCTACCACTGAGTTACGCTGACCAACGATGCACATTGGACGAAGTGGTTGGCAGGTAGGTCCCAGTCTTCTCTCGGTTCTCCAGGTAGTATTGATCAAAAACAGTTCTAAGCCCCACCTTTTAGGGTTAGGCAGGAGAAGTACCTCCAACACCACTGCCAAGGGTCCAGGACCAGGGGGGCACATCTGAGGGCTTAGGACTCACTCCAGCGGAGGGTTTAGGAGCTTGTTATGTCCCTGTAGCACAAACAGGAGTCCAGCTGACTATCTCTTGGAGTCACTCTTTGGTCATAATCCCAAGAAGCAGGTCTAGTCCTTCTACTTCAGACAGCAGGGAAGCAAGGCAGTCCTTTGAGCAGCAGGGCAGTCCTTCTGGTAGCAGGGCATTCTTTCTTCTGAATCTTCCACAGATCCAGGAGTGTGCAAAAGTCATGTTCTGGGGCGTCCAACATTTAAACCTTTCAAGGCTCCAAACTGGTGTGCCAAAAAGCTGGTGTCAGGTTCCTTTTGTGTGTCTTGGAGTCAAGCTCTTTGAAGTGTAAGTAGGGTAGGGCACAGTTCCGGCCCCAGCCATCTTGGCACGAGGGCCCATTGTGCCCACAGTAAGTCCCCTTTGTTTCACTGTCTGGGAGGAATACACAAACCCTAATAGCACAGCCATACATAGTCATGTGACCATGACACTAGCAAACGACACCAATGGTTAGTTTCAGAAAATGGCAACTTTGTAAAAGTGGCAATTTTCAGAATTGTGACTTAAAATCCGACATTAATATAAAAGAGGATTTTAAACTAAACTAATTTGAGTGTAAACATTATATCTCTATATGTTCCCAATTCACAAATACCACTTATTAAAGGTAGTAAGGTAACCCAGTATTAGCAAGCGTGAGAGAAAGGCCTTACAGTAGAGAAAAACAACTTAAGGTGTTTTTCACTATCAGGACATGTAAAACGTACACCTAACATGTACTGTTTTGTAAATACCATGTACCCTGCCATATGAGCTTTTGGGACCTACCTTGGGGGTGACTTATCAGTATTAAAAGGAAGCAGTAAGCCTGACAAAAGGGTTATTTTGCCAGGTCGAAATGGCAGTTTAAAACTGCACTACAGGCTGCAACGGTAGGCTGGAGACACGTTTTGAAGTGCTACTTTAGTGGGTGTCCCAAGTGCTGCAGGCCCACTACTAACATTTAAACTACAGGCCCTGAGTACACGTAGTAGCATATATTGGGGGCTTAGATGTAAATTAAATATGCTAATCAGGTGTAGGCAGTTGTTACTATGTTTAAGGGCAAGAGCACAAGCACCTTAGCACTCGTTAACAATGGTAAAGTGCACAGAGCCCAGAGCCAACAAAAAATGAATTCAGCAAAACAGGAGAGGTGAAGGTAAAAATGCTGGGGGAATACCATTCCAAGGATGTCAGGTCTAACACTTATTATTTACTAATAATGAAAATAATGATACACAATTACTCTGTCCATCTTCAACACCAGATATATAACATAAGACACACACTATAATCAAGAACAGGAGAATATTTTACAGTACATTGCTGTTAACCTATAGTGCACTGTTGCATTGTTGGAAAGAGCAGAAGCCAAACAATAAAATCCCTGAACCATCATACCTTTTGAGAACTAATTGCTATTCCTGTATTCAAACCTTGACACTGTTGGCCTCTGAAGAGTGACATACAATTTGGAAACCATACTGTCAGTCTCAATCATGTGATTGCAAAATGTGAATCACTTGTTTTCATTGCTACTCCTGCTTCTGTCATTTGTGGTAGCTTTTAGCTCCCTCCACCCTTTGCCCCAGAGCTGGAATATTTCTTATTAGCAGAATTACACGTATTTCACGCAGAATGTGTCGTGCCCCTGCCAATGCATGGAGCTTTGTATTATCAAACATAAACATAGTGCGCAACATTTTTATCAGGTTCATGTCGAGACATTTTATGGAGCTAATTTGGGAAGGGCAAAGGGAAAAGCTGCTGCTTAATGAGAGAATGTCTGAAGAAATGGATTGCATTTATTGTTTTCTGCACATACCAAAGCAATGACAAGAACCATATCAGCAAACAATAAAGCATTAGATAATAAAACAATACACATCAGAAAAATAAACTCAATAGAAGTGCACTTTTACAAACTCCTACTTGATCAGATGACGGCAATGACCAAGTGTATTCTAAAAATAATAATATCTCACAAACTAGCCCAGGTATTACAGAAAACCAATGATCAAGAAAATTGAAAAAGATTCATTTTAAAAAATGGTGCCGCTAAGCGTCCTTCCTCAATATGAGTCAACAGGACCATATATACATGTTATTGCTCAGTAAATCAAGAACACATCTGTTCTATATCGAGCGTTAAGGTTTTAAAGTGTGTTTTTGCCTCAATGTTCTTAAATGATGGTAAAAATAATATCTGTCCTGCATCCTTTGTCTTTGTGGTAAAATGCATAAAGTGCAATATAGTGTATTTTTTCTCCGAAATTAAAGTTGCAGAGGTCACTATTTTTAGAATTCCCATCACACTTTGCTCAGTAAGTTATAGTTGCAAGGGTTCCAAGTCTTAATTGCTCAGTAAGCTATAGTTGCAAGGATTCCAAGTCTTAATTGCTCAGTAAGCTGTAGTTGCAAGGGTTCCAAGCCTTAATTGTACATGTAAAATGCATTATGCCTTGGTTTGCCATTAGTCGAGACAGGACTAGCATTAGTAGCTCCTTTGGTGGTAAAGTAATTAGAGGTTAATAAGCAATCTTGGAGTTATCGACCATATTACAAAGCTTCTGCAACAGGTATTCCTCTTTGACGGTTTTGATTCTATAGAGTCTGATTGAAGCAGGGTGGCTGGGCCTAGCCCTACCTGCAGGGTCATCCCCTAACGTTTTGCCTTCCTCCTCCTACTTTTTGCTGAAATCGTTTTTGTTGGCCTTAGGTCTCTGTGCACTTTACCACTGCTAACTAGTGCTAAAGTGCTTGTGCTCTCTCCTTAAAACATGGCGAAATAGGTTTATGCCCCATTGGCATATTTAATTTACTTGTAAGTCCCTAGTAAAGTTGCAATTCATGTCATCATCAATATATACTTTATTCGGCTAATATAGCCACAATACAACGTACAAATAAAATACAAATAGTACAAAAAGTGCAGCCATAAAAACTATACAAAACACAGTAAAAAGCCTGCTAAAACATACAGTGAAAGCAGTACCACTCTGTAATAAATAGCTGTTAATTCATGACCAAATAAGGGAAGAATCACATATACATAAAATATACATTTCTGCATGCACACAGACTTCCAGAGCTCCAAAACATCCAAGAGTGGATAAAAATCACATTTCTGCCACATAGCCCATTTTAGATTATATTACCAATTCTGTCAAGCACTCCTGTATTGCAATAAAAAATCTTCCTATTGCACCTACAACATTTAAGAATCTCATATTTATCAACAGACTAAGAGCTTGATCCCTATCATCAATGTTACAAGTAATAAAAAGAAGTTTTAAAAATTCCTTCCATTCTTCTAGAAACCACAAACAGTCTAGCAAAATGTGTGGGCCACTGCATTTTACTTCTAGTCCACATGTACACAGACCCTGATCATTTATCATTGCTGTTTTTATCTTCCTGTCTGCATTACATGGGTTCAGGCCAACTCTAAATTTCAATACCGCATTTCTAAGCTTTGGCTTAGGCATGGTCTCGATGTAGGGAATATATGATACTTAGTCCAACCATTTACTTAGCCCACCCATTTACCAAGCACTGGGTGGACGATTTGCTTCCCAGATAACATACGTCTTCTTCTCAAGCCTTTATGTTAATAGTAGCACGTAGTGCCCGTTTTTGGAATCTGCTGCCCTAGTTTCCATTGTTCTGGTTCTAGAGAAAGTTCAGCACACAGCTTATTTAGCTTATGTCTAACCTGGGAGACCCAATTAAGTTTGCTTTCATCTATTTCTCTTTTACAAAGATTTGATGTTTTGGGGGTCCTTTCTCTGCTCAGTCTCTGCCAGATGTTCATTGTAGCTTGCAGACCCTGATAGTTCCAGGCTGTAAGTTGACATTCTACTCTCACTGCCTGGATCATAGTTGATAGTGGGAGAGCATGGAGCTGTTTCACACATTTACCCTCCTCTAAATTCCATCCAATTTGCCAACTAAAAATAGAACCGCTACTCTGTATTGGAACTGTGGGCGGACCATTGCATTGAAAGCTGATATAATTGGCCACAGAGAAGGGCCTCCATACTTCCGCTTAAATTGTTTAAGGCCCCATACTGAGGAAAGAGCCTTTGCTTTTAGTGATTGTATGTGGTCCCTCCAATTTAACTTGCTATCGAACCACATACCCAAGTATTTATATTTGTCCACCCCAGCACCATTATTTTAGTCTTTTCTAAATTGACCGTAGGGCGTTTTTTTTAACAATAAACGTGAAACGTGTCCAGTTTTTATTGCAAACCCAGCTCTGTCATGTCCGTTATCACTAGATCATCTGCATATAGCAGACATGGTATATGGGCCCCCCCCATCTTTGGGCTTAACCCACCAGCCTTACTTAATATGTTTGGTAAGTCGGAAAGGAACAAAGAGAATAACAATGGGGCCAGGACACAACCCTGGCGTAATCCATTCTTTATCTGAATTTTCTTGGATAGCGTCCCAAGGGTATCCAAGATTACCCTCACCCAATTCAGTGAATGCATTTCTTGCATTAGTCAGAGTACCGTTGGTATTGATTCCAAGCTTCACCAACATATTCCACAATAGACTATGATCTACCAGATCGAAGGAGGCTTGGAAGTCAACAAAGCAGCTGAACAATCTACCTCGCAATTCAATTGCCTTTTTTGCCATTGCCCATAAACTAAGGCAATGGTCTATTGTTGAGTGGCCCTCTTTGAACCCGCCTTGCTCTATCGGTATCAAGGTAAGTTATTCTGTTCTACCCAGGTCTTCAATACCCCTAATAATATCTTAGAAAATACTTTCTCCCCCACATCTAGCAGACTTATAAGGCGATAATTCTGGGGCTATGTGGCGTCCTCCTTTTTATATATAGGTCTATCAATTGCCGCCTTCCAGCTTTCTGGAAACATTCTGGATGTTCAAAATGTGCCCAGGGCTTATAATTTAAATGCTGCTAGATGGCCTGCAGCATTGATTGTGCCACACATGTAAGTAGCCCTTTAAACATGTCTTTGGCCTGTCATTGCAGAGCCTTATTGTGCAGTTTTAAACTGGTCTTTCGACATGGCAACTTTTGCTGCCAGGCCCAAACCACTGCTTTTTAAAACATATTAGTCACCCCTAAGGTAGGCCCTGGGCCCCTCAGAGGGCAGGGTGCAATGTATTTAAAAAGTAGGACATGTACTTTTAAGTTTTACATGTCCTGGAAGTGAAAAACTCTTGAATTCATTTTTCACTATTGCAAGGCCGATCTCTCCCATAGGATAACATTGGAGTTGCCTTATTACATTTTTTAAGTGTAATTTCCAAATGGGAAGAGATAAATGATTCATGCTTGGAGTCTCTGGAATCCTAATATAAAATCCTAACTTATGGTGAAGTCAGATTTTAAATTACAATTCTTTAACTGCCACTTTTAGAAAGTTGCCATTTTCCTGCCTTAGCCATTTGGTGCCGCCAGCCTGACTCTGGTCACATGACTGGGTGTAGTTGGCAGTTGGGCTTTGTGTATTCCTCCTATACAGCAACACACAATGGGAGCTTAGGAGTGACTGGATGGGCCATCATGGCAGGATGGGTGGGAGGAACTGGGCTCAGCCTCACTCACACATGAATAGGCTGCACACTGTCTTCACACAAGGGGCTTAACGACCCTGCATTGTCACCTCAGCCAGCTTCGAGCCAGGGAGGGGGGGCAAGGAATTCTATGCACTTCAAAGACACTGTCTAGAAGCTCCTCCCCCTTCTAGAATCTGGACACCAAAATATAAAAGAAGAACATCAGACACAGTACACTGCTGGACCTGTGGATACTATGCCAGAAAGAAAGACTGCTGCGCTGCTGAAAGGACTGCCACTCTGATGGACTGCTACTCTGCAGGAATTGCTGCCTTGCTGTGCTGACCTGCTGCCTGCTGCTCTCTTGCCTGGGGAGAAAAAAACGGGGCCTGCAGCCCACCTTGAACTATGGACCCCAGAGTGACTCGAAGGGCCAGTATGCTGGCCTCCTGATCTGAGCCTCAGGGACATAAAAGGCCCCCCAACAGCTCCTGGACCCGTCTTTAGCAAGTTCCTGAACCCCAAGAGGTGCCTCTCAGATCCTAGACCTGTGGTGTGGCTCTTGAGCTCTTAAATTCAACCTTTTGGGCTTTTTGCACCACAAACAGTCCCATTCGCATCAGAACTGCGCTGCTCGCACCAAAGATCAGTGAGAACCACTGCCAGCCCATCTCTTCGCATAGCAGCATCGACTGCTCTTGGGGGACCACCAGCAAGAAGCAAGAGCCCAATGCTCAGCCTGTTTCTCCTGCCTCACCGATCACCGCTTGCAACGCTCTTCTTGCTCTTTGCTACTATCTCCAATGTGAGTGGGACTCTTGACACAAAACCTGAGTAGGTAAACCTTCAACGGAACTAATCTGGGACTGTATCTGACCTGCGCTCCATTGAGGTTGGCCGAAACTTTTGACTGTGACCCGGTCCATCGCGACCAGATTTCCACGACTGCCGCTTTATGCTTTTAGGTGCTATATTGAAGTTTATTCTTTAATAATTCATAACTCTGGTTCTACTGATTGGATTTTTGTCATTTTGGTTTTGTTTTATTTATTAAATTAAGTTCTATATTGCAAGACAAGTGTGGTTTCTTTTTGTGTGGTGTTGTCAATGTTTTTCTGCTTGAAGTGTTGCACAAATACTTTACACATTGCCTCTAAGTGAAGCCTGCCTGCTCCATGCTAAGCTACCAGGGGGTGAGCACAGGTTAATTCAGGGTTTGCTTGTGCCTCACCCTGACTAGGACTGTGTTCACTGCTTGACCAGGGCTCACACCCCAGTCAGCTAGTAACCCAATTTCCAACTAGGATCGTCCTAAAGATGATAAAGTTTCACATCTACTAATGCTTTTTTACAATGCGTTGCCCTTCAATTACAAGCGGTTCTTTCAACATTAATCTTAAATATTATGTAGTGTGATGAATCCTGCTCTGTTGGATCCAGTATGACATAGGGCATAAAGCAATGGCATCTGAGATGGTTTTATTGGCCAGCTCCAAACATATTTGTTGGAGGGGGGGCCACTTTCTAGGTTTAGTAAGTTTACCAAGAATCTATTTTTGACTACTTGCAGCTCTGTAACTTACCACAGTCCTGTTACTTTGTTCTCTGTAACTGTATAATCGGCATTATTTTTTTACATCCATTCACTCCTATGTGCTGTCTTGGATTTCTGGCCTATGTGGAGTTTATCTAACGTTGGTTCTTAGGAAAGTTTCCTGGTTTGTCTGGGGGCTATTTACAGTGAAACTATGCAAGTCACTGGGTAAGCTGCTAAGTCCTGCTTGTGTATTGTTGAATCTGTTCTCTTTATATCTGATGCAGTACTTACTGTCTCTCACTCTGTGTTTAAATTGATCATTGGGTACGTCTGTGTTTCACGTTGCCTCCTGTACTCCTAAGAATCCAGTCTATGTCTTCTTCTGGCAATAGTATTCTCTCCTCTCTCTCTCTCTTTTACTCTCATCCCCAATCTATTTCCCCTAGTCCAAGGTGTCCTTCACAGTCCTAGAGTATCTATACAGGAGGTGAGTTAATGTGTGCAGAGGAAAATGGGATTGGCCACGCCACCCAATATCCCTGTTATAAATAGGCTGACATTACCCTGTACAAAACCAGTGAAATTCAGCAGTTATTGTTAGCTAAGCTAAATATAACTCGCTCCCCCAAAATGCACTGCTTATGACCTCACATTTTACATCACTGTTGACATGGTCAGTGACATCACTGATGACATCTTGTAAGAAGCTGGGTTTCTGTTGCAGTAACCCCCCCCCCCCACTTTTTTTCAGAACTACTGATGCTCTTTGACTTGATGTGCCCTGGGTCCCTGCCATTCAGGCTCCCAGGGCTTGTGTTCTTTCCCCAGAACTAACCCAATTGGCATCTCTAGCCACAGGTCAGCCCCTGGTAAATGGTACCCAGGGCACTGTGACCAGGGAAGACCTCTAAGGGCTGCAGCACTTATTGTGCCACCCTTAGAGGCCCTGTACCTTTACACACACACACTGCCTTTGCAGGTTGCGTGTTTTGGTGCAGAACAAAGTGAAGAGTCGAGATGGTACACATCCCTGTGTGCCATACCTACAACCCACTGCCCTGGCATAGATCAGTCACCCCTCTAGCTGGGTGCCCTATACCAGTGGTGAGGGTACAGGTACATGAGCCCTGTACCCCTACAGTGTCTAAGTCCATTCTTAGACATTGTGGGTGCAGTGCTGCCATTAACAGTGTATGTTGCTGGGAGCTTGTCATTACGAACTCCACAGCACCATAATGGCTACACTGAAAACTGAGAAGTTTGGTATCAAACTTCTCAGCACATTAAACCCACACTGATGCCAGTGTGAGATTTAATGAAAAATGCACACAGAGGGCATCTTAGAGATGCCTCTGGTGGGTTCCCTGACTGGTACACATCAGCCTGCCACCACAAGACATGTTTCTGGACCCCTAGGGTGGGAGCCTTCGCTCTCTGAGCCCAGAAACAAAGCCTTTCCTGGGTGGAGGTGTTCACACCTCCCCCAGGCCAGGAAGAGCCATCTGTGGCAAGGGAGCTTCAAAGGTCTGGCAGCCTTTGTAATGCGACCCCCAGCCTCTCCTGCTATCAGGAGCAAGCCCCCTTCCTGTCTCCCCTCCTTTTCGGCGGGAAGACAGGCGGGAAAACTAGCCATCCCAGAAGGTGTGCCCACATCTGCCAACTCCACCCTCAGGTGGGGAGGCGAGGTGAAGCCCACTCTTCAGTGCCCGCCATCTTGCAGATGGCAGGCACTCCCCAATCAGGATTAGGGATTGTGCTCACTCCCCCACGTGGGGTGAGCACACCCAGGATGTAGTCACCCTAAGGTCAGTAGCCCATTGGCTACTGAACCCAAGACCCCTAAACGCCCCCTAAATATAATATTTAGGGGGCAGCCCTGACCAAGAAGGGAGATTCCTGCAACCTAAGAAGAAAAAGGACGAAAGAAGATGCCCAGCAGAGAACAACTGACTTGGCCCCAGCCCTACCGGCCCGTCTGCAGTTTCTGGAGATCCTGAGCCAAAAATCGTATTGTCCTACAGCCAGCGACCTCCAGAACCCCTCGGAGGACTGACTGCCTTCAACAAAGACCGGACCTCCTGTGAACAGCAGCCCTGTTCAAAAGAAACTCCGAAAACAGACTCTGAGCCTCCTGAGGACAAAGAAACCCTACACCTGGACCTATCACTGCACCCATCACCTACGGCCTGAGTTTGAGTGGCCCACCGGTCCCAGCGAGGTCCCCCAGTGCTCCAGAGTCTGAGTCCACCATGTATCATAAATATTTAATGCATTATTCACATTGTTTATTTCTTCAAATGTGTTGTACATATTAGGGTATTTTAAATATCTAGTATGGCAATATTTTTGCGGTCGATTTTTATATTATTGTTCTTGAAGTATACGATGGCATTAATCAATATTTTGTTTGCCAATATTTGCGTAGTTTGATATTGTGGTTGATATTTTGGCATAGAACCATTTTCACACATCATAGCAGGAAAAATGATGCAACTACATTTTTGCTTGGACAAAGCTTTGCAGATACCCCCCGCCAACACCTGCTGCATGTACCTCCTATATTTATTGCCCATGGTTTGCTACTTCAGTACCAGTATGAAAGTAAAATCATCTGACAGGAGATCTGGTGAGCATACTTTGATTAGCAACGTGCACACAAAGGACATTCAGATGGCCTTGGGAGCAATGAGCCTGGATAATATACCCAAAAAAGAAAAGCAGTCTTGATATGATCAATTTCAACCAATTACTCTAATATAACCCTTAAACAAAGTCAGGTTATAACATAGGAATTTATGTTATCTTTGAGATAAGCAGTTGCTCAGCTCACATCCTGTTTTTTCATACTCATAGCTAGGTTTTGTGCCAGTAACTTTGGATACCATTTTTTTTGTTTTACATATTACCTTAATTTTGACTGATTTCATTTTTGTTTGGATCTGTTTATTGAAGTTTTTATATTTCGTACAATAGAATGCCAGAGTGAGGTGATGCTGGTCCAGTATGTATGTAAACAAGGGCAGGACCACAGCATGTGCAGTAAATCAGCATCTACATGGGAACAGGTGGGCAAGCTGCATCCTCCCTGTAATAAAACCTGTTGATGTTGGCAAGCGTGAGGTATGCCCTATGCACAATATAGAGCTGAATAATCCTGACTCATGCATTGTGTGGCATGTGTCGTGGGCTCTCCAATAAGGCAGCCCATTCCTTTTCAGTGCAAGGGTATGCTAAATCCGCCGAGGAGCTGGGGAGCAGTGTGGGAGCGGAGTGAATCAGTGAACCAGCATATGAGGTGTCTGCCCCCACCGATCACATGTAATTATGTAATCGTGTGATGCATGGGCAGTTCAGCAGTCACATCGCCCCAGTGGTGCCCCAGGGTAGCAAGTAATGCATTATGAAGCAAAAATTGCCCCGGAGATAGGCCATCCTCTTCCATTAGCACCTCAAATGTTGCCAATGTACCATCCCTGTACAGGTCCCCCAGTGTGTGTACACCTACTGCATGCCATGGTGCCAGTTCAGCTGTTGATATGGGCCCACCTAACCTAGGCGTACTCAGCAGAACCAACCCTGGTGCGTAAGGGATCACAAGTTTGTTGATAAGTAGGCACCTCCATGTCTCGCTTTGTACCATTATTGTGTTGTCCAAAAAAACCATTATCTTTGCATTGTCCACTGAGATGTCCTGCAGCTTTCGTGTCTCATGCAAGACGGCGTCCCTGTCTTTGTAATGTAGTAGATGGAACAACAGTGGTCTGGGGTTGGACCCCCAGAGGTGTCCCACACGCCAGGACACAATGAGCGCGCTTCACCTAGAAGTGCTGCGAAAAAGTATCCTGGGGTAGCAGCCATGGCAACCATTGCTCCACATAAGTGACAGCGTCCAATCCCTCTGGCAAACTGGCTACACGGATATTGTTGCGGTGTGAACAGCCCTCCGTGTCTTCCATTCGGCACTCTAGGACCTCCACGCGTTCCACCATTAGGTGCATTCAAGAGTCAAGTTAACGGGCCCTTGGCTGCAGTTCCCCAAAGGTCAGCTCGGCAGTGTGCACCCTATCCACCAATTTGCGATGGTCCGAATGGAGCAGCGTCAGGTCTGTCATCACCACATCTATCTTACTTTCCAAGGATGCCGCGTGGTCCCTATGGTTGTACCAATTGTATCCACCACTGCATGAAGAGCATCCAGCTTGTCACTGATAGACAGCAGGGGAGAGGATCCATCAGCGGGTCCAGTGCCCCCCACCAGTTTGTCCTGCTCAGCGGAGGGCTTTGAAGATGAGCCCTGCGTACCCATGCATGGGTGCCCCATCACATAAGGACCAACAGTCCTGTTTGGTAGATCTCTGCGCCACCAGCTGGGGCCCGCATGCCAGTACCAACCAGGGGAGGGACACAGCAGCAGAAGCAGCCTCAATATTGTAGTTGCACTGTAGCAGCCGTTGTGTGCAAAGCCAGTGCAGTTCTATTCTATTCTATTCCTGGTAGTGCAAGCTGTGTGACAGTCAGCTTCGATGGAGTTCCTCACAATCTCCCCTGTCTCAATGGGGCAAATGACAACACATCCAGCTTACATGCACCAGTCAGGGTCCATAAGCATGGCAGCACAAGCAGCCCCAGAAGTACATAGCATAGCAGTCCAGGTGAGCAAGTGCAGCAAGTCAAGCAAAAGAGGGCAGCAGCAGGAACAGGAGAAATCACTCTGTGGGCCCATGTCCATACTAGTTCAGAGATGATATCCACAGCACTGGCAAGCAGTGCGTAAGTGTATATGGAGCAGAATGTTAGTTGCAGGGCCTCTGGGCAGCCTGTCCTCTAGTCCAGGCAAATATTCAGGGGGGCCCTGTCTTCGCTCTGCAAGACCCTCAGTAATGTCACAGGGGCAGCGTGACCTGCCTGCGGGGAGACACCTCCGAGCCTTGGTGCTCTCGTTTGCAGGGTCCGGGTGGTCTCAGTCCCTCCAAAAGGCAGATGCAGCCCCGTGCTGCCTCAAATTGCCTCAGAGGGTGCCAGTAGCCGGCAGTGTCAGCTCTTCTCACTAGTGGCCAGCCTGGGTTACAGCAATCCTAATCACTCTTGACTTCAGCTGTAGGGGAGCATTGCAGTGGGCTGCATAAAATCCTCAGAGCCAGTGCTCAGTTGCAGCAGTACCTACATGTGGGTAATCCCCTCCGTGCAGCCCCTGCTTTGCTACAATAATGCCCATGGGAGGCCGCACTCACTGCACATTGTCTCACTGCACTTCTCTGATGGAGCCGCTGGGGCAGGCAGGCACGATGCACTCCAGAGCACCACAGATGTAACCACATGGACTCCATTGTGGCAGGCTGCCGCTGGGGTTCCTGCGCCAAGTCTTCTGCTGTTTTGCACCAATGGGCAGTGGGCCTAGCACTGGTGACAGACCAGCAGTCTCACCTCACAGGCCTCGGGCCTCACTCATGACTCCCCCTGAATGCAGCCCACAGCACCGCTACCGCGTCAGTTATAGCGGCAGTTTCACCCACAGGTACAGGAGGGCGGGAAGGCAACACATGGAGGGACGTCTGTGGCGGTGGATTCCGGGCTCACATCAGGATTAATGCCGGATATTTCGGGTGAAGTGCAGAGCTCATCTAGAGCACATTCACCATGATGGCTGCACAAGCCATGCCTTGACCATTATTTCGACTGATATCGTTATGTACCATCATTTCGGATAAACAAAATTTCAGATAATAATTTCAGATACTATTATTTAGATTTTTTTAATAACTATTTTTAAAAGTCCTTAGCTTTTTTAAATGTATTATTTATAAATCCTGAAAATCCAGAAAATCCCAAAATCATAAACAGAAGCCTATCACTCAAGAACGAAGGTTCTGGCTTAAAAATACTCAGTTATGGATTGCACCACAAACCATAACTCTGGTTGCATTGAGTATGACATCACATATAACATAACTGATGACATCACCAATGGTATTACTGCTAACTCTTATGTCTGCACTGTTTTGTGATGGTGCTGAAATAAATTTCAAACACCTGGTTTTGGTTAGGTTGAGAAGTGTGATTTAGCTAATAAATGAATTGTTGATGGAGGTTGGAGTTCTCTGCTGTCATTTACGGACTGAAGCTTTTGATTTGAAAATGGAGAAATCATGTAGAGGGTTATAGTATTCTCTAATGGCATTGTGCTTCTGCCTTACTTAGTGTCAATGGTTGCCTGTTTTATTTTTTATTTTCTTTCAATTTGTTGTTTTATTTCATGTGGTCTCATTTAATAATAGATTTCTTTTATGTGAACAGTAGACTTGCTTTTTCCTATTTTCTTTATTTATTGTTTGTGTTCTTTTTTTTGTTTGTGTCTGAGTGCATACTGTGCCTCCAAATGGGCCACACACTAAGGGCCTGATGTTGATATTGGCAGACAGGTTACTCTGCCACAACAGTGACAGATATTCCGTCCACCGAAATATAAATCCCATACTATATAATGGGATTTATATTTCCGCAGACGGGATATCCATCACCGTTATTACAGAGTAACCCATCCACCAAGATCTAAATCAGGCCCTAATGTCTCCATGCACATGTTAGTCTGTCAGCCTATGATGTCATTCTAATAGTGTACCTGTATTTACCTCTACCTATGTTGCTGTGCCTCTGAGTTGAAGTACACAGGTGAGAGTGAGTAGTATTATGCAAGTACATGTTTTTAAATAAGCCTGTAAGTTTGTCTCTGTGCCTATATGATGCTGGGCCTGAGACAATGATTCTCTGTAACTGACATCCTTCAAATGGGCTTGTAATACGACACTGTACTTTTGACTCTGTGAATGTGTGTCTGAGTGAGTAGTTTACTGTAACTCTGTATTGCTGTGTGTATCTCTTAGAATGTTACTATGCTTGCACAAGCCTGTGTATGAGACAATGCCTCAGTGTCATGCTAATTTGATTTGAGAGTTACATTTTGCTTTTTTCTCAGTGTATATGATTATATGTGTGCGAAGGTGGATTATTATTTGGGATGAACGACACAAGTAATAATGGCACTATTCTTGTTAGGTCCAGTTAATGTTTCAGGAATTTAAACCTGAGCTCAACCTCTGGTAGCTATGGCACAGAGCAAACAGGCTTAACTTACAAAAATGTGTAAAGCATTTAGATGTAGCAAAACAGTTAAAAAGTCAAAAGCACAACATAATAAAAACTCAACTCCAATTTCCAAATATAGAAAATATTTTAGTGAACAAAATGAGACCACAATGACAAAAATCCAATAGGGGGAACCAGAGATAAGACTTTTTAAACTTTTAAATGACAATAGCAACAGAAAGCACAAAGCAGAAGCAATGGCAAATTGGTCTCCCTAGACCAGGACAAGGGTAAGGTTTGAGGCAGACCGCGATGGAGCTCGGCTCAGATACAAGGAACAGCTTGGTCCCAATGAAAGATTTACATTCGGGCAAACTTTTCTGAGAAGATAGAGTTCTCTGCAGAGCAAGGCAACAGGCTTGATCTGAAGATGGGGTCATCAACAATGGGTTGGCACTGTCCAAAGTCCCAGTGAAGCCATTGATAAGAGCAGGAAATGCTCAGAGCGGCAAAAGACCAGACTTCACTCCCAGGAAGTTGTCGACCGGCTGCCACTTTGCATTATGCTTGGTGGAGCTTTCTATCTTTGAACATAGACACTTTTTTGGAAGCTGGTTTCCACCAGTGAAACAAAGCCATATGCTGTAGCCAAAGAGGGTTCAAAGCCATCGGATGCCATTCAGTGCCGGGCCACCTAAAAACAGGTTTGCTGCTGCGGAGAAGAACATAGTAGGAGCTATGGCGAAGTCATGCCCTGTGGTGATGCACATGCAGAGGATTCGTTTGACAGGTTCGTCCAGGCCTTCAGTCAGTTCTCCAGGCAAAAAAGTATTGAAAAGGTTTCTAAATCCATGGCTTTAGGGTTAGGCAGAAAAAGTACACTCAGACACAAGCCAAGAGTTGCAAAATCTCAGCAGCAGCACATAGGAGTCAGGAATTTCTCCAACAGAAGCCACAAACTGGGTCCAGTGCAGGTCCAATTGAAACTAGTCAGCTGCTCTCTTCCAGCGAAGAGGGTTTCTTGCAACTTGTGTGTCCCTGTAGGTTTCACAGCAGATCAGACAACTAACCCTTGGAGTCCACTTCTATGTCCTGTGTGTGTGGGAGCAGGTCCATCCATTAGGGTTCTCCTCACTGGCCACAACAGCAGGTGCAGCCCTTCTTCTATCTTGCACAGGTTGAGTAGTGTTCAGATGAGGGTGCCAAGTGGTGGTACATTTATGCCTGGTACTAGGCTATTCAGCAATTTCTGTGTGTCCTACTGCAAACGATCCCACAGTGCCCCTCTTTATGTAAAACCAACATGGCAGAAACGTTCTTCCCTTGTGCAGAGCTCCTGTGACCACCCTTGAGGTGTGGCCAGGGAAATGAGCAACCCTAGCCTGTGGTCTCTCAAAACTGGTTCTGAGGGCAGCTCCCCTCCAACTGGGACCAATGCCACGCTACCTTTCAAGATGAAAGAGGGGCTACATCATCTGCGTATGACAGGGTAGGCCTTTTTGAATATCTGGGTATCATCATCATCATCAAAATTTATTCGGTCATTACGACCATCAAAGTACATAGGCGTACAGTACAATACATAGACATTAATACAAGAAAAAAAAAACTTGATGTATTACACTATAAGGCCTACAATGATGACAATGGAAAATAGCAGCTAAGTTAATAAAATCCAAATTATCAACAGGAAAGTGGGCTGATAAAAGGATTCTCACAAGATAAAATCCGGATAAAAATACATTGTCTGCCTGAGGAATATAAAATAAAAAATACATATAAAATTGATTTAAAATTTAAAAAGTTACTGAGCTCCATTATCTTTATAATGAGTCCATCAGTTAAAATCTCAATCTAGAACAACATTTCATGTTAAATAATCCTTTTGCTAAAACCATGGGACCTACAATTGGAAACCTCAAGGGAGAAAGGACCTTATGGAGTGAGTAAAGTGCTAGTGCATAATGTGCAAAAATACAGTAAAACATACATGTTTATGTATACCTAGGCCGGTCCCTTAAGGAAAACAATGCATGGGTGCCGTGAACAGGGTCTCAATAGTTTGTGCATAGTTCCTGTGTTTATTTTAGATTAGAAATATCAGATTAAACTGTTGGTTATTGGAGCTAAAATTGAATCATCAACTGAGTGTCTACTTTGAACATTCTTTAGTACCAGTCTCCTAATGAACCACATTTTCCCCAAGAATTTAGCCACCGTGCATACCACTAACGGCCTTGTATCCGTTCGAAGGATGCGCAATGCCTCCTGATGACAACGGGTTCCCAATAGTCTACAGGCAGGGGCTAGCAATGTAAGTCTTACAGTTTTGTATGATGGACATACAAAGAGGATGTGTTTAGTTGTCTCTTCAGTCTCAGAGCAACATGGACAGTGGCATGATGTAGCCGAAGAGCCCCTGTTCCATGATGCCATGAACGAATTCAAGGGGAGACAGTCAAACCTAAATTGGATATATAACTTTCTCTCTTGTGGAATAGTAATAAGCTCCATATATCGCTCATATACACCAAACAGCTTAAACTCCAGGAATGCTAGCGTGAGGCGGCCTCCTTGTGTCTGCGTGATGACTCTCTCTGCCACCAAATTCCAATATTAGGACTTAACCCACTCTCTGCTAGGAAGAGAACTGGTA
Organism: Calotriton arnoldi; assembly: GCA_963921515.1. Taxonomy (NCBI): domain Eukaryota; kingdom Metazoa; phylum Chordata; class Amphibia; order Caudata; family Salamandridae; genus Calotriton; species Calotriton arnoldi. Next base: position 1,850,916 of record CAWUFW010001420.1, on the reverse strand, counting down.
TCTGTCACTTCCCATAGGTTCCCCAAGCCTATTACTGAAAGCCATTTCTGAATGTTGTTAAACCAGCCAATTTTTTTGAAGCGATCAAGTTTAAGCACTTCATCAAGGGCGGCTGCATAGTGGATAAGCTCGGGTGTTTGTTTTAAACGGAGCCAAAAAAGAAGTGGGCGAAGCTTCACCTTATCCACTATTGTAGTTCTGCCCAAATCTAGCCTTAGTGGGATAAGCGGGGTGCTCTGGGGAAGAGAGCAAAGCGATCTTAGGAATTTGTTTTCAGTGCGAAGTAAGCCCTCCAGGTTGTCAAACCCCCAGATTTCTGCCCCATACAGGGCTGAGCCAACCACCTTCTGATCATATATCTGGAGCGGGGTTGCAATCAGTCTAGTTTGAAACGCCCTGTCTTCTAGAATTAAACCCCCAGTTGTTTCCCTCTGCTGGAGGTTACGCTTGGAGATATGCAGTTTCCATGTTAGTTTCTCAGTAACAGTTACACTGGGATAATCAAAAGAGTCCACCCTTTCCAATGGAATCCCACCCAGTAGCAGTTTACCTCTAAATGATTTGTGGGGATTCATTAACAAGAGTTTTGTCTTTGAGATGTTGACTTCCAAGCCTCTCATTCCACAGAAAGACATAAAACGATCAAGAAGTAGTTGGAGACCACTGGGGGTTTTCGAAACCAGAAGCATATCATCCGCAAACAGTAAGGTGGTTATTTTTACACTCCCCAAAGAGGGAGCGTCTGCATGGACTTCCGCTATGTGTTTCACCACCCCATTTATAAAAAGCGAAAATAGGGTGTGGGCTAAAACGCAACCTTGCCTTACCCCTCTTGCGACCTTTATTGGATCCGTCAATTGCCCTTGATCCCCCATCGTACTTTTGCATAGCTTCCCTCGTGCAACCGTACTAGAAGTGCCAGAATGTCCTGTGGGAGCCCCAGATCATGCAGGACTTTCCAGAGTATGGCCCTGGGGTTAAGATCGAAGGCTGACTTTAGGTCAATAAAAGCAGTGTAGAGACTACCCTGCTCTATTGTTACAGTCTTCCAGGCCAGTAGGGAGAAGCGAAAGACTTGATCAATGGTCCTGCACACTGCTTGGTAAGGGTAAAGTATATTATTTTCCTCCATCCAATCAGTAATTTTAGTAAGTAGGGCACGGGAGAAAACATTCTGCAACCCGTCTAGTAAGCTAATCGGCCTGTAGTTGGAAGGCAGCAAGCGATCCCCCTTCTTAAAGATCGGAATGACCTCTGCTCCTTGCCAAGATGGAGGTATAGGAGCACCAGCTGCAATACCATTTGCTAGAGACCGGATGTAGATCAACCAGTTTGTAATATCAGATAAAAAGACATCTCCGGGTACACCATCTGGACCTGAGGCTTTTTTTTTAAGTATGGAGTTAATACTTTGGACGATATCAGCTGAAGAGAATAAATCGTTATCAGGCTGCATACTCGTGTATTCCTTAGAGAGGCCTTCAGTGTCCGTCCCATCTGATCCTGTGTAAACTGAGGAGAAATGGTCAAACCAGGCCACTTCTGAAATGTTGTTGGTCGGTGGTCTAGGTCTTTCAGCATCTCCCCTTGTTACAAGCAACCAAAACTGCTGGGAATCCTTTCTTAGGCAGGCATCACGAATCTGTAGCCATCGGTCCTCGACCCACTCCTTTTTTGCTTCCCTCTGGGATTTTTTTTATAATCTCCTGGCTAGTCTTATGTTTACTAAGTTCTTGTTTTTGATCTCGTCTGCCAAATTTTGCCGAGCTTCCTTGCACTTTTGGTTGAACCAGGAGTGCTGCAGGTTAGGTAATGGCTTCTTACGATGGGATCTTGAGCAAATAAAATGGGAGGCTAGTTGTTTAAAAAAGGACGTGTGAGTATCTGTGACCACTGAAAGATCCACATGATGCTCGATTCTAATTTGGAGCTTATTGATGTTTTCTTGAAGAGTTTGTTTAATGACTTCAATCTTGTTAGTGTCCATTGCTACACGCGCCCACTTTAATCGTCTGATGTCATTCGTGGGATAAAGTTCCTTGGACGTAATCCTAGCCTCCAAACTAGCATTGTTTTTGCTCCAGGGTGAAGTCATGGCAAGCTCAAGCGGGATTTGGTCGCTATCAGTGGTTTTACCGACCACCATGACCTGCACATCCGGCCACAGCCTCACATCTATCAGAACATAGTTGATTCGGCTCGTAGCGGTGGTTCTGTTGAAGGTATTGGCTCCCATCTTGTCAGAATTGGTACGGCCATTAACTGCCCTGAGCCCATACTCAATAGTTATAGCCTGGAGCTGCAATGCTGTTTGAGTCCATCTTCTAATCGGTGGTAAATCAAGAGAGGGAACGTTCCATTGTACCTCTATCGGGTCACGATAAGATACATCTATCAGATCCAGTGGCTCAAATGTAGTATTAAAATCTCCTGCTACTATTAGAGGTGAAGACGACTCTCTCTCCTCTAGGATATTTTCTAGCGCTTGTAAAGTTGATGAGCTTGTGCCTGCCTTGGTGCCCCGAGCATAGATGTTACATATATCCATTGTCCTACCATTTCTGCCCCTAAGGCTTATAGCAAGAATATCGGGGCTATTGGTCTTAAGCTCTTTAATAGAACATAGCAGATCCATTTTCACCCAGGTCAGCAAGCCCCCTGAAGGCCTACCTGGTTGACTAGTAACTGCCGGTTGACAGAACGTGACATACCTGGGGATAAAGATAGGTACAGTCGCCCAAGTTTCTTGTAGGATGCAGACATCAAATTGATCAATATATTCAATCCAGTGGGGAAGTGCCACCTTAGATCTTATCCCAGCCACATTCCAACGTCAGTACACGAAGTGTGGATGTCAAATCATCTAATCCTAAGAAAGCTGTATGGTGGAGATCCTCTAATGTACGGCAGGCCTGTGAAGATGGAAAATGTACTTGCTGATCTAGGCTTGCCATTGTTAAAATGTCTGTGGTAGACTGCAGAGGGATAAAGGGCTCTGAGTGAAGGGTCTGCATCGTAAATGGTGAAGTGGTTTGTAGCTCTCCTATCATCGGTGCCTCTGACGCGAGAAAATTAGTCTTTTCAAGGTAGTTGGAGGTCTTATGGAGTGTGGTATTAGGGCTCATAAGTCAATCATTCAGGCATAAGGATGAATCAGACCCCATCAGGGCACCAACCCTTCTGTGTACGCGCAACTGAGATGGAATAAAAGGATTATATTGCATCTGAATATTAGTAGCTATGGGAGGGCAGGTTCTTGCCTCCAGGGCTATAAGATTGTGGACTAACCCCTCATCCCTTAGGTGAAGTTTGATAGAATCCATGAGAGAGGCACTGTGAGACAATCTTTTTGCCCAGAGGATATCGTTCCTGATTAATGACCTACGCCCCCTTATTTTCCTGATCCAATGGGTTGATTTATAGAGCAGTGAATGATGGTCCTTTTGTTTGCCTTTCGGATGAACTTTAGGCACATGAAATCATAAAAATACTCTTGGTGGAACGTTGATCCTGAGTCTGCCTTAAGATGAGATGACTTTTGTTCTCATACTGCTTTGTTCTAGTGTAACTTGTATTTCTATTTCCTAATGGGCAATGAGTTGGATTAGACATTAAGGGGACTATGTTACTCATGGGCTTAATGGTTGCGCTCTTATCTATTGTTGGAACGTGACTTAATAGGGGACTGGTAGTAGGTTCAGCTGCATAGCCTCTGGATTGCTCCTTATTCACGAGAAGCTTCACTTGATTTGAAAGCACTAGGATCATTGATTTTAGTGAACTAACTTCTTCCCTGAGTTCAGCAATAATCCTACAAGTGTCACTCTCTTCAATAAAATGCTGTGCCCGGGAAGCCACCCCGTCCCATCTAGTACCTCATTTTGGGTAGTCATTCATACAACATCCAGGCTTGGGGATAGGGTAGCCCTCGGTGTCTCTACCTGCCTTCCCAGCATTTGTTCTGGCTGATCTTGAAGTGGCAAAAATCGGTTTGATAGGGGAATAGTAGTAGTGGTAGTGCTGTCAATCCTACCATTTGCTACACTAGTGTCTACCTCTCTAGTGGGGGAGGGGAAAGCCCCTGTCTCCCCATCATGCTCCACTACAGTACATTGCATATTAGTATTATGCCTAGGAGCTTTAGTACTTCGTGTAGTGCACCTGGTGAATATAGACGCGATTCGCTTAACTTTGATTGCGTGATTAAATACCATGCCAGATGCTGATGCTAATTCTGTGGTGACGTGCTGGTTAGCTGGTGAGAGTGGAGTAGCGGGGGGCCAGAGGGTGAAGCTAAGATGTCATGACAGTCTACCAATAAGTCATCGATGCAATCATGAACACAATTTATAGCGGCCAGCTTAAGTGCCATTTTGGTTTTACTAGTTTTCTTACGTCCCCCTTCGGGCGTCCCACCCTCATTGTTGTCATTCTCAATAGCTTTTCTTTTCCCCATGTCAGAAATAAACTATAGGATCAAAAACAGGAACTTCAGCTACCCCACACACCCAAATGTCAAAGAATGCGAAGAGGGTATCGGCAATAATAGTAACTATAAGAGCTTAAGCAGCAGTGCTGGCCTTAGAATGGAAATATTCAAGGGCAAGTATATAAAATAGGACAGTTAATCTCTGCATATGCTCACAGTTTCTGGTGGTCACAGTCCTCGAGTCCAACAGACTCCCGCTTGGGTTAATTGAGACAGCGAGCCAAGAGAGATGGCCCTGCCCTGCCTCTTCCTGTCAATGACAGGCAAGGACAGGCCTGCCCTTGGCCCGGGCTTTGCCCGGGCGTGGCCGCGCACGTCCCACGCAGCGGGGCCTCCCGCTGGAAGATAAGTGCTTCCGGGCGCATGGTGCTGTAGTCAGGGCTGGTGCGGGCTGGTGTGCCTGCTTAGCCCCACAGGAGTTGTAGGCAAAACCCCCGGGCTCAAGCGGCGTGCTGCAGGCTTCAATAGGAGGTCCCACTCAGCGGGGCCTCCCGCTTGAAGATAAGCGCCTCCGGGCGCGTGGTGCTGTTGTCAGGGCTGGTGTGGGCTGGTGCGCCTGCTTGGCCCCCACGGGAGTTGTAGGCAAAACCCCCGGGCTCAAGCGGCGTGCTGCAGGCTTCAATAGGAGGTCCCTGTGCTCCCGCGTAGTGTTCTGCAGCCTGTCTCAAGTCTTCTTCTTCTCCTCTCTCCTTCTGTAATCCTTGAGTCCAGTATCTGTAATGTTGTCAACAATAAACAAAAACACATGAGGAAAAAGGAGCAATGAAAGGTAGTGAAATACCAGAATACTTCTCCTTTTTTAATATAATTAAGTACCTGGGCACTGGCAAGACAGTCACCCTGACCAAAACGTCTTCCCACACCCAAGGCCTTTGTCTCAGCTCCAATAATTTTCTGGGTGACAGTTTGAAGCTCATGCAAAAGGCTTCTAGAGGTTTTAGGCATGCAAAAGGTTAATTTTTAAAAGTACCTTTGGTAAAATATTTAGTACAAATCTGACTCTGCCAATGAATTGGGATCTGTAATATATATTTGTTTTTATATTAATATATTATGGAACAGCAAACCCTTCTACAGAGGAAATAGCTTTTGGGGCCTTGTCATAGTAAGGAAATATTTTACATTAATGCTTATATGTCCTACTTTTAAATATCATGCACCCTGCCTTATTTGGCATTAAGGCTTACTTAGGGATGACTTATTAACAATTTAAAGGGACGGTTTAGGCCTGTCAAACAGGGGTTAAAATTTGCAGTTTGATGTTTAGCAGGGTATCAGTGCACTGAGCCAAAACACCAAAAAGGGACATTGTATGCAGCGTGTCATCAGTGATGTAATTGTGACATTAATGGTGTCAGTTATGATGTCGTTAATGGTGTCCAACATCCGACGCAGTACAAAGGCCTGGCCCAACTTATTGTTTGCGTCAATAACCACACAGCTGAATGTCAGTGGTTTGGGCCGTTTGAGCCAGAACCCTAATACAGTTTCTAACTGTATTTTTTTCAGTATCTTCATCGTAATTCTTTGAGAATGTGCATTCCTTTTATCTTCAAAACCTGTTATTTTGGATTATAAATAAAACTCTATAATGACACCATTGATGCACCACTAAGTCTAGGAAGATGAACATGCTCAAGTGCCTACATGTGCCATGAGTGTGTCGGAATGACTGACAATCGACGAACACCTGTCTCAGTGTGTCAATCTGGCTTTATCACCATGCCACTACCTCCATTGGTGTATCTCTAAGTCAATGATGGTGAACATGCTACTGTTCCCTCAGTGTGTCCCTCAGTGTGTGTCTGAATGAGTGACAGTGGGTGAACACATGTTCGGTTGAATAACTGTTACAGGTATAGTCAATTTTGACATGTTTTAGGAAGCAGGATTGTGAAGGATTGTTTCCGGGCTTGCAGAGCTCTGGTAAATTGCGGCCATCTTGGAGCCAGGAAAGCTCCGCCCCCCCTTTTTAAGTCAGAAATGACACAGTTGATAGAAGCATTCTTTGAAACAAATATAGGTTCAGTAGATAGCTTCGCCACTGTGTGGGAGACGTTTAAGGTCTATCTCAGGGGTATGACAATATCCAAACATGCGGGGGTGCTCCGGGCATTAAGAGAAAGGTTATCAAGGCTTGAGCAAGAGATAGCATGCCTAGAACAAGCCCATAAACGTACTGGGGATGCTAAACTCCTAGAAGACATTAAAAAGGTTCTCGAAGTGTACCACGATACACCTGGGTAAATATGCATCAGCCAGAGTCTATGGGGAGGGAGAAAGCCCTGGGGCTGCACTAGCAAGACTTATATGACCTAAAAGAGAGGCAGCGATGATGTTAGAATTTACGGATGAGGCAGGACACAAACTTACCGCTCCCAGTGCGGTTGACGACAGGTTCCATAGATACTATTCCGAATTATATACCACTAAGACATCTGCTGACAATGAGGCAATCCAACATTACTTAGAACACATACAAATGACATGGCTCACCAACACACATAGGGAACATCTTATGGCTCCTCTTCATCCCAGTGAGATCCGAGGCGCTCTTAAAACGATGTGTACAGGTAGCGCGCCAGGCATGGATGGACTCACAGTCACATTCTATAACACCTTTCAGGAATTACTCATCCCTCACTTAATGACCCTGTATGAGGAGAAAGGGGAGATGCCTCCCACTACGAGGGAGGCACTAATCATTACACTCTTGAAGCCTGGTAAGCCCCGAGATGCCTGCTCTTCATACAGACCATTGTCACTATTAAATGTAGACACTAAGATTTTTGCCAAAATGTTGGTGAATCGCCTATCCCCCTAATTCCTCTGGTAGTAAAACCAGAATAGGATGGCTTTGTCCCTGGACATAACATTACTTATAATCTTTGTACTATATTCGGAATCATTCAAAGGATAGACCCAGCAGTCATAGCAGACCGCTGCTGATGTAATCTTATTCTGACCGTCGAGGCTGGGGAAGTTCAACCTGTCGTATTACGGTGCAACCGCTGCTACCATAGCAGTCTCAACTATGGCGTTGCACATACCCCAGGATATGTTGCTGCAAGAGCGAACAAACTCACAGGAAACATGTGATATGTACACAGATGCTTGACATATGTGGGGTTATGCCTTGTGCTGCATGTATCCCATTCTGGAGTGTGGCATTATGTGCACAGTCCAGTCAATATGGATACATGCCACCTATGGACTTACCTGCATTCCAGCGCCCACAGGGTCTTAGTCTTTGGAGGTCAGCTGCAGTGGTGTATGGGGGCCCTGGAGAATGGGATCCATGCCATAGACTGTTGGGGGAAGCTGATTTGGGTGAGTATGCACCCCAAATCCTTTCATTCCGACGAGTTGAGGCAGCTACTCAGATCGCTATGGTTGGCTCGTTGGAAATGCACATCGTAAACCAGATGGCGGTCGGAGCTCCCTGTACAGCGCTATGGCACCTGCTTTTCTCATATGGCCATCTCCAGCATTCGGAGAGAGGCTGTCGGAGTCGGCGGTCTGTCAGCGGTCTGTTGGAGTACGCGATGCATGCATTGTAATCCAGCGGTCGAACCAACCGAATCCGACAAGACCGTGGTGGTCCGACCGCCTCCGACAGGACCACAGAAGCCAGTCCGACCAGCATTGTAGTGAGGCTCTATGTTTCTGTAACTGCATTTCAACTATTAAATATGTACTCAGCCCAGGGTTCTTGACCTTTTCTTATGGTTTCTGGGAATAGAGTTTGGATTGTAAATTTCTCACCCTATGATATTTTTTATTTTTCCCAGTGTTGTTCTAACAATTGTAAAATGGTACTCATTTTCAAACATGGATGACTAACCGAGAGGTGGTTCGGTCCGGTTGTTTTGAACACTGGAGGTAGGAGTTGAAGGGCTGGAGTGCATGTTTATGAATGCGTGTGTCAGGGTGTTCTAATCAGAGTCACGGGATGAGTAAATGTTTTCCTCACTTTCTATTTTATTTTCATGATTATTTTTGTTTGTTTCGTCAGCTTTACAGTTCAGTAAGACAGGAGGCACTTTTTGGTTTTTAAGGGGAACAGATGCAAAAGTCACTGGGTTTTTAACGCTAAAATGTTTTATATTTTAATAGGCATGAGGCGCCTGTAGTAAACAGCTGTTGACAATTGGTTATAGCATCCCTGATGTGTTATTTTCTTTCATACTAGTTACCCCTGAAGAAGGGTGTAATGCCCGAAATGCATTGTGTCACAGACTTCATCATACAATGAATGGATAATTTTGACATGCTGTAAAAAAGGCCTGTAAAGGCATTATACAAGCACTTGAAAATCGAAATTACTATTCTTGTATACAAAACAAGACAATTAATGAACAAGGTTTAAAATGGATAAATTCTGGTCTATGGTGATTTTTTCATCAAAATTGGTTGTTGTGCATCCTGGGACTGATACATGATTATGCATCAGCTTCACAATGATATGAATGAGTACATTATGAACCTTTGTTTTACCAATATAAGCATAAGTTATGTCTATTTAATATGAACATATATAATAAAGATACATTCATACATACAAAACTCTAGAGTGTAGTACTATCATAGACACAAGTATGGCATACCGTTGCATGTGTTTAGGATGCCTTTACATTAACCTTGTTGTTGATACTAATGCACTTGAAATGGAGGCTCTGTTTAAAAAAAAGATATTTGACGTTATTAGTGTGACAAAAGCATTGACAATACTTTTTGTAAAAAAGAAAACAATTATAAAAAAAATTATTTACCCTTTTTTGGGGTTCCCCTGAACAAACAGAACATATACCCAATCAGAATTCATGGTGGAGAGTGTACATTCATTGACAGAGTGAAATGGAGATGGAATCGAGGTCCAACTTCAGGAATAGCTTTTGCCACCTGAATATTGGAAAACCTCTCCTTCAACCTATTCTTCTTATCCTGCTAATGTTTTAAGCCCTCTATTGTGCAATCCTCCTCCCCAGTGTAATGACAGAGTCTGTGACTTCCTGCTACATAGATGCCATCTCTGCTCCACTGAGAGTGTATGGAAGTAGACCATGTAGTCCCCTTTGTAGACCCCTTCAGTAATCAACAACTAAGATAACTAAAAGATCTATCACCTTTTGAGTCAAGTACTGTCCCATTGAATGAGCGGGGGCTGCATTCTTGAGACTGGAGACACAATGTGGCATCCTGAAACTAACACAGTAGATAGGGGGAAAGTTAAAAGATAAGGTGTGAGTCAGGTTTGTGTGTGAGGTCAGATGACTAATGTATGCATATGCTTTCCATTCGCAGTGTTCCATGGTGTAATTGGGGAGTCTGCCTCTGCTACAGAGATTTCCACTTATATGCATAGATCAAGAATACACATCTAAAGTTACTATTAGTAACTTTGTGTTTACAATAACTGTTGTAAAGGGGTGTAATGGTAATGGGTAGAGATTTCCACACAAAATAGATGAATACAATCCATGTGGAGATCTTCATCCAGTATTAGATGAAAATCTACATGTGGAAAAAAGATATTCACGGATAGATTTCGCTCTGTGAATCCAGTCCATCTAGTTCTTTTTTACATTGGTACTATGAGCCTTTTGTCAGCCAGATGGGGAAGTATTTATAATGATTTATGAAGAGTTGTTTTTAAGTATATTTCCAGTATTGATTGCGATGATTAAAGCTATAGTTTTTAATTTTAGATCCCCAACTACAGTTCAGTAGTCATTGGTTAGTGAATGTTCTCAGAATCCTTATGTTGTCAATGTGGGTAGTGGTTTTTCCATAACAATTGTCTGAATAATTAGTATCATTATTTAGTACACTTCCAATGTGTTCTGTCATTTTAGATTTTTTCATTTGAATGATTGTAGTCAACTTAGAAGAGATTTAGCGAGGTGATGGCACAATGGCGAGTTGTGGTCAGATTTAAATCTGTAATTAGTAGACATAGATATAGGTAGAGTACATATAAACTATGATTTTACATATGACATTTGAAAAAGTAGATCACTTTTACTAAAATATTTGTTACAAATGTAATTAATAATTATTACCTACATAGTTGAAAGTCATCTTAGTAATATATTTCTCCTCATTTTCGTTCAGTGATTTATATATGACGGGAATGAAAGAGGAATATGTAGTTTTAGATTATTTATAAGGATATGTTCAAAAGGGATGTTCATCTAATATGTTATGTTATGTTATACTATGTTAAAGGGCTCTTGATATAGTGCAGGTGACTCATCCCCCAGAGGGACATCTCAATGCTGTGAAGGGAGACAGATGGAGAGGCAGCCGATCAGACCAGCCAGAGCTTGAAATGCTTTTTGAAGCCAGAGGAATTAGAGCATGCATGAATAAACAGAGGGAGCCTGCTCCAGTGGTAGGGTGCAAGATAGGAGAAAGCCCTGCTGCCATATTTTGAGAGCCTATCCTGTAGGTATTTTGGGCCTTTGCCTGCCAATGATCTGTAGGTCAGGCATAGCAGTTTGAACTGTGCTCTATTTGTAATGGGGAGCCAATGAAAGGCTCTGAGTGTGGGGCTGAATGCGGCAGAGGAGGCAATTTGTTGACCAGGTGAGCAGTTGTGGTTTCAACCACCAGCATTTTGGATAGAAAGGATTAACTGGATGCAAAAATTAGGGCATTTCCATAATCAAGGCCACTGATTATTAGTGCCTGGGTGAGAGCTTTCCGGGAGCTCAGAGGGAGCCACTGAAAGATTCTCCTGAGAAGGCTCATTGTACCTAAGCAAGTGCCACAGGGAGACATAATATGGTCTTTCATAGACAGTTTGCCATCTAGGAGTATACCTGGTTTCTAGCTGTTCTACTGAGTATGAAACAGAGCCATGCTCAGCCAGCCACCAGTCATCCGTCCATTGGAGGTGATCTTTGCCGAGTAGGAGAATCTTTGTTTTGTCCCCATTTAATTGAAGACAGTTAAGAGACCGCCAGGTGGCAGTTTTCCTCATGCAGACAGCAAATCGCTGTTTAATATTAGTTGTAACTTTCTTTATAAATAGTTTGAACTACTTTAATTGTTGTAACAAATTGGGTTATTAATTAAGGGGAATGATTTCCCACCTTAAGAAAAAATAAACACAATGCTTGTCAGGGTGAACCACTAAAGTCACTAAATTTGCCTGGGCTCAACCCCCTGGTAGTTATAGCACAGAGCAGACAGGTTTAACCTAGAGGCAATGTGTTAAACACTACGTAATGGAAATCCCAAACAAATTCAGAAATACAGAGAGTATTTTAATGAATAGAATGACACAAAAACAAAAAAAATCCAATAAGGGGAAGTGGAGATGGGAATTGTTAAAGTTTAAATTAAAAATAGCATCAAAAAACATGCAAACCATGGTCAATTGTTCGCAGTAAACTGGGAGCTAGAGATGATTTGAGGGCTGATTGTGTTTGAGCATGGGTCGGATACAGAAACCAGGTTCAACCAGGTCAGAAATATTAAAAGACCAGTGTAACCGAAGAGGTCTCCTCGAGGTAGGATAGCCGTTGGGCGCATTCCTGATAGAGCAACTTTCTTTTGGTGGGAAAGCTCCAACTCAGGGAAACTCACATTTTGTGTCTGTAGAATGTTCCTCAGTGGTCAGACACATTTGGTGCCTTTGCCTCCTCAATTTCTTTGTTTGCACTTGGTCCCTTTTGTAGAACTCGGATTCCTCTAGCAGAAAAAGGTTGCAGGTCGTAGCTGAAGATGACTCCATGAAGTTGGATACTGTCTCTGTGAGGTTTCGCTGCAGAAGATTCCTGTTTCAAAAAACTTCAGAACGGGAAGAAACTGAATCTTCATCCCAGTGGCAATGCAACTGGGTCAAATTGGCTTGGCACGTTTGTCCCAGTCCTCCGAAGGTCTTTCGAGCCAAAATATTTCGAAATCCCAGGTTTTCATGAGTGGTAGTGATCCAGCGGTGTACTAACAACAGATACTCTACTACCATATACTCACCTGGGCCCATAAACACTTACACAGATCCAAGTAGACCGCTGGGTTTAGTTTATAATTTCCATATTTCAGGATTAGTTATTACTTGTTCCTAACTATCCTTTCACTGATCAAAAAGTTCTTTCCTCTGGTCAATGGACCATTAGTTGAACTAATTGATGGTGATAATTAACGTAACTTATTGACTATTCTTTATTTTAAAAAAATAACCACAGACTCGGGAAGTTTAAAAAAAACTTTATCTAAATCAAATGAAAGTGAACCATCTCAAAGTTTCAGTACAAACACCCTCATTCATAAGATTGCAAATCAAAATCTTGTATTAAGGAAAATTCAGACATCTACAATAACCATGTCCGGAAAGGAGAGGATAGAGCGAGAAGATCATCCACAAATACCATGAATTTTATAGTTACCAAGGATGGTGTGAAGATCAAACCCTCTGGCCAAAGGGCTGGGAAGGGTCCCCAGGGATAGTTCAGGAGACAAAGACTTCAGGACAGGAATAAGGACAGGATACTTAACCTCTCTAAGATACCGACGACTGCGTCGCACCCCTCTCTGACACTCTCTTCCTCCTCGAGATTCTTCCGCGATCTTCTTTCTAGCCCAATTAAATAAAGATAGATGGTTCTGCATTCAATATCTTCATCAGCATCTTATAGCATCTTCATCAGCATCAGCACCACCCAAAGCACCGACAGCATCCCGAGCTCTGCTGCATCAACATCTCTCTAACTAACTAAAGCTACCTCAGTTATACCTTTCGTTGGCTACGGACCACCCACTAAAGTTTCAATATCGCAAAAATAATAACTCTGATTGGACAGGCAAGGGGGGATGATCATCACACCATGCTTATATGTCATCTTAGTCTATCATCCCATTGTTCATAAATCGAACCCCTTAATTTTTATTCATAAGTTTTATTCCCACCCTTATTCACATCTTAATAGAAACAATTGTTTTTATTTTTCGTAAAAAATCCTTTCATCCAGAGGTCTTCAGTGCTTGTTCCCAGGGTATGTAACTTTTGTGTCCTTGGATCGCATTCAAGTGCATCGTCATGCTTCCGGCTCACTTCTTAACAGACATGCGCAAGGGTCACGTGCTTAGCATACTCTGGTCACACACGAGAGGCCCAAATGCGCACGAATAAGAAAGTCAAATAGACAAATGTTAATTTAAAAAATAAATGGCTTCACTTTATACCACCCATCTCTACTCTAGCCCAAAATTAATTAATATTAATACCCTTTCTGCATTAGCATTAGTAAAATAGCTTATTTTCTATTCAGCTAAGCAGGTGCCATGCATGTGAGCTTTCAAGTCGCCATTTTAATGCCTTCTGCTCATGCGCAGGAGTTTTCCCTCCAAGCATTAAACGTCATACTACGTAGATGCAGTTGACGCATGCGCAGTAAAGATTTCACAGTTAGAGCGTTTGTAGTCCTTTGTTCATATTGTTAGCGTTAGTAAACACATATGCAAGCTTCTCTAACCCGTGTGTCTTTTGTATTTGCGTGTTATTATTTACAAGACGTTGTTAGTAATTCGTTAGCGAGTTAAATGAGAGGATTGCTTTCGAGCAAGTCTCTTTTACGAGTCCTTGCTCCATCAATCCCCTCTCTGATGGCATTTTAAGCCATCACAAAATTACCCATCCCAGATGCCAACTTTAGCACATCTCATTCATCCATTTCTTTTCTCTTTCTTCCATTTGTTACTTCTTTTCCATCTAAATCTTTCATCTTCTTATATATTTTTCCTTTCATTTCTTCTAGTTGTATCTCATCATATTCTCTTTTCCGTTTCTTTCCTTTTCCCTCTTTCTCTAAATGTATCTTTCCTTTCCCTCCTTTTTACAACATTTGTATGTGATCATTATTATCATTACTATTGTCATCATCATAACTATTGGTAATATTATTTGACCTAGAAAACTTTTCGCAAAATTATTAAACCATTTCCCTATTGATGTTATGCTCTTTGTTAGTTTTCCCCACACACTGTCAACCTCCAGTTGGGTCAAGTCCTTATGCATTCTTGTAATATTTTCAATATATCCTTTAATTTCTCTGCTCTTGTCCGGAATATATGTGCAGCAATGTTGAATTTTTAACATACCACAGACTCCTCCTTCTTTTGCTAATAAAATGTCAAGAGCAAGACGGTTTTGTAAAACCATTGACCTGATTGCAACCATCTCTGTGTTAATCATTAAGAATCCTCCTGCAGTGTCTGTAGAAAGACGATCAACTATGGTCGATAATTTACAAATTTTCTGTGAATTTAGAATGACTCCAACTGAGGGTATCAATGCACTAAATATATCTCCTACTATTTCAGAAAAACTAGCTCTTCTTCTTCGTGTTAGTCCATTAGATTTTCCATTGATTCCATTGATTCTGTCCACATGATATATTTTCGGGAAGACTATTCCAAAATAACAGCTCCCGTACCATCTTGCAGGCAACCTATAATAGGCATTGTTCCCGCAGACATAATAAACTCCTGGAAATACAGGATCAGTTCCCCCTTTTAGTCCCCACCCTCCTAGAATTAGGAAGTTGTGTTCACACTCACTGGAACCAATGTAATTATTATTATAATCTGTCTTTAATCTATGGAGGCAGAATTTTCCCTTTTAACAAAATCCAGGGACATCGCAGCATGAGCCTTGCCATTTGCAAAGATTCCCTCTTTCCCAACCAATGAAGGTACATGGATTTTCTGTTCAGCAGCTTTCTTTATTAAATCATGTCTCCTTTCTTCTACTAAATTTAAAAACTCTTTTTCTTCTTCACGTAAAGTACAAGTTAAATTATTTTCGTGAGCTTGAGCTACATCTATTGAACTTATTGTTAAAAAGAATTCACCCATAAACTGCGCATTGTTACTACTAGCTACTGGATTCATTTTCTCTCTAATAGGCAATTCGGTAAATACCACATCTAGATTTGAATAAAAATACTGAAGTCTACCTGTAGCATAAAACAAACTTGATAAAATACTACATGACACACCATATGTTAAAGGTAAATGGTGATATGTCACCCCTTCTGATACTGATGACGGTAACTTCATACAAGCATAGCAATTACTAATTTTCATTGTATTAATGTGCTGAAATAACAAATTGATAAACACATTTGAAGACGTATTATAATCTGATTCATTATGATAATTTGCCTCATCTTCTACCCCTATTTCTATTTTAGTTCCCTTTATTCTATCTACTTTTTCATTAGTAATGGTATTATTTTTATCACTTTTTCCCATTAATAAAGGTACTCCTACAGTTAAAAATAACCATATTAATAACCATATTAATACTACCAATAAAATACTACAAAAACAACATCTAAAACATTTTCTTTTAAAACCTCGTTTTGGTCTTTCGGTGCCTTCAACTTCTGCCATTTTAATCTGAGAAAATTTTCTTTTCTCTTTTCTTTTCTTTAGCCTGCTAAATTTCTTTTCTTTTAAGGAGGTCTCAATTTGCTTTCATCAATCTGTGCAACATGAACCCTTTCTGTTTCTTCACTTAAATCTAAGTTTTCAAATTCTTCGAGTATGACGTAAGTCCACTCAGGGGCCTTGTATTTTCTGTTTAAAGTCCTCAGTCTTGGGCTTCTTTGAGTGAGTTTCACTAAAGTTTGCTTAGATTGTGTTTGACTTGTGATTTCATTTACTTGTTCTGGTTTTTATTCTGATTTTCTCAAATAATATTTTAATTTCTTTACTCCTACTGGCCAATTGTCTCTTTGTCCTTGTTCTCTCTTTTCTGTGTTTCGACCTTCTTCTATTTGCACCTGTCCAGGTCTTATTATAATTTGTTCTTCTTCTGCCTGAACTTGTTCTTCTAGATCCGCCTAATCCTGTTCAGGTCTTATTTCTGATTGTCCTTCTTCTGCCTGAACTTGTTCTTCTATTTCTGCCTTTCCCTCCTCAGGTTCCTGAATGTCTTTGTTTATCTCAACCTGAGTGTGCTCTTCTTCCCCTGTCCTTTCCTGTCTACCTTCCTGCCTTTTCAGTTTTGTTACTCTTCTTGTTTCGACAGCATCATTAGGTATTTCAATTATTGGTATCCAATCTTCCTGACTTGTACCTGGCTGTTCGTCATATAGTTGTCTTTCAGTATCTATCACTCTAGACTCTTCAATTTCACAGCTTTCAACTTCTGACGTTTCAGCCTGCTCAGTCAGTGGTTGCTCTTGTTCTTCGGATGGGCCCGGTACTCTTCTGGTATGGCTAGCATGAATCCAATTGGGCAAACCTGCACACTTCACTGCTGTGGTAGTGACCAGTATGACTTGACGGGGTTTATCCCACCTTGGTGCTAGACACGACTTCCTTGCGTGTTTCTTTACTAGCACCCAATCTCCAGGATTCAAATCATGTGCTTGGTCTGGCTGTCTTTCAACTGCGTCTTCTCCAACCTGGTGAGAGACAGAACGCACCATTTCAGCCAATCCTTTGCAATAGTCCAATACCAGATCATCAGTTATACTCATTAATTTGTTTCCAGGAATAAATGCTTGCCTCATTGCCCTTCCCATGAGAACCTCATGAGGACTCATTCCTGTCTTTTTGTCTGGAATACTTCTGAGACCCATCAATACAAGAGGTAATGCATCTGGCCATTACAGCATCGTGGATGTACACACTTTCCCTAATCTTGACTTGATTGTGCCATTTAGCTGTTCAACTATTCCAGAAGCCTCTGGACGATAAGCACAGTGCAGTTTTTGTTCAATGTTAAATGCAGCACAGATTAATCGAATTATTTCATTATTAAAATGAGGTCCTCTATCTGATTCCAAAGTGACTGGAAAACCAAAACGAGGAATCAACTCCCTCAAAAACAATTTAGCAACTGTGAGACTGTCATTTCTTCGAGTGGGATATGCTTCTACCCATCTTGAGAAGAGGCATACTATGACAAGTACATATTTTAGTCCATTGCTAGGAGGCAACACAATAAAATCGAACTGTAACCTGGTGAAGGGTCCTTCTGCCTTTCCAATCTTTCCCCAGCTAACCACGGTCTTCCTTCCTGGATTTTGCTGCTGACAGGTTAAACATCTCTGGCAAAGGCTTTCTGCGACTACCCTGAATTTTGGATTATACCAACTTTGTCTGAATAATCTGATCATTGAATCTCTCCCTATGTGTGTTGCTCCATGATATACTCTTGCCATTTTAGAGAGCAAACAATCTGGCATGACTGGTCTTCCATCTAAGTACACCCATACCTCATCTTCTGACCTTTTTGTACACACTGCTTTTATCCAAATTTCTTTTTCCTTTTCCTCAACTTCTTCTTGTAACTGTCTAATCTCATCCCATGTTTCTGGAATTGAGAAAAACATAAGTTGGCAGCTGGTTTCACCCGTTTCAACTTTTCTGTTTATGGCCATTGTATTTTTCGCACAATATCGAGCAACTTGGTCAGCATATCTGTTGCCAGCTACCACATAGTCATTTCCTGACTGATGTGCAGCGCATTTAACAACTGCTACTTCTTTTGGCAATTGTAATGCTTCCAACATATCTTTCACATTTTTACTGTTTCTTATAGGAGATCCTGAAGAAGTAAGAAATCCCCTCTGCATCCAGAGTTGGCCAAAGTCGTGCACAACCCCGAAACCATATTGACTGTCCGTAAATATGGTTATTTTCCAATTTTTCCCAATTTTGCATGCCTTTGTTAAGACCACCAATTCGGCTACTTGTGCAGATTTGACTCTTGGTAAACAGGATGCTTCGACTACCCCTGTTATCTTCCATACAGCATATGCAGCACTTAATCCTCCATCTTCTATCCTCAAACAGGACCCATCCACAAATAATTCATGATCAGCTTCCTTTAATGGTGTTTCTTTTATGTCAGGATGGGGCTTGGTACACAATTCAGTCACATCCAAACAATCATGATCAATTTCATCTCTTACTTCCTCATTGCATGGGTCTGGCAGGGTTCATAACCGTACATCTTATCACTGTCACATTTTCTGCTCCCAAAATCACTCTTTCATACTTAGTCAGCCGACTAGGTGTGAGATGTTGTGTCCTTGTTCTTGTCAAAAAAAATTTCAACTGAGTGTGGAACATAGACCTTTACTGAATGTCCAATCACTATTGACTCACTTTGCTCCAGACTCATACAAGTAGCAGCTACTGCTTTTAAGCAGCCAGGTAAAGCTGAAGCCACTGGATCCAATGTGGCAGAAAAATACGCCACTGGACGTCGGCTCAATCCATGTCTCTGTGTTAAAACTGAAAGTGCACAATTTTCTCTCTCACAACAAAACAACGCAAATTCTTTTGAGTAATCAGGCATGCCCAAAGCAGGAGCTTCGCACAAACAATTCCGCAATTTCACAAAGGCCTCCAAACATTCATCATTCCAATCAATTGGATCTTTAGCTCTTTTCCATGTCATTTGTATCAATGGTTTTGCTAGCATGGAAAAACTGTTAATCCATTGCCAACCACTCCCAGAAACATTCTCATTTCCCTTTGCGTCTGAGGTAGTTGCATCTCTTTGATTATTTTTATTCTTTCCGGTGTCATTTTTCTTACTCGTCTTTCTATTTTATGCCCTAAATATTTAACTTCTTGTCGACAGAACTCTAATTTTTCTGGAGACACCTTGTGTCCTCCTTCAGCCAAATGGTTCAGTAATGCAATTGTGTCAATGACGCCAATCCTCCCGTGTTCTTGATGCCACCAGTAGGTCATCAATGTACTGAACCAGAACTAAATTTCCAGGCATGACTAATGACTCTAAGCACTTTTTCAGGATCTGATTAAAAATCGAGGGACTCTCTGTGTGTACCCTTAAGGAACTCTGCACCATGCATAGATACGATCCTCAAACTTAAACGCAAAAAGATACTGGCTGTCTGGGTGCAAAGGAATAGAAAAGAATGCTTGGCACAAATCAACTACTGTAAACCAGCCTGCATTCCAAGGTATCTGATAAAGGATCACTGCTGGATTTGGCACTATTGGGCAACAGGGCACTACAATTTTATTTATTTTTCGTAAATCTTGCACTATTCTATATGTTCCACTAGGCTTTTTAAGTCCCATGATTGGTGAATTAGAAGGACTACTCATTATTTCTTTTAAAATGCCTTGTTTAACCATTTGATCAATTTCTGGAATAATTCCTGCTTTTACTTCTGGACTCATCTTGTATTGTCGTGTGTTCGGATAAACTGCACCTTCCTTCACTGCCACTTTCACTGGGTCTACATTTGACATCAGCTCAATATCTTTTACTGTAAAATCCCACACTTCCGGATTGACTGTGGCTCTCAATTCTTCTGGTAATTCATTTTCAGTCATTAGTGAAAACATTTCATCTACTTCTGTTCCCTGTTTAACTAACATCATCTTGTATATAACGTCTTCATCAGGGGTCTGGAAGGCGACACCATCTGGTGTACAGTAGATCGTGCAATTCATTTTGCACAGTAGAACTCTTCCCAACAGATTTACTGGACTGGAATCACAAACTACAAACCGATGCATTTCTTTAAAGTTTCCAATGTGCACCTCCATTGGTTTTGTGATTGGGGTTCTAATCTGTTTATTCAACACGCCTACTACTTGGATGGATTCTCCCAAGAGGGGTAGGTTTGGGATGTCTGCTGTTCTCGCAGTAGACCGGGTAGCACCAGTATCCAGTAGAAAAGTGATGTCTTTACCTTCCACTTTCCCGTCAACAAATGGACCTGACTGATCTACCGGCAAGGATGCGCCAAGCACGCACTCCTCTTCCTCCCCTCTCAGGCACCGTCGTTGCACAAAATCCAAATTTTCCTCATCATTCTGTAACAAATATTGTGTAACAACTCTATTATTCTTACCACTTTCTCCTTGAAATCCAGTATTCGCACTGAACTTTTGATGGTTCACAAAGTTTGGCATAGGAGCTGGTGGCACCTGATATTGTGGAGTAACTACATGCTGCTGCTGATTCATAAGTACTTCATTCTGCATCTGTGGGATTAAATTTTGATTTGGCCCATTATTATTCTGAATACTCTTTCTTCCAATGTCCAAGCTTTCCGCACGCATGACAAAGGAAACTTCTTCTTCGCTTCTTCTCTGTTCATTCGTCCTTTATATTTATTACCATTCGCCACCTGATCATTCTGACTCTGCTCTTTCACTTGATTATCATTTTGGGTATTTAATTTATCCTCCTGCTGTTCTGCCAATTTTACTTGTGCCCACATCATTTTCTCCTTTAGTTTTCTACTCCTCGCCTCAATGTCATCTCCGCAATATTTTACATATTTTAAAATCTCATCCACTGTCTTGCTTTGCCAACACAACATGTGCTGCTGTATCATCTGACTAATCTCTGGTTTCAAACCATATACAAACCGATACACAAAATGTCCCATGTCCTTATCACCAATAACCTTTCGTAATATGCATGTACAGATTCATTTGGTTCTTGTGTTGTCCTATCTATCTTTACCAAATCTGTTTCTTTAGGTGGAATTTTCCTTTTCAAATAGGTAATCACTTGGTGATATTTCTTCAACACCTCCTCTGAGGGTGCTCCAGTCTTTGAGTCTCTAGCATACTCCTCACTAGGCCAATCAACTGTGATCTTACATTCCGTCCATAAATCAGCAGGTACTACTATGTCAAATAAACCATCCAGATCCTTCAATAAAACCTTTGAAACCTTCACAAATCTTTCTACCTGTTTATACCACTCAACTGGTTTTTCTCTCAATTTTGGAAAATCATTTGTAAATGACAAAATGTCTTGTCTACTCCAAGGAACATGAACTATCCTCCTCCAGGAACTTCTCTCATTGGACACAGTTTCTCAACCTTTTCTGTTTCCCTCACTGGAAATGCAGTTGATGCTTCTCTCGCTCGAGCTTCCTCTTTCTTTCTTATCCATCTAATTCTCCGTTTATTAATGTCTCCCCATTTTCGCAAAATATTCATTAACTCCTTTATCTGTAGTTTCTTTCCAGATGCATTAACACTTTCTAAATCTTTGCCAGTAAAATCCACTGGATACGGTTTCTGCATCAACTTTGATTTCCCTATATCTATTCCCATCTCTGAAGCAACTTCTGTTAATTTCTCATGAAATACTCTTGCTCTTCTTGTTATACTCTTACACAAAAATAATAATTCCTCATCATTGTAAGCATTCCATCTTTCCGTGCCCACACTTCCTGCTATCATTTCTTCTAATTCCACCTTCAATCTACTAATGTCTAAAATCCTTGGTGTTGGGCTCTGATTATCTCGTTCCTGTGCCCATCTTTCTATATCTTCAGGGGTAACTACTGTTGCGCCTCTAGTTCCTGTATGAACAAAAGGTCTTCTTTCTCTCAAATTCATAGGCGTAACTCTTTTTGGAGTTTCAGTCAAAGGTTCCACATTAGGGAGATCCATTAATGAAATAATTGATTCACTTTCACTGACCTGATCATCTGTAATGATTACTTCTTTTCTAGGACTGTTTAACGGAACTGTCACAGTTTGTGGTTTCTGGTAAATCTTTTTATCTCCGTACAATGGGATTACCGGACCAATAGTTACTGGTACCGTCAAAGCTTCAGTATTCATATTTAATTGACTTATTTTCTTTACTAATTCTTCTCTAGTTTTATTTAAACTATCTCTATCTCTCATTATCTTTCAGTACCCTATTAAATGACGTATCATGTAAAATTTGTGGGGATAAAGGCATTCCTATCGCTTGGGGGAAACTTATTAGTTGCTTCTTGAGACAGTGGTGGATTTTAATTAAAATATCCTCTAACAACTCATCATCTGATTCCCCATATCCGGTCATATTCAAATGTTTTGTTTTCTCTTTACACTTTCCTCCAGACTGTTCTTCAGCCATTAATACTGGATATAAACCTTCGGATACCATAGCCCTCCTCCACTGTTTCATCTGCCCTTCGCGTGATTCTTGCAAATATCTGGGAAAGAACCCTTTATATCTCCCACCTCTATTCTTCTCGCGTTCCTATTACTCAGTCTCCCACTCTTCCAAAGCCTCATATTGAGTTAACCTAGGTCTAGGTTCCAAATCATTCATTCTCATTCTCAAATTCTGAAGAATTCTCCCATTAAACGTACCATGTTCTGGAAATGCTAATACTCCATCACCTTTCGTATATTCTATCCAATTTTCCAACCACACGCAAGTATGATATCCTCTTTACATCATCATAAAAGATGCTGGTGTCTTCGGTGGCAAAATATGAATTCCCTCTCTAGTCAATACAGGCTTGTCCTTCTTAAAGAAATTCTTAATTTTCTTTATAAATGACATTTTTCTCTTTTCTCCATACATCCTAGATGAACGATATATGAAATTGTATTCTGCAAACCCTTGAATTCTTCTATCTGCACGTCTCTCGCTAGTTGTCAAATCAAAATCCCACATACAATCTCTCTTTCCACAAATCCTAGCGCGACTTCTAACTGGTTTATCCAATCAAAATCAGGCTCACGCTCGTGATCTGACCAATGCCAGCGCGGCCTTTTCTGACGTCAGTTCTACTCCTTACTACTGACCCCTCCTTTACAAGGCTGCTTCCGTCACACGCCCGCTGTTTCAACCTATCCCAGTGCGGCTCTTTGTGACGTCAGTCCAACTCCGGCGACTGACCCTCCCTTCACAAGGTAATACGAAAACTTATTTTCTCAATACTTTGCATTAACTTCTTTGTTATTAACTACATAAAAACATTCGCTACTCTGCCTGTTCCTCTAAAACCAAAGGATAGATTTTCTTTCCGCTGCGAGTAAAACCTTCTGCTTACTCTTCATATACTGCGAGTAAAACCTTCCGCTTACTCTTTATTCAAGCTCCAGAGAACCTGCTACTCCTCCAGTGTCACCCGTATTGGGAATTGAGACCAAAGTTTCACCAGCGAACCCCTTTTGCTATCAATCGCACTCTACTTTTATACGAAATAGTCCCTAATTTAACACTGCCAGCCCTGCGTAGCTTCTCAGTGTTATTCCAACAGACGAGTAACCTCACTGCAGTGTGGTTTCTATCGCCACCCGCTATTCATTTCCCGGGAATTCTGGCCAACATAAAACAAAGACGCTAACTCTTTTGTTAAAACATAAATCAATAATCAATAATCTATACTTATCACCAAACTAGTCAATAATAACCATAGCTCTGCTACCAGAAAACTGATCCAGCAGTGTACTAACAACAGATACTCTACTACCATATACTCACCTGGGCCCATAAACACTTACACAGATCCAAGTAGACCGCTGAGTTTAGTTTATAATTTCCATATTTCAGGATTAGTTATTACTTGTTCCTAACTATCCTTTCACTGATCAAAAGTTCTTTCCTCTGGTCAATGGACCATTAGTTGAGCTAATTGATGGTGATAATTAACGTAACTTATTAACTATTCTTTATTTAAAAAAAATAACCACAGACTCGGGAAGTTTCAAAAAAACTTTATCTAAATCAAATGAAAGTGAACCATCTCAAAGTTTCAGTACAAACACCCTCATTCATAAGATTGCAAATCAAAATCTTTCATTAAGGAAAATTCAGACATCTACAATAACCATGTCCGGAAAGGAGAGGATAGAGAGAGAAGATCATCCTCAAATACCATGAATTTTATAGTTACCAAGGATGGTGTGAAGACCAAACCCTCTGGCCAAAGATAGATCAGGAGACAAAGACTTCAGGACAGGAATCAGGACAGGATACTTAACCTCTCTAAGATACCGACGACTGCGTCGCACCCCTCTCTGACACTCTCTTCCTCCTCGAGATTCTTCCGGGATCTTCTTTCTAACCCAATTAAATAAAGATAGATGGTTCTGCATTCGATATCTTCATCAGCATCTTACAGCGTCTTCATCAGCATCAGCACCACCCAAAGCACCGACAGCATCCCGAGCTCTGCAGCATCGACGTATCTCTAACTAACTAAAGCTACCTCAGTTATACCTTTCGTTGGCCACGGACCACCCACTAAAGTTTCAATATCGCAAAAATACTAACTCTGATTGGACAGGCAAGGGGGGATGATCATCACACCATGCTTATATGTCATCTTAGTCTATCATCCCATTGTTCATAAATCCAACCCCTTAATTTTTATTCATAAGTTTTATTTCCACCCGTATTCACATCTTAATAGAAACAATTGTTTTTATTTTTCGTAAAAAATCCATTCATCCAGAGGTCTTCAGTGCTTGTTCCCAGGGTCTGTAACTTTTGTGTCCTTGGATCGCATTCAAGTGCATCGTCATGCTTCCGGCTCACTTCTTAACAGACATGCGCGAGGGTCACGTGCTTAGCATACTCTGGTCACACACGAGAGGCCCAAATGTGCACTAATAAGAAAGTCAAATAGACAAATGTTAATTTAAAAAATAAATGGTTTCACTGTATACCACCCATCTCTACTCTAACCCAATATACTTATTAATACCCTTTCTGCATTAGCATTAGTAAAATAGCTTATTTTCTATTCAGCTAAGCAGGTGCCATGCATGTGAGCTTTCAAGTCGCCATTTTAATTCCTTCTGCTCATGCACAGGAGTTTTCCCTCCAAGCATTAAACGTCATACTACGTAGATGCAGTTGACGCATGCGCAGTAAAGATTTCACAGTTAGAGCGTTGTTAGTCCTTTGTTCATATTGTTAGCATTAGTAAACACATATGCAAGCTTCTCTAACCCGTGTGTCTTTTGTATTTGCGTGTTATTATTTACAAGACGTTGTTAGTAATTCATTAGCGAGTTAAATGAGAGGATTGCTTTCGAGCAAGTCTCTTTTACGAGTCTTTGCTCCATCAGTAGGAGAAGTCCAGCCAGACACAGCAATGGGTTCCAGGACCTCAGGAACAGCACTTGGGGTCAGAACTCACTCCAGAAGAGGCCAACAGTTGGGTCCAGGGCAAGTCCAATTGGTACTGGTCCTCAGGCCAATTTTGAATAAGGCTCTTGAAGTTAGTTATGTCCCCGTATTTTGAAAAAGAGGTCAGCCTTATGACCATTGGAATCCACTTCTTTGTCTTGGGAACAGGAGAGAGCATGCTCAGTCCTTCAGGGCTCCTCTCAGGTTACAAACAGCTGGTTCAGTCCTCCTCTGATCTCTCTTAGGTCCAGTAGTGTTCTGAGGAAGGTACTGAGGATGCCACATGTATGCCTGCACCAGCTTGTGGGTGGGGTGTAAATCTTTTCTCCTCACTAAACAGTTGCCACGATTTACCTTACCCACTTTTGCCATATTTCCTGTGCGCCGTACTGCAAACATTGCCACAGTGCCCCTGTCTGCCTACTTCCAAAAAGGTGAAACTCTTTTCCTCTTGTGGAGAGTCTATGTGTCCACCACCATAGAGGTATGGCCAGGAAAATAAGCAGCCACACCTCTGTGGTAACTCTAAACAAGGTTTGAGGGCAGCTCCCATACCATTAGGATTGGAGCCTGCCTAACTGGGGGAACAAAAATAGGGCCTGAGCAGGTGTCATCTGACATCTGCCTATGACAAGGGAGGTCCCCTATGAAGGTATTGAAGTTCTTAGGTCCAGCTCAACTGGTCATCCTGTTAGGGGAACAAAAACACCTCCAGACACCCGGACATTTGTCTCTTCTCTGAGAGCATATTTCACTTTTCATCACTGTTTAAGCACTTACAGGGCTACAGCTGGAGGCTAATGCAAATCAGTCTCTGGGGACTTTAGGTAGTAAAAGGTAACTTGCTAAAAGTACGCTTCCCTTAATATTTATTAAAAATCTGAATTCACCATTGAATCAAGCTTTTAATAAATTTTAAATTTAGTTTTGGAATGATGTCTCTAAATGATTCCTAGATCAATATAGCATTATTAAATTTAATAGTCCATCCTAGACTTTCTCTGTAAAACAGTCAACCTTGCTAGTGTGGACATATTGTTTAGGTGGTAATCACTGTAAAGACATGTTTAACATTTACTTTCTGCATGTCCGACTCTTAAAAACTACTATAAGGCATACATAAGGGTGAGATTAATACTTAAAAGGAAGATTTTGCCCTGTCAAAAGGGTTTATTTTGACAGGTGGTCAAACTGTAGTTTTTACACAGCTACAGTCAGGCTACAATAGTAGGCCTGGAGCCAGGTTTGCAATGCCACTGTATTGGATGAGACAATGTGTGAGAAAGTGCCTCTTTTGCATGGTTACCCCCTCACTTTTTACCTGGTTTTGATGTGGTTCGATTGTAGTGCACATGGTCCCTGCCAACCAGGTCCCCTGTGCCAGTGCTCCTTCTCTAAAACAAACCCCCAATTGGTACTTCTGCCTCCTGTAAACCCCTAGTAAATGGTACCCTGGGTACCTTGGGTCTGGAAGCCAAACAGGATCCCTTGGAACCCCCCTCACTGGGACCATGCCACTGCCCTTGCAGCCAGCATGCACCTGGGAGGGAGAAAATGACAAAGTCGACATGGCACCCAGCCTGGGTGCCATGACAGCTAGCACTGCCTGACAGTATAGGTAAGTCACCCCTCTAGCAGTCCTCACAGCCCAAAGGCAGGGTGCTCCATACTCCAGGTGAGGGCATATCTACATGAGCAGATGTGCCCCTACGATATTGGGCACCATTTCCTAATATTGTAAGTGCCAGTGAAGCCATAGAGAGTGCATGGACTGGGAATTCGACAACTCGAGTTCCACAGCAGCATGATGGCTCCACTGAATGCAGGAGTGTTTGGTACCAAACTGCTCCTCTCAAAGAACCCACACTGAAGCCAGTGTGGGATTAATTTTACCATGTACCCAGAGGGCACCTCAGAGGTCCCCCCTAAATCCCTACCGACCCTGGTGTGGTCTCTGACTGGCTGTAGGCAGCCAGCCACCACCAAACATGTTTCTGGACCCCTGGGTAGAGAGCCCCTGCTCTCTGGGACCAGAAACAATGCACATCCTGGGCAGAGGTGTCATGTCTTCTCCCCCAGGATTGGCCTGTGCTTGAAGAGGGGAGCTTCAAAGGCCTGCCACATTTGTAATATGACCCCCAGTCTCTGCTGCTAACAGCAAATGGCAGCCCCTGGTTTACACCTCCACTGTGGGTGGGAAAACTAGCGGGAAAATTCAAAAAGATAGGAGGTGTGCCCACCTCTGCCAACCCCACTGCTAAAGTGGTGGGAAATGAGGTGAAGCACAACTTTCAGTGGTTGCCGTCTTGAGGATAAGGGGACCCCTCCAATCAGGGCACCTTACCTCTATGCCCCCTCCCACAGAAGGGTGGCATACTAGAGGGTGTAGTCACCCCAGGTAAGATGCCCATTGGCCCTACCTGCTACGCCCCTTAAAACACCTCCTAAATTCAGTATTTAAGTGGCTCCCCCAGACCTGGCCCTCAGATTCGACGGACCAAAGAAGAAGACGGAAGACGACCGCTGCTGACAAAACTCGGCTAGAACTTTGCCACCTGCTAGCGGTTCGACCACTGGACCTGCTGTTATTCCAGAAACCCTGCCCAACCTCCAGGAAACTCCAGAGGCCCAGCAACCTCCGCCAAAGTGCCAAGAACCTCCCTACGGACTAAACGCTCTAGTCCCTGGCATCCGCCGGTACAAGAACCGCCACAGTGAGGACTGACACTGGTGTTGATGCGACTCACTGCTGCAAAGAACTCCCCAATCACAGTGTTAGAGGACCCACAGTTGTGTCGATGCGACTCTGCCCTGCCAGGAGAAAAGCAGCCCAGCCAGGTGGCCTCCATGACCTCTAGGGATCCTCTCGGCCCCACGACCCCAGCTGTGCCCATCTAGTGCCCGAGAGTGCGTACCCTCCTGCAAGCGGCCCTGTCTGCCTCCTCTGGTGCTTTCTGTACTGCCTGCCCGACCGTGACCTCCCCGTGACATTCCGACAATGGCAGAATTTCTCCATCCCATCGACAGCAGCCAGACTCTGGCGACCGCAACGGTAACCATGTTGGTGGTCGGCTAAAAACCAACCCACTTCATTGCTCCCCGTGGATCGCGAGGGTAAATTTCATTGCCGGTATCAACTGCCCCGGCGTAGATACTGAATCCTGCTCCTGTTGAGTGCCCCCTGTCTCCCACAACTGACATTGCCCGCAGTGCTGGCCGGAAACACCCGAAGACTAAACGGGAATTGTAAGTGGTATACGTACCTGTTACACCGCACCATTGTTTTCCTCCACAGGCTAATATTGAATTGCTCAGAAATTTGCACTGCCAAACTTCTGAAACCTGAAAAGTATTTTTAAGGAGACCCGTACTTACCGTAATACGAAGACCTTAGTCTTAAAATAAAATATAAATAAAATATAAACGAAGTATAATTTTCTTAAATTGGTCTCAAGCTCCTTCTTGAGTCATGTGTCCATTATTGATCGCTGTTGTGCAATAAATGTCTTACACTCCTCTGTGTTAGGCCTAAGGCTTCTCGACCACACTACCACACATAGAGCACTTTGGGTTTTACATTGAGCCCTGTACACATTTGGGGAACCCCTGCACTCTGTGCACGGTAGTACCACCTAGTGGCAATATCAAATACAGAGCCAGCTTCCTACACAATGGGTTTTGCAGTCTACTAGTGGCATTTAAGTAACAGGCTAATTGTACCATATACTAGGAACTTATAGATAAGTTTGATATGCCACTTAGGAGTATAATGATTCAACTATGTTTAAAGTAGGAGCACAGGCAATGTATTACTAGTTAGCAGGGGTAAAGTGCACAGTGATCTACAGCCAGCAAAAACAGATAGGGCAAAAATCCCAGGGTAGACCAAGCAAAAGATAGTCATCTGCTACAAATGTGCTTCTAAATGGTTGTCTTCTCCTAATGTTGAATTTTGCGTTGATTTCTCAGAAAGGTTTTGTAGGGGTGAGGAGTGCATTCAGTTTGTTCTATTTATACTTTTTGAATGGTAGTTATTTTTTGGGTGTGGTAAATTCTCATTGGTTTTGTAAATAATTCACTTCTTTTAGGTTTTATTACTTGCTGGGCACTTTTTTTTATTTATTTACTTTTATTTTGTAGCTTGTTTTATTTAGCTCACTTTGGTATGTTTTTTAAATTTCTGAAATAGGTTTTCTATGTTGTGATAGACACTATGTTTGTTTCTAATACTTTGGATGTTTTCATTGTATTTTGTTAAATACATTTTTTTATAGTCAGTATTTTTGTATGCTACATTGTGGTTCACTCACAACATTTAGGTGAATTTTAATATTATTATTATTATGGTTGACTGCATAGTGTACATATAAAAAAATATATATATGCTATTTACATAACAATAATTGTGTAGTTGATATTTTGTCATCAGAGCATCTACTTACCAATAATCATCAAATCTCCAAATATCCACTTTTAATAAAGCAACGTGAGACATCAAAATATGCTATTGGGGCCAAACATTTCACTCAAAGTACCATTCCTGCTGATATTCTGTAGAAGGGGAAAATAAACCTTTGGAGGCGAGAAAATAGAGCTTTAAAATACATTTTACACATTTTACATGTCTCAAGAAATCTAGTGGATGAACACTCTTCGAAGCATTACTGATCTAGCTTGGCTCATACTCAGGTACCTTGAGTCCAGAAGTGGAAGTGAGCACTCAAAAAAAATTGCTTTTCATATCCGCTTCCTTAATCACAATCTAACTTTCCCATTACATGTGTATATTTATTTCAAACATTACATTTGTACACAAGGTGACATTTCAGTCCATGATTAATAATATATTTCTAATTTCAGGATCAAAAACGATTATGAACATGGAAACCGAACCATCACCAACAAATTCATCTTTGTGGGATTTGAAGTGGGACAGAAGCTTCAGACCTTTCTCTTTGCTTTATTTATGACAATGTACATCTTAACGATTGGCTGCAACACGCTGATTGTCACACTGGTGAAGTTTGACAGGACTCTTCACAAACCAATGTACTACTTTTTAGCCAATTTTTCTTTCTTAGAGGTTGCCTATACTACTGCAACTGTCCCAAAAATGTTGGTGACTTTGGTAACTGAAGATAAATCAATTTCTGTCCCAATTTGCATTGCGCAATTTTATTTCCTGTTTGCATTTGGTGCATGTGAAAACTGCCTTCTTGCAGTGATGGCTTATGACAGGTATGTAGCAATCTGTAATCCATTGCGTTATGCCCACATTTTGACAGAAAATACCATTGGCTATCTGGCCACTGGTGCCTGGATGACTGCAATGCTTGCCCCTGTGCTGCCTGCTCTGTGGATTTCCTCATTGACCTTCTGTACTCCAAATGAAATTGACCACTTCTTCTGTGATTTTGCGCCTCTGTTAAAACTCTCTTGTGGAGACACATCAGTGGGTCAATTTACATTTTTAGCCATAGCTTGGCTAGTGGTATTGGGTTGCTGTCTACTGACAATGATATCATACATTTGTATTATTCATTCCATTTTACGCATCCCGTCTGTTGAAGGACAGAAGAAGGCATTCAACACATGTGCCTCTCATCTAACAGTTCTTATCATTTTCTATGGGACTGTAATATTCATGTACATTAGACCAAATTCCAGCATTAGGTTTGCAATAGATAAAGTGGTATCATTATTCTACTGTGTAGTAACTCCATTGTTAAATCCTATGATTTACAGCCTCAGAAACAAGGAAGTGAGGGATGCACTGAGGAAAGCCATGAGCATCTTTATATCTATGTTTCAAGGGGAACTAGCAGCACAAGCCAATCCTCATAACAAAGACATTGGTGCAAGAAAGTCTGTCAGTGTGTTCTTTCTCACCCCTTCTTCTAAGGTGATATAGGAGTGACATCTTTAATTTTGCATATTTCTTTCAGTGCATCTCTAAATCCCTTATTGCTTACCTTCCTTGCTTTGCATCCTTTTTCATTGCCTCTCAGTACAATAATGGACAGTGACTATTTGGCTACCAGTACCAACAGACCTTTTTTTGAATGGTGGTACTGTACCTTTCAATAGGAAACACATTCTCTCAACTCTTGTTTGCTATGTATGATGTGCTTCTCACTCGCTTTATCTTGCTCCCACTTTCTGCTGTCCTCTCTTAATGCCTCTGTTTGTTCTCATGGCAGTGATTTTATCACTCTCTAAGTCTTGATTTGTATTTTTACAATTTATTTTTGTGTTAACACCATTTAAAATATGTGTGTTATACTGGCCTAATATGTTTAACCACAAGATGATTCTGTTTAACTGTATACATGTATTAAACACTTCATAAAGGCAAAGTGTTGAACACTTAAAATGTTATGGACTGATTAGGGTGAGCGAGTATCATACAATCCTCCAAAAAGTGGTGGAATGGAATTTCCACTGTAAGTATAGCTTACACAACAGGATTTTCCAGCAGTAATTCTATTAAATCCATGCTACTGTATAGCATGGGTGATTCCTCTCACAGAGAATTTTGTTTGCATTAGTGAATGCTGACTGCCAGAATATCAACCTACAAGAATATTGAGGACAGAATGTCAGGGACAAAAATATATAAAGGTAAGTGCACATAGGGAAGTATAGATTTCTATTCCTAACTTCACATCTATATACCTTGAAGGATGCATATATCGCCAACGTGCATATACGTGGAGTTTGGTACAGAAAATACTTAATTACATGTCAATATTTCAGTTTGGATATTCTGTCCTTGATATTCGGTGCCATCAATATTCTGCTTTCAATATTCAGGGTGCTCACCGAGAATGTTTCAGAATCAACTGCAACTATGGAGGAAATCAAGGGACCACTCTTTAGGAGGCTTATATGTTTCCATCCTTCTTTTATATGTCCATAAGGGTTTGCTGTATAGCTTGGCTAAATGAATTGACATCTGTCATTATAGCTGATATAACTTCACCTCCAATAAAATGGAGGAAAATGTGCAGTGTTCTAAGTTATTGACCAGTGACAGATTTTCCCCTGCTGTGGTGGTTGCATCTGTCTACAGATGAGCCCATTAGCTTAAGCGAGCTTGCAGAGTTGCTGTCAGCCTAACCATCAATAAAAAACACTGACGTAAAAGGTATCATACAGCCACCTTAGTTTATTATGTTTTGGTTCTATTACCTTAGGAGTACATGTTTTGTGATTAGAGCCTTACTATCTATCTATCTATACAACATTCATATTCCTGTCATGCACCACACCTCTTTGAACAAACCAAATTATGCTCTCTGTGTATCTGTCCAGTATCCAGCCTCCCATCATTTAAGTTATCTCCACCCACCAACTTCCTCTACTGATGATATCTATTACTATACTATTATACTTTCTCCACATTCAACCTTTTTAGCCTTAGGATTATTTTCAAGCCTTCTCAGCGTTTCTGTATGAGAGTGCCAGTCAGTCGACCATAAATTGTTAGCATTTACAATTGCAGTGAGTCTGTCAAATAGAAGTATCTCTCTTACAGTGTTTTACCTATAAGGCACATAAGGAAGGTGATTAGTTTTACAAATATGGGCCAAGCACAGCATGACATCTGAAAGCTTGCTATGAACATTACACCATAGCTTCCTGATCTTTATCCCTGCTTTTGGGATGCTGAACAGTATCTGAAATATATCCAAAGGGAGGGACAAAATGGTTTCATTCACTTCCTTGATCTCCTTGACAGTTGCAGAGGAGCATTGTTTGTGAAAATATCTGATAATAATCCAGTAGTCAAAAAAGAAGGGTACGAACTTCCTTGGTGGTATACTAACCACCCTGTGTATGTACAACCTTCCTGGTTGCAGCAGAGCGGGTAGGTCTGCCATGAGGCTCTGAGCGGGAGCAGAGACACTACATTCTGTGTCTTAACACTTCGCTGCTACTGATGAGGCACAACTAGATACCTTGAATAGGTTGGCTTCCTTCCCTTCGGGTAACTGTCCCATGGGAACAATAAGTGGTAGGTAGCGTTGCACCTTGCCACCCATTGTAGATAGTTTTTATCATTCACTCGGTCCTGAAGAATCGCCATTGATCACTTTTGACAACCTGAGGCGAGAAACATGTTGACCATCTGGGGGATGAGCGCAATTTTTGTCACATTATAACAAAACAGCCGCCCCCCCCCTTCTGCTTTTAACCAGGTTGGGACCCTCTCAGAGTAAAGTTTACCATAGAGGACTCCCTCACCTGTTTTAATACTCACTTTTCACATCTACACTCACTTAGGTCCCTCACACCCACGGCACCTATACGGCAAGGAACAGAAGATCTCCGATAAAGAGCCCCTTTATGGGTGCCCGTCGGGCATTGCAGCGCCGGCCCGACGAGGAGCAGGCCCATATGATGAAGCATGACACCTAGCTTGCTGTGTGTGTGAGGGCCATAGTTCCGATAGGAGGAATTCTCCACCTCCTCACTACCTAGAGTACATACACAGGGTGGTTAGTATACCACCAAGGAACTTCGTACCCTTCTCTTTTGACTTAACAGCATGTACGTTGGACCTTTATAAGCCCTATTCGTCCCCTCTCTTTATAGACTTGATTATTTTGATCACTGTCATCTGCCATAACCTTTGAGCATAGAGAGCATCCCTTCACAAGTATCATTCAATGTCTTTTGAGGTCTGGATTATGTAAAGGGAGGGCGGGAACCAGGTGTTTGGGTAGTTTATAAGATCTTATAGGATGCTGGCCTTATGAGCATGTGATGAAGCAACTCTATGGCACCCTAATAGCTGGATTATTTTGAAGATTTGATGATTATCTGTCTTTATATTGTATAATGGAATATGAAAATAACAGTAAACAACAACTGGTAAAAAAATATATCTTCCAATGCCTTCAAGAATTGTGAGAGATCAGATTTTACTTTTTAAATAATAATCTCTGAGCTCACCAGTTCTTCTATAATGTCAGGCATTTAACCAGGCCTATTCAGAGGACAAACATAACATTAAATCAGGCTTAATTGCAATAAAATCTCAGACAATCAGGCCCCTTTTAAGAAGTGAAGCTGAACATTTTTTGCATGGAATATGCAGGAATGAAGTTTCACAATTTACTAATTGTTCCTTTGAAGATGCATATACATCTCATTTTGGGAACACATTTATAGATCTGTGTTTATTAAAAACTCAATGATCCTCTACTGTAAATCTGTTTGTCCAGTATAGGCTGTCAGAGAGTATTACCATTGATGTTTTATTTATCATAGCCCTCTTAACAGTGATTCAACTTTTACTACGGTAGCTTCTCAAACACCTCCTTGTCAAAATCATCTTATAGTTAAAAAATACTGGATGGATGCCTTTAGCATGAATGAGTGAATACAAAATTGAAAGAGCCCAGTAATGAATGAGAGAGTGTACCTATAGCACAAATTCACTAAAGTCTTTGAAGCCATTACATGGGAATAGTCAACCTGAACAAGACAGTCTAAGCTTCTTTGAACAACTAGATTTTCAGATGACCCATATAAGAGGATAGGGAATGACAGCATGAATACATGCTAGATAAGTGTTTTTAATGAAGATGGCCCCCTCATTGAGGTTGTAACAACAAAATCAAATCATTGACAGTATCAAACATCTTTTTCCACAGGCTTCAGAGGCATAATATTGGAATTCTATTGCTTAAGTTGATATTTATGTTTGCAATAGTTGGGTAGTGTTTTATATATTTAACTTGTTAATGATATTTTGTATTTTGTTATATTTGTTGTCACAATTAGTGTATTTTAGATATCAAGTATGGCAATATTTTTGTGATTGATTTTTGTGCTTTTATTCGGTATGGGATGGTGATATTTTTGTAATCAATATTGTTTTGCCAATATTTGCTTAGTTTGATATTGTAGTTGATATTCTGTGATACAACAATTTGCATGTATCAAAACTGGATAAAAATTAGGCTACATTTTTGCTGCAAAAAAGATTTCAAGGATAACCACCCTCCGATACCTGCTACACATACACGTATTGCACGTACCTCCTATAAATGGATTGGTCATGGTTTGCTACTTAATTTTCAGTTTGAAAGTAAAACTGACTCATTAGATATCTGGTGAGTATACTTTTATTAGCACCGTGCACACAAAGAATACTCAGATGGCAATGTACCAAGCACTCTGCATTGGAAGCATTGAGCCTGGCTTATATACACAAAAAAGAAAACAGGCTCCATATGACCCGTTTCAACCAATTACATTAAAATAATCCCAAAACAAAGTCAGACTATAACACAGGAATTTATGTTATCTTTAAGATAAGCAGTTGCTCAGTTTACACCCTGTCTTTTCATATCCATAGTTTTATTTGTGTGACAGTAACTTTGGATACCATTAAATTGGTTTATGTTTTTTAATGTAGTACCATCATTTCAACTGCTATGTTTATGTACCATCATTTCACATAGCTATATTTTCCGATACTATTTTTTTTAAATTATTTTGATTTTTTAAATACATGTTTTAAGTTCTTAACTTTTTCAGACAATATTTATAAATGATAAAACTCCCTTTATCCCAAAAACCGAAAAAGAAGCTAATCACTAAAAAAGCAGTTAGAGAGGGGCGTGGCTTAGCTTTCAAACATGGCGACGTGCTTTAGCTCGGCTCCGGCAGCCTGCCACTAAATCCGCCACTTATCCTGCTTGCAAATGACCATCCTTGTCCTTCGGAGCGGTACATGCCTGGTGATCATACTTTACAGCTCCGGTGTCCTCTCAGAGCCTGTCCTGCCATGATTGCGGAGGGGCGGCTTAACGTTGCGGAGGCCTGGTGCGTGCGGGACACACTATGAGCCCTGCCGGCGCTCGCCTCTCCATGTGTGTGTCCTCCCGCCCCGGAGCCTATGCCTACCTTGCGCCACCGGGGCACGGAAACCAAGGATTTCTAGAGCCCGCCCGGTTGTGGGTCCAGGGTGAGGCCCTGGCGGCTTGGCGGCCTGATGATCGAGGGCCGCGCCCCTGCATCGTGGGCACTCGCTGCTGCAGCTTGTTGGGGCCAGGTGAGGCGGGGCTGAGACTGTTGTCCTGGGCGTTTGCGACCCGGTGGACCACATCGGACTGTGGCGGGGGCCCTGAGCCACCTCCCAATTGTATCCAGACCCTTGCCTTGGAGGACCCGCCAGCCTGAGAACCTACCTGCTATGGTTTCGTGGGGGCGACCTGCGCCTGCTGAGTGGAGCTGCGGGTACTGCCATGGGCACCCCCGTCCCGGTCGACTGCTCGGTCCTGTGAGGTCCCATCCTGGCCCCGCCGCTGACCTGGTAAGTGGGGGCTGGGTGCAGCGGTGAGGCTGCCGTCCCAGGCCGTGTGGTGGTGGCTGCATGGTCGGGAGTTTGGGGAGGGAGCCGCGTGTGCCCCTGATCGTCCATGCCTGATGGTCTGCTGCAGTGCGGGGCGGGAACCGGGCAGATTCTGTGGCCTTCAACTGAAGTTTTATCGCATGGGCTGGACTCAGTTCAGGGCTCGGGAGTGTGGGCACCGGGGCCTTTGTATGGGCATACCCTGAGTGAATCGTGGCCCTGTGTTGCCTCTGTGCCGCTGGGGCCGATCTCTGGAGCCTGGGCCTACCTGGACTGCTTGCATTGCCACCTGTTGCCTTGGCTACTTTTGCTGCCTGCTTTCAATGTGCTGTTGTGGACTTGCCTGGTTGGTGATGCTGGCCGCTGGCGCTGTCCCCTCCCCTTTGACCTGTGAGCTGCTCGGTCATCCTGCCTCTCTCCTGGGTGCTGTAGCTGCTGCCGGCGACTGGGGGATACAGATCTATGAGCTATATAGCGGTTGCACCGTGGACTGGGAGCTGCGCCTGGACGCCCATTAGGGGAGGCTGGGGTGCCCGGCTCATGGAAGCAGCCAAGTACAGGCTTGGTGCGGTTTGTGGGTTTGGTCACCCCACCTGGTCTAGCCCTCCCTCCCCCCACTGGGGACGACATACCTGGCCCTCGGCGCCCGTGACCTGTGATACACGTGGTGGGAGATTGCAGTGCCCGGACTGCTGGTGCGCCCTATCTGACCCCGCGGGGTTCTCCAATGGCCAAAGTTAAGCCACCCGGCGCGTCCTCCAAGCAATATACTATGGACAAATATGCAGGGGCTGCGGCCTCGGGCCGTTACCGGGCGGCGCGGAGGCCCAGATGCCGGACAATGCGGCGCTGCTGGCGGCGATCACGTAGTCACGGCAAACGTTAGAATCCAAGATAGACGCGGTGGGTGTGGACGTCATGTTGCTTTGGCAGGATCTCTGAAACGCGGTACAGTGCATCACGGAGGCAGAATCCCACATTTCGGATGTGGAGGATACGGTGGGCACGCTGATGCAGAAGGTGTCTGCTCTTGAACCACTCACGCGAGGCCTGTCAACGCGGGTGGAAGATGCGGAGGGACGCTCCCGCTGCAATAATCTTTGCTTTATTGGGTTTCCGGAGGGGTGTGAAGGAAATGATGCGGTGGAGTTCCTTGCCACGTGGCTCAGGAGTTGGCTCGCACCCGACTCGCTTTCGCCATGCTTTGTCCTAGATCGAGCTCACTGCGTTGCTGCAGAAGCCGCCTCCGGGCGCCCGCCCAATCATCGCCCATCTCCTTAATTATTGGGACAGAGATGTAATCCTACAGCAGGCGAGGGCGAGGGACTCTCTCACCCACGACTCCCACCGCATTCTCATATTCCCGGACTATACCAGGCTTGTGCAGCAGCGCAGACAGTCCTTCCTTGAGGCTAAGGCCTGCCTTCGGGGTCTCAAGCTTCCGTACTCTCTGCTGTACCCGGCCCGCCTGCTGGTGGTATATAAATCATGCACCCACGTCTTTGAGAACCCGGAGGAGGTCTTCCAGTGGCTTGAGGAGACGGTTTGGCTTAAACCCCACACTCCACCCAGGATTGATTCCGACTCATCGTCTACTGGTCATGGACGTGATCCCCTGGGATGGGGTGGCAGTCAGCGGCATCGATCGCGATCCAATAAGAGGTCCAAGACTCGCAGTAAATCTGCTAAGAGACTCCTTGAAGATCAACCAGAACTTTCAGCGTCTTGAATGATGTAGCTCCGACAACTGTAACTATCCATGCCATATGTCACTAACTATACATTCTATTGCAGGCTTGCATCGTCTAAAGAGTCCCTGACACTCCGTTGTTTGTTTCTCTATGGGCAGGAGACTCTTGCAGGGGATCCATTGGCTGCTCCTCGCTGCTACTCCCTGTTGGAGTTTGGCCTGGATATCGCCGCAACAGATACTTCCACTTTTGTGAGGTATTGGGGTGGGGGGGTTGTTGGGGATATCATGCGGGGTTGTTTGTTGTTTTTTTGTTAATGCCACCGTTTCCTTTGCTGTGTATGATTCTGGGGTTGTCACTGCCACACAACACGCCACTTCCATATTTATATGCCACTACCAGTCATGCCACAGGATTTAGACCGGGTCGGGAGTAGGGAGCTCTGCGTCATTAGCTGGAACACGAACGGCCTGCTCGATAAGATCAAGCAGGGAGCTGTGCTGCACCAAGCTAAGCGTCACAAGGCGAGCATTCTCTTCTTGCAGGAGACACACTTAGCGGGTACTAAGACACCTTGCTTGGGGAGGTTTGGATTCGCCCATACCTATCATGCTGGCTTCACTAGAGGCTCCGGGGGGGGTTGCAATTCTTATACACCGTAGTGTCCCCTTTGTTCACAGTCGGACATGGTCGGACCCTCAGGGTAGATTTGTTGTGATATATGGGACATTGTATGGGGAACCCATTGTTCTGGGTAGTGTCTATGCCCCCCCCCCTCTCTCGTGGTCCCTTGTTGAGAAATTGACGGCACTCTGGGCTGAACTTCCTTCGGGGTTGAGCCTGGTTGGGGAGATTGGAACGATGTTATTTCCCCGGCACAGACAGGTGGCGTGCCACGGCTCGATTAGCGGAGACCCAAGACTCCAAACTGCTATCCCTAGTTCAGGGTTTGGGATGGGTTGACTCATGGCGGAACCTACACCCACTATGTGTGTGTACACATATTTTTCCAGAGCCCATGGGTCGTTTTCACATCTAGAATATCTGTTCCTCTCAGGGGCACACACCCATAGATTGATCGCGGCCGGCATTCTCCCCAGGGGCCTATTGGATCATTCCCCGGTGCTCCTTCACTTGTCTCTGGATCCTAGGCGCTCCCAGTTTCGGTGGCGCTTGTCACCGTGGCTGCTATGCGATGATAAATATAGAGCACATATCCATAACTCACTCGCAGAATATCTTTTATTAAACACAGGCACAGTGGACTCCCCAGTTACTCTATGGGAGGGGATGAAGCCCACTCTCAGGGGAGCGGACATTGCCTTTTGTACGGCGGAACGCCGACAGCGCCGCGACAAATTGATACAAATTAAGACCCAGTTGCTTGACTTGGAACGCGTGGGTAGGGGCTTCGTGTCATGGTTACGGACGACTGCGGGACCGCAAGTTTACGCAGCGTGCTCGCGGCTACACGATGTGGAGTCGGGTTAGCGGTCCAGCTTCAGGGATCGGCACCGGACGCCACCCTGGTCACGGCGCTTCCGGTGTTACGAGGATAACAGCTGGCGCAGCCTGTACATCGGCGCTTTGGATTAACGCCGTTGCCACCAGCGGATGGACTGCTGTGCTCCGCGCCTTCTTCTGCAGGTAGCTATTTCTTGGGCAGACGGTTCTAGGAGCATAGCTACCCTACCTTGCCCGACACTAGACTGCAATTACGTGCAGGCTTCTTTCTGGTCTCTTTTCCCCTATTTGAAGTCTGGTTTTCATTTCTTCACTGTCACCACGCACAGGAGTGTGCTCTCAGGCGTGCTGTCAAGTCCTCTTTATTATTTGCGCAGGAGCGCTAGTTTTTATGATTTTGATTTCGAAGCGCAGGAGGGCTGGTACCTTATTTGTTGGTTACAGATACTCAGGAACATTTCCACGTGCACTCACAAGTGTACTGAAGACTTTCTGTTTCCTGGTAGAAGCGCAGGAGCGCTTATTCTTTGTTGTTCCCTATTGACATCTTCCTTTGTGTACATACAAGGTAAACCATACTGTCCTTTTGCTTTGATTTAGTAGTCCTGAGACGCAAAGGGAGCGGGTGCTTCAGAGATAAAAACTGTGCCCTTATTCTTCCTTTACAGACCCCGTGTCTTGAGGGATTTCAGGAATATACACAGCCTCAAGTTTCTTCCTTTTCTGGCTTCTACCCCCGGTTCCATCTCCATCCTAGTCAGCGTTCACACATCTACTAGGGTAAGGTGGGGACTGGCGGTGGTGGTTCATGTCGCCTCTGCGAGATCGCCTCACGAGTATAAGGTAAGGCTTGTGGGACTCTGACAGAATCCAAAGCCCACGTAGTCTATCTTGCCCAGGCGACATGGGTGACCCCGAGATTACCCTGCAGGACATAGCTGCCATCCTTGCCACCATGCAGGCAGAAAACCGCAGTTTACGGCAGGACATTACAGCCTTGCAAACGCAGGCTGCAGGCGGTGGAACGGGTCCTTGGGGACCGTTTCCCTCCGTTAGAGTGAGACAGGAAGGGTTATTGAGACCTCCCTTGTTTCAACCTGGTAGTACTACAGCATCCCCCGCTCCGGACACCACCATACAGGTGGTAGCACCACACACAGTACAATTGGCTCCACCTGAACGTTTCTATGGCGACAGCACCAAGTATAGTGTCTTCCTTCATCAATGTTATTTACATTTCATGGCTCGAGCTTCCGCTTTTCCAGATGACGCGTCTAAGATCGCCTTTATCCTCTCCTACATGGGGGGCGATGCTTCCCAGTGGTCTATACCTTTGGTAGAGAACGACGACCCCATGTTGTATAACCTCCCGGTTTTCAAGGATAACATGCGACGGATGTTTGCCCGCCATACATTTGTACAAGCCGCAGACAATGAACTACTCGGATTGAAACAGGGTAACACAGACTTGCTGCACTACATCACCACCTTCAGTAGATTGGTGATAGAGGCGCGCTGGCCTGAATCCAAGAAGGTGTCCGTCTTCTACAGGGGCTTGCGTGACGAACTGAAGGACCTGCTATCCCAAATACCTGATCCCCCTGAGGACATAGGGCCATTCATTGACTTAGTGGTGAAACTAAACTACAGACTACAGGAGCGTAAGACAGAAAGGTACAGAGGCAGTGATTCTCGGTTCCTGACGCAGAAAGAAAAGACCGCCGACGACCCGGTCCCATCCCCTGACATACCAGAACCAATGCAGATAGGAGGTGTTCGTGGACCCCTTACCAAGGAAGAACGGGAGAAAAGGAGACGACAGAACCAGTGTTTGCATTGTGGCAAAAGTGGGCATTTTGTCAGGGAATGTCCGATTAAACCTACTCGAGCACGGGGGAAGAAGCCCTTTGTTCTTCCAGTCGCAAAGGGAGACTGGTCGGGAAACGGGGAAACCCAGTAGACAGTGGGGTCCGGCTACTGGGTTCTTCGTCCGCCATGACACCGACCCCTGCCGTTTGCAACGGTAGCCATCATATGGGAGTGGAGGTGACCTTACGTGCACTGAAGGGCCTGGTATGGCAGGTCACAGCCCTAATCGATTCAGGAGCCACCGGTAACTTCATTGACAATCGTTATATGGTGGATCTGGGTATAGCCACTGTGCCGAAGGCAAAACCTGAAACAGTTAAGGCAGTGGACGGCACAGATCTCACCTCTGGTCTCATCCGCTTTCAGACCGAGGTCCTGGGGATGACTTTCGACAACAATCATACGGAGTCCATCGCCTTTGATGTTATCGACGCACCTCAGTTCCGTTTGATACTCGGCCTTCCATGGTTATTGAAACACAACCCTCAGATTGATTGGGTGTCCAGGGTCATGCGTTTGGACTCGGTTCATTGCTCTTCCCTCTGTTTCCCACAGACGGACTCCTCCGGTAATAAGGACGTGCAGGCCCATGCGCTACCCCTCACCGGAACGGTTATGACCACGCAAGGGAACGTGCCGGACGTATACCTGGACCTGGCAACAGTGTTCGACAAGAAGGGGGCAAACACCCTACCCCCTCATCGAAGCTTCGACTGCAGAATAGACCTGATTCCAGGTTCCACGCTTCCCTGTAGTCGTGTATATTCCCTTATGGAAAAGGAGAACGAGCACCTCCGTGTATATCTCGACGACTACCTAAGCAATGGGTTCATACGCCACTCCAGATCGCCTGTGTCGTCCCCCCTCTTTTTCGTGGCCAAGAAGGAGGGGGATCTGAGGATGTGCATCGACTTCAGGGCCATGAATGCCATAACCATAAAAAATCGGTATCCACTGCCTCTGATATCTGACTTATTGGACCAGGTGAAAGGCGCCACCCTCTACACCAAACTGGATCTTCGTGGGGCCTATCATCTCGTCAGGGTCCGAAAGGGTGACGAATGGAAGACCGCGTTTCGAACCAGATTTGGCCTCTTCGAATACCAGGTCATGCCTTTCGGGCTCTGCAACGCCCCGGCTGCCTTCCAGCATTTTATCGATGAGGTCCTGAGAGATGTCATAGACCAGTTCTGTATCGTTTACATAGACGATATCTTGATCTTCTCTAGAACTTTGGCGGATCACGTACACCATGTCCGCACTGTTTTGCGACGACTCCAACAACACGGATTGTACGTTAAGCTGGAGAAGAGCGTCTTTCACACTAATGTAGTTGAGTTTCTGGGACACATCATAACCCCTGGAGGGATCAAGATGGACACCAAGAAAGTCGAGGCTATTCTGCAATGGCCTTCCCCTACCTCCGTGAAACACATCCAGCGGTTCCTGGGGTTCGCTAATTACTATCGTCGTTTCATCACTGGGTTTTCTAGGCTTCTCACTCCCATCACCAGGTTGTTACGCAAGGGCGTTCACTTCACATGGGACCATGAGGCAGAACAAGCCTTCCAGAACCTTAAAAGGAGATTCACTACAGCCCCGGTCTTGATACATCCCGACTCCGAACAGCCATTCGTGGTAGAGGCCGATGCCTCCCAAGACGCCCTGGGCGGGGTGTTGTCCCAAAGAGACGCCAAGACTGGCCTGTTGCACCCGGTGGCCTTCTACTCCAGAAGATTGCAGCCAGCCGAACGAAATTACACCATCTCGGATCGAGAACTACTGGCCATCAAGGCCGCCTTCGAGGAATGGCGCCATCACCTTAAAGACGCTAAACACCCTGTGACCATTTACACGGACCATAGGAACCTCCAGTTCCTTCGCTCTGCCCGAGCCCTTACCTCTCGGCAGTTGCGCTGGACTCTGTTTTTCAATGAATACAACTTCCACATCACGTATCGCCCTGGCAGAGACAATGCTAAGGCTGACGCTCTATCCCGTCTTGATGAAACCGAAGACACCAGGCCCACGGTCGAGCCGGCGCCCATTATCCCTGAGCGCTGTTTTCAAGGGATGGTCCTTTCCTCGTCTTTTCTGTCTCGTTTATATGATGACATACAGCAGAAAGACCCATCAACATGGACAGGAGAACTCAAAGGTATCACGGCGCTGAACGGATTCCTGTACAAGGGAGATCGCTATTACTTGCCCATGATCGACCACCAACAACAAGCTCTATACATGTGCCATGATCATCCGTTATCCAACCATCCTGGCCATCACAAAACATTGGACCTGCTAAGCGGCATTTCTGGTGGCCTTCTATGGATGCTGATGTGCACGCCTACGTAACACGTTGTGCCGTTTGTGCTCAGGGGAAGATCTCGTCTCAGTCGTCAGTAGGACTGTTGCATCCCATTCCTGTACCTCCGTACCCTTGGCATACCATCTCCATGGACTTCGTGGTGGAGCTACCCAGAACGAAGGCAGGACACACCACCATCCTCACCATTGTGGACCACCTCACCAAGATGGCTCACTTTGTGCCCCTGAAGAAACTGCCCTCGGCAGCTGAGTTGGCAGTGGTCGTCATGCTAAACGTGGTACGTCTACACGGGATACCGTCTGTTGTAATCACGGACAGGGGCTCCCAGTTCATATCCCGGTTTTAGAATGAAGTATGCAACGCCCTGGACATGGAAGTGCGCTTGTCATCGGCCTATCACCCCCAAACAGACGGGCAGGCGGAAAGGACCAACCAGACCATGGAACAATATCTCCGCTGCTTACT
The DNA here is from genome assembly GCA_963921515.1 of Calotriton arnoldi. Classification (NCBI taxonomy): domain Eukaryota; kingdom Metazoa; phylum Chordata; class Amphibia; order Caudata; family Salamandridae; genus Calotriton; species Calotriton arnoldi. The sequence goes on along the minus strand of CAWUFW010001420.1, from coordinate 1,806,345 downwards.
GTTGTCCGTAGAGAAGGACTGGTCAGAGGTACTGTGGTTGGTGGAATACGTCTACAATAACAGCAGACATTCCGCTATTGGTATGTCCCCGTTCTACTGTCTCCAGGGGCGACATCCACAAACCGTTCCCTGGGAAGAGCCACAGAACTGTTCCTTACCTACGGTGCAGGCCTATCATGGCTTTCTTTGTGAGCTCTGGCAGCAGGCCCGATTTGAGCTGGCTAAAGCAAAGGCACACTACAAGCAGGCTGCGGATAGACACAGGCAGGTGGAGCCATGCTACAAGGTGGGGGATAGGGTGTGGGTGTCCATACGGAACCTCAATGTGCACGGTCCTAAGAAACTGTTGCCCCGTTACGTGGGTCCCTATGTCATTGCTAAGGTGATCAACCGTGTGTCCATGAAACTCTCTCTCCCCCCTCAGTTAAGGATCCATCCGGTCTTTCATGTGTCCCTCCTGCGGGCTACTCACCCTGAGTGCGTGGTCTCATCTCCTCCTTCTTCTATACTTAGGAATGACCACGAAGAGTATGAGGTACGTGCCATCCTAGACTCCCGAAGGACCAGGGGTAGGCTCTTCTATCTGGTTGATTGGATGGGGTATGGTCCGGAGGAGAGGTCCTGGGAGCCCTTGTCACATGTTTGTCATGCTTCCCGGTTGATTAGGGCCTTTCATGTGGGTCACCCTGGTAGTCCACGCCCCGCCACTCCTATATGACCATTGGGTGGGGGTTCTGTTTGGTGGAGGGTACTGTCATGGTTACGGACGACTGCGGGACCGCAAGTTTACGCAGCGTGCTCGCGGCTACACGATGTGGAGTCGGGTTAGCGGTCCAGCTTCAGGGATCGGAAGCGGACGCCACCCTGGTCACGGCGCTTCCGGTGTTACGAGGATAACAGCTGGCGCAGCCTGTACATCGGCGCTTTGGATTAACGCCGTTGCCACCAGCGGATGGACTGCTGTGCTCCGCGCCTTCTTCTGCAGGTAGCTATTTCTTGGGCAGACGGTTCTAGGAGCATAGCTACCCTACCTTGCCCGACACTAGACTGCAATTACGTGCAGGCTTCTTTCTGGTCTCTTTTCCCCTATTTGAAGTCTGGTTTTCATTTCTTCACTGTCACCACGCACAGGAGTGTGCTCTCAGGCGTGCTGTCAAGTCCTCTTTATTATTTGCGCAGGAGCGCTAGTTTTTATGATTTTGATTTCGAGCGCAGGAGCGCTGGTACCTTATTTGTTGGTTACAGATACTCAGGAACATTTCCACGTGCACTCACAAGTGTACTGAAGACTTTCTGTTTCCTGGTAGAAGCGCAGGAGCGCTTATTCTTTGTTGTTCCCTATTGACATCTTCCTTTGTGTACATACAAGGTAAACCATACTGTCCTTTTGCTTTGATTTAGTAGTCCTGAGACGCAAAGGGAGCGGGTGCTTCAGAGATAAAAACTGTGCCCTTATTCTTCCTTTACAGACCCCGTGTCTTGAGGGATTTCAGGAATATACACAGCCTCAAGTTTCTTCCTTTTCTGGCTTCTACCCCCGGTTCCATCTCCATCCTAGTCAGCGTTCACACATCTACTAGGGTAAGGTGGGGACTGGCGGTGGTGGTTCATGTCGCCTCTGCGAGATCGCCTCACGAGTATAAGGTAAGGCTTGTGGGACTCTGACACTTAGAGGGAAGCGTTGCGCGCAGACGATTGTTGAGTGTACAGCAGACGTACGCCAGAGAACTCCTAGACGAAGCCCGTTTATACTGGCTCGCCACTCGTATCCGGATATACCAGTGGGGGGACAAATCTAGTGCCCTGCTGCATCGTCTGTTTCAACAGACTCTGCGTCCTCAGATGTTTCCATGCATACGCGGCCCAGATGAGACCGCTCTTACGGACCCGTCTCCCATCGCTGACTGCTTTGCCTCGTATTTTGCGGACTTGTACACTCCCCACAAAGTTCTGCCCGCAGTACTCGTCCAGAAATTTATAGATGATTTTCCCCCTCGGGCCTTATCTGATGAGGTGCGGGACACGTTGGATGCTCCCTTGTCAATAGAGGAATTGCTGACTGCACTGCTTGGTTTACGTGCGGGAAAGGCGCCGGGCCCGAACGGCTCCCCGTGCAAGTTCTTCCAGAAATACCACCCGCAACTGTTAAAACCCTACCTGGCGGCTCTTGAGGCTTCCGTGGAGAGTGGTGGCCTCCCGCCGGAATGGCGGCATGCCGAAATCGTTGTGTTTTTGAAGCCGGGTCACCCACCGGAACAATATTTGTCCTACTGCCCGATTTCTTTACTCAACGTGGAGGCCAAACTCCTAGCCAAGGTGATTGCCAATCGCTTGGTCCCACACATTACGGATTTGGTCCACCCGGACCAGGCTGGTTTTAGGCCCGGCCGTGCTACGTGACATGATATCAGGCGTGCGCAGAATGCTATAGCCGCGGTCGATAGACTTGGGGGCCACGCTGCGCTCCTCCTGGCGGACATGAATAAGGCCTTCGACTCCCTTAGCTGGACCTATCTCTTTGTCTTGCTTGGCCGTCTAAACATAGGCCCCCGGTTACTTAATCTTATTCGCCTACTGTATACAGACATAACCGCTTCGGTCCAGGTGGCCGACTCGGCCTCAAGGCATTTTCCTATCGGGCGGGTTATGCAGCAGAGCTGTCCACTCTCCCCTTAACTTTTTGCGCTCACCATGGAGCTAATGGCGGCCTGAATTCGGATAGACGCGCAGATACGCGGTTTCGAATGGGCACCTGGAGTTTCCGATCGCATAGCGCTCTATGAGGACAGCGTTTTATTCTTTCTCACAAACCTTGACCGGACTGGTCCACGCCTTCTTCGCATTATGCAAGTCTTTGGTGAGACCTCCGGCCTTTACATGAATCAGGGAAAATCATTTCTTTGGCCGCTGCAGGGCGGTGATCGGCTGGGCGACTGGTCGCGGGAGGTAGTGGTGGTCCCAGACGGCTTCAAGTACTTGAGCGCCTTTCTTTCAGCCTCTCAGATGTTGGCGTGGCACAAGAACCTCGCCCCCCAGTGGGTACAGGTGCGTGACCAGATGCGCGTGTGGTCTCACATGCCCCTGTCTCTCTTTGGCAGGTCTGCTATTTTTATGGTTTCCCTACCTCGTCTTCTTTATCAATTGCAGGACCACCCCTATCCAATCAAGCTGACGTGGTTTCGCCAACTAAACGCTATTCTTGCCCGCTTTCTCTGCGGGGGCGGTGCATCGCGAGTTGCGCTGCGGACCTTCTTCCAGTCTACTTACTCTGGTGGAGTTGCTACCCCGGACTTTCACGCATACTACATGGCCTCGCACCTCCTAGTCCTCAATGATTGGTGGTATGGCGATCGCGGAGACCCGGCGTACGCCATGGAGCGCTGGCTGTTGGGAGACACTGCCCCTCACATGGTTCTCCATTCAGCGGCGCTGCTTAAGGAGCTACTGCCTGCCACCGTCACGATCTTCAGGACCTGGAAGTCTGCGCTCCGCCAGATGGGTTGGTGGGGGAGGCTCACCAGGGAAACTCCACTGTGGAACAATGGGCAGCAGCCACAGCTGGCGCGATTGCCCGGCTTTCGGGGCTGGGAAGCCATTGGGATAGACACGGTGGGTGCTGTTGTGCGTGGCTGCACCCTCAAGTCTTCTTTAGATATACAAATGGAATATGATATGCCCCGCACACAATTCTACCGCTATCTACAATTCCGACCTGCCTTTACCCCAAATATATCCCGCCTAACGGAGATACCCGAATTTAACCCCGTTGAGGCTACAGTTTTTATGGGTGAATTGGGAGATCATAAGATAACCAAAATATACCGTACACTTATCAATAACACACCTACCACTTTACATAAAACTAGAGAGTCATGGCAGCAGGATCTAGGTCCCTTAGAGGAAGATGATTGGATGGGGGCCCTGGAGTCTCTGCGCAGTGCGGCAATCGCGGTTCGCCTACGTCTTATCCAGTTTAAGTATCTACATAAAGCCTATTATACCAGGCACAGACTGTGGCGCGCGGGGCTCATCACATCCCCGCATTGTCTGCGATGTGGGTCTATGGAAGGCACCTTCCTACATACTGTTTGGTCATGCCCTACACTATTGAGGTTCTGGAGGGGGGTGTTTACATGTCTATCTGAGGTTTTGGGGTGGGACATTCCCTCCTCTCCGAGGTTGGCCATGCTGCATATTACAGAGGACCTGGGTGGCAACAGGTACAAGCGTCACCTCTTATTTTTAGGCCTCACATTGGCGAAGAGGGACATTGACCGAGCCTGGAAAGATGAATCCCCGCCGTTGATCGGGGTATGGAAAAAGGGTTTGGACTTCTGTATGGGCCTAGAAATCCCGGTCTTCGAAGCAAGGGGGTGCCCTCGGAAGCACTACAAAATCTGGAAAAGGTGGGCTGACTATAGGGGATTGTATCTTGAGCCTCCTCCCCCCCTGTCTCACATTACAGAACCATTGTTATGAATCCAGCGGGCTGGACTATATGTAGTATACATGGTGGATGTGGCTACAGGCGGCAAGGACTCTCCATATTCCTGAGAAATCTTTATTGGTCAACTAGAGGAAATGTGGCACAGTTATCTGTTTCCCCTTTTTTGTTATTATCTTTTTTTGCTACTCATTCTTTGCTTGATCGATATCATGTCATTGTTGAAAACATTGATATCCATATTTGTCCTGTTCTATGCGCCTTTTGGGTGCCCTGCGAGGCATCATCTTTGTCCTGGCTGTCAACAATAAAACTATATTGTGACGGAAAAAAAACAGTTAAAAACTGAGTTATGGCACTGACCCAAAATTACTCAGTTAAGGATTGCAGCACAAACCATAACTCAGGTAGCGCTGTGTATGACATCACATATGGCATTACTGCTAACATCACTGCTTGTTGATCCAATGTTTTATCTCATACATTCCTTAAAAATAATAGCTATATATTAATTCTAATGTCTGCACTGCTTTGTGATGCCCCTACTGCGGAGTCTCCACACTCGTAAACCTACTATTAAAATACAGTTTTGTGAATAATGTAAAAGTGTAAACTTAAACAAAAGTGTTAATTTACCTTTGTGAATCAGGCCCTATGTTAGTCTGTTAGTCTGTGGTGTCATGCTAGTAGTGCACCTGAGTATATCTCTAACTGTGTTGCTGTGCCTCTGAGTTGGAGTACATGTGTGAGAGTGAGCAGTGTTATGCAAATACATGTGTTTTGAGTGTAACACTAAGTTCTTCTCTATGCCTATACGATTCTGGGACTGAGTTAGTAGTGCTCTTGAAATGGTTTCTGTAAAAGTGGCATGGAATATGACACTGTACTTTTGCCTCTATCAATGTGTGTTTGATTGAGTAGTGTACTGCGAGTGTGTGTCCCTGTGTGTCTCTTAGAATGTCACTATGCTTACACTGTCAGTGTATAACAAAATGCAGACGTGCCAATGCTGTTTTGGTTTAAGTTTGAGAGTTGAATTTTGTTTTTCATCAGTATATATGTTTATATGTGTGTGAAAGTGGATTATTATTTGAGATGGATGGTAGTCCACTGCATTTAATAATGGCAAGGTTCTTGCTAAATACAGTAAAAAATTCATGAATTTAAACCTGAGCTCAGCCCTTGGTAGCTATGGTACAGCGCAGACAGGCTTAATTTACCAGAATGTGTAAAGCATTGAGGGGCCTATTACAATGGAGGTCAGACCCCCATCGTCAGTTTCAGTTCAGACAGCCTGATTATGTATCAGCCGGTTGGAATTGAAACCGGATGGTCATTCCGGCTGGCTTCCGACGGCTCCATAGGAAACGGCTCGTAATCCCAATAGACGGGCCTTTCCGCCCTTGGGATTATGATGCCCGGTTTCCGGCATGGTTTCCATGCCGGCCTGTCTGACATGGAAACCATGGGGTAAAGGTGACGGCTAGATACAGGTTAAATATTCATATACAGCACATCAGGCCATACATTTCTGAATCATATTTGTCAAAAAACAGGATATAATGCATTTAAATAGGCATAAACACATAGGGGTCGATTCCGATTCGGGCCGGAAATCTCTCCGACCGAGCCGGACCCGGAGAGATTTCCGACCGAATCGGACCCGTGCAGTCCGACCGAACGAGTCCGATGCATTCGTATGCCACCGGACACGAGTCGGTCGGACTCCCATTGAACTCAATGGGAGCCGGTCGTACAACGCGTACGCGGGCTCCCATTGCCTCAATGGGTGCGAGGCGGACAAGGGCGCCCCCTACAGCGAGTACGCCGCGAGCGCTCGCGGCGTACACGCACAGGTAGGGGGACCCTTGGGTCCCCCTGTGTGCGCCTCGCACGGGTGCGCGTGACAGGGGGTCCGACACGGACCCCCAAAGTACGGCTCCGACAGCTCGTACGAGCCGGAGTGCGCGGCTCGGTCGGACTGCTCGCGGCGCGCATCGTACTTACCCGGCCGGAAAGCGTCTCCATTGCGCGGTGCGAATCGGGTCCGACCGAGTCGGTCGGAGCGGTTCGAGTCCGAGCGAGTCGGTCGGAGTTGTCGGGACGCCCGGACGAGTCGGTCGGCGAATTCGCATCGTACTCGCTCGGCCGGACCCGCGTACGGTTCGGTCGGGAAACAGGCTTTCGCATGGCTTTTTTCCCGACCGAATGGTATTGGGTGCGCCTCCGACCGAGATCGGAATCGGCCCCATAGTAGAGAACAACTGTATATTTTTTATAACAAAATATTTTTTATTTAAGACATTTCATTGATGGAAATATTCTTATTTTTTCAAGATTATTTTTTAAGATATATATTTTTTTGTATACATATGTTTATGTTATCGGTCTCAATTCTGTATAAATCATATACATGATTATATGCCTATATGAAAGCAAATATGAAAACAGATATATACAAACATATGAGGGACAAAAATATTACAAGACAACACTGTACATAAAGTTAAAATTCACTCAAAAGTGATGTGCTTTAAAGCAGTTCAAAGGCTGGCGGTAGATAAAAACCATGTCAGAAAGTGTGGTGGTCGATGGGGCACCTATAGGGCCCCCCGCTAATCCCTGCAGGGATTAACACCACCTCCCATTTCTCAACGGGAGCATGCACTACGGACGGTTTACGGCCGTAAGATATGCTCCCATAGGGAAATGTCAGAATGCGACTGAACAGTGTTCGGTTCCATCCTAATGAGGCAAGCGGGACCGCCGACCGGAGGTCGGTTTGTCCTGTTTACGAGATGGTGTCGACATCGTAGTTGGCCCCTCAATAGCAGGAAAACAGCCAAAAACATAGCACAATAAAAATGCCACTCCAATTTATAAATATAGTGAATATTTTAGTGAACAAAATTAGACCAAAATGACAAAACTCCAATAAGGGGAACCAGGGATATGAGTTTTTAAATGAAAATAGTGCCAAAAAGTGCAAATCACAAACTGGGGGCAACTGGTCTCACTAGACCAGGGCAAGGGCAAGGTTTGAGGGGAAGAGCAATGGAGTTTAGGTCCGATATTAGGACCAGCTTGGTCACAGTGAAAGAGTTACTTTCGGGCCAAATTTTTTGAGAAGCTAGAGTCCTCTGCAGAGCAAGGCAGCATGCTGGGTCCGAAGATGGGGTGATCAACAATGGGTTGCCGCTGTTGGAAGTCCTGGTGAAGCCATCGATGAGGGCAGGAAATGCTCAGAGTTGCAAAAGTCCTGTTGAAACTGGTCAGCTGTCATGTAATGTATTGTAAATGGCATTTCTATAGCTCTCTGTTACTCCAAGGAGTGTCCTGGCACTCTGCAACTTGGTGATAATTGTCCGAAAGAGATAACCACTAATCCTGCTTAAAAAGCCATGTTTTCAGTTTCTTGCAAAACTGGCAGTTTGCTGAAATGCTCCATAACTCTAAAGGGAGTTTTTTCCATGTTGAAGGTCCTAAGAATGAGAAGGATCTGCCCCCGTTCTGGACCGCCACATCTTTGGGATTTTGGCCAGACGCCTGGACGGAGCATAGAAACAAATCCTTGCTCTGAGGTACCCAGCGTCAGACTGATGGAGCCCCAATCCTTGCTCTGAGGTACCCAGCGCCAGACTGATGGAGCGCCCTGTGTACCTGGAGCAAGGCCTTGAAAAGGATCCTCTTCCTAATAGAAAGCCAGTGCAGATCCGAAAGATAAGGGGATACATGTGTTCTCAGAGGCAGGCCTAGAAGAGTATGGCCTGCTGCATTTTGGACCACTTGCAGGCTCCTAATCAAGTAATCATGCAGGCCCAAATACAGTGTTTTGCTGTAGTCAAATCCAGATGATTTTAAGGCCTGTACTACCAGTTTCTGGACAGAAAGCGAAAGAAAATGCAGGACCTTCCTGAGCATACATAACAGACCAAAACAGGTCTTTACCACTGCATTAACCTGAGACAGAAAAGAGAGCTCACCATCAAAATGAATGCCTAGATTTTTGTCAGAGCTAATGTGGCATAGTGGAGGAAGAGCATTCACTGCCCGAAAGGACTGCCAGGGCTCATCTGCTCTGACACCAAAAAAAGTAGCTTCATCTTTTCAGCATTACATTTAAGCTGGTGGTGAGTCAGCCATTGTAAAACGTCTGGCAGAGAGGTTCAGATTTTTTCGCCAGGGACCACTTCATCCCTACTCCAGGAAAACAGTAACTGGGTGTTATCAGCAGAGGAGATTTATTTTGCTCCCAGGGCCTCTGCCAAGAACGCAAGAAGAATGAGATATATATTGAATAAAGTAGGGCTCAAGGCCGAACCCTATGGCACTCCCACTTGTAGACCCAGATGAAATAGGTAGGCACCAGACCACTTGGCCTCTTCCTTCCAGGAACAAAGCCATCCAGCCCCACGCAAGCCCCCTGATTCCAATTGCTTGGAGACGGGTCAGGTGTGTGGAGTGGGGTACCATGTCTAAGGCTGCTGACAGATCAAGCATAATTAGCACAGCCCTGCCCCAACATCTAAGGTACCCCTGATGTAGTCTACCATTTCCACTAGAGATGATACCACAACTAAGGTGGAAACCAGATTGACTTGGATGCAATAAGTTATCATACAGGGAAGTGAGCTTCTTGCAGCTTGGTTGTCCCTGCAGCCGACTGTTGGAGTCCACTTTTTTGTCTTGGGTTCAAGCGGGATCAGAGCCATACCTTAGGGTTCTTCTCACTTGTCGCAACAGCAGGTGCAATCCTTTGTTTGTCTTGCACAGTTCCAAAAGTGTTCTGATGAGGGTGCCACACTGGTGTCACATTTATGCCTGGCGCTAGCCTACGCAGCAGTTCCTGTGCGCCCTACTGCAAACAATCCCACTGTGCCCTTCTCTACCTAAAACCAAGATGGCAGAACCTTTCTTCCTTTGTCCAGTGCTCCTATGCGCACCCTAGAGGTGTGGCCATGAAAATCATTAACCCTACTCTGTCGTCATTCACAACCAAGTCTGGGGGCAGATACTCCCCCACTAGGACTGGTGACGGGCTAGCTAACAAGACGAAAGAGGAGGCACACCATCTGCTCGTCACAGTGTAGGCCTTCTTGAAGATAATTAAGTACCTGGGCACTGCAGAAATGCTCACTCTGGACAGTACATCTCTCCACAACCAAAGAATTTGTCTCAGCTCGGGGGCAAGTTCACACCTCCTCATGGAGCTCCTGGGTGACAGTAGGAAGCACATGCAAAATGGCTTCTAGAGGCTTTAGGCAGGCAAATGGTGACTTTCTAAAAGTACTTTTGGTAACATTTTAGTAAAAACCCGACTCGGCCAATGAATTGGATCTGTGATATAAATTTGTCTTTAATATTAACTTCCAAAGCTTTCCTATGGAACAGAAACCCCTGCTATAATAAAAATAGATTTTGCGGCCTTGTCACTATAAGGAGATGTTATACATTAACGTTTACATGTCCTACTGTAAAGTATCATGCACCCTGCCTTTTTTGGCATTAAGACTTATTTAGGGATGAATTATGAATATTTAAAAGAAGGTTTTAGGCCTTTCAAAAGTTGAATTTTCAGTTTAAACGTGCATAGCCTGGGTACTGGCGGCAGGCCTACAGTCAGATATTGCATTGTCATGTTAGTGGTGGCACAATATGTACTGCCGACCATTAGTGATGTTTAACTTACAGGCCCTGGATACACTTTTTACCACATACTAGGGATGTATCAGTAAGTTAAATATGGCAATTAATATATAGCCAATTTCAATATATCTTAGGGGTCAGAGCACATGCACTGGGGCATGGTTAACAGAGTATCAGTGTAGAGAGTAAAAAAATACAGCAGCATCAGTCAAAATAGATGGGGGTGATCATCAAAAAGAGGCATTGTACGCAGTGCTGTCATCAGAGATGTCAGTCATTGTGATATCATGGTGTCAGTTATGATTTCATTTATGATGATGTGCAACGTCATACACAGTGCAAGGCGTGGCCCAATTTATGATTTGTGCACTAACCACAACTCTGTGTTTTTACAGTAATTCACGTTTTTTTTAATTAACAAAAATTAGGAGATTTTATAAATATCTTAAATATAGTATGACTCGGCATTTCATGCATTTAAAAAAAATTAAATAATTATCAGTTATTACCTCTTTCAATTTTTTCACCATAATGTTTTGGGAATGTGCATTTTATCTTCAAAACCTATTATTTAGAATTATAAATAAAACTTCATAATGATACCATTTATGTGTCACTGAGTTCATGATGATGAACATGTCCAAGTCCCTACATGTGCTAGTGTGTGTTGAAGTGACTGGCAGTCAGCAAACACCTGTCTCTGTGTGTCAATCTGACTATATCACTATACCACTGCCTCCATTAGTGTGTAACTGAGTCAATAATATGTTACTGTTCCCTCAGTGTGCACCTTAGTGTGCATCGGAGTGATTGGCTGTGGGTGAACACATGTTGGGTTGAATAACTGTAGAGTTAGAAGTATATCCAATTTTGACATGTTTTAGGGGTCAGAGCATGTGTATTGGGACATGGTTAGCAGACTCCCAGAGCTCAGAAAAAAAACAATATCAGTCCAAACAAAATAGGGTGATCATGCAAAAAGAGGCATTTTCCATCATTCCGCGTACAAACAGCACCAGTTATTGTTTGTTCCTTCCTCTCACCACACACCCACTTCAGCTTTTTCTCCAATGTTTCTGGTACTGGAGTTAGATTAGTAAATATGGCTCTCCACCACCCAGGATTCTTTACCTTCCTCCGCTGTTACTGGGACTAGAGTTACAAATAGTAACTATGCCCCATGCTCTTTGCTTTTTCTCCAACGTTTTGTGACTCATGACGCCATAAAAATCTGTCCCCTCACAATTATGTTTTTCTATACTCCAAGTTTCTTGGACTGCATTTAGATTATTACATGTGTCCTCAGCCCATAGTTGTTGGCCTTTTGCTATTGTTTCTGGGAATGGAATTGGAATGGTACATTTTCTACTGAATGAGTTTTGAACTTTTCCCAGTGTTTCTGTAACTGGAGTTTATAAGGTAACTTCGCCCCCATGTTTCCACAATGTTTGCCTAAATGTTCTATTGTTAAGTAATATTGTAATTTTTGTAAAGTAATAAGAAGAAAGACATATTTTTATGTTCACATTTTCAGTAATTACATTTATATTTTTTAACATAAGTGTACATTTTTTAACGTTGTATACATTACAACAGCACACAATTCCTTTACACACTCAATTTTGCACCTAGATATTTTAATCTTTACACATTTAAAAATACATACTTTCAAGACTATAGCAAAAAATTAAAATGGTAAGCAAATAGTCATATTTATTTTTACATCTTTGGTAGGTATTTTCTGATAACAAACACTATTTTGGAGAGAATATACATATTTTAACATTATTTGTGTGTGTTTTAGACATTTACAATCTTTTTAAAGATTGAAAAAATGTAAACAATCTTCTATCAAATAAAAATTTTGTAGTGCATTTTATATTGGGCACAATGTAGATTCAGTCTGTTATTCATTTTTATGACAATAATATTGTATTTTCTATTTTTCATTGCCTATAGTCTTATCTGTGTGTTTGTTCATTGTATCTATCCATGGGTGAGAATGTAGGCTGTAGTTGCCTCAATTCAGTCAAAAAAAATACATTCTTCTTTTATTGTAGTTTCTGCCCTACAAAGTGTAGGAATTAGTTATTTTGATTATTTAATGTAAAGATTGTTGGTATTTACACTCTTTTGTGTGTAGTGTAACGTTTGTAGAGTGTATATCGTTCTATCTGCTGGGGGAAGTGTATGATGGTTTAGATAGATATTATAGTCTATTGTGGGTTATTCAGTATTTAGTGGCTTCAGTATAGACTAGTTGGTTGCATTATTTGGGTGTTTTGCTGTATGCCTTACTGTTAAGTGGGCTGGGGGGTTGTTTAGAGTTGAATGTTTTAATTTTACCTGTGCTTCGGATTTATTTTTAATGTGTGTTAAACAGTTATTTTAAGAGGTTTTTTTTAGCAAAATGTTGTGGATTTTTTTTATTTAATGTATTTTTAACACTTTATACTTTTTGAGATTAAAAATGTTTCTAAACATTGTTTTGGTTTTGGAAGGCAACCAAGTATTGTGATACGGATATCATAGGTACAGCTATGTTTTATTTTATTTTACTGATGTGGGATAGTGTTCTTTTATGTTTTCTCTTACGTCTAAGCTCACAGCCTCAACTGAGGTACAATAGGCACAAACAAGTGTGAGCTATAATTTAGAGCACTTTTGGTATACTCAAGTCACATTTCAGGTGACTTGACCGCACTGGGAAGTGCTCCAGTACGACCCAGAATTTGTGTACAAGATTATAGTAGCCTGTTGTGTGTTGTACAATATTGCCATGCAACGGGTCTTACATGTTGACCTTCTAATATACTGTACCATCCAGGTTCCTGTGTTGGGCCACGGAACACGGGTCATAGTCCTCAGGTAAGAGACCAATTATTGGCCTACTTTCTCACCTTAGTTGCTAGTTTGGTTGCTGCTTCTAAGTGTTTGGACAGGGCAAGTCAACGAAGAATGGTGGATGATAGTACAGTCCACACATGCCATCATGTAGCACCATTATTCCAACACCATGATGTCATAATCAAACATGCAGTTCTTATTGCAATATACATCAAGTAACACATCATTTACCCACGTATTCGTTCATACACTACATTTTATGACTGCATTCATCAGTCACATAAAATAAAATTTTCCTAGTACAGTCTGTACAGTCTTATACAACCCATATATTGTATGTATATTTGATTAACACTATATATTTTTTACATGCACCCACCTTTATTCACACATAAAGTTACTGTAACATCATGGAAAGCCATAGGAGTACCTCTGGTACTGGATATAGCTAAAGGCACAGGATGTATTGAGAGCATCCTCTCCCGTTTTTTTATATACTTCAGGTGTTATCCTCTCAGCCACAAATGTGCTGCACCAATGAACAGGAAAGTCTTGAAAACTACCTGACCTAACCCCCAGGCTCATCTGGCCCAACACAAGCATCAGAAAAGAGGTAAGTCTGATGATCGTCAGAATACATTACTGCATTTATGGTTTGACAGGGTTATCCTGTCATGTTTTATGTGTTTTTTAGGTCGAGCTTCGATCAACCTGTTATATGTTGTCTGTGGGGTTTGGCACACCCACCAATTGCCATTGGCTGTTAGTTGGGTCATTTACAAATGCTGTCTTGTCATTATTGCATTTGCTTAAATGTTCCTCCTTTGTGGGCTTAGCTGCCTCGCTGGCGATTTCACTAAGAGATTGTTTGTTTGGCCATCACACTGTACAGTGTGTGATGGCCTCTCCTCTCTCCTCCGTCCCGTCTGATTAATTTATATCTGTTTTTTGCATGCACTCAGCGGGGCTGCCTGAATACCTGAAATACGAGTAGCAACTGCGCACATGTGCGCCTTGCTTGTTAAAGTCTTAGGTAAATATTTAGCCGAGCTTTGGCGTTTCCCACCAGGTTGTCCTGGTGAGGAGGACGCACATTTAGAGTCTGATGTAATTACACACCCACGCTTTGGGCTTTTTTGAAGATGTGCTTTGTGTCCCTGTGACTCAAGTGTAAATAAACGCTCGCGCTTTTCTTCCCCTCTACCTTCCAGTGGCTGCTAAATGCAAGGGCTGATGGAGACCGGGTCCCATTAGATGCTATCAATGTTTGCGTGGTTATGTAATGAGAACAACGATTCCCAGATAAGGCGGATCCCGCCTCAATGATTCCAAGATAAGAGCTGTTGTCAGGCTTTTCATCAATGGATTGATGAATGAGAGGCAGTTCGGGTGTCAGGGAGGGTGAAATATGACACGCTGTTTGCCCCTGTTGAGTGACGGGGCAGGTCAGAGTGAGCCCCACAGACCTGAAGATGGCCCATAGCGCTGTACTGCTGGTGATTTGCCGCACAAGCCCCTGTCCTGCTTCAATCCATCACAATTTACCTGCGACTGCTAAGGTGGTCCCAACAGGGCTGCTGACAACAGCTCTTATCTTGGGACCAGTCGGTAAGCTTGGATAGCCTCTGCAACCAGGCTGGTCCGTTAGTTCTTGATCTGCTGAATGCCTCACCTGGTTTTAAGCGTGGCGGAAGATGGCACCCGTCTCTACGCCGCAGGCACAGGCGCATACTGAGCTATCTTTCTAGTTTGTGAGTAGCAGCATTTTTAATGCAGTTCTAAGCCATGCATGCTTCCCCCCTGCGAGGTTTGCGCTGCCTAGGCCATATGCTGTGGTAATATGGAGACGAAATTCACGTCTATGGGTTACGGCGTTTAGTTTTCAAATGTATCGCCTCAACAGGGGGTCGAAAGCGCTATATAAGTTAAAAGAAGAAAATAAGGACACCGGAACGGACCAGCTGACCGGTTATACTTAGTGAACAGTTATTGTTTACTCTAGCCATCAAGTCATAAGCGTACCTTCTGGAAGAGAGATTTAAGAGAATCTATTTACAATTAATCAATCAGGACTTATATAGTGGCTAATCAACCTTGAGGATACTATCCAGGAGCTAAAGATGGGTCTAGAATTAAAGGTGCGCACCCTTTAATTCAGGAACGCATTTAGTCTGCTGACAGCCAAAAACTGTATATGGCACTTTCAGTCAGACCTTTAATATTTTAGCGAACTGTATATGTTAAAAGTGAAACTACAAGTCACAGAACACAACTTGCTGCTGGCTAAAAGGCAGGCTGACGTTGTCACGCATTACTAGTTAGCCATATAATCAGACTTCTGCAGCTGTCCCAATTGTAAGACACACTCCCTTTCCTCTCATTCTCTCGCTCTCTTTCTTGTCCGCTCCTTCTGTCTCTCTCTTTAACTTTAAATCACGGTCTCATTTTCTTCATCGCTCGCTCCTACCCTCTTTCGAGACCTCCCATTTCTTTCTCCTTCTTTGTCTTTGCATCTCCCCCCCCTTTCTCTTTTTGGATCTTACTCCACCTTCTTTCCTTTATATTCCACTTCCTCTATTTCTCTCGTTCTCCCCTCTCCCTGTCTCACATTTTCTCTTTATTTTGTCCCTATATTTCTTTCTTCACTCGTGTTTGCTGTCCTTTTCTTTTTGGACGTTTCCTTTCTCCTCCTCTTTTCTTTTTACTCTCTCTCGTTCTATTGCATTTCACTTTCTCTATTTCACTGTTTCTTCCCTCTCTGTCTGACACTTTCGCTCCTTTACCTTGAGCTCTATATTCGTCTTACTCCCCTTGTTCTTTTTCTCCAATTCTTTTTGCCATGTCTCGCTCGTTTTCTCTCTCTCCGTGTGCCCTTTCTACCTCTCTTTGATTCTCTCTCTTCCCTTCTCTGTTTAATCTATCTAAGCCTCTGCTGCTCTCCATCTAAGCCTCTCTCTTCCAACATTTTAAATCGTGTGTCACTGCAGTGCCTTCTCCCATGGGTACATCACCAGGTAGCATGCTCCTCACGGAACTCGAGGACGTCTTGTGACCATCTCTTTGTCTGATAATATAGTGGGTCATTACGATGGCGGACCATTGTCATGGGAATTGGGACCGGCCGCCTAAATGGCGGCGGTCCCTCACATGGAAGTACAATACGACCGTGACGGTGGCGGTCGCATTGGGCATGTTTACCAATGCAGCGGGTGCTGCAGCCGGCAGCACCCGCCGCAATGGTAAAAATGCAGGTTTTGCATTTCCCTGCACTACGTGGTAGGCACCTCGCGGTGCCTGCCACATGGTGCAGGGAAATGTTGGGGAGCACCAAAGGTGCCCCCCAAGTGCAAAACTGTAGTGCCCCTGCTAAAGCTATGGGCCCCCAAACTCAATCTCCGCCAGCCTTTGAATGGGGGGTGAACCGCCATTCAAGGCTGTCAGGGATGAAGCATCCTAATATGGCGGACGGTCACCGCTATCGTAATGACCCCCATAGTTCAAACCGATATGCTTACAACAGGTTTCATGGAAATGCCACATATTTCTAAATCTTCCTGAAAGAAGATGATATCAGCCTAAGCACTGTATTGAACTGCATTGAAATAATTTCAATGAAATTATATTTATGTAGCACTTACCACTGCTGACTAGATGCAGAAGCGCTGTATATTGTGTTAAGTAAATGAAGCACTTGCTGTACTGATCAGTGTTGGTCACAGGGGGATAATGCCATTTTAATGGCAGCCAGTATGTGACACAGTGCATGGCAGGTCGCAGTTTCTTACAAGCACCATCTCGTGGTACAGGTATATCTACAGTGGGCACAGCCCAGCGGGAGGGATGGGAAAGGGTTGTACTTAGCATGGCTCCGCGGCTGGGCTGTCTGTCTCACATTCTCAAGTACAACATTAAACCAGAGGAAACAGTACATGGTGGCACAGCGCCCGGTGTCCTTAATCATGTGTGCCCCCTGCATGCAACAATTCACTATTGGCCACACTGCCCTCTCGAAAAATATTTCCGAGTAAAAATATACCACAGTGGTCAGATTTCTATCCCTGTAATATAGATTTGCCCACATTTTAATGCACATACGAGTGAACTTTACTCACTGACATCTGTGGGTACGTGTAGGCCCCTCCTCCATATGTAATCAGCCCACATGCAATATTGTATACATTTTATTTCACATATGTTATTGTGGTATTTGCCTATTAGAAAACAGCTGATTCATAAAAGAATCATTTATTTTTTGCTAAAGCATTTCAAGTGTATTATTGAGAAGAACTAATTGACAGATATGAAAACACTTTATGAAAAATGTAAGATCTAGAGCAAAAACAGGTGCTTCAGACAAAATAATAGCTTTTTTGGAGAAAACTACTCCTTCCCTAAAAGTTTCACTTTCTTCCTCAGTCCCATATATTTTCTTTTCCCTTGTCTCTGTTCCGCTGTTTAATTTCGCCTGTCCCTCCTGAAGGTTTTCAGTCAATCGTACAGAGTGCATAAAGTGCTACACGAGCACTCACTCACTCACTCTCCCTCTCTCTTTCTCTCTCTCTCTATCTCCAAAAGAAGTAGAGGCAACCTGAAGCCTATAATGAGTGACAAAAGTGCCAAAAGAGGCTCAGATAGCTGCCCTGCATATGTCCAGAAGGGAAACTCCTTTGTATTCAGTCCACGAGACAGCAATTCCACATGATCCTGAACTGGAAAAAGAAGAAGAAATTGAAAGGACTTATTAGTCAAGCAATTGACAAATGTTACCATCCACTATGGTGGAAATGGAGGATTTACTGCCCTGAAGGTCCAGTCCAAAATCATAGAGCAAAGAATTCGTTTTACAGAACGATTGAGCTCTATAAATCTGAATTGCCTGTCCCAGGTTCAAAGAACCGAAACCTAGCCCAGCTGGGTTTGTACCATAAGAAGGAAACGTGGGATGCACTTTTTAGGTGAAGCCTGGGCAGCGCTGCTCTGCGAGGCATGCTGTACTGAGGTAGGGACTTGAAGCTCCACCCACTCTCCGCCCATAGTTTACATTGGCTTAGGTCATTGTCCACTGTAAACTGTGGCTGTTCATTGGTCAATAGGCTTAGTAGTCCCTCCTTAGTACCGCCTTGTCTCATTTTGTAGCCTCTCATGGCGACACCCCCTGTTACGTGTGTTGTTACTTGGTAGGCTTTAATTACAGCCTCCAAGCACTATTTTCTCAAATAGCTTTGTCCTGTCTGCTGTTGCAGGCAAGACACGGTCTCTCCTAGCGCTTTTTTTATATTTATAGTACGGGTGCCAAACGCATTTGCAATGCAATAGGTCTTGCATGTGTGAAAGTTTATGTTATTGGCATTGTAAATGACAATGCTTTTTATTTATCTGTTTTTAAAACAGCACATGAATAAAAGGAATTGTCATTTACAATGCCAATAGCTCAAACTCTCGTAAATGCGAGACCTATTACATTGCAAATGATTGTTTTTAATGTGCAGTTGAATGATGTCCTTTTTACATTTATTTATTTTTGACAAATCATGTTATAATTTGTAATCTCATTAAACAATATGCTATCACAGGGAACTTTTTAGGAAAAGGCATCTGTATTTAAAACACATGTGGCCTTAATTCAAAGTTGATTGACCTAATTTTATGATATTTGCATAACCCTTATGATGTAGTGTGTTTATATTGTATCCGTTAGAGACATGAGACAGCTTCGAACACACGTCGGAGCTATATTGACATAGTTACACTCAAAATGGTCAATGTCAAGCAATGTACCAACATTGAACACTAAGGGGCCGATTCCGATTTGGTCCGGAAAACATACCGACCGACTCGGTACGGGAATTTAGTCCGACCGACTCGGACCGGCGCCGCACGACCCGGGTAGTACGATGAAATGCATGTGAAATCCGACAGACTCGGACGGAATACAAAACGACCGACCGAGCCGGACGGAAACAAGCTGTCCGGCCGGGAAATCACACGAAACTAACCGACCGACACGCACTCGGATTGAACCCGAACGAAACGTACCCGCGAACTCCGACCCGCGTAGTACGATGCTGTGCGTGCAAAACACAACCGACTCGCCCGGAGCACAAGCCGTATGACCGACACGCATACAAAACCCAGCCGAAGCAACCCAATACTACGCGACCGACTCGTACGCCGCATATGAAACCTAGCTGACACACAGCGGGAACGAGTCGGACAAGATCGCACCAGACAACTGCAGCATCCTACTCGGACACAAGAACGACTCCTACATGCACCAAAAACACCAAGGAATTCTTTTTTTTAAAAAGGGCCAAACAAGCAACCACTAAGCCAATAAATACAGGGAGGAAAAAAAAATGGAACAAGGACACACCTCCAACTCCACCTACATAAAGGCCACAAATCCCTACCATGATCCCTTGCAAATTCCACTGACCTGCCAGACAGAACACCATCACACAGCAACCACAGACACACTCACAGCTCATCATCACACAAGCCACTCACTATTACCACACCTACAAATAGCACCCTCACACACACCCAGCTAAACCTACACTCAAACCCCCCCACTTGCACACACACACACATCAATCACCACCACCACCCATCACCATGCCCCCAAAGAAGAACCATAAGTTCCTAGATTGTGAATTGGAAGTCCTGGTAGACGAGATCCTCAGGGTAGAGCCACAGTTGTTTGGTACATTGGTACAACAGACCCCCATGTCGCAGAAAACCAAGATGTGGGCGAGGATTGTCGACAGGGTCAACGCACAATCACCATGTTTGCGCACAAAGGAAGACATCCAGAACAGGTGGTATGATGTGAGTAGGAGGGTCAGGGACCTACTCAAAAAGGACTACCTCCTCAGCCAGCACACCGGCAGTGGCCCTCCTGCAAAACCAGTATACCTCAGGCCCTGGCAGGAGAAGGTGCGGGCCATCCTACCACCAGTGAGCGTATACGGACTAACAGACATCCCAGAGCCTGGTGAGTACACAACTAATATTCACAATATGGTGTGACAACACACACACATCACAGTCAAGGGGATAGGCAAACCATGCACACTTAGCAAATACACAGCAACCAAAAGATATCCATCCCAAGATGTGAATGCTAGTCAGACAAACACAATACCTGCCATCTCATAGTGATATGTAACTGTGTCATGACATCTACAAACCTAACAACAAATACAGCAAGGCAGTGGCACAAATAGAACCAACAAATACTCCCAGATATTTACCCACCACTAGAACTCCACCTCACAGGAAGCTCACTGAAAGGAAGGAATTCTGTGTATGCTGGTCAAGTCAGTGTAGCCAATAGCATGATGGGAGTGGTAGTCACAGATATTGGTCACACCCACAATTGGCCCATCAACACCCCTCTGAACCATGCTCACATCACAGGGAGTGGAAAACAACTGACAAGATGGCTGACACTGGCTACTGCTGTGGGGAGCACAAGGCCCTGCTGGGAACTGGGCACCAACAAACAACAGGACCACACTGTCAGCCATCTTGCCATTGCTGTCACACTCACACACACTGAAGTCCACTCAAAAGGAAGGAAGGATGGGCATGCTGGGAAGGGGGTGTAGGCAATAGCATGATGGGAGTGGTAGTCACAGATCAACATCTCACACCCACATGGCCCAGCAAGTTAGCACTGAAGCATGCACACCTCACAGGGAGTCAAAAGCCACTTCAAAGATGTCTGACACTGGCCACAGCTGTGGGGAGCACAAGGCCCTGCTGGGAACTGGGCACCAACAAACAACAGGACCAAACTGTCAGCCATCTTGCCATTGCTGTCACACTCACACACACTGAAGTCCACTCAAAAGGAAGGAAGGATGGGCATGCTGGGAAGGAGGTGTAGGCAATAGCAGGATGGGAGTTGTAGGCACAGATATTGGTCACACCCACAATTGTCCCATCAACACCACTCTGAACCATGCTCACATCACAGGGAGTGGAAAACAACTGACAAGATGGCTGACACTGGGTACTGCTGTGGGGAGCACAAGGCCCTGCTGGGAACTGTGCAACAACCAACAGCAGGACACCACTGACTGACATCCTGAAAGACAACTAGCACTCCCTGCAATGGAAGCACGTTCCATGGTGGGATATCTGGCTGGGTGGGAAGGAGGACTCACAGCACTGACCATAGTTACAAGCACCTCCCCTCACACACCCCCTCAACACTAACTCCACATAACCCACCTGGGAGAATGCAATGCCTCACATCCGAACTGAAGATCCCACAAAGAACCACCACCCTGGGTTATGCTGTGTGAAGCACAGGGACACTCTTGGAACTTGTAGCCAAACAACTGCCAGGACAACACTCCCAGCCATCCTGTCAGCACAGGCACACCACCCCACAGGGAAGCAGAGTCAAAAGGAAGGAAGGATGGGCATGCTGGGAAGGGGGGTGGAGGCAATAGCATGATGGGAGTTGTAGGCACAGACATTGCTCACCCTCACAATTGGCCCATCAACACCACTCTCAACCATGCTCACATCACAGGGAGTGGAAAAGGACTCACAAGATGGCTGACACTGGGTACTGCTGGGGGAGCACAAGGCCCTGCTGGGAACTGTGCAACAACCAACAGCAGGACACCACTGACTGACATCCTGAAAGACAAATTGCACTCCCTGCAATGGAAGCACGCTTCATGGTGGGATAACTGGGCTGGGGGAGAAGGAGGCCTGGATGGCAACCAAATACCACCAATGCTGGTCATGCACACACCTCAACATACACATTGACATGCCACAGGTTGGCAGGACAATGTGCTACACCAATATCACTCTCTGACTGTCACAATTTAGGAGAATGCAATGTCCTGGCCCGCATCCAGAGGTACAGTCACAACTGTCAGGTGTTTGAACAATTGATGCCAGTAGAAACATAACATACAATCTGTGTCTCTCCCCAAAACAGGTGATGATGGGGACACAGCAGCAGACGAGGAGGAGTCCCTGTCCCAGGCTCCGGGGAACACTGAGCTCACTGGTGTGGATCAGCCACTGCACTCCTCGGATGGCGCAGAACCAGCTGGACCCTCCGGTGTGAGTCAT
The DNA here is from genome assembly GCA_963921515.1 of Calotriton arnoldi. NCBI lineage: Eukaryota > Metazoa > Chordata > Amphibia > Caudata > Salamandridae > Calotriton > Calotriton arnoldi. The sequence goes on along the minus strand of CAWUFW010001420.1, from coordinate 1,784,306 downwards.
CATGCAGCACCAGCAGGACCAACATCTGCACCCCCTGCACCCACCACTCCAACAACTGCCAACACACAGGCCACCCCTGCCAACACGGACAGACCAAGGACCACAGATGATAACAGCGCAGGGACCCAGGCCCAAACTGGAGCTGGTGACAACGAGCCCAGGAACAACACCCAAGTGGGCCCACGGTCACCTGTGCGTGCCACCGCAGGTCCTGCACGTGTCGCCAGGGGTGGTGGGAGGGGTGGTAGACATAGGTCACTCTTTGCAGAGGGGTCTGGACTGCATGATGACCCACAACTGGCACGCATCGTGGATGCGTACCAGACTAGCACCGGAGAGGTCAGCCAGGTAGTGGGGATCCTCAAGGACATACAACAGCAGCAGGCTGCCCATCATGCCCGCTTGGACTCCCACATGTCCCGTGTTGACACACACATGTCACATGTCGAGACACACATGTCACGTGTCGAGACACACATGTCTGGCATGGAGTCCAAGTGGGACACATTGGAACAACTGACAGCGGTGCATAGGGACATAGGGACATACTGACATGCCTCCGCCAGATCAGCACCAACATGGCCTCACCTCCCTGTGTGCCCACAACAACTGCTGCTGAAACAACTGCAAATGCCACAGGGAGGGAGGAGGACTCTGGCAGAGAGTCCCCTGCACCGCCGCAGCCTGCACCTGAGGGTCCCCCCCCCCCAAGAAGAGGGGCCGTCCGAGGAGGCCAAACTGAGAGGCCGATGGCCATCTACATCCCCCAGGAAGCCAACACCTGTTCTGGAACTTTTCCTCTGTATGCAAACTGCACGCCCTGTCGAAGCCAACCCAACTCTCCCACATGACATGGGGAGCTCTAGTTGGCCAAATTTATCAGATGACTGTGGACTTTACTCTGGACATTTCAGCTACCAAGACTTCCAATACACATGGGAACTTTGGATTCCAATTTCTATGTACAGCACCCACCATCCTGTGCACCATCCTCACACCTGTATGTAAATAAACTCACCAATACACCATATCTGCCTCTGTTGTGATTCCAACGTGGTTTTTGTCATGTAGATGGTGATCTGCTAAATGACATTGTGCATGCTAACTGCTACAGCAAGTCCAACACCGTCATGTCAGTCATGGCGACGTGACACATATGAGGGAGACACACCACTAGGGCCACACAACACATACACACCAGGGCCATCAGACTCATCACCTATACTGATGTTGCAACTAAATACAGTGGAATGCACAGACACGCCAACTAGACTACAGGTGCAGTAAGCAAATGTCAGTCAGATGTGTGACTACAGACAACGCACATCCCAAAGTGAAGCACAGGTTTATTACACATTTGCAACATGTTGTTTCCACTACAAATGCAAACTAATCCAACCTGGCTGTGGCCACAAAGTCAAAAAGTGCAGAAGATAGAAAGTCCAGGGGTGTGTGGCACATTAACTGTAGGGAAACAACTGCTTCCACCTTGGAAGTTGAATCATGGATTCGGGGGATCCAAGTTGATCAGACAACTCCGGCAGCACCCTGTGAAGGACAGACATGACACACAGTTAAAACCACTGAAGAACAGCACAGAATGGCAATACTCATGTCTAATACATGTCACGAGATAACTACACAAAACCAAGTTAGCATGTCAACACTGTTGGGCAGTACAGACCACCTGCAAGGACACATCGCTGCACGCATCCAGTCAAGTAGCACATGGCCACACTCAAACAGCACCAGAGCACCACACACACATATCATGCAAACTCAAATCATTGACATTACAACCCTCTGGAGACTCACATTCAGCTGAAGAAGTTGGTGATGAGCTGTGTGCGGACATCACCATCATCATCATCATCATCATCATCATCTTCACTGGCATCGTGACCCAGGCCAGGATCTTCCACAGGTGGCGGACGTTGGTCATCGTCATCCAGGATGAGAGGCAACTCCTTCCGCACTGCCAGGTTGCGTAGCATGCAGCAGACGATGACAATCTTGCACACCTTTGCTGGGGCATATGGGAGGGCCTCTCCTGTCTTGTCCAGGCAGCGGAAGCGGCTCTTCAGGAGACCAAAGGTCCGCTCAATCACCCTCCTCATCCGACCATGTGCCTCATTGTAGCGCATCTGGGCTGGTGTCACAGGGTTCCTGAGGGGTGTCAGCAACCACGGCATGTTGGGGTAACCCGAGTCACCTACAGACAGACAATTGCACATTAGCCAATTTGAAAATGTGTGCGGAAAACAACATAGCAGAACACACACAATGGTACAAAGTCAGTACACACCAACAAGCCAGGCACGCTGGTTCGGCATCTGTGACATCATCCTCGGGATGCGACTACTCCTCATCACGTAGGCATCGTGTGCCGAACCGGGGAAACGGGCACACACATGTGAGATGGTCATATCTGCAAGACATACCACCAGAGCATTGATTGAATGGTAATGTTTACGGTTCCGGTATGCCTGCTCATGTGCCTGTGGTGGTATCAAAGCCACATGTGTCCCATCAATGGAGCCAATTACATGTGGCATCCTCCCCAGGGCATAAAAGTCACTCTTGACGTCAGTGAGTCGTTGACCTGTTGGGAAATAGATGTACTGGTTGAGGTATCTCAACATTGCCCCCAAAACATCGCGTAGCACACGGCTGAACATAGTCTGTGACATCCCACCAGTAGTTGCCACAGTGTGTTGAAAGGTACCGGTGGCAAAGAAGTGTAGGGCTGCCATCACCTTCACCTTGGGGGTCAGCGCTGTAGGATACGGCCGGCCAGGCTGCAAATGTGGGTCCAACCGCACTGCCAAATCCTCAATCAGCTGCCTGGTGAAGCGGTACCGTCGGATGCTGTCACGTTCCACCATCGTAGCCAGGTCTGGGAATGGTCAATGGACAGCAGGAGCCCTGCAGTGCATAGGTGAAGAAAGCAAGATTGTCAGTCACCCCACCTATGTGCCGTTCACCATACTCAATTTCACATGATACATCATTAACAAACACAAGTACTTGATGTGTGTGTCGTTCCGTTTGGACATATATGGCACCTACATGGACATCATCTAACATCTCTGTTCAACAAGTGTTGACAACAGGTTCCAGGGTGTGCTATGGGACACCATTAGGCTGTGTCACAGTACCCATTAACTGCTCTCACGTTCCACACACATACCACAGGGACATGTCTGGACAGATGCTCCACAGGCATCACAGCTCATTGACAGGTAGATTCCCAGGGACCCTGTCTTGCCACATGGACACTGGCATGACATGTTGTATCATGTACACGTCAGAAAAACAAACATGACACCCACAGGTAGTGGCCCCTGTAGCCTCCGCAGGACAGACATGGACGTCTGTGACACACACACACACACCATCAAAGTTCATGCACAAACCACGTGGATGTGGAGACTGTCTCCCATTGTGCACATGGAGTCAGAGACATGTGATACACAACATGCACACAGACTGTGAAGGGACATCACTATTGTTGGAATGGGCCACCCTGTGACGTACATGCCTTCCCACATGTGAGCCTGGGGGTATGTGACATGTCATACACATACACAACCTGGAAATGTGACCATTACACATGCTCAGAAATGAAAAGTTGCACACCACAGTGGTCAGGTGCACAACACACAAAGGACCAATCAATCAATCAATCAATCACGGCATTTATAGAGCGCGCTACTCACCCGGGAGGGTCTCAAGGTGCTGGGGGAGGGGGTAAGTTACTGCTCGAACAGCCAGGTCTTGAGCTGCTTCCTGAAGGAGAGATGGTCCTGGGTTCGCCGAAGGTGAGTGGGGAGGGAGTTCCAGGACTTGGCTGCCAGGTAGGAGAAGGATCTTCCTCCGGCGGTGGCTCTGCGGATGCGTGGTACGGTGGCGAGGGCGTGGCTGGTTGATCGTAGCTGGCGGGTGGGCGTGTAGAAGGTCATGCGGTCGTTGAGGTACTTGGGGCCCAGGTCGTGGAGGGCCTTGTGTGCGTTGGTGAGGAGTCTGAACGTGATTCTCTTGCTGACGGGGAGCCAGTGCAGGTCTTTCAGGTGTCCGGTGATGTGGCTGTGTCGGGGGATGTCCAGGATGAGTCGTGCGGAGGCGTTCTGGATGCGCTGGAGTCTTTTTGAAGTTTGGCTGTGGTTCCGGCGTAGAGGGTGTTCCCATAGTCCAGTCGGCTGGTGACGAGTGCCTGGGTGACGGTCTTCCTGGTTTCAGTGGGGATCCATCTGAAGATCTTGCGGAGCATGCGCAGGAGTGTTGAAGCACGAAGATGAGACGGCGTTGACTTGTCTGGTCATCGACAGGGAGGAGTCCAGGATGAAGCCCAGGTTGCGTGCGTGGTCCGTTGGCTTGGGCGCGGTGCCCAGGGCCGGGGGCCACCAAGAGTCGTCCCAGGCGGAGGGTGATGAGCCCAGGATGAGGACTTCCGTCTTGTCTGAGTTCAGTTTAAGGTGGCTGTTCCTCATCCAGTCGGCGACGTCTCTCATCCCGTCGTGTAGGTTGGCTCTGGCGGTGGTGGGGTCGTTGGTGAGGGAGAGGATCAGCTGGGTGTCGTCGGCGTAGGAGATGATGTTGAGGATGTGTTGGCGTGCGATGGCTGCGAGGGGGCTCATGTAGACGTTGAAGAGGGTTGGACTGAGTGAAGATCCTTGTGGAACGCCGCAGATGACTTCGGTGGCCTCGGATCTGAACGGGGGAGGCGGACTCTCTGGGTTCTTCCGGCGAGGAACGAGATGATCCATTCCAGTGCTTTCTCTCGGATTCCGATGTTGCTGAGGCGCTTCACTAGGGTGCGGTGGCAGACGGTGTCGAACGCCGCGGAGAGGTCCAAGAGGATGAGGGCTGCTGTTTCCCGTTGTCGGTTAGGGTTCTGATGTCGTCGGTGGCTGCGTTAAGGGCGGTCTCGGTGCTGTGGTTGGCCCGAAACCCGGACTGCGAGGGGTCGAGGGATCCATTCGTCTCGAGGAAGGCGGCAAGCTGTCTGTTGACGGTCTTCTCGATGACTTTGGCCGGAAACGGAAGGAGCGAGATGGGACGGTAGTTCTTGAGGTCGGTGGGGTCCGCCGTTGGTTTCTTCAGGAGGGCGGTAAGCTCGGCGTGCTTCCAGCTCTCCGGGAAGGTGGCGGTGTGGAAGGAGGAGTTGATGATGTCCCGGAGATGGGGTGCGATGGTGGCGTCGGCTTTGTTGAAGACGTGGTGTGGGCAGGGGTCGGTTGGTGATCCGGAGTGGATGGAGTTCATCGAGCGGGTGGTGTCTTCGGTGCTGATCGGGGTCCAGTTGCAGAGGGTGGTGGTGGCGGGCGTTGGTTCGGCGGTAGGGTGCGTGGTCTGTGCGTCGAAGCTGTTATGTATGTCGGTGATCTTGCGGTGGAAGAACGCGGCGAGTGAGTTGCAGAGGTCTTGCGAGGGGTGATGTCGTTGTTTCCGGCGCTGGGCTTGGAGAACTCTTTGACGATGCTGAAAAGTTCCTTGCTGTCGTGGGCGTTGTTGTCCAGTCGTTCTTTGAGTGCCGACTTCTTGGTGGCACGGATCAGCTGGTGGTGTTTGCGGGTGGCGTGCTTGAGGGCGGTCCTGTTGTCTGTGGTCTGGTCGAGTCGCCAGGCTTTCTCGAGAGTGCGGCAGTTCTTCTTGGATTCCTTGAGTTCGTTGGTGAACCAAGGGGTTTTCTTGCTTCCGGGTCTGCTGGGAGGGTTTCTTAGTGGTGCGAGGTCGTCGGCGCAGGCGGTCAGCCACTTGGCGAGGTTGCTGGCTGCTTCGTTTGGGTCCGTTGTGTTGGTGGGTGTGTTCTGGCTGAGGGAGGCGGTGAGCTGCTCGGCGGTGATCTTGCTCCAGCTCCGGCGGGGAGCCTGTTGCGGGTGGTGGTGGGTCGCAGTCTTTCTGAAGCTGAAGTGGACGCAGCTGTGGTCGGTCCAGTGGAGTCCGGTGGCGTGGCTGAAGGAGATGTGCTTGCTGGAAGAGAAGACGGGGTCAAGCGTGTGGCCGGCGTAGTGGGTGGGCGTGTTCACCAGTTGCTTGAGTCCGAGGTTGGCGAGGTTGTCCAGCAGGGCGGTGGTGTTTCTGTCGTTGTTGTTCTCCAGGTGGAAGTTGAGGTCCCCTAGGAGGATGTAGTCGGCGGAGGGCATGGCGTGCGGGCTGATGAAGTCTGCGATGTCTTCGCTGAATAGTGTGCGTGGTCCCGGGGTCTGTAGATGAGGGTGCCTCGGAGGGTGGTCTTGGGGTCAGTGTGTATCTGGAAGTGTAGGTGTTCGGCGGCGGTGAAGGTCTCGTCGGAGTTAGTCGAGATGCGGATGGTGTTCTTGTGTACGATGGCGATGCCTCCTCCCGTCTGGTTGACGCGGTCCTTCCGGGTGATCTTGTATCCGTCCGGGATGGCTATGGCGATGTCGGGCGCTGAGGAGGCATTCATCCAGGTTTCGGTGAGGAAGGCGACGTCCGGTGCTGTTGCGTCGAGCAGGTCCCAGAGTTCCACGGCGTGCCTGTGGACGGAGCGGGTGTTCAACAGGATGCATTTCAGGTGGTTGCTGCTGGTGCTCGACTTGGCGGAGGTGGTGCACGTCCGGGGGCAGGTGAATCGGCAGGCTTGGCAGGTGAAGGGTCCGTGGGTGCGTCTCGGTGAGGCTCGGTAGCAGGCAGGGTTCCGGCCGGCATTGAGTGCGGTGAGGGTGGCGGCGTCGTAGGTCCGTCGAGTAGTGTTGCATCGGTGGGATCCAGGGGTCCTGGCGCTGGGCGCGGGCCAGGCGCGGACGGGCGCAGACGGGCTTACCTTTGGCGCACCTTCGGCGCTCCGTAGGTGCTCCCGCTGCGCGCGGCCGCTGCGCGGTCGCTCAGGGGCGTCATAAGTAAGGAGCCTGGAGGGAGGAGCAGCTGGGTGGCGGGAGCGGGGCGGCGAATGGAATCACGGGGGGGCGGGGCCGCAGGGAGGCAGTGGCGGGAAGTCCCAGGAGCAGCGGGAAAGTCCCAGGAGCAGCGGGCAGCGAGCGAAGGAATCTCCAGGCAGGAGGCGGCAAGGCAGGCAGGAGCGGCAGCAGTGAGTGGGGCGACCAAGCCCTGTGGAGGGCTGAGCGGTCACACCCTGTCCCCATGAACACGTGCACAGCCTGGGTGTGTCTGCCCCCAAGTGCCACCCCAAAATCCACATGTTCACCCCCATACACAGATAAGGTTATGCTGCCACACATGCCTTATATACAGTGTGGACTGGGTGTGGTGTTGTAGGTGTGCCCCTGAGTCCCTGGAAAGTAAATGTGGCTGGCATAGGTTCACCAGTGACCAGCATAGTGACATATGCATGTGACCTGTCCAGGGACGCGTTGTACAGCAATGGACCGATCGGTGTGCCCGGCCGGCCCATTGCATTGTATGTGAGCGGGTACGCGTTGTATGCCTGGTACGCGTTGTACAGCAATGGACCGATCGGTGTGCCCGGCCGGCCCATTGCATTGTATGTGAGCGGGTACGCGTTGTAGAGCAATGGACCGATCGGTGTGCCCGGTCGGCCCATTGCATTGTATGTGAGCGGGTACGCATTGTATGCCTGGTACGCGTTGCAGAGCAATGGACCGATCGGTGTGCCCGGCCGGCCCATTGCATTGTATGTGAGCGGGTACGCGTTGTAGAGCAATGGACCGATCGGTGTGCCCGGTCGGCCCATTGCATTGTATGTGAGCGGGTACGCATTGTATGCCTGGTACGCGTTGTAGAGCAATGGACCGATCGGTGTGCCCGGCCGGCCCATTGCATTGTATGTGAGCGGGTACGCGTTGTAGAGCAATGGACCGATCGGTGTGCCCGGTCGGCCCATTGCATTGTATGTGAGCGGGTACGCGTTGTAGAGCAATGGACCGATCGGTGTGCCCGGTCGGCCCATTGCATTTTATGTGAGCGGGTACGCGTTGTAGAGCAATGGACCGATCGGTGTGCCCGGTCGGCCCATTGCATTGTATGTGAGCGGGTACGCATTGTATGCCTGGTACGCGTTGTAGAGCAATGGACCGATCGGTGTGCCCGGACGGCCCATTGCATTGTATGTGAGCGGGTACGCGTTGTAGAGCAATGGACCGATCGGTGTGCCCGGTCGGCCCATTGCATTGTATGTGAGTGGGTACGCGTTGTAGAGCAATGGACCGATCGGTGTGCCCGGCCTGCCCAATGCATTGTATGTGTGCGGGTACGCATTGTATGCCTGGTACGCGTTGTACAGCAATGGACCGATCAGTGTGCCCGGTCGGCACATTGCATTGTATGTGAGCGGGTACGCGTTGTATGCCTGAGACGGGTTGTAGAGCAATGGACCGATCGGTGTGCCCGGCCGGCCCATTGCATTGTATGTGAGCGGGTACGCGTTGTAGAGCAATGGACCGATCGGTGTGCCCGGTCGGCCCATTGCATTGTATGTGAGCGGGTACGCGTTGTATGCCTGGTACGAGTTGTACAGCAATGGACAGAACGATGTGCACACATTGGCTGGGGCCTGGCATGGCAACGGACGCGTTTTCGAAGCTCCAACGAGTCTGATGCAGTGAATTCAGTTGGCCAGCCACAACAATGTTGCAAAATCATGGGTGTCATGAAGTTGAAGATTTGAAGGATGCCTTGGGCGTGTATTAGTGCTGCTATTCCATGGATTGGTCAAATTCAGAAGATGCAAACGACTTGGACCTATCACTTTGGACACATGGGACAGTATCTGCCTCTGCAGCACACATATAATGCTGGCTGTTCCCCTGAGAGCTCACTTGCCTGCACTACATGCTCCAGGACGACATCTGCCACCAACACTGCTGCTGTTTATGCATCCTCTGGCTCCTGCAATGGCACGTACTGTGGAGAGAGCCCCAGCCTTCAGCCTTGAGGAGAACCAGGCCCTGCTGGACAGCCTCCTTCCACAGTACAGCAAGCTGTATGGGAAACCAGGGAGCAGGTGAGTGTGCTGTCCACTGGCTCACTAATTGTGCATGTTGTCTGACTAGCAGGGCTTTCAGTGTGCACACCACTGGCTAGCATGCCCACTGAGTAGTTGTCACACCCCAAAGTGTGTAGTTACATGCACTGAACTGGTACAGTGCAGTAACAGTGCATTCCAACTAGGTTTACTTCCCATGCAATGATACCATGTAGTGACTGCTGGCAAACTGTTCATAGCCATTGTTGCACTGCCTGTGTACATCATATGCCCCTGTGATTGAGACATGTATATACAACTGTGTGATGCACGTATATGTTGCATGTGTAGTAATGGCCTTTTCACTTTGTCATCCTCACAGGTTGATGCCCACCAGAAGCAGGAAATTTGGCTGACCATCGCCCGGAAAGTAAGATCCGTGGGGGTCTACAGGCGCAGGATCCGCAACTGCCAGAAGAGGTGGCAGGCCCTTCATGGCTGGACCCGGAGGATCGTAAGGGTCCAGCTGAAGCTGCTCGCCTCCTCGCAGGAGGGGCGGACACCGGACCCTGACCCCCCACATGCTCCGGATCCTGGCGGTGGTCTTCCCTGACCTGGAGGGGCAGCTGATGGACAGACAGCAGCAAGGAGGGGGTGAGTCCATGACTGCACTGTGCACTTTGTCTGACATGCTATGTGCCCTCCTCTGGCCTGGTTAAACTTCCACAGTACATCAGTCATGTGGTCCAGGACCCATGTCCCTCATTTGTGACATGCCCACTTCTCCTCTGATACGAATATGTGTGGCCCTTATAGTCGGGAAATTGTGTCATTTGGGGACTGTGTCATTGCATTTTGCTTTGCTCAAGGTGGGGGACAGCATTTGTTACCGTGACTATGTTGTGCGATTAATGGGTGGCTCAATTGCTTACACAATGCCTAAGTTCTGACATGTGATCTGGGTGTAACTTTGATATGTGGTCCACTTGCTGCTCTGACTCACCACATGTCCCTGGGGAATTTGCCACACACCCATGCTGCTGGTGGGAACAATGTTTGGGCCTCAGGAGTATGTGTATCCAGTGTGTCACACATGCTTAGCCACCTGCCTACTGTCCAGGACTCATCCCTCTTACAGGTGGAGCTGGACAGTCATGCCTACTCCAGGGCATGCAATACACTCTGTACTCCCACTCCCGTGTATCATCTGGCATGTTGTGATCAGTGAAATGTACCCTCAGGTGTCTTCCTCTGTCTCATTGTGCTGTGTCTTCGTTGTCAGGACTACTGGTATGTTTATGGGTTAGGGCTCAGCATGCCATCTGAGATGTCACCATGATAGACGATACTTCTGTGACTTATATGTGTCTGATCACTTGACTGTGCACACAGGTGTTTGCGACTGTGACTTTCAGGCAGCTGTGTTGTGATTCACAGCACACTGTGAGGTGCTCATGTTCAGAGAGTTGTGTTTCATGTCCCCCATATGTCCAGTTGGTATGACGTGGACAAATAGTAGTACAGATGATGTGGTATTTGGGGGATGGACATGTGCACTTGTCAGTCACATAACTTGCATTCCCATGCCCTCGGATTGTGACACAGTGCAGACTGTTGTTGGCAGGCTGCCATGTCCATGTGACTTGAGACAGTAATGTATGACTTTGCACGCATTCCTGTGTCATGGCATTAAACTTCCTGAGACTGATCCTGCAGGGGAGTGACATGTGCAACATGCACCCCATTGTGGTATTGACTATCCGGACATGGGTGCATCAAGGTGTCTGGTGCTGGTATGAAACATGCATTTCTATTTAGACTCTGGCCATCCCTTTATCTGGACACCTGCACTGACTCAGTGGCAAGAGATGTGATGTGTGCATGTTCACATACTTCACCGTGTTCCCTGCAATGTCCAACAACTGTGTAGGTGGTGCATGTGTCCGCACTGGGGTCTTACCATCAGACAGGCACCAGACAGATGGGTGCAAGGGCAGGAGGGGTGTGAGTCCCATGGTTGACCATCAGACTGACAATTGGCTTCCCCGAATCTGTGTGGGGACTTTAGGCAATGTTCAACTAAGGATGCCAGGGCTTGCTCTGTAATGTGCTGTACTTACTGTGGTGTGTGCGGTCAGTGCAGGTGACTGATGTTTGTCTGTTTCCCTAATTGTTTGCAGATACATCCACAGCCACAGGAGGGGACAGCTCCACGGACCAGGAGGAGCAGCGGAGCCAGACTGGGTCAGCATCGGACGAGTGGTCAGAGGGACCCAGTGGCACGGAGGGAGAGGGGAGCCACACCGAGGAGTCCTCAGCACCATCCACCTCAGCTGAGGACCACAGCAGCTCGGAGGATGACTCCCTTGTGGAGGCGGGTGTCAGCAGCCACCAAAGGCCAGCTAGTCTGTCTGGCCCCACCACCACCACCACCACCGCCCTCCCATTGGCTCCCATTCCTGAGGTCCGTGGAGGCTCCCGTACTCGGGAGCATGTCTCCTTCGTGCCAGGCACCGCACCCCCTGCCCCTGTGTCCCCTGCTGCCCTGAGTGAGGAGTCTGTGTACCTCCTTCGGCAGCTCCATGTAGGGCAGACAGCAATGCTGAGTGTCCTCCATGCGCACACCACTCTGTTGACACAGCTGGTGTCGTTCATGGAGGGCATCTCGACGGGTATGTCTGCCCTACAGAGGAGCAATAAGTCCATGGACTCCTCCCTGACGGCAGCAGTGTCCCTCCTCCAACAGTCCCTCACCCCTCCCACCTCTGCCCCATCCACACTTCCTGCCCCCTACCTGTCCAAAGCACATGCACACCTGCACAGTCACCCAAACACACAGACACGAGCAGCACAGACACACCCAAGAGAAAGGCAAGACGTGCACACAAGCATCCTCAGGGGACTGATACCACAGACACAGGGGATGGGGAACACACACACACACAGGCAACCACAGTCACTCCGCTATCCTCAAGATCCTCTCCATCCAAGACCCCTTCCCTTGCCTCACCTGCAACGCCACCTGATCAGCAGCTCTTCCTCAGTGACCTCGGCCTCTTCCCCTCCAATCCCGCTGATCCAGCATACCAGGGGAAGAGGAAGTCCACCCACACAGAGGGGAGTGCCCCTCGCCCCCGGACACCCTCCCCCAGGCGCAGGCAGAGTGAGCCCCCCACTGCAAGTCCCCCTGGTCCCGGAAGAGCAAGACCCCGCCACCGCCCTGCAAGTCAACCACCCAGTCTCTCACCTCCATCCCCCAGGCCACCACTCCACAGGTTCCACCGCCACACCCTGCCCCAGGTTCCCCCACACACCGATACCGCATCCCCAAACTGCTTAGGCCTTCCCCCTGCCACTTGCTCTTCCACCCCCAAACCAGACGCTCTGCCTGTTTGTGCCACTTGTGTGGAGACCGTGTCCCCCCTCTGTCCTGCCCAGCTCTTCTGCCCCCCTTCCACTACCTTGGAGTCATGCACTGCGGGGGAGTCCACAACCACCCCGTCTGACTCGGGCAGTGCATTGGGGACCCAGTCCACTCCATCTGACCAGCCCACTGCAGTGGTTGCAGCACCAACACCATCTGACTTGAGCCCTGCGGTGGTGCCAGCCCCCCCTGAGTCAGACACCTCCACTGCAGTTGCCGGTGACACTCCTGCACCCACCTCCCCTTCACTGCCTCCTTCTGGCATCCCCTGATCCTGTCCCTGCGGTGCCTGGCCTGCCCCTCGAATGCCCCTCCAAGGGGGATGTCCCCTGTCCGTACCTGTGCAGGCAAGCAATTGTTGACAAGTTGTCACACATCACCCTGTTGGGACTGTATATTTGGACTGGCCATTGGCCTTAGTTTATTTTGGACTTATGATTTGAGTTGCACACTTGCTGAATAAAGCCTCTTTTTGTTTACTTGTGGTTAATCTTTGGAGGTACATGATGTAGATGTGTGGAATCATGCATTTGCTATTGTAATAGTGTTCAGATCAGGTAAATGAAGTTTTGCTGTGATATGCTCCATGTGGTCCATGGGATATGTGTCCTAATCTAGTCTGGATCTATAGTAACCCTGGGCAAAGCACTACGCTACGCTCGCGTAGTTTGCGAAGTTTGCGCTACTTCGCACTATGCGAATTGCACGTAGCACAGTGCAAACACGCGTAGCGTAGTGCAGCAGTCATTTTTTGCTTGCTCACGGTCCTCAAAGTCAAGTTGGCGACCGCGAGCAAGCAAAATGACATCCCGGCGAGACTTTTTCCTCGTTCGCGATCAGCAACATCAAGTTGCCGATCGCGAGCGTGGAAAATAAACCTCCCGGCGAGATTCTCAACGCGGGGAGGTCAGGTTTCTCATTGCGAGTGGTCGCGTATGCTCGCGACCGCTCGCGATGAGAAACTACCAGTCCGCGTTGAGAAAGCTGCCGGTCGAGTAAAAATCTACTCGAGCGGCAGTAAAAGACTGCTCGCACTGTGTAAGATGCCGTTTTCAATGATTGCACAGTGCGGACAAGCATCCAGCACTGTGCAATAATCGCGAACAGCGCACTACGCAGTTCGCGTAGTGCTACGCGTAGCTCGCGTAGTGCGAAGTGCACTTCGCGTAGCGCTACTTCGCGAACTACACCCAGGGTTAATCTATAGCATCCTTTGCTGCAGTCTGAGGGTGTAATGTTCAGCATTTGACACAGGGATGTACGTTTAGCATTTGTAGATTACCATCTTTGTCCTACACTGATGCACATCTGGTGGGCTTACCACTGTCCAATGTTCCTAGTACCCTGACTGTGTGCCCGTCTCCAATGGACATGCAGTTTGGCACATCAAATTTGGAGGACTCATCTGTGTACACAGTGCAAGTTGCTTGACACGTGTCTTGGGTGTATGCAGATGACTGACGTGACACTCCCGTGCCCAGGCTGATATGAGCAGAGCCTTCAGTGTGTTGTAGTTGTTGACTCACTGACCGAGTGTTCTGCTGACAGGTTTGAGTCGTGCACAGACAAGGTTTGGCACAGCTGCCCTTCCACAGGAGTAGAGTGCCCTCATGGCAGTGCGTGATTCCGTGATATAGGCTGGCCCGTGTTGTGTGTTGTGTAGGCATGTCTGTGCGTGTACCCTTCTCCTTTTCCTACACAGGCTGTGTCCCTACGGATGTTCCTGTTTGTGATGCTTGCTGAGTTGTTCTGTGTTCATCCAGCATCTTGGACCTGGTTTCTCCGGGATGTGGGTGCATGGCAAACTAATCTTAATGAGGTTGTCATCCCGTGTTGTCTTTGTTGTCAGGGCTGGGGATGTGGGCAAACGCAGATGGGACACAGTCAAGATTCCTCTTGGCACTTGTTGGTTACACGAGTAATGTGATTTTCTGTTTGTGTATGCTTTCAGTGATTGTGACACGTTGTGTGTGTGACTGCTGCCACTCCTCAGGGTCAGAGATGCAATGTTGGAAGTTGTCTATGTGTGTCCTTTGTACGTCAGCTTGGCTTCTTCATTGGTGTGTGACTATGGCCAGGATCCCATTGTTTGGGGTGGATTTGACGTCATGCCCATGTACGGCATACTGTGCAGTGTGTCAGACATTCACAAGTATTGTTGACTGGCCATGTGTGATGGGTTTCTGCACCTTATTTCCCCCCACCACCACTGGGATTTTCATGGGTGCATGTGCAATGTCAGCAGTCCATGTGAGCTTCACTGCTGCACATTGGTGGAGTTCAAGGTGTGTGTCGCTGAGTGTGTGCAAATGTGAGTTGTTGCACGGCTGGGGCACTACCTCCATGTTGTCCTTGGCTGGCAGGCCAAGCTGAGTGCTTTGTGCTTGTATAGGTGTGATGGTAGTTTGTTGCTCAGGACACATGGCTGTGGTTCACAGTGTGGATGACATCTACCTTTGCCATCACAGTGTGATTGTCATGCAGGCTAGTGTCACCACAATGTGGGGTCCCTGGGGGGAGTGCTGTGGTGGTTCTGTCTCTTGCTGTGTTTGTTGCTGTTCCTACAAGCTTGTGTGACATGTGTAATTTGGGCTCCCTCTTATTTCACAACGCCTGTTTGCCCACATAGGGAATCCAATCCCTGAGTTAGTTTTGTATGTGACTGTGTTGACATCTGTGTATTAGTGAATCTGGCCTCCTCATGTGTTGTGTGTTTGCCTGGGGACACTGGCACACAACCCCCCTCACCTGTTGTGTATGATATGCAGTGTGAGTCTGTTTGTGCATTTGCACCACTGCATTGGCATATCTTTAGTTTGCCATTGGCTGTATGTTGTTTGTTGGCTTTCCCCTGCTGGCCCTGGGACTGCTAGGTCATCAGTCAGCACATTGATCATGGTTAGTATGTCCCACTGCTGCCATGGTATGGTATTTGTTCACATGACATCTACAGTCTCCACAGGATATCTAAATTTGTGTGTCCATTGCTGCAGATATGTGGGTCTGCATTATGATGCTCACTTCTGTCATTGTGTTATTTGTGAATGTAGACAATGTGGGCCCCCATGGCTGATGTTTGTGTGCACATGGCTAGAACGATGTGTCATTGGCACTGCACTGCTTGCCTCACACAATCTATGTTGCTATGGGACACAAGCACTACAATGCCACTGTAGTGTTTGGTGTTGTGTGGCCAGGAATAATCCCTGCATTTTTGGTTTAGCAGCTTTTACCAGGACTACACTTACCTTTTGGGCACTGTGGTGATGGGGCTTTGGGCCCCATTGCCACACTGTTCAAAATGTGCTTCAGCTATGGAGCACACACTTACCTTTGGCCACTGTGGTGATGGGGCTTAGGGCCCCATTGCCACACTGTTCAAAATGTGCTTCAGCTATGGAGCACACACTTACCTTTGGCCACTGTGGTGATGGGGCTTAGGGCCCCATTGCCACACTGTTCAAAATGTGCTTCAGCTATGGAGCACACACTTGCCTTTGGGCTCTGTGGTGATGGGGCTTTGGGCCACATTGCCACACTGTTCAAAATGTGCTTCAGCTATGGTGCACACACTTACCTTTTGGGCACTGTGGTGATGGGGCTTTGGGCCACATTGCCACAGTGGTCATGGTCTGCTTGCATTGTGTAGGCCACACACACAATTATGTGTGACACATGTGTTAGGGGGTCACATTGTATGTTCAATGTCATGTTCAGTGTTGTATGCATTTGACACAGACCACACACGCTTGTCATGGTGTTGGGGGTGGGATGTAATTTACAGACAGTCCTTATGTGGGAGTATGCTAGTTGTGTCATGCATTACCCGTCCTATGAGTAGGGGTGGTTTTAGTGACAGGCATCCAGCCCCCCATGAGTGGGGGTGGTAGTAGTGGTAGGCATCCAGCCACCCATGAGTGGGGAAGGTAGTAGTGGTAGGCATCCAGCCCCCTATGGGTGGGGATGGTAGTAGTGGTAGGCATCCAGCCCACCCTGAGTGGGGGTGGTGTTAGTGGTAGGCATCCATCCCCCTATGGGTGGGGATGGTAGTAGTGGTAGGCATCCAGCCCATCCTGAGTGGGGGTGGTGTTAGTGGTAGGCATCCATCCCCCTATGGGTGGGGATGGTAGTAGTGGCAGCCATCCATCCCCCCATGAGTGGGGATGGCAGTAGTGACAGGCATCCAGCCCCCCATGAGTGGGGGTGGTAGTAGTGGTAGGCATCCAGCCACCCATGAGTGGGGATGGTAGTAGTGGTAGGCATCCAGCCCCCTATGGGTGGGGATGGCAGTAGTGGTAGGCATCCATCCCCCCATGAGTGGGGATGGTAGTAGTGGCAGCCATCCAGCCCCCCATGAGTGGGGATGGCAGTAGTGACAGGCATCCAGCCCCCCATGAGTGGGGGGGGGTGGCTGGCATCTAGCCACCCATGAGTGGGGATGGTAGTAGTGGTAGGCATCCAGCCCCCTATGGGTGGGGATGGCAGTAGTGGTAGGCATCCAGCCCCCATGAGTGGGGGGTGGTGGCAGGCATCTAGCCACCCATGAGTAGGGGTAGTTGTAGGGTGGTGTTGGTGGTAGGCATCCATGCCCCTATGGGTGTGTATGGCATTGGTGTTGGCCATCCCACCCCTATGGTTCTGCTGTTGCTTGTGTACGTCATTTGTGCATCCCTATGTGTGTGTGACATATTTCGGGTACGTGTCGTTTGTTTGTGTTGTGGGTGTTTGACTTACCATCTGCGCCGTACGCGTCCGTGCTGGTCCCGGTAATAGATGTAGAGTATTGGTAGGACCTGCGCGATGGGATTCATGGTTGGTTCGTCTCGTTCGGCTTTCTCGTGTCTTCGACTCGTACTCGCCGCTGGCTTGTTCGTCTCGTCGCCGTGGATCGTCTTGTGGCGCGAATCGGAGCTTATGTGCAGCTCTCCCGGATGCTCAAACGTGCCGTACGTAGCGACGAGTTCGGCGCGTACGGGAGACGCATCGTACTAGTCCGGCCGGAAGGTGCTGTGTATTTGGTTCCGTGCGACTCGATTCGGCGTTTACGGATCCGGCTCGGGCGGGGAACAGGAGCTGGAATGGGTAAGTACGGCTCGCTCGGAATCTGGGCTGTTATGCGCATCGTACTTGTTCGTTCGGTAGAGTGTTCGAGTCGGTCGGAAAACACGCGTTCGGCTCGTATTTTTTCCGGACGAATACTGTTAGGTGCGCTTCCGGCCGACATCAGAATCGACCCCTTAGAAGTATCTTCCATCTCATATCCAGAGAATAGCCAAGCATGCTACACCCACCAGTTATCGTCTCTTGGCCATTGCCTCATATCTCTGTTCTCGTCTGCCGTGCTTGGGGAATATAAGGCTGAACTTAATTGAGTAATTCAAAGTATCCCATGTACTAAGGTGATGTTTAATCGTGTAGATCACAGGGCAAAATAATGTTTGAAGGAGAAGTAAAATGTATTTCAAATGCATATTGGTGAGCTAAAGACAGCAGTGGTTAAAAGCAGAAGATAGAAATAACAAACTTGCATGTCAAAGTGGTTTGGTGCGCTTAAAAATGTTTACTGTTTATGATGAAATAAGTATTTCACTGTACATAAATAGTAGTACCTATGCACTCATCATTTCTTTCTTTTGTCACTATTCCTTTTCAGCAGGCAGCACAGATTAAACCAGCGAAGTGTAGGACCTGAGAAGGTGGGGCGGGGATGTGGCTTAACGGTCAGAGCTACCGACTTTGGAGTTGGGGAACCAGGTTCGAACCTCGGCGTCGGCTCAACATCCTGTGATTCTGGGCAAATCACTTAATCTCCCCGTGCCTACCAAAAAAAAATGAATGTGCCCTTGTGTAATGTAACTGGTGCTCATGTAAAGCGCTCCAATACTCTCGGGTCGAGTTTGCGCTATATAAAACTGAAAAAAAAAAAGGAAGGACTTCTGCTGCAAGGTTGGGAATGAAAGACTACATCACCATTAAAGAGGAGAAGGAACGATCCACCAACATACAAAGTGCAGAGTCCACTGATGAATGGTAAAGATGGATAGCGCATGCCTGAAGCAGCTGAATAAAGTGGCTCCCCCGGGCCTGGAAGATGAGTCAACAGTGGTGTCCTAGGGGCAGCCCCCTCTGTCAATGGCACTTGCGGCTACCCAAAACATAATAAAAGAGAACCCCTCCTTCAGAAAGAGACTGTTACAACAACGGGTCTGCTATACTTTCTCCTCCAGCAAGTTCCTTTCTAGTAGATTAGCAGCAAAGGATAAGATTCATCCCAGTTTTTAAAACTATTCATCCCAGATTCCAGAGTCTTCAAAACTTGCTCCGAAGGGGCGTGGCTTGCGCGCTCAGCAAGATGGCGGGCATTTGCTGAGCTCCGTCGCTTCCCGGAGCTTCCGAGGAGGATTACGGCCGCCCACTATCCTCGTTCTGAGTTTTCCAGCCGGAATGAGCTTGCTGATGTATGAAGGTACACATTGGTGACAAGGGGTGAGCTCCCTACTCACTTTTTGGAGGTTATACGTCGTATTTTTGTCTCCCTGATGAGCACGGCTGCCATTTTGTGTGCGAGGCGGTAGCGCTGTTGGTATTACATGCCTTCTTGAGTGATCTGATAGAACTGCTAAAAATCCACTTCACTGCAGCAGGGATGGCTGATCTTGTTTGTTAGTAATTCAACTCAAGATGTAATCAACTCTATGTTGGAAACAGGACCAAATGCAGAGAGCACGAGGTGAAAATTGTGGTGTTATGGTTGCTGTTACCTCAGTTGATGACAATATATGAAGTGGTGAATGAAAACATGGTAACATTGAACTTGCCTCATGACCCATGACTTAATAGTTGGTATAGCTACCCAATATCCTATCTCCCATGACTGCTTTTGTGCATGAAAGAGAACAAAGGCTCCATTGAGGAGGGGTGCAGCTTGTGTGCTCAGCGAGACAGTGGGCGTTTGCTGAGCTTTGTCGCTTTGCGGAGCTTCCAAGGAGGATTGCGGTTGCCCTCTGTCCTCGTTCCGAGTCTTCCAGCCGGAGTGAGCTTGCTGATGGATGGGGGCACACATTGGTGACAAGGGGTGAGCTCCCTACTCATTTTATGGACGTTTTGCAGCACATTTTTGTCTCCCTGACGAGCGCGGCCGCTGTCTTGTGTGCGCAGCGTTTGCGCTGTTGGAACTATACACCTTCTTGAGTGAACTGATGGCAGTGAGTTGTGTCGCTACAGTCATCCAAGCACTGAGTATTCTTGTGCCTCCTCAAGTTTTAGTCATGTCGAGTGGACGGTTACTACTGAACATTAAACTGATAAATGTATATGACTATCCATTGAGGCAAATTTACTTGCATGTGTTATCTGTGAGGAAAAGTTTTTAAAGGCACTATCTCGTATCTGTAGGTGTTTAAGGCAATCCTCAGGAACCCCATCATTCCACTATTCTCTATGCCTCGCATTGTGTTCAGGTTGCGCTATTCCTGTGATGATGGAGTCATTGCTTCCTTAATATATTGCCTTCTACGCCATTTCTTTGGTCCTTATTGAAGCACAATATGCCTACGCTTCATAAATGCCTTGTGTTTGAGAAAATGTAAACAAATCTCTGTACTTTGTGAGGTGTTTCTTTCATCAGTCTCTTCATAACTTGGATTTTATTTGCAATACCTCCACTCTTTAATCTGTACCACATCATAATTCTGTTATCTGGAACTGCGTTGAGTCATTCATCTTCATTTGTCTGAAGCATTTTCTATATCCTCGCTGAACTCTGTTTCTCTGAGCATATATCTTTATGGGAAGGACCTCTACTTATAAAGGACCTCCTCATCGACAAGTACATTTTATCTAGATGGATAGTGAAACACTCTCTCTGGCAAAAGCATCTTCATCTGGTACCAAATCGAAGAGAGCCAAAAATGATCCTCCATCTCCGGTCCAGTCATCCTCTAATCCGGTCTTGGACTCCATATTAGATGAATTGCGTGCATTGAAACCTTTTATGAATACCACTAATGAAAAGCTCCAACTGATTGAGGACCGATGGATCAACATGGAAGGTAAAATGTCCGAAATGGAGCAACGTATAAGCAACCTTCAAGATGTAGCAATTAAAGTACCCTTATTGGAGCAAAAAATGTATAAGCTTAAACTTCATACAGAGGACTTAGAAAACCGCAATAGAAGGAACAATCTTCGGCTGTATGGACTTCCTGAAAATGTTGAGGTTCCTGATCTCCTCTCTTTTTTATCAGATCTTCTTGACCTTCAGTCTTCAACTCCTCTCAACATTCAACGTGCTCATCACCGTGGTCGTCCTCAACCTCACTCCAACAAACCACGTGGTATCATTATGCTTTTCCTAGAATTTACTGATCTGGTGCATGTATTAAAAGTTGCCAGAGAAGAACGCCGTCTTGTCTGGTCTGGACATAACATCTTCATCTCACAGGATCTCTCCAATGCTACTAATGCCAGGCGCAAAGAATTTCTAGCTCTATGTCCGCAGTTAAGATCTATGAATATTTGTAATGACATCCTGCATCCTTGTCTCTGCAAGATTACTCATGAGGGTGTCTCTCGGTCTTTCGAGGATCCATCTCAACTAAAACAGTTTTTGCATTCTATAACTAGAATACCTATGGACACAAATGCTCAATGTTCTTAAATTAATCGATTTGTTAATGCTTCATAATTGGTTATCTCTTGTTGCGGTTTTTTGATCTTTACATATTCACCATGTATTCTGTGGCCTAATTATCTTAAAATATTTCTACTCTTTTATTTCCTTATCTTCCTTGGCTCCATTCTCTCTTGTTTGCTGTTCTTGTTCTTGAGCGCTAACATGTCCAATTCTGTTTTTCTTCTCTTTTCATCTCAGATCTGGCTTTTTGCCCTTGATCTGTTCCTGTTTTTCTTTCTACTTCTCGCTTCCTTTCCATCTTCTCTTTCTATGTATATTTTCTCTCTTTCTCTCCCTCTTTACCTGTTACCCCTCCCCTTTTTTATCATCTCCATGAGTGACCGTTTTACTTGTTCCCTTATGTATTCATTAATGTTAGTATGTTCCCTGATTTTTATGACTTGTGTTTTCTGTCTTTTTTGTTGTTTTATGCAGTTTGTCTTCAATGTGATAATTCCCCTATTCGTTAAACATTACCATGTTTAATGTTGTATCGTGGAACGTCCTGGTCTGGGGCATCCTGTTAAGCGTCAAAAGGTACTTTCTCATTTATCAAAACTTAACTGTCAGATTGCTTCTTTACAGGAAACTCACTGTAATGATGTTGAATCTCTTAAACTCAAACGTCACTGGGTGGGTCAGATTGTTTTTTCCCCAGCTGTTAACCGTAAAGGTGGCGTTGCCATCTTGTGTCATAAGTCTTTGAAATTACAAATTGTATCTACTGAAACGGATATGAGTGGACGATGGGTAATACTTCATGCCACGGTCTATAATAAACCTGTCACCTTTTTTAACATATATGGACCGGTTAAACCTGACCCAGATTTTTGGCACAATATTAAACTAAAATTATCCTCAATCACTAATCCCAATATTATTGTTGTTGGAGACTTTAATAATTGGCTTGACCCCTTTTCTGATAGAAAATCAGACTGTAAATTTAAACCTGATAAAACTCCTAAAGCATTTCAATCTGCTATTGCTTCTCGTCCACTCTATGATGCTTGGAGAACCAGTAATCCTGATTGTTACAAATTCACATTCTTTTCCAATGTTACACCATACTATGTCTCGCATTGATTATGTATTGATTTCAAAAACTTTGTTACCCTCGCTTCAATCTGCTGAGATTGGCTCTATTTTTATTTCCGACCACGCCCCAGTCTCAGTTTGTTTCGATTTATCCCTTGCCACTTCCAAACACAATAGGTGGAGATTTAACAACTCCCTGTTAGCGGATCAAACTTTTATTTTAGAGGCTACTTCCTTTATACAGGAGTTTTTTCAACTTAACAAACCAAGTGACACCTCTATGCATAATAATTGGAATGCCTTCAAAGCCTTGTTTCGGGCTTTTACCATCACCTATACTGCTAGAAAGAAAAAGTTATTACACTCCCAATACATTTCTTCCCTTAATCATATTAAAACCCTTAAACATTCTTATTACACTTCCAAATCTCCTGCCCACCTCCGTAATCTAATTAAGGCTAAATCTGACCTAAATAAATTGGCCACAACCGAAGCTTGTAATATTGTACTTAAAATAAAATCCAAATACCATGGGGGACAAAATAAAGCGGGCAAAATGCAGGCTAATTATTTAAAAGTTAAATCAGAAAAGAAAGCCATTAGACCTATTTGTAATATCCCTACCAATACTTTATTACACTCTGATTCAGACATTGTTAAGGTATTTCAGTCCTATTACCAATCATTGTATATGGAAGACACCCATCCCACTCCAATCGATACACAATAATTTTTTGATGGTCTCCCTTCTGCCTCCTTGATTCCGGATACCATGGCTCTTTTGGAAAAAGATAAAACTCTTCAGGAGATATTGGATGCAATTAAATCTTTAAAAAGAGCTAAGGCTCCTGGTCCTGATGACTTTTCTATTGAACTTATTTCTTCCTTTTCATCCATTTTTGCGCCGCATTTACTTGAGCTCTTTATATTACACCCCAAACCTGAAGGCTCCTTTCTCGAATCTCTTATAGTAATTCTCCCCAAACCCGATAAGGATTTCTCCCTTTGTCAAAATTCTCGCCCAATCTCCTTAATAAACTACAATTGCAAAATCTTTGCAAAAATTCTCGCTTCCAGATTGGGAGGGGTTATTCCCCTCCTTATTAAACCTGATCAATCCTGTTTTATTAAAGGTAGACTCTCCTCAGATAATGCTAGGATGCTCTCCAATATTATCATGCTGGAGAGGAACTACTCTGAACCCCTAGCGCATTATCTCTCGATGCTGAAAAAGCTTTTGACTGCATAAATTGGCGATTCATGTTCAAAACTCTCCAATGGTTTGGTTTCGGCCCCAAATTTATTTCACTTATCAACTCTGACCCTCGTGCATGTGTGTTTGTCAATGGTCTTTTATCTCCTTATTTTAACTTACACAGAGGTACACGACAAGGATGTCCCCTTTCTCCTCTTTTATTTCTTATATGTCTTGAACCCTTTCTTGAACGCATTCGTCATAACCCGTTGATAACTGTCTTTCTCTATAATTCCCGTGAAATTAAATTATCTGCCTATGCAGATGACATCTTAATTTACCTTTCAAAACCCTCAACTTCCTTACCTCCTTTTTTACAGGAGATTGATTTATATTCTAAAGTATCTGGATACAAATTACATTTCTCTAAAACTGAAGTTTTACCCTTAAACCCTTTATGTTACTGATTCATGTTTTCTGATACCAACTTTAAATGGTGTCCATCAAAGATTAAATACCTTGGTGTATGGTTTTCCTCTACCATTCCCCAAACTCTAACCCATAATTTTAGTGCTTTAAAACTTAAGATTCAAAACTTAGGGCCTGATTCACAGAACTAACTTGCGTCAAAAACGTAAAGTTAGTACTTTTTGGTATTCACAGAATACACTTACTCATTTTGGTATTCACAGAAGTTAGTAGTCCTAACTTTAGGACTCCTAAATGCCTTCTGTGAATACCGAAAGTCTTAAAGTTAGGATTTTTCTCAGTTTAGGAGTAGTAAAGTTAGTAGTCCTAAGTTTAGGACTCCTAAATGCCTTCTGTGCCTAAAGTAACTTTACTACTCCTAAACTGAGAAAAATCCTAACTTTAAGACTTTTGGTATTCACAGAAGGCATTTAGGAGTCATAAAGTTAGGACTACTAACTTTACTACTCCTAAACTGAGAAAAATCCTAACTTTAAGACTTTGGTATTCACAGAAGGCATTTAGGAGTCCTAAAGTTAGGACTACTAACTTCTGTGAATACCGAAATGAGTAAGTGCCTTCTGTGAATACCAAAATGAGTAAGCGTATTCTGTGAATACCAAAAAGTACTAACTTTACGTTTTTGACGTAAGTTAGTTCTGTGAATCAGGCCCTCACTCTCCTCATGGTCCCCCCTACACTTGTCCTGGTGGGGCAGGTTGGACACTATTAAAATGATGATTGTACCGCTTATTCTATTTCTGCTCTCTATGCTACCCTTTAAAATTCATAATTATTATTTTAATCAAATTAATTCCATTTGTACTAAATTTCTCTGGAACAATAAACCTGCTTGTATTGCTTTAACTAAATTAATTAAACCAAAGAATGAAGGAGTGTACGATTTCCCAATTTTAAGCTATACCATACTGCTTTTCTGATTAGACAAGTTTTTGCATTAGATAGACAATACCATGATGTTCCGACACCTACTTGGATTAAGTTTGAACGTTCTTTATTACATGACTTTTCTTTTTACGACATCTGTTTTATGTCCAATTGTACTTTCATATCTATATACCCTATTTTAAAATACTCCCAACATTTGCTACGTTCATTGTTTTTAGATGGGTCTAACTTTCACCAAGCCTTTCTTGCCTCATCTATTTGGTACAACAAACATATCAGGTTTCGCCACAAACCATTTTATTTCAAACACTGGAGAGAGAAGAATATTATATACATACACCAACTTGTATCTCATAATTCAGTCTTGCCTTTTGATGCGTTACAAGTTCACTATGACCTACCTTCTTTCTGTTTCTCTCAATACTCTCAACTATCACAGGCACTTCAGTCATTTCTTTCATCTAAAAACGTTCCTATTATCGACACTCCATTTATTCCCTTAACTCCTCTACATAACATCTTTTTCGACTCCAATCCTAAAGCCTCCCTTATCTACAAACTTTTATCTACTCCTATCTCTGACAGACCAAAATCCGATATTGAGCTAGCTTGGGAATTAGACCTGTCCATCACCCTTTCTCCTCAAAAGTGGGACAAACTATGGCAGAAAGTTTTTTCCACCTCCAAAGCTGGTAACATTACTCAATCTTTATTTTTTCTTTACAATAGAGCTGTTAGAACACCAATATTTCTACACAAAATTAACCCATCTTCCTCCTCCCTTTGCTGGTCATGCCTTTCCACCAATGGTACATTACCTCATTTGATTTACTACTGTCCTAATTTTCAAAACTTTAGGAGATCAATCTGGACTAAATGTTCCAAGATTTTTCAACTTTCTATTCCCCTATTGTTTCAAAATGTATTTCTTGAATCCTTGTCTGTTGATTCGCAGGATACTGTACTTAAGCTGAAGTTATTTGATCTTTTTCTTGCACTTGCATTTAAAGTTATTCTTACATGTTGGAAAGACAATTCTAAGATATGTATATTAACATGGTGGAATCTTATTTGTGACGAACATAGAATTTCTACTGTTTCATCTTCATCTGTAGCTCAAAGAATTAAATCTGATTTACTTTGGTTACCCTTTACTACTTTTCTATCTACACACTCTTCTTTACACTAGCTCTTTCCTGTTAGTTCTTCTCTTCTCTTCTCTTTTCCTATCTTTTCTTTCTTTTCTTTGTCCCTCTCTTCTTTCCTCTTTCTCTCCTTTCTTCTTTTCTTTTATCACTCTAAAAATTATTTAGATAGATTATTTATGTACTAGGTATCCTCATCTTATTTATCTTTTTGTTGTTACATAAGGTTGTATTTTTTACTGTCTTTTTATCTATATTATGTACTATCGCTTCCATTTATTGTACACTTTGCCATGTTTTCTTCATCCCTTATGATAACTAAGGGGCTCATTATGATGGCGGGCGGACATCAGTCCGCCCGCCATCATAACGGCGATGGGACCGACCGCCACACGTGCAGCGGTCCCACCGGCCCAATTAGGATGCCATTGCGGACGGTGCTGCTGGCTGCAGCACCGTCCGCAATGGTAAAAGGGCATGCACAGCATTTCCGTGTACCACGTGGCAGGCACCACGCGGTGCCTGCCACTTGGTGCAGGGAACTGAAGGGGGGTACCATGGGTACCCCCAAGTGCACCCCTCCTACCCCCCCAGGGGGCCCGCAACGGGCCCCCAAAACGGCCTTTCAACCACACACATCCTAATATGGCCGACGGTGCCTGCTAGGCACCGCCACCATATTAGTGGCCCAGCTCCGCCCGGCCAGCAATCGTAACAATTGCCGACCGAGCGGAAAAGCGGCAGACGGACTTTGCGTCTGCCGCGATACCCAGCGCTATCATAATATGGCGGGGGTATTTCACGTTACGATGGCGTAACGGTCGCCACCGCCGGCCCGGCGGTGGTGATCGTCACGCCATCGTAATGAGCCCCTATGTTCCTGATACCTGTTTATTATTCAATAAATATTATTGAAATGAAAAACTTGCTCCGACAAAACCATTCTTACCAAAAAGCAGGTTTTCTCTCAGTATATCAAAGAGGTGGTCTCAGAGTTTCGGGAAAACTGAGAAGTGCAAGCTGACCAGCATTGTGAACTTTGTAGTGCCTTGACCTCCCGTACTGCAGACATATATTCTCATCTAGTGGCACATCTTCCCCACCCACTGTTGCGTTTTCCACTACATCTGTCCATGTTCTTCCCAGAACTACCTCAGTGTGTCCAGTAACTCAGGCAGTGTCTATTCCCGCTCTGGAAACCCAACAGTCTTTATCAGAGGAGTGGCTTATGGTCATAAAATCCAAGATGGAGGATGGGAGGAACTTCTACCTGCAACCACAGAGAAGTATCTCTGACACACCACCGGGGTTGGGGGACTGACTTGAGATTTCTGGTAGACTTTAGACTTTTGATTTCTACACTACCTATTGTTTGGGATTCTTGGAATATGAGTTGGAATATTTCTATTGGACATTTTGTAATGTTTTGTATAACCCCATCTGACTGTGAAAACCGACGTGCCTTGTGGCATTCCAAATCTATTCTATTCAATTGCACAGCCTCATCTTAGTTGACTTTCCTTCACTGTACTAAGGGTCTATTTTTATTCTTTTGCTTCTTCCTAAGGACTACACACTTTCTAAAATTCAGTTTCAGTTTAACAATTTCTTTGACAATTTATAAAAATAAAGTTAATTTTACATTTAATTTGGATGTGTTGCTACTCGTTCGTGAGTGTGGGCATCCCTGCTGATGTATGTAATTGTACTCCAGTTAAGGAAAAGGTCAATCTCACGCAAGTATCCTCTATTAACTTACTTACCAGTGTATCATATGATAAACTGATGTATATTTACAATGGTGTACAAAACAATGTTTCAGTACTTCATGAGGTTTAGATGGTTCGATCTAAAAGTTGTGGTGGTTTGCGCACTTTTGCAGGGATGAGTCAGTGATGCATTGGGTGAAATTCCATAGTGTTAACGGTTAATGTCTAGGCGAGTTTGGGGGGATCATCTCCAGGTCCAGCTATGCAATTGGGGATGATTGGAGATTGATGATGTGATTGTGGAATACGAGCAGGTGGTTTGTTTGTGGGGCTTTTAGCTTGTTTGTAGGGCTTACATGTTCGTGTTGTGCATCAGTTGACTGAAATGTATGCATTGTTCCTGCAGATTGGCATAAGCACCTGTATGATTTACATCAGCTGCATGATTGAGACATGCCGTTTTGCATCTTCCTCCCTCAACAAAGATGTTCCTGGTGGAACTTTGTCATATCTTGGATGGCTGTTTTCATATTTTTCAATGTGTAACTGCAACAAATGATGGACGGAATGCTGAATGATTCAAACGTTCTCCCCCAGTCAAGAGATCTGAGTTAAATCCATCGTTCTTTTGCCCACTACGCCACCCCAGTTTTGACCCAGCCATATGCAAATCAGTCTTGATCCTGTGCCTCATGGGAACAGTCCAGACCGAACTGTCAAACCAGGTCCTCCCTGGACCGGATACAAGTATCCTGGGACCGGTTTCGGGGTATGTCACCCTTCATCAGCCAGGCTAGCTTGAATGCAGTGGCAGTGCCTGGCTTAGCAGTTCGGTCTGGACTGTTCACATGAGGCACAGGGTCAAGACTGGGGTGGCATAGTGGGCAAAAGAGCAATGGATTTAACCCAGATCTCCTGACTGGGGGAGAATGTTTGAATCATTCAGCATTCCGTCCATCATTTGTTGCAGTTACACTTTTCACCCTAAGTGGGACGGGTATGCCCAGACATGGGTCCCTTGCTCACTGTGCCACTGGATTCAAGCTAGCCTGGCTGATGAAGGGTGACATACCCCGAAACCGGTCCCAGGATGCTTGTTTCCGGTCCAGGGAGGACCTGGCTTGGCAGTTCGGTCTGGACTGTTCCCATGAGGCACAGGGTCAAGACTGATTTCCATATGGATGGGTACAAACTGGGGTGGCGTAGTGGGCAAAAGAATGATGGATTTAACCCATATCTCTTGACTGGGGGAGAATGTTTGAATCATTCAGCATTCCGTCCATCATTTGTTGCAGTTACACTTTTCGCCCTAAGTGGGACGGGTATGCCCAGACATGGGTCCCTTGCTCACTGTGCCACTGGATTCAAGCTAGCCTGGCTGATGAAGGGTGACATACCCTGAAACTGGTCCCAGGATGCTTGTTTCCGGTCCAGGGAGGACCTAGCTTGGCAGTTCGGTCTGGACTGTTCCCATGAGGCACAGGGTCAAGACTGATTTGCCTATGGCTGGGTCAAAACTGGGGTGGCGTAGTGGGCAAAAGAATGATAGATTTAACCCATATCTCTTGACTTGGGGAGAATGTTTGAATCATTCAGCATTCCGTCCATCATTTGTTGCAGTTACACTTTTCGCCCTAAGTGGGACGGGTATGCCCAGACGTGGATCCCTTGCTCACTATGCCACTGGATTCAAGCTAGCCTGGCTGATGAAGGTTGACATACCCCGAAACCGGTCCCAGAATGCTTGTTTCTGGTCCAGGGAGGACCTGGCTTGGCAGTTCAGTTTGGACTGTTCCCATGAGGCACAGGGTTAAGATGATTTGCCTATGGCTGGGTCCAAACTGGGGTGGTGTAGTGGGCAAAAGAATGATGGATTTAACCCAGATCTCTTGACTGAGGGAGAATGTTTGAATCAATCAGCATTCCGTCCATCATTTGTTGTAGTTACACTTTTCACCCTAAGTGGGACGGGTATGCCCAGACGTGGGTCCCTTGCTCACTGTGCCACTGGATTCAAGCTAGCCTGGCTGATGAAGGGTGACATACCCCAAATCCGGTCCCAGGATGCTTGTTTCCGGTCTAGGGAGGACCTGGCTTGGCAGTTCGGTCTGGACTGTTCCCATGAGGCACAGGGTCAAGACTGATTTGCATATGGCTGGGTCCAAAGTGGGGTGGCGTAGTGGGTAAAAGAATGATGGATTTAACCCAGATCTCTTAACTCGGGGAGAATGTTTGAATCATTCAGCATTCCGTCCATCATTTGTTGCAGTTACACTTTTCACCCTAAGTGGGACGGGTATGCCCAGACGTGGGTCCCTTGCTCACTATGCCACTGGATTCAAGCTAGCCTGGCTGATGAAGGGTGACATACCCCGAAACCGGTCCCAGGATGCTTGTTTCCGGTCCAGGGAGGACCTGGCTTGGCAGTTCAGTCTGGACTGTTCCCATGAGGCACAGGGTCAAGACTGATTTCTATATGGCTGGGTACAAACTGGGGTGGGGTAGTGGGCAAAAGAACGATGGATTTAACCCATATCTCTTGACTGGGGGAGAATGTTTGAATCATTCAGCATTCCGTCCATCATTTGTTGCAGTTACACTTTTCGCCCTAAGTGGGACGGGTATGCCCAGACGTGGGTCCCTTGCTCACTGTGCCACTGGATTCAAGCTAGCCTGGCTGATGAAGGGTGACATACCCCGAAACCGGTCCCAGGATGCTTGTTTCCCGTCCAGGAAGGACCTGGCTTGGCAGTTCGGTCTGGACTATTCCCATGAGGCACTGGGTCAAGACTGATTTGCATATGGCTGGGTCCAAAGTGGGGTGGCGTAGTGGGTAAAAGAATGATGGATTTAACCCAGATCTCTTAACTCGGGGAGAATGTTTGAATCATTCAGCATTCCGTCCATCATTTGTTGCAGTTACACTTTTCGCCCTAAGTGGGACGGGTATGCCCAGACGTGGGTCCCTTGCTCACTATGACACTGGATTCAAGCTAGCCTGGCTGATGAAGGTTGACATACCCCGAAACCGGTCCCAGGATGCTTGTTTCTGGTCCAGGGAGGACCTGGCTTGGCAGTTTGGTCTGGACTGTTCCCATGAGGCACAGGGTCAAGACTGATTTGCATAAGGCTGGGTCCAAAGTGGGGTGGCGTGGTGTGTAAAAGAATGATGGATTTAACCCAGATCTCTTAACTCGGGAGAATGTTTGAATCATTCAGCATTCCGGACATCATTTGTTGCAGTTACACTTTTTGCCCTAAGTGGGACGGGTATGCCCAGACATGGGTCCCTTGCTAACTATGCCACTGGATTCAAGCTAGCCTGGCTGATGAAGGTTGACATACCCTGAAACCGGTCGCAGAATGCTTGTTTCTGGTCCAGGGAGGACCTGGCTTGGCAGTCCAGTCTGGACTGTTCCCATGAGGCACAGGGTCAAGATGATTTGCCTATGGCTGGGTCCAAACTGGGGTGGTGTAGTGGGCAAAAGAAGGATGGATTTAACCCAGATCTCTTGACTGAGGGAGAATGTTTGAATCAATCAGCATTCCGTCCATCATTTGTTGCAGTTACACTTTTCGCCCTAAGTGGGACGGGTATGCCCAGACGTGGGTCCCTTGCTCAATGTGCCACAGGATTCAAGCTAGCCTGGCTGATGAAGGTTGACATACCCCGAAACCGGTCCCAGGATGCTTGTTTCTGGTCCATGGAGGACCTGGCTTGGCAGTTCCGTCTGGACTGTTCCCATGAGGCACAGGGTCAAGACTGATTTGCGTATGGCTGGGTCCAAACTGGGGTGGCATAGTGGGCAAAAGAATGATGGATTTAACCCAGATCTCTTGACTGAGGGAGAATGTTTGAATCAATCAGCATTCCGTCCATCATTTGTTGCAGTTACACTTTTTGCCCTAAGTGGGACGGGTATGCCCAGACGTGGATCCCTTGCTCACTATGCCACTGGATTCAAGCTAGCCTGGCTGATGAAGGTTGACATACCTCGAAACCGGTCCCAGAATGCTTGTTTCTGGTCCAGGGAGGACCTGGCTTGGCAGTTCAGTCTGGACTGTTCCCATGAGGCACAGGGTTAAGATGATTTGCCTATGGCTGGGTCCAAACTGGGGTGGTGTAGTGGGCAAAAGAATGATGGATTTAACCCAGATCTCTTGACTGAGGGAGAATGTTTGAATCAATCAGCATTCCGTCCATCATTTGTTGCAGTTACACTTTTCACCCTAAGTGGGACGGGTATGCCCAGACGTGGGTCCCTTGCTCACTGTGCCACTGGATTCAAGCTAGCCTGGCTGATGAAGGGTGACATACCCCAAATCCGGTCCCAGGATGCTTGTTTCCGGTCTAGGGAGGACCTGGCTTGGCAGTTCGGTCTGGACTGTTCCCATGAGGCACAGGGTCAAGACTGATTTGCATTTGGCTGGGTCCAAAGTGGGGTGGCGTAGTGGGTAAAAGAATGATGGATTTAACCCAGATCTCTTAACTCGGGGAGAATGTTTGAATCATTCAGCATTCCGTCCATCATTTGTTGCAGTTACACTTTTCACCCTAAGTGGGACGGGTATGCCCAGACGTGGGTCCCTTGCTCACTATGCCACTGGATTCAAGCTAGCCTGGCTGATGAAGGGTGACATACCCCGAAACCGGTCCCAGGATGCTTGTTTCCGGTCCAGGGAGGACCTGGCTTGGCAGTTCAGTCTGGACTGTTCCCATGAGGCACAGGGTCAAGACTGATTTCTATATGGCTGGGTACAAACTGGGGTGGGGTAGTGGGCAAAAGAACGATGGATTTAACCCATATCTCTTGACTGGGGAGAATGTTTGAATCATTCAGCATTCCGTCCATCATTTGTTGCAGTTACACTTTTCGCCCTAAGTGGGACGGGTATGCCCAGACGTGGGTCCCTTGCTCACTATGACACTGGATTCAAGCTAGCCTGGCTGATGAAGGTTGACATACCCCGAAACCGGTCCCAGGATGCTTGTTTCTGGTCCAGGGAGGACCTGGCTTGGCAGTTTGGTCTGGACTGTTCCCATGAGGCACAGGGTCAAGACTGATTTGCATAAGGCTGGGTCCAAAGTGGGGTGGCGTGGTGGGTAAAAGAATGATGGATTTAACCCAGATCTCTTAACTCGGGAGAATGTTTGAATAATTCAGCATTCCGGACATCATTTGTTGCAGTTACACTTTTTGCCCTAAGTGGGACGGGTATGCCCAGACATGGGTCCCTTGCTAACTATGCCACTGGATTCAAGCTAGCCTGGCTGATGAAGGTTGACATACTCCTGAAACCGGTCGCAGAATGCTTGTTTCTGGTCCAGGGAGGACCTGGCTTGGCAGTCCAGTCTGGACTGTTCCCATGAGGCACAGGGTCAAGATGATTTGCCTATGGCTGGGTCCAAACTGGGGTGGTGTAGTGGGCAAAAGAATGATGGATTTAACCCAGATCTCTTGACTGAGGGAGAATGTTTGAATCAATCAGCATTCCGTCCATCATTTGTTGCAGTTACACTTTTCGCCCTAAGTGGGACGGGTATGCCCAGACGTGGGTCCCTTGCTCAATGTGCCACAGGATTCAAGCTAGCCTGGCTGATGAAGGTTGACATACCCCGAAACCGGTCCCAGGATGCTTGTTTCTGGTCCATGGAGGACCTGGCTTGGCAGTTCCGTCTGGACTGTTCCCATGAGGCACAGGGTCAAGACTGATTTGCGTATGGCTGGGTCCAAACTGGGGTGGCGTAGTGGGCAAAAGAATGATGGATTTAACCCAGATCTCTTGACTGAGGGAGAATGTTTGAATCATTCAGCATTCCGTCCATCATTTGTTGCAGTTACACTTTTCGCCCTAAGTGGGACGGGTATGCCCAGACGTGGGTCCCTTGCTCACTGTGCCACTGGATTCAAGCTAGCCTGGCTGATGAAGGGTGACATACCCCGAAACCGTGCCCAGGATGCTTGTTTCTGGTCTAGGGAGGACCTGGCTTGGCAGTTCGGTCTGGACTGTTCCCAAGAGGCACAGGGTCAAGACTGATTTGCATATGGCTGGGTCCAAAGTGGGGTGGCGTAGTGGGTA
Organism: Calotriton arnoldi; assembly: GCA_963921515.1. NCBI lineage: Eukaryota > Metazoa > Chordata > Amphibia > Caudata > Salamandridae > Calotriton > Calotriton arnoldi. Next base: position 1,750,761 of record CAWUFW010001420.1, on the reverse strand, counting down.
AAAGAATGATGGATTTAACCCAGATCTCTTAACTCGGGGAGAATGTTTGAATCATTCAGCATTCCATCCATCATTTGTTGCAGTTACACTTTTCGCCCTAAGTGGGACGGGTATGCTCAGACGTGGGTCCCGTGCTCACTGTGCCACTGGATTCAAGCTAGCCTGGCTGATGAAGGGTGACATACCCCCGAAACCGGTCGCAGGATGCTTGTTTCCGGTCCAGAGAGCACCTGGCTTGGCAGTTCGGGATGGACTGTTCCTATGAGGCACATGGTCAAGACTGATTTGCATATGGCTTGGTCCAAACTGGGGTGGCGTAGTGGGCACTAGAACGATGGATTTAACCCAGATCTCATTCAGCATTCCATCCATCATTTGTTGCAGTTACACATTCATATTTTTCAGGGCATGGTTCAGTCTTTCCATCTATCTTGGTACATCCTCCTATTGAGCTTCGATTTGAAGTATCTCCCCCATTAGTGGATTATCCCCCCCACACACATGATAAGTACTGGAAAGCTGATCCTCCAAAGCCTAAGGCTTTTCAATTTCAACTCCATGTGTGGCCATCTAACAATGCTAGCAAGTTGTCTATTACATAGAGGGTTGACATTTGGGAGCTTGTGGGAGGAAAAATGTTGAATGGTGAGAGTTCCTCCTTGCCAGGGGCTTTCTTCTAACTTGACTCAGTAGATGAAGAGAAGACCAAGGTTGCACCAGCGCTGGATGATGGAGCAGAGGAATCAACTGTGTTACCTATATGCTGAGATGTGGGTTAAAAAGAATCGTGCTTAGCCATTTCAAGTATCCACCCATTATTAGCTGTTTCTTAATGTTTTTAGGGTGGGATCAACAATCTCCTCCTCCACCATCTTCTTTTGAGCTGTGTTGGCAGCAGGCATGGTGGCTTGGAGTAGTATTGGGTTTTCTCCTGGGATTGCAAGCAGTCCTCCACTTGTGGGTGGTAAGGCACCATAGTGAGGCTCTTTGTGCCCAGCAGCTAAATGTAAAAGTGCATTGTAAATATTATCATACACGCGGGCGTGGCTTGAGTGCCGAACATGGTGGGCATGGCTTAATACCGCTCCATGCGGTTGCCACTTCTTCTCCCTGTTCCTGGCCCACATTGAGGCCCCATTGCCCTTGGTCTGATCTGCAAGGGGCCTGTGAAGCTGATGCGGCGTCCGAGGTGACAGTGTGCATTGGTGGCCCCTGCGGCCCATTGGGCAAGAGAGGCAGGCCGCGCCTGTTGGGAACTGCGGCTGTTTGGGAAGACCTGGATGGGCACATCGGCTTGCTGTGCTACGGAACCTGCTTCCTCCACAATGAGGCTGGGGTGTAGTGGTGGGATGTGCTGGTGGCACCCCCTAACCCCGCCCCTGGTCTGAGGAGAACCCCTGGGCCCCCCTGTGCTGGAATGATATGCTCGGGACGTAGCCCGCCCGCCGACTGGATGAGGCCTCATGGTCTGAAGTAGGACACAGGGGGTAGCAGATCGTGCCCCAATGCCAACATCGCTGCTAACTCCAACCGTTCATGGAAGGAGAGCTGTGGGCTGTGGTATGGAGACAGTGGGCCCTTGGGAAGATAGTAGTGAGAAGGAGGGTGTGACAAGCAGGAGGGACCAGCATAAGAAACTGGGAGCTTGGTGACGCTCAGCCTCCCATACTGTGCACGCTCTCCTTTGCCCCAGGAGGGCCTATATATTGCTTTGGCAGGTGACCCCATTAGGGGGCACTCCTAGAGGAGGTGGCAGAGACGACCGAGCCAGGACTTGGTGCGTTCTGGGGCAGTGGGCCTCGCTGGCCTGGTATTGGGTCTCTCTGCTTTTCCCTTAAGCTTTTAGGAGGGGCCGCATAATTCCGCAGCCAGAGGGGACCCCGAGACATGACTGCTCATGCTGCCACACACCCTAGACTGTGGTGGGGGTCAGGCAGGTCAGAGATGGAGATATGACCTGCAAAAATTTGGCTGCTACGTCCTCTGGCACGATAACTCCCATGTCTAAGTATAAAGTCCCCCCTTGTACCAAGCAAAACACCATGGACAAATGTGCCCCCAGGAGGTGGTGGCAGCTCACCCCACTGGGACGAATGGACAGGAGGGCCAAAATCCAGACAACGCTCTGCTCCTGGCGGCTATCAATCAGTTGAGAGATGCTGCCAAGTTCAGAGCAGTGGGTACCGATGATACTCCACCAAGACCTAAGGAAAGCCATTGAGCATATCACAGAGGTGGAGACCAGGGTATCTGGTGTAGAAGACTCTGTCTGCACCATGCAACAGACGGCGACCAGACTCACGGTGGTGACCAAGGAGCTGGCAGTGAGAGGATGTGGAGGACAGGACCAACCACAATAACCTAAGGTTTATGGGCTTCCCTGGAGGGGTGTAAGGGTGCATCCCCGGAACACTTCCTAGATCAATGGCTCCAATTCCTTATGCCCCCAAGGCCTTGTCCTCCTGCTTTGTAGTTGAGCAGGCCCATAGAGCTTTGGTGCGGCGTCCTCCGCCTGGGGCTCGGCCCAGACCAGTCATTGCAAAGCTTTTACAGTACATGGATATAAACGCTATCCTCAAACAAGCCCGGATCCAGGATAAGGCCACACACCAGTCCCAAACCATCTAGATCTTTCCTGATGATACCAGGATGGTGCAGCAACAACAGCATTCCTTTTTTCACAGCTAAAAAACTTGTTTGCAACCTCAATATTCAGTACATTGTGCTGTATCCAGTCAAATTGAAGGTCATCTACTGTTCTCAAATGCTCTTTTTTGAGATACCAGAGGATTTCTTTCAATGGACTGATGAAAGGATCCAACTGAAACCACACACTCTTCCACGCCTACACTCTGACTCATCCCAGGGGAATGGATGTAACCAACCCTGTAAAACCCTGGCAAAGAAATGCAACATGCCCCGCTCCTCGTGGAGGAACTCTCTGAATGATGGGCCGGCCCCTGACAGGGGTGGGGAACACCCTGAGCTGCAGGTGCCTGCTGCAGTACCTTCTACTTGACACCAGTGGGTGCAGGGATTCCCTGAAGTGCCTGCTCCAGATTACTATATGGTCCAAGACTTTCACAATCATAAGACAATGAGGGCAGTGTATTTAGCCTCTCCAGTTGACTGACTGCTGTGGGTATGGGGATTAATTGGGACATGCCTGGCGGGGTTCCCTGTTGGAGCCTGGCAATGGTCTGCCCCGCAACAGATACATCATGTTCTCAAATTATGGGTAGGGGAGCTGGGGATTTGTTTGCGTTCTTGTTTATGTTTTGCAGACCTGCTGCGCACCACCTGCCTAGAATTCCACTTGAGCACACCATAAGTGATCTCCAGACCAGAGACCCAGTTGATCAGCTCATGCGGTGTCATTGAACATTAAATGTTTTACTTGATAAGATTAAATGGGGTGCAGTCCTGAAATATGCAGGTATGGGGCGGATGTTTTTCTGCTTCACAAGACCCACCACATGGGCAACAGGGTCTCGTGACTTCCTAGGTTTTGCTACACACAAGTTTTCCACTCTGGGTTGACTAGGGGATCAAAGGGGACATGGACCACTCGAGAGGTCTGGGAGTGCCTATTTACCACCCTTTGTTGCTACTCTGGTAGATGTATGGAAGGCTCACTGCCCATCCAGGGAGGACCATACCTTCTTCTACCCGGTGCATGTCTCCTCCTTCTCTTTCTTATACCATGATACCATGCTCATATAACATCCCCTGTAACACTGTGGGAGGTGCTGAAACCCACACTGCGGGGGGAGGTTTTTAGCTACACCACTGTTGAGCATCATCATCGGGCACAGGACCTCGTGGATCTTGAATCCCAGATCATTGACTTAGATGCACAGAGAAGGTGGGACACTGGGCAGATGGCACAGAGACAGTTGTGTCTCGTACAATAACAATACCAGCATACCCTGCTGGGGGAGGCCAAACACTCCTGGCAGGCTGCCCTGAGTGTCATATGCCAGTGAGGGGACAAGTCAAGTAAACTGCTACATAGAGAAGGAGAATGCCCATCACTCCTTCTCCATCCCTCTCATTTGGACCTGACTGGTTTTGTGCTCACAGACCCCAGGGAGGTAGCCTGTAGTTTTGCTGCTCATATCGAAAGTGTGTACACTCAGAGAGAGGTCCTGTCATGGGAGCAGATAGTAGAGTTTGTGAATGTCATTCCCCTTATGACCCTCATACTGGTGGACTGTGAGTTATTAGAGGATGACCTTACAAGGGAGGAACGCTCATTGATTCTGGCAGAGCTGCTCCCAGGCCTAATGTTATGTTATGGTATGTTATGTTATTTTTATTTATAGCGCGCACGGATACTCTGAGGAGTGTCCCGGCGCGAACCTTGAGGAATGCAGAGATCACTTTTAAACAAAGAGAAATGTTTTAAGGCTTCTCTTAAACAGAGTGAGGTCAGGAATGCTCCATAGAGCGACCGTCAGCAAGTTCCAGGCTAGGGCCGCTTTCAAGGCAAGGGAGCGGCCCCCCAACCTTTGCCTCCAAGAGTTGTACGGAGGAGCGCAGATGTCTAGTAGGTGTATAGAAGGAAAAACTCTTTTGTAAATAGGTTGGGCCTGAGGCATGCAGAGCACGGTGGGCTATAACTAAAGACTTGAATTTAACCCATTCAGCAACAGCTTTTCTTGTGAATTCTTCAAAGCCTACATGCCTAAACCTCATGGGCATTTGCTGGGGGTGGTTCAATTCGCTGCTGACTGTGACTTTCTGCCTCCACAATGGCGACTTGCAGAGATTGTGGTCTTTCCCAAGTCTGGCTGTCCGGTAGATGATCACTCCTCATATCGGCAAATCTCCCTTCTAAGCTTGGAGGTGAAGATACTAGCAAAAGCTCTGGCCAATAGGCTGATGCGGCTGATTCCTGACTTTGTACATCCTGACTCATCTGGGTTTATGCCTCACTAACTTACCCAGCAAAATATTAAACATTTGCATAACTGTAGTGCTAGAGGCACTCTTGTGGTCTGACACCCTGTGATGACCTTTGACTACCATCATTTTAATAGACTTTGGTGTGGTATTTTATCCTACCCTGAATGTACGACGTCCTGCATACGCCTTGTTTCTCTTCTCGTAGTTTTGAAGTGGGAGCTGTCACAGTAGAACAGCCTTGCCAAGAACAGAACGTGTGGGATGTGCATTTGAAAGCATGAGAGAGAGAGAGGTGTGGAATGTACTGTTTGGTCTCGAAGTGCAGTGTTATGAGCAGTGGTGCACAAATGTGCACTGTGTTGTACATTGAGAGATGTAGTATGTGATGCTATAAGCAGTGGTGCACAAATGTGCATTGTGTTGTACATTGGCAAGTATTATTAATTTCTTACTATTGGCTTTGACATGGCCTCATGTCATCCTGAATTCTGACTATGCCTTGCTTGAGCTTTTCTGCGCACACAGACAGGCTTGCAAGTTGTTTGGGTTAATCACGTTCAAGGATTGTTTTGTAAGAGATTGTTTAATGTACCCTGGAAGGCTTTCGTAAGCTTCGTCAAGATAAAGGCTGGAACATGTGAGAATGTAGAGGCAACGTGGGAACTCCTTCCTGCCATGGAATGCTTGCCTGGAAGCTGGCCAGTTCCAGTAAGTTTCCTTGGCGCAGAGGGGAAGACTCTCAAACCTTCCAGTGTGTGTTTTGAGATTATAAAGCTGAGGGTTGTTGACTTAGAAACCGGGATTTTGGAATCCGATTGGGACGGACACGTCTACTTCAGTACAGCGGAACTCTGGTTGCTGAGGCTCTTATCCCCGGCTGTTAAATCCCCCGGTCAGGGGTGGGCTAAGATGCAGTGTTTGCACCAGGTGAAGTGTTGAGTTTTGATTATTGCCATTGTGATGTGTGGCAAGTGGCTTTGATCATTTGAGGTGTTTTCTATCCTCCATAGCTTCCTCTGGGATGTTGATACCCCCGCAATGCTCTTAGTAAATGCTTTAAGTCTACTTAGTGTGGGGGCATTGCAGTGGCTGACATTGAATCGTACTATCTCACCTCACAATAGTTAATCAATGACTAGTGGTATGAACTCCAGGGCGACTCCACCTTTGAGTCTGAGAAGTGGGCGATGGGAGATACCTCTCTAATCATGTATTTGTATGATGGAGGTGGCCTCAGTGGTCTTCCTTCAGCTACTAGAGTGGTTTTTAACCAATGGAGCTGTACCCTCCGACAGATGGGGTGGCTGGGGAAACTGACCGAGTCGACACTGCTCTGGTAGGGCCGCATGCCCTTGTCATTCTATAACTGGCATATTATAACTTATTTGTTATCAATAGATGACACATAAGCATATACAAAGAGCACATTTAATTTCTAGGTTTTGTAATTTAGCGGTTATTAAACTGTACAAAAAAAAATAAAGGAGAAAAAAATGTATGCCTGTTTGTGATACAATTGTACATAAATCGATTCAGTGTATATTAAAATGTCTGTGATACATTTAGCATTAAGAAGAATATAAATATCAGAATCAAAATTAGTGAAGTGAAGTTGTCATTAGTGGACACAAAATGACATAAACTGAGAGAATCTAAGGTAATATGAAAACAAAACGGTATTCCTGAAATATAGGTCAGGTTGGCAAGAGAGGCTGATAAGGGAAATACAAAAATACCAATTAATCTTAAAAGTTTAAGAACGTATTTAGTGATATAAGAAAAGCAACATTTGCAAAATAAATTCACATGATCTCAATCAACACATGTTAAACAAGGGTTTTATAATATTGTAAACATTTCATAACATGTTCAGATACATATGTTGACAGAATATATAGTCATGCAAATGGAAACTGACATTGTTAAAGACTTACCAGTCTCTGCCATCCATTTGTTGTCCGAGGCCAGTTCACAACTCAGTTCGCTGGTTGGAGCAGAAAAGGAGATGGTGAGATTTGGCAGACAGGTAGATAACACTGGACTGTTAAATATAATTATGACATGATATGAATATGCACATTATAACCCAATGTATTAACAATACAAGCATATGCTACGTCTACTTAATATACACATATATAATAAAGATACATTCATATCAATGTCGATGGAAAAAATACCAAGACATGCAAAACTCTAGACTATAGTACTATCATAGACACAAGTATGACATACCAGTGCATGTGGTTAGGTTACCAACCAGTGTGTGCTCGTAGTAACAGGAAGTACTATTGCTGTTGCTACCAATGCACTTGAAATGGAGACTCTGTTAAGCAAAGGAGATATTTGATGTTATTTTAATCATTAAAAAAATTAACAATGTGTGCAGTATTTAGCTGTAAATGAGTGAGAAGTGTGAGATAGGTTCCTGTCTATGGAGAGGAGGAAGAGTGTGACATGAGCACAGAGAAGAAATTTTGTAAAAAATGAAATAGTGGGTGAAGTTTCTTATTTGCCCCTATATTGGGACACTCCAGTTCAAGTAGGCCATATATCTAATCAGGATTCATGGTGGGAAGTGTACATTAATCGACAGAGTAAAACGGAGATGGAATCAAGGTCCAACTTCAGGGATAGCCTTTGTCACCTAAATCTTGGGAAACTTCTCCTTCAGCCTAATCTTCTTATCCTGCTAACATTGCAGGTCCTCTATTATGCTACCCTCCTCCCCAGTGTATTGAGGGAGGCTGCCACTTCCTGCTGCATGGATGCTGTTGGACCTGGCCATTTTGGCAGGGTTATCCCCAAACTGTTTGCCTTCCTCCTGTATTTTTTTCTGATCCTCTTTTTGGTGGCCTCTGGGCACTTTACCACTGCTAATCAGTGTTAAAGTGAGTGTGCTCTCTCCTTTAAACATGGAAATGATTGGTTTACACCTGGGTGGCGTATTTAATTTACTTGTAAGTCCCTTGTACAGTGGTATCCCTTATACCCAGGGCCTGTAAATTAAAAACTACTAGTGGGCCTGCAGCGCTGCTTGTGCCACCCACATAGAAGCCTTTCAAAACCTGTCTCAGGCGTGCCACTGCAGGGCCTGCGTGTGCAGTTTACTGCCACATTGACTTGGCATTTAAAGTTACTTGCCAGGCCTTTTTACTACTTATAGGTCAACCTTAAGGTAGACCGTAGGTAGCCCTATGAGCAGGGTGCAGTGCAGGTAAAGGGTAGGACATAGTTTTAGGAGACTGCCTTGGTTAGCAGCTGCCTTGCTCATTTTTCACGTGGGGGGACTCAGTGAGATCCCAGTGATGTGTGGGTGTCCCCCCACTGTCTGGGCACATACCTAGATGGCCTGGTTGACCATGTTGGTGACTCTCATGGTGAGACCTTGCCGGAGGCCCCCAGAGTCTGTAATGTCCTTGTAAATTACTGTAATTCCAGTGGTAGTTGTGCAGGTGTTCCTGTAACCTACATGAGCTGCAAATTAAATTACTGTATAATGTGTAATAGGAGCACAGGAGCTCTGTGCCCTATAATTGTATGGTGACATTTGGCAATTCTTATATGGTCTATACCTAACAACTGCCATTTGTGCCCTGATGTGTTATTGTATGTTGTTTCTTTTCTTTGCACTGATAGGATAACAAGTACTATTTCAGGGACTGCATAGTATGTACAGTAAAGTTGTTTCAGGATGATTGCAACCTATGAGTTTTTCTCTTATTGCACTCACTGTGATGTTTAACCATTGCCTAGTTGGCAAAGTAATTATTGATTTATGTCATGTTTGGTCTATGTTTTATATACATTACAGTCCATTTTTATATAATACTGTGTGGATTTTCTTTTGTGGTGTATTCATTGTGCTGCTGATGTGTATGTGTTGCACAAACGCTTAATACATTACCTCTAGCATAAGCCTGACTGCTCTTGCCAAGCTATCAAGGGGGTGAGCACAAGTAATCTTTCGTGTGTAACTTACTTGCCCTTACTAGAGTTGAGGGTTCTCCCTGGCTTAGGTGCATACCCTAGCCAACCAGAAACCCAATTTCTAACTGATGCCTTCTCTGCTCCACTGAGGGTGTATGGAGGTAGACCATGTATTCCCTTCAATGATCAACAACTAAGATAACTACAAGATTGAACTCCATTTGAGTCACGTACTCTGCCATTTGAAAGGAGCAGGCTGCATTTTTGAGGTTGGAGCCACAGCGGGCATCCTGAAACTCACACCATTCAAGGGGGAAGGAGAGAAGCTACGGTGTGAGTCAGGTGTGTGTGAGTTCAGATGAATACTGCATGCATATACTTTTCTTTCAGAGTGATCCATGGTGTTATTGGGGATATCTTGCTCTGCTACAGAGATTTCAACTTATAGGCATAGATCAATAATCCATTTGTATAGTTACTATTAGTAACATTTTGCTCATAATTTCTGTTGTAAGGGGGTGTAACGGACGGAGATTTCTATTCGGAATAGGTGAATATCATCTAGGTGGATGTCTTCACAGGGATTAGATGGAAATCTACATGTGTGAAGATCTTCACTCATAGATTTCACTCTGGGAGTCCAGCCCATCTTGTTCTTTTTAAATTGGTTTTATGACCCTTTGGTCAGCTGGTGGAGAGGAATTTTTGAAGAGTTGTTTTTAAGTATAGTTACAGTATTGGCTGCAACAGTTGAAGCTATACTTTTCAGATCTGCATCTGCAGTTCTGTAATCATTGGTTACTAACTATGTTCTCACAAAGCTGAAAGCCGCCTCAGCACAGGACTTCAGGGGCCAGAAACCTGTGCGGTAGGATAGCCGCCACTCCCTCATTCTTAACGCAAAGCAGGGGTTTAAAGGCCGCTCACAACCCTACAGCGCAGGACGCACAGATGCAAGCCACTTTGGCCCAGGGCTTTAAGCGCCAGAGATTCGTGTGGGAGGGAGGCCGCCACTCCTGCATTCGTCACACCAAGCAGTGCTTAAAGGATGCTCACAGCCCGCAGTGCGGGACGCATAGCTGCAAGCTGCCTGGGCCTAGGACTTTAGGGGCCAGAAACTCGTGCAGAAAGGAAGCCGCAAGCACCCACATTATTCGTGCCAAGCAGGCGCTTTAAGGACGCTCACAGCCCAGCAGCATAGGACACCCTTGGGCGTGTGCCCGGAGGAAGACCAGGCCAAGACCAGGCCCGTCCGAGTCTGGACAAGGCTGGGCTGGGTCATTGCTCTTGGCTTTGCCTTATTTTCGATATTTAGGGCTGATCCCTTCACAATGGATGTCAGAAATCTGAAAGGTTGGTGACTATTCTTCTTTTGTTCCCATGGGGAAGAAGAGGCTTCCTGTAAGCAGTAGGGGGGAGAAGGCTCCCTGTCCACCCCATCTATTACTTCATACCTAGCAACTGCAATGGGGGCTATTTCCACCAAATATTGAGCCCAATTCACAAAGGCAAACTGAGACAAAAGTCTAACTTTACAACTTTTGGTATTCACAGAGGGCATTTACGAGTAGTAAAGTTAGACTTTTTTCTCAGTTTAACTTACATTTTGGTCTTAAGTTTAACTGAGACTAGACTTTTGGTCTCAGTTAAACTTAAGACCAAAACATAAGTTAAACTGAGACAAAAGTCTAACTTTACTACTCGTAAATGCCTTTGTGAATACCGAAAGCCGTAAATTTAGACTTTGGTCTTATTTTACCTTTGTGAATTGGGCCCTAAATTTGGTTGAGGATTGCATGGACACAGTGCAAAAGTTGATAACTGACCCAACTACGTTATAAAAGGTTCCACCCCTAGGGTACCAAGGTTTTTAGACAGAATATCAAAAACACAAATACCGTGGGATATAATATAATTTCAAAAATATTGTGAAGGTAAGTTTCTATAGGTAAGTCAATCAAATCAAACAATCAATCAAACATTTATAAAGCATGGTAAATTACCCGTGAGGATCTCGAGGCTCTAGATAAGTTGGCTGATGCGCGGTGGTTTGTTCATTTGAACATCCAGGTCTTGAGTTCTTTCCTGAATTTCTGGTGCGAGGGGATGGGCTTGGGGTACATGAGAAGGTTGTTTCATGCCTTGGCCAACAGGTGCAATAAGAAGCATCCTCTGCTGTTGGTTCAGCAGATCCGGGGTTGACAGCAGGGAAGTGGGAGGCATATTGAAGGTGTCTGGTCGGTTTGTGCAAGGTCAGGCATTTGTTGAAGTATGCTGGTCCTTCGTTGTGCAGGGCTTTGTAAGCGTGGGTCAACATCTTGAAATGGCATCTCTTTTGGATCAGGGGACACTGTAGTTTCTTGAGGTGGGGTGTGATGTGGGTCCTTCTGGGGAGGTTGAGGATGAGTCATGCCACTAGTTTCATTTTGTCTGAAGACTCTTCAGGAGGCATACAGTGATTCCTACGTAGAGAGTATTTCCATAGTCCGGCCTTCTGGTGATGAGGGCCTGCATGACTGTTCCTCTGGTGTTGACTGGGAGCCACCTGAAGATTTTGCAGAGCATGCGAAGGATGTGTAAGCATGCGGATGAGACTGTGTTGATCTGTTTTACATAGATAGCTTGCTGTCCAAGATGATACCCCAAAGATCCTCCCTCAGCCCCACGCTCTTCAACATCTACATGACCCCCCTCACAACCAACGTCAGAAATCACGGACTGAGCATAGTATCCTACACCGACGACACCCAGCTTATCCTCTCTCTCACCAAGGAACCCGACATCACCAGACACAGTTTCCAGGAAGGAATGAAGGACGCCGCATCCTGGATGAGCAGCAGCTGCCTGAAGCTGAACTCGGAGAAACCGGAAGTCCTCATCCTCGGATCCACCCCCTCTGCGTGGGACGACACCTGGTGGCCCTCGGCAACCCTCCCACACCCACGGACCACACTGCAACCTCGGCATCAGAATCAACTCCTCACTCACCAAGAACCCACAGATCAATGCCGTATCCTCCACATGCTTCAACACCGTCTGCATACTCTGCAAGTCCTTCAAATGGATCCCCCTGAATCCAGGAAGACCGTCACCCACACACTCATTACCAGCAGGCTGGACTATGGGAATGCCCTCTACACCGGAATCAACAAATCTCTACTCCACAAACTCCAGACCATCCAAAAAGCCGCAGCCAGACTCGTCCTCAGCATCCCACGACTAAACCACATCACCCAGCACCTACGAGACCTCCACTGGCTCCCCATTGAAAAAAGAGTGACCTTCAAGCTGCTCACACACGCCTACAAAGCCCTCCACAACACCGGACCCCATACCTCAATGAAAGAATCTCCTTCTACGCCCCCAAGAGAAAACTCTGCTCTGCTGATCTAGCCTTGGCCGAAATCCCCTGCATCCACAGAGCAAGAACAGGCGGCAGATTATTCTCCTACACTGCGGCCAAGACCTGGAACGAACTCCCCCTCAGCATAAGATGAAGCCCCACACTGCAAGCATTCAGGAGGAGCCTCAAGACCTGGCTCTTCAAATGACCGGAGCTGCCCGAAATCCCCCCCAGCGCCTTGAGACCCTCTCGGGTGAGTAGTGCGCTCCACAAATACCTGATTGATAGATTGAAGATGATGCTGAGGTTGCGGGCGTGGTCTGTTGGGCCAGGGGGTGGGCTGAGTTCCATGGGCCACCATACGTTGTTCCAGGGCGAAGTGTTGTTCCCAAAGATGAGGACTTCCGTCTTGTCTGCGCTAAGTTTAAGACAGTTGTCCTTCATCCATTCAGCGATGTTCCTCATGCATCTGTGGAAGCTGGCTCTGTTTGTTGAGGGGTCTTTGGACAGTAAGAGGATGAGCTGGATGTTGTCCGTGTAGGAGATGATGTTTAGTCCGTGCAATCTGACGGTATAGGCCAGGGGGGTCATGTAGGTGTTGAAAAGTGTGGAACTGAGGGCCCATCCTTGGGGAACTCTACAGATTATCTCCGAGGTGAATGATAAGAAACTGATCCACTGGGTTCTTCCAGTGAATTTTGAGTACATTTTTGGTATATATTACTCCACATGTGTACCTTGATGATATATATGTCGTCAAGGTACATAGATGTGGAGTTAAGAATAGTAAATTTGGGGGCGTGGCTTGGTGCCAGCCAAGATGGCCACGCAATAGAGGAGCTCTTTGGCAGCCTTCCAGTTTCTGATGGAATCCGGCAATCATCCGCCCGACCCAGACTGTCTGGGACCATTGGGGTGACCGCAGAAGAAATGGCCAGCATCCGAGGTTGAAACGCGAACACGATCGCACTCCTGAGGGCCAGATGGCATTGCAGCCTGCCGAATCAGGGAGCGGCCTGACGTGAGCACAGAGGGCGGGGACCCTCCCTCGCAACTGCTGAGGGCGGCGGGCCTATGTGGTGGCCGGTGCGCAAAGACTCACCGCCCAGGCAAGGAAAGCAGCGAGCGCCGGTGTGCTGGACCGGATGCCCGAGCTCGGACCGGGGCCGTGACCAGCACTCCTGAAGGCCGGTTGTTGCTGGGAGGCGCTGCTTTCGGGACGGCTCATGCCAGGCAATACGCGGAGGGCGCCCCGGCTACAGCAAGCACTGCGAGGTAAACAGCTAGCAGTTGCACATGGGGGCCTCTGCGGGGGACCGATTGATCAGAACAGCTGGGTTGTCCTCCCTAGCCGCTCGCCCCCCCACGTGGCAGCGGATGGGAGGGGCCGAATGGGTGACTAGGCCTGGACTGATAAACCCGAAGCCACGGACAGGGTGCCACATACAATTGAGGGACCCCCCTGAGACCAGACAGACCAGGAACCAGGAAACCACGGTGCACGGGGGTCCGGAGGGCCCTACTTACAGCATGGCTAGGCCGGGTCTCGGAGCAGGTGTTCCCCGGAATGACACATACTGGCGAATTCGGACTCTGTGGGTGTCTGGATGACCCGACAAGGGAGTCTTTGGACACGCCCGCTGAGACTGCAACTGTGGGGCGCACTGTGGAGGTACTGAACTGAAATACATTTATTTGCCTCATCCCCCCCTACTGAGAGAATCTACATGATGCGGCCCACGGGCGCTCCCCCGCCCTGCCCCAGACCAACAAACTTGACAAATACGCAGTGCCCAGGGCAACAATGACAGAGGGTGCAATGGCGCAGGGGAGCCAGGAAGCAACAGAACCCTCACTACGGGCGATCATGGTTGCTATCCAAGTGCTGGGTACGACCCTGAAATCCGAGATGAATAAAGTTATAATGAAAGTCAATCTGCAAAGGGCAGACATGTATAAGAACTCTGAAAAAGTCGCTGCAGCAGAAACTAACATAGGCGAATGACAGGCCGCCACCAAGAGAATGGAAGAAGAGACACAGCAACTCATGCACCAGCATAATAGCATGGCGGCAAAGCTGGAGGACCAGGAGGGGCATGCCCAGTGGAACAACATTAGGGTGGTGGGGTACCTGAGGGGGCAGAGGGCCCCAGAATGGACCTATTCCTGGAAGATCTCATACTTTAGCACCTCCAACTCAGGCGTTTGTCAAACTACTTCTCGGTGGAAAGGGCACACAGAGCGCCAGTGCCGCAACCGAAACCAGGGGCCCCACCACGAACCATCATAGCATAGATCCTCAACTTCCAAATCATGACACCATCCTGCAGGCTGCCTGGGTAAAGGGAGATCTACCCTATAAAAATGCGTCCATTCGTTTCTTCCCGGACTTCACCCTCATGGTCCAACGCCAGCGACGCAGCTTTGATGAGTTTAAATGAATACTGTGGACTGAAAACCTTAAATATACGATTCCATTTCCAGCCAAATTGAGAGTGCTGGAAAATGGCAAGGCGTGGTATTTTACATCTCCTGACGAAGTGTGGGACTTGCCTGAAGGAGGGCGAAAGGCCACCCGACCGGCATGGCAGGGACACAATCGACAGCGAGGGGAACAGAGGGACACCTCCCCCTGGAAACTCCACTTGGAACACGAATATGGGGACTCGACAACTGGGGCCGACCCCCCTTGACCTGGTCACATTAGACTCGGGGGATGGGCAAGGTACTACCCTCCATGGCGAAGATGAGGACTTGAGAATGCACATGGCAGCGGCATCGTCGGCCACCGAAGGTAAAAGAGACTCCTTCTACAGGTATGGAACACACTGGAAGGGGGTGCATGATCGCACCCTATTAAAGGGCACACACTTAAACAGACAATGCACGGAACTCGGGAGGGCTGCTGCCTGACTACAAGAGGCGGAGTTAGCCAACCTCAGGTTATAGATTAATGGTTCAATTTGAGCTACAGGTGCTCTTCAAATTGGGGATGTGGGTAGTTTCAAACCTACAGTGCAGGGTAGCAGGGAGGGAGGGTTATATGCAAGGTTCTAGTTCAAGAAGCTTAATGTTATACACAATGTTTGATGTTTTTTACGATCCACTCACAGATTCACCATCCCAGGCAAGGTTTAGACGGTGGCTTCCGAGGGAGGGAGGGCTGGGGAGGGCCCTGAGGGTGGGAGGTCAGTCATTGAGTACCCGAACACAGTTATGGCTGCACAACCCACAACAACACTGAAAATACTGTCTGTAGAAAAGTAGGATCTGCTTCTTATGGTTACCCCCACTTTTTGCTGAATGTAATACTGTTTATGACTAGTCTGACTGGGATCTTGCTATTCAGGACCCCATTCTATCTGCTTTCTCCCTAAACTGTTATGTTATGTACTTAGGTACACTCCAGATTGGATACTGGCGTACCCTTGTCAGACCCTACTATATGGTACCCATGTACCCAAGGCATAGGTACCACAGAGGCCTCCCATGGGCTGAAGCATGTATTATGCCACCCATGAGAGGCCATGCAAAATGGAACTACAGGCCTGCCATTGCAGCCTGTGTAAGTTGGTGTATGCACTACTTACTTAAGATATAGGTTTACTATATCTAAGGGTCACTGCATTTAAAACCTATAAGTCACCCCTATAGCAGGCCTTAACAATCCTGAAGGCAGGGTGCTTGGTTCTAAGTGAGAGGGTGTACTTGCATGAGCAGGACACCCCTGCAGCCTACGGAGCCCATTCTCTCGGGTTGTCAGTGAAACAGCCATATACTAGTATAGAGGGGCATTAGGCAACCGCGTACGGACCCACTCTAAAACGGCTGAATCAAACCCTATCGTGTTTGGTGTCAAACATGTTGGAATCATACCCCCACACCGGTAGCCAGTGTGGGAGGTAGGATTCCACCCCTCAGAAGTGAGCTTTGTGGGGTCCCTGGTGTTCCCGGTACCAGCCTTCTAGCTCCGGACAGTACAAAATGGTTGCTGCCGACCAGAGACACGTTTCTGCCCTCCTGCTGCTGAGCCAAGCTAGAGCAGGGGAAGGCAGAACAATAGGCATCCTGTCACGGGGAGGTGTGACCACCTCCCAGACAGGATTTAGTGTATTAGGACTGGGTGGGTGCGCTTGCCAACGACTGATAGTCTGCATGAGGGGCACATTTGGTGTCCCTGTGCATAGTCCAGTTCAAACCAGTCCTGGGAGCCATTGGCTCCCGCTCTGGCGCGAAACTGTACAAAGGACATGGGAGTAACCTCCCCTCTGTCCAGACCCTCCCCTGGGAGCGACCCCCTGAATCTGGCCAACCCTCTCCCGTGGGTATTTAAGGGCTTACCTGGCTGTAGGACCCTAGATTCGTCGTGGACAAGATTCTGAAGAGAAACCACTGCACTTCAACCGTCTGGGCACTCTGGACTTCGGAATGGCTTTAAGAGTGCAAAACGTCCCAGAGGAGTTCTGGGGCGGTAGTTAATGGAGATATATGCCCACAGTAGGAAGGAAGACACTCTTTACACTAGAGGTAGAGAATCAAACACGCTACACTTCTATGAAGGCCATCCTAGTCAGTGAGTGCCTCATTTAATTATTTGTGGTGTAGGGCAGCGCCGCAAAACTTCCTGCTGTGCTGCCCTACGTCACAACAAAAGGGCAGGAATGCACTGTATCTCTGAGATATGGCACATTCCAGTCAAGTTTTACTGTGTTGTTGTTCAAATGGTGCAAGGGTGTCTGCGTTCAAATCAGGTTGATTGTGTGGAGGAAGGGACACCTTCCTTCACAAAAACAACCCATATGCCACCCCTGGGGAGATGGAGGCTTTGATGCATTCCCAAGTTTACAGCATGTTGTAAATCTGAGAACATGTTAAATGCCATGGGTGTTACATGGGAACACCCTCTGTAACGCCCATGGCACACTTCCCTGGGGCAGTGTGAGGCAACACAGTGACTTGCGCTGCATTGCCTCACACCATATCTATGAGGCCATGAAAAGCCTTGCAGGGTGGCTTTACATGGCCTCTTAGATATAGATAATCCCAGTGAGCCACCGTCACGTCAATAAAAGTGACGTACCGGCAGTGCACTGCGCTTGTAAATAAGCCCTTGAGTTTGGACTTACTCCTAAGAGGTATACGCTCAGATTCAGGGGAAGCCACAAGATCTTATCACAAACATGGGTGGATTTCTTGGATTATGCCAGCAAGGCACCAAAGAGCTGGGTGAGGGGCAGCAAGGTTGATGATTATTCAGGGCTCCACAACTTAATTTTAAAGGAGCACATGTTTGACATTTGTTTTCCGGAGCTGCGCCAACACCTGGTTCATAACAAGTTAACTGATCCCAGGAAGCTTGCTGAGGTGGCAGACACCTGGATCAGCACCAGAGTGTTCAAGAAGGCATCTGGGGGAGACTCCCAAAAGGGTGGTCAGGGTTCCCACCAGAGGAAGGAGGAGGGAGATAAAAAGACAAAGTTCTCTAAAGGCCCTCAAAACAACTCAGGAGGGAAAGAGTCTGGTTCTCATTCCCAATCTGGGCACCAGAAGAAAAACTATTCAACAAAAGTCAGCAGCCCAGAACTCCCAAGTGCTATGAGTTCTTTGAGTGTGGACACTACAAAGGGGATCCCAAGTGTACAAAAAGAGCATCACCTCATACTGGAGGAAAGATTGCAGTAGTGGCTATTGTTGTGCTTGGGAGGAGCTTGTACAAGTTAATGGGTTGATTTTAGTGGGGTTATCCTAGTGTCCCTGGGTGACAGTGAGATAGTTCTTAAGATCCATGTGTCCTACAAAGGATAGGCAATAAGTCACCGTCATTGGGCATGGTGTTGAGGCTCTGAGGGATACAGGTGCCAGCATGACTATGGTAAGGAGTCAGCTGGTGTCCCCAGAGCAGATGGTTCCCAATGCATTCCACCAAGATGTGGTGGCTGACAACAGAGAGGGTCACTATCTAGTGGCCCTTGTTCCATGTGAGTGGGGGTGTCAGGTCTTCTGAAGGTTGCTGTGAGCCCTGCTATGCCTGTGCATTGTTTGCTCGGTAATGATCTTTAGCACACTACATGGTAGGAAGTGGAGCTCAAGGCTCATGTGGAGATGTTGTGGTTACCTCACTAGATCTGTGCTACCACACGGTCCATGGCTGCCCAGAATGGGAGTCAAAAAGGACTGGAGCCTGAAACAATGGCCCAGCCAGCTGCTAAAAAGGGCAAAGGCAGAAGGCATGGGAAACCACCCCCTGACCCAGAGCCCACTAAGGAGGGCATTGCTCCCTTTGGTCCCCTGCCTGAGCTTGCTGGATGGCATGTGGAAGGAGGACCCGCCAAGGAGGAGTTCGGTAGGGCACAGAGCGAGTGCCAAACCCTTGTGGGACTGAGGCAACAGCCAAAACCAAAACAGCAGGTGATGCCTCTGAGAGTCATCACATTTACTGAGAGGACAACCTCCTTTACAGTGAACATAAGGCTCCTGTGCATGGGACAATAGAGTCCTGGTGGTCCTCCAATGCTACAAGGCCTTCCTACTGGAGGCCCTGCTCACACAATTCCCCTGGCAGGACTCCTGGGCCAAGGCAAGGTCTTTGCAAAGCTTTTGCCCACTATTATTGAACTAGGATCAAGAATTCCTCAGATGTATTCTGTAGGACTTGTGTAACTTGCGAGGCCAGTGAGAAGACAGGTCAGAGGCTTAAAGCCCCCTTCAATCCCTTGTTTGTCATTGGCACACCCATGGAGTGGGTCAGCTTCAACATTGTTGGGTCTATGGATCTCCAGACTGCTTCAAGCAACAGGTTTATCCTGTTTCTGGTGGATCATGCCACTAGGTACCCTATAGGCAATCCCTCTGAGGACTACAACTTCATCAACAGTGATCAAGGCCCTTATGGGGATTTTTACCCTTAGTGTGTTTCCCCAAGGAAGTGGTGTCTGATAGGGACACCAACTTAATGCCTGTTTTTATGCAGTCAATGTGGAAGGAGTGTGGGGTAAGTTGTCCACTCCTTACCAACCACAAACAAATGGGCTTGTTGAGAGATTCAACAAGACCCAAAAGGGAATGATTAGCGGCCTGCTGAGGCCCTGAGGAGTAAGTGGGGCATCCTCTTGTTACGCCTGCTATTTGCCTATTGGGAGGCACCACAGAAGGGAGTAGGCTTCAGCCTCTTTGAGCTTCTGTTAGAGGACCTCTAAGTTTGGTCAAGGGATGCGTGGAAGCAAGCTCCCAGGAAGATTCCCCAGGATGTAGTGACCTACATGCTGGCCTTCAGGAGCCAAATGGCTAAATTGTGGAAGCAAGCTTCAGACAACTTAGAAGCCAGCCAGGCTGTGATGAAAGAGTGGTATGACCAACATTCTACCACTCTGGAATTGCAGCCTGGGCAGAAAGTGTGGATTATGGAGCCAGTGGAACCCAGGGCCCTCCATGACCGTTGGACTGGGCCCTATGAGGTGATTGAAAAGAAGGGTAAGGTCACCTACCTGGTGGACCTCCAGGCCCCTAGGTAGCCCCACAGGGTGCTCCACATCAATTGTTTGAAGCGCCACTTTGAGACGTCTGAGCCCATCATGCTGTTGGTGACAGATGGAGAAGAGGAGGAGAAGAATGCACCTCTCCCTGAACTCTTAGACTCCAAGGAGAAAGATAGGACTGTGGAGGGAGTAATCCTTTTCCACAGTCTGACTCCTGAACAGCAGAGAGACTGCTACCAAGTGTTGGGACAGTACTCCTCTCAGTTCTCCCTTATTCCTGGGACTACCCACCTGTGTACTTATGATGTGGACACAGGGGACAACTTCCCTATTAAGAATAAATCTTACAGGTTGTCAGATAAGGTGAGGGCCAGAATTTAGAGTGAAGTCTCTAAAATGCTGCAATTGGGGGTGATAGAGCCCACCAATAGCCCCTGTTGTTCTGGTACCAAAAGCTGCCCCACCGAGCACCACACCTGAACTGAGGTTCTGTGTGGATTATAGAAGGCTAAACTCTGTGACAAAAACAGATGCTCATCCCACCCCCTAGGCTGATGAGCTGATTGACCGGTTAGGGGCTGCCCAGTACTTCAGTATATTTGATCTTACAACAGGGTACTGGCAGATCGCCCTAACAGAAAGTGCTAAGGAGAGGTCAACCTTCTTCATGCCAGAGGGCCACTACCAATTTTGTGTGATACCCTTTGGACCACCTCTTTCACCTCCAGGAAGTGCTTCAGGCTCTGCAACAGGCAGGCCTGACTATCAAGGCCAGTAAGTGCCAGATAGGGCAGGGGACTGTGGTGTACTTGGGACACTTGGCGGGCAGAGGAAAAGTGCAGCCCCTCCAGTCGAAGATAGAGACTATCATGACGTGGGAGCCCCAAAAACCCAGACTGAGGTCAGAATATTTTTGGGCCTAACTGGGGGCAACAGGAAGTTTGTTAAGGGATATGGCACCATTGTTGCCCCCTTGGCAGAGCCGGCTTATAAGAAGCAGCCCAGAAATGTAATTTTGACAGAGGCATGCCAAT
The DNA here is from genome assembly GCA_963921515.1 of Calotriton arnoldi. Lineage (NCBI taxonomy): Eukaryota > Metazoa > Chordata > Amphibia > Caudata > Salamandridae > Calotriton > Calotriton arnoldi. The sequence goes on along the minus strand of CAWUFW010001420.1, from coordinate 1,730,071 downwards.
AATATTTGACTCCCTTAAGCAGGCCATGTGCACAGCCCTTGTGCTCAAGGCCCCTGACTTCTCACAGGACTTTATTGTCTAGATAGATGCTTTAGAACGAACATGGCATAGGTGAAGTGCTATCACAGCTAAATGAAGTGAAGAGGGCCTAGACCAACCTGTAGCCTTCATCTCCAGGAGGTTACTCTCCAGGAAACAGAGGTGGAGTGCTATTGAAGGAGAAGCTTTTGCTGTGGTCTAGGTACTGAAGAAGTTGAGACCATACATGTTTGCTACTCACTTCCTGATTCAGATTGATCACATGCCCCTCAGGTGGCTCATGCAAATGAGCAATGAGAATACAAAACGGTTGAGGGGGTCCATTTCCATACAGGGTATGGACTTCAAGGTGGAACACAGGCCAGGGGTAGACCACACAAATGCTGATGGTCTATCCAGGTTTTTCTGCCTTAGTGATGAGAACTCCCTAGAGGTTGGGTAGATCTCCCCACTTTCAGCCGGGAAGGACGTGTGTTAGATTGTCATGTGTCCCATGCTGGCTCATTGTCGTTTTCCCTATGTTAGCACAAGCACGCTGCCGTCTTTACTTTTCACACATATTTTGCTTTGTGCCACTCTGTACTTTCACACATAACTTACTCTTGTTTTTGCATTCTCTCCTTTCCTGGGATTTAGTCTGAGACCCGTAGTCAAGGTCAAACAAAAATGCCCCTTGTTATTCTGTTTTGATCAGACTCTAGCACATAGACAAAACACACAAATGCAGCTGTTGTTAGGGAACATGTACTCTTTGTCATATAGGTATGCACAGACGAAATCACAACTACACCTGAGATGTAGAACCTTCATATGTGCATGCTAAGGTACGGGTCCATTGCAAACACCCAGAGATCTTCTGATATATATAATCACCTTGCTTCTGTAGAACGGGAGGGGTGGGTTAGTTTACCCTGTCTAATGCCATAACTGCTCCTTTTATGATTTATGGATTACTTACTATGCTGACTGTATTTGTGTTAGGCATTTTCTTACTTATTATGGCATGTATATTGCATACTAGAGCATTTAAAATAAATATTTTAAACTTTTCTCATGTCTCTGTCAGATCTTATCGTGGACCAGTACGAGTGTGAAAGGGTGTGTTCTGTCACCACTATTCCTGAGAGGGTCAGAAGTGTTGTGTTCTGGGGTGTCTAATCACTTGTTTCTCTGTTAGTGAGTAGGAAGGTAAGTGAGACACTATAGCTAGTTAGTCCGGGGCTCAGGGGTACTAAGGTGGCAGGATGATTCAGTCCCTGCCTACTAAGGTTCTATGGTCCCAAGCATAGTTCTGTGATCTTGCAGAATCCCTGCAACATGGTGCCCAATGTTTGGTCTGGTACTTATTTGCAGGACCCCTGAGTAGCACTTGTACTTGTCCACAATACCCTCTCACCATTGCACAGAGACGTCTATGGTACTGGTGCTTTACCTCCTAGGTTTGTAGGTACTTCCTATTGCTGTAGGTTTTTCAAGCTTGGATTTTAAAAGGATAAAACCCACTTTTGTACTGCTGTTTGAATCCCTTATACTCCTATATGGCGCAAACGGTTGCGATTCCGGCTCATTGCCACGCAGCGGTTACTCAACACTTGTTACAACATGGCGTCCCCAATGTGGGGTCTCCCATTGTTTTTGTGGTTGAATCGGATCCTGCATACTGCTTCGAGGTTTTTAACTCATGGGTTATGATCCCCGCTGTTGATGCGAATGATAATACTTTTCTTTCTTATACAGTAGCTAATGTTCCTGCGGCTTATCTCCCCTATGCAATCATTGAGCTTCCTCTATGGCCTGGGAGCACCAAATTTGCTTTAATGGCGCCCTTCCCCATCCTCTTACTTCTGTTCGTATGGGCCCCTTAAGTATTGACGGGGCCACTTGGCTTGTCTTGGCAGGTTTTACTCTGTATCCACATTATACCACTGCTACTGTTCGATTCAGTTTTTTGCCCATGCCATTTTGGCAGCTCCACCTGGGGCTGCACCTCCTGTGCAGGCCCCATATGGTGGAGGGCTTGTAATTAGCCCTGTTATTATAAATTCTGTATGGGCAAACGGTCCCTTAACCGTGATAACTTTCCATTTGGATTGCTCAAAAATGAATCAACTTAATGCTGTTTTCCCCTTATGGGTCCTGTGGAAAGGCATAGTATCTTTACTATGTGTTTGTCTAGTGGTCTGGTCCTCCCCTTGTCCGACTACAACACCTGGGGGACGGCGTTTGCTACAGTGTATACACTTTGGTATGGCACCCCCTCAATGACCGTTCTTCCGAATGTTCTCAAACATGTACAGAATGAACATGGGGCAGGTCCTACCCTAGATTTGGGGATGAAGCTAGTGGGCAACTTTCCGGTGGTCTCCGAGATGATTCTTTCCAATGTTAAAGGTGAGGCAGCATCCTTGGATATACACCAGCGACTTTCCGCAGTGGTCACTGTCGACCATGTGAATGAGGTTCCTGTTAATATTTCTGATGTTTATACATCTTTGGGTCATAATAGTTTGGGGTCCAGACCATCTGGGCAATCTCTAGGCAAACCACTTCCTGAAAAGGAGGCTCGCCTGGTTTTTCCTAAGAAGTCTTGGGATAAATCTAGGCAGCAGCAACTGAATCCCAGGTCTCGTGGCGGGTCACCGCCACCGGACGCTTCTGAGCGACGTTATGATTTGCGTGATCGCACTAAAATCAAGACTCTGGAGCATTTTCAGGTCCCTGATCCTCATTCTCCTTGTTCCTTTCAGGAATTTTCTGATCAGCGATACAACAGAGGTGGGCGACAGGATCGCAGGAAAGGCGAGTCCATGCAGCCTAAACGGGACATGCAGTGCTCTTTTGACGCTAAAGTCAAGAAGGCGGAACCACATCCGTATAGAGCCCCCTTCCAAAAGAAGAAGGTTGCTACTTTCACAGCGAAATATGCCCCAGACGTTGACAGCCCTTCTACTGGACAGAAGTTTGGCGGTGACCCTCCTCGACAGCACGGTGGAAGTTACCTTAGTGTGCCAGACACTCCGGCAGTTTCTGAAGGTGAAAGCAACTGAAACATTTGTTATGGTTTAGACAGTTGCACCTCCCGATTGCCTTTATCATTTGATCATTCAGATTGAAGGTGACATTAAACGCACCATAAATGCAATTTTTTGGCATTATTTGGCTTCTTCTTATGATATTTTGTTGGCGAAGGTCGATTGGCCACCCACCTTTGTTCTCGCTTATTCTCATGGGGAGGATGTAATCCTGCCTTCTTGTTCACCCCAGGTCCCTGTGGAGACGCAGCATGCTTATGCTTCTGAATGGGCCCTTACATTAGCTCTTGCCTTATACCGCAACCAGGCTGGTTGGGATAGAGATTCTCCATTACATGTTATTCCAATATGTTCCACCCCACAACCGCAGCCTCAATATCCGATTATACATGATGCTAAAGCATCCGTTAAGGATATCCTTTCTCAGCTTGAGTATCAGGGTGTTCTTGAACCCTGTGTATCTTCTATGAATAATCCACTTTTTCCAGTTATGAAACCTGACAGCTCTTATCACATTGTCTTAGATTACAGACATTTGAATAGTCATACATGCACTTTTGCAGGCCAGAACACGCAAGGTACAGCCTTGATTAATAATATTGTCTGTAAAAAATGTAAAAACCTATGCTTGATATTTCTAACAGTTTTTTCAGTCACAACCTGGCTCCTGACAGCCATGATTAGTCTGCGTTTACCGCCCTCGGTTCCCAGAGGCGATACTCCCATTTAGCCATGGGGTATAAGGGATCACTGACAGAATATCGATAACAAGAATATCGACCTATCAATCAATCATGTCACTTATAAAGCGCACAACAATATCGAAGTAAAAATATCGAATGCCAAAATATCGACTCCCTATCTACAAACAGGTAAGTACAAAAATATCGACTCCAAAATATAGTTGTAAAAAATATAGTCAAAATATCGAATTTTTTAAATGTATGAAAAGTAATGTAAAATTAATGAAATAATATATATAATTAACTAAAACATACTTAAAAATACTTAAATAACTTTAAAATTAATAAATAATTAATGTAACTTAAAAAAATAAACATACATTTTAATTTTTTAATACATAAATATATTAACGTAATATTTATAAAAATATTCAATATTTTTAGCGTTGGATAGCGGGATCGGTAACATTTACTATTACCACTTCAGTCAGTGCAACAGTAGGGAAAGCGTTGGATAGCGGGACGGTAAAATTACTATTCCCACTCCAGACAGTGCAACAGTAGGGAAAGCATTGGATAGCGTAGGAGTAAAAATTACTATTCCCACTCCAGAGAGTGCAACAGTAGGGAAAGCGTTGGATAGCGTAGTGGTAATAATTACTATTCCCACTTCAGAGAGTGCAACAGTAGGGAAAGAGTTGGATAGCGTAGGGGTAAAAATTACTATTCCCACTCCAGTGAGTGCAACAGTAGGGAAAGCGTTGGATAGCGTAGGGGTAATAATTACTATTCCCACTCCAGAGAGTGCAACAGTAGGGAAAGAGTTGGATAGCGTAGGGGTAAAATTACTATTCCCACTCCAGTGAGTGCAACAGTAGGAAAGCGTTGGATAGCGTAGGGGTAATAATTACTATTCCAACTCCAGAGAGTGCAACAGTAGGGAAAGCGTTGGATAGCGTAGGGGTAATAATTACTATTCCCACTCCAGAGAGTGCAACAGTAGGGAAAGAGTTGGATAGCATAGGGGTAAAATTACTATTCCCACTCCAGTGAGTGCAACAGTAGGGAAAGCGTTGGATAGCGTAGGGGTAATAATTACTATTCCAACTCCAGAGAGTGCAACAGTAGGGAAAGAGTTGGATAGCGTAGGGGTAAAATTACTATTCCCACTCCAGTGAGTGCAACAGTAGGGAAAGCGTTGGATAGCGTAGGGTAATAATTACTATTCCCACTCCAGAGAGTGCAACAGTAGGGAAAGTAATATTTTAATATTTTACTAAAAATAATTAATTATCAATACTAATAAATATTATTAATAACACTAATTACCAATTAATGAATTAAAAAAATGTACCAATTATCAAAATGTAATTACCAATTAATAATTAATTAACAATAAATTAATTATCAATACCAATTAATATTTATTAATATGTACTTAATTTCAATTAAATTACTTCCCACCCTATTCCCTATAAACCCACATCCCGCTACAACTATTTAATTAATAGAATTAACATAATTACCATTTAATTAATTAAAACATGTTTACCAATTAATAAAATTTAATTACCAATTAATAATTAATTAACAATAAATTAATTATCAATACCAATTAATATTTATTAATATGTACTTAATTTCAATTAAATTACTTCCCACCCTATTCCCCTATAAACCCACATCCCGCTACAACTATTTAATTAATTGAATTAACATAATTACCATTTAATAAATTAAAAAAAATCCAATTTATAAAATTTAATTACCAATTAATAATTAATTAACAATAAATTAATTATCAATACCAATTAATATTTATTAATATGCACTTAATTTCAATTAAATTACTTCCCACCCTATTCCCTATAAACCCACATCCCGCTACAACTATTTAATTAATTGAATTAACATAATTACCATTTAATCAATTAAAAATAATTCCAATTAATAAAATTTAATTACCAATTAATAATTAATTAACAATAAATTAATTATCAATACCAATTAATATTTATTAATATGTACTTAATTTTAATTAAATTACTTCCCACCCTATTCCCCTATAAACCCACTACCCGCTACGTGAATTAAATTACGCAAAAATTAAATAACATAAAATTCATTGCTTTTAAAAATTAAACATACATTACAACAACTAATATACACTTTTAACACATATACTAACATACAATACACTTAGAAAAAATTCGATATTATGAAAAATTCGATATTTTTTAATGCCTATATTATGTACTTCGATATTTTGACTATCGATATTACTTACCTTAATTTCGATATTTTTAACGACTATATTATGTCCATTCGATATTATGTCCATTCTATATTTTAGACTCGATATTGTGTCCATTCGATATTTTTGTTTCGATATTATGTCTGTTTACCGGGTATAAGAACAGTCTCGGTGTCTTTGCAGCACATATTGTGTCCCATTTACATGGCATTGATCCCGAAGCTTTGTCCTATATCGATGACATATATCTTACCAATGATGAACTAAATCTTCATTTAGCAAGAGTGGATCACATTATTACGCGATTCGCTGAACTTGGTTACAAGTTCAATTTTGTGAAGTCTCATATTGCTTTTCTTGCTGTACTTTTTCTTGGTTATTAATTAACCTTAGAGGGTAGAGGTTTGACTCCACATTTTTGGAGAAGTGTGCACAATTGCAACTCCCTTCTACCCTAAAAAAATTGCAGTCTCTGCTTGTTCTTTTAATTTTGGCAGGACTTACATTCCTGATTATGCTCAGCGAATTAAACCGCTTTATGCTTTCTTACACCCAACATTTTCTGCTTCCTCCTGGCTTCCGGAGCATACTTCTGTCTTCTGCAATGTATAGTCGTATCTACTTTCTATGCAGTTCTTACAGACCAGGCTTAATGCCACCAATTTGGTCATGTGGATTGTACCGGGTGCCATTGGTTTTACTTATGTCACATTCAATGAGGGTGACACTATTCCCATTGCTTATAAATTGCATCTGTACACTCCTGCTGAAATGCGTTTTCATATACTGAAAAAGTTTTAACTGCAGTACAGATGGTCATCCTTAAGGAGTGGCCTCTCACTCAAGGTAAACACATCTTTGTAGTTTCACCTGTGCCTGCCTTGGAGGCGGTCACAAAGGCAAGTGTTCCTAATTCTAAAGCCCTTCACCCACGTTGGATTCAATGGGCTACGTCTTTGACATCTGTTGATGTTTCCTTTGTTTTTGACCCGTCTTTACAGACACAAGAGTTTCTTCAATACGAACATGTCTTGCCTCCACCTTCATCGCTTCCTCCTCTTGATCAGTATAAAAACATAATTTATACCGAGGGTTCGTCACAACCAGCCATCGGTTCTAAGCAGACTTATTCTGCCGCTTGTGCTATTGTTGTATGCACTATGGTGGATGGTATTTTCCACTACAGTATCATTCATACACAGTCCCTTGGTGACTGTACAGCACAGTTGGCTGAGTTGAGAGCTTTTATTCTCGCTCTCGAGCATTCTGATCCTGTGTCCCTCACCCTTGTGGTGTGTGGCTCCTTTCATTGTGTACATTCTTACAATGACAATATACACTTTTGGAAACAAAATGACTTTTGAGATTCAAAAGGCAGCACAATAAAGCATAAAATGCTTTGGGTAAAGGTGGCTGATCTTAAAGATCGCTTACCCCTTACACATGTTGTGCATACATTGGGCCATCAAAATGCGGGAGCACACGCTGTTGGTAATTCAATGGCTGATGAAGCATCTGAATCTGCAGTAGCCACGACTAGAGTAGCTGCGATTATACATTCTATGACTAAAATTGATGATGACATCATGGCTGCTATAGCCGCATGTCGGGAAGGAACTGCTTTTCCTCAAGGGTTTCCTTCTAAATATACTTATCAGTTAACTACTGACAAAGTTCCCTTTGTATCAATATCCTGGGGTGGGTGATCGCCTGATATCAAACCTCGACGGAACACACTCTTTAATAATGGCCGCTCATGATGGCATAGTTTTTGTGAATGCAGCGGTTGCGACCACTGTTTCTTTCTTACAGCAACCTTACTGGTGGCAGGGTCTTTACCAACAGACTCACCGTTATGTCTTATGTTGTGGCGTTTGTCAGCAAATTAAATGTTCTACTGTGTCCCATCCACCTCAGGCACACCTTTATGTTTCAAATCAGCCATTTGGCTATATTTATCTTGATCATTGCAGTCCCCTGGTTTCCGATAATGCATTCAAATATATTTTGGTTGCAGAGGATTTTTGCTCTAGGTTCATGTGGGTCTGGCCACAGCGCTCGGCTGACAATCGAACTGTTATTAAGGATTTGCAGGTCTTTGTTGAAACTTATGCCTGTGGCACTTTCCATTCGGACCAGGATGCGTCTTTCGCCTCCAAGGCGTACTATGATTCAATGGTGTTGATGGGGTTGCAGGTTCTTTTCTTGTCTCAATATCTCGTCTCCATATGGGCCCGAGGGCAATTCTTTTGTGGAGAGGATGAACCATGACTTAAAGCAATCTTTAACGGAAAGGGTATTAAGTACGGGCTGTGGCTGGTTCATCTTTATGGGGCTCAGCAAGCGATTAATAACCTCCCTAAAAGATCTCTGGGTGGGCAGACCCCATACAAAATGCTCTTTGGTATCAAGATGTTTGTTCTAAACCTTCATGGTCTAGATGTTGTGGCAGAAGCCGCAACCTTTGGCGTAGATAACCACTGTGCTGTCTTACAGGATCTAAAACAAATTTGTGATGCGCTGGCTAACAGTCACTTGCCTATGACTCTCCCATCGGATGCAGCTTTTCAGATTCGTGTTTTTGGCTGGCTTCCTAAAGTTGGTGATCTGGTTAGTGAAAAGTTGGCAATCAAGAAATAATTCAGTGCATCCTACCATGCTCCTGTTCCAGTGCTTGGCCTTCAGGGTACCCGAACTGTGATTTTACCTCCACTTCCCAGACATAAACAAAATCTCTTTTTGGACCATTGAACATATCAAGTTACATCATATGGGCAATCCTAAATAGTATGCCTAGAGGTGTCCCAACGCAGAGTGAGCCCCATCCTTACTGATTCTTCCCGGCTGTAGGTAGGGGATATCGAGTCTTCAGTTGACCGGTTACCTGTTACACCTTCTTCACACTCCATAATGGAAATTGCTTATTATGATCCTCCAGTTGAGGCCCCTTCTGCGGTACAAGAACCAAGTATCCATCCAGAATCGCAGCCTCCTTTATTCCAGATGAGTTCATCTGGTTACTATATCAATGAAGATAACTTTTCTTCATGCAGTTCTTCGTTGTCTTCTGTTTTGCCCCCACCACCAGTGCAGATTTGTGTTTTCATCTCCTGCACTTATCTATTTCCACTGTAGATATATATCTGGATCGTGTTTTAATGGTATTTTTGTTCATGTGGATTGGATTTGTGACTATTTTTTTTCCTTTTGATCAACAGCCATTACCTCCCAGAGCGTTCTGCTGCAGAACTAGTCGACGGGGCTCCACATTCTTCCTCACATAAAATGAAAAGAGACCAGTCCCTAATTAACAATTCAGCAGTTCCAGTCACTGATGGAATTGTATGGGATAAAGTACCATTTAATGTATTTGGTCCTACGGAGACGCTGCAGATACAATATGTAATCCGAGTTTTCATGGGTGATATCATAGTACCTGGGCTGCATTCGGATGATTGAGATGTTGATATTGTGAATTCGATTTTTCCTCAACAGCAATATTACAGTCTTTGAGTCTGAGGATTTATATTTATTTTCCGCTAACTATGCCGATTTGTTCTCTTATCAAAATTATGGACATCATTTTTTGCATAGAATTAACAGACAGTGTCTCCAATATAATTATACTCATTGGGAGCAGTTATATACACGCGTTGTGGTCCTTGCCATTTGCATATCATTGTCAATGGGCTGAGAGAGAAGTTTTTCTTACAGGGGAGGAATGCAACTCCACTGCAGGTCATTCCCTTGTTTGTCAACACGTAAAGATTCATGGTGCCTGTAATGTGCCTGTAATGTGTCTGCCCCTACTTTGGCTTGTTATTTAAAAGGAAATCCGGTTCCCACAATTATTCCCACTCTCATATGACTTTCGAATGGAAGCTATCTTGTCCTTAATAATCAGGACTGTTGCGGTCTGCGGGCAGGAATACCGTATGTGGTGTTCATTTCCCAGTTAGTCACTTGCTGAGGCAATGTCCTGTTTCTTCCTCCACATGGAAGTGTAGATAGTTCGAACTGGCCTTCCATTCCAACTTTGAAAACAGATTTCAATAAGCTAAGCAGACTCCTAGGGTTATTGTTTCAACAAGAAGTGGCTCTCACTTCATCTGATGAAACCTTTGAATTGCAGTTAGCGAGAACTTCCAGTGAAATACAGTCATTGTTAAACACAAATCTCCCCCTACATTTCAGTGAACTGATACATCAAATATTTAATGCGTCTGATACCACGGGCCTGGCCCACTTTTTTAAACTTGTGGACTCCGGCCTCGTGACCTAATTTCAAACTATTTTTGGAGTAATATCAGCTTTTATGCATTCTACTTTTTCCAGTGTGTTTGGTGGCTTCCAGCTGCTGCTTGTCTTGCTTTTGGGCGCAATAGTGCTGTTCCTGCTATTCTGCAGTGGTTGCTTCCTTTGTTGTCCTTCCAGGGCAGGCATCACTGCAGCTGTACCGTGAGCGCGTGCTACAACACTTTGGAGTAGTGGCCCTGGATGCTCTAGATACCGAGTTCTGTTTAACCTTCCACTGGGCTTACTTCACCTGTGTGCAACCCGTGTTTTATTGCATCCGGTGCCCCTTTCAATGGGCTCTAGATGTCTGCTTGGCTACACCGTCACAAGCTGCCCTCGATTTCAAACTGTTGATGAGTCCCTTAGTGGCCCATTATGAGGACTGTTCCATGGGCATGCGACTCATTCATATCCCGGCGTTATGGGGAGTTGCTGGAAATGGTTCATGTGCAACTGCACTGCGTCTTCTGGATCTCAGTATCATCGAAATCATCACAGGTTGCCCCATAATGGTCTTATCAACATCTGGCACTGAGGAGCATGTTTGCTCCTTTGACTTGCTTAATTGGATTGCTGATATTTGTATCTCGGAAGGAGCAGATTTAACAATGGAATCATTAGCCTCTCAGTTGGCATCACACATTTTGGGTCCCGGCTGCACGCATTGAAACACTACAATGATACAAATTGTTTTTTGAATTGCTATTGATCTGTACCCTTGGTCTGTGAAGCATTGACTGCACTGCTGTTCTAACGCTTTGCGACTACTTATTGCCTGAATTCTGTTGTCACTATTGGTGCTACCATCCTGACCAAGGGGAGGGTGTCATGTGTCCCGTGCAGGCCCATTGTCATTTTCCCTATGTTAGCATGAGCACACTGCAGTCTTTACTTTGCACAAGTTACTATGTACACATATTTTCCTTTGTGCCACTCTGTACTTTCACACAGATCCTACTTTTGTTTTTGCGTTCTCTCCTTTACTGGGATTTAGTCTGAATAGCGTAGGCAAGGTCAAACAACAATGCCTCTTTTTATCCTGTTTTGGTCAGGCTCTAGCACATAGACAAAACACACAAATGCAGCTGTTTGGGAACACGTACTTTTTGTCATATCGGTATGCATATAGGTATGCACAGACAGGCAAATACACAGACAAGATCGCGACTACACTTGAGATGTAGAACCTTCATCTGTGCATGCTAAGGTACAGGGTCCGCTGCAAACAGCCACAGATCTTCTGATATATAAAGACCTTGCTTCTGTAGAAGAGGAGGGGCGGTTTGTTTACCCTGTCTAATACCATGACAGCTCCTTTTATGATTTAAGGATTACTTACTATGCTGACCGTATTCGTGTTAGGCATCTTCCTACTTAATTTGGCATGTATATTGCATACTAGAGCATGATAGTTAAAATAAATATTTTAAACATTTCTCGTGTCTCTGTCACATCTTACTGTGGACAAGCACAAGTGTGAAAGGGTGTGTTCTGTCACCACAATTCCTGACGGGGTTGGAAGAGTTGTGTTCTGGGGTGTCTAATCACTTGTTCCTCTGTGAGTGTGTATGAGGGCAAGTGAGACACTATTGCTAGTTGGTCCCAGGCTCATGGGTACTAAGGTGGTAGGATGACTGCCTGCTAAGGTTCTATGGTCCCAAGACTAGTTCTGTGATCTCAGAGAATCCCTGCAACAAGATCTGTCATCCTGAGGGTGGTCTTCCCCCAAACTTGTTACCTTTCACCTCCTCTTTTTGCTGATTCATTTTCTCGGCCTTAGGACTTTGAGCATTTAACCACTGCTAACCAGTGCTAAATTACAAGTACTTCTCTCCTCAACATGGTAACATTGGTGTATACTCAATTTGCTTATTTGGTTTACTTGTAAGTTCCTTGTAAATTGGTATACCATATACCGAGGGCCCGCAAATTAAATGCTTCTTGTGGTCCTGCAGCACTGGTTGTGCCACCCACATAACTAGACTTTCAAACATGTCTCAGGCATGCCATTGCAAGATCTGTGTGTGCAGTTTACTGCCAAATTGAGTTGGCATTTAAAACCCTTTGCCAAGCTTTAAACTCCCCTTTTATTACACATATGTCAACCCCAAAGGTAGGCCTTAGGTAGGCCATGTGCCAGGGTGCCGTGTAAGTAAAAAGTAGTACACGTACTTGTCATGTTTTGCATATCCTGGTAATGACAATCAACTAAATTTGTTTTTCACTACTATGAGGACTACTCCTCTCATAGGTTAACATTGTCAATTCCTTAAAACACTTTTAAGCTGTAATTCCTGATCAGAAAGGAGAAGCTGCATCATGTTTTAGATCTTTGGAATGGTAATGATAAATCCTCTTTATTGCTAAAGTTATATTTAACCTTACTATTTTAGAAATAACATTTTTAGAAAGTGGGTATTTCTCTGCTCTTGCTGCTCTGTGTGTCTTGCAGCCTGTCTCCCATACACATCTGGGGTAGGTGACAGCTATACTTTGTGCTTTCCCTCTAGACAGCCACAAACACAGGAGGGGTGCGTGTGGCAGATAACTCACCTGCGTTCAACCTAGGCAGGGAGAGAAGAGGGGGCTGATACCCCGGACTAGGCAGTGCCCTTTTTCCCATACAAAGGACTGGGTACCTAATACAGAAAGTCTGGAGCCAGGGCTGAGAAGAAAGGGGGACATTTTCACTTCAAGGGCCTACTTTGAAGTCAGCCCCACTTCAAAGGCACAACTAGGTATAAGTACTGGGCCTCTGACCCTACCAAGACGGTACACTACTGGACATGTGAAGATCCCTGCCAGGAGTAAAGACTGCTGTCCTGCAAGTATTGCCACTCTGCTTGACTGCTGCTCTGGAAGAACTTTTTTTCTGCTTTGTTGTGCTGTCCTGCTGCCTGCTGATCTCACCCTGCTGAGGACAAGTTTGATTAACGAAGACAAAGGCAACCATACTCAAAAAGAACAAGGGTTTTAAATTATTTTTATCATAACATGTGGTTCCTTTCAAACAATGAGCTATATTTTTAAATGAACAAAAGCACAATGGAAAGGTTCAGAATCTTGAAGGAGGTAGTCATGGAAGATTTAACACTGGGATCTTGCACAATTGGTGATATAACACAGACAAGCCTTTATAATGATATTAAGATTTGTATTATCAAAAGAAACAAACAAACAATATGAACTGTCCCACATAAGACAGTACTCAAACAAAATAAATTTTGTTCATTCAAATATCTAGCTCAGTGTTCAAAAGGAACCACATGTTATGACGAAAATAACTGCTGAGGACAAGGAGTGGACCCATCTCACTTGAACCCAGAGTGACTCCAAGGTTTTGCTGGCTTGCTCCCTGTTCTGAAGTCTCAAGGCCATCAAAATCTTCCTTCAACCCTGCAACAGCACCTGGAGTCTGCCATCTGTGAGTCCTGCCCTGCCAAGTGGTGCCAATCCAGTCCTAAGCTGTTGAAAGGTGACTTCAGCTGTACAGAACCATCAAAATGGACTCAGTGATGACTTTGCACCAATCAGAAACAACACATTGCTCTTCGACACCGAGCTAATCAACAACATTGCTTCAATGGACTGCATTGCTCAACAATGACGGATAGTGCAGCTCCATGACGATGCATCACCTACATCGTAAAGGGGTTCGTCGATGAAGCCTTCATCATCTGCGTGGATTGGAACCGACGCATCGATTCTTCTTCATCGACACTTCCTATGTCCAAGGTACTTTTTCAGCGGGATCTGCATGAGTCCTGTAGCCGCCCTGCCCTCCATCGCGGTCAGCCCGAACTTTGGGTTTACCGCGTCCAGCGCCATCTCAAGTAATCCCTAAGTGCTAATTGCTTCTAGGCACTATATTTTGATTTAATCTTTAAAAATTCATAACTCCCATTCTACTTATTAGATTTGTGTAATTTTGGTCTTGTTTTATTCATCAAAATATAATCTATTCTTCTAACCCTGTGCAGAGTATTTTTGTGATGTTTTCATTGTATTGCTGTGTGACTGTGTTGCACAAATGCTTTGCACATTGCCTCTTTAGATAAGCCTGACTGCTCTGTGTCAAGCTACCAGAGGGTGAACACAGATTATCTTTTAGTGTGTATCTGGCTTATCCTGACAAGAGTTGTGATTCCTGCTTGTACTCTGACAACCAGAAACCCCAGTTCCAACAACATCATAGACGTCGTGATGATTATTTTGATCACTGTCATATTCCATAACCCTTGAGCACATAGTGCATCCCATTACTTTCATGTATTCTTAACTGTCTTTTGATGTCTGGATGATGTACTGAGAGGGTGGGTAGCTTATAAGTTGGTATATGCTGCTTGCCTTATGAGTACGCAATGATGCAGCTCTATGTCACCCTAGTAGTTGGATTGTTATTAGGATTTGATGTATCCTGATTTTTAACATGATTATCTGTTTTTGTATTGCATAGTGGAATATGAAAATGACAATAATGAACAACTGGTAAAAAAATTTATGTTTCAATGCCTTTAAGAGTGATGGGAAATCAAGTTTTGCAATTATACATTTAAATAATCATATCGGAGCTCACCAGTTCTTCTAACATATCACACATTTAGCCAAGCCTATGAAGAGGCTTCATTACAATAGAACCTCAAAAAATCAAGCCCCTTTTAAGAAGTTAAGCTGAAAATTTTTTGTATAGGATATGCAGGAACGTAGTGTCAGAAATGACTAATTATTCCTTTGAAAATGCATGTAAATTTAATTTCATCTTTACTTAAATTCTCAATGATCCATTTTTGGTCAAGTGTAGCCTGTCAAACAATCTCACCATAGATCATTTATCTATCGTAGCCCTCCTGACAGTGATTCAACTTTTACTACAGAAGCTTCTCAAAAACTACCTAGCATAAGTGAATACAAAAATTAAAGAGCACAGTAATAAATGAATGATTGTACCTATGGCACAAATTCACTAAAGCCTTCAAAACCAACATAAGGGAAAGGTCAACCTGAACAAGACAGTCTATGCCTCTCTGAACAACCAGATTTTCAGATGACCCATATAAGAGGATAGTGAATGACAGCATGACTATATGATAGATAACTGTTTAACTAAAAGGCCCTGCTCTCCCCGTGCTGCTGCATCGCAATTGCTCGTTGGCTTCCTCTTGCTTCTTCCCCGTTTTCTGAGTGCTTTCTCCTTACTTTTCCATCACTTTTTACTGCTATCAACTTCCTTTCCCCGTTTTTTGAGTGCTTTTTCCTTGCTTTTCCCTCATTTTCACTGCTTTCTCCTTCCCTTTCCCCCATTTTCTGAGTATTTTCTTCTTGCTTTTTTCCCCATTTTATAGTGTCTTCTTCTTGATTTTCCCTCGTTTTCACTGCTTTCTCCTTCCTTTTCCATAATTTTTCACTGCTTTCAACTTGCTTTTCCCCTTTTTTTGAGTACTTTCTCCTTGCTTTTCCCTCATTTTTCACTGCCTTTTCTTTCCCCCATTTTCTGAGTGCTTTCTCCTTGCTTTTTCCCCTGTTTTTGAGTGTCTTCTTGCTTTTCTCTCATTTTCACTGTTTCTCCTTGCTTTTTTCCCAGTTTTTGAGTGCGTTCTCCTTGCTTTCCACATGTTTTCATTGCATTCTCCTTGTTTTTCCCTCATTGATGTTCCTGCCTGTTGCCCATTTTCCCACCTCCCACCTAGCCCCCCTACAGCCTCCCAGGGGCCCTCCCTCCTCCCAGGACCTACTTAGTGGAGGCCGCAGTGCGATCCCATTGAGCAGGCCCCAAGACCAGCTCTCCCTGTGTTGCTGCATCGCTCTTGCGCCTTTCTTCCCCCTGCTTCTTCCCTGTTTTCTGTGTGCTTTCTTCTTGCTTTTCCCTTATTTTTTACTGCTTTCTCCCTCCTTTTCCCAATTTTTGAAGAGTTTTCTACTTGCTTTTCCCTCGTTCTCACTGCTTTCTCCTTGCTTGTTCCCCTCTTTTTGAGTGCCTTCCCCCCTTCTTCTTGCTTTTCCCACGTTTTCATTGATTGAACCGATCACCACGAAGCATTTAGCAACTCCAGCGCCTTGAGACTCTCATGGGTGATTTGCAGCACTTTATAAATCCTTGGTTGATTGATGCATTTTAGTTGTAACGTCCTAACCTTTCCTTTGCAAAGTCTGTCTACGTCATACATGTCGGCAGAGAGAGCTCCATATTCCCTCATCTTTTTAAAAAGCAGACAGGCATTAGCTTTATTATTAAATTACTTACAAAAAGATAATAAGAATCAAGGTTGCAGCCATTGCAGTACAGAGAGGTGAGGAGGTTAAGGTATAGTGGATTGGGGAGATGTAGGCATAGATACATGGAGAGCAAAAGAAGGCACAGGTACGGGAGCACATGTACATAGGGGAAAGAGATGTACTTGGAGTGGGGCAGAAACAGAGGCAACACAGAAGAGCACAGAAAGAAACATGGGGTAACCTCACCACCCAAGTGCACTCCACTCGGTTCTGAGCTTCCTTCAACCTCTTCTGCCCACTGCTCTGACCAGCAGGATGCCAATTACCAATCTGATCGGTCAGTCCCCCCTATCTGACTCCAGCCCTGTTCCCCCCAATGACGAGCTGTTCTGGACCTCCCTCCACCCCATGACCCCTCTCAGGCAGTCCTTCTAGCCTTTGACCCTGACAAGATCATGCACCCCAGATCCAATGACTGGACTCCTCATCTAGAATGGTAGAATACATGCGAGCCTGCCAGCACAAAGATTGCGACAAGTACGTACAGACGAGGGCCAGCAGAGAATGCCCCTGTCTCATCTTGGAAGGCAAAGTGGCCAATACCCCTTAGTTTGATCCAAACAAGACCACTTAGCTTATAAAATTCTCAAAGGACACAAAGAAGGGCATTGACAGGGCCTGACAGTCATGCCAAGACAGTTTGCTAGATATTACTGGGCCCTTGGCTAAAATACTTGAACTGGCGGTGGATGCCAAAGAATGGGGCATTCCCTTTGACCATGAGGTCCTTTGCGGGTTGGGCTTAATGTGCCATTTGCCAAGTCAGCTAATTGCACCCTTTTCACTAAAGTCAAGCAATCCCTCCTGAAGTTCTCAGAGTTGACCTCAGCAGAGACTGGTCCCATAACAGATTGCTGTTTGGCGACCCATTTATAAAAGACTAAGAATAAATTTGTAAATACATTTGCCACTAGTGGCAAGGCCCAGTCATTGGTGAAAAAGGTGTATCTGACTGACCTTTTTTTTCCAGTGCCTGGCATTACCAAGGCCATTCGCCCGGTCGGGAATTCCTCCAAGGTCTCCATAGAGGCTTCGATGACTGATGCTAATCCTCCTGCCAAGACTCAAACAGAGGCTCCTCTTTCTTCCTCATGTGCTCTCACTTTTGCAGAGCCAGACATGGCAAGGGCTGCAACCGCACCGTTGCCTACAGTGGATCCCAGCATGTTATCATAAGTGAGACTGATTTCTCCTTCAGAGGTATCTTTGGGGGTCGAATGCACTTATTCCTTCACAATTGGGCTCAGCTTACACAAGACTCCTGGATCCTCCTGACAATGCAGGGATACGAGATAGAGTTCTATGGGATCCTTCTCACAATGAGTTCCTCTCCACCCTTTATCTATTTCCATTCTAGATCAAGCAGCGTTAGACGGAGAAATTCAGGACCTCCTATGGAAAGGTGCCATAAAGTCTTCTTGCTGTCATCCGAAGATGATATTTCTATTCCTCAATCAGGGTGGAGGTCACACGTTGGTTCTGAACTTAAAGAAATTCAACAGCTGAGTTTGTTAGACTCACTTGAAGATGGAGTGTATCCATCTCCACAGGGACTTGCTAGGAGAAGGCGACTGGATGGTCCATTTGGACTTGAAGGACACTTACCTGATGATGTCAATTTATCCTCCACACTGATGCTTCCTTCAATTTCAATGGCAGAACCAATGGTTTGAATGTGTTGTTCTTTACTTTGGGCTGTCATCCGCCCCTTGGTGCTTCACCAAGTTGATGAAATCCATTGAGGAATTTCTGAGAGAGCGTGGTTGTTTATCTAGACAATTTTCTTCTCCTGGCACAATGGAGGGAACTTCTCTTCCCTCATCCAGCCTGGACCATATCTCTGCTTCAACAGTCGAGCTTCCTCCTGAAAGTGAAGAAGTCTATGCTGACTCTGTCACATTCTGTGGAGTTTCTGGGTTTTCAAATAGATTTGACAATGGAGCCATGATTATTGCCAGCCCAGAAGACACGAGATGTCAAACGAGAGTTGAGGAACCTCCTCTCCAAGACTCATATCTTGCTGAGACAGATCACACAAATTACGGGTCTCCTGGCCTCCTCAATTCAAGCCATCTTTCAGGGTCCTCTTCACTACCGCACCTTATAACACCCGGAAAATTCATCACCTCCAGATGGTTTTTTCCTACTTTGACCTGATTCCTCTGAGACCAGGCACATGATGGAATGGTGGTTACATTACATGGAGGCATAGAACAGCAGATTGATCTTCGGATCCCAACGGGGCATCATCATCGAATTGGACGCAAGCAGATGGGCCTGGGGAGCGCTTTTTAGGTCGGTCTCCATAAAGGGCCATTGGTTGGAGGAGTAAATTTAACTCCATAGCTGGAGCTGTTGGCTGGGTCTTTTGCCATCAGAGATCTGTTTCCTCAGAAATCTTCATGTTGCATCCTCCTAAAGATGGACAGTGCATTAATCGTCCAGTGTGGCACCAGGTCCCACATGTTGGTGGAGATCGCCAAGGACTTCTGGCATTTTTGCCTGCAGTGAAAGATCTCAGTAATCACAGAACATCTTCCTGGTGGCTCCAATATGATCGCCGACTGGAACTCCAAGTTCTTGAGGGATGTAATGATTGTAAGCTTCATCCTACCCTGTTTCAATGACCAATGTCTAGGGGGCTCTTGTCAGGTCGATCTTTTTGCATCATGGCTCAACAGTAAATTCTCACCGTTTTATAGTTGGAGGCCGGTTCTCTTGGCCTTGGTGACAGATGCCTTTTTACAGGATTGGCGTCAAGGCCTAATGTAATCCTGGTTTCCAACTCTGATAGATCTCTTGTATGATTTCCCAGCCAACTTACTTCCTTCTCTAAACTTCTGATGGGCCCGACAGGGAGCCTTCATCCTCTAGTATTACAGGGGTCGCTGGTGATTGCCTGGACTTTTGCAGCAAGCTGAATTCTTTGGTGCCCAATCCTTGTCTTTGAATACTCACGAAAGATATGCATCTGCAAGGCATCGGTGGGTTGGTTGGTGTGATGCATAATGTCTTGATCCCGTGGGGGGGCCTGTAGTGAATTTCCTTTCAGTCTTGGCAGCATAGGGGTCTCAAAAACAATTTTTGCTCTGCCATTTCTGCCGGTCCCCTTCCTCTTAAAGGTAGGCCTATAATCAATCAATCAATCATGTCACTTATAAAGCGCACTACATACCCGCGAGGGTCTCAAGGCGCTGGGGGAAGAGGGGGGTGGTGCTGCTACTGATCGAAGAGCCAGGTCTTGAGGAGTCTTCTGAAGGCCAGTAGGTCTTGGGTCTGTCGGAGGTTGGTGGGGAGGGTGTTCCAGGTCTTGGCGGCGAGGTGGGAGAAGGATCTGCCGCCGGCACTCATTTTCCGGATGCGGGGGACTGTGGCGAGGGCGAGGCTGGTCGAGCGGAGCTGGCGGGTGGGGGTGTAGAAGCTGAGTCGTCTGTTGAGGTAGGCTGGTCCGGAGTTGTGGAGTGCTTTGTGTGCGTGGGTGAGGAGCTTGAAGGTTATCCTCTTGTTGACAGGGAGCCAGTGCAGGTCTCTCAGGTGGGGTGTGATGTGGCTGCGTCGGGGGATGTCGAGGATAAGACGTGCAGAGGCGTTCTGGATGCGTTGCAGCCGTCTCAGGAGCTTAGCCGTCGTTCCTGCGTAGAGGGCGTTTCCGTAGTCCAGCCTGCTGGTGACGAGGGCCTGGGTGACTGTTTTTCTTGTTTCGGTGGGGATCCACTTGAAGATCCTGCGGAGCATTCGGAGGATGTTGAAGCAGGATGAGGAAACGGCGTTGACCTGCTTAGTCATGGAGAGGGTGGGGTCGAGGATGACCCCTAGGTTGCGTACGTGGTCGGTGGGTGGCGGGGCTGTTCCCAGTGATGTTGGCCACCAGGAGTCGTCCCAGGCTGAAGGGTTGGAACCAAGGATGAGGACCTCCGTCTTGTCCGAGTTCAGCTTCAGGCGGCTGGTCCTCATCCATTCGGCGACGGCCTTCATTCCTTCGTGGAGGTGGGCTTTGGCGGTGTGAGGGTCTTTAGTGAGGGAGAGGATCAGCTGGGTGTCGTCGGCGTAGGAGATGATGTTGAGGTTGTGCTGTCGGGCGACGTGGGCGAGGGTGCCATGTAGATGTTGAACAGCGTTGGGCTGAGGGAGGAGCCTTGGGGTACGCCGCAGATGATCTTGGTGGCCTTGGATCGGAAGGGGGCGAGGCGGACGCTTTGTGTTCTGCCGGAAAGGAAGGATGTGGTCCAGTCCAGGGCCTTCTCTTGGATCCCGGCGTCGTGAAGGCGTGTTCGTAGTGTGTGGTGGCAGACCGTGTCGAAGGCGGCTGATAGGTCCAGGAGGATGAGGGCTGCTGTTTCTCCGTTGTCTAGCAGGGTCCTGATGTCATCGGTGGCGGCGATGAGGGCGGTTTCGGTGCTGTGGTTGCTGCGGAAGCCGGACTGGGAAGGGTCCAGGATGTTGTTCTCCTCGAGGTGGCGGGTCAGTTGTTTGTTGACGATTTTCTCGGTGACCTTCGTGGGGAACGGGAGCAGAGAGATGGGTCGGAAGTTCTTGAGGTCCTTGGGGTCTGCCTTGGGTTTCTTGAGTAAGGCGGTGATCTCGGCGTGCTTCCAGCTTTCCGGGAAGGTTGCTGTCTCGAAGGAGATGTTGATTATTTTCCGGAGATGGGGCGCGATGGCTGTACTGGCTTTGTTGAAGATGTGGTGAGGGCACGGGTCTAGCGGTGAACCGGAGTGGGTGGTGTTCATGATCTCGCTGGTGTCCTCGTCGTTGATGTTGGTCCAGGAGAGCAGGCGGTTGGTGGTTGTGGGGGCAGTGGTCTCGGTGGTTGCCGGGGCGGTCGTGGTGTTGAAGCTGTCGTGGATGTCGGCGATTTTGCGGTGGAAGGAGGTGGCCAGTGAGTCGCACAGGTCTTGCGACGGCTGGATGTCGTTGGTGTTGGAGCTGGGGTTGGAGAGTTCCTTCACGATGTTGAAGAGCTCTTTGCTGTTGTGTGCTTTGTTATCTATAGGTGAACATCCTTTTGTCTGTAAGGTCATGGAGGGCATCCGCATTTCAAAACCCCCTTATCCTCACTATTTCCATCTGTGGAATGTGGATCTGGTACTTACATTTCTTCAGAATTGGAGAATTCTGTCCTGTCCCATAAACAATTGCCAGAGAAATTGACTCTGCATTTATGCCTCATCTCTTGCCACAGAGTTTTGAGTGTAAAAACTCTAGACATTGCAGAGAGACTTTTTACTCCAGAAGGAGTTTCTTTCCAAATTACCAGACATACAAACACTTTTTTACCTGCATTTCATCTCTCAGTTTTACAGATAAGACTCAGTTGTGTGTTACTCAATGTCTTAAACTTCCGAATTGTTTACTCAACAAGTTAGACATGACACTGCTGGTCAGTAGTTGATTGCACTGCAGAAGCTCTTTGGTCCAGTGGCTTCCGCCACCTTGGCATGCTGGGTCAAATGGTTGTTAATTGAAGCTGGAGTGCATGTGAGTGTGTTTGTAGCCCGTTCTGTCAGGGGTGCTATGGCATCAAAATCTTTTGTTTTGGGTTCTCGTCTTGAGGACATAATGCGAGTTGTAGACTGGTCATCTGATTCCACATTTAAGTGTTTTTATTATAAATCAATTACAAATGTTGCTTCCTTTGTGGTGGATCAGCTTTGAACAAGCATCCAGGACCTCTGGTCCTGATACAGAATAAAAACATTTCAAGCATTCAAGTCAAGAATTTTCAATTCTATTAGGGACACGGAGGTGAGGATTATCCACCTTTTGGCCACTATTGCATATATGTAAATATTGAATTGCTTTGATTTCAGTTGTTTGTTTGTTTCCTCCCTATAATAGTAAAGTGTGTTTCTATAGTAGAGGTTACCTTCTTACTTTGTCATGCAGGTTCAGAGCAGAAGCAGAGCTAAGCAACTTTCAAGCTGAAATCCTTAATTTGCAGTTCCATTGTTGGCAACGTCGCCCACTAGTTGTTGCAACAGTCCTATCATGTTGTTTTGCATTTTTAGATCAACTGTTGGTTCCTGCAGAGGAGTTGGCCTAGGTAGGAGGTTTGTCCTGGTTCATGGACAAGTGATGATGAATGGAACCTTTTGTTTATTACAGAAAAAGAGGAGGAGTCATTCTAGGTTGGCTCTGATATTTGGACTGGTGGGCCCTGATTGGTTGAGGTATTTATGGGAAATAGGGTTTTGTGTTTTTACTGTTTTAATTGGCTGTTGATAACAATAAAGTTGGAAAAGCATTATCCTCACCTCAAATGTCCTCAATAGAATTGAAAATTCTTGATGCAAATGCTTGATAATGTTTCATTCTGGTTGATCAGCTTTCGAGTGGGGAGAAATGGCCACTTTGAAGTCCTCTTTCTATTTTTAGCTCTGCAAGGAGGCCCCTTATTACTTTTCTGTCCTGGTAAGATCTACCCTACTTGCAGAGTGTTGTTAAAACGTCGTGAGAGTACCATGTCAGCCCTTTGGGCTGCTTATGTCGCTGAGTGCTGCCAGACTTACCTCAATAGGTGTCATCCCCGGTCTCATGCTTTCCAGTTTACTGCCGCACTTATGCTCTTCTTCATTGC
Source organism: Calotriton arnoldi (assembly GCA_963921515.1). NCBI lineage: Eukaryota > Metazoa > Chordata > Amphibia > Caudata > Salamandridae > Calotriton > Calotriton arnoldi. The sequence continues at coordinate 1,706,917 of CAWUFW010001420.1, read as the reverse complement.
CGATCTGCGGTCCTGGCGTCTAGTTCTGGGCACCTTGCGTTCGGAAAGAGTACGCCCTTTGCATAGTGTCATGGTCACATTTGGCATTGTCTGTTGTGTGCTCAATAGTTTCATCCCATTTTATAGTGCTCTCCCTTCATTTTGATGTGCTATTCTGGCTCAGAAGGGCGAGGCGTGGTGGAGTTCTAAGAAGAGACTCCCAATTACTCGGGCACTTGGGTCTGCACCCATCACGGTTTTCTCTGCACTTGTGACAGAAACATCTTTTGTAGTAAATACATATGCTTCTGCCAGGAATTTCTATGTAAATTCTTGGCAGGTGTAAAAAAAAAAGATAGCTTTTGTCGGAAATATACATTTACAATCACATTTATTTTTGTCAAGATACCCCCTAATGTATTTAGGGTTCATGTAATTATCCTTAACTAGTCTCTGGCACTTAGGGCCTGATCTAAAAGTTGGTGGATAGGTTCTCTGTCACAATGTGCTGGATATCCCCTCCATTTTATATTATGCGCCCTAGGGTAAAATACACTTGTGTAGGCAGATGGATTATCCGCCACATTGCGACGGAATATCCATCCGACAAACTCTAAGGGGCATATTCACAAGGACCTACCGCTGATTTATCCCCACCTTAACCCATCAAAAGTGGAGATAGATTTAACACCCCATTCACAAGCGGGTGCAAACTGCAGACATCGCCAGTATTCCCACGACAACTGCCCCAAAATTTAACACCACGGTGGACACCACCAACTAACCCTAATGAGATGCAGAGTAGGCGTTCCCGTGCCAAAACACACGAAAAAACCACAACACTACTTTCACAACGAACTGCCAGATCTGCGAAGCGAACCAAAAACAGGCGATAAGCCGCGGTAGCGCCAGGGATTTAACACCTGCCTTTTGCTGGTGTTAAGCAGGACGACTACCTGCAGCATGAAAGGGAGCCCAGCCAAGATCCACACCCGAAGACCCACAGATGCCATGGAGACAATGACCATGCAGCTCCAAGACCCATGAGGGACACAACACCCACCCCCACCCACCCCAGGCCCGCCACCACCCCCAGGACCCGTCCCGTCCCCCCCGGAACACCACAGAGGCAGCGTACACAAAGACAGTGGACCCACCTGAAACGCACCTGCCACCCAGACCCAACACCAGACGAGGACATTGCCCACTACAGGCCCAAAAGGACAACCATCCCCGCATCCTGACCCACATCCCCCACCTGCTGACGGTACCAACCCAGCGGACTACCAACATCCCTCCGCAGACAAAGCTGCTGGCTGCGCAGCACATGTCGGCCTCTGGTACCATCCAACCAACAACTGCCAGAGTCGGAGCAGTCACACAGCCAGCCCCATACAAGGTCATCACACCTGTCCTGGATGCCAACAACAGCCTGGTACCCCAGCACCTCCACTTCACCCACACTGCGCAGGAGCTGCTGGAGACTAAGCAAGGCCCCTACGCCATAGCTGAATTCCCTCACGTGTCAGGGCCAATCAACTGCACACATGTACCCTTCGTGCCCCCTGCCGACACTGTACACAACTACCACAACAGAAATCACACGCACATCATGAATGTGCAGGCAACAGTGGACCACCCGGGACTCCTCAACAATGTTGTGGCCAACTCCCCAGGCAGAGTGCATGATTCTCACATCTCCGGACAGTCCAGCATCACCCAGCGCTCCCAGGATGGCACCCATGGAAATGCAGTGCCCGTTGGTAAGTCCAAAATGAACACACCACACACCTCCAGCCCACAGTCATGCAACTCACGACACCGGCAATGGGCACGCAGCACAACTACATTCAACATGACACACAACATGCCAACCGACCAGACACGACAACACGACTCCATTGTGAAGCTGGCCTTGCCATGCCCACAACCCAGCCACGGCTTGGCACCACAGACACACAATAGCAGGATGCGAGGAGAGGCATGGAGCAGGCATGTGCGAGAGCGGCAAGTTATCAAGGAATGTGAACCAACCCAATGCCAGGTGTGGCGTGGAGGTGCCGGACAGACCATAGAGTGCAAACCACGGAAATGGCCATGTGGAGATCAACTGCTGGTGCATGGAGTGCAGTGGCCAGTGGATGCTACCATGTCCCCACAGGCTGTGGGGCAGAACGCGGAAATGTCACACCTTACGTCCCCCCTGCATGCGCGTGCGTAGTGGGTTGGACCTGCGTACGCCAGGCCTGCGTAGGGGTGTGAACAAAAACCCAGTCGCACTGGGCGTGGTCCTCATTCGGAATGGACAATGCGTCTGCCAGTGCAGTGGCTCTCGGCCCGCCACGAGACCTGCGCCGAGCGCAGCGGGGCCTGCGTCCCTGTGCGCCTGCTGCACCCCGGGCCGCTGGTCCCTCGACCCGTCATGCCGGGCACAGAGCACCAACGAGGCTCCGCTCACCTGCCTACACCGGCGTGTGTCGATGAGGGCCCACCACGTGCCGGTGCAAGCTCCAAGCACCAGTCCCGCGACCTCTGCAACCTCCGCAGACCATCGCTGGCCCCCCGACGCTGGCCCACATTACTCCTTTCTCATTTACATACTCCACCTGCGTCCTCTTGGGCCCAGTAGGTCCAACATGTGTAACTGTGTCCTGAGCCTTGAATGGCAGTGACCCCAAGTCCGTGGCAGCGGCCACAGCACCAGACTCCCTTCGATCAGTGAGGCATAATTCCATATCGCAAGCCGGCGACACGTGGTGCCACTAACCCTGTTCAACGCCAGCCGGCAACACGTGGTGCCACTAACCGTGTTCAACGCCAACCGGCGACACGTGGATGAGGGCTCAGGCCTACACTGCGCTCCAGTAGGTCCCACATATGGAACTGTCTCCTGAGTCTTGAATAGCAGTGACCCCAAGTCCGTTGCAGCGGCCACAGCACCGGACTCCCTTCGATCAGTGAGGCATAATTCCATATCGCAGGCCTGCGACACGTGGTGCCACTAACCCTGTGCAACGCAAGCCGGCAACACGTGGATGAGGGCTCAGGCCTACCCTGCGGACCAGTAGGTCCGACATCCAGCACTTAGTTGCCAATCATGAATGGCAGAGTCCACACCAGTGAATGCACGGAGAGGAGTAAGAGGAAGATGCGGCTCAGTCCGGAGGAAAGCCGGATCAGAGTCACGGAGGTGATCGAATACTATCAACAACTGACCTGGTGCCATCAACCCTGTTCACCGCAAGTCCGTGACTTGTGGTACCACTGAACCTGAACTACGCAGGCCGGTGGGACCATCCAACCTAAGCCGGCGACACTCGGTGAATGGCCCGTGCTGACCGCTGCCTCAGGCCAACACTGCGGTCCAGTAGGTCACACATGTCGAACTGTGTCTTGGGTAAGATGTGGAGGAGTCCACACCATTGGACACGGCTCATCGCAGGCGGCATCCCCTAACAGCACTTGTGCCACTAACTCTGTGCGCAATGAGTCATGGGCACTATCTGGTTGGACCATGGTTGCGTCTGAGACAATGGCCTAGTGGTTTTCTGCATCTTTATCTGGCTGGACCGGACTTGGTGTCTGACATGTGTCTGTTCCATTCATCTCCACCATAGTGACTGTTTCAGCGTGGTTCTGCCTTCTGCATCATGCCCTGGGGGTACACCTTCCACTGTCCACCGAGACACTCAGCGACAAGCCCCTTTGTCATCTACGGAAACCTGCTCTGCACTCGTGACCCTGCCCCAGTGCCCCGCAAGTCAGCGGCCTGTGGCGGTAGGCCCGTGCAGGACGCTGTGCATCCGGGGCCACTAATTCTGTGCAGCACAAGTCATGGGGCCTTTATGGTTGAATGGTTGTGTCCTTTATGATGTACACTGTTGTCGATTTCTGACTGCACCAGGCAGCCCTTGCCGGCTGGTGTGCACACACCCCACACACATCCAACACAGGTGTCACTCGATATGTGTGCCTGCTAATAAATGTGGCTGGGCGCACGTGCCCGTAGCCATTCACACCATCTGAGCAAGTGTGTCCGTGTGGTCATTGTGTCAGCATGATGGGCACGGGCACTGCAACATCACAGTGTGCTGTCTTCAGCGGACGATACCATGTCACCTCAGCATTGGCAGTGACCTTGGACATCTAGCTTCGCCCGCCCCCCCTGCATGCACAAGCGGCGTGTGCTGGTCCGGCGTACGTCAGTTCAGCGCAGGGGTGTGCTGATTCGGCGAAGGGAGCAGGGTGTGGCTCGGACCTGGCCTTGGGCAGGATGTGCGGTAAGTGTGTCTCTGTGTTGGGGTGTTGTCGCCACCAGGGCCACAGTAGTCGATGTTGCAATGTAGCATGCACCAGGAGGGCGGGCCCGCACGGACGGGGAAATGTAGGAGCGCAAGACCGCTCGAGGTCTTGGCACATGCATGCCAAGTGTTATGTGTATCAGTCCTGTGGCTGCATGAGTTGCCTAGCCTCATTCGCAGCGCAATCACAGCCAGCCATGGACTGTACACTTGTGTCCGCCCTGTCCGGACCATTGGCCTACACTCACTTGGCCGCACACCTTCAAAGGCCAGCGTCACAGTGTTGTTGGCATGCCGCTGGACATGCGCGGACAGGCATTACAATGGTGTGCCATAGGAGTGCACGTGATACAACCGCGCAGCGCACACAAGTGTGGGGGCTCTTGGGAGGGTGGAGCAGCTGTGAGGCAACGTAACACACAGTGAGGCCGTTCATGTGCCACGTGCTGGGCATATCATCCATGATTCCCAGGGTCGCAGACATCCCACCACACCCACGACAGGCCTCTGTACATCTCCTGAATGCATGCAGATGGTGAAGTTACTGTAGGGATGAAGGGTCCTTTGTCTGTACTATCAGGCGGTGGCACATCTGCAGCTCCGAGCTGGGAATTGCATGTGGCCAGCACCCCCTGACAGATACGATAGAATTTACTTGCGACTCCCACACTACGCACTGCCCAACGTGAGACCAACGTGTACACATCCCACACGCAGAAGTCCTTGGTTGTAGTTAGCGTGCGTGAGATGGCATTCACACGTACTCCCACCCCACCCCAGGCCTGCACCCGTTGCACACAGACACTGCTCATTGCTCCGAGCTGTGCCATTTCATCCACAGGACTGGTGCAGGGCAAGCCAGTGCCGCTTTAAGAAGAGCCACTGACGCAATGGCAGACCATCCCGGACACATGATTGACTCCAGTCAGGTGGACCTGTACCGTGCACGTCTGCTGCATGTACTGGGGGCACTGCCATTGGCAGTGCTGTGGATCAGTTACCGGCTGAGCTTCCGTCTTGCGAACGTCACCTGCGTTCAGCCTGTGTTGCATTGTCGCTCGTGCATATTCGAGTGGACCATGGATGTCTGCCTCTCCAACGTGACTGTAGCTGACCTGGATTTCGATGTGTGTGTGTGGCACATGACAAGGAGTGTCACCGTGATGCCTGTTTATGGCATGCGTGGATGTTTGGCATGCATGCTGGCAACTGGACCTGGGAGATTGCACGAGTCTTCATGTGCAGTGAGCACATTGAGCCGCTACCCGATTGGGCTTTGGTGCACATTGGGGCCAGGGGTTGGAGTCAGCACATCTGTCCGGGTCAGCTGATGGATTACGTCAACGACATGTCAGATGTGGTGGACAGCGATCTCTCATTGGAGATGTTGGCCTACGCTGCTGCACTCGCGTTCATGGACGAGTGACAAGGTACCTGCAGCCACAACTGGATGTGACCCATTGCACGTGTCCCGACGCCTGGTTGCATGTTGGGAATCTGGTCACATGTCACAAGAGGACAGTGGACATGGCTGCATTGGCCTGGACTCCTGATCCATGCGCGGACAACCAACGCGGGTTGGCACTGACTTGTGTTGGTGATGGACTCCCCTGGAGTGGACATGGGCGCTTTCCTACGTTCCTCATTCAGACATGCGGCTGCATTGGTCTGCATCTCGTGGCACTTCTCTTGGCCATACTGACACGCACTTGTTGATAAAGTTTCCACACTTTCACTTGTCTCCAACTGTGTTGTGTCTTGATTTGTATGCCAATGTGTGTGTCACGGACTCTCTGGATCCCTGCCATACGTGCATTGCTAGCCCATCAGGGCTGTGGGTTTGTACTTGTGCATTGTCATGTCCCTGTTTCGTGCTTTGCCAGATGCGTATGGCCATTTACCGGCCACAGGCGGGTGCACTTGTGTCCTGTGTTGGGTTGTGCAAATGTTGCTGGTCGTACCACATTGTGTTGGATGTTGGGGTGCTCTGCTTCGTATGTTTGTGTGCTGCATTGTGTGTGAGATGTCCCTTCAGCTCTGCTTTGGCTCACCCTTCACCCTTTCAGGCAGTGTGGTTTTCACTTCTTTGCTTGTTCAGTGGTGTGATATTGCCGGGTTGTGTGACTTGTGCTCTTGGTTGGTGTTGTTACTCTTGAGCATGGTTTGTCTGCAGTTGTGCTGTGCTTAATTGTGCATGTGTGCCATTGTGCCCATCTCCCCCGTCCCCCAGTCCCTGGTCATTCCTCTCCCTGTTGCTGTGGTGTCTGTTGTTTTGGGCAGTTTCCGGTCCCCGACTCCTGCCACCATCTCCAGACTGATGTGGTGGACACCATTTCCTCCATGTCATCCAGCTCCTGGTGTGGCGCTGGACTGCCACCTCGGGTGTGCATTGCTGCCTTCTTGTTGTTGGCGTATTTCTGCTTGTTTGTGCGTTTCGCATCATTCCGGCTGTTCTGGTTTTCTTCCATTATCCTCCTCCGCTCTCCGGCTGCATTGACCTTGTCCATGATGACCTGCCATATACAATGTTTTGTTGCCAATGGGGCTTGTGGGGTTGTATACTGGCTCAGGTTGCCTCCATTGTGCTTGGCTGTTGTTTTCTGTTTGGTTTGTCTATTTTTTCCTGCTTTTGTTGTGCTTATTCCCGCCTGCCGTGGGTGTGTCGCGTGCCTGGAGGTGCTTTTCGCAGCTTTCCTCATCGCGAATGGGCTCATCGCACGTTTTTTTGTGTTGTGGTTTGTGTTTTTATCTCCGTCGAGGTGGTTGTATCGCGGACATTGGCCGCGTTTTCGGCGGACTATCGCATGGTACCGCCGTGTTGTGAATTCCTGGTTGACAAGGGGTTATTTTCCCGCGATAGGCTGCGATGTGTAAAGTTGCGTTAACATTTTTTGGAGATGTTTAGCACACGCTCTTGTGAATATCCCCCTAAATCTGGCCCTTACTGTCTCATCCATAATAAAAATAATTTGAAAAAAACGAATACATAAATTCAGCCACTTGCCTGTATGTTAAAACAGGCTAATTATAGGAATTTTGTTTTGAAATAATGTACGTTCATTGTTTACATCAAATACAATATTACTATATTACTCAAACAACCTTTAACTCTATTTGATTTGTTTATATGACCTACATAAAAACTGAGTCATTTGAGATAAAACGTATATATGGTGCAATACATAGCAGCTCTCTCTGAAACATTACCTTTCATTTTAAAATAATGTTTAAACTTTTTTCCTTCCCGAACACTATATTAAAACAAAAAACTTTCTAATCCAGTACACTGTAACAAGGCATAAGACAATGTTGATTGTAGACTCAACAATGCAGTCTTTTGTCAAACATCCAATACTATCTGGAGGCCATTACAAGGAAATTCATAGTCAGCTGTGTGTTCATTCATCTCAGACATAATATAGACTATTTTTATCAGTACAAAATGTTGTTACTGGCTGGCAGGATATATTTCTCTACCAGGACATCCATGCCTTTCTATGTAAAGGTTACCATTTTATTTGAGATGGTCCGTAGGGGCCATATGGACCATCTCAAATGAAATTTGCCATGTCTAATAACATTGGACATATGGGTCAAGAGACTCTCCAGGTATTTTCTCCACCAATCAGAGGACAAGAAATGTCCTTGACTCCATATTAATTAGTCTTTAAGGGGCATATTTATTAGAGCCTTACATCACGTTTGCATGGTACAAAGTGGTATATACGTGACACAAGGCTCTGAGTCAGATTTATGAAGCCTTGAAAAGCCGCATTGCGTGGCTTTAAGTGGCCTCATAAATCTCAAGTAAGGCCATGCAGCGTGCATCGCCTTACTCTGTGCAAGGGAGGCATTCCATGGGTGTTGCGGTGGGTGTTCCCACACAACTCTCATGGGTTTTGACGCATTCCCAGACTTACAAGGAGTTGTAAACCTGGGAATGTGTCAAAAACCTACCCCTCCCCAGGGCAGGCGTAACGAGAAGAAATATCTTTATTTCTCCTCGTTTTTTCCTCTTTCTATGTGTGCTGGATTCTGCAGCACATATAGAAGGTAGAAAACGCCTTCATGGATTGTTTTCGTGCAGGAAAGTGTCCCTTACTGCATGAAAACAATCCTGCCTATAACATAGGCATCCTTGCACCATGGTGCAAGGGTGCCTGCATTGGTGCTAGGCTGCCAAAACTGCACCAGTGCATGGGGAAAGGATACAAATGCATTGTATTGCATAAATACGGTGCATTCCTGCCCTTTCTCTTTGACATAGGGCAGCGCAGCAAGTCACCTTGCTGTGCTGCCCTACATCAAAACCCCATAAATGACGGCCTAAGTGTTTGCATGAGCTTCCCTCTGACGCACAAAGATAAAATCTGAAAAATGTAAGATAGTACCTATGCTGCAAATTGGTCACCGCTGATAAGTACATTTCCATCACTATGATTGTCGTAACAGGGAGATGAGATCTAAATGTCACTTTGGCTAGCTCAGCCAACTCTCTGTTATATACATATTTCAAAAGTGTGCTTTCACCAAGGCCTTACATGAGATAGTGAAGTATTCTGGTTTAATATACAACTTAGGAAGACGCTGTATAAACAGCTGTGTTTTAATATAATTAGGCCAAGGGATCTTACCAGGCTTATATAATTTTAGACAATCCCTTATTATTAGCCTGCTGGCATTTGTTTCCTCCTTGGATTATAGTAAGATCCAAAGCAACATTGGGTTCAGCTTAATAACATATATAGTCAAGACCGATTTTTGCATGGCAGATGAAGGTAGAGGTGCCTATGTTCATTCTATCATTCCCATTCTGTTATATGGGTCATCTGAAAATCTGGCTGTTCAAAGAAGCATAGGGGCATATTAGCAAGAACATGCGATAAATATCGCAAACCTTGCTTAGCACGCCTTTTTTTATCGCCGGCTATCGCTGGATATTACCGCGGAAATAACATGCTATTAGCAAGGTTTATCTCCATTGCGATAAAATATCCAGCGATAGCGGCGAAACCCAGCTTTAACGCGAGAAATCCAGCGATAAAATCCTATCGCTAATTCTGGGGACTTAACCTTACAATCCACCTCCCATTGACTTTCATTGCTAAGTCATGTTTTTAACAGTTCTTAAAAACAAGCGATAATCGGGGTTAGCGCACGTTTTTTTATCGCTTCGCGGGTATTGCTAATAGGCGATAGGTATGTAAGCGACTGTTTACCGTCGCTTTTAGTTGGGAACGCCTACCTTGCATGTCATTAGCGATAAATATCACTGACATGCAAGGCGATGTAATTCCTGGCCTCTAACGCCTGAAAGCTGTCGCTAACGCCTGTTAGCGACAGCTTGCTAATAGGGCGTTAAAAATATCGCCGCTTTAGCGGCAAAAAGTGCCGCTAAAGCGGCGATAAAGCCCTTGCTAATATGCCCCATAGGGGCATATTAGCAAGAACATGCGATAAATATCGCAAACCTTGCTTAGCGCGCCTTTTTTTATCGCCGGCTATCGCTGGATATTACCGCGGAAATAACATGCTATTAGCAAGGTTTATCTCCATTGCGATAAAATATCCAGCGATAGCGGCGAAACCCAGCTTTAACGCGAGAAATCCAGAGATAAAATCCTATCGCTAATTCTGGGGACTTAACCTTACAATCCACCTCCCATTGACTTTCATTGCTAAGTCATGTTTTTAACAGTTCTTAAAAACAAGCGATAATCGGGGTTAGCGCACGTTTTTTTATCGCTTCGCGGGTATTGCTAATAGGCGATAGGTATGTAAGCGACTGTTTACCGTCGCTTTTAGTTGGGAACGCCTACCTTGCATGTCATTAGCGATAAATATCGCTGACATGCAAGGCAATGTAATTCCTGGCCTCTAACGCCTGAAAGCTGTCGCTAACGCCTGTTAGCGACAGCTTGCTAATAGGGCGTTAAAAATATCGCCGCTTTAGCGGCAAAAAGTGCCGCTAAAGCGGCGATAAAGCCCTTGCTAATATGCCCCATAGTCTTTCTAGTTCAGGGTGACATTTTCTAGGTGATAGCTTTAGTGAATTTGTGCCATAGGTACACCTATTCAGTATTCATTATTGTGGTCTTTCATTTTTGTATTCCCTCATTCATGTTAAAGGCATCCATCCATGTGTTAAAGTATTCTTGAACTATGAGATGATTTTGACTAAGAGGTGTTTGAGAAGCTACAGTAATAAAAGATGAATCACAGTCAGAAGGGCTACGATAGGTAAATGGTTGCTGGTAATACTCTCTGTCAGGCTGTACTGGACCAACAGAGTAACAATAGGGGATCATTGAGAATTTTAAGTAGAGATTGCATTTTAACAAATAGAATTTTGTCTATAGATTTACCCTCAGAATGAGATTTAAAGGCATCTTCAAAGTAACAACTATTCATTCTGACACTACATTACCGCTGCACATTCCATACAAAAATGTTCAGCTTCACTTGATGAAAGAGTCTCGATTGTCAGCTTTTATTGCAACAAAGCCTGGTTTTATATTATGCTTGGGGTTTGTCCTCTGCTTAGGCTTATTAAAATGTATGCATGTTAGAAGAACTGGAGAGCTCAGAGAAAAATATTTGGAAAGTAAAATTGTAAACATTGATCTCACACTGATGTTGAAGGCATTGAATTATACGCGAAGGTGAAGGTGTACACCATATGGTCACGTTTTATGGCATATGACAGGGATCAAGTTGATCATCACATCTAAATTGCTGTCTTTTTAAATATATTACTAGTGGATCTACTGGAGTATTATCAAGTATGTACTGCAGGTTATTAATTTGGTCAGGAAAAAGGCAAACAATACCATACAATGGCTTGTATAGACCGCAGCCCAGAGGAGATTTAGGCTTTACCATAAACTCACCCACTTGTAGGTACCAGCTTTTCACTTCCAGTGGAGAGCAAATCATGGTGGATTAGAAGAGAAGATTGATATGCCTATTTATTATAGTATAAGGTAATTGCTGTAGTCATTTTAAAAGAGAAAACCCTACAGCTGCCAGCTATTTCATATTCTGCTTATCGTCTGGAAAATCTAGAATGATGAATATCACAACTGTTGACCTCCATGTGGCATGCTCCAATGAGCTCATTATGACGACTCTGAAACAGGTCCACAGGTAATGACGTGGAAGCGTTCAGAACTGTGTGATATAACATTGAGGAGGTGTAGATGATAATTTAGCAATGGACTGTTCTTCCTCTTTGAGGATTTTAAAACCAGAGGCAAATGCAAATTGTGAACAAACAATTCCTTTTCTTTCCTTCAAATTAAAGAAATCAAGTGGATCAATGTATATTTGTAAGCCTTATCAATGTTTAAAACAATTGAGCCGCACCGAGTTCACAAACAGTGCGTTTCTCTAGAGGATAAGAAGATCAAGCAAGTAACTGAAGTCTTCTTGTCCATCCCTTTTGGTGCATGTCTCGTACTTTTCAGTATCCCCAGAGCTGAGCTGAAAATCATAAACTATGGTGTATGTTTCATAACATGCTTCTAGATGTGACATTTTGCTTGGTTCATACTTGCAAAATGAATCAACTTCCTCATATGCCTATTTGATAGACTTACTGCAATTATAAATGTTAACAACTTAAGGTTGACTAAGTGGTAGTCTCATACTGAAAGGATCAAAGGGCTGTAAAATAATGCATAGACTGAACATTTGAAGGTAGTGAGAGTGCTGTAGTATAGTGATAGGTAGGGTTAGTAGAGGAAATTAGTGGGTGAGGGAAAGCTGTAAACTGGATAGATTCACAAGGAGCATTACTGGGTTTGTTTAAAGAGGTGTATAGGCAGTAATGCTGACAGCAATTCTGAGAGCTCACTTTTGCTAATAGTTTCATCTGTAGATGAATGCAGACACCATGGCAGGGAAACATCTGTCACTGGTCAAGAAGTAAAAACACTGCAGATTTTTCTCTACTGCCTTAGTGGGAAAGTAAAATCAACTGCAATGGCAATTTGAATTCAATCAGCCAAGCTCTACTGCAAAACTTTAGGCAGTGGCGGCTCGCATAGGGCGTGCTGCGGGGTGGTGGGGTGGGGGATGGCCAGGGTGGGGGGTAGTAAACTCGGACATACGACGGAATGGAGGAAAGTAATTATTACGTTCCTCCGTTCCGTCGTACGTCCGAGTTTACTACCCCCCACCCTCCCTCCCCCACCCCACCGCCCCGCAGCACGCCCTATGTGAGCCGCCACTGACTTTAGGGCATATTTAAAGAAGCATGTAAAGGCATAAGCCTCCTAAAACAGTGGTACCATCATTTCCTCTATCTGCGCTGTTGATTCTGGAACATTCCCAGTGGGAATAGCCACTGCTATCCAGCAGCATGAAAACAGCAGCGCCTCTGGAAAATTAACTTGTGTAAGTTACATTAGCACAATTTATTAGAGGATTATATGATACCCCCTCACTCTAATCAGTCCCTTTTTAGGTCGAGCCTAGGCAGCTCGTGCGCTATCTCTCCAAGACCTGCTGTAATGAGTCTGTAGGCATCCAGCCAGCTGATTGCCTTGTGATTGGTCCCTTTTTTGTCAGTCAAAAAAGCTTCTTTGCTATTGGGTAATCCGTGGGCTTTGTCCCGCTCCTTTTTTTTTCCTTCATCCCGGTAGCACCGACCAATTACCACTAACCTTGCGCTGTGCATTGTGTCTATTTGTTTTCTGCACTATTTTCGTTTTCCGTTGCGGGTCCTTTTTGTAGAAGCTTGTCTTTATTGTTGCTTCCTTCCACCCATCTCTGAAACCCCCTCCCACAACACTGCTTGTGCCGCCCACACCACCCCTTCCAGGCTCTCTGTGTGCATATGGTGTTTATCTCTGCAACCCCCTCCCACAACACTGCTTGTGCCATCCCCATCACCCTTCCCAGTCTCTCTATATCCAAATGGTGTTGATCTGAATGCACTTGCACAAAGACGCGGCATGGCGGCTGATTCCAGCACGCACAGCTGCAGACCCCCCGCCATATTATGATGGCAGGGGGTATGGCGGCGGACGCAAAGTGCGTCTGCTGCTTTTCTGCCGGTCGGCAATCGTTACGATTGCCGGCCGGGCGGACTTGGGCCACTAATATGGTGGCGGTGCTTAGCAGGCACCGCCAGCCATATTAGGATGCGTGTCCTGAAAGGCCTTTCCATGGCGGTGATGCCGCCATGGAAAGGCTGGCGGGGATTAGCTTTGGGGGCCCGTTGTGGGACCCCAGAGAGGTGGGGGGTGAACTTGGGGTACCACCCTACATTTCCATGCACAATGTGGCAGGCACCGCGCGGTGCCTGCCACGTTGTGCATGGAAATGCACAACATGGCCATTGGACATTGCGGCGGGTGCTGCAGCCAGCAGCACCTGCCGCAATGTTGAATTGCCAGATGCGACCGCCGCGGTGGCGGTCGCATCATTATCAGGGGTGCGAGACCGCCGCTTGGCAGGCGGGCGGTCCCGTTACTGCTAGGATGGCGGGCGGACTCAAGTCCGCCCGCCATCCTAATGAGCCCCTAAGTCCCTCCATGGACCTACATCTGGTTGATACTCTTCCTCATTTTTCTTTTCATGTCAATTGGTTTTGTGACAGTATTTTTCTTACTAATCAATGGTCATTACTTGCCAGAACGCTCTGCTGTGAACTTGGTTAATGGTATTCTGCCCCCCCCCCTTCATCTTCCCACATAATGACACGTGATCAGACTCTTGTTAACATTTCAGCGTTCCCAGTCGCAGATGGCATAGTTTTGGACAAAGTAGCTTTCGAGATTCACGGCCCGACTGAGGTCCACAACGTGCCATACGTATTTCGAGTCTCCATGGGAGATGTGGTGACACAAGACATACGTTCCGATGATTGGGATGTGCATGCGATACAATCATTGTTTTCAGATTTGAAGTATTATGCTGCTTTTAATGCTGAAGATTTGTATTTAAATTCTGCCAATTATGCCGAGTTTAATCTGTTATCAACATTATGGGCATCATTTCCTGCATAAAATAAATACATTACAGTCTGTTTTTAATTATACACAATGGGAACATTGCCCTACACCGGTAAAGGGGAGCTCGAAGACCCTTAGAAATAAATTTACATACTTCACTGATTATGATAGGTCTACACCTGAGTCCTATTATTTTAAATTACACACTTCTTCTAGGCCCAAGGTTATGATGACCCAGACAAAATTGATTTAATCCAATTCTTTCCGAAATGATCTGTCTTTACAGGGCTATGATCACTGGAAGGCCACAATTGATTTAAAATCTGTTTGGGGTTCTAAGAACTGGCAGGTGCGGGGCACTGAAGCCTTACATCGTGCCTGCCTCATCCCAACACAAATATTATTTTTGAATGATACGGTGTACCAAACAACTTGTTTTGGTTTAGCAACTGTTAAAAAGTTGAACGCCCCTGCCATTCCCTCTTTGGCTGAATATAACAATTGGCGCGCTTACACACATTTTACCATTGATGTACTACAAGCCTTATTTCAAAATAACACTTTTAATGTCTCTGAGGTAAATCCTTCTGGGTGGCTAGTATGGCAGACAAATTCAAATGCTTGCCAACTGCGTTTTTATAATACAACTCTTGGTTATACACAGAATAGACCCGATCCACATTTTTCGAACTCACATTCGGTAACCACCTATTCGGTGGGGAAATTATGTCAACAGTGGTTACAACACTGTACACTATCCTCCGTTAAACAACACTTATCGCTTTTGTCCAGTGACATCAATTTGGCTCACTTTGTACTGGGACCCAGAGTTCCGAGAACAAAGAGATTCATTTACACAGCTTATAATGAAATATGGAAACTTTCGCAAATGGAGGCAGCGTTCCGTTTGCGTCAAATTGACCAAGCGAATTTGGAAAAGGTCCTTGCTGTAGTTGACAATAGTATTAGCACACTGTCTTTGCGCATTTATACCTTAGATAATATTGTTTCTTCTGTTATTGATATTGTATAAGAGGATGTTTCTGTGTTATACCATGGTCAAAATCAATTACGTTCAGTGATACAATTCGCATGGACCTTACAGACTCTCAAAATGGGTAAAGTCCCGTGGGATTATCTAAATGCTTCTGCTTTGTTTTTACCATTCAATTTGACTGACAAACAACAGTTCATGTCCATGAAAGATGCAACTTACACTCTGTTACACATTGAAAAATTAGACCCTTTGCCTTTCTCTGTTGCGGAAACTGATTCTGCTGCATGGTTAATTCATGGGGTTATATCTTTACCATTCTCATTGTTTCAATTCACATCCTGTATGAAACATTACCCGCTTGGCTGCTTTGAACCCCTAGGTAGCGTGTTTCTGCATGAATTGTGGTCTTTGCCCTTCACTTACAGATGTCTACGGGAGGGTAAGGAAGTATACCTGACAGGGGAGGACTGTGATTCTACAGTGGGGCATTCCTTTGTTTGCAAACACATAAAGTTGCACGGGGCTTGTAACGTGTCTGCTCCTAACCTTGCTGGTGTTTTAAAAGGTAACCCGGTCCCCGCGATACTCTCGCCTTTACCCTGCTTACTAACGATAGTTATCTTATTTTGAATAACGAGGACTGCTGTGGTTTACTGGCTGGAATCCCGTATATAGTAACTGTTTCACAACGCGTAAATTGCTGTAAAAATGTGCTTTTTCCTCCCCGCGTGGGAAGCTAGATAGCTCAATTTGGCCTTCCATTCCAACTTTGAAAACAGATTTCAACAAATTGAGCAGACTTAAAGCTCTTTTATTCCAACAAGAAGTCCCCCTCACTTCAGCGCGTGAGACCTTCAACTTGCAGGTGGCTAGAACATCGAGCGAGATTCAGTCCCTTCTCAATACTAACCTCCCACTACATTTTGGGGAGCTTATACACCGGATATTCACTGCGTCTGACACACACGGCCTTGCACATTTTTTTAAAGCTGCTGGTTCTGGCCTTGTGACTTCTTTTCAGACAATATTTGGAGTAATACCAGCCTTCATTCATTCTATCTTTTCCAGCGTCTTTGGTGGATTCCCGTAATTACTGGCATTAGCTGGTGGAATCCTACTTCTACTGTACCTGCTGCGCAATGGCTACTCCTCTTGTGGTAGTGCACAGACCAGGCTGCCTGCAACTGTTTTGTGATCTATGCATGGATGCTTTGGTACATTGCCACTAGCAACGCTCAGCGTGACTTATGGATTATCTTTCCGCTTTGCCTACTTCACTTGCGTGCAGCCAGTGTTCTCTTGTTTACGGTGTCCATTCACTTGGGCGTTGGATTTATGCCTCTCCAATACATCATGTTCAGACCCGGATTTCGACCAGTTGATGGGTCCCTTAATGGCCCATGAGCAGGACTGTTCTGGGGTTGGCCATATGGCGCGTGCGGCTGCACTTGGAGTCTTGGCTCAATGGGATGTCTGTGAGGCTGCACAGAATTTCCTGCATCAAAGTTACATCGAATATCACGCAAGTTATCCGGCGATTCTCATGGAGGCACCCGACTGTGAGGAGCACGCTTGTTCATTCAGCTTACTGAATTGGATGGCATCCCTTTTTTCTACTAACGACAATGATGTCCTTTTGGAAGGTGTTGCATTCTTTTGCTCATACACCCTGATGGATTGACTCCATTTAATACAACAACGAAATCTTTTAGGCTCCTAGGCATCAAAAGCATTTCTTCGATTTTTTACCCAAATGGTTTTTTATTTTTTTTACTACAGAAAGCGCTTTTGAACTCTGCTCGCTTTTTTTTAACTCTATTTTGGTCCTATGTCTGTATACTATGGCCTTGACAGGGGGAGGGTGCTGTATGGTTGGTAGGTTCATTTGTCGACATTGCTAAGGTAGCATGAGCTTCGCTGCCATGAGGCTGCTTTTGCACACGTTACTACATGCCTTTATTTTGCAAGACTTTGTTTGTGCCTTTCACATGAGAACTGTCTGCTTTTCGCGTTCTCTGCTGTTCTCTGGGGTTTAGTCTGCACACGATGTACAAGGTCGATAAACAATGCCCCTTGTTGTTCTGTTCTGGTCAGTCGCTCGCAGCTAGACATAACATGACACACAGCTGCACTACTGAAAGGCGCGTGCTTTAATATTGCAGAAATGCATGTTGTTCAGACACTTGGAGAGAGTCCTTTTCAGAGAGAAGAGCTGTGCTGTTCCTAAGATGTAAACCTTTCATCTAGGCCTTGAGGTATGGGGTCTGCTGACAAAGCCCAGAGGTCTTCTTTTTTATAATAAACGATTTCCTATCACGGGGAGGGTGGTTAGGTCCTATAATCCTTTTCCACTGTCTTTATAAAATGACATCCCCTTTTGTATTCTATGGAATTGTAACAATGCTAACGATATTGTGTTTATGCATTTTGCTGCTGGTAATAGCACGTGTACTGCACCATAGAGCACGTTAGTTAAAATAAAAATTTTAACCTATACCGTGACTCTGATTACTCTTATTGTGGACAAGTATGAGTGAGTGAGCAAAAGAGTTGTCTTGCTACCGCGATTCCTGAGAGAGTCGGGAGTGTTGTGTTCTGGGTTGTCTAATCATTGGTAGTTTCGTGATTATGTTGGAGAACGAATGAGACACTATAGCTAGTCGGTTTTTGGGATTTTGGGCACTAAGGTGATAGGTTGGTACACCACTATACACCGAGGTCCTGGTTTCCTGTGCATAGTTCTGTATATGTGCAGAATCCCTGCAACAGGTGGGCAGGGGTCACTTGGGGATCTAGATTTACAAACTAGAATAGCCTGTTTCGAGTCCTCCACAGTGATGTGCCAGAACTTGAATAAGATGCTATTAATCTTCTAGAAAGATTTTAGAGGCGGTTCCAACTGCAAGTAATCATTTTGATAGAGGTCAATGGATGGGGAAATCTTCTCATTACAGTCACCAGGATAAAGACATGACCAATGGAATAATTCCCAAGGGACATTCCTGGCTGCATTGGTTTTCTGTGTGAAAAAATCAGATTGAGTTGCTTGTATGGATTTAACTCTATTTTGCAGGCCTCTTTAACCATCCTAGGCATAGCCTCTTCTCCTTTTCTTTCTAGGTTTTTAAAGTGCTTTTTCCCTCCAGAGGGCCAATGAAAACCAAGTAGACAGCCATGGGAGTGAGATATTTTAAGTGGGGCTAAATGAACTTTTACTGCAGTTAGCCACTGGTTAACATGATCCACATTATCCTCCATTGTTCTTCTGAGCAAGGGCATTGAATCTGGCAGAAACTTGATAAAGTCCTGTTTCTCAATCTTATTCCATGGGCATAATGTTTTGCAGCTACCGTTTGCATGGCATCTACTTTAGGACTGATGAAACTAATGGGGATAAGCAAGTGATCCGACCAAAACAATGGTATCCGAGTGTTTGCTGATAACTACTGTAAATTAGAAAAAATTCAGATTGGTTATGTGGTTGTGTAAATGTGTTGAAGAAGACACTGCTTCACGTTTAAAACAGAAAAGCTGTCTAATAAGTTCTGATTTAATGTATTGCTATTGTCCTCGATGTGTAAATTGAACAGTGGCGGCTGCTGTCGACCAGAAGTGGTGAGGCAGCAGGGGTGGGGTGGGGGTGGGGTGAGAGGGGTTGAAAAGTAAAAATAAAAAAAGAAAAGATCACTTACCTGTGTAGGGCTGCCGCCTCTTCTCCGTCCTCTTCTGTTCCTGACTCCCAGCTGCACACAGGCTCCCAGACTCCCCAAAGCCAATCACAACACTGTTGTCATACCGATAATAGCATTACCACTATGAAAGCAGCATTGTGATTGGTCTGAGCGGCCTGGGTTGCCACTCAGACAGTGCATGGGAGCCTGTTGGCCTTCCTAGGACAGCCGGCCAAACCACCATGTGCATTTGTGGTGCCCATCACTCCCCCTCCCTGCTGGCTGCTGCTGTCATACAGGATAGCACATCCTGCCCTGCCCTGTCTCAGCACTAAAAAATAAAATGATAATAACATTGTGATATTATCATTTTATTTTTCCTTTTTGCACTACTCAGTGAGCATTTGTGCGAACGCTCCTCCGCCCTAATGGAGGAGCTGCCGCTGAAAATGAAATCTCCTAATGCAGTAAAAAGTGAATATTGAACATATAGGACTGCAATAATGTCCCCTAGATGGTTGACAATTCCTGCAGAATAGCCTGGTGGGTGTTTCTTGGGACACAGTGCCTCCTGGCAGGTCGATGCCACTGTTTCTTTGATCTTCTCCCACTGACTTTCTACTGGGTCTCTGTCATCCTCTAGTTCTTGCAGGAATCGAAACTAGTTACTGAGGATGACTGAGTATTTGCTCTGTTTCTGTGCATCTTTGAGGGGGGTGGTGTTATATCATTGTTGTTGGTTCTTGTGTTCCATCCATGCTTTCTTCAGCTTAGCTTTAGCCTGGCTACGACAAGGTGATGGTCTGGCACCACGTCTGCTCATCCCATCACTCTCACATCCTGGAGGTACCTTTGGAACTTCTTGGCAATGCAGACATGGTTGATATGATTCTCTGTTGAATGGTCTGGTGACATCCAGGTTGCCTTGTGTATTCTTTTCTGTGGGAATACACTACCTCCTATCACCAGACTGTTCAGGGATCAGAGATCTGTTAGCCTTTTATCATTCTCGTTCATGTCTCCAAGGCCATGGATGTCCATTACTTATTTGTACCCAGTGTTGTCCCCTCCAATCCTGTCATTGAGGTCCCCCATCAGTATGGTGATGCCTCTCTTTCTCGAGGCATTTCTCCAGGATGGACTGGAGTCGGTTGTACAACTGTTCTTTTTCCTCTTCTTTGCTTTAGTTTTAAGTGCTTAGCACTGGATAACATTCATGTTGATCCTCTTTTTCTTTGTGCGGAAGGCTGCTAAGATGATTCTGGCACAATGGGCTTCCCATCCAATCAGAGCTCTGTTGGATGCTGGCGTTAACATCACTGCTACTCCCTGAGTATCTGGGGCATTCTCTTCCTGATGTTCAGAATACAGCAGCATTCCTCCTGGGGCCAGTCTTTTCTGCCTGGACTTTGTCCATCTGGTCTTGCTGATGCCAAGCAGGGCAAGGTTGTACTTTTTTTTATCTCCGCTGCCACTTGGGTTGTCTTGCCTGTCTCATTCATGGTCCTCAGGTTCCATGTCCCGATGGTGATGGTCTTGGTCAAAAACAGGTGTATCAGCTTTGTGGCTGTCAGGGATCTCTGGCTTTCACCATAAGGTATTATAGCTCTCAGTGAAGGAGATTCCTCTCTCCCCAAGGCCAGAAGGTCTTTTGGTTGATGTTTCTTTAGCTAAGACTTTTTTTACATGGTGGGTAGCTAACCCCATGCATAACCCTCCTCCTTTCACAGCTGGACTTGGGAACTACACCTCTGCAAAAATCCAAGTAAGAAACGAAAAGAAAGCTGCAGTCAACAACAGTCGAAAAAGAGCAAAAAAAGTGAAAGCTCAAGGCGAATACACCAAAACCAACAAGGACGCAAAAAGAAGCTTAAGAGCGGACAAGCGAAGATTAATTGATTGTCATGCCACAGAAGCCCAGGAAGCAGCAAGCCATGGAAACTTGAAAGAACATAAAAAGGAAGCTCTCCAGCAGATATAACAAGCGAGAAAAGCCTGTAAAAGGCAAAGCTGGGAAGGAAAGAATGTGCAAAGAAGGCCAACACTGAAGATGGGTGGAAGACTTTGAAGAACTGCTGAACCAGCCCATGCTGCAGTATCCACCAGATATACAGCCAGCTGACAAGTATTTGCCAATCGACTGCAGCAGACTAACCAAGGAGAAATACAGCAAGCCATCAAACATCAGAGAAATAGGAAGGCAGCAGGACCTTACAACATTCCTTCAGAGGCACTGAAGGCAGACATTGAAACATATGTAGACCTGCTCTAACCCATGTTTGAAAGGATCTGGGAGAGGAAAATGTGCCATCAGATTGGAAGGAGGGATACCTGATCAAAATACCCAAGAAAGGTGACCTTAGTAACTGCAAACTACATAGGGATAATTCTTCTATCAACCCCAGGCAAAGTGTTCAACAGAGTCGTCCTGAACAGAATAATGGAGCAAGTTGACGCTTAGTTACAGGACCAGCAAGCTGGCTACCGTAAAGATAGATCCTGTACAGACCAGATTGCAACACTGTGCACCATCAAAGAGCAGTCAATTGAATGAAACTCCCCCCTCTATGTCAACTTCATCAGCTATGAGAAGGCATTCAACAGCATGGACAGGGAGATCCTTTGGAGACCCTTTGTAAAGCACAGTGAGCAAAACTCTGGGAACCCAACCAGCGGAGCAGACTTTATCACCCACCACTACTCATAATAATGAGTCAAAATACCTGATTTCAATACATTCCTTGATTTTATTTTTAAAGTTTCTGATCACACCCTACTATTTGTAGGAACTTTTGTTCAATGGTACACACAGGTACATTTAGATAGCTTATTTTGACTGTTTATGTTTTGTGGGTGTAAGCTTTGTCTTTGAGTGAGAGGAGTGTTTTCTGCTTACTGACAGTGCTGGTACACGGTGATGCCATTCCACAAACAGTTACTAGAAGGTAAACCTTTGGTGGGTGTGGCTTCAACCTAAAAACTGCACATACACTCTAGCTACTCTAATGACTTGTGATACTTTTCAGTAGGATAAACAGTTATAGCTATGCTGGTTTATAGTGAGGAATGAACGTTCAATAAATGTCTTGAGAGTTAGGAAAATAGTTGTTGTAAACCAACTACACATAGGGACTATCAACCATTGGGATGTACAGGTGTCTACCATTTTCTATTTTTGAGGAACTACTTTTAAGTGTATATGTACATGTGCTAGGGCAAAAATAAATGTGGTCACTCAAAGTGAAAGCATCCAAAGGCTGGAATGGGCTGGTCCATTCATCTATACCTTTTGCTGGGGTGGGAGGGAGTATAATTTGAATGATATGCTAACAGACCAAAGGTGAAAGAGTGTTTGTTGTTTCAAAAATATGAGGCTGCCAAGATAGAATATAGCTAGGAACTGATGTTACTGGGAGCCCAAGTGTCCCTGCCTATTAAAGTAAAGAGTCAATGAAAAAGGAAGCAAAGCAATAAGGGATATAGAAATATGGAAAACTAAAGATTTTGTCATTCCTATATCTTCTTACGACAAGGGGTCAGAAACAAATTTAAAGATTTTTTTCTTGTGCCAATTTCTTTGCTGCTGTGAGGATTAGTTTGGCCTGCTGTTTCACCTGCAAACATAGACAAACACATGTTCATGATTTTCCTTAGTGCATTCCTCATTTCTTTGTTTCTGAGGCTGTAAATCATAGGATTTAACAATGGAGTTACAACACAGTAGAATATTGACACCACTTTATCTAATGCAAACCTGATGCTGGAATTTGGTCTAATGTACATGAATATTACAGTCCCATAGAAAATGATAAGGACTGTGAGATGAGAGGCACATGTGTTGAATGCCTTCTTCTGCCCATCAATAGATGGGATGTGTAATATGGAACGAATAATACAAATGTAGGATACCATTGTCAGTAGGCAGCAACCCAATATCACTATCCAGGCTATGGCTAAAAATGTAAATTGACCCACTGATGTGTCTCCACAAGAAAGTTTTAACAGAGGCGCAAAATCACAGAAGAAGTGGTCAATTTCATTTGGAGTACAAAAGGTCAATGAGGAAATCCACAGAGCTGGAAGCACAGGAGAAAACATTGCACTCATCCAGGCACCAGTGGCCAGATAGCAACTGGCTGTGTCTGACATCATTTGGGCATAACGCAATGGGTTACAGATTGCCACATACCTATCATAAGCCATAACAGCAAGAAGGAAGTTTTCACATGCTCCAAACGCAAAAATGAAATAAAATTGTGCAATGCAAATTGGGACAGAAATTGTTTTATCTTCTGTCAGCAAAGTCACCAACATTTTTGGGACAGTTGCAGTAGTATAGAGAATCTCCAAGAAGGAAAAACTGGATAAAAAGTGATACATTGGTTTGTGAAGCGTCCTCTCAAACTTTACTAGTGTGATTATCATCATGTTGGAGCTAATCGTTAAGATGTACATTGTCGCAAACAAAGCAAAGAGAAAGATCTGAAGCTCCTGTACCACTTCAAACCCCACAAAGATGAATATGTTGGTAGTGGTTCGGTTTCCATGTTCAATGCCTTTCTTGATCCTGGAATTAAAAATACAACATTAATTATGCATTGAAATGCCACCTAGTATAAACTTGCAGTGTTTGGAATAAATACACCTATATGATTGAAAAGTAAATATGTGATGTAAGGAAGTGGACATGACAAATATTTGTTGCTAGGTGTTCACTTCTGTATCAGGCCTCGTGGCACATGGGTAAGACCCACACTAAACCACTAATGCATCAAACTGTGTTCATCCTCTAGATTTCCTGAAACGTGCACAATTTGTTTTAATGCCCTATTTTCCAGCTTCCATGTGTTCATTTTCCCCTTCAGCAGATATGATAATATGAATGAAGGGCCTCATTTCTGAGGTTTTGGTGCAGGGTGCCGCCGCAAGGTATCTTGCTTCACTGCCATGCATCAAAAGAAAGGGCAGAAGTGCGCCCTATCTATGAGATACGCTCATTCCTGTCCTTTTCTGTTGTGCTGGTGCACAATGGACTGCCATGCGCCAACGCAGGCACCCTGGCACCATGATGCAAGGGTGCCTGCGTTGCTTGAGTGATTGTACATAAACAATCACAAGATGTGTTTCCCTCTTTCCATTAGTGCTGCAGAATGCAGCACTAATAGAAAAAGAAAAACAAGGAGAAATAAAGCTAGTTCACCTTGTTGTACCTTTCGAACACCTTGTTGTACCTTTCGAACACCTTGTTGTAACTTTCGAACACCTCCCCTGATGAAACCTTGTAAATCTGGAAATGCGTCAGATTCCATGAGTGTTGCATGGGAACACCCACAGCAACACCCAGGGGATCCCCCTTTCATGCAGAGTACTGCGTGAAAGGGTACCATATTTACAAGGCCATGAAAAGCCACGCAGAGTGGCTTTGCGTAGCCTTGTAAACATGGGCCAGCACACTGCGCCACTGGAGCGTCAAAAAAAGTGACGCTTCGGTGGTGAGAAGAGCCTTGTAAATGCGGCCTGAAATGCTTTGTTATAATATTTGATTCTAATACCATATTATGGCTTACTCCCATTATTGTACTAAAAATAGTTATTTGGAGATTGTATGATTATTGGGAGGAAGATGCTCATAAGACAAAAGTTATACAGAAAAAAATAATTATGACTAAATGTCATATGCAGAAATTTTTATTTTCGATGCACACAATGTAGTCAACCATAACATTAATAACAGGAATATAAACTACCAAAATGTTCTGTGAACAGCCACATAGCATACAAAAATGCTGACTACGAAATGTTTTGTTTTTACCAAAATGCAATGAAAACATCCAAAGTATTAGAAGCAACCATATTGTCTGCTAAAAATTAAAACAAATGTAAACGTAGCAAAGTAAGTGAAATTAAACAGCCTGCAAAACACGAATAAATAAGTAAAACAGAAGTCTGCCCCCTTAAGGTGAAAACCCATCGTCTGCACTTTTGCAACCCTGGAGTGAGACACCGGCCTAGCAGACGGTGTGCAGACAAAATATCGAGTTGGAAATTTCGAACTACAGAAATATCGAGCCCTAAATATCGTCAGTTAGAAATATCGACAGCAAGAATATCGTGGTCAAGAATATCGATTTGAAGGTAAGAAGTAACTATATTATCGTTTGCAAAAATATAGTTGCTTAAAATATCGATTTTTTAATTAGTGTTATGTATTTTAGTATATATTATAAATGTATGTGATGTATTTTTTGTATAAGTATTGTTTATATTTTTTACTATATTTGTTAAATTTTTGATAGTTGTCAATTTTATTTTAATTACATTTTGCGTTTTTTAGTTCTGTAGCGGGTTGTGGGTTTATAGGGGAATAGGGGAATAGGGTGGGAAGAAATTTAATTATAATGAATAAATGATATTTTTTTATTTATTAATATTTATTTAATTGAGATTTTATAGTGTTAATTGTGGGAAGTAATTTACTTTGAAATACTTATTAATTTGTTGTTAATTAAATTAATTAATTAATTGAAAATTAAATATGGAAATTGTGTAATTAATTTTAGGTGCGGGTTGTGGGGTGTACAGGCGTAAAGGGTGGGAAGTAATTTATTTTTAATTCATTAATAATTAGATGTTAATTAATATTAATTATTTAATTGAAAATTCAATATGGAAATTGTGTAATTATTTTTAGGTGCGGGTTGTGGGGTTTATGGGGTAAAGGGTGGGAACTAATTTATTTTTACTTATTTAATAATTAGGTGTTAATTAATATTATTTCATTAATTGAAAATTAAATATGGGAATTGTGTTATTAATTTTAGGTGCGGGTTGTAGGGTTTATGGGGTAAAAGGTGGGAAGTTAATTAATTTTTATGCGTTTTAATTTGTTTTTTAACTAATGATATTTATCTAAATGATAATTAATTATGTTAATTATGGGAGTACATTTTATTTTTAATTTAGATGTGGGTTGTGAATTGTGTGGTGTGATAGGGTAGGATGTAAATACAATAAATGAATGTAATAATGTTTTTGTTTATAAATAATTTCAAACTAAAATATTTGTTTGTTTGAAAAATATTTTAATGTTTTATTTAATATAATATTTGTAGGTATTTGTGATATGTATTTAACATTATAATATGTTTTTATTTTTTTAAATGTATAATATTAAATATATTTGTATTTTAATTTTTAACATAGTTATGTATATTTTTGAATTTATTTTGTTTTTCAAATATTTTTTGTTGTTATTTTGTTTGTTTTTAATTTTGAATTGACTGTAGTGGGAATAGTAATTTTTACCCCTCCGCTATCCAACACTTTCCCTACTGTTGCACTCACTGCAGTGGGAATAGTAATTATTACCCCTCCGCTATCCCACACTTTCACTACAGTTCACTGACTGGAGTGGGGATAGTAATTTTTACCTCTCCGCTATCCAACACTTTCCCTACTATTGCACTGACTGCAGTGGGAATAGTAATTTTTACCCCTGCGCTGTCCAACACTTTCCCTACTGTTGCACTGACTGGAGTGTGAATAGTAATTTTTATCCCTCCGCTATCCACCACTTTCCCTACTGTTGCACTTATTGGAGTGGGAATAGTAATTTTTATCCCTCCGCTATCCAACACTTTCCCTACTGTTGCACTTATTGGAGTGGGAATAGTAATTGTTACCCCTCCGCTATCCAACACTTTCCCTACTGTTGCACTGACTGGAGTGGGAATAGTAATTTTTACCCCTCCGCTGTCCAACACTTTCCCTACTGTTGCACTGACTGGGGTGGGAATAGTAATTTTTACCCCTCTGCTATCCAACACTTTCCCTACTGTTGCACTGACTGGAGTGGGAATAGTCATTTTTACACCTGCGCTATCCAACACTTCCCCTACTGTTGCACTTATTGGAGTGGGAATAGTAATTTTTATCCCTCCGCTATCCAACACTTTCCCTACTGTTGCACTCATTGGAGTGGGAATAGTAATTTTTACCCCTCCGCTATTCAACATTTTTCCTATCGTTGCATGCATTAGATTGGGAATAGTAATTTGTACCCCTCCGCTATCCAACACTTTCCCTACTGTTGCATTGACTGGTGTGGGATAATCAAGATTAAATATTTTTAAATAGTTTAATGTTTTAATTAATAATAGAATGTTTTTTTAACATAAATTTTATGTTATTGCCTTGGTATATGTATAGATATATTTATTTGTTACATTTTTATATATTTTTAAAATTATAAAATACATTTAAATTAATAGTTTATTCATTGTTTTACAGTAAATATATATAATAATTATTATATATGTGTTTAACTTTTTTAAGTTAAGTTTATTTATTTTTGTTAAAATGTATATTACATCTATTTTTGTATTGAGTTTATTATTTAATATATTTCATATTTAATTTTATATATATAAAAAACAATATTTGTTATATCTTTATTATGTCATTGATATTTTCTTTTCGATATTTTTCAACTTATCTTTATAAATATAGGATGGCGATATTTTTGACATCTCTATTTATGACTCGTAGTATGGGGATGTTTTGGGTGTCGATGTTTTGTCAGTGAACCCTAGCAGACAATGGACAGCACGGTTAGAGGCAAGGACTAGGAGAAAATCACACAACCACGTGAACCAGGAGACACTCGTCTACCCAGGACATGAAAGAGTAGTTTGGAACATTAAAGTTCACAATAAGGTTTGATAGAAGGAGTTGGAGGGCAACAGATGCCAATAATTTCAAGCCTGCTGCACAAGGTAATATGGAGAGGGGAGTTTTTGCATTCTGAATTCACCTTGGGTCATGAGGAGTCAGGATTCTGGCACGGTGATCCATCCCATTACAGATCAATAAGACGTGGGTAAATCATGGGAAGGGGGGGTATTTTACTGCATTGAGTGGGGCCTGGAATGGAGAACAGCTGACAGTGGCCTCCTGGTGCTTCCCACAAGGTTTGCAATATTACATGGTGACAAAGCTGGAATACTGGCTGGTGCGGGTGCCAAAAGTGCTCACTCTTACAAGAAGTGTTTTTAAACTCACAATTAGGGAAAATGGGCAGAAGGCTTAAGGGAAAACCAGCAAAGGTGGGAGACAGAAGAATACATGCCCCTGATGCTTACTGCCAGCGTTGCGATCATACATTCTGACAAAGTTGGGAGACTGGTTGGAGTGGGTGCCAAATATGCTCACTCTTATAAGGGGTGATTTTAACTCATGATGAGGGGAGAGTGGGGCAGATGAATTAAGAGGAAACCAGCAAAGGGGGAGACAGAAGAATGCATGCCTTCACCGAGGCCATGGACCTGACAGATTATGGAGAGAGGGGAACCACGCTGTCAGACAGTATTGTGTCAGGCACACTTACTCACTGATTACTAGACTCATGGTCCGAAATTCCCAGGGGTAACTTGAATGGCAATTAGAGCCTTTGGAATTTACTGATTGGCACACAATTAATTACATTTTGGGTACAGGGACAGAGCAGTACTTTAAGGAAAATACTACAGCAGTTCAATCAAGATTCTGGGAAGCCTGTGAAATAGTGGTCAGAGGACTCTTGATATTCCACGTTGCTGGGAAAAGGAGGGAGGTAATTACAATAGTAACAGAGTTAGAGGATAGATTGTGTTGGTGGGAAGTGGAGAATATATTACATTCAAACCCTGACCTGACATACCAAATCTCGCTTACAAGGGATGAATAGAAGAGAATTGTAGGAGTAAACAATTCAAATTTGGCCTGGTTAGTGCGCAGGGTAGAAAGTCAACGCTGGATATCTAGAATTGAAAATGAGGAAGGGTGTTTGATTGACTCAGTGGAGGGAATAGCAGAGGCCCTTGAAGCTAAATTGGGAAATTGTACCATCAAAGGCATGGGCAACATTAGCAACATTTCAGAAGTTCATAAATTGTATCCCAACTCCTGATCTACACAGAGAAGACAACCAAATGCTAGGTGCTGAGCTCAAAGTAGAGGAGATGGGTCAGCAATTTCACAATTACAAAGGAGGAAGACCCTGGCACCACACAAAATCTTTAAATGCCTGAGGGGGAAAGGTAGTAAAACCACTTATAGGTATGTTATAGGAGGCAAAAAGGGGGTAGTGTCTAAGAATGACGACCATTGTGCTAATCTGTAAGGAGGGAAAACTGATTGATCAGTGTGCATCATACAGGCCCATTACTTTACTCAATTTAGAAATAAAGATCTTGGCAAAGGTGCTGAAGAATTGCCTGATCCAGGTTACAGACAAATTAATAGTCCCAGATAAATCTGGCTTCATGTCTCTGATGTCCATGAGACACAAACTTAAAAGACTATTTGAGTGCCTGGTGAGAAGTGACACTCTGCAGGAGCCAGCAATCCTATTAGCCTTAGATATTGAAAAGACATTTGATTCGGTAGAGCTTGAAAACCTACAAAAGATAGGCCTTGGACCTGAGTTTTTATCATGGATCGGGCTCAGCTATGGCAAACTGATAGCAAGAGTTAGAGTTAATGGGCAATGCCACAAGAGTTCGAGCATTGGAGGATGACAAGGTAAGGATGCCCGTTCTCTCTCTTGCTGTTTCCGCTGGCATTGTAACATTTGACCAATTGGGTAAAAGTAGGCGCCCAGATCCATGGGCTAAAGTTGCTATCAGGTTGAGAGGATATGATTTCTGTTAATGCTGATGATCTCCTCTATTTGATGGACCCATCACATTCCATACCTAGATTATTGGAAATTCTAGACATATTTGGAACACGTTAGGGAGGGTGCATCAACTGGCACAAATTGATAGCATTCCCAATCTCTTAATGGTAGCCCAGGTTGGTTGGACGTGCCTACTAGGATTAGGGGTTGGCAGCAAACTCTGCTCCACTGGGAGAGTTTACAGAAGTTTTCACACTCCGCTCTCCACTTGGAGTACGGAGTTTGGCAAAACGCCGTCATCTGCTTTGTGGTAGAGTTTACTCCTTAAGTTGTAGTAGGCAGCTGAAGGTGGGAGCTCATGAGTCATGACCTGTTAAGGCTATATTTAGTTCTTGGCAGAGTGGGAAAGCACTAGCCAGTGACATCCTCGCTTATGACAAGCAGTCTCCATAGTGCAAAGGCACACTGCTATTTTGCTGACATGACATTCCATTGTGCATTGAGATCAAGCTGAGGAACGCTCAACGAGAAAGGTACAGAAGCAACTATGCTGGCCTTTGAAAGTATTAATTTTGAAAACTAGGGTAAAAGCAGGAGATAGAAGCACATGAAGGCAGTTTCTGTGGTTTAAGAATTAAGATCACCTTTCAGTGCACTTTCTGAAATTAAGGTGCATGCAGCACTCAAGTTTATTTTTCTGCCAAGAAATGCCTCAGTACTTAATTAAATTCACAGGCTGCTACTATATTATGAGCAATATTGTAGGGTTTTATCAATGAGTCCTGCGCATTATACCCTATCGTGACATATTCATACACGTACTCCATGAAGTGTAAAAAGCCATTTAATTAGGACAGAGTTGCACATATTTAAACAAATCAACAGTGTTATCATAACATCAAAACTCTTTAAACGTAACCCCCTTTTTTGCCCCACCATTCTCCCTTCACCCTAGCTTTCACCCCAGCACACCATCTTGCTTCACTCTTGCTTTCACTCCATAACCTTCTTTGATTCCCAATCTCTTTCTCACTTCTTTTACCCAAGCATCCTCCAATAAAGCCTCCTAACTCTGCACAACACATCCCACACACCCACACCTTCTTCCTTCACCTGTGCTCCCTTCCTCCCCCCTTGAGGGGCGGATATGACTGCATCTGACTCTCCACCCCCTCAACTACCGCAAACACCCTGCAACCTGTCCCAAAATGGCAACTGACAAACAGGACAACTCTCACCCAGACCTCTATGACTTGTAGGATGGGTGGGTGGACAAACTTACAAGCCCCCCGCTAGTGCAGTGAAGAGTCAGGAAGAGGCTGTTCCCACCTCTCCCGACTCCTTATATTATAGTCCTAACTCGCTCCCATGAATCCACCTATCCTATCCGGCCAATTCCATGTCACAAAGTTTCCTGGGGAAAGACTAGACTGCGCCTTTTACTTCTCCTGGGACCCTCCAATCTATCATTTGTTTTATGCTCTGTATCTATGGAGATATTTCATATTGTTTAGCAGATCCGCCCAGTGTGGATTGTGCTGAAATGTTGTAAAGCCGACGTGCAGCCATATCCATGGATTATACTGACACTACTGGTCACCCACTGTGTAAACCTAACATGGCATCTTATCTTTAAAGCCAGCGGCATCCGTGAAGCCGCCGGAAAGAGCAAACACGATGAGACAACCCAAGCTTTGTTTTTTGGCATTTTCTACTATTTCATTTAATATCTTTTGCGTATGTTGCTGTCAAATGTCATAGTGAGTCTGCACCTGCATTTAAATCAAGTGCTGTGTTTTCCTGAAGGCAGCTGAGCTCTGCACAGCAACGTTTAAGGGAAAATTCAGAATTAAACATTTAGACATGATTTGAGATTCAATATATGAATTTGTAATTAATATTATAATGTGCACACAATCCAAAACAAAAGAATCTAGAAAAAATATACTATTATTCGATTTCATTTAAAATCATAAAAGACGATACAATTTACCCACAAAGTGCGTAAAAATTATTAAACAATGATGCTAGTTTAATTATGACATTGCATTAAAGTCGTTAAAATGTGTTCTAAAAAGGATATTAAAAACAATTTACATTAATTACATGTGAGCGTATGATGTCCGGCCCTACTAGAGAAAGCAGGCTTCTAATATATTTGGGTTAAGCTGAAAGCAGGCTAACCTCGTTTCATAGTTTTTTAATAGAGTGTTGCTGCTATAGCCATTTGAGCTGCGGGGTTTTGATTTGAGTAAACAAGTTAATTCTGAGAAGACATGTTCAATTCATTTATCGCTCTTTTCTAGTTCGTTTGCAGCTAGCCTCAAAAACTTTATCACCTTGCATGCCAGTTTGACTGTTGAGCCTCCTAAGCATTTTATGACGGCAGCTCTGTAGGTCCTTATTTGTTCTCGCTTCAATGTAGTCGGTAAAAGGGTTTTCCGAATATTAAGTAGTGCCGGACAGATACATAATAGGTGGAGTAGTGACTAGTTTCCATTCACACAAAGGCGGCATTCCATATTGCGCCAGGACCGTTTCCATTTTGGGGTGAGGTCTTTAGATGGATAGGCTCCCAGTCTCAATGAAATCAGGTTCAACTTTTTTTGTCTAGAAAAGTGTTCCAGGAGGTATGGTTGGGGTTTTAGAGTTGTGTAAGTTGGCATCACCACCCACGCATGGGTTTTGAGGGCCAAGGATGCTTTGGGGCCGATTCCGATTCGGGCAGGAAATCTCTCCGACCGAGCCGGACCCGGAGAGATTTCCGACCGAATCGGACCCTAGCAGTCTGACCGAACGAGTACGATGCGTTCGCATGCTATCGGACTCGATTCGGTCGGACTCCCATTGAAGTCAATGGGAGCCGGTCGTACAACGCGTACGCAGGCTCCCATTGACTCAATGGTTGCGAGGCGAACAAGGGCGCCCCCTATAGCGGGTACGCGTCGAAGCGGGTCACGCCGTACACGCACAGGTAGGGGGGACCCATGGGTCCCCCCTGTGTCCGACTCGCGCGTCTAGGTGTACAGGGGCGTCCGACACGGACCCCCAAAGTGCGGCTCCGACTGCTCTTTCGAGCCGGACGGCGCGAGTCGGTTGGACTGCTCGCGGCGCGCATCGTACTTACCCGGCCGGGGTAGGTCTCCATTGCGCGGTGCGAGTCGTGTCCGTGCGAGTCGGTTGGAGCGGTTGGGTCCCGCGAACGAGTCGGTCGGCGATTTCGCATACGTTCGCATCGTACTCGTTCGCCCGGACGCACGTCCGACTCGGTCGGAAACAGGGCGTCCGAATCGGATCCGGTAAAGCCGAATCCGATTCGGAGCCCTACCGGCCGAGATCGGAATCGACCCCTATGTCTATTAGCTGGGATTGCCGTTTAATGGCTTTGTTGGTTATTTGTTTGAACTCGGGATCTGCTGATATCGTGAGCAAAGCATCCTCTAACTTTAAGGCAGAAAGTGATTGTTTTAAAGCAAAATGTACTGACTTATTCGACCTGGATTGTTTTTCGACATCCAGCCAGCAATGATGGGCTAAGGAATTTTCCTCTGCTGCCCTCATTCTCCAGTAATATTTGACGAGGGCCCTTTGTCTTGTCGGTATCTGATTTTTTAAACCAAATTCCAGTCTTATCTGGGCTTGAGATGTGTGACATGGAATCGAAAATAGTTTCTTAAAGAGACTTGATTGTGAAGTATTTAAAACTGTTGACTCCTTGGTGTATAACAGTTCTGATCCATACAAAATCGAGAGCAAGAATTTTGCAGCAACGACTTTTAGTAGATGGTGTGTTGAGCAGTCGCTGAGTGTTTTCTGCAAGATTTTAAATGCGAATAGCAGTTGTTTTGCTTTTGCTTGCCGTAGTGCCAGATATTGCTTATAGTTGACGTGCCGGTCTAATTGCACCCCCAGATATTTGTATATTTCCACCTGGTCCAAGATGTTACTATTTATTGACCAGGTGAATTTAGGTTGTTTTTTATGGGGACTGGAGAAGCACATAACCTTCGATTTTTGGAAGTTGATGACTAATTGGGCAGAGGATGTGTATTCTGCTAGCTGGGTGATCAGCCGCTGTCAGCCACTAGGCATTTGGGAAAGCAGAACAATGTCGTTGGCATATTGCAGGCTTGCTAATGAGACATTTCCCAATTTCGGGGGGGTTTCCTTGTGTTAAGTGGAGATAGTCCTCTAGATCGGCCGTGTAGATGTTAAACAGACAAGGAGCCAAGACACACCCCTGTTTTAAGCCATTGATAGTTGGAATTTTATTGGTTAGACTTCAACCGACCCCCAATTTAATTTGGACCCATGTACTTGAAAAAAGATTGATGATTGCAATTTTGCGGGAGCTCCCCAAGATCTAATTTTTGCCCATAATTTGGTTCTGGGAACCTTATCGAAGGCAGCTTTAAGATCTAAAAAGAACGCATGCAGGAAACTTGATTTGGCGATAGCTTTATTGGCCAGGATCGTAACTGCGGATAGATTAGTTAGAGTGCTCATCCCTGTGTGGAATGCTGTTTGCTTTTTAGAGATTAGGTTTATGGTGTTGATCCAGTCCTCTAGAACTATTAACAGGTTTGAACCATATATCTTAGCCTCAACATCGATGAGCACTATTAGTCTGTAGTTGGTTGGGTCTGAGCGCACCCCTGTTTTGTATATCTGTTGTATGATACTTCCTCGCCATGAGTCTGGGATGGTACATGTCTCCAAGGCGTAAGCAAACATGTGGGTTAGGTAGGTGGACCAAAAAGCTGGATATTTTTTAAATAAGGCATTAGGCAAGCCATTTGACCCCGGGCCCCATCGGATCTTTGTTGTTTTATAGCATTCAGTACCTGCTTTTGTGTGATCTGTAGATGGTATTCCGTTGGGTCGATCCTTGTTATTTCCTGTACTTACAACTGTGCGTTATCTTCTAAGTTTTTATCTTGGGACTTAGGTGGGTTTCTCATCATTGATGCGCAGATTTTGATGTCTGTTTTCAACTTGTTTTTGAGCACTGGGGCCTTGGGACTCATTCTCTGGATAGAGGCCAACTGGGTCACTTTTGATCTTTCATTGATAATTGTTACACCAGACTAAGACATCATGTTGTACGTGGCTGCTATGTGGGCCCTCCAGTTGTTTTCCGTTATATCTGAATTAAAACATCGGTTTTTACCATTTAGTATTATGTTCATATTCGCCCAGAATGATTTTGTGTTTCTTTGCTGGCTGGCATGAAGCATTTTTGTCCAGATTTGCTCGTTATATGTACGCTTTGCCACCCGAATTTCCTTTTTTAGATCTCTTTTCATTTTTGAGGTTGTTGCAAGTGAGTGCTGGGTTGGTTGTAAGCCCTGGGATAGCATTGATCTTAGGTGTTTATTTAGTTGTTTTTTTTTATCCTTAGGTTGTGTGTATACCATGCTGCACCAATGATCCCGGGTGCTTTATGAGTGGTGGTGCAATGAGAAAAGTTTGTGTTTAAATTGATGACAAAGGCCTCCCAGCCCTCTATCCAGAGTGGCCTTGCATTGGTTATAGCCAGTAGAGTGGAGCAAGTCTCCATAATGACATTTATGCTGCTTTTGTTCCATGTAAGTCATTTCAAATTGTAGAAGTGGGTTGGTAATGTGAGAGCCTTGGCTTGCCAAGACCTTTCTTGAATGTTAGTTAATGTGAAGGTCTGAGGATAGTGGTCACTTTCGACGTTTTCCTTTATTTAAAAGTTGGAAATATAAGGCAGCAGATCTGGGTCTGCCAGAGTAAAATCAGTAGTTGCACCAGTTTTGTCCGTTACTCTTGTAAATGCTGCTGGTCTATCCAGAGTGCCTCGTCCATTTAGTGTGAACAATGAGAGTTCTTCCAGTATTGTGGCACATCTCTTGCCCAATGTGTCGCATCTTGTTGTGTTATCCTGTCATGCATGTATGTGGCCTGCTAGATTTTTTTCTTGATCTTGCAATAAATTCATATTAAAGTCCCCTGACAGAATGATGTTAGCATGTGGATAGGTGAGTTTTAAAGTTCTAAGTGCGGAGGTCAATAGCTGGATTTATTTTCCCTTTTGCTTGTGGGCTGGATGAATGTAGAGGTTCAGGATTAACAAAATACTGGAGGTGGAAACTGCGAGTTTGATGCATTGCATCTAGGGTGAGTCTAAGTCGATGTCTTCATATTCCCAAAGGATATCAATCGAGATGAAAATCGATACGCCACCTTTTGCCCTTACGTGCTTTGCCTCTTTTATGGCTGGGTTAAGGTGTTCTTTGTAGCCTACAATTGGGGAGTTTGATGACAGCCAGGTTTCCTGGCATAGAATGATATCATGCTTTAGGAGGAAAGTTACAATGTCTGCATCGTCGAGTTTGGAGCCCAATCCATTCACGTTCCAGGAGCAGATCCTGCAGCCCTGGACAGTTTTGAGGTCCTTACGTGCTTTGGTTCATGCTGCTCCATGTTTCATGTTTAAGGGTCTCGCCTGTGGGTTGTCCTCGAGGTTAGGTACTTTGGGTTGGGGTATTGTAATAGTAATTTGCCTTATGGTTTGGCCATCACCTTTCATTGTACTTAGGTTGTTAGGCCCTTTTGCTCCTTTCAATACCCCCCTAATTTGGTTGGACTGTGGTAATGGGCTTGGTTAGCGTGGTAACTCCACCCTTTTTAGCTCAATGGCCCATTTTGCAAAGGACTCCCTGTGCCGCAAGATCTGTTCTATGCTGGAATGATCTGTCCAGGTTGCTATCGTGATTTCAGGCCTGAGTCAGTTGGGATTGGGTTTAAATTCAATTCTTTCCAGGTCTCCTGATTTAATGTGCCTCAGAGCTGGGAGGGCTTCTAGTAATCTTAATATTGCCCTTCTGTTCAATATGTCATGAGCCCCCCTCGAGATCTAGTGTGGAACCAGCTCTATCTTTTCATGGCATGGTGTTAAGGAATCGGTTGGTTGTCTTTTGGCACGGTCAGTCGTGGTCTTTGTTGATGCTTCTATGGTGCCTTGACAATGTATAGACACTGGATATTGTCCTATGGAGTTTTGTTGGGTGCTTTCAAAGTTTTTTGCTGATTGGGCCTCCAAGTTGCGTCCTGATTGTTGAGTTTACTCGCATTTGTCATTATTTCTTTCTGAATTTGGATTAAGTTGATTTTTTGAGCGCCCTGGATTGTAATATTTGTTGTCTCGCGCATTTCCCCGGGTTTAAATATATCGTATATTTTACTTGTTTATGAGATTTCACTATTATGTTGTTTTGGGCTTCTCGAGACGACGGCCTCTTTCATAGTTGTCGAGGTGTGGTCCAATATGCTGGTAGCATCTCTCATACTTTCTTCTCCTAGAACTTGCTTGTTTTTTTCGTAGGTATTCTGGATAGACGTTTTTTGTGTCGGCGATGAATATAAGCATTGCTTGTTTGGTTTGCTTTTCCTTGCTTTCCTCGAGCGTTTTAGTTCCCTCTTTGTGATGAAGGTGTGCAAGTTTGTTGGTGTGATGCCTTCGTCAGCTTTCCTTGGTAGGTTATATTGTTTGGGTGATGATATTGACCCTTCTGGTTGTGGTTGTTCGTAAAGTTGCACGAGCGCTTCCTTAGCATCAAGTGAAGTTGTGCTTGCGCGTTCCGTTGGCTTAAGGATCTCCTTATTTCTTGAAGTGTTGCCCCCTTGAGACTGGGGCTACCACGGCCTTCTCCCTTGGATCCCCAATCCCTAACCAATGTGGGGTTTGTTTGTGTTTCCCTGACTGCCCCCAACAGTTCTGTCATTATAATTGGTACCCTTGGGAGTTAATCGATTATTTGGGGGCAATGGCAGGTGTGATATGTAGTGTCCCGTTCTTGTTGTACCTTCATTATCATGGTATTGAGAGCGTGCAGCTTTTGTTCTGATGTGCTGATCTATTTAATGTACAAGTGTGTGGATTATATATGAAGCTGTTTTCGCTTGATCTGAGCACCACCCATTTACGATATACCCTACAGCTTGATCGGTGCAGTTTCTAGAGTGTACGCCTCTTTTTGTAAATCGTTTGCTTTTGTTCTATCCCCTGGACATGGATAGCTAGGACGTTTAATAGCTCAACTTGGTGTCTAGCTTGCCAGCATGGTAAGTCATGGCAGTTCCAATGGTTTCCACGGTGTTTAACTGGTGGGACCACATGGAGGTGATTGGAGAGTGAGTGGCTACTTCTGTCGGGGATTGATCCAATTGATCCTTGATGTTTCTTGGTTGTGTATTTTTAGATGAGTCACATGATTCAATTGCAAATGCTGCCATGGACTCTTTGGCCTCTTGAGGTGAATGCCCATTTGGATTTTGTTGTGGAGGTTCTTGTTCTATTTGCTGTGCAGTTTTAGATTATTCGAGTGGTCAGAAAAGGATGTCAAGATCTTGTTCGGTAATTGGTAAACGGACTTAGAATATTGTCTTGCCAGAGCGCTGGGTCATCATTGTTTTTTTGATTTAGGGTTTGATGATGCTGTTGGGCTGGCTGATCCAATTGACTGATTAGTGGCTCCCAGCTCTGGTCTGGCTGAGTGTGGTCTAGAGCCTCTACAAGCTGATGGTTCCCTTGGAAATTGGCAAGTAGGTGTCAATCGTTATGTATTTGTGTGCCTTGGTTGATTACTTGCTTGCTTAAATTTTCTCTTAGGGGGGAAAAGGATCTTTTTGTTTCATGCAGTAAGTATCTGTGTTTTTGTTGTGCCTACTGCAGAGGAGGGGTGCCTTGATGCCTTCCCTATCAGTGTTGTTGTTGTTGTTATTGCTTGCTTTGGCTTCCATGTAATCCTAGTGATTCTCGGGGGACAGCCTGCGACATACTTTTAGAAAGTCTGTGATGAGTGCCCGTTTGCTAGCTTTGATGCTTGGGCAATGCTTGGTGGGTGCGTTCGGCTCTCCTTCCTCGACTTTGACTATGTCTGGGTCGATCTCCGACACTGAATGCTGTGACTTGTTAGTTTTTTCCACATCGCGTTGGATCCCTTTTTCCCTCCTAGATTTTCCTTGCAGTTTTTTTGCCGCAAATCTGACTTTTCCTGATCTCATAATGGAGGAACTTGATTCTGGGTCCTTGGTCCCAGGTATGGCGGCTTGGTACTTAGTGGTGCTTGGGGATCTTGCTTGCTCTGGATCCATCCTCATCAGTTGCTGCCACAAGGGTCCCTTAGAGGGGAAACCAAGCTGAAGGCAAAGGGCAAAAGGGTGCTGTCCGAATCTGGGGATGAAGTCAAAGGCACTGTCATTTGCAGTCACTTACTAAACCCAGATGCCACGGCCTTGAAGTGGAAGTTGAAGCGTAGTATGTTTTGTGGATCGCTACTGTCCTCCCTCATGTTT
This sequence comes from Calotriton arnoldi, assembly GCA_963921515.1. Taxonomy (NCBI): domain Eukaryota; kingdom Metazoa; phylum Chordata; class Amphibia; order Caudata; family Salamandridae; genus Calotriton; species Calotriton arnoldi. The sequence continues at coordinate 1,668,029 of CAWUFW010001420.1, read as the reverse complement.
TGCCACTCCATCCCCAACCCCTGTGCTCCTCTTCACTGAGGCTATCTTTACCCCTGGTGGGTATTAGGGGATTTGCTTTTTTGTCCTTTTCCCAGTGCTACTCTCCGCTTACTCCCCTTGCTCCATAGAGGAGAGTTGCCGGAGGGTTAATGCTTCACCCCTTTTTTTCTGGGGGGATACTTAGGTGCTTTTGGGCATTAGGCGCTTGTGAGGTCTTGAAGGGGCAGGTTTTGGGCACTGCTGACCCTCCACTATCTCCCCTCTGCCTCCTTGGCTGGGCTCCTGTAACTATCTGCGCTGTTTGCGCTGTTGATGTGCTGTTATTTATTTTTGCAGAAGGGTGGAGGCTGGGGGGGCGCCAGGAGGGAGGGCAAGGGGGGCACACAGAGCGTGATCTCAGGTTGCACCCAAACTTGTTGGGCTGCCTCCGCGATGCCGCCGAGGGCTCACTCTTGCTGCGGCCACCTACTAATGGCGGCCGCGCTTGCCACTTACCGCGGGTTGTTGCAGTGAGGCGTTGGACCCTCGGGCCGCACACCGTGAGCTGCTGTGAAACCACGCTCACTGCTCAATGCAGCGGAGGGGAGGGCCAGCTCTGGCCCAAAGAAGATTTTCGGTGGGTGACCCGCTGGCAGCTTGTGAGGAGCGGAGATTGGGGCCTCGCCTCACCTCGTCTCAGTGCTCAGTGCCTCACTCATTGCCTCGCCCACTCTCCGAAGAATAATTACCATAATATGGAATTGAAAAATATACAAAAATAGAAAGAGAAATGCCTATTAAAGCAGTCTGAACCTCTCAAAGATGAAACCTTTTACGCCACCGCACACACCACTAAATGGACAGTGCACATTTGCATTTTTAGTATAGTCATTTTTCCAGTATCTCATTACAAAACCCGCTCGGATTGCACATTCCTCTTGTTAGGTTCTTGCTAGGTTCTATGAACAGCCTACAGACAAAGGGTTACGTTTTCTTACAAGCTTTAGAAGTGCACCCGCAGCCACCCTGTTTTAGCAGTACTGATTTTCTACTTTTGTTGCTCATCTGATGACTTCATAAGGATTCCAAGGGGGAAACGTCCATTACAATGCAGGCATTACATCGTAATGCCTTTACAACGCAACTACCAGGAATTTTAATGGATAGGTACTATAAAAGTACCCGAGTATTAAAATTAATACCTGGGTATTCATAATCTCCCCCACCCAAAACACCTATTTCCCTTGCATCCCGTCCCAGGGGATGGATGCAAAAATATTAACTTACTGAAATTTTAGTAATAAGCAATGAAAGCATATTATGCGTTGTAATGGTATGCGTTGTATTAGTATGCATTGTAATGGAATGCGTTGTAATGGTAATTTTAATATATTTCAAAGAACATCCGTTGAATGGTATGCATTGTAAAACATGCATTGTAATGGTATTTGTGTTGTAAAAACTGCAATGTAAAAGTATGCATTGTAAAGTCATATATTCGTCTCTAGTTGGCACAGGTAGGTACCCTTGTCCAAGTAGGGACCCTTCTTCCAGTCAGGGTAAGGGGTATACACTTCTAAAATAACCCCTGCTCACCCCCTTGCTAGCTTGGCACGAGCAGACAGGCTTATCTCAGAGGCAGTGTGTAAAGCATTTGTGAACACATACAGTAATAGGGTGAAAACACTACAAATGGACACCACACCAGTTTAGAAAAATAAGTAATCTTTATCTAAACCAAACGAGAACAAACCGACAAAAACCCACAATACAGTAATAAAAATATGACTTTCAAATGGTAGAAATAGTTCAGTTCAAAGTAATTTGCAGATGCAACACTTTTCACACAAAGGACCTTGGATGAGTCGCACACACAAACAAAAAGGGCCGCAGGGAAGGTGATGCGTCGGTTCCTTACACTCAGGGAAGGTGATGCTTTGGTTCCTTGCTCCGGGAGAGGTGATGAGTCGGTTCCTTACTGCTGCACAGGGGAGGTGATGTGTCGGTTGCTTACCGGAGAGGAGGTGATGCATCAGTTTCTTACTGCGTGGGGAGGTGATGCGTCGGTTTCTTACTGCGTCCCCCAATGATGCGACAGACCTGGCACCTCGATGCGATGCGGCGATTCGGGATGATGCGTTCTTGCAGCCGCACAGCAGGCCATGCGTCGGCATCGGTGTGGTGATCCTGGACTTCGGAGATCGGTGCACTCGATGCGGCATGCAGTGTTTTCTCGAGCCGCGGGCAGGTGATGCGACGATTTCTTCAGCAGTGCATCGGAAACAGGTGCGGATGCATCGCTCTCCTTGAAGTTGCATTACTTTTCCCAGCTCCCAGCGGCCAACAGCCTCCAGAGGTCCAAAACAACAGCAGGCACCTCTTAGCAGGTCAGAACTCCCAGCATGGAAGTTCAGGGGAGCTGGTGGTGAAGTCTTTGTGTCCATAAGACTTCAGAACAGGAGGCAAGCTCAGTTTCAAGCCCTTTGAGGTCTTCCTCAAGCAGGGGACACAGCAAACAGCAAAGTCCTTTCTCCTTTCCTTGGCTGCAAGTAGCCACTGCAAGCCAACCCCAGACAGCAAACAGCACAGGGGCAGTATCCTCCTCAGCTTCTCCGGATCTTCTCCTTGGTAAAGGATCCTCTTGATTCCCAGAAGTGAGCTGTGAAGTCTTTTCTATCCCTGAGACTTCCAACAGGAGGCAAGCTCTACGTCAAGCCCTTGGAGAAAACTCTAACAGCAGGATGATGAAAGCACAGTCCAATCCTTTCCCTGCCCAAGACAGAAGCAACCACTGCAGGCCAACCCCAACAGCACACAACACAGGGGCAGTACTCCTCCTCCAGCTTTCCCGGTCATTCTTCCTGGCAGGTTCCTTAGTTCAGCAGTGATCTAAAAGTCTGGGATCCAGGCCCCTCTTTTTATACAGTAAATCTCTTTGTTCTCTCCTGGCCCAGGGCTCTGAGCACAGTCCAAACCAGTTCTGGGGGTACTTTGCAGGTGTGCAACAACCATCATTGTCATTGTGAGCCCTGGCTCCGGACACACCACAGGTGGGCAGAGTCATCATTGTGGAAGGCAGGCACGGCCCTATTCAGGTGCAGGTTCTACTCCTCCCACAACTCCAAATGCAGACCAGGCCTATTCAGCCTAGCGCTGACTCATCCAGACTCTCTGGAGCCACTGCACATCCCCAGCCCCTGTTACTCCAAAGCCAGACAGTCAATACACATCCTAGCAGAGGCACACACGTAAGCTAAGCAAGAAAATACCTACTTTCTAAAAGTGCTATTCTCAAACACAGAATGTAAAAATCACCCTCACTAAAAGATGCATTTTAACATTCTGAGTTCAGGCATACTAAACTTTATTTTCCTACCTTGTTCCCATTGGTAGTTATGTTTATAAGATGTTATAAGCAAACTCCCCATTCTATCCTATGGAAACAGATAGCCTTGAAACAGTGAAAAACGAAATTGGCAGTATTTCACTATCAGGACATGCCACACACACCAGGGCATGTCCTACCTTTCACATACACAGCACCCTGCCCACAGGAGTACTTTGGGCCTACCTTAGGGGTGACTAACATGTAAGAAAAGGGAAGGTTAGGGCCTGGCAAGTGGGTGCACTTGCCAAGTCGACATGGCAGTATTAGACTGCACACAGGCTCTGCAATGGCAGGCCTGAGTTACATTTACTGGCTGCTTACGTGGGTGGCACAATCAGTGCTGCAGGCCCACTAGCAGCATTTGATTTACAGGCCCTGGGCACACACAGTGCACTGTACTAGGGACTGACTAGTAAGTCAAATCAGCCAATTATGGAAAAACCAATCTATACATGCAATTTACAGGGAGAGCCTACGCACTTTAGCACTGATCAGCAGTGATGAAGTGCCCAGAGTCATAAAACCAACAAAAACAGGTCAGAAACAGAAGGCCACAGAGCAAAACAATATGGGGATAAACCCGCTGTAAAAGCCAGGTCTAACAAGCAGGAACACTAATAAGTAATCCTCCAGGCAGAGGAGGAAGGTAGAACTGGGACGAACACTGACAATAAAATAATGGGCATCCGTACACTACAGGGCAACGGGATCCACACGGGGAATGGCCATTAATAAAATGGTTGTAAAGAGTGCCTCATACTGGTATTACACCCCAGAGAAATTCCATGCTTGGGATAGGTCAAGATCCAAGGATGATGTGGGGGAACCAGCTCACTCCTCCACTTGCTGTGGCACCGCCCCAAATGCACAAAATATTTGTGAAAGGCATTGGATGATATTGATTCCATGTTTGAATCCATACTAATGAGGCTCCTAGTGTACATAGCGGACAGACTTATGTACCCACTTAGATTTCTCATAGGTAAGATAGTGACTGTCCTGGTCACAGCAAAACAAGTCATACTCGCAGCATGGGGATCGTCCATGATCCCAAATCATAGATCCTGACTACACAAGGTGTGCGGCATACTCAAAACGGTGAAAATATCCACAACAATAAAAGCAGATTCTTCTAAACACACTGGGGCCCTTGTATATCACCACTAGTGACAGAGTTCAGGGAATTAGCATGTCCCAACTATCTTAGATTACTTCGCTTATGAACACAAGCATAGGGAAACCTAGTGATTGTGTAGGGACAGACCCAGATAGCAGTGCCCTTCTCTTAATGATGACAAAGGAGATATCACACCTGCTTGGGTAATTTCATATTTGATGAACTGGTCTCTGCACTCACAATGGAAGACAGCTTACGGACTGTGGAGAGTATGATGGAAAAAGTGGGGATTTTTGGTTACTTTAGGGGTTCTGGGGTGGTATCCATATTCATTTTTGAAGCCCGGCCTGCATCTGAGTGTAGGAAGGAGTATGTTTTACCAATTTTAACAACAAAAATGTTCCTAAAATCATTCCACCACACACACAGGCATGCCATACTTATGTTTATGATATTACCACACTCTACAGTTTTGTATTTCATGATGATTCATCCATCAACACTGATATAAGTGTATATTTATAATATATGTTTATATTAAATTGACTCAACATATGCTTATATTAATTATACCTGGCTTCTAATATGCTCATTCATATCATGTCATAATAATGTTTAAAGGTCATGTGTTTTCTGCCCATCTGCTAACTGTCTTCAGCTCCAACCAGCACTCAAAGATGTAAACTGGTCGTGGACACAGATGGATGGTAGAGACTGGTAAGTCTTTATCAATGTCAGTTTGCATAAATATAAACATAATTTTTGCACCATAAATGTCTAGATATGTTATCTCTTTTGCAATGTTATAAAACCCTTGTTCAGCATTTAATAACTGAGAAATTGAAAAGGGTGAATTTATTTAGCAAATCTTGCTTGTCCTATGTCATTAAATATATCCATACATTTTTCAGACTTATTTTGTAAGTATGTTTATATTTCCCTTATAACCCTCTCTTGCCACCAAGATCTACATTTCATGAATGACACTATGGGCCAGATGTATCAACATTGAATTTTGCGAGTCCATAATAGCGAATTTTACAGATTCGCTATTATGGAATCGCAAAATGCAATGTATGTAGGTTTCGCAAACAAAATTGCGATTCCTACATATTCTTTAATAGCGAAACGCAAATTGCGATTTGCTATTAAGGAATGCTTCCCATTCATTCCTATGGGCCTGAAGGCCCATAGGAATGAATGGGAAGACATTCGCAATTTGCGATTACAAAATTGGTAATCGCAAATTGCGAATGCAATTACAAGGGTGATAGGGGGCCAAAAGGCCACCCTGATGCACCCCCAAAAAAGGTAAGTGTGCACATGTGGTGTACATACATGCCCTAAGGGCATGTGTGTGTGCCACATGGCACTTAGAAAAATGCAAAAATTTGCTTTTTTCCAGGAATTTGCAGATTATAATTTGCGATTCCTTAAAGCAAGGTTGCAATTTTTACCTGCTTACTGCATTGCATTTAGGGAATCGCAAATTGCGATTCCCTAAATGCATTCGCAAAATAGGTAATCGCAAAAATTGTGATTCCCTATTTTACAAATGCTTTTTTGGATGATACATCAAAAAAGGCTATTTGCCGTTTGCAAACGGGTGCGACCGGTAAAAGGCTTGATACATCTGGCCCTATATTTTTATATTGCCTTACATTCTCTCATATCATGTCACTTTGTGCCTACTGCTAACAACTTCATCTAACTAGCTTTGAACCAGATCTTTATATTCAGAATTTTTATATGCACTGAAAGGGTTCGGGTACAGTTAAATTGTTTTTATTAATATTTTTATCTTCACAACTCCAGTGATCCAATGGCCTCTAGTGTCAACAACACTACTTCACACCTATCAAACAATGGAGGACATCCTGCAAGCAGCAATTTGATCTTCTGCCATCAGGTAGCCTATGACACAGTGGTGGCTCCTCCGCTAAGGCGGAGGAGCATCACCGCACTGCTCAGAAGGAAAAATGAAATGATAATAGTGTAATGTTATTAGCATTTTACTTTTCCTATTACAGTCAGTGGCAGGGCGGGGCTGGTCAGAGCAGGGGAAGCAGTGGTTTGCACTCCCTAAGTGCTCATGACTTTTGGGCTGGCCAAACAGTCATGCACACTTTGCATGTTCCCCACCAGGCTGCATTACACAGCCTGGTGAGGAACATCCGCAAGCTCACTGTGCCCGTCTGGGCACCGAACCACGGCACTCAGACCAATCACAAGTCTGCATTGCAGTGTTGTGATTGGCTCAGGGAAGCCTGTGTGCCCGGGTGCTTCCTGCTGCTGGCCGGGACAGGAAGAAGGAAGATGAAGAGGACGAGGATGGAGGAGAGGCAGCAGCCGGCCGTTCCAGGTAAGTCCTTTTTTTTTTATTCACTTACCCCCACTGCCGCCCCGCTACTGCTGTGACATCATGATATTTACTGAGGTTCAATGTAATTTGCAAATAATTTTTTTCCTTTACCATTTCTACCAAATGTACGTCCACTTATCAATTTGTCGATATTAATTGGAAATTAAATATACCTATAAAACCCATGGCTGCCTTCAGAACATTAGTGTAAAAATGCAGTATTAATCAGAGTCAAACTAATAAAAATGTATTCTTTTACATTGTATATCAGCTGATAGATCTAGGGTCACATGTCCAGCTCTGAAATCCATAGCCAAGGTTTAGCACCTGACAGCTAAGCGTATGTCCACAACAGAAGCATCTGTAGCTAGAGCAGTTAGATTTGCTTTTCTCATTCATTATTTTGGACTGTATAATAACCATTAACTTACAAAACTTACTAGTGATTTTTTTTTATATAAGTTCAAGTGTAATCTATTGATTACAAATAAGGATTAATCTGTCAGTTTTAGAGTGATACACAATCTCTAATGTGAATGATAATATTTAAAATACACTTTTACTTCTACATTTAGCTCCTAAGGGCAAAGAGCCTGACAATGATGCCTTACCATTCACAGGTAGAGGATGGCTTGCAGCCCGGGAGAACACCTAGTCCTCATCCATGCTGCCATGCCTGTGGCCAACACAGCTCACGAGGAGAAGGAGCAGGAGATTGTTGACCTCACCCAGGAAAACACCAAAAAAACAGGTACTTAATGCACAAATACTTAAACTGGCTAAGCAAGACTGTTCTCAAAACACATCTCATCCTACAGATATCGCAAATGACTTTCCTGCTCCATCATCCAGTGCAGGAACAACTTCAGTCTTCTCTTCATCTGCTGAGTGAAAAGAAATCCCTGGGGTGGAGGTCATCTGTTCCCATTTAAACATCTCTCTCCCACAAACTCCCGTATGTCAACCCTTTATGCAATGGACAACCTGTTGGCACTGTTATACTGCCACACATACAGTTGACATGGACACAACCTAAACTTTGGGAGGACCAGTGTTTCCAGCACCTATCAGCTGTGTGGGGGAATATTCAACAAATGAGGGAGATGCTTCAAATTGAATATCACCAGGAAGATGTACTAAGGTTGATGGTGAGACAGACCCATGTCTTGAAATTGATTAAAACACCTATCTAAGATATGGTAACATTGCAAAAAGAACATCTTTGTTGCGAAAGAAAAATGCAAGGTGACACGCCTCAACTTATATCATATAGGTGCCTGTGTCAATCTGCAGAGCAGACACATACATTTCAGACAACTGCAGCACTATACTATCCGTAAGCCATCCCACCAGTGCTACAAACTGCCCACCTGCTCTTATTCCATAACCACATTATCAACCTCCAGAGGGCCCAAGATTGCATACTGAACATGTAGATGATCTCTTCACTGGATTATCACCCTCACACAAAAAGCACAACTTTGTATCCACCCATCCTAAACCTTCTGGTGTATTGAAACATTCTTTGTACACCTTTGTAAATGTGCTTCAATTTAAACTACCATCCACTGGTGAATCATTTCATGTGTGCCACTCCAGAGATGATAGTTGTGTGAGAACAAATTTACTACATTGTAATCGAGATTCTGTTTTGATTGACTTTTCTCTTACTGAAACACCCTTACATATATTATCAGGCATGTCCACGTTCATAAAAAAGTTGCAGCGCATTCAAGTTAAATGTGAAATTAATTTTATTTTTTATAAATAATCAAACTAATTATTAAACTGAAATTTTAGAAAGGGATAGTTCTTGGGTAGGGGCAAAAGAACAAAAATAGCACCTGTGTCCAGTGAGGAAAAGTCATCTTGGATGAGGTTGGGCAATGGAATACAACACATTGGGAATGCCACAAGACACATCTATTTACACAGTCCATTGAGGGTTGCAAAAGAATACAAAATGTCCGACACAAATATTCCAACTCATAGTCCAAAAATCTTAAAGAATAATAGGTGAAGAAATCAAAAGCCTAAAGTCTTAGAGAAATCTAATGTCAGCACCCCAACCTAGATGCTGTGTCAGATGCTACTCTGGGTTGGGGGTCAAAGGTTCCTGGCCTTATTCTAGCTTGGATTTTATGATCATAAAAAACTCTTCCTCCAATGAAGACAGTTGGGCTTCCAGAGCAGGAACCAGACTGATGAGTTACTGGATGCCCTGAGGTAGGTCTGGGTTGAGTAGGGGCAGAGGTACAAAAACCAACAGTGGATGGAGACAGGTGTGTCACTAGATGAGAATATTTTTTTCATTGCAGGAGGTCAAGACACTACAAAGTTCACAAAGCTGGTCAGTTTCCACCTCTCAGTTTACCCTAAACTCCTCAACCACGTCTTTGATATGTATGTATGTAATATGTATGTACATAGTATTTCTATAGTGCAAACATATCCAAAAGGCAACAAAGTGCTGTACATGGTCAAAGGCAAGCTTAAAATTGTCAAGTAACAGGAGAGACCACTGAGTTGTGGACTGTTAATGATTTGTGATGTAGTATTCTTTAAAGGGGTACATTTTCAAATCTTTCCCAAATTGGAGAATCTCTGGGGCAGTCCTGAGGGATATGGGGTTGTTGTTCCAGAACCTGGCTGCATAGATAGAATCAATCAATCAATCACAGAATTTGTAAAGCGCACTACTTACCCGCGAGGGTCTCAAGGCGCTAGGGAAAAAAAGGGGGTGGGGGGTGCTGCTACTGGTCGAACAACCAGGTCTTGAGTAGCCTCCTGAAGGTCAGCAGGTCTTGGGTCTGTCGTAGGCTTAGTGGAAGGGTGTTCCAGGTCTTGGCGGCGAGGTGGGAGAAGGATCTGCCGCCGGTGGTAGTTCTTCGAATGCGAGGGACGGTGGCGAGGGAGAGGTCGGCGGAGCGGAGTTGGCGGTTGGGGACGTAGAAGAGGAGTCGTCTGTTGAGGTAGGCTGGGCCAGTCTTGTGGAGTGCCTTGTGTGCGTGGATGAGGAGTTTGAAGGAGATTCTCCTGTCGACGGGGAGCCAGTGCAGGTTCCTCAGGTGGGGGGTGATGTGGCTGTGGCGTGGTACATCGAGGATCAGGCGTGCGGAGGCGTTTTGTATGCGTTGCAGTCGCTTGATGAGCTTGGCCGGGGCTCCCGCGTAGAGGGCGTTCCCATAGTCAAGTCTGCTACTGACGAGGGCCTGGGTGACTGTTCTTCTTGTGTCTGTCGGGATCCACCTGTAGATCTTGCGAAGCATGCGGAGGGTGTTGAAGCAGGAGGATGAGACTGCGTTGACTTGCTTGGCCATGGAGAGCGTTGAGTCGAGGATGACTCCCAGGTTGCGTGCGTGGTCGGTGGGTGTCGGGGCTGCTCCCAGCGTCGTTGGCCACCAGGAGTCGTCCCAGGCTGAGGGGTTGGAGCGAGGATGAGGACCTCTGTCTTCTCCGTGTTCAGTTTTAGTCGGCTGATCTTCATCGAATCGGCGACGGCCTTCATTCCTTCATGGAGGTTGGATTTGGCGGCGAGGGGGTCCTTGGTGAGGGAGAGGATCAGTTGAGTGTCGTAGGCGTAGGAGATTATGTTGAGGTCGTGCTGTCTGACGATGCGTGCGAGCGGGGCCATGTAGATGTTGAACAGTGTTGGGCTGAGGGACGATCCCTGGGGTACGCCGCAGATGATCTCGGAGGCTTCGGATCGGAATGGTGGGAGGCGGACTCTCTGGGTTCTGCCGGCGAGGAAGGAGGTGGCCCATTCCAGGGCCTTGTCTCGGATCCCTGCGTCGTGGAGGCGTGCGCATAGAGTGCGGTGGCAGACAGTGTCGAAGGCGGCGGAGAGGTCCAGCAGGATGAGGGCTGCGGTCTCACCGTTGTCCAGCAGGATCCTGATGTCGTCGGTGGCGGCGATGAGGGCAGTCTCAGTGCTGTGGTTGCTGCGGAACCCCGATTGGGATGGGTCCAGGATGCTGTTTTCTTCGAGGTATCGGGTTAGCTGTTTGTTGACGATCTTCTCGATGACCTTGGCTGGGAACGGTAGCAGGGAGATGGGCCGGAAGTTCTTGAGGTCTCTCGGGTCCGCCTTGGGTTTTTGAGTAGGGCGTTGATCTCTGCGTGTTTCCAGCTCTCTGGGAAGGTCGCGGTCTCGAAGGAGAGATTGATGACGTTGCACAGGTGGGGTGCGATGGAGCTGCTGGCTTTGTTGAAGATGTGGTGCGGGAAAGGGTCTGACGGGGAGCCGGAGTGTATTGTGCTCATGGTCGTGATGGTGTCCTCGATGTTCACGCTGGCCCAGGCTGGCAGGGGGTCGTGGTCGATGGTGTGCGGCGGGTCTGGTGCATCGATCTTAGTTGGGGCTGTCTGGGTGTTGAAGCTGTCGTGGATGTCGGCGATCTTGCAGTGGAAGAAGGTGGCGAGGGAATCGCACAGGGGTTGCGACGAGCGGGATGTCGTTGGTGTTGGAGCTGGGGTTGGAGAGTTCCTTCACGATGTTGAAAAGCTCCTTGCTGTTGTGTGCGTTGTTGTCGAGGCGGTCTTTGAAGGAGTTTCTCTTGGCGGACTTGATGAGGTGGTGGTGGTTACTGATGGCGTCTTTGTGGGCTGCGTGGCTGTCCGGTGTCTTATCACTGTGCCATTTCTTCTCTAGTTTCCGGCAGGTACGCTTGGAAGCTAGGAGTTCCGAGGTGAACCAGCTGGCTCTTTTGGTGGTGTCACTGTAGGTGAGTTTTTTCAGCGGGGCGAGGGTGTTGGCACAGTCGTCCATCCATCGTCTGAGGTTGCAGGCAGCGTCGTCGGTGTTGGATGGGTCGGAGGGAGGGCTGAGAGCGAGGGTTGCCCGAAGTTGGTCTTCGGTGACTTTGCTCCAGCAGCGGCGTGGGATCTGTTGGGTGCGGTGGTGTGTGGTGGGTTTCTGGACGGTGAAATGGATGCAGCGGTGGTCGGTCCAGAGGAGTTCCGTGGTGTGGCTGAAGGAGATGTGGGAGCTTGAGGAGAAGATGGGGTCAAGCGTGTGGCCGGCAGAATGGGTCGGTGTTGTGACGAGCTGGCTCAGCCCGAGGTTGGCGAGGTTGTCGATCAGGGTGGTGGAGTTGCTGTCGTTGTTGTTCTCCAGGTGAAAGTTCAGGTCTCCGAGGAGGATGTAGTCGGTAGAGGTCAGGGTGTGCGTGCTGATGAAGTCGGCGATGGAGTCGCTGAACTGGGGTCGGGGCCCAGGGGGTCTGTAGACAAGGGTGCCTCTAAGGGTGGTGTTGGGGTCCGTGTGGATCTGGAAGGGCATGTGTTCGGCGGTGCTGAGAGTGTCGTCGGTGCTGGTCGAGACCCTGATGGTGTTCTTGTGGACGATGGCGATTCCTCCTCCTACTGCGCTGACGCGGTCTCTGCGGGTGATCTTATAGCCGTCTGGGATGGCTATGGCGATGTCGGGGGCGGAGGAGTCGTTCATCCAGGTCTCTGTCAGGAAGGCGACGTCTGGTGATGATGTGTCGAGCAGGTCCCAGAGCTCGACGGCGTGTTTGCGTGCGGAGCGGGTGTTCAGTAGGATGCACCGGAGGTGGTTGAGGTCCTTCTTGGCGGGCGCCTCGGTGGCTCTGAGGCTGGTGTAGCTGCAGTTCCGGCAGGTGAAGGGAGCATGGGAGCGTTTCGGGCGGCCTTGAAGCAGTTGTGCGTCCGTCCGGGGTTGAGAGCGTGGAGTGTGGTGGCATCGTATCGGCGTCGGTCCTCGAGGCTGGAGCGGGGGGCGCGCGGCCCAGGGGTTCTGGCGCTGGGCGCGGTCCAGGCGCGGACGGGCGCAGACGGGCTTGCCTTAGGCGTGCCTTCGGCGCGCCAGCGGCGCAGCCGCGCAGCGGCCGCCATATATGGGGAGGGAGGAGCAGCTGGGAGGCGGGAGGCAGGGGCAGCGAATGAGCAGTCAGGGGGGCGGGGGCGCAGGGGACGCAGCGGCGGGAATGGAGAGAGGCAGCGAGGGGCACAGAAGGCAAAATGGACACAAGGAAGGTGGGGGCAGCGAGGGAAACAGAGGAAAAACGGGCACAGTACAGTGGGGGCAGCGAGGGAAACAGAAGGCAAAATGGACACAAGGGAGGTGGGGGCAGCGAGGAAACAGAGGAAAAACGGGCACAGTACAGTGGGGGCAGCGAGGAAACAGAAGGCAAAATGGACACAAGGGAGGTGGGGGCAGCGAGGGAAACAGAGGAAAAACGGGCACAGTACAGTGGGGGCAGCGAGGGAAACAGAAGGCAAAATGGACAGAATGGATAGAAAAGGCCTGTGTCTTGCTTCTTTATTTTTTACACTTCTTAACCTGTACTCTGATGGTGTCCTGGCTACAGGTGTGTGGCGAACCACCAGAGATGGTAAGCTTATCTGCAAGATAAGCAAATGTCCTGTTTGTGATGGTTTTGTAAATGATGCAACTGGTTTTGTGATTTTATGTGATCATATTTCTTCAAGCACAGGATGAGTTGTGCAGTGGCATGGAGAATACCCCTAAGGGGTACCATGTGGAGTTTGGGAGGCCATGGAGGTGGACATCATCACTATCCAGATGTAAGAGTAAAAGGCATAAACATCAGTTCTGAAGTCACTTTCTGGAAGAAACTGTTTGTCTTTCTTTAGAAGAGAGAGCTGGCACCAAGACATCTGTGTTTTTTTTTTGGAGCTGTGTTACTTGAGGGAGGTGTTTGTATTCAGGGTGAATCCTAGTGATTTGGCATTCAGTGTGAGTAGAGGTTCAAAATAATCAGGGTTCATGTCAATGAGCCAGGTTGTACTATATCTTGTTTGTCGTTCTTGGTAAATAATAGGAATTCTGTCTTGGTTGTGTTAAGCTTCGTGTAGGCTGGGCATCAATGGCTTGATGATGTGCAAGCAGTATTTAAAGCATTTGATGTCTGAAGCAGAGCAGACTTTTCAAGTAGACTTATGTATAATTGTCATATTGATGAATCTTGATGCTGTTGTCTGCAAGTAGAGATGTAAACGGTGAAGATGACATGAGACAGTATGGAACACAGGCACGTTTTGTGACCGGGAGATGCCCATGTGAACACACTGGTGTCATTTAGAAGGGTAGGAGAACCAGTGAAAAACAATGCTAGTGAATTCTGTTTGTGACTCAAGGGCACATACTTGTGAAGAATGTATCGAATGCAGGTGAGAGGTCCAGCAATATCAGGAGGAAGGCTTTGTCTTCATCTGTGGTCAAGAGAGTATCATCTACATTGGGTAAAATGGTGTTCTCTGCGCTGCAGTGTGATTTAAAGCCAGACCAGTAGTTGTGTAGGAGATGGCTAGCATTGATGTGATATTGGAGTTGATATCCTGAGAGAGCGCATGCTGTATAGCAATCAACTGCCTCATAGCCTTATGAAAAGCAGCCATGGTAGCAATGCTTTTGAGGGGAAGTGGCAACCTATTAGGACTCAGGGGTATTTGGGTTTAATATTACCCTCTGCCACTGATGTACTAGGTGGGTAATGGCAGAGTGAGAAGGTATAACAGGCCCATTGTTGCAAGGGGAATGTTTGCTGAAGGAGAGTGTAGCCACCAATGACAGAGGGGCCTGCTCCTGGGACATCACTGATGTCTGGACCAAGGGAAGCTCCGTCATTTGACTCCTTCTGACATGTGCTGTCCAGCTTTACAACCCTCTCAATAGACTCTACACTTTGCCTGTTGCAGGTACAATCAGCCACACATGAGTGAGCCATCATTGAACACTTTTGGTATACTCATGTTGTGTTTCACGCATCTTGTTTCAGATGTTTTGACCATACTGAGAGGTGCTCCAATACTTCCTAGAAGTTGTGTGCAAGATTATAGTTGCCTGTGTGTTGTACAATATTGCCATGTGACTAGTTTTACATATTGACCAAACATCTGAGATATGGCCGCATGCAGGTTCTTTTGATGGGTCATAGAACAGAGGTCAGGGTTTTCAGGTGAGAAACCAACAAGGGACCGTTTTCACCTGAGCTGCTTCTCTGGTTGCTGCATCACAATGGTTGGAAAGGTCAAGTCAGTGATGAATAGTTGACTACAGCACAGTCCACGTAGGCAGTTCTGTGATACCTTGATGTCACAAATGTAACATGCAATTGTCATTGTAATATGCATCAAATAAGCCATCGCTCATCCTCACTCACCTATTTATTCATAAATTATGTTATGCCTGCTTACATCAGTCATAAAAGATAACATTTCCTTAGTACAGTTGTTGTATACCCCCACATGTGTTATATATTTCATTAAAACTATCATTTTCGGACATACACACATCTTCATTGACACATATATTTACTGTACAGCCAGGGATTGCCACAAGCCATGGGATGGCATCTGATACTGGGCATGACTGAAGGCTGCAGATATCCTCTCATCCACAAACACAGTATCCTGGGCTCACAACAATGAACAGGAGAGCCCTGAAAACAGCCTGGCTTACCCCCATGCTCAGATAGAACAACAGAAGTAGCACACAAGCGGTAAGTGCAATGATCATCAAAATACATACTTGCATTTATGGTTTGAAAGTGTTGCCCAGTCATGTCATGAACCTTTTAAGCAAAAGTATCTGTATTTGAAATAAATGTTAACATTACAATGTCCTTTGGTCCTAATGCAAAGACTTAATTTTATGAAATGTACTTAACTCTTATGATATAGTATTTTTATTTCAGACAGAGGCTTGAGACAGTTTCAAACACATGCCTCAGCTAGATTGACATAGTTATACGAAAGTGGTCAGTGTAAAGTAATTACATACAATGAGCACATAGAAGTGTTTGCCATTGTGTGCCCAGAACATAGCAATGCATGCTTAACCCCAGCAATCATCTTGTAAGCATTGCCTCGTATCTATATTCCTGTTTGCCATCACAGGAGAATGTAAGGGTGACACTGATGAGTAGTTCAAAGTATTCCATGCACTAAGGTGGCTATGAGGGAGTCCGCGTGGCCCCCCAGCTTTCTTTATACATAAAGCCCTGGGGAGGTAGTGGTCCCCGGGGCTGCAGGGGAGGCCATATGGGCCTTCCCCGTACTCATTTAACAATAGCCCCGGGGAGGTGGCAGTCCCTGGGATTGCGGGGGAGCCGTGCGGGCCCCCGCATCACTTTACTTGTTTGCCCTAGTAAGGTGGCAGGCCCGGGGGGTGGAGGGTACCACTTAGGCACCCCCACATTATTATAAAAAGTGCCCCTGAAAAAAGATGTGTGGAAGCCAGTGTGTCTTTTTTTTTTTTTTTTTGCTGCAGATCAAATTATCCTATGCACTAAGGTGATGTTTCCCCATGTGGAACATAGAGCTAGATAATTTTTGAGGTTGAAGTAACATTTGGTTCAGCTGCATATTGGTGAACCATACACAACCATGGGTAAAAGTGGATGATAGGAATAACAACCTTGCATGGTAAATGGCTTTGGTATGCTTGAAAATGTTTTTGTTTGTTACAGTTACTGTTTTTTTAATTTAAAAAAGTATTTCACTGTAAATGAAGAAGAGGACCTATGCACTCATCATTTCTTTCTTTTGTCATTGTTTCGTTTCAGCGGACATCGTAGGTGAAACGGACAGCAGAACCAGAGATGATGACAAGGAAGGACATCAGCCACCAAAGAGAAGAGTTATAGTTAAATCAAAAGTTTAATGAAGGATTTATAACTCATCCCCTCGCCATGCACTGCTTATGACCTCACTTATTTGAAATGTCATAAGTGATTTCACCAATGATGTCACTGACCATGTCATGAGTGATGTAATATGTGAGGTCATAAGCAGTGCATTGAGGAGGCATAAGTTATAGTTAGCTCAGGTAACTATAACTGCTGAATTTCACTGATTTTGTACAAGGGAAATCTTAGCCTTACTATAAAGTCCCTGTAAGCTTTGTTTTTTTTCTGTGAATTTTTAAGGTTTTTCAAAATCTATTTCCTAACTATATTGTCCCTGTAATCTTTGTTTTTAAGGGAATTTCTGTGGTTTTGTAACTGGTAGTAGCATTTGAAGAGTCGTGGAGAAAGGGGACGGGGCCTCTGACCAGCTCACAGGAATCCTGCTATAAGGGACTTACTGGAGGTAACTGGAGGGCTTCTTGGCCCCCAAGGTCCCATAGCATCCAAAAGGACTTCATCCCCCAACCAGTATTGTGCTAGGAACATTTGCAGAGTGGCCTCCGAAGTCCTCGCACCAATTGTGCTCTGTGGAGCTTACTTGAGTTAACTGTAGGGGTAGTTGGACCATAAGGACCCTCAGCATCGAAGGGGACTTCATTCTCCAACCAGCAGTGCACCAGGAGGCGAGTTTGTACAGTGGTGGAGAAAGAGGGTGTGTCCTCTGAAGACCACTCAGCAATCCCACTGTGTGGGACTTAATGGAGGCAACAGGAGGGCTTGTTGGCGCCCAAGGACCCTCTGGATCTAAGTGGACTTTATCTTCCAACCAGCAGTGTGCCAGGAGGCGTGTTTGCAGAGTGGTGAAGAAAGGGGGCGGGGCCTCCGGCGACTTGCTGGTCATTTTGTTTTTAAATTTTTGGGGGGCAGCATGGCCCCCCTTCCCTGGGCCAGGTTTGGCACCGGGGACCCCATCCACTGGGGCCAGGCCTAATTTGAATAGGGGAGGGGGACTGCACCGCCCCCCTCCGGGGATAATATCAGCCCCAGAGACCCCAACCATATTTTTTTTAAAAGGGGGGTGGGTGCAACGCTGCCCCTCTCCCGGGCTGATTTCGGACCCGACCTCAATTGTGGGTGCCCTGGTCCCAACCCTGACCACCCACTTAGAAAGTGTTTGGGACCACGGTGGGAGCCTCAAGGCCCCTGCGGTCCCTGCCAGTACCTCACCTCCTGCGGGAGCCGTCATTGCTTTAACAGAGAGGGAGCTGCTAACATGCAGCTCCCTCTGTGTCAAAACAATTGAGCTGATTTTCAGTGCTTTCAGCACCCCGGGACATAGCAGGAGCTGGCCCTGAGAGGTGGCAGTCCCCGGGGCCATCTTTGTCTCCAGGAGGGGGGCAAGAGGCCCCCTCCAATCTTCACTTTAGCTCCGAGGAGGTGGTGGTCCCCAGGGCTGGGGGTCCATATCTGACCTACTGCATTATATTATTTGAGCTGCGGGGAGGTGGCAGTCCTTGGAGCAGCGGGGGGCACGTGGGCCCCTGCATTTTGATGGTAATGGCCCCAGGGAGATGGCAGTCCCCGGGGCTGTGCGGGCCCCCATGTTACTATGTTAATTGCACCGGGGAGGTGGCGGTCCCCGGGACTGGGGGGTACACGTGGCCCCCCATTAATGAAAGATAAAGCCCCAGGGAGGTGGTGGTCCCCAGGGCTGCGGGGGTCTACAAAGCCCCGTATATATTTTTGCTAAAGCCACAGGGAGGTGGCAGTCACCAGGGCCGCTGGGGTCCACAAGGCCCATCTGCATTACTTACATTTAAAGCCCTTGGTAGGTGGTGGCCCCTGGGGCTGTGGAGGAGTTTGCGTAGCCTCCCAGCTTTGGGGTCATGAGCAGTGCATTGCAGGTGCGTAAGTTACAGTTAGCTCAGCTCACTATAACTGTTGAATTTCACCATATTTTGTACGAGTGAAATCTGAGCCTAACTATAACATCCCTGTAACCTTTGTGTTTTTTCAATGAATTTTTAAGGTTTTTAATTTTATTTCCTAACTGTAACCTGTAAGTGTCTCACTTATTGTGTAAGTGGGTGTGTGAGTGTCAGAGTGGGCCTTGGAGTGGCTGCATAAGTGTCTCACTGGATGAGTGAGTATGTGCGTGAGTGTCTGAGTAGGTCTGTGAGTGTATGTGTGAGTGTCTGAGTGGGTTTGCGAGTGCCTCCATGAGTGTATGAGTCTGGATGGGTCTGTGAGTGGGTATGTGAGTCAATGAGTGGGACTGTGAGGTGGTGTGTGAGTGTCTGAGTACCTGTCTGAGTGGGTGAGTGAATGTCTCAGTAGGTACCTGAGTGGGTGTGTGAGTGTCTGAGTGGGTTTGCGACTGCCTCCATAAGTATGTGACTCAGTCTGGGAGTGAGTACATGAGTGTCTGAGTGGGTCTGTAAGTGAGTGTCTGAGTCTCTAAGTGAGTCTGTGAGTGGGTGTGTGAGTCTGTGTGTGGGTCTGTGAGTGAGTACATAAGTCTCTGAGTGGGTCTGTGAGTGAGTGCATGAGTTTTAGAGTAGGTTTGTGAATGAGTGCATGAGTCTCTGAGTGGGTCTGTGAGTGGGTGTGTGAGTCTCTAAGTGAGTCTGTGAGTATCTGAGTGGGACTGTGAGTAGGTGCACGAATCTCTAAGTGGGTTTGTGAGTGGTTTTATGAGGGTTTGAATCTGAATGGGTCTGTGAGTAGGTGTGTGAGTCTCTGAGTGGGTCTGTGAGTAGGTGTGTGAGTGTGTGAGTGTCTGTCTCAGTGGGTGAATGAGTGAGTAGGTACCAGAGTGGGTGTGAGTGTCTGAGTGGGTGTGAGTGGGCATCAGAGTGTCTGAGTGAGTTTGTGACTGCCTCCATACATGTGAGAGTCAGTCTGTGAGTGAGTACATGAGTATCTAACTGGGTCTGTAAGTGGGTGTGTGAGTCTCTAAGTGAGTCTGTGAGTTGGTGTGTGAGTCTGTGTATGGGTATGTGAGTGAGTACATAAGTCTCTGAGTAGGTCTGTGAGTGAGTGCAATTAGTCTCTGAGTGGGTTTGTGAGTGAGTGCTTGAGTCTTTGAGTGGGTCTGTGAGTGAGTGCATGAGTCTCTGAGTGGGTCTGTGAGCAGGTGCCTGAGTCTCTGAGTGGATCTGTGAGTGGGTGTGTGTGTTTAAGTGGTTCTGTGAGAAGATGCGTGAGTGTCTCAGTGGGTCAGTGAGTAGGTGTATAAGTCTCTGCATGGAACTGTAAGTGAGTGCATGAGTTTCTCAGTGGGTCTGTGAGTGAGACTATGAGTCTCTGAGTGGGTCTGTGAGTGGCTGTGTGAGTCTGAGTGGGTCTGTGAATTGGTGCATAATTCTCTTAGTCAGTCTGTGAGTGGGTGCGTGAGTGTCTAAATGGGTCTGTAAGTGGGTGCATGAGTGTCTGAGTGGAACTGTAAGTAGGTGCACGAGTCTCTGAGTGGGTTTGTGAGTGGGTGTATGAGTGTCTTACTGGGTCTGTGAGTGGGTACATGAGTCTCTGAGTGGGTCTATGAGTTGTTGTGTGAATGTCTGGTTCTCTCTGTTTTGCCCTCTTCTGCTCTGTTTTGCTTTTTATGCTTGTTTTTCTGCCCTCTGTTCTGCCTTTCCTGCCTGTTTTTTGCCCTCTGTTTTGCCCTCTTCTGCTCTGTTTTGCCTTTCCTGCTAATTTTTCTACCCTCTGTTTTGCCTTTTTTGCTCATTTCAATGACCTTTGTTTTGCCCTTTTTTGCTAGTTTTTCTGCCCTAAGTTTTGCCTTTTCTGCTTGTTTTTCTGTCCTTTTTTACCTTTTGTTTATCTTCTCCCTTTATAATGGGGGAGGGGGTCTGCCATAATGCCAAAGGGTGAGGGGGTGTGGCCCCTCTCCCTGGGCAGATTTCGGCCTGGGACCCTATCCCCCGGTGCTCACCATAATCCAATGAGGGAGGGGCTATGTGACCTCCATTCCCATGGTGATTTCGGCCCCAGGGGCCCCATCCCCGAGGCTTGGCTGCAATGTAATGGGGTGGGGGCCAAGCAGCCCCCCTCCCCTGTCGGATTTTGGCCCCAGGAACCCAATCCCCTGGGGGCTGGCCTTGATGCAATGGGAGTGGGGGGCCATGTGGCCCCCTCCCTGGGCCGATTTCAGCCCCAGGGACCCCATCTCCCGTAACCCGGCCATGTGTCTCCTTGTACCCTGGTCCTAGCCAGAGCACCCAGGAGCGAGGTGGCCGAAGAGAAAAGAAGCCCCCTCGGCCAATCGGATCGCTCTAATCTTTTTAGTTGCATGCCCACAGGATTCTTGTGAGAGTCCTGCAAACCTGACCATCCAGATATACCTTAATTTCTGAAAAGCTGCCGAACAGATTTAAACCAAATCACAAAAAGCACCCTTTCTGGTCTAAGACATAGCATTCTGCCAAATTTAGTGTAATTCCATTCAGCCATATTTGCAGTATTGCTGTTCAGTTTTCTTATGGAAAATTGAATAGGTAATTGCGTGATGGGGCCGCTCTTGTTTCCTAGCCCCTGCTTGATAGATCACCCCGAAACGTATATATCTAACTATAATGTAATTTTAATCTTTTGTCTTTTCCGTGATGCCACTGACTATGTCATGAGTGATGTAATATGTGAGGTCATAAGCAGTGCATTGCGGGGTGCGAGTTATAGTTAGCTCGCTAATTATAACAGCTGAATTTCACTGGTTTTGTATGAGTGAAACCTGAGCCTAACTATAATGTCCCTGTAACCTTTGTTTTTTTGGGTGAATTTCTAAGGTGTTTTAAATGCTTATTCCTAACTATAACGTCCTTCTAACCTTTGGTGGCTCCTCATTGGTTCCCGCTCCCGATACATCACTTCCGCTTGGAGCTCAGGAGCACTGCTTAACTACACATTAATTCTCCTTAATTAGTGGCCGTCCGCTTTAATGCAGGCACTATTTCTTTCACCCCCCCTTCCATTCCCTAGGCCCCCATCACTGCTTCTTTTGTTTTGCTTCATCTGTGCGTCTTTCCTTGCCATCAGGAGGGCCCCTGTTTACTTTTCTTTTTTAATCACTTCAAAGTTAGAGGATTTGTTTTTACATTTATTACCCCCCTTTGTTAGTTTTTTTTATTTTGCAATTTGACAGGATTTGAAATTTGAGAAGTGATTTACACAGAAACATAGGATGTTGAGCCTCTGAGACTTGAACCCTCTTCGCCAGCCTCAAGGTCGGCTGCTCTAGCACTTACGCCATCTCCTCTCCCCTCAACAATACCATGTAACATGGCTGAGACTCCTTTGGAATGCACAATTATAACTAAGCCTGTGCGGAGCTCAGGAAATTTCACTCCTTGGAATCCAGCGGAGTTAGCGAATAAGTCCGTGAGATTCGGCGGAGTTCCGTGAGCTAGCAGTGTCACAGTGACTATCAGTCTAAGTCTTAACAAAGGCCCGCCGGGGCCTGTGAGGGTGGATTGAGAAAGGCCAGACCTTTCTGTGAGGCTGGCCATGATCGGCCCCGCCCACAAGAGGCTTGTCTGGTGCTGCTAGAGGTGCTTCCCTTAAAGGTGTCCTGCCATGGCAGTATCCATTGCCCGGAGCAAGGACACCAATGCAAGCAGCATGAGAACTCTAAAATGCTGAATGGTAGTGAGGATAATTATACAGTAGTTCTTACCGATTGCCAGAAGTGATGCAGACAAGGCTGGAATCTCATCCTCCCACAACAGCAGCAGGGGAGTCCATGGAAAGCGTCCGGTAAAGGTAAGGGAGTTCAGGATAGTAGCTCCACGCCAGTGCTCCTCCTGGGCACCCTGTGTTGCACCAGCAAGCTCAGGACTGTAGAGAAAGGACAAGAAGGAACATCTGCTCTCAACTCTGAATCCTGGAAGCCCCCCCTCCCCAGCCCATGTCACGTGACTCCCACGGGCAGAGACTGGGATTCCGTAGAGAGGGGACTGAAGGTCTGTCGGGATTGAGGATGGAACTAGAACAGATGCGAATGCTCTGTCCCTTCAAGTCCCAAGAGTCGGCCATCTTAAAAGCAGGCAAAACGCCGTGTCAAGTTGTGTTGTTTTTTCTAGACGTCAGTAAACTCCGCTACGCAGTGGGTTGTGGATTTTTGCTGAACTTCACACTCCAAGCGGAGCGTGGAGTAGGCAAAACTAAGTCTGGGCAGTGAACTCTGCTCTGCTCGTGGAGTTTGCAGAGTTTTCCGTGCTCCGCATTACGCGGAGCTTGTGGAGTTCCGAAAAACTCATCTTTGCGCTGCAGACTGGAGTTTTTTTCCTCGCTCGTGTTCGTCAGCGTCAAGTTGGTGAGCACGAGTGAGGAAAATCCACCTCCCGGCGAGATTTTTCCTCGTTCGCGATCGTCGACATCAAGTTGGCAAGCGCGAGCGTGGAAAATCAAACTCCCGGCAAGATTTCTCAACGCGGGCGGTCAGGTTTCTCATTGCGAGTAGTCGCGTATGCTCGCGACCGCTCGAGTTGAGAAACCACCTGCTTGCGCTGAGAAAGCTGCTGCTCGAGTAAAAATATACTCGAGTGGCAGAAAAGAAGCAGCGCCCACTTGCACTGTGGATGATGCCGTTCGCGATGATTGCACAGTACGGACAAGCACCTGGCACTGACAATCACCGCGAACTGCATTTATCTAAAGAAACTCCGCCGCTTGCGGAGCTACGCGTAGCGCGGCGGAGTTTTTTGTGCACTCCGCCCAGGGTTAGGCAAAACTCTGTGAACTATGCCGGCGGAGCGGAGTTCACCACCCACCCCAATTATAATGCATTCCTATTATGCGTTACAAAGCAGCACCAGCCATCTTATTCAGATGATGCTGCAGATTCTTAGCGCTGTAACTGAGGTTAGTATTGCCCTTTTTAATGACACTCAATTTGCCAACTACTGAAGGATGGAAGGCTGATTTGGCCTTGTCTGATTTGATGTTGTGACTCACAAATAATGCACGTCAGTGGCGAGTGTTTAACTCTTTGACCCATCTTGCAGGATGTTTGGGGTTAGAGAAAAGCAAAATAAACGGGACATATGATCTTGTCGAAAAGGAAAAGGTCCAATCACAATAAGAGGAAACAAATTTGGCAGTGCAAATAGTCAAGTCACGGAACAGACTCTACCCAGATGCAGCGCTAGCAGTTTTTGCCAATGTTCATAAGGTCAAGTAAACAAACTTCTTAGAGAGGCACATCATTTATTTTCATACATATTTATTAATGTGCATGGCCCTTTTTTGTTTGTTAATCCTACGAGAAATGGCTGAAACCTGGACTGTTTTCATTGTGTTCTTTTTTAATGACTGATATTCATCTAATTTCAGACTTGACAAGGGATAAATCATGTACACATGGCATATAATAACTTTTAGATAACTCCCTGCACTCTTTGAACACCACAGTAGAAGTAGATTGGACTGAGCACAAAATTGAGGGATTTTTTTATCAGGCGGCTGGTGCAAGGAAGAGTCAGTCATCTCTCCGAAATTCTTCCAGAGCCGTAGCTAGTCAGAGTGCAGTGGGTGCAGTCACACCAGGGCCCAGGGTTGTGAGGGGGCCACTGCACCCCAATGTGTCTGCTTTTTACTAGCAAACTGGGGCTAAAGCCAGTTTTCATGGCGTGCATTGGTGCCCATTGAACCCTTGTTGCTGCCACTCATTTCTCCACAGGCCTCTTCACCTAAGAGAGTGAATCTTCCTCTCCTGGAGGCTGCATATGAAAGCTTCCCGCCTACGGGTCTAAAGTAAATGGTGCCTGCCCCCCCTCCTGCTGGTGTCTGATCTGCAGGTGCCTCAGCCTTGGTGGCTCACCCCCTTCAGCCTTCACGTGGGTTGGGTCATCCACCCTCCTAACAAAACTGATTCTGATGGCTGCACATAAACGTCTCCTGCCTGCTGGGTGTCCCAGCCCCCTGCCTCACCCCCTCCATCTCCATCTGTTCATGTCTGTTGTGTGGACACCAACCTTGGCACCTCACCCCATGCAGCCCTGTGTCATCCGCCCGCCCCACAAAGTGCACTCTGGCCTCCCTGATGCCCGCTGTGACTCGTTCACCTGCAGCAGGCCCGGGATGGGCTTTAGGGGCTGCCATGTGTCACAACGTGACACTGCTGTCTTATGACAGACAGTGAAAAGAAAATGCAGCATGTGACGGCGGTGGTGGGATATTTGCAGTGAGGGAGGCAGCATGGGCACATTGTCACCTGTTTACCTACAACCTGCCCCATGAAAGAGTCCATTGCAGTCTCTAACAGGGAGGTGCACATTGGAGGAAGTTAAAGGTCAGAGTGTACGAAATGCAGGTGGGACATAGTGATGGATGTGCAATAGAATCTGCTATAAAATGAGCACATGACAGGCGCGTTGGAAACTGATGAGGGTTCAATGCGCATGAAATGCACGTTGGGTATTTCTAAATACTCTGTACACACAAAATGTGCAGTAGACACTGCAGTAGGCATGGTGCCTTTAAAATGCACATTAACTACTACTAGAGACCCTGCCCCTCTTGTAGGGACATTGGATGCTGCTAGTTACCCTTTAACAATGATATGCACACTATACACCGCTGTAGGCTTTATACACATTGGACTCTAAGGGCCATATTCTCAAGGACTTATCGCTGATTCAACGGCACTTTAGCGCGGCAAAAGTGGCGATAGATTCATCGCCTTATTCCCAAGCTGGTGCAAACTGCCCATATCGCCAGTTCACCAGCGATAGCTGCCGCAAAAAACATTGCCACGGATGAGAGCGACGACTAACGCTAATGATATGCAGAGTAGGCGTTCCCGTGCAAAAACACACGAAAACACCAATGCGATATTCTCAATGACCAGCCTGAACTGCGATGCGACCCAAAAACAGGCGATAAGGCGCGTTAGCAGCAGGGATTTAACACCTGCCTTTTACTGGTGGTAAGCAGGATGACAACCTACAGTAGAAAGGGAACCCAGCCCAGAGCCACATCGGCATACCAACACATGTCATGGAGCTACTGATCATGCAGCTCGGAGCCCCAAGAGGCCCACAACACCCACCGCCACCCCCCCAGTCCCCCCACCCCCCCCCAGGTACTACCACCGAGGCAGTGCAGAATGAGACAGCGGTCCTTCCAAAAACGCACCAGCCTCGGAGACTTAACGCCAGAGGAAGTCATTGCCCACTACAGGCTCAAAAGGACGACCATCCTCCGCATCCTGACCCACATTGCCCACAGGCTGATGGTACCAACCCAGCAGAGAACCAACATCCCTCCGCAGACAAAGCTGCTGGCTGTGCTGCACCTGTTGGCCTCTGGTACCTTCCAACCAACAACTGCCAGAGTCGGAGGAGTCTCACAGCCAGCCCTACCAAAGTTCCTCACACCTGTCTTGGATGCCATCATCAGCTTGGTACCCCAGTACCTTCACTTCCCCCACACTGCGCAGGAACAGCTGGAGACCAAGTAAGGATTCTACGCCATATCTGGCTTCCCGCACGTGTTGGGGCAATTGACTGCACACATGTCCTACTTGTGCCCCCTGCCGACACTGCACACAATTACCGCAACAGAAAGCACATGCATTCCATCAATGTGCAGGCAATAGTGGACCACCGGGGACTCTTCACCAACGTCGTCGCCAACTACCCAGGCAGTGTGCATGATTCCTACATCTTCCGACAGTCCATCATCAACCAGCGCTTCCAGGATGGCACCTACGGAAATGCACTGCTCGTCGGTAAGTACGAATGGAACACACCACACACCTCAACTCCACAATCATGCAACTCACAACTGTGGGAATGCACACGTTACAACATCACATACGACATGCCAAACAACATGCCCACCTACCAGACACAACAATACATGGTAATGTTGTAACAGGGGCCAGACATGCAGACAAGCCATCCACGTCATGGCACCTCTGCCACACAATAGCAGTATGTGGTGAGAGGCGGGAACCAAGTATGTGCGAGGGAGGCAAGTGACCCATGAATCAGAATGTACACAATGTTAAGTGTGGAGGGTATGTGCTGGACAGACTTAAGTATGCAGAGCACAGACATGTCCATGTGGACATATACTGCTGGTGTTTGTAATGTCGTAGACAGTGGGCGCTACCATGGTACCTCAGGCAGTGGGGTAGACCCTGGACATGTAGCCATGTCGTCCCCCCCTGTAAGCGTAAGCGGAGTGGGCTGGGCCAGCGAAGGAGTGGCAATCAATAGCCCGGGGCTCAGGGCGTGGTTCACTTCCGGGATGTATGTAATCAACAGGAGAGAGAGGGAAAAGTATAAGGAGTCACTCTTAATCCCCCTGTCAGGGGTAAAATTACTGGATATTTTAAATACTGGTGGCTTTTACTAATGCTGAAGGCACTACTAAAAACCGTAAGTTACACTGGTTTCTCTTACACCACAGGTTAGGGTGTGCCTTAGCGTGTGCATACCGCCGTGGTGGTTTTGGTCCTGACGAAAGCCTCGCAAACAGCGAATGGAGGCAGAAACATGTTGGCCACACCGTTTTTTAGTTTACACTATGGAGGTATCTGGTCAATTTAGCCAGTTTTTGTAACATCATTCACACTGCTTTTAACTAGTGCTTGGTTCACCACGAATAAAGTTTGTTTACGGTTGAACAGAGCACTTTTTAAATCACTTTCCACCTATTCACACTGGTATCACACAAAAAAACCTGCTCCGCTGTAACCAGGCGTCATAGCACACCAGGGAGGCACTCGGCCTCTCTGGTGGGAACCCAATGATGAAGCATGTCACCAACTAGGTTGGTGAGTGAGGGTTCTTTTAACTAACAAGAGTGATTCCTTTTGCCACTTTTCTCCTTTTCCTTTGGCCACACTCACTTCCGGGATGGCCACCTAGGCAACTACTGCGTGTGTCTCTGTTCCTGCCATGTCCTGACCATAGGCCTACACACACGTGGCCGACCACCTTCAACGGCCAATATATCAGTGTCGTGTCAGGCTTGTAGACATGCGCAGACAGTCATGACAATGGTGTGTCCTAGGAGTGCAAGTGTTGCAACAGCGTAGCGCACACAAGTAAATAGGCTCGGGGGGAGTGAGGAGCAGCTGTGAGGCAACATACTACACATGGATGCCGCTCATTTGCCACATGCAAGACATGTCAGACATGTATCCCAAAGTCCCACACATCACACACCAATATACTGATGAGCCTGCCAACACAGAATGCCGAACCACTGATTGACACAGCTCTCTCCCCTGTCACCGGTGATCAAGGATATGCACTCTGCCCGTGGATGATGACACCCCTCCGAGCCCCGAACACCCAGGCCCAGAGGCAGTACAATGCGGCCCACATACGCAACAGGGGCATTGTGGAGCGCTCATTTGGCGTGTTGAAGTCACATTTCAGGTGCCTGGACATCACAGGTGGAAGACTCCTATACAGCACGCAAATAGTGTGCAAGATGATCATTGCATGTTGTGTGTTGCACAACATATGTGTACGCAAAAATGCCCCATGGAGCCAAGTGCCTGATGCACCGGACGATGATGATGACGATGAGGCAGGTGGACCACACCCCGGTGCAGCAGCAGCTGGGATAGCCCGAAGGGACACTATCATTCACAATTTCTTCACATAGGCACGTCACATGGGGACTGTCCTTTGCAATCATGGGATAGGTCAAAATGACCACAGGCACAGCATGTGCAAATAAATTCATTCCTAGACACATTCCCTGTGTGCATGTCACTCCTCTGCATTGGCACATCGCTCTGACAAGTGTATGTGCAACATTTAGTGCTGTCAATTACACCAATGGCAATTGGATGGTGGGAGTGTCACCTCCGTAATCAGGATCCTGTTTTCCTGCGGACTGAACCGCGTCTTCCTCTTCTTCTTCTCCTTGCCCTTCCCTGGCCCTGAGGTCCCAGGCTGGTCCTCCGTGGGGCTTGTGGGGTTCGGGTTGTCCTCTATACTTGCTCCAGCTCCTTCCATTGTGCTTCGCAGTTATTATGTCTTTTTTATTTCTTTCTGGTTTTTTTGCTGTTTTTATGGTGATTTTACACGCCTGACGTGGGTATTGCAAGCCTGCCGCTGCTTGTCGCCAATTTTTCTATCGCGGTTGGGCCCATCGCAACTTTTTTCACGTTCGGGTTGTGGTTCTTATCGCCGTCCCGGTAGTGTTATCGCCGACATTTGTTGCGTTATCGGGGTACTAACGCATGTTACTGCTGTGTTGTGAATGCCACGTTGACACGGGGTTATTTTCCCGCAATAGACGGCAATATGTAAACTTGCGTTAACCTATTTTGGCGATGATTATCACACGTTCTTGAGAATATCCCCCTAAGAGTGTCTGTGGCCCATCACAGCACATTGAACACCTCTATGTGCATACTGGACACAGTATAAGAATGTACCCAAGGGGCGCACCATGGTCACTGCGGAAGGCTTAGTGCACGTGACAGGTACTTTGTGCGCTGCTCAGTGTCTGCCTCCTTGACATGTACGCAGAACACTGCTATAGCATATGCCTCAGACATGGCCCTATGGGTGTATTCTGCAGCAGGGAGCCACTTCTATGTTTAGTCTAGGGCCACATACTCCTATGCTACTTCATGACAAGGATACCTCCATAACACATTGTCACCCCCCATGCTTATGACTGGCCGCAACCCCAAACGCTAAGCAGGGCAGGGGCGCTACACTAAACATAGAAGTGGCCCCATGAGGCAGTATATGGGCAGAATAATCTTCATGCGAAAGTTCAGGTAGAAATCCAGAACAAATACACCTTCTTTATAAAATCAGTGCCTCTCTAAGCATGGGTCCTTCAACCACTACCTCTCTCAATGTTGTTCAATAATCACAAATACTTAGATCTGCAGCTGACATGCCTTAAAATAAGCACACCCAATGGGTGGCTGCTTCAAGAAGTGTCAATAATTTTTCCGACCATAGAATAACATTGTGTAGCATATGGGCCTAGTTTAAGATGCAGTGATCATCGCCAGCCCATTAATAAAAATGCAATAAAACAAGCTTCAAATGTTTTTGTGATTCAGTTTGTTTTAGTTTGTATGGATTTTAAATGCTCTTTAAGTATCGCAAAGTCTCTCACGTGCACGGTTCACGGTTGTGTCACACATGAAGAGTCAGTGCATGCCACCTCTCACTAGGCTCTGTGATAAGCTGGGAAGCATGGATTAACCATTAATAAGTCAGGCACACAAACGTTCCACTAACTTGTAACACAATACTGGGAGCTTAAATGGTTTAAAACAGAGCAATGCCACTCCTGGTACTTCCACAAGGAAAGGGTGCACTCTAGTGTAAGACTGGTTCCCACAAGGACATCTTCGCACGTGTCCCTGGAAGTTTGCACTAGTGGTAATTGGGGCAGAGTGCTCAGGGGACAGCGGGAACATGTTTGTACGCCTGTCTCCTGTAAGCGCAGCAACATCCTACACTCTAATGTTGCAGGCATCCTCCTCCCGCCCCCACTGGTGTACAGAAATCCCAGCCCACATCAGAGACTGTCACGCATGAGGCACAACAGAGGAGCCACACTCCATACATGGTAACCGGAAACCAGCACTGCAGCATCATCCCAAGGTGGCGCATGAGAGCATGCTCACTGACGTGCCAATAAGTGCACTGCATGGGATATTGACTATGTAACACCGGTGGCATAGTGACATGCCAGAAACTATACAGAAAATGAGGGTACAATCAGGCCCATTGAGAGGAGAAATGGTAAAGTCAACACCATGCACTGCACGCAAAATGTTCGTACAACCACCTGCACCCCTGAAAAAAGTCTCACAGACATGCACATACCAATTGCACACAGTGACAACTATCTTGTAAGCGAGTACACGCACACACTTGCGTATCAAAAATGTACCCAGTAGTAATAGTGCACAATGGACACAATCACTGAAAGGCAAAGCACATCTATGAAATGTGTGCAGTTCAGTGTTACATACGGGATGTGTGTACAGGCAGTGACCCCAATACACAGAAAATGTATTACTCGATGGTGTCTGCAAAGTCCAACAGGCCCAGCTCCAAACTGCAGCACTAATACAGGTTCTCATAGCGCATACTACAATCAGAAAGGTCTCCAAGTGCTGAAACCAAGTCAATGTCACTCAATTTATTAGCACTTAAGGAAGAAAGATCTCATCGGTGTTTGAACCTGTGAACCCCAGATATCTGCAAGAGAGGGTCTGATCCAGTAAGGTACTTAAATTAAAGCATGTACTAAGTTACATTTCATGGCATGCTCCTAACTGCAAAACATAAAAAGTGTCGCATTAACTTTTATTTTGGCGGATCCACTGTTTTGTGTTCCCAGAGTAGATGACATACAGCGCCGAAACTCTGGCGAATAAATACAGTTTCGATCTCAATGGCAGTAAACCAGCTCTCTTTGTTCCCTGCTGCATGGAAGTGGCCCGAGGTTTGTGGGTGGATTCCTGAACCTAGTATTTGGTGTCAGCACGAGCCATGTGATGTGGGGGGATGAGCCCTCAGAACGCCTTCACAAGTGAGCATGATGAGTCTATGGTGCAGGCTCAGAGGTACCCGTCAGGGGCACTGGACTCGGTAGGTGCACCAACCTGCGCATGCTCCAAGTACACAGCTCGGAATCCGGTAGATTTGACAAAATCACAGACGCTTTATGTCCATCCCGTGCTTTGAGCAGCTACTGTAAAGGAACTATTAGCAGCCACTGTATACAATTATCCTTCTTTAAAAACAATTAAAAAGTCATACAACTTTTTAGTATTTTTTAAAAATACCAATATTTGTGGCTATTTTTTTCCAAACTCTTCCTAGCGACGCTGTAAACACAGAAAGCATGGATCAAAATCCATTTCTGTGCGTGGGTGTGTTCGGTAACTGTCTGCTTTGGGCGTATGTAGTAATACCATATAGCAGATATTTATCTTCTGAGGTATACACTGACTTGGCTTAATATATTTTCCTGTTTATATATTTTATGTGCGTGTTTTTTTCCTGCACTGTTTAGGAAATGGATGTAAGATGACAGCAAATCGAGCATGGTCCGGTAAGAGCACAGAATCAGGCCTGGGGATGCTTGTCGGTGCTGAAGAAACCATTCAAACACTTAGGTAAATAATAATCTACACTCACGGACACTCATATGTGTGTGTAAAAGTATAGGTGCGTGTGTGTAAGATCACATATAACATATGTATGTGAATGAATAAACAAGTACAAGTTGACATACACATATATACACTAAACACACACACTAAACAAATGCATGATATGCAATACTGGTGCTGTATCGACCATATTTAACATCTTCAAAATTAACACAACGCATGGTAGAATCGGATAACATAAAATAACATTGCATAAACCAACAAGGCATAATGCAACATAACATAAAATAGAGCAGATAAGGTACGATAACTGCATACAAAAACATAACATAACATTAGATGCGATCACATAGCATAAACTTGTCTTTTTTTTAACAGCCAAAGACACAGATCTGGAGCTTAGCTCATATCTATTTGTTTTTTTTTCTACCAAAAAAGGGAAACCTATCCACACATTTTCACGCCATTCAATTCAACTCCAAACATTTGCGATCCACACCACATAATTTGACACCAAACCACATAAATCAACTCAACAAGACAATTACAAAACACACCACATACATCCAATACACACCACAGACTTCCACATCATGCCACAAAATTTAACAGCACACCATATAATTAAACTCCACTATATACCACTCCACAACACAAAATACCATTCCACATAATTACACTCCATAACATACAATCCCACTTCACATAATTCCAGTAAGCTCAATACCACATAATTTACTATCCTCATATTTCCACTGCACACCATGCCACATAATTACACTACACAAATCCACTCCACACCACACAATTCCACACCTCACATTTCCACAACTAAGAATCCCAACCCAATTCAAATAATTCCATTACACACCACATACAAACACTCCATAACACATGGGTAAAAGAGATTGTCATTACAACGCCAATAGCTCTAACTCAAGCAAATGTGATACCTAGGTGCATTTCCAATGCTTCTTTAAGTTGTAGTCATGTTTGCAGAGTGGTGGAGAAAGGGGGCTGGGCCTCTGACCAGCTCTCAGGACTCCCGCTGTGTAGGACTTACTGGAGGTACCAGGAGGGCTTCTTGGTCCCTAAGGTCGCTCAACAGAGGACTTCATTCCCCAACCAGTAGTGCACCAGCAGGTGCATTTGCAGAGTGGTGGAGAAAGGGGGTGGGGCCTCTGAAGACATCTTAGCAATCCCACTGTGTGGGACTTACTGAAGGTAACAGGAGGGGTTGTTCGCTCCAAGGACCCTCAGCAGCCAAGGGGACTTTGTCCTCCAACTAGTAGTGTGCCAAGAGGCGCGTTTGCAGACTGGTGGGGAAAGGGGGTGTGGCCACCAACAACCTCTCAGCAATCCTGCTGTGTGGGACTTACTGGAGCTAACAGGAGGGGTAGTTGGCACCCAAGAACCCTCAGGAATAAAGTAGACTTCATTCCATTCCCCAACCAGTAGTGCTCCAGGAGGCGCGTTTGCAGAGTGGTAGAGAAAGGGGTAGTGTCCTCCAAAGACCTCTCAGCAATCCCGCTGTCTGGGACTTACTGGAGGTAACAAAGGGGTTCCTGGCCTCCAAGGACTCTCAGCATCCAAGGGGACTACATCCCCCAATCAGTAGTATGCCTGAAGGCGTGTTTGCAAAGTGGTGGTTAGAAGGGCGAGCCTCTGGCGACTTGCCAGTCTTGTTTTTTTAAATTTATTTATTAGATGAGGGGGCTGCATGGCCCCCCCTTCCCTGGGCCTATTTTGGGCCCAGGGACCCCATCCCCAGGGGCCAGGTCTTTTTTAAATGGGGTAGAGGGGCCACTCCTGGGCTGATTTCGGCCCCGGGGACCCCTCAAGGTGTGGTCTCCTAGCCTGTGGGTCTGCAATGGAACCCCTCCATTATATTATTTGATCCCTGGGGAGGTGGTGCTCCTTGGGAGTGTGGGGGGGCTGCACGAACCCCTGCATTTCTATAAGGTAATTGCCTTGGGGAGGTGGCAGTCCCTAGGGTACGGGGGTCGCGTGGGTCCCCCACATTTCTATAATTGGTTGCCCTGGGGAGGGTGGTAGTCCCGGGGTTGCGGCAGGCAGTGCAGGCCCCCTTCACTTCTATAATTGATTGCCCTGGGGAGGAAGTGGTCCCCAGGGCTGCAGGGGGCAATGCAGGCCCCCTGCATTTCTATAATTGATTGCCCCAGGGAGGATGCAGTCCCATGGGCTGTGGGGGGGCACATGGGCCCCCGCATTTCTATAAGTTTATTGCCCTGAGGTGGTGGCGGTCCCCGGGGCTGTGGCCCCCGCATACTATTACATATGCCCCCGGGACTTGGCCCACCATGAGGCTTTTCCATCACAAGCATAGGAGTCTGTCCTTGAGTTTAAATTTTTTTTTACCATGGATTTGCGAATCTGTTGCTACCCTGTGGTAAAAATTACAAAAAAAAGTTGGTGGAGTCTCAGAGGGACCCCCAGATCATGACTTGGGGGTCAGGGTATACCTAGCCTGCCCCCTTTTCTTTATTTTCACTTTTTTTCTGGGACTCAGTGAAGTTAAGTCCCAAGATGGCTGCCAACACTTCCTGGTTGCATTTCCATGCACAAGCTCATCTTTTTTTGCAAAGGCTTGGCGACCACGTATATATCTATCTTTTTACAGTTTCCAAAATGTGTCAGTATTGATTTTTAGACTGCACAGGTCAAAATCCCAAATGATTCTTAATATATTGTGCTCACTCCTAGAGTTACGACCGCCCACAAAACTCAACATAGAACCCAAATGTCTTTCAATAGGAGGACAACATCTTATCTCTTTGTACATCAAATATCCAGGCTTCTATTCATAGCTGTAATCACTTTTGATATTAGTCAATCTCCAAATGCTTGTAGTTTTTTCATACAAAATATCTTCATTTTTATCAGTTTCCAAACATCTCTTTTGGCAGGATAATCCATATCTCTCTTGTTTTCTTAAATTTCTCCCTAACTACTGAGCATATTTACACCAAATAATACAAAGCACAATCTGGTACCAAAAGCTAACTTTCTGCCACATTTGGTGTAATTCCGTCCAGTGGTTCGGACTGCAGGTACGACTGAAGGTTCCTATGGGAATTAACATGGGAAACCCAACTTTTTTTGACCTTCCTTCTTCTTGACACCCGCTTGACGGATCCCCCCAAACCTTTCCATGCGCAACAGGACTCAGTTGGACACTTTTGTGGGAATTTTTCGTGAAGATTTGTCAAACGGTGCCAAAGATATAGGCAAGTCAAAGAACGCTTTTCCTATGTAAGGGCTCAGGATAGAGGTATCCTGACCCCATGGGGCTGATGGAGGTATCTGTGAGGGACCCCTCTTGGGGAAGAAATTGCGTAAAAATATTTGTGGGGCACAGTGCGCAGTCTCACATGTGAATCTATGGTGGATCCATGGATCCGAATCCATGAGGGATCCACGGATCCAGGTCCCAATTATAAAAAATACACCCACTCACATACTCTCTTACACTCCCACACATCCACTCACACCCATCCAGTCACTCAGATGCCCTCTCACACACCAAACTGCCACTGATACATCCACTCAGAGACCCAGAGAACCACTCACAAACCCACTCACATACCAACACAGACACTCACACACCTACTCACACAGCCACGTGCACACACATACAGCCACTTACACACCCACTCACAGACCTACACAGCCAATTACAGACCCACTCACACACCTATACAGCTTAATCGCTGAGACATCCACTCATATACCACTCAGAGACCCACACAGCCACTTACACCCACTCATACACCCACCCATCACACTCATACACTGTCACACACCCCACACAATCACTTACACACCCACTCACACACCCATATACCCAATCACATACCCACCTACACATCTATACAGTCACTCACATACCTATACAGTCACTGATACATTTACTCAGAGACCCATGAACCACTCACCCACCCACGCACAGACCCACACAGGCCTACACACACCCACTGACACAGCTATGTACGCACTCATTAAGCCACTTACACATCCACTCACAGACCCACACAGCCACTTACATACCAACAGGTTACAGGGAATAGAATTAAAAAAGCCTCATTAAATTTACAAAAAAAGGTTACAGGGGCATTATAGTTAGGTTCAGATTTTACACACACAAAACCATAGAAAGCCTGCAGTTATAGTTATAAATATCTCAAGTAAGTTGTGTCCTAAGGTAACTTTAACTTGTGCCCTGGTGGTTACCCCACATATAACATCACCAATTACTTCTTCTATGGCATCATTGATAATATCACTACTACATTTGCAGTGATATTATTGATGATAAAACTGTGCCTGGTGTGGGTGTGAGTTATAATTACCTTAGGGCACCTTTGTTTCAGTGAATAGATAGATTAATTAAAATAAGGTTTAAAAATATTTATATATTGTATATCTGGATGGTTGGGTTTGAGGGACTCTCACCAGGAGTCTGAGTCCTAAAATAGCTGCCACCACTTTCTTTTTGATGTGGTGGCGGCCAGTCAGATCTCAGCAGGAGACACGGACACTCCACGTCCCTAGATATATACTTTTTTGAGCATTAATTGCTCAAATACTACTGAATGGATTTACATCGAATCACAAAAGGCACTCTATCTGGACCAAGATCTAGCTTTCTGCCAAATTTGGTGTAAATCCATTCAGCGGTTTGGACTGAAGCTTTGTCTATATTTCATTTGGAAAAATTAATAGAGAACATTAATTTTGGGACCTCCGTTTTGTTTTTACATGGCCCCCGCTTGATGAGTTGTGGTTCCCAACGATACCTATAACTGGTGAATTTAATGTTTTTTTAGTTTAAAATGTTACCTTGTCACAGAAATTTGTACCTAAGTATGAGATCACTTTAACCTTTGTTTTTTCAATGAATTTCTAGTTTTGTTTTAACATAAAGTAATATTTTATTACCATACGTAAAGCCAACCCCTGCTGCATGGGGGGTTGACCTCAGGACCTTGCCTGTGACCAACCCATACGGCCAACCCCTTGCAGACAAGTAGAAACAATTGTCGTGCACAGCCTTCGGCCAATAGTGGTCCCGGGAAGCCTAGCACTGGGGCCCAAACATATATTTAAACTGAACATATTTTTAAAGGGGAGGGAGGTTCCTGGCACTCCTCCCTAAGCCACTTTTGGCCCGAGGGGCCCCGGGGGCCACATTTTTCCTCAAGTTGCTGGCAGCCAATCAGATCCTTGATCCCACAGGAGCCTAGCTTTCCTGGAAGCAAGATGGCCCAAGGGTAAAATTGCCCCTGAGCTATTCAGAAGGGTCTATTTTTTCAATTAGGTTTGAGGACTCTCGTGAGAGTTCCTCGAACCGAACCGCTCAGAGATACAAATATTTTTGAGACTTAATATCTCAAAAACTACTGAAGGGATTTACACCAAATCACAAAACGTACACTTTCCGGACCAGGATCTAGCTTTCTGCCAAATTTGGTGTAATTGTGTTCAGCAGTGTTTGCGGTAGTGCTCCTTTAAAATGTCTGTGGAAAAGACCACTGACTCTTTGTCAGTGAAATAGCTCTCCCACCCTCGCAGCTCCACCATTAAGTGAGGCCTGCCCCAGCACTCTCGAGTCTTGTTGGTGTTCAAGGCCCTCCTCCACCCGCAGGTTTACCTGTGCCTCATCCCTGGTGGTCCAGTGGACCTCTGTCTCCTCTCTCTCGCTCCGCTTTCCTCTCCGTTTTTCACTCGTTTTTTTTTTTTTTTTTCACTCGTTTTTCTCCCCCTTTTTTTCTCTGTACTGCACTTTCTTTGCACTTTTCTGCCTTTTGCCTCATTCCTCTCTTATTTCCTTTAGCCCTCCTTTAATTTTCCTTTCCCTTTTCCCTCTCCGTTTTTCACTCGTTTTTATTTATTTATTTTTTTCACTCGTTTTCTCCCTCTTTCTTCTCTGTTCTGCACTCTCTTTGCACTTTTCTGCCTTTCTGCCTTTTTGCCTTATTCCTCTCTTATTTCCTTTAGCCCTCCTTCAATTTCCTTTCACTTTTCCCACCCGTTTCTCCCCGCCGCTGCTGCCCCCGCGGCCCCTCCCCCCAGCACGACCAGCGCGACCGGCCCAATCCAGCTCCCTCCCCGCCTCTGCCTCCCAGCTGTCCAGCCCTCCCCGACCCCTACTTAATGGTGGCCGCTGCTCGGCTGCGCAGCGGACGCGCGCAGTGGGGGCGTCGCTGGTGTGCCGAAGGCGCGGCAAAGGCAAGCCCGTCTGTGCCCATCCGCGACCCGCCCACGACCAGCACCAGGAACCCTGGCCCTCCGCACCGCCAACGCTACAACCCAGCGGCACTCTACGCACTCAACCCAGGCTGCAACAACAACTGCAAGCTAGCCTCACCAGCTGACACCCACGGACCCTTCAGCTGTCACGCTGTCGACAAACCTACAGCACCGCCAGGAACACGGACCCAGCACAACCTGACCGCAAGAACACACCCGAACCAAATACCGTGCAATGCATCCTCTCCAAAGTGCGATCCCTCCACAAACACGCCACTGAAATCTGGGACCTCCTCGACAGCACCACCCCGGACATAGCGTTCCTCACCGAAACCTGGACCAACACCACCTCGGGACCGGACATCGCCATCGCCATTCCCCAAGGATACAAGATCTCCAGGAAGGACCACCCACCCGAGAGGAGGAATCGACATCGTACACAAATCCTCCCTCCGCCTGAGCACACTCTCCAACGAGCCCACAGATATGATGGAACACCTACAATTCAAGATACTGACCAGCCCTACCACCACCCTCCAAGGAACCCTCATCTACCGACCCCCTGGACCCCGCGGACCGTTCACCAACTCCATCACGGACATCATCTCCCCGCATGCCATCGCATCCACCAACTACACCCTGCTGGGAGACCTCAACTTCCACCTCGACAACCAACTGGACCCCAACACCACATCCCTCCTGGACAACCTCCACAACATCGGACTCCGCCAAATCATGACCGAACCCATGCACTCAGCAGGACACACCCTCGACCCCCTCTTCACAACAGGAAACTCCATCACCTTCAGCCACACCACCGAACTCCCATGGACCAACCACCGATGCGTCCACTTCACCTTCAGAACACCCACCATCCACAAACACCAGCACCTGCTCCCACGAAGAAACTGGACCAGAATCACAGACGAACAGATCACCTCCTCACTCAGCAACTCCACCCCAACCATCACGGAAAACGACGACCCCAACACTGTAGCCCGAACCCTGCACAGGTGGATCTCCGACAGTGCCAACACCATAGACTCCTCCAGGAAAACAACAACACCCATGCCAAGAAAGCCAGATGGTTTACCACCGAACTTCGAGAGTCCAGATGCACTTGCCGCCTCCTCGAAAAGGCCTGGGGGAACACCAAATCCACAGAAGCACACAACAACTTCAGAGCCGCTACCAACGCCCACCACCAACTCATCAGAAAAACAAGGAAAAAAGCGATTGAAGACAGAATCTCCACACACGCACACAACAGCAAAGAACTCTTCAACATCATCAAGGAGTTCGCCCAACCCACCAGCGAGTCGACTGACATCCCTCCCTCACAAGACCTCTGCGACAAACTCAGCACCTTCTTTCACCACAAAATCAAGAGCATCTACGACAACTTCGACGAAGACAACCAACACACAGAACCCCCACCAACCACCGCCGACACCCTGAAGCCAGTGATTGACAACTGGACATCCCTCACCACCGAAGACACACTGAAGACGATGAAGTCAATCCACTCCGGGGCCCCCACAGACCCCTGCACCCACCACATCTTCAACAGAGCCGCCGACACCATCGCACCCATGCTCCGCCACACCATCAGCCGCTCCCTGGCGACCGCCTCGTTCCCCGACGACTGGAAACACGCTGAGGTCAACCGCCTCCTGAAGAAACCCTCGGCGGACCCCACCGACCTCAAAAACTACAGGCCCATCTCCCTGCTCCCGTTCCCTGCGAAAGTCATCGAGAAAGCCATCAACAGCCAACTCGCCACATTCATCGAAGAGCACAACATCCTCAACTCCTCCCAATCCGGCTTCAGAAAAAACCACAGCACGGAAACCGCCCTCCTCACCGCAACAGACGACATCCACACCCTACTGGACAAAGGAGAAGCAGTAGCCCTCATCCTCCTTGACCTCTCAGCAGCGTTTGACACAGTCTCCCACCGCACCCTAATACGCAGACTCCACGACGCAGGGATCCAGGACAAGGCCCTCGACTGGATCCACTCCTTCCTCTCTGGCAGAACGCAGCGGGTCAGACTCCCCCCTTTCCTCTCGGACCCCACACCAACCACCTACGGAGTCCCTCAGGGGTCCACCGTCAGCCATACGCTCTTCAACGTCTACATGGCTCCGTTCGCCCCCATCGTCAGAACCTACAGACTCAACATTGTGTCTTGTGTCATACGCAGACGACACCCAACTCATCCTCTCCCTATCCAACGAACCCAACACCGCCAGACACAACTTTCGAGAAGGCATGGAAGCCGTCGCCAAATGGATGAAAAACAGCTGCCTACAACTAAACACCAACAAGACGGAAGTACTCATCATGGGCCCAAACCCCGACACCTGGAACGACACCTGGTGGCACCCCGCTCCTTCTACTTCCTCGCGGCCAAAGCCTGGAACGCCCTTCCACTCCACCTCAGGCAGACAACATCGCTTCCCATCTTCGCAAGAAACCTCAAAACCTGGCTCTTCGACGGACCCCCTCCTTGATGGACTGGAACCTGCACCCACCCACCCCCAGCGCCTTGAGACCCTTACGGGTGAGTAGTCGCGCTTAACAAACGCCTGATTGATTGATTGATTGATTGATTGATTGAAAATTAATGGAGATTTTGTGGTGTGTGGCCTTCCTTTCTCTCAGCCCCCACTTGACAGACCACCCTGGAACTTTCTATGCACAACTAGGCAAAAGAAAGCACTTTTTTGGAAGGTTTTGTGAAGATTTGTCAAACAGCGTCAAAGTTATCAGCAAAACAAAAAAGGTATTTCCTAGGGAAATGCTGACCTAACTATAACTACCCAATGGTGACCTTCAGTGGGTAGTATATATACGGAAATTCACCAGTTATAGTTTATTGAGCTGGCTATAACATGCACTTCTTATGACCTCACATATTACATCACTCCAGACATGTTTAAGACATCTCAATTGCCATCTCAAAGACATCATTGATGACGTCGCTGATGACATCACACAATCATTGTTATGTTATTTCTATTTGTAAAGCACACAACTTCTCTGAGAGTGTTCCGGTGCTAAGCATAACAAGCCCAGGGGACACAAGAAGAGGCAAACTAACAGGTGAGAAATGCATGAGTTTTTAGAGCTCTTTTGAAGGCTTACTTACTGATGATCGCAGATTGATTGAAGAGAGAGGGGAAGCTGGTTCCACTCTTTAGGTAGTAGGACAGAAAAATAACTCCCTCCATGTCTCATACATTGGAACCTGGGAGTTACAGCTAACAAGGAGGATGCTGACCTTAAACTTATGCATGGACGGTAATGTATCACTCTGCTGACCAGATAAGCTGGTCCATGTTTGTAAAAAGCCTTGTGCAGTAGCACCATAGCTTTGAACAGAATTCTCTTAACATTTAGCCAGTGAAGATATTTTAGGTGGTGCTTCAATGGGCAAGCATAGGGATATTTAGTATGAGGAGAGCAGTTGAATTCTGCACTACTTGTAATTTGGTAATTTGATAATTTTTCAGGAGGTTAGGGAGTCCCCGAATACAAAATGTTGGAGTAGTCCAGCTTAGATGTTATAAGAGCTTGGCTACCATTCTGCAAGATGGTAATGAGAAGAAATTAAGAAATATTTTTGGAGATCGAAGTGTTGTAATGTAAAATCCAACTACCAGAAGGATTTGGAGATGAAAGGAAAGATTTCACACCCAAATTCCTTGCAACTGTTGTTGGCGGGCGTGCAGGGAGAGGCAACCCATCCAGCCAATAGTTATTTAGGCAGTTATCATTTGCTGGTCCAGACAGTAGAAATTTGTTTTTTCCAGAGTTGCATTGTAGGTGACTCTCCCCATCCCCTGTAGAACCTCAATGAAATATGTTTCAAATGTCGCAAGGGAGGATGATGATGGTGAAACATGTTTTAAATGTTGCAAGGGAGGATGCTGATGCAGGTTAATGGTGAGTACTGATAGAGTGACACTGTCCTATCGGGTTTGTGGACTTTTTTCCCAGTGAATTTCTAGTAAGTAATTAAAATAAACCACATTTGCCTTACTCATATTCAACAAAGACTACCACAGTAATAAGAGGCAACACACCTGCAATAAAACACAACATATTAATAAAGTTGTTGGAGTCTCAACCCTCTCATGAAATTTTTAGAGACTTGCAAGTCAACTTCTAGGTGTATATCTTCACAGGGAAATGCTGACTACCCCAACGTGGAGAGGTGTGTCTAGGTGAAAGGATGCATCTACATTGAGTAGATCTA
This sequence comes from Calotriton arnoldi, assembly GCA_963921515.1. Lineage (NCBI taxonomy): Eukaryota > Metazoa > Chordata > Amphibia > Caudata > Salamandridae > Calotriton > Calotriton arnoldi. The sequence goes on along the minus strand of CAWUFW010001420.1, from coordinate 1,625,911 downwards.
CACATTAATATTGTTAATAGGGCCTTAAATATCCACTCTTCATACTTGTCTTGTAACAAATCTTTCAAATATATGTGCGCAATACACAGACCCATATTTATCAAGGTTTTGTGTCGCCCTTGCATCAGGCAAGAGGTCACAAAGGCAACACAAAACCTAATTGAGATTTATCAAGCCATGCAAGGCCACCTTGGTTGGCCCTGTGTGGCTTGATGAATGTAGAGTAGTGCAAAGCAGGGCAAATCACTTCCTTGCATTACTCTGCAGCAGGGCGGCGTTCCAGGGGTGGGTGTTCCCATGCATCCACCTATGCATTCTGACACAATTCCAGATTTACCAACACTGGTAGACCTGGGAATACATCACAATTTTACTCCTCCCTACCAGAGGCGCAACGAGGAGAAATATTTCTATTTCTACTTGTTGTTTCCTTTTTCTAAGTGTGCTGCATTCTGCACCACACTTAGAAAGAGGGAAATGCCTCTGAGGATTGTTTTTGTGCAGAAAGGTGCCCTTTCCTGCACAAAAACAATTCTGCCTGTAACACAGACACCCTTGCACCATGGAGCAAGGGTGCCTGCGTTCGCACTATGCAGCAAAAAGTGCACCAGCGCAAGGAGAGAGCAAGAATGCGCTGTATAATTTTAAATATGTTACATTCCTGCCCTCTCTCTTTCATGCAGCACAGCAAACTGGCTTGCTGCACTGCGCTGCGTGAAATATGGATAACTATGGGCCCCAGTTTCCATCCACCAACTAGATTGGAAGGTTGTGGACCTAATGCAGGAATCTGTCCTTGCTCTACTGTAGAGTTTTATTTAAAGTATGTTTTAATTAAATAAAACTAAATTAAAATGTGATTTTCCCTTCCCTACCCTAAGGGTGTGATTTATGTTGAATGTGCTACAAACTTGGTTGAAAATTATTCATTATTTTGCTAGTCATTACATTTGACCATCAGGTAGCTTAGCATTAGGGAGATTTGTTAAACAGCTGAGTTCAACACTGCACTTCTTATCTTTGGTGCCTCATCTTCTTCTGTGGCTTGATCACAACTAGTCATAGGCAAAGGGTTTTAAAATGAACTTACAAAAATCGAGGTGTTCATAAGATGATTGTAAGTCTATAATATTTTTGAAGTCTGTCTTTCAGGCCAGGGCAAGACTGAAAAAACACAAATCTCAAAAATATGTTCAAGGATTTTTGAAGTGAATTGTAAAAAAACACTTCTAAACAGATTTCAAAAGGAGGAATGGCTCCCTGGGGGGGGAAAGGCAGGCTGAAGAAAAGAAACAAAGGTGAGGCACTAAATGGGGTTGGACAGAAACTATAGGCAAGCACAATGTGTTAACGCCCATAGGAAGAAAGCTCAGTGCTTTTAAATCCTTGCAGTAAAATCTTCAGATCACAGAATTATATTTAGTAGCTGCATATGTAGTCTTGATGTTGATTACATCATATCAGGTGAATATAACATTGAGAGTTTTTATTAAAGACATGTATCTCAGATAAGGTAATGATAGAGTCATTCACATGAAAGGCTAGCTTGACTCTGCATTTCATCCTTTTGAGGTCAATGAAATAAGTACCCTTGAGTTGAATAAACATTTAAAAAGACAGGAGGGGTTCTTGACAGGCCATTATCTGTCAAGGGTTGAGAAGGCATTGGCAGAGTTAACCACATGTGGCATGTCTGCCCTAACGTTTTCACGGACTGAAGTTGATCAAAGGAGTACCATTGGTTTGCGAAAAACAAACAAATGAGTGGAATTTTATGAAAAGGCAATGACAAAAAAGACTGTATATCTGATGCGTCTGTGGCTGTGCCTGTCATTTGTGACATGCAAGACTCACACTTCCATTCTCCTGAGATTAACCAAAGAGTCCATTAAATTGGGTAGCAAATAAATGCTGTTACATGCCAATACTTGTGAGGTCATTCACATTTGAAACATGTCTTACTAAGCTTTTCAAACATTCTCCTTCTGTTGTAAATAAAATGATTACAGTTGAATTGTGGGGGACAGTGGCTTCATGGTAGAATATTGACCTCAAAAATATAGTAGCAAAAAATATCATGGTAAAATCATTGACCATAAGATATCAAGTTTATATATTTATAATATAAAATACAGCTATATCATGGTCTCAAATATTGTGGTCCAAAATGTTGACATTATAATTTTAAGTGTATATTTATATTGAATTCAACATAAACTTTAATATTGAATTGCAAATTACAATGCGTATATCATTCACTTAAAAATAATTTCTAAATAAAAATGTGCTATAATTGTAATTTACATTAAAAAATATAACTGTCATAAGAGGTGGATCTAAAATTAGTATTCAGAAGTTCATCTTGTAGCTGCAGTCACTAAGCATTCACATGGAAAGTGGTGTACCACTTACCAGAATTGGTTACAAATGACGTTGATTTATAGGCATTCTGTGCCACATCACACTGTTAGACATATATTTTATCTAGCTATTCATACCCTAATGATTATTATGATGAATATATATAGCCCTGTGTCTTATTTTGGATCATTTTTTCCTCAAAATGTTTTCTGCATATGAGTAACACAGATGAAAGGTAAATCTTGATGATGATTTTACCTCTCAAGCTTCATGTTTCTGGTGGAACAACAAAAAACACTAAAGAGAGGCATGAGGAGCCGACAGACATCTAGTACCCTTGTTCATAGAACAAGTATGTAGAACACAGAGGGGTAGCTGTCCCTAAAAGAGTGATGTAATACAGGTGGATGGTCGGTACTTGGGAGAGGATATTCCTTATTAGGAAGTAGTGTCCTCACACACCTGTGAAGGTGTCATGTTTCATCATTGGGCGTTTTTACTCCTCGTAGGGTCAGCGCTGCAGTACCCCACGGGCCCTGTAAGAGGGCTCTTTGGGAGAGATCTTTTAGTGCTGGTGAGTGCAGGTGTGTGGAACAAGTGAGGTAATGGGTTAAAAATACCACAGAGGTACACTGAGGGTAAGTTTTATTCCCGGGTCCCCCTGGTAAGGTTAAAAACAGTATCTAAATTGTAAATTCCCAACGATGAGGAAACACAATTTAGTGGTAAGTGCAGGTGATGCAGGTCGACATGTTTCATACCCTAATGGTCCAGGAGGGATCCATGGCATTTCATCAGGACTGGGAGGGGGGAGGGGGGGTTTTAGAAAAGAAGAGGATCTATCCCTACCCTTACTAAGGGATAGGAATGGGGATGCAGGCATCAATTGATTACCTCCCTGTTCGCACGCAGTCGTGAAAATGATATTGAATATATATACCTAGAGGGGGGTAAACTCTTTGTGTCTATCTTATAATCCAACCTGAAAGAGAGGCAAGAAAATATAGAGTAAGTAGAAGGGCCCTGGGTTTCCCACAGGGGGTCAAACTGCATATTTTTTTTTACATATTAGTGAAAAAACATGCTTGGAGTGCAATGCCGAACTACCAAATTGCATAGTGTCACTCATTCCTCTGTATAAAATGGGTGTCATGCATATGTACATACATGATCGGCACACATACACATAAAGTCACAGGGACATAGTGATATATGCGCACTGTAAATCATCCTTATACTATGAGGGGTTTTATTCTTACCCTACTATTCTAAAGACTGTGCCCCTTAGGTCGGAGCAGGCGCCCGCGTCAAAAATGCGGCATAATGTCTGCAAAAGCATATAAACAAGATACTCGTTGTCAAGTAAAGTAAATGAGTGGTTGAGGGAAATCAGAACAACACCATGAATCAAGAAAGGGCAGGGCTAAGCCTTGTGAAATACCTTTCCCAGGATCAAAGTCATTTATTTGGACGTTATTAAAGAACAACAATCCAGGATATTGCACAGTTTCTTCCTATGATGTCAGTTCCTATTTCAAGCATAAAATAGTCAGGGCTTGGTAAGGCATTATGAATTGTAATTTATTTTGTTCCCTGATTTTTTGTCACCCTCAGCGCCAATTTCATATCCGTTTTTGGCCCTGATTTTTTCCTAGCAGATCATTTAGATCTGTGCATCATTCCTTAGCTCAGCTTGTTCGTCTTGGCTCTTTGCCTTGTCCTAATGTTCAGGAGGTGTTTGGTACTTTGCTATTTTCACCAAACTATCTTCATCTTGCAATGCAATTATTTTAATTATAGTTCAGGGTTTCTGATTTTATATGGGGTTGGGAGGATGGTGTGTTCATTTTTTATTTGAATATTATTTTAAATTTTGTTTCTGTAATTTTAAATTAGTTTATGTTACAATAAACAATTTTACATGTTATTTATTCTTTGGGTTTTAGAGGGCGTTTGATGGGTATTGTTTAAATGTATTTAAATGCATTTCGTTTTAAATGTATTTAATAGATTGTTTTTTATTATTTAGATGGTGGTTCTTATTTATTTGAGCTATTTGATATTTGTGGGTTTTGGTGTGGGTAGTTTATAAAATTATGTTAATTTAGTTTTAATTTTGGAGATTTGATTTTTTAGAATATTTGTTGTTTTGGTTGCTGGGTTTGTAGTGTTTGTTTGGGTAGGGTACTAAAGTGAATAATTAAAAAATATATATATTTTATTCTTAAACTGTAAATTATTGTTCTGTTTCGTAGGTTTAAAAGGGGGTTGAGGCATGGGTGTGCACTGCTTTGATAATTATTTTTTAGGGTGCAGCGATGGGTATTCTAATTAGTTTTTAGGACAGCAGAGGTGGGTATTGTACTGGGTTACTTTTTCATTTTTTGGGAGCAGGGATTGGTGTTGCATAAGGTTACTAATTAGTTTTTAGGGCACATGGATGAGTATTGCACCTGGTTATTGACTTGTTTTCAGAACTCAAGAACGGGTACGGCTCCGAGTTACAAATTAGTTTTAGGGCACAGTGATGGATATTGCACCAGGTTATTGATTAAGTTTTGGGGAGCAGGGATGGGTGTTGTATCGGGTTAGTAATTTGTTTTTAGGTGGCAAGGATGGGTATTGCACTGGGCTAGTGATTTGTTTTTAGGATGCAAGGATAGGTATTGACTTAGGTTACTAATTAGTTTTTAGAGCGCAGGCATGGGTGTTGCATTAGGTTACTAATTAAATTTTAAGGCGCAAAGATGGGTGTTGAACTGGGTTACTAATTACTTTTCAGGCTACAGAGGTGGATGTTGCACTGCTTTAATGATTAGTTTTTATGGTGCAAGATGGTGTAGCAAAATGCCCCTTTTTACCACTCACTATGTGGCCTTTCCCACTTTTTCTACATTTTCTAGCTGGATTTTGGACTCTGCACACTAAAACGCTGGTGTCCAGTGCCAAGTGTGGGAATGTCTATTATTCATTAGGAGAACATGAGTCCTCACCAAGAAATAATGTCACATTTATATACCAGGTCCAGTTAGGCATCAGTAAATTAAACCTGAGCTCAACCCTTGCTAGCCGTAGCACAGAGAAACAGGTTTAAATTAGGAGGAATGTGTAAAGCATTTATTAATTTATTTAAAGGTTTTTATAAAGCGCAGACATTCATCCCTACAGGGATATCATGGAGCTAGTAACTACCTTTTGATTTCAGCAGAGTGAGGGTTGAAGTCAGAACTATGTTAGTCAGGTAAGAGCCATGTCTTCAGATTTTTACCTGAATACGAGATAGTCCTCGTTGCATCGAATGTTCAGGGGGAGCAAATTCTAGTAAGAGGCTGCCAAAAAAGTAAAAGAGCGGCCACCCACTCTGGCCTTCTTGATCTTAATAACTTTAGCTAAGGTCAGGCTGGATGATCTTAAATTGCTTGTAGGTTTATAAAATGCAAACCTATTTCTAAGGAGCAGAGGCTCGGAGTCATGCAAAGACAGATACAAGTGACAGAGTAGCTTGAACTGTGCCCTCTTATGTATTGGCAGCCAATGTAGTTTTTCAAACAAGAAGTTGGGAAGTCGCATCTGCCTTTATTGCAAATCAGTTTAGCGGCTGCATTTTGAATCGTTTGAATGCGTGTAAACAAATAATCTGCCATGCCCATATATAATGCGGTTGCATAGTCCAGGTGACTGATTATCAGAGCCTGGACAACCGTATGGCGCCAATCCATCAGAATCCATCTGAACAGCTTTCTGACACATTTTAGCAGTCCGAAACAGCTGCCACAAGTAGCTAACACCTGATCTTTCATAGTGAGGGTTTGATCTATAATGATTCCAAGATTTTTTGCCACTTTTTTCGGCACTGGAGCAGTACCAAGATAGTTAAAAATTAGACAACACAATACAATAACAATTCCACACAAATGTTTAAAGTTAGAGAAAATTATAATAAGCAAAATGAGCCCAAAACGACAGAAATCCAAAATGGGGCGCCAGAGATATGCATTTTTACATTTTAAATTAGATTTTAGTGCCAAAAATCACACAAAGGTCAAATTGTGGGAAACTGGCCGCGCTAGACTGGGTTAAAGTCAAAAGTTTAGGCCCACTGTTATGTAGCATGGGTCAGATACAAATACCAGGTTCACCCAGGTCGGTAGTTTTACCTTCTGACTTAAGGCCTGATTTATACATTGATGGATGGACTGCTGTTCCACCATGGGAATTAAATTACTTTGCCCCCATGATTGTGGGCCCACCCATCTAATTTATAAATGACCAACCGGCAGGCGCTCATCTATAACTGCATTGGCAGGAACAGCCATCACTGCAGTTTCTGTCAATACATCTCGCTGTTTGGTGCAGGGCTGTGGCAGCATTACGCAATACTTCACCCAACATTTTTCATTTTTAGTTTCAAAAGAAAATCCCAAATTGGGATGTTCTTTTTGGAAATAGAAAACAAGTAATGCTCCCCTCTCCATGGGAGTCATCTCCAATGGTGGTGGGAGCATTATTTACTTTTTACAGTCCCTCATCACCAGTGTTTACCTGGTGGTGACGGACAGTAAAAAAATGGCTGATTGGGTCAGTGGACATGAAGCCATTTCTCCAATGGCCCTTACTTTATTGGGCCGTCAGAGAGGTTTGGCTATGGCATTGATGGAGTAGTCACCGCCGTAGCCAAACCTATGGCCTGCCGGCAATTAAGAGCGGTTGGACAATTATCTTGCCGGTGTGTATACTCTTTTACCATTGTGATGGAGTGTACACACCACCAACATATAAATAAGACCTTTAGTCACTGAAGAGGAAGACAAAAATTCTCAGCAGGGCAACGCAGAAGGTTGTGGCCAAGATATGTACTGTGAGGCCAAATAGCCTTTGGACAAAGTCCCAGTTAAGCAGTTGTCTTTTGGTGGGAAAGCTCTGAGCACGAGAAATTTAAAATTTATGCCCAAGGAAGGTCCCTTGCTGGCCCTGGACAGATACTTTTGGCATCTTTGGTGAAGATTTCTACCTTTGGACTTTTTGGGAGCTTGGATTACTCCAGCGGGACAAGACTGCAAGCTGTAATCAAACAGGACTCCACAATGCTGGATACCTTCTCCATGATGTCCTGCTTAAATGGATTTGCTCCTGTGAAAAATTTCTAAGCGGGAGCAACCTGAATCTTTGACCCAGTGGCAACTTTCCTTTGTTAGATTGACTTAGCAGTTTGTTCCTTGTTTTCTAAGGCAAAAATCCTTGCTAAAGTTTCAAAGTCACAGCTTTTAGGGTTCAGCAGGAGGAATACATGCTGACACTTGAGACTCAGGACTCACCTAAGGAGAAGCAACCAGCAGGGTAAAGGGCAAGTCGAGTTGGAACTAGTCAGCTGGGCCTTCAAGAAGGTGGGCTTGCTGCAGCATTAGTGCCCCTGTAGCTTAACAGGAGTCCAGCCAACTGATGCTTTCAGTCTACTTCTCAGTCCTTGGAGCAAGTGGAAGCAGGTCCAGTCCTTGGGGTCTCTCTTGACAGGTTCAACAGCAGTTGAAGTCCTTTTTCTGGCTTCCGCATGTTCAATTGTGTTTTAAAGGAGGTACTGAAGGTGCCACATTTTAGCCCAGTGCCTGTGGGTAGGAGAAACTAACTAATGGGATATAAGTTTCCAGGAGAGGGCCTACCCACGTTTGCAGCATATCCTGTGAAATTCACTGTAAATGTTTCCACAGTGCCCCTCTCTACCTAAAACCAACATGAAAGACCCTTTCCTCCCTTGGCCAGAAAGCTCCCTGTGCCAACCCAGAGGTGGAGCTAGGATAGTGGGCAAAACCTCCCTTCTGGTCACTCAAAACCATCTCTGGGGGGGCCTCTCTCCCACTAGTATTGGTCCTTAGCTGGCTAGCAGGACAATGAAAGGGGAAGGGCAAGCTATGAGTTACATCTGCTTATGACAGGGTAGGCACCTTTTGAAGTGTAATTAGGTTCCTGAGCACACTGAGATGGCCATCTTGTCTGGGTTTAAAGTATCTCTCTCATCCAAGCCCTTTGTCCACTGTCTGGGAGCACTGTCCTGTGGTGTCAGATCTCACCACAGGAGAAGTATTAACAGTCAGGTGACACTGAACACAGGCAGCAAGGCAAATTTGGCTTAGGTAAGAAAATGCCAAGTTTGTAAAAGTGGCATTTTCAAAATAGTAATTTAAAATCTGACTTGACTATTAGATTGGATTTTAAATTACTATTAGTTTGAATAATTGTTACCCAATCTCAAGTTATACCATATAAGTGTTATTACGTAACCTAGCGCTTTTCAATAGGAGAGCCAACTTTGGCACAGTGAAAAATGACTTTAGATATTGTTCCCTGCCAGAATGTGAACTTAAGTACACATGTCCTACTTTTAAAATACTATGCACCCTTTTCTATGGGCGTTTAGGGCCCACCTTAGGAGTGACTTATAACTATTAAAAAGGAAGGATTAGGCCTGGCAAAGGGTTTAGTTTGCCAGGTTGAATTTGAAGTTTAGTAAGTGCACATTCAGGCTGCAGGGTAGGCCTGAAGACATGCTTTATATTGTCACGTTAGTGGTGGCACAGTAGGAGCTGGAGTCCTCTAGTGACATTTAACTAACAGGCCATGGGTGCATTGGGAACCACATACCTAGGATTTGTAGGTATGTTAAATGTGCCAGTCAGGATTTTTAACCGATGCAAGAAGGTTTTAAGGGTTTTTGAGGGTCAAAGCACATGAACTGGAACCTAGTTAGCAGGGTCCCAGTATTCAGAGTCCAAAAACCAACAGCATCAGTCCAAAAAAAATAGGGGTGATCTAGCAAAAAGAGGCATTTTCTTACATGGCCCTATGCAGATGAAAGGAGAGGAACAACCACCATTCCCTTGGTAGCTCTTATCATCTAAGCTGAAGATCCTGGAAAGGTCTTCTAAACTGGCAATGTCAGTCCCAGGTCTGTGTTTCACTGGAAATTGCATTCCCTGGAGGAAGAATGACCACCACAACAGTTTGGGGGTTTCCTTTCTCATCTGATAGAACCATCTGAGAGGCCTGTGGTCCTCGAAGTTAGTCCCAAACAGGTATGGCCTCCCTCACCATCTTAAGGGGCCAAAAAACAGCAAAGGCTTCCCTCCAAATGGTACTCCAACGCTGCTATCTGGGGAGGAGTTGCCTGCTAGTAAAGGCAACAGGTTCAGCCTAGCCCTCATCATTCAGCTGTGACAATACTGCCCGTATCTGATGTCCTGAAGCATCTGTCAACACCAAAAACTCTCTGCTAAAGGCAGGTGCCTTGCGTACAGGTGCTGTGCACAGTTCCTCTTTCAGGATTCAAAGGGCTTCTGACATTAATCAGGCCAGGTGACTTTCTTGGGCTGTTTCTGTGAGGCAAGTTCTGTCAGGGAGGCTACAATGGAGCCATATCCCTTTACAAACCTCCTGTACTACCCAGTCAAGTCCAGGACCAGGAACACTCTGACCTGAGTCTGTTTTTTGGGAGGCTCTCAAGACATGATAGTTTGGATCTTGGGTTGGAGAGTCTGAACATGTCTTCCATCAACAAGGTGGCATAGGGACACCACAGATTCCTGCCCTATCTGGCACTTGTTGGCCTTGAAAATCAGGCCTGCCTGATGCAGGGCCATGAAGCACTGCCCTGAGGTGGGTCAGGGGTGTCCTCCCAAGTGGAGCTAAAGACAGCTATATAATCAAGATATGCTGCACTCAGCATCTCCAAACCAGACAGTATCCTGTTTACCAGACTCTGGAAGGTGGAACGGGCATTCTTAAGAATGAAAGCTAACTTATTTCTGGGTACTGGCAGATTAGCATACCTGAGGGAGCAAAGGGGAGGTCAACATTATTCACTTCTGATTGCCACTTTCAGTTTATAGCAATGCCCTTCAGTCAAACCAATTTGCCAGTACCCAGAATTCAGATCAAAAGTACTGAGGTACAAGGTAGCCTCTAGTCTGTCAATCTTATCAGATCTGGGGATGCGGTGTGCATCATCTTGGTGACAGTATTGAGTCCTTTGTCGCCCACACAGAGCAGCCTGAGTTCTGGGGTGCCCACTTTCAGATTGGCCTTCTGAACCCGCACCACTGGGCCAGCCTAGGGATTAATGGACTAATCACCCCTAGGTCCAACATTCTGGCAACTTCAGCCTGAATGCTGGCCTTGACTTTGTCTGACAGCGTGTACATTTTGCTTGTGGCAAGTAAACTCTCACCAGTGTCTAATTCATGTGCACACCACTGGGTCAGGTGTCAAAGAAAACAGTCTATCAAACTGCTCCAGTAACTAGCAACAGTTCTTCTGCTGCTGTTCAATCAGTGTTGGAGAGACGGTTGCTCCCTCCACTGACACATCCTTAGCATTATTGGCTAAGATGTCTGCAAGAGGCTCACTCTCCTCTTCCTCTCACCCTCCTCCCCCCAGTCACCATGAGCATAGTCATATCTGTCCTATCAATGTCAAGTTTTAGATGGTCGACATTAATCATCCTGTGTGGGATGTCTGAGGGTGCCAGGATCCACCAGGTAGTGATTTACCCATCTTTCCTAGCACTGAGGAAGGCCCAGGCCACTTGTCCTGGATGGCCTTGGGAGCTACACTTTCTGACCTGGATAGTATTCTACCTAGGACGCTTTTTGGTCATACCAGTTCTTAACAAGCTCCTGGCTGGCCTCTAGGCTCTTGTTGGCCTTCTTATTGTACTCTGCCATGCGGGAGTGCAGACCTAGCACATAGTCTATTATCTCCCATTTGGGTTTCTTGAGAGGTTTCCCCACCCTTCTCTGACTTGACTTAAAGGATCTCTAACAGGGTGCTCATACAAAAGTTCAAAGGGGCTGAAGTCCACTCCCTAATGAAGCCAAATAAAAGGCCAAATAAAAGGCATGGGAGTAGGACATATCACTTCCTACAAAGTTTCAGACAACCCCATAATCATGCTTTTTAAGGTCTTGTTGAATCTGTTTACCAGACAATTTGTTTGGGGGTGATAAGGGGAGGTAAACTTGTAAGTCACCCCACACTCCCACATAGCCTTCAAGTATGCATACTTGAAGTTTGTGCCCCTGTTGGATATTGCCTCTTTGGGAAACCTAGCTCTTGTGAAGACCCCAAGCATGTTCTGACTCCTGGCCAGTAAATGTACGGTCATTGTCCTCAGGTGGGATTGCTTCAGGATACCTTGTTATATGGACCACCACCACTAAAATGAACCTCTTCCATGAACTAGTTGGAGGGCCCAGTGGACCGACAATGTAAATCCCCACCCTCTCAAAGGGCCTCCCAATCACAGGCAGTAGAATTAAGTGAGTCTTGGGTTGCCTTCTTGTCTTGCCACTTGCATGACAAATGGTGCAGGAGCAACATACCTTATTCACCTTCTCAGACATCTGGGGTCAGTTAAATGGTTAGGAAGCCTGTTCTAGGTCTTGGTCTGTCCCAAATGTCCATCCAAGAGGATGTCATGGGCTTCGTTTAGAAGGAAGGCTCTATACCATTGTGGGACCACCAAACTCCCAGAGGCCCCAGGTTTTGGGTCCCTATCTTCTCTGTACAGGACACCTTCTTCCAGTAGATCCTGTGGGTTCCACTGGTATTTCCCTGTGCATTTACTTCAGCTTGGCATCAAAGTCCTGCAAGAGTTGAGCAGGTTTTCTGCCCCTGGCAGAGCTCTTCCCTTGAGGATCCTCCTGTCCCTTGCAGCTCAGCAAGCTCTGGCAAGTATATCAGGGTGATTTCTTCCATTTGAAGTTCTTACCAATAAGGGTCTGATTCCTTCTGGATAATGAGCACTGGATTCCCACATGAATCTCTTAGTCGGGGGGCTAGGCCATTTTTCCAGACTCTAGGCTACCCTTACTCCCCTGATGTATTGTCTGAGCCCTTGTGGCCATACACTCCCACTCAGGAAGACCCAGTATTTCTGAATGTGTCCTCCTTTCCACCTCAGAACAAGAAGAAACTTCTAGGCCATTTCCCAAAAGGCAATCCACTGGAATGGCAGGGCTCATAACTGCCTTCTTCAGGCCAGTAACCCCTCTTCCTCGTCGGCTTGTGGGTGTCTCTGAAACTTTTATGATACTAGTCAGGTGCGAGTCCAAATGTTTCAACTAAGCCATCTTTTATGTGTTGATCCACATTTAAGGTCAGGAGTTTATTTCTCCCCACTAAAGGAACTAACTCTAAAGTAGAGGACACAAGAGTTGTGGACCCAGCTTCCACAACACAAGCCTTCTCAAAAGAGGCAAACCATTTATCTAAGTAATACCCCACTACAAAGCTAGTCTATCCTTGGACAAGTGAGGAGTGTGAGGCCCCTCTGTAGACACCTCACCATTGTTGCCACATCTTCACAGGGCAACAAACCCAGGCTTGCCTTCCTTTCCTCCAAGGCCAACTTCTTCTCCTTCAGTGCCAGTTTTTCCTCCAGGCCTATGGCTACCAGTTTGATAAGGTTGAACCTGGTCTCTGTATCTAACTTGTGCTCCATCGTAGTTAGCGTTAACTTATGACTTTGACCCGGTCTGGCACGACTATTTACCCGTGATTGGTACTCTGTGTTTTTAGCATTAAAGATTGATTTAAACTTTAAAAAATAATATCCCCAGTTCCTCCTATTTGATTTCTGTCATTTTGCTCATTAATAGCAAATTAATGCTATTAATGAGCTTACTCCTTGTCCTGATGTAGTGCGACCAGTGCCCCACAGTAGGTGCTTTGCACTTTTTGGCACTTTTTTCATTTAAAACTTTAGAAATTCATATTTCAGGTTCCCCTTATTGGATTTTTGTCGTTATGATGTTGTTTTGCTTACTAAAATATTCTCCATCATTAAAATCAGAGTAATATTTTTATTGTGTTGTGTTTTTGACTTTTTAACTGTTTTGGTACTTTTAATTGCTGCATACATTTTCCTAAGTTAAGCCTATGTGCTCTGTGCGATAGGCACCAGGGGTTGAGCTCAGGTCTCAATTATTTAACCCTTTACTGGACCTAACAAAAATAGCGATATTATTGCTTGTGATGGACTACCATCCACAGCAATTAATAATCCACTTTCTCATAGATTGGTATTGTAAAGTGGTAGTAGAGTGCTTTTAGGGATTAGGGATGGATACAGGATAACGGTAGAAAGGAGTTTTAAGGATTCATTAATGGGCATTGTTTTAAGGATCTCTTTCTATAGACGCATATATATATATATATATATATATATATATATATATATATTCACTGAAAAAACCATAGGTTTTAGGGAAAGTTATAGTTAGTTGGACATTGCACTCGTACAAAACCCGTGAAATTCCCCCGTTATAGTTAGTTCAGCTAACTATAACTCGCGCCCACAATGCACTGCTGATGACGTCACATATTACATCACTCATGACATGGTCAGTGACATCACTGATGACATCACTGATGACATCCCAAATGACATCACTGATGACATCACTGATGACATCATCCAGTGACTGTGTTTCTGTAAAGTTTAAATATGTTTAATATATATAGGGAAAGGCCTATTGAAGAATGAGTGGGTGTATAAGCGTCTGAATGGATGATTTAGTAGGTGCGTGACTGAGTCTATAAGTGAGTGATTAAACGTATCTTACTGGATGCATGGGTGAGTGACTAAACTGTGTGAATGTCTGTATCCGTGTGTCTGTTGTTGTGTAAGCAGCTGCATGGGTTTCTGACTAGCTAAATGAGTGTCTATATGGGTTATGGATTGGTTCTCTGAGTATCTGTATGGGTGCCTCAGTGTTTGTGTGGGTGGGGTGTGTGTGACTCTGTGCATAGATGTGTGAGTGGGTGATTCACTGGGTGCATGGTTTCAAGAGTGCGTTTGTGATGGACTGTATGGGTGGGTGAGTGTGTGCATGGGTGTGTTAGTGATTGAATGTATATCTCAGTGGTACATGTGTGAGTAACTACATATGTGAAAGGCAGTATATATGTGTGTTGGAGTATATAAATGGCTATAAGTGAGAGTGTGTGATTGTGAGAGTGGCTATATGGATGAGTGTGTGCTTGCATCAGTGATTGCATAGGAGCGTAAGAATGTGCTAGTATTTTTATGAGTAAGTGAGCTGGTGTGTATAACTGTATAGGTGAGTAAATTGGAGTGTGATTAATTATTTGCATGACTGACTAGGTGTGTGAGTACCTCTATGGATGAGTTGCGTTGTGTGAGTGTTTATATAGGTGTATGAGTGCATATGATAGTCCTGTACTGAGTGACTGTAAGTATGAGTGACTGTACGGGTGAGTGAGTAGATGTGTGTGTGTAGACCTAAGAATCAGTGAGTGGGTATGTACTTATTGGTATTGGAGTGTGTATGGTTTTGAGAATGGCAGTCTGTAATTTAGAGTGGGTGTATCAAAAGTTATATTAGGGTGTGAGAAGATGCATTAAATTCTCACATGGATGATGTCATCAGTGATGTCATTTGAAATGTCATCAGTGATGTCATCAGTGATGTCACTGACCATGTCATGAGTGATGTAATATGTGACGTCATCAGCAGTGCATTGCGGGGCGCGAGTTATAGTTAGCTGAACTAACTATAACGGGGGAATTTCACGGGTTTTGTACGAGTGCAATGTCCAACTAACTATAACTTTCCCTAAAACCTATGGTTTTTTCAGTGAATTTCAAAGGTTTTTTAAATGCTAATTTCTAACTATAACGTGTCTGAAACCTATGGTTTTTTCAGTGAATTTCAAAGGTTTTTTAAATGCTAATTTCTAACTATAACATGCCTGAAACCTATGGTTTTTTCAGTGAATTTCAAAGGTTTTTTAAATGCTAATTTCTAACTACAACGTGCCTGAAACCTATGATTTTTAAGTGAATTTCAAAGGTTTTTTAAATGCTAGTTTCTAACTATGCCAACAGAGGTAGGACATGTGAAGAAAGAAGAAAAAACGCACAGAAAGAAGCAAAAGATGTGCAGAAAGAACCAACAGAGGAGCAGAAAGAGGCCTTGTTGCAAAATCATCCTGTGCCCACAACTTTTTCAGACGGGTACTGGTGGTAACTGACTCTGACTAACCAGAGCCAGTGCGCGTTTGCACAGTGGTGAAGGGAGGGGGCCTGAGGTGACATGTGTGCAAACGCACCACGGGGCGCGTTTTAAGTTGCGGGATTAAGTCCCCTTGAATCCTGAGGGTCCCTGGGGCCCAACTAGCCCCCAGGTACCTACAGTTAGGACCACAGAGCTGAGTTGCAGAGAGGCGTTCCGAGGCCACGCACCTTTTTCACCTCTCTGCAACGCAACTCTGTTGTGCTTACTGAAGGTACCTGGTGGGCTAGTTGGCCCCCAGGATTCAAAGGAATTAACTCCCCAACTTAAAACGCACCACAGGGCGTGTTTGCGCACATGTCACCTGAGGCCCGCCCCTCCCTTCACCACTGTGCAAACGCGCCCCGTGGCCCGTTTTAAATTGGGGATTAGGTCACCTTGAATCCTGAGAGTCCCTGGGGCCCAACTAGCCCACCAGGTACTTCCAGTAAGCACCACAGGCCTGCGTTGCAACGCCTGTAACAAATTGTGCAGTTGTGTTTAGGTAGTGAAGAGGGTCGTGCTGGGGGTAGTGTTTTAGGAGTAGTGCAGTGGTGTTTGTGTAGTGTAGGGGTCATGCTGGGGGTAGATTTAGGGTTTAGGGTAGTACAGTGGTGTTTGGGTAGTGTAGGGGGTCGTGCTGGGGTTAGTGTTTTAGGGTTTTAGGGTTTAGGGTAGTGCAGTGGTGTTTGGGTAGTGTAGGGGATACTGCTGGGGGTAGTGTTTTAGGGTTTAGGGTAGTGCAATGGTGTTTGGGTAGTGTAGGGGGTACTGCTGGGGGTAGTGTTTTAGGGTTTAGGGTAGTGCAGTGGTGTTTGGGTAGCGTAGGGGGTACTGCTGGGGGTAGTGTTTTATGGTTTAGGGTAGTGCAGTGGTGTTTGGGTAGTGTAGGGGTTCGTGCTGGGGGTAATTTTTTAGGGTTTAGGGTAGTGCAGTGGTGTTTGTGTAGTGTAGGAGGTCGTGTTTTAGGGTTTAGGGTAGTGCAGTGGTCTTTGGGTAGTATAGGGAGTCGTGCGGGGGTATTGTTTTAGAGTTTAGGGTAGTGCAGTGGTCTTTGGGTAGTGTAGGGGGTTGTGCGGGGGGTAGTGTTTTAGGGATTAGGGTAGTACATTGGTATTTGGGTAGTGTAGGGGTTATGCGGGGGTAGTGTTTTAGGGTTTAGGGCAGTGCAGTGGTGTTTAGGTAGTGTAGGGGGTCAAGCTGGGGGGAGTGTTTTAGGGTTTAGGGCAGTGCAGTGGTGTTCGGGTAGTGTAGGGGGTCATGCTGGGGGAGTGTTTTAGGGTTTAGGGCAGTGCAGTCGTGTTCGGGTAGTGTAGGGGGTCGTGCTGGGGGAGTATTTTAGGGTTTAGGGTAGTGCAGTGGTGTTCGGGTAGTATAGGGGGTCATGCTGGGGGTAGTGTTCTAGGGTTTAGGGCAGTGCAGTGGTGTTCGGGCAGTGTAGGGGGTCGTGCTGGGGGTGGTGTTTTAGGGTTTAGGGCAGTGCAGTGGTGTTCGGGCAGTGTAGGGGGTCATGCTGGGGGTGGTGTTTCAGGGTTTAGGGCAGTGCAGTGGTGTTCGGGCAGTGTAGGGGGTCGTGCAGGGGGTGGTGTTTCAGGGTTTAGGGCAGTGCAGTGGTGTTCGGGCAGTGTAGGGGGTCGTGCAGGGGTGGTGTTTCAGGGTTTAGGGCAGTGGTGTTCGGGCAGTGTAGGGGGTCATGCTGGGGTGGTGTTTCAGGGTTTGTGGCAGTGCAGTGGTGTTCGAGCAGTAAAGGGGTCATGCTGGGGGAGGTGTTTCAGGGTTTAGGGCAGTGCAGTGGTGTTCGGGCAGTGTAGGGGGCGGTGCAGGGGGTGGTGTTTCAGGGTTTAGGGCAGTGCAGTGGTGTTCAGGCAGTGTAGGGGGTGGTGCAGGGGGTGGTGTTTCAGGGTTTAGGGTAGTGCAGTGGTGTTCGGGCAGTGTAGGGGGTCGTGCAGGGGGTGGTGTTTCAGGGTTTAGGGCAGTGCAGTGGTGTTCAGGCAGTGTAGGGGGCGGTGCAGGGGGTGGTGTTTCAGGGTATAGGGCAGTACAGTGGTGTTCGGGCATTGTAGGGGGTGCTGGGGCTGGTGTTTCAGGGTTTAGGGCAGTGCAGTGTTGTTCGGGCAGTGTAGGGGGTCGTGCTGGGGCTGGTGTTTCAGGGTTTAGGGCAGTGCAGTGGTGTTCGGGCAGTGTAGGGGTCGTGCTGGGGCTGGTGTTTCAGGGTTTAGGGCAGTGCAGTGGTGTTTGGGCAGTGTAGGGGGTCATGCTGGGGCTGGTGTTTCAGGGTTTAGGGCAGTGCAGTGGTGTTCGGGCAGTGTAGGGGGTCTTCCTGGGGCTGGTGTTTCAGAGTCTAGGGCAATGCAGTGGTGTTCGGGCAGTGTAGGGGGTCTTGCTGGGGCTGGTGTTTCAGGGTTTAGGGCAGTGCAGTGGTGTTCGGGCAGTGTAGGGGGTCGTGCTGGGGGTGGTGTTTCAGGGTTTAGGGCAATGCAGTAGTGTTCGGGCAGTGTAGGGGGTCGTGCAGGGGGTGGTGTTTCAGGGTTTAGGGCAGTGCAGTGGTGTTCTGGCAGTGTAGGGGGTCATGCTGAGGGTGGGGTTTCAGGGTTTAGGGCAGTACAGTGGTGTTCGGGCAGTGTAGGGGGTTGTGCAGGGGGTGGTGTTTCAGGGTTTAGGGCAGTGCAGTGGTGTTCGGGCAGTGTAGGGGGTCGTGCTGGGGCTGGTGTTTCAGGGTTTAGGGCAGTGCAGTGGTGTTCGGGCAGTGTATGGGGTCTTGCTGGGGGTGGTGTTTCAGGGTTTAGGGCAATGCAGTAGTGTTCGGGCAGTGTAGGGGGTCGTGCAGGGGGTGGTGTTTCAGGGTTTAGGGCAGTGCAGTGGTGTTCGGGCAGTGTAGGGGGTCACGCTGGGGGTGGTGTTTCAGGGTTTAGGGCAGTGCAGTGGTGTTCGGGCAGTGTAGGGTGTTGTGCTGGGGCTGGTGTTTCAGGGTTCAGGGCAGTGCAGTGGTGTTCGGGCAGTGTAGGGGGTCGTGCTGGGGCTGGTGTTTCAGGGTTTAGGGCAGTGCAGTGGTGTTCGAGCAGTGTAGGCGGTCGTGCTGGGGCTGGTGTTTCAGGGTTTAGGGCAGTGCAGTGGTGTTCGGGCAGTGTAGGGGGTCGTGCTGGGGCTGGTGTTTCAGGGTTTAGGGCAGTGCAGTGGTGCTCGGGCAGTGTAGGGGTCGTGCTGGGGGTGATGTGTCAGGGTTTAGGGTAGTGCAGTGGTGTTCGGGCAGTGTAGGGGGTTGTGCAGGGGCTGGTGTTTCAAGGTTTAGGGCAGTGCAGTGGTGTTCGGGCAGTGTAGGGGGTCGTGCTGGGGCTGGTGTTTCAGGGTTTTGGGCAGAGCAGTGGTGTTTGGGCAGTGTAGGGGGTCATGCTGGGGGTAGTGTTTCAGGATTTAGGGCAGTGCAGCAGTGTTCAGGCAGTGTAGGGGGTCGTGCTGGGGGTGGTGTTTCAGGGTTTAGGTCAGTGGTGTTCGGGCAGTGTAGGGGGTCTTGCTGGGGGTGATGTTTCAGGGTTTAGGGCAGTGCAGTGGTGTTCGGGCAGTGTAGGGGGTCTTGCTGGGAGTAGTGTTTCAGGGTTTAGGGAAGTGCAGTGGTGTTTGGGCAGTGTAGGGGGTCATGCTGGGGGTGGTGTTTCAGGGTTTAGGGCAGTGCAGTGGAGTTCGGGCAGTGTAGGGGGTCGTGAAGGGGGTGGTGTTTCAGGGTTTAGGGCAGT
The DNA here is from genome assembly GCA_963921515.1 of Calotriton arnoldi. Lineage (NCBI taxonomy): Eukaryota > Metazoa > Chordata > Amphibia > Caudata > Salamandridae > Calotriton > Calotriton arnoldi. Next base: position 1,606,752 of record CAWUFW010001420.1, on the reverse strand, counting down.
GCAGTGGTGTTCGGGCAGTGTAGGGGGTCGTGCTAGGGGTGGTGTTTTAGGGTTTAGGGCAGTGCAGTGGTTTTCGGGCTGTGTAGGGGGTCATGCAGGGGCTGGTGTTTCAGGGTTTATGGCAGTGCAGTGGTGTTCGGGCAGTGTAGGGGGTCGTGCTGGGGGTAGTGTTTTAGGGTTTAGGGTAGTGCAGTGGTGCTTGTGTAGTGTAGGGGGTCGTGCTGGGGGTAGTGTTTTAGGGTTTAGGGTAGTGCAGTGGTGTTTGTGTAGTGTAGGGGGTCATGTTTTAGGGTAGTGCAGTGGTGTTTGGGTAGTGTAGGGGGTCGTGCTGGGGGTAGTGTTTTAGGATTTAGGTTAGTGCAGTGGTGTTTGGGTAGTGTAGGGGGTCGTGCTGCGGGTAGTGTTTTAGGGTTTAGGGTAGTGCAGTGGTGTTTGTGTAGTGTAGGGGGTCATGATGGGGGTAGTGTTTTAGGGTTTAGGGTAGTGCAGTGGTGCTTGTGTAGTGTAGCGGGTCGTGCTGGGGTAGTGTTTTGGGGTTTAGGGTAGTGCAGTGGTGTTTGGGTAGTGTAGGGGGTCGTGCTGGTGGTAGTGTTTTAGGATTTAGGTTAGTGCAGTGGTGTTTGGGTAGTGTAGGGGGTCGTGCTGGGGGTAGTGTTTTAGGGTTTAGGATAGTGCAGTGGTGCTTGTGTAGTGTAGGGGGTCGTGCTGGGGGTAGTGTTTTAGGGTTTAAGGTAGTGCAGTGGTGTTTTTGTAGTGTAGGGGGTCATGTTTTAAGATGCAATGCTCCAATACCTGACCAGTCTGCACTACATAAAACTGCAAAAAACTAAAAATAAAAAGTGTTTTGCACACTTTTGTCATTGGGCTATATGTGGGCTACATCTGGGTAATATTTGGGCTACATTTGGGCTCTCTTTTCACTGGTGGCCATCTTGGAAGACTTCTTTGTTATGAAGTTTCCTAATTTCTTCATTTACTGCAGTCTCCTCAGTAGGAAATGCTTTCAGTTTTTTACTTTGATTCCATCAAGAAGGCATTCAGATGTGTCTCACATCTGCCATAAATTCAGAATGTTAGCACTCTAGTTGCTCATTAGATCACTGGAGTAAAGCTACTGCTCACCAGGGAGTTAACTGGTAGTCTGCTGCTGGTATTGAAAGTGATTGTTTCAGTCTGCATGTCAGAATTTTCTAATGAAATAGAAGAGGATTTGAGATCTCACTTAAAACATGCCCTAATTTTTCTTTTTGCAGCACTAACCATAATTTCTATTTCAAAATGAACCCCATCATTTTGTTCCTTTTTAAATTAAATGTTTTAAGTGTTACCAGTTTATTCCAATCAAGATGGCTTCAGGTGTGCCATACTTTTGTCATAAGTAAGGCTGTTAGCACTCTAGTTGTTCTTTAGAACACTCTGGGAAGCTGCAGTAGAACACAAAGGCATCAACTGGCAGGCTGCTCCTGTTGAAATATAACAGGAAGATATTTGAGATCACACTTGAAACATGTCCTAATTTTTCTTTCTACATCACTAACCATAATTTCTATGACAAAATGAACCCCATCATTTTGTTCCTTTTTAAATTAAATTGTTTAAGTGTTACCAGTTTATTCCAATCAAGATGGCTTCAGGTGTGCCATACTTTTGTCATAAGTAAGGCTGTTAGCACTCTAGTTGTTCTTTAGAACACTCTGGGAAGCTGCAGTAGAACACAAAGGAATCAACTGACAGTCTCTGCCCTTGTTGGATGTACATGTTTTACTGAGAATGTCAGACTTTATTCTCACATGAGTGAGAAAGATAATGTGAATTTACAGAAAATATGCTCTCATTTTAGCTTCTGGAGCACCTTCCAAACCTCCATGGGACAAGCATGAGAAAATAGTGTTCTCTCAAACATGATTCATGATATCCCAGCAGAAGGTTTTTCACATGGTAAAATCACCTTAGAATACACCACAATTCCTAAAATTAGGATGGTACCATCAACAAATAAATTCTAATGTAACTAAAGCCTGTTATCACCCTTTATAGTTCTCCTTTTGGTAACCCTCAAAATCTTCTATTCACTACAATGCATTTCAATGAGGTACTATCATTTATATTGGTCCCAAGATGGCTGCCAGCAATTCCAGGATGAAGTGCTGACAGCCAATCAGATCTCACGATGACATGTGTGGTTAGGCTCCGCCCAGATATATATGTGACTTTACTTTTGATTTTCTCAGGAACTACTGAACGGATTTACACCATTTAAGCAAAAGGCACGACACTGAACCAAGGGCTACCTCTTTGCCAAATTTGGTGTAATTCCGTTCAGCAGTTCGGGCTGTAGCTGCGACTAAAGGTTCCTATGGAAAAATGAATGGGGAAAACGTGTTTTGGGACCCCCTTTTTTCTCGGCCCCCGCTGACGTATCACCCCGAGACTTTCAGGATAGGAGCGGACCGGAGCGCCCCAACAAGTTGGAAACTTTCACAAAGATTCGTCAACCGGCGCCAACGTTATTTCAAATAGAATGTCGCGGATTTCCTATGGATAATAGGTTTTAACTATAACTATCTACTGGCGACCGCCAGTAGATAATATATATATATATATATATATATATATTCACTGAAAAAACCATAGGTTTTGGGGAAAGTTATAGTTAGTTGGACATTGCACTCGTACAAAACCCGTGAAATTCCCCTGTTATAGTTAGTTCAGCTAACTATAACTCGCGCCCCCGCAATGCACTGCTGATGACGTCACATATTACATCACTCATGACATGGTCAGTGACATCACTGATGACATCACTGATGACATCATGCAGTGACTGTGTGTTTCTGTAAAGTTTAAATATGTTTAATATATATAGGCAAAGGTGTATTGAAGAATGAGTGGGTGTATAAGGGTCTCAATGGATGATTGAGTAGGTGCGTGACTGACTCTACCTGTGAGTGATTAAATGTATCTTACTGAATGCATGGGTTACTGACTAAACTGTGTGAATGTCTGTATCCGTCTGTCTGTTGGTGTGTAAGTGGATGCATGGATTTGCGAATAGCTACATGAGTGTTTATATGGGTTATTGATTGGTTCTCTGAGTATCTATATGGGTGGCTGAGTGTTTGTGTGGGTGGGGTGTGTGTGACTCTGTACATAGATGTGTGAGTGGGTGATTCACTGGGTGCATGATTTGAAGAGTGCATCTGTGATGGACTGAATTGGTGGGTGAGTGTGTGTATTGGTGTGTTAGTGATTGAATGTATATCTCAGTGGTACATCTGTGAGTAACTACATATGTGAAAGGCAGTATATATGTGTGTTGGAGTATATAAATGGCTATAAGTGAGAGTGTGTGATTGTGAGAGTGGCTATATGGATGAGTGTGTGCTTGCATCAGTGATTGCATAGCAGCGTAAGAATGTGCTAGTATTTGTATGAGTAAGTGAGCTGGTGTGTATAACTGTATAGGTGAGTAAATGGGAGTGTGATTAATTATTTGCACGGCTGACTAGGTGTATGAGTACCTCTATGGATGAGTGGCGGTGTGTGAGTGTTTATATAGGTGTATGAGTGCATATGATAGTCCTGTACTGAGTGACTGTAATTATGAGTGACTGTACGGGTGAGTGAGTAGATGTGTGTGTGCAGACCTAAGAATCAGTGAGTGGGTATGTAATTATTGGTATTGGAGTGTGTATGGTTTTGAGAATGGCAGTCTGTAATTTAGAGTGGGTGTATCAAAAGTTATATTAGGGTGTGAGAAGATGCATTAAATTCTCACATGGATGATGTCATCAGTGATGTCATTTGAGATGTCATCAGTGATGTCATCAGTGATGTCACTGACCATGTCATGAGTGATGTAATATGTGACGTCATCAGCAGTGCATTGCGGGGCACGAGTTATAGTTAGCTGAACTAACTATAACGGGGGAATTTCACGAGTTTTGTACGAGTGCAATGTCCAACTAACTATAACTTTCCCTAAAACCTATGGTTTTTTCAGTGAATTTCAAAGGTTTTTTAAATGCTAATTTCTAACTATAACGTGTCTGAAACCTATGGTTTTTCAGTGAATTTCAAAGGTTTTTAAATGCTAATTTCTAACTATAACTGTCCCTAAAACCTATGGTTTTTTCAGTGAATTTCAAAGGTTTTGTAAATGACAATTTTTAAATGTATTAATTGTTATATTTATTTTTTTGATACTGATTTACTACATTTTTTTAAACTATTTATTTTTAGATATTTTATTTTTTAAATTACATTGTAATTACATTATACATTACATTACAAAATATACTTTCTCAGAATGAATTACTTTAGTTTAAATACTTTCCAAATAGGCAATAGACTTTTAAGTACAGTAGTTACAGTTGTTGCAATGGGCAACACAATTTCAAACACAATGCAACATTGAGCTCAATGTGAATTTCTAGTTAAATGAAATTAGTTACTTTATGGATTACTTTTCTAACCACAGGACTGGATCCTAGATTCAGTCCTGGGACATCTCCTGTAAACAGTTGAGTAAAAGCGTTTTGGTTACAGTAGTGATTTTTAAGGAATATTATTGTATTTTAAAAGTTGACACTTTGAAACTTTTTCACATAGAATCACCAATGTTATCCTATGGGAGGAAATTCACTTAGCAGGTAAGTAGTGTTATCGTTACTTTTTCTTACTCAGTGGTGGATCCTGGATCCAGCACTGGTGCATCTCCTGTAAACAGTTGAAAGAATGCGTTTAAGTAATACAGTCGATTTTTAAAGAATATTTGTAGTTTGTGAAAATCGACACTTTGAAACTTTTCTGCTGAAAACCAGACAATGGATTCCTATGGAAGGAAATACAAGTTACTGGTAAGTACGGTTAGAATTACTTTTCAGGGTCAGTGCTGGGCTAAAAGATGCAGCACTGGGTTCTCTCCTGATAACAGGTGAGTAAAACGGAATTCGTAGTTCGGCTGATTTTAGAGGAATATTATAAAGTTCCAAAACTCCACACTTAGAAGAATTTCCAAGTGAAACCAGTCAATGTTAGCCTATGGAAGGAAATTCAAGTTACTGGTAAGTACGGTTAGAATTACTTTTCAGGATCTGTACTGGGCTCAAAGATGCAGCACTGAGGTCTCTCCTGATAACAGGAGAGTAAATTGGAATTCGTAGTTCAGCTGATTTTAGAGGAATATTATAAAGTTCCAAAACTCCACACTTAGAAGAATTTCCAAGTGAAACCAGTCAATGTTAGCCTATGGAAGGAAATTCAAGTTACTGGTAAGTACGGTTAGAATTACTTTTCAGGATCAGTACTGGGCTCAAAGATGCAGCACTGAGGTCTCTCCTGATAACAGGTGAGTAAATCGGAATTCGTAGTTCGGCTGATTTTAGAGGAATCTTTGTATGTTTAAAAAATCGAGACAAACTTTTTCAGCAAAAAGCAGGCAATGATATCCTATGGAAGGAAATTCAAGTTACTGGTAAGTACGGTTAAAATTACTTTTCAGGATCAGTACTGGGCTCAAAGATGCAGCACTGAGGTCTCTCCTGATAACAGGTGAGTAAATCGGAATTCGGAGTTCGGCTGATTTTAGAGGAATATTATAAAGTTCCAAAACTCCACACTTAGAAGAATTTCCAAGTGAAACCAGTCAATGTTAGCCTATGGAAGGAAATTCAAGTTACTGGTAAGTACGGTTAAAATTACTTTTCAGGATCAGTACTGGGCTCAAAGATGCAGCACTGAGGTCTCTCCTGATAACAGGTGAGTAAATCGGAATTCGTAGTTCGGCTGATTTTAGAGGAATATTTGCACAATGGTGAAGGAAGGGGGTGGGGCCTGAGGTGACATGTCTGCAAACACGCCCTGTGGCGCGTTTTAAGTTGGAGAATTAATTCTTCCTCAATCCCGAGGGTCCCTGGGGCCCAACTAGCCCACCAGGAACCTCCAATATGCGCCAGGGGGCTGCGTTGCAGAGAGGTGTTCTGAGGCCACGCCCCGTTTTCCACCGCTCTGCAACGCAGCTCTGTGGCGCTTTCTGGACGTACCTTGGTGGGCTAGTTGGCCCCCAGGGACCCTCAGGATTGAAGAGGATTTAATTCCCCGGGGCTGGCCCTATCCTTTGGGGTCCGTGGGGGACCCCAACTCCCCACGGACCATGCCGGCTCCCCGCCTCCTGCGGGAGCCGGCATTGCTTTTCCACATGGGGAGCTGCTAACATGCAGCTCCCCGTGTGGAAAAGCAATGTGCTTTGGTTTTGGAAGAGAGAGCAGGTTTCCTGCTCTCTGTTCCAAAACCAAAGCAGTTTGCTATGACAGGACAGGAGCCGCGAGGCTCCCGTCCTGTCATAGCAAACTACAGTGTCCCGGGGGTAGGCACCCCGGGACACTGCAGGAGCTGGCCCTGGGGGGTGGCGGTCCCCAGGGCCACCACAGGCTCCAGGAGGGGGCCGTGCGGCCCACCTCCCTTCAATTGCACAGCCCCGGGGAGGTGGTGGTCCCCGGGGCGTGTGGGGGGGCTGGAACCCCCCCACACAGGTAATTAAGAAAAAAAAAAGAAGCCCCGGGGAGGTGGCGGTCCCCGGGGCTGCAGGAGGGCGGAGAGCCCTCCCGCACCATTTTTTATTTAAAGCCCCGGGGGGTGGCGGTCCCCGGGGCTTGGGGGGCCTTAGAGGCCCCCCACATAAAATATAAACCCACCCCCTGCATGCCCCCGGGACTTGGGCCACCCGGGGGCAAAATAGCATCGAAGCGCGGGAGACAGCGTTTCGATTTTTTTTTTTATCGCGGGATCCGCGCACCCTAAGCGCATTCCGACGATTTAAAAAAAAAAATGCTTTTTTCTGCCCAGGGGATCCTTGTGGGACCCCTGAGCAGACCTAGGGGGTCAGGGTGTTTCTACCCTGCCCCCTTTGTGCGTTTTGCGCACTTGTTTCTGTGCCTCAGTTCTACCGAGGCATAAAATGGCTGCCAACACTTCCAGATTTGGAGTGTTGACAGCCACTTGAAAGCCAATTAGCAAGCAGCTCGTGATCGGGAGGGTACGCGGACCCTACTCGGCCATAGATATATATGTGACTTTACTTTTGATTTTCTCAGGAACTACTGAACGGATTTACACCATTTAAGCAAAAGGCACGACACTGAACCAAGGGCTACCTATTTGCCAAATTTGGTGTAATTCCGTTCAGCAGTTCGGGCTGTAGCTCCGACTAAAGGTTCCTATGGAAAATTGCATGGGGAAAACGTGTTTTGGGACCCCCCTTTTTCCTCGGCCCCCGCTTGACGAATCACCCCGAGACTTTCAGGATAGGAGCGGACCGGAGCGCCCCAACAAGTTGGAAAATTTCGCGAAGATTCGTCAACCGGCGCCAACGTTATTTCAAATAGAATGTTGCGGATTTCCTATGGAAAATAGGTCCTAACTATAACTATCTACTGACGACCGCCAGTAGATAATATATATATATATATATAAAGCTGTTTTAATTTGAATCAATAAACACCAGAAGATTCCATTGTGTGTCAGCCCTGCTGTTTCATTTGGAGTAGGAATGGTATGAATATATATATATATATATATATATATATATATATATATATATATATATATATATGTATATATATATATATATATATATATGATATATATATATATATATATATATATATATTCACTGAAAAAACCATAGGTTTCAGGGACGTTATAGTTACAAATTAGCATTTAAAAACCTTTGAAATTCACTGAAAAAACCATAGATTTTAGGGACAGTTATAGTTAGTTGGACATTGCACTCGTACAAAACCCGTGAAATTCCCCGTTATAGTTAGTCCAGCTAACTATAACTCGCGCCCGCAATGCACTGCTGATGACGTCACATATTACATCACTCATGACATGGTCAGTGACATCTCTGATGACATCACTGATGACATCTCAAATGACATCACTGATGACATCATCCAGTGACTGTGTGTTTCTGTAAAGTTTAAATATGTTTAATATATATAGGGAAAGGCGTATTGAAGAATGAGTGGGTGTATAAGTGTCTGAATGGATGATTTAGTACGTGAGTGACTGACTCTACAAGTGAGTGATTAAACGTATCTTACTGAATGCATGGGTTAGTGACTAAACTGTGCGAATGTCTGTATCCGTCTGTTTGTTGGTGTGTAAGTGGATGCATGGATTTGCGACTAGCTACATGAGTGTCTATATGGGTTATTGATTGGTTCTCTGAGTATCTGTATGGCTGCCTGAGTGTTTGTGTGGGTGGGGTGTGTGTGGGTGGGGTGTGTGTGGGTGGGGTGTGTGTGGGTGGGGTGTGATTCACTGGGTGCATGATTTCAAGAGTGCATCTGTGATGGACTGCTTGGGTGGGTGAGTGTGTGTATGGGTGTGTTAGTGAGTGAATGTATATCTCAGTGGTACATGTGCGAGTAACTACATATGTAAAAGGCAGTATATATGTGTGTTAGAGTATTTAAATGGCTATAAGTGAGAGTGTGTTATTGTGAGAGTGGCTGTATGGATGCGTGTGTGATTGTATCAGTTATTGTATCAGAGCGTAAGAATGTGCTAGTATTTGTATGAGTAAGTGAGCTGGTGTGTGTATAACTGTATAGGTGAGTAAATGGGTGTGTGATTAATTTTTTGCATGACTGACTAGGTGTGTGAGTACCTCTATGGATGAGTGGCGGTGTGTGAGTGTTTATATAGGTGTATGAGTGCATATGATAGTCCTGTACTGAGTGACTGTAAGTATGAGTGACTGTACAGGTGAGTGAGTGGATGTGTGTGTAGACCTAAGAATCAGTGAGTTGGTATGTAGTTTTTGGTGTTGGAGTGTCTATGGTTTTGCGAATGGCAGTCTGTAATTTAGAGTGGGTGTATCAAAAGGTATATTAGGGTGAGAGAAGATGCATGAAATTATCACATGGATGATGTCATCAGTGATGTCATTTGAGATGTCATCAGTGATGTCATCAGTGATGTCACTGACCATGTCATGAGTGATGTAATATGTGACGTCATCAGCAGTGCATTGCGGGGCGCGAGTTATAGTTAGCTGGACTAACTATAACGGGGAATTTCACGGGTTTTGTACGAGTGCAATGTCCAACTAACTATAACTGTCCCTAAAACCTATGGTTTTTCAGTGAATTTCAAAGGTTTTTAAATGCTAATTTGTAACTATAACGTCCCTGAAACCTATGGTTTTTTCAGTGAATTTCAAAGGTTTTTTAAATGCTAATTTGTAACTATAACATGTCTGAAACCTACGGTTTTTTCAGTGAATTTCAAAGGCTTTGTAAATGACAATTTTTAAATGTATTAATTGTTATATTAATTTTTTTCATACTGATTTACTACATTTTTAGAAACAATTTTTTTTACATATTTTATTTTTTAAATTACATTGTAATTACATTATACATTACATTACAAAAATACTTTCTCAGAATGAATTACTTTAGTTTAAATACTTTGCACATAGGCAATAGACTTTTAAGTACAGTAGTTACAGTTGTTGCAATGGGCAACACATTTTCAAACACAATGCAACATTCAGCTCAATGTGAATTTCTAGTTAAATGCAATTAGTTACTTTATGGATTACTTTTCTAACCACAGGACTGGATCCTAGATTCACTCCTGGGACATCTCCTATAAACAGTTGAGTAAAAGCGTTTTGGTTACAGTCGTGATTTTTAAGGAATATTATTGTACTTTAAAAGTTGACACTTAGAAACTTTTTCTCATAGAATCACCAATGTTATCCTATGGAAGGAAATTCACTTAGAAGGTAAAAACTGTTATCGTTACTTTTTCTTACTCAGTGTTGGATCCTGGATCCAGCACTGTTGCATCTCCTGTAAACAGTTGAAAGAATGCGTTTAAGTCATACAGGCGATTTTTTAGGAATATTTGTAGTTTGTGAAAATCGACACTTTGAAACTTTTCTGCTGAAAACCAGACAAAGGATTCCTATGGAAGAAAATATAAGTTACTGGTAAGTACGGTTAAAATTACTTTTCAGGGTCAGTGCTGGGCTAAAAGATGCAGCACTGGGTTCTCTCCTGATAACAGGTGAGTAAATTGGAATTCGTACTTTGGTTGATTTTAGAGGAATATTATAAAGTTCCAAAACTCCACACTTAGAAGAATTTCCAAGTGAAACCAGTCAATGTTAGCCTATGAAGGAAATTCAAGTTACCGGTAAGTACGGTTAAAATTACTTTTCAGGACCAGTACTGGGCTGAAAGATGCAGCACTAAGGTCTCTCCTGATAACAGGTGAGTAAATCAGAATTCGGATTTCGGCTGATTTTAGAGGAATATTTGTATGTTTCAAAAATCAACACAGAAACTTTTTCAGCAAAAAGCAGGCAATGATATCCTATGGAAGGAAATTCAAGTTACTGGTAAGTACGGTTAAAATTACTTTAGAGGATCAGTACTGGGCTGAAAGATGCAGCACTGAGGTCTCTCCTGATAACAGGTGAGTAAATCGGAATTCGTATTTCGGCTGATTTTAGAGGAATATTTTAAAGTTCCAAAACTCCACACTTAGAAGAATTTCCAAGTGAAACCAGTCAATGTTAGCCTATGGAAGGAAATTCAAGTTACTGGTAAGTACGGTTAAAATTACTTTTCAGGACCAGTACTGGGCTGAAAGATACAGCACTGAGGTCTCTCCTTATAACAGGTGAGTAAATCGGAATTCGTATTTCGGCTGATTTTAGAGGAATATTTGTATGTTTCAAAAATCAACACTTAGAAACTTTTTCAACAAAAAGCAGGCAATGATATCCTATGGAAAGAAATTCAAGTTACTGGTAAGTACGGTTAAAATTACTTTTCAGGATTAGTACTGGGCTGAAAGATGCAGCACTGAGGTCTCTCCTGATAACAGGTGAGTAAATCGGAATTCGTAGTTCGGCAGATTTTAGAGGAATATTTGCACAATGGTGAAGGGAGGGGCGGGGCCTGAGGTGACGTCTGTGCAAACGCGCCCCGTGGCGCGTTTTAAGTTGGGGGATTAAGTCCCCTTGAATCCTGAGGGTCCCTAGGGGCCAACTAGCCCACCAGGAACCTCCAATATGCGCCAGGGGGCTGCGTTGCAGAGACGTGTAGAGAGGCCACACCCCTTTTTACACCTCACTGCAACGCAGCTCTGTGGCGCTTTCTGGATGTACCTGTTGGGCTAGTTGGCCCCCAGGGACCCTCAGGATTGAAGGGGATTTAATTCCCCATCTTAAAACGCGCCACGGGGCCTGTTTGCACACATGTCACCTGAAGCCCCGCCCCCTCCCTTCACCACTGTGCAAACGCGCCCCGTGGCGCGTTTTAAGTTGGGGGATTAAGTCCCCTTGAATCCTGAGGGTCCCCGGAGTCCAACTAGCCCACCATATACCTCCAAAAGCGCCACAGAGCTGCGTTGCAGAGAGGTGTAAAAGGGGCGTGGCCTCTGTACACCTCTCTGCAAGGCAGCCCCCTGGCGCATACTGGAGGTTCCTGGTGGGCTAGTTGGCTCCCAGGGACCCCCAGTATTCAAGGGGATTCGTTCCCCTCTGCAAACGCGCCAGGGGCGCGTTTGCAGAGTGGTGAAGGAAGGGGCGGGGCCTGCGGGCCCGATCGTTTCTTAAAAATATTTTTTTTTGGTCTCCTGAAGGGGGCTGTGTGGCCCCCTTCCTTTTTCCTGTTTTTGGGCCCTGGGGACCCCATCCCCTAGGGCCTTACCCCTTTTTAAAATTTTTAATAAAAAAAAACGGGAAGGGGGCCGCGTGGCCCCCTTCCCTGGGCCTGTATTGGCCCCGGGGACCCCATCCCCGGGGCATGGCCTTTATTTTTATTCTTTGGAGGGGGCTGCGTGGCCCCCTCCTCTGGCCATTTAAGGCCCCGGGGACACCATCCCTCGAGGCCGGCCATACCCTTTTTAAATTTTAAATTTTAAACTTTGGGGAGGGGGCCGCGTGGCCCCCTCCCGGGCCACTACTTGCCCCGGGGACCCCATCCCCCGGGGCTGGCCCTCTCGTTGGGGACTGTGGGGGTCCCCAAGCCCCCCACAGTCCCGCCGGCTCCCGCGTCCCTTGGGAGCCGGCATTGCTTCACACATGGGGAGCTGCTAAGATGCAGCTCCCCATGTGGAAAGCAGTCGGCTTTGGATATTGGAAGAGAGAGCAGGTTTCCTGCTCTCTCTTCCAATATCCAAAGCAGTTTGCTATGGCAGGACGGGAGCCGCGAGGCTCCCGTCCTGCCATAGCAAACTACAGTGTCCCGGGGTAGGCACCCGGGACACTGCAGGAGCCGGCCCTGGGGGTGGTGGTCCCCAGGGCCATCAAGGGCTCCAGGAGGGGGCCGCGCGGCCCCCTCCCATTCAGTTCAAAGCCCCGGGAGGTGGTGGTCCTCGGGGCTCTGGAGTCCGTAACGGACCCCCATATTTAAATGTTTAGTGCCCCGGGAGGTGGCGGTCCCCGGGCGTGTGGGGGCTGGAGCCCCCACACAGGTTTTTTAATTTATTAAAAAAGCCCCGGGAGGTGGTGGTCCCCGGGGCTGCGGGAGGGCTCAGAGCCCTCCCGCACCATTCTTAAAAAGCCCCGGGGGTGGCGGTCCCCGGGGCTTGGGGGCTCTTTGAGGCCCCCACACATTAAATTATCCCCCCACCATGCCCCCGGGACTTGGGCCACCCGGGGCCAACTAACTATCGAGCGCGGGAGACCGCGCTCGATTTTTTCTGGCAGGATTCGCGCACCCTGAGCGCATCCTGCCGATTTTTAAAAACATTTTTTTTTTTTTTGCCCAGGGGGTCCTTGTGGGACCCCCTGAGCAAACCTAGGGGTCAGGGTGTTTCTACCCTGCCCCCTTTGTGCGCTTTGCGCACTTGTTTCTGTCCCTCGGTTCTACCGAGGGACAAAATGGCTGCCAACATTTCCTGAATCGGAATGTTGACAGCCAGCTGACAGCCAATTAACATGCAGCTCGTGATCGGGAGGATACGCGGACCCTACTCGGCCATAGATATCACTATCTTTTTACTTTTGATTTTCTCAGCAACTACTGAACGGATTTACACCATTTAACAAAAAGGGTTCTTTCTGAACCAAGAACTACCTCTTTGCCAAATTTGGTGTAATTCCGTTCAGCAGTTCGGGCTGTAGCCGTGTCTAAAGTTTCCTATGGAAAAATGCATGGGGAAAACGCGTTTTGGGACCCCCTTTTTCTCAGCCCCCGCTAGACGAATCCCCCGAGACTTTCAGGGTAGGAGCGGACCGGAGCGGGCCACAAAGTTTGAAAATTTCGCGAAGATACGTCAACCGGCAAGAGAGTTATTTCAAATAGAATGTCGCGGATTTCCTATGGATAATAGGTTGTAACTATAACTATCTACTGGCGACCGCCAGTAGATAATATATATATATATATATATATATATATATATATATATATATATATTACTGCTCCCAAGGTGCCCATCGGACAAGGAGCACTCTGCGCCAGCACACTTGGTAGGTATGAGCGCCGCCTAGCCTGCCGATCCATTGAACAGCTGTCCCGTCTTTAATGCCTTATGCGTTTCAAAGTCGTGTACTTCTTCCTCAGAGGCCTAGGCAGTAAAGTAACGGTCACATGCACTCCTTCAAATGCTTCATTACACGCCCACAGATGGGCTGTCCCGATGAGATCTGTGCAGTGCATTGTGGGAATGATAGTGCCGGAAAAAGTTCTTGCCTCAGATGGGTGCACAAATAATACTGTTTGGTAATTAAGAGCCCTCAGATGGGCCTCAGCATGCCGGGCTCACTCTCAATCCTTTTGCTGTTGCCCCACAAAGCGGCTCAATGAATATTGAACCGCGTGGCCCCCTTAGTCCTCTAAGGAAAACGGGCTGCATTTAAAAATAAAAACTGCTTTATTGGCAAGGCAGTCCCAGACATGGTGGTCTGCTGACCCCAGCAGGCCACCAACCCTGGGAGTGCTAGCCATTCCCAATGGGGTCTCAAATTGCGACAGCCTCCTTAATATTCATGAGGCATGCAATATGCGACCCCATTGGGAATCGCAAACAGTGTCTCAGACACTGTTGTACATAGCATTTTGCGACTCGCAAATTGCGACTCGCAATTTGACGCAATTTGCGCATCGCAAAATGCTATGGTCGTATATCTGGCCCTTTGACACACTAAAACAAACCTTATGTGTAGCTAAAAGTTGTAGATATAAAAAAGCAGGTCTGGCATGGCAAAGGTCCAAGGATATAAAAAGAGGTTTTAAGAACTTATGCTGAAGAGATTTATATAAAGGGCATTTCAAAACAATGTGCACAGTGTCACGTTTAGAGAACAAATCACACATACATGTGGGTGGTTCAGAATGCTTAAACCAGAAACCCTCGGGACAGATCAACTGATGGAACAAATCCAACCTAAAATAGGTCAACTGTTGACACTGGTGAATAGGTATGCCTCTATCTCAGGGACTGTTTTTACCATTGCATATCAAGTCAATTATTTTAAATTGTGATGCATCACTAATATGGTGAACAGAAGGGAATTTCTCAAATCTATATGAGACACAATCTAGTTCATTTTTTTACACTAATATGGGGTACAGATGTGAGCATCTCAAATCCATTTGACAAAAAGTCTAGTTAATTTTTTTAATAGAAAGGAGAATGGACTATCACCCTAGGACAGTCTTTTAAGGGTTTAAGGGTCCAGTCAAAGTCTCTGACACCTGGAAGATATTACTCATATCGATTGATGTAGCTATTTTGTATCTTATGATTTAATAAAAACTGACACCTTACATTGGCAGAGTGACATCCTAGTTTTTAGTTTTTAAACTTACCAGCGAAGTTGCGATGTAAAAGTACTCCCCAATGTAGTGACCCCCAATGTTGTGGACACAATGTTAGAACTCTAGATGTAAAATCCTGAGAATTATTGAATGACAACCAGTGGTGAAGGTACAGGAGTTAGCTGAATAGGGGTGATTTGCACCTCTTCAGCACCACTCTGAACATGACCAATCAGTGCTTCATTTTCTTCGTTGCTTACTAAGCTTTTTGCAACTCTACTTTTCTTTGTATCCCATGGTGGCACTCAAGGGCCCACTCAATGCTACCTTCATCTGAAGAGGGCTTGGGGAAGATAGGGGAGTGATGTTTCTTTTTCTCAGAGGAGATGATAAAGACTGAGAGCCAGATGTACTAAGCCTTTTTGGATTAGCAAACAGCCTTTTGACCTCAAAAAAGCATTTTGACATGTAACAAACCCAAATTGCGATTCAGTAACATGCTACTGAATCACAGTTTGGGTTTCAGACTACGTATCAATTTGGTATTTGGACAGGATGTGTTTAGGGCATCGCTTCCAAAAACAAAATCACAGTTGAATGTTGTAAACACCTGGGTTATTGAGTGGGGATAGAGTCCCATTCAAATATTAGTAAACACAATCCTTGTCCGGGCAAACCACAAAAGTTAGTTATCTAGAGGCAATGTGTAAAATATTTATGCAGCATTCAAACAATAATAAAGTAAAAACACAAAACAAGAAAAATCCCAAACCAATTTAGGAAACATAGAGTAAGATGTAATAAATAGTATGACACCAAAATGACAAAAATCCAATAAGTATAACCAGAGTTATGAGTTTTCAAAGTTCTAGGCTAAAATAGCACCAAAACACGCAAAGCACCACTCACAATTATCTGGTCATGCTGGACCGGATCAGTCACAAGTTCAGGTTGACTGCAATGGAGCAATACAGGGACCAGGTTTGCCCCAGTAAGGAGCTTACCTTCTCAGAGTCGAAGTCCACATGAGGAGACTCACCTGGATCTTCGTGTTGGCCGGGGGGAGGTGCAAGAGGTCAGTGTCAGTGAGAGGAGCTGGCCGCTGCTGGAACTTTGCATTGGCGTTGAGACATGCAGTTAGCACCGGCAGTCTCTGGTTGGAGTGAAGAGCAGGTCGTCGCTGGTGCTTTGCATGGGCAGAAGACACAGCAGTTGTTGGTGTCACATATGATCATCGCTGATGTGAAGAGCTGGTCATCCCTGGAGCTTTGTGTTGGTGGGCGTCACAGACAGACATTTCTTGGTGTGAAGAGTCTGCTCACAGACACGAGTAGCCCATATCATATGCATTTTTACTTAGAGATCAGGAGGAGTACACTCTGACGCCAGCCAAGAGTCCATCATAAATCTGCCCTGGAAGTGACATCACTGGATTTCCCATGATCTATCTGCACAGGGCGTGACATCACTGGTTTCCCATCAAAACTGACTTTAAAAGAAGAAGCCAAGCAAGAGGACTCTTTTCCATCATCCATCTACACAGGAAATGACATTACTGGATTTCCCATCATCCATCTGCACAGGAAGTGACATTACCCCTTCCCCTCCCAGGACATACTCAATGGCAGCCACTGTGCGGATGTGCAGTGGATGCGCTGCTGGAGTGCAGAAGTCACACCAAAGGCAAACGGTCTATGCCTGTCCATGCCTCAACTGTGCCCAACACCATTAACTCTGCTCCTTCCATCCCACCACTACCTCACTGCGACACTCTGTGCCTTCAAACCCGACCACTGCTCTAAACGCTGATGCCTCGGTGCATGACACAACACAGAGGGAGCAGTCTCTTGCACTTTCTGCAAGTTTTCATGCACTTGCCCACACCAACAGCACCCAATACCCCACTGTCTCTCATTCACACAGTCCTGGAACCACCCAATCAACACTCTGCACTCGCATGCATGCTCCTCAACACCCACTCACTCACCAAACACACCACAGAGATCTGGGACCTGTTTCACGACAATGCCTCAGACCTACTATTCCTCTAGGAAACCTGACTGAACCCTGGAACAACACCCAACATTGCCACAGCCTTCCCACATGGCTACAAAATTGTCAGGTAAGAGGGACTTTATGACGTCAGCACACAAAAACACCATTAACTACGCCACAATCATGGACAAGTCATCCTCCAACATAAAACACTTGTTGTTGAAGCTCCACATCACAGCCAACTTCACCCTAAGTTCAAAAATGCCATTATAAACTCCTTCACACAACTCACCCTCGACTCTAGCAATTGCATCCTACACCAACTCAAAGGCACTCATCAAAGACCTTGTATGGGCCTCATCTAATGAGTAAGGTGACCGACCCATGTCATCAGACAGCTCCTGGACCATAATTTCACTGCCTTTGATAACACCAGTGCTTACGAGCCCACACCAGTTTGCTGGATAGACCATACCCTTGTCAAGTTTAGCAGCCCCATCCTGGTCTCAAGCACATTCATCACCACCAGACCAGCCTGCCAAAACTGGAACACCATTACTGAGAAGGACTGGAAAACTGCTCAACAGCCACCAACCCGAACACAGCAACAGCCTCTCCTAAGCCATCAAGAATTTCAACAACTTGGTCACTTGCTACACATACTTCCTGGCCTCCTCAAAAAAAGCAATACAACAAGATTTAAACCCTAAGCCAGTTGGTACATGGAGGAACTCAGACTGATGAAACGCCACTGCAAACAACTGGAGTACAAATAGAGAAGGAGCCAGGATAATACAGACAGGTGCACAATCAAATCTACCCTGAGACACTTCCAACCAAATGATTCACACCACCAAAAGCACTGCTCTGGCAAACTGCATCAAAGCCAGCACCAACAGAAACAAAAAAAAGTATGTCATTGTGAAGGATTTCACCTCACCAGCAGCTGCTTCTAACTCGATCATCCCCTCTCAGGATCTCTGCAACACTCTCTCTCAATTCTTCACCAACAAATTCACTGCCATTTACAGCAACTTCAAGCCACAAGTAAACCAGACAGACCTTGCAAACACCTACCAATCTTATCCAAAGAACCAATAACCCCAGAAGAAACTGACGCCAACATGAAGTCAATCCACTTAGGGGCCCCATTAGACTCCTTCCCCACCACCTCCTCTAGTGGACTGCAACCATCAGTGCCATGCTCACTCCCATTCTGAATGCCTCCACCTCTTCTGCCACCTTTCCAGATGCTTGTAAACAAGCAACTGCCCTCCGTTGGCTGAAGAAAACCTCTGCAGACCCTTCAAAGTTACCATTCGCAGCCAAGATCTTGAAGAAAAGCATCAATATATAGCTCACTGAATACCTCTCAGTCTGGTTTCAGAACCAAACACAATGCATGACATCCACATGACTCCTGGACCTCTCTGCAGCATTTGACACAGTCTCCTACCCCATCCTCATCCAATGCCTACAAGACATCAGAATCTCGGACATGTCTCTGTTGGATCTGCTCCTTCATTTTATTATTATTATTTATTTATTATTTAATCTTATAAGGCGCACAGCTACCAAAAGGTTTCCCGGCACCGCCAGACAGGGAAAAGAAGAGAAGGCAGTTTATTGGTTAAACAACCAGGTTATTAAGTGTTTGCGAGCAATTTATTGGTTAAACAACCAGGTTTCTAAGTGTTTGCGAAAATTGCTGAAAACAGTTTTGTTCCTAAGAGGTGGAGGGAGAGAGTTCCACAGTAGAGGACCCAGGTAAGAGAAGGACCGACCGCCCGTTCGTGACAGTCTGATCCTAGGAACTGAGAATTTAGCCTGAGTAGAAGAGCGAAGAGAGCGTGATGGTATATAAGGATGGACGATGGCCTTTAAGTACTGAGGGGCACTACCAGACTTGACCTTGAACATATAGCTCAGGGCTTTGAATTTCACACGATTCTCAACCCTGAGCCAATGAAGATCACGGAGAGAGCTTGAAACAGAGGTCATTCTAGGGGTCTGACAGAGCAATCTGGCCGCTGCGTTCTGCACCACTTGCAATCTGCGTATCACATCCTTATTGGCACCTAGATACAGGATGTTGCCGTAATCCAGTCTGGATGTAATAAGAGCCTGGACCACAGTTCTTTGAGTGGAACTCAGCAACATCCAGAGGATTTTTCTAAGCCATTTAAGGATGGCGAAGCAGGTACATGCCACCTTCACTGCTTGCTGCTTCATTGACAGTTGGTCGTCAATGATGATACCCAGATTGCGAACTTGAGTAGTGGGTTGAGGGAGAATTCCCATTTCAGGCGGCCAGTGCTGGGGCCCCCAAAGGTCCTTGTTATTTCCCAAAATCAGTACTTCAGTTTTTTCACCTGACTGGAAGGACCCAGTCAGTCAGTGTGGAACCGTTCACCTCAGAAATCTGTGACCTCAACTGCAGAGTTCCATAAGGTTCCTTCCTGAGCCCAATCTTCTTCAAAGCATACATTATCATTCTAGTCCGCATCAACCACTCTCACAATATCAGTACCCTCTCCTATGCCGATGACAGGCAACTCATTCTCTCCCTCACGGACAAAACACCTAGAACCAGGATCAAGTTCAATGACTGAAGTCGCCCACTGGAAGAAGACAAACTGCCTGAAGATGAACACTGACAAGATCGATATTGTGATCGTCGGGAACAGCACTACGCCATGGAACTCCACCTGGTGGCGAAAGGAGCTAGGACTGACAACCACCCCCCACCACCCAGGCAAAGAAACTGAGGATCGTCATCAATAGCAAACTCAGCATGACCATCCACGTTAACGCCATCATCACCTGATGCTTCCATACCCTGAAGATGCTGAGGAAGATTTTCAAATAGTTCCCAATTAGCACCCTGAAAACCATTATGTGCGCCCTGGTTACAAGCAAGGTGGATAACAGAAACACCCTCTATCCCAGGATCAACAAAAATCCATCAGAAGTCTGCAGACCATTAAGAACTCTGTGACCTGAATCACTCTGACCCTCCTACACTGCACTCCCATCCCACCACACCTAAAGGAGCTCCTCTGGCTCCCCATATACAAACAGGCTCTCTTCAAACTCTTCACCAACACTTTCAAGGTACTACATAACAGTGTCCCAACATACCTCAACAATCACATCTGCTTTCGTAAACCTTCCAGACACCTTCGCTCGTCTGGACTTCTACTTGCACACATCCTATGTATATGGAAAACTAGATCCAGTGGTTCAGCCATCTGCTACATTGCTCCTAAAGCATGGAACAGCCTGCAGCTACACATGAGTCCCCTCCTCAGTTATTGAATTCTGCAGGAAGCTGAAGACCTAGCTTTTCGAGTCGTTCCACAAAGCCCTAGGCCTGGCTAGACTCACACCTGCTCAGCGCCATGATACCCTCTTGGGTGATTGTGCGTTCTACAAATCTGCATAACATAACCTCATTGTGTAGTAAGGCTGCTTTACATGTTTAGAAAGAAGTAGAACTCATGGAAAGAGGTTTTACCACTGACAAAAGATGGCAGTGTGAGGTTATATACCTGAAAATAAGGATTTTGAGAAGTTAAAATCATTAGGTGAACTCATGGAAGAAGGTTTTATTACAGTTCGGCACATGGGAGAAACTGAAATCATGGCTGGTTGAGATTATACAGCAGACAAAATTATTGTGAAAAGATCAAATATCTGTTGAGTTAGGCTATATTACATGGTGGAGTGAGATTTTACCAAAGGTAAAGGTCATGACATATGTTGAAATCACTGTGGAGTAAACTTAAACCACAGACAGATGTCTTTTGAAAACGTCAGAATCCTTATGGAATGAGGCTGTTCAACCTGGAGAATGACAAGTATTAATAACACTGCTATGCCGGAAGCAGGCAACAAAGTGTGTGCTCAAGGGTACTACATTTATAACTGATATATATGGCTGCAGGCCAGGGGCAGTTTCTCCACTAGGGCCCTGGGGGTGTGCCCCTCTGAAACTCCTACACGTTTACCTCTAAAATTATTAAATAGATTGATTTATTTAGAGATGCGATCATATTTCTAAACAAATCAATTAATTTAAGTCTGGGCTGTCTGTCCCAGGCTGCCTGCCATATCTCACTCTGAAGAAGGAGGCAGAAGCCAGGCAGTAAATCAACTTTCTGCAATCTGACACACAACGTAGAGCTTACCTTTCTAAAGCCCTTCATTGCCATTGCAGCCTATGGTGGTATCCACTGTAGGCCAGTGACGCAGTCAGCATCACAGTTTTGTGCCTCAAAGTCTTCATCCCTGCTTGCGGTCAGACATCTATCACACACTGGCAAAGATCCCACCCTTTCCCATTCGTCACCCGGTAGAACTAGATGCAAGCACATGTGATTTGGCGCCTTTTCCTTGGTAATGGTACGTGTTTTTAATGCTAATCTTGTGTGTATGTATATTGTGCTGAGACCCCTGGCAATCATAAACACATCCAATGTGACACCCCAGGCCTTGACTGCAGGTCATGGCCCCTTAAGAAGGGGAGCTGCTGTATTTGTTCCCCCATGTAATTGATCCAAAATATGAGCAGGGATTTTGTACCCTTGCGAAGTTGATCCACATATCCGAGTCAAGTGCACAGGGAGAAATATGTGCGTATAGTACAGACAGTTACATGCTGTATGTCATTAAAACTGGCCCTATCTTCATGCCTTTCACAATAATTCCAAGAATATGGATTGATTTACAAACAATAATATTGAGAATGTTAAGGTAATGCATGTCAGCAATTTAAGACCTCTTTTATTTCACGTTTTATTCAATCTTGCATTCCCCAAGAGTGATAGCTATTTCATCATGTTGTGTTTCTGTTTTTTTTGTGTGCATCTCATTAGTCTTGTATAGTGCATTCTTTGAGTCATGCCAGGTGTTGATGAGGGACTTTGATTGAGAGCCCTGGTGCTGAGGCTGGTGACAAGGCAAAGTGCCTGTCAGTGGGTTGGCTTCTCTGCAGGGCACACAGAACTAGGGTCATGTATTCCAGTTGCAATTGAAATTCTGTGAACATGTTTCTGAAGGGGGTACCCAGATGTCAAAGTATTTACAAGGTAAAAGTAAAACAAAATAAAGTGCTTAAATGTGAATGAGTGAGTGCAGTGTATGTTTGGGGGTGTTGAAGTGAAGGAGATGCGAGGAAGTGCATTTGGGGAGAGTAAAAAGAGGGTGCTGAAGAGGAAAGAGATGAGGTTGAAGATGTGCAGATGGATTAGAGAGAAAAAGGGCATACAAATCTTCCACAAAGCGCACATAAGTGAAGGCAAATACTCCTTCCACATGCCTCAATAACATTTAATTCAGCCTCACAATATCAGAATTGAGACATTTCCAATGTTAATTGTTTATAACAAATCATTGTTGTTACTCATTAATCTTAAACAGCTAACAACCATTGAAAAAACCATAGTACTGGCAGGTTTTAGGTGTTTGTCAGTTGTTGTGTTATATATCTGGATGCAATAACATCTGAGAGAGAAACCAAACTTCCAGTTGGGTGGCACACTACTGGAATTACATAAATGTATTTTACATGTTCCCTTTTAGAAAGCCCACACTTTTTTCAGCCCACTTAAAGACCTGCCTGCAAATATTTCTATATGACTGATTGCAGCCAGCAGCTGTGGGTGCTTCCCAAAGCCTGGTTAGAGCATTTTCTTCCAAAGTCGATGCAGCATGCAGCGCAAGACACTGGGCAAGCAAACACTTTAAAGGGCCTGAAGTTGTTGCGCTGTACAATTTGCACATTAGAATTGATGTTGAACATAATATTGCAGTAAAATATGGGGCTGTATTTAAGGGTTTTAATATTTCAAGAATAAATGTTCCCCCTGCTTTATAAACCTTGCTTTCTCACGAAATTCATTTGCTTCAAAATGCACCATTTGCCAATATTTTTCAATTATTTATTGGAAGGAGGACCCCCTCTCCCCCGGACCCCACCTTTGTCCATTAAGCTTGGTCGCTGCGCTTGCTACATAGAACTCAACTTTTACTCCCCACCACTTTCAAATGCCAACAGCCACAACTGGGTGGCACACTATGGGAATCACAGAATGGTATTTTAAATGTTCCCTTTTAGAGAGCCCTCACTGTTTTTGTCCCACTTAAAAACCTGGCTGCACATATTTCTATATGACTTATATCAGCCAGTTGCTGTGGGTGCTTCGTGAAGACACTGGGCAAGCATACATTTTAAGGGCCCCGAAGTTGATGCGCTGTACAATTTGCACATTACAGTATCTGTTGAACATATTAAGGCAGTAAGACATGGGGCAGTTTTTAATGTGTTTAATATTTCAAGTCTATATATTCCCACTGCTTTATAAACCTTTCTTTCCCCAAAAATTCATTTGCCTTAAAATTCACCATTTGCCAATATTTTTTCTCTGAAGGAGGATCCCCAACTTCCCCCCTCCCCGGACTCACGTTTGTCCATTAAGCCTGCTCGCTTCTCTCGCTACATAAAAGTCATACCCAACTTTTACTCCCTAACACTTTCAAATGCCACCAGCCACAACTGGGTGGCACATTATGGGTTTCACCAAACTTTATTATCATCCCATCTAAAGACCTGTCTTTACATATTTCTATATGACTGAAAATTAGAGCACACTTGGGTAGTGAAAAGAATTGAAACTGCAGGTGCTAATTATTATTTAACGTTTAAAAAAAACAGCCTTTCATTTTGTATTGACTGCAAAACAAATTAAGATCAACTGTGAGTAATTCTGCTTTTGTTCTTTTCATTCAGTGCAAATCACAAACTAACTACTCTGTAATTATCACTAGCAAGATAGTTGTGTTGTCATTTATTCAAAAGGTGACTCTGGAAACAGAGGGGCCGATTCCAATTCCGGACGGAAATCTCTCCGACCGAGCCGGACCCGGAGAGAATTCCGACCGAATCGGACCCTAGCAGTCCGACCGGACGAGTACGATGCATTCGCATGCTATCGGACTCGATTCGGTCGGACTCCCATTGAAGTCAATGGGAGCCGGTCGTACAACGCATATGCGGGCTCCCATTGACTCCATGGGTGCGAGGCGAACAAGGGCGCCCCCTACAGCGGGTACGCGTCCATGCGCATCGTGGCGTACATGCACAGGTAAGGGGGACCCATGGTTCCCCCATGTGTGCGACTCGCGCGCCTACGCATACAGGGGGGTCCGACGCGGACCCCCAAAGTCCGGCTCCGACAGCTCTTTCGAGCCGGACGGCGCGAGTCGGTCGGACTGCTCGCGGCGCGCATCGTACTTACCCGGCCGGGACACGTCTCCATAGCGCGGTGCGCGTCGAGTCCGAGCGAGTCGGTCAGTGCGGTTCGGACCCATGAACGAGTCGGTCGGCGATTTCGCGTGCGCTCGCATCGTACTCGCTCGGCCGGACCCGCGTACGATTCGGTCGGGAAACAGGGCTCCGAATCGGATCCGGTAAATCCGAATCCGATTCGGAGCACTACCGGCCGAGATCGGAATCGACCCCAGAATGTTTTGCACTACAGTGAATTCATGTCCTTTAAACATAATAGCATATAGTAGAATGTTTAAATAGTGACCCATAGTGACCCATAAATACCCTACTCAATTTTCTAAGGAGTCCTGGACCCTCTGATTACACTTTGCAGACCCCATGGATCCCCGGACTACAGGTGAAGAATCACTGCTCTAGAGTGTTAATATTCAAGGCTGAACCTCGATGCTGCCGAAGATAAGAATTGTACGAGTATTACCTTCAAAATCTTACCCTCATCACTTACATTAAATCCTCAGTGTACACATCAAACGACAACACTGCAGCTCACAAGATGGGTCCTTATTAATGCTTTAAGAAATCATGGCAATGATGCAACCAGGCATTGTCTGTCTGGGGAGGTAGGGCCTCAGAGACAAAATTAAGCGGCACAGGGGGGCCTTTTTGCCATTACCACATCTCTTTCTCTCTCTAGGGCTTTCTGTTGTTGTGCTAGTTTTTTTTGTAAATCTGTTCATTATAACAGGTATTTACATGATCCAATCTAGAGCAAGGATGAAGCTGAAAAACAACAGATGGGTGTATGCAAACACCAATTATATATATTTGGAAACACACAGTGGAGGTTTTGACTACCACAGCTCAAAACAAAAAAAACTAATTTTAAGTTGATTCAGTTTTAAAGTAAGATTACCAAAATTATAAGAATAATCAATCTCTTTATTTTATTGTTAAAATATCATATTTAAGAACTATCATGTTTGTTAACTTGAAAGTATCACTTAATTTTAAGGGGTCAGACATAGTTATTATTTCAACAAATATGATTCATGTGGTAACATACAAGAGAAACAATCACATAGTCATGATGCCCACTGTGTAGTCTGGATCTACCACTTGACTCTCAAAAATCCCTAAATGTATTATTCATTTTACGCCGCTTAAAAAACGTTATATCTCCTCAACCTCAGATTTAATAACAAAGATTTTGGTAAATGCTTCACTGTATTGAAACTTCAGGCCCAGAATAATATACTGTTTTCGGTCTCTCTGCACTGTTTGCAATACCTGCAAACTTCATCAGGATTGGAAAAATTACTTCATTTTTCCTCCAAGATGCAGTGTTCAATTAAATGTGATAATTCCAATGTTTGTTTCGGTAGCCTCTTTATTGACCTAGATAAGAGAATCCAGTCAGTTGTTCTCTAAAACAGTCCCATACCACAAGCTAGGCCGCTTCCTGCTCCAGCAGATCTTTTGACAAATTGACAAGACCTGAAAAAATATCTGACATAAATATTTCGTCCTAAATATTGTTTACAAAACTATATCTCTTATTGAGGTTATATTTACTCTTCTTACATTCCTATTTTTAAATAAAACTAAATTTCTTTATCTGTAGCTCCTAGTCAGCCTCTTCTTACTCCTGATGTGCCTGTCATCATCAGGACAAGGACACCCCTTGTTTCTAGCCAGTAAACGTATTCCTTTCCTAATATTTTTATGTCTTTCCCTTCTGCAAGTTCACTGAACCTAATAGATGGTAGCACAGTGCAGACATGCATGCTGAGACTCAGATCAAAGCCGGAGGCTGCCTTCACCATCAGAAATTGTGCCACCATTGTTGGAATACATTGATAGTGCCACCACACCTCATCTCATAGCCCATCATTCCAAGGTGGACTCCAGGGTAATGATAATGTGTAGAAATGTAATGCTGCCTGGCGTACAGGACACTACATGCAATCAGTCTCTCCTACCTTTCAGGTCTTACACCTACCTTTGGAGGACTAAGAACCTTTTGCAGCAGAATTCCATAAGAATTAAAGTCCCAAGTTTCAAAATGTAATCTTCAACATAGAACTCTCTGCTGAGAAAATATAGGAACCAAAGCCTTCGTGCTAACCAAAGCCTTCCTGCTAACCTTCCAAAAAGAGCGGAAAACCTACCTGTTCTTCCTCTGGCACAGTGAGCATAGGACCCATATCTGGGCACACCCTTGACAATTTAGGGCTTGACATCAAACAAAGAAACGGTGATGAGAGGAATGCTTGCAATAAGTCTAACCAGTGGCAATCGCTCGGGATAGCATTCCAATTCATTGTTCTTTTGCCCACCGTACCACCTCAATTTGGACCCAGACATATGTAAATCTGACTGGACCCTGCTCCAATAGAAAGAGTTCAGTCTGAACTGAGAGGCCAGGTCTCCCTCCGAGCAGGAACACAAGCGCTCTAAGACTGGTTTGGCCCTAATTGTGGCTCATCAGTTGGGTGTAGCTTGGTCACTTAGGGCATTACATGCAAACACATAAAAGGTTATGGAAGGAAGGCTTGCAAAATGTCTAACCACTGGCTCACTCAGGGTCCCGTGCTCACTGATCACCTGGGACCAAGCTACACCCGACTAATGAGTTCCAAATAGGGTGAAACCGGTCGTGGATTGCTTGTGTTCTGGTTGAGGGAGCACCTGGCTTGGAAGTTTGGGCTGGACTGTTCCTATTGGAGCAGGGTCAAGACTGACTTGCATATATCTGGGTCCAAATTGAGATGGCATGGTGCGCAAATAATAATAGCCTGTGATGTGGCTATTACCAGTGGTTGGGATTAATTCAACCATTCCATCCATCAATTTTTTGCACACTTCAATGCATTACCCTGTCATGCCATGACAACATGGGCATCTGAAATTTTGCAAAAGCAATAGTACTAAGGCCCTCATTACAAGTGCAAGGCTACATCTCAAACCCTGTGCAAACACAATCAGAATTATGAGTTCTGTGATAATTATCACAACCTTGCAGTTTTTCCCTAATACATTCTGGTAGGTCAAACCTGTGTAGTTTATAAATAATCCAGAGTAGCAAAAAAAATGTCTAGATCATCTGTGTGGTATTGTTATTCAGTTAGGATCAATCGCCATCCATCTCACTCAAAATTGGAGTGCGCTGTGTATTCTCGGAAGTAAAACGTCGTTGTATTTTGTCTTTTTTGATGTAAGCATTTTAGCCATTTAAGCAGCTGGATTTACAGTTTCTGAGTCTCCTGAGGGAGTTTTCTGTAACCAAACCAATTCTTCTTAAACTAAGTAAAATAAATGTGACTCCAAAAACCCAGCAGTTTCCAGAGCACACCCATGACAATGTTACAACATCTCCAATGGCATTGATGGAGTGCAGCTGAAAATTATGTTCGGACTTCATAAATGCCTAAAAAAATGGATTTCTTCTAAATTCTTTGTCAAAATAACTACAATAATTGGCCATAAACTACACAGAATGCTGTATCATGACTTTCAAAAGCCATAATGTAGGGAATGACCATTTTTGTGTGACTTTCCTCCAGATTCATGCCCTATCTGCTTTGCTGGCTTTAGAACTCTCTGTGCTTTACTCCTGCTAACCACAAATAAAACGTATTTGCTCCACTTTTAAACATGGTTAAATTGGCTGAATCCTGATTGGCACATTCAACATGCCTGTAAAGCCCTAGTGCAAGGTGTAGATATTGCACCCAGGGCTTGTAAGTTAAATTCTACTAGTTGACTCCAGCACCTTCCGTGCCATCCACTACCGTGGCAGGGCAAACCTGGCAATAGGCCTTCCCTGTGTAGCCTGGCTGCCACAGTGTAAAAATTGCAATGTGACCTGCCAAAATAGCCCTTTCTGCGATGTTGAGACTTCCCTTTTAAACATTAATAATTCACCCCTATGTAGGTATTGTAGCCCACAATGCAAGGTGTGTGGTATTTAAAAGTGGAACAAGGCTCAAAAAATATTTCCACTGTGCAGGCCTACGTCCTATGTACAAAATCAAAGTAGAGATTAAAATAATTATGCTGTATCTCTGGAATGGGACTAGCTAGAAAATAATTAAACACCCATTTATAATAGTTATTAAAAATTAAATTGTATATTGAAGTTAGATTTGTAATAAATAATAAGGGCAGGTTGCTAAAGTTACCTTTTCCCGGCCAGAAGTTCCTGGATGCTATTTTGCATTCTCTCTAGCAACTCCCAGTCTGTTCTTGGTCTGAATGAGGAGCGAATGAGGTATGAAATGTCTTCCTGGATCGACACAATATGTTAGCCTGAATGGGCAGGAATGACACCACTGATCTCAGCAGAATATTAAGGGTGGGGTCTGTGGGCATCCTGTTTGCACAACAATGTCAAAGCCTCCCTTACAGGTCTGTCTGAAGCACATGTAAAACATTTGCACCAAAGATCTTGTCTCTTAAAAATACACTGGCACATGTCATTTTGGTCTGTTCGCAGCAAGGAAAACAGGAGTTACTGAAAATGTGGGTAGGTTTCCTCCAGGAACTTTTACTCCATTGGCTAGAGAGTGCCCGGGAATCACTCACATTTACTAGCTGTTGTCAGGTATAAATGTGGCACCTCAAGGAACCTTCTAAAAACACATGCTTCCTGACCTGTGGAAAAACAGAAGGCTGTCTTTCACCTGAGAGGAGCCCTGAGGCACTGGACCTATCACTCTTGTATCCAAGACAAAGAAGTGGACTCAAAGGGTGAATACATCAATCAATAAAATATTCTTTATTCAGTTATTTTAAAAGATACAAAAGATAAAAATAATATATAATGCCATGAAACAATTTGCATTAAGATGACAGACACACAATTAAAATCCGTTGATAGCCATAGAAAAAATGAATAACAATACAGATTAAAAAGGTGAAAAACCATAAAACCTTAAAATCTCATTCATGGTAGGCTGCCTGATTGTTGCAAATAATTTGCTTACCACAACACCTCCTGCACCTGACAGCCACTGCTAAAAAACTAGCCACATTAAAGCAGAGCCATTCATTAGATAACATTTGCAGAAAAATTAATGCTGGTCATGCTTGGGGTCAGGGTCAGTGTCTGACCTCCTGAGTGGCTGAAGGGACACAACAAGCTTCAATTGGCTGTTCCCAAAGTGCCCTTGTGAGAAATTGGGTTACTGGTTGAGTGGGTGAATGAGCAACAACCACAATTCTTCTCAGGGTGAAGTCACAAGAAAACCCTAAATTAACTTGTGCTCAACCTTCGGATAGCTTGGCACAGAGCAGGCTTAACTCAGAGGCAATGTGCAAGGTATTTGCGTAACACTTCAAACAGTAACAAAGTGAAAACATCACCTACGAAAGGATCCCACATCTAGGTAGACAAATAGAGCAGAAATTAATAAATAACACAAGACCACAATGACAAAAATCCAATCAGTAGAACCTGAGATATGAATATTTTAAGAATAAAGTGTAAAATAGCTTGTAAAGCACAAAGCAGCATCTGCGGAATCTGGTTGCACTGAACTGGGTCAAAGTCAGAAGTTCAGGCTGACAGCAATGGAGTGCAGGTTGTATACAGTCACCTGAAGTTTATCTTCTCAAGTTTGTGCCAACAGTCCCGTTCACATTTCAGAGGGCCGCGAGGAGCAGGAAGAGCATCGTGGGAGGCTGTCGGCAAAGCACGAGGAGCCAGTCAACAGGCGTGCTGTGCTGGAGGTTTGCAGTGGCAGTTCCCATGAGCGGTCGATCCTGCATTGCGAGGAGTCGGGCTGGCGCACCTTTGTGCTGATTTGCAATGCGAGCAGTGAGATTTTGGTGCGAGTGGGCCCATTCACGGTCACAAAGAGCCCAAAAGCATGATTTCCGTGGCTGTGAGCCACACCAAAGGTCTAGGACCTGAGAGGCACCACTTGGGTGTCAAGGGCTGTGTAGGATGTTGGGGAGCCTTTTATGTCCCTGAGGCTCAGATCAGGAGGCCAGCAGACTAGCCCTTGGAGTCACTCTGGGGTCCTGAGTTCAAGATGAAGTTGCAGGTCAAGCTTGCCTTCCCCAGGCAAGAGGGAAGGAGGCAGCACGTTAGCACAGCAGGAGAGCAGTTCCCATAGAACAGCAGTCCAGCAGAGTGGCAGTCCTTGTAGCAGCACAGCAGTCCTTCTTCTTGGCAGAGCATCTACAGATCCAGAAGTGTACTGAAGAGTTGGCGACTGATGTTCAGTATGTATACACAGTTGTGCCTTTGAAGTGGGGGGAAGCTCCTAGAGACATGCCTTTAAAGATCACAGATGCTCTACCTTCCTGACCCTTGTTCCAGATTACCTACAGTTGGTATGCAGCCCTTTGTGTGGAGACAGGACAAAGCCTATTCAAGTGTAAGTGGGGCTCTCTTCCTATGCATCCTGCCAGTGATGGCTCAGCCGGTCACACCAAGCCCAACTGTCAACTGCACCCAATCATATGACCCAGGATGGCTGCAGGCACCAAATAGGTAAGGCAAGAAAATGGAAACTTTCTGAAAGTAGCATTTCCAAAAATGTAATCTAAAATCTGACTTCACCATAAGTTAGGATTTTAAATTAGTATACCAGAGACACCAAACATGAACTGGTTACCTATTCTCATTTGGAAATTACACTTATAAAATGAAATAAGGTAACTCCAGTGTAAGCTTATGGGAGAGGTAGACTAAGCAGTAGTGAAAAATGAATTTAAGGGGTTTTCACTACTAGTACATGTAAAACTTAAATGCACTTGCGCTACCTTTTAAACTACAATGCACCCTGCCCTCTGGGCTGGCCAGGGCCAACCCTAGAGGTGACACATATATAAAAAGGGACGGTTTGGGCTTAGCAAAAGGTTTATTTTGCCAGGTTGACATGGCAGTTACAACCTGCACACACAGGCTGCAATGGCAGGCCTGAGACGTGTTTAAGGGGCTACCTAAGTGGGTGGCACAATCGGTGCTGCAAGCCCACTGGTAGCATTTAGTTTGCAGGCCCTGGGCGCATGTAGTGCCACTTTACTAGGGAC
Organism: Calotriton arnoldi; assembly: GCA_963921515.1. Classification (NCBI taxonomy): domain Eukaryota; kingdom Metazoa; phylum Chordata; class Amphibia; order Caudata; family Salamandridae; genus Calotriton; species Calotriton arnoldi. The sequence continues at coordinate 1,575,630 of CAWUFW010001420.1, read as the reverse complement.
TTTTAAGTAAATTAAATATGGCAATTGGGTATAAGCCAATTCTACCATGATTTAAGGAGTGAGCACAAGCACTTTAGCACTGATTAGCAGTGGTAATGTGCACAGAGTCCTAAGGCCAGCAAAAACAAATTCAGCAAAAAGTGGAGGGTAAAGGTTTTGGCTTGAAACAGAGGGGGCCAGGTCTAATAGCCCTGCAGACCACTGGGAACTGGATTTGGACTGACCTTTGTTGTTGGCCTCTGCCTGATAGTCTCTAGGTGCCCTCCTCTATGGTCCTGGAGGCCTTATAAGAGTAGCCCTGTGGTTATTTGGGCACAAGAAGAAAGTTTAAAAACTTCAAAAAATGTTTGCTCCTGAGCTTAAAAAAGGACCCACCACAAAGAGTAGCCAACTGGCAGTTCCACAACATCAGATTGATTTTGAGCTTTGTCCTGTGTGGAGATCTCCACAAGACAAAGTCCCTTTCTGCGTTGGGAATATTTTTTGACTGAAACCTAAAAGGTCCATAGTGTCTACAAGACAAACCTGCATCTAGTATCTGCCCTTTGGTTCCACAGTGGCGGCCACTGTTTTAGCTTCAACCTTCGCGGAGAGGATTTTCAACTCAAAAAAGTACCACAGTCTCTTTTTGAATTAAAACATGAATGTTTTTGAACTGGGCAACTCCCGGACTTCAGTGGCACCAATCTGCTTGCTGTATTTGACAAGGGCTCTATCGCAGCCATCCTCAAATCACACCTAGGTCCCAGGCTACCGCGACCATTGACTACCATAGGCCAGTTTTTAAACATTTTGGTGCAATATTTATGTAAAACGTTTTTAAAAATCACAACTCGGTATTCTCTGACTGTAATTTTGTTGCTTGCCGTCATTTGTTCTTTACATTTTACTGCACCTTTCTAGTTCAGCTTTGGATTTTTAGTGCTTGGTCTATTGACTTTGTTACTGTTTTTGGTACTGCATATATATTTTACACATTGCTCTATGTTTATCCTGTCTTCTTTATGCAATAGCTACCAGGAAACTGAGCTTTGGTTAATTTAGTGACTTTGAACGTTCACCCTGATAAAGGTTGTTGTGATTATTACTTAAGGTGGTCACACAGACACCAAATAATATTCCAATTTCTCTACTTGAGGTTTGGGAATTTGTGAAATTACTGCCCTTGATGTGCACAAACAGCTAGCATAGATAGATGTTGACATGCCTCCTCGTTTTGCTTCAGAACAACAACAGGTTTTACTGGGCTTTGTTAAACTAACAAATTCCTCAATTAGGCAGTACATGAATGCTTAAAGCTCTGATAGGATGCTGAATGTTGTCTTAACATGTCAGAGGTACTGAATATTTATATAAAAATCTCTATTGACTGTAGAATACTTTAAAAAATATTCACCTCTAGCCACATTGTATTGACAATGATCCCCTTTCCAAAACTCTTACAAGTACTTGGAGCAGATCACTGAGTGGTGTTGAAAATATCCATCTTACTGACATGCTTAAAGTACTACAACATTGTACTAATCTCAACTTTGAAAAAAACCTAACTGGCTGCGAAAAGGTTAAAATCTGGAAGACAGGTTATTATGTACTCTGAAAAAGCATAACCACATCAAACTTGCACTAAAAGCCAAACATTGCTTCCTCTGGAACTAAATCTCAAATTCAGTAATCTGCACAAAGTTTAAAGTTAAAGTGTGCGGTACAAGCAAAATGTACCCTCTGCTTAACAATCACTTGCCAGAATCCCTATCACAACTTACATACTGCACCGCTGACTGACATCTATCCAGGTACAGGTTGGGAAACCCTTAATAACCCCTTGAGACATGCCATCCAGACCAATATAAATTGCCTACAAGTAACAGGATTCGTTTTCTCAGGTGAGCATGGTGAGCCTGAGAACTCCTGGTCCAAATGAGGGGTAGGCAGGAAATTTCATTCTGCTGGCGAAATTGGCAGAATTTTGATCATTCAGTGTTACTCTTTAACTTGAGTTCAGGCCAAAGTTCTGCCAATTGCCATGTGGCTGAATTTTACTACGTTCAAGCAACGTGATGACAACACGAACATGGTGAGGCTCCATGAAGCAGCTTGCGGGCGTGAGCAAGATTGGTCGTCCCCTGTAGCAATTTCCGGTCACCTGGGAGCCTTCCGGGGCCATTTTTCTAAGGAAGTCATGAGCGTTCAGGACTGCTTCTCGGGTATTATTTCCATTTCAAGAAGGAGGAAAATCAACTTGAAAATACCATTTCAAGTTAATATTCTACCCAAACGGACAGTTCAGGTATTTTTTTTAGCACAAACACACTTTTTTTTGTTTTTGCAACACAAAGGAAGTGCCACAGATACTCTATCTTCGTCTTCCTGTCCAGAAGGCTCCTCTCAGTGCTTTGTCCATCCCATTGTCACTTTCCATTTGGATTTCATGGTGAAAGGATCACTGTCTTTGTCTGCAATGCCTGAGGCCTATACCATTGGATTTTTTTTGCGCCATATCAATCAAGTAAATTAAAAAACTTTTGGATTAGGATCTTGTTTGATAGAGGGCATGCACCAGTATATATTTGTACCTTTTTATTTTTGTATTCAATTTTTTAATTTGACTGTGGGCGGCCTGGAGTAATAGCAGGGGCCTATTTTTTGCATTCATTTTTTTAGTTTTTTATACGGGAAAACGTTTTCTCTGTTAAGTATTTTTTCTCCATGTTTGTGAAATTTGCATTAATAATTTTACCATGTGACATAGTCTGGCCATTGGCCATCCATCCAGTACTAGGCATTAGGTATATAAAACAACTGTTTCTGTGATATATGTTGATTTAAAACATCTATGATTTAGGGACGGCCTTGGTTTAAATGTAAAATGTGTTTTTTTGTATTTCATGTTTTTCTGAAAAGTAGTAATGTGTATTTTGGTGGGGTAGTTTTTTTTATGCTTTAGGAAGATGTGTGTTCTTGGGATATTTTTATAGCTGACTTAAGTTTCATTTTTGCCATTGCTCAATGAATGGTAATATTTTCTTCTTTGTTTACCATCCATCCTTTGTTTGCTGGCCAAGTGGCATTTTTTTGGTCCAACTAGTCTTTGTTCTCCATAATGCAGCCATTTTGTTTAGTTAGTGTCTATAGGCCTGCATGAGTTCTTTGCTGTCCATGCCTTCTTGTTTGTTGTTGTTTGATCATGTAGCTGGCAGCCATTTTGTGTAGTAGTGAGTGTGCTGCTTTTGCCATAGTCCTGCATGTGCTTTTTGTGGGCCATGACTCCTTGATTGTTGCTGTTTGTGGCCGGCGGCCATTTTGTGTAGTAGTCAGTGTGCTTTTGCCATAGGCCTGTATGTGCTCATTGTTGTCCATGCCTTCTTGATTGCTGTTGTTTGAATGTGTAGCCAGCGGCCATTTTGTAGTAGTCAGAGTGCTGCTTTTGCTATAGTCCTGCATGTGTCTCATTGTCGTCCATGCCTCCTTGCTTGTTGTTGTTTGTGAACGGTAGCCATTTTGTGTAGTAGTCAGTGTGCTTTTGCCATAGGCCTGCATGTATCCTTTGTTGTCCATGCCTTCTTGCTTGCTTTTGTTTGTGGCCGGTGGCCATTTTGTATAGTAGTCAGTGTGCTTTTCAGCACACTGACTACTACACAAAATGGCCGCCGGCCACAAACAAAACTAAGATCAGAGATACAATACGAATGAGGGAAGCGGCCAACCCACACAAAATCCCCCTCTCCCCCAGGAGTACATAGAAACAAGGAACCAACGATATTGGCATTGGATAAAGTTCCAATAATAAACTTGTCAAGTAGGACACTAAACATATCCAAGACAAAAGTCCTATGAAAGGGTTTTAGTTTTGCACCTACTAAGAAAGTAAACTGGTTTAATCTAGAGAAGGATCTTAGATCCTTCTTTAGAAAAATAAGTTTAAAAAGATTCTTTGAGGAATGTCGACTTAGAATTTCGGATAATATGTCTAGACTAAAACTTAAATCTAAATTTGCTCCATCTCTATCCCTAGTAGGAAAAAATGTGGAGTTTTTGAAAGGGTAGTGGAGATAGGTATGCAGAAGATTTTGACTGAATCACACCATTATTCCAACAATCTGAATAAAGAACAAAGAAAGGCTCTAGAATCCCTCAGAAAGGATATGGATATTACAATAAAACCCGCAGACAAGGGGAGGAGTCATAGTGTTTAACACTATGGATTATGAGATAAGAGCTTTGAAACTCCTTTCAGTTAAGGAACATTCCTTAGAAATTCCATATAATAGACTAGGAGCCCTGAAGAAGAATGCCTGCAATTACTGACAGAAGCGAGGGATAATGAATGGATCTCTGAGGAGGAATTTAGTTTTCTCAATAACACAGACCCTAAGATTCCAGCTTTTTATGGGTTACCAAAGTTCATAAAGACATCAATGATCCACCTTTAAGACCCATAAGCAGCTGTCTGGGTTCACTACTAAAACCATTAAGAAAATATGCAGATTGTTTCCTACTACCTCTAGTCAGCCAACTAAAATCTTATGTTAGAGATTCTGCACATATCATCTCTATGCTAGAAGATAAGATGTTTGACAAGGAGACTCAGTGCCTAGTAACCCTAGACATTGAGGTGTTGTACACAAATATCCCTCAGGAAGCGACTATAAAGGTGTCAGCCAAGTATTAGAAACTGCAGACTTAAGGGGAGCCAACAAGGGGTTTATTGTACAATGTGTATCGATGGTCCTTAAGAATAACATTATTCTTTTCAAAGACCAGTTGTTTCTCCAGCTAAAGGGGACCAGCATGGGAGCCACTTATGCCCCGAATCTGGCCTGCCTTTATGTTGGGGAAATTGAAAGAACACACATGTATAATGAAATGGCCCCCTTTTATGAAAATGTATATTTTATAGATTTTATAGATGATATTTTCTTTATATGAGAAGGATCTGTAGAAGAATTAGAGGAATAGTTAATCTGGCTAAACTTGGGGAACCCCAATTTGAAATTCACCTCCCACTGGAGCAAAGAGAGTGTTGAATCTTTGGATATCTCCATAAAAGAGAATACTGGAAAGAGATAGAACTGTATACAAAACCTACAGACAAGAACGCCCTTCTCCATTACTCCAGCTTTCATCCTAGATCACAAAGGGACAACATCCCCTTTGGTCAGTTCCTCCGCTTGTGGAGGAATTGCTGTACTCTGGTTGATTTTTATGAACACGCTGAGGTATTAAAATCTAAACTCTGTGACAGAGGATACCCCAAGAAACTAATTTCTCATTCATTTAAATGGGCCCAATTTTACAGTAAGGAGAAGATGTTTAAGAAAATGAAAAATAAGGAAAAAATGACTAAATATTATTTGTAAGCAACTACTCTGAAATTAGCAATAAAGTAAAAGATTTGATCAATAGGAATTGGGAAATTCTGAATGAGGAAACCCCTATTTGCTTTTAAAAGACACAAAAAACTTAGGAGCCACTTAGTACACACCTATAGGGAAGGAAAAAGCAATCAACAATCTACCTTGGACAATAGAGTAGCGAGAGGGAACCACAAATGTGGGAACTGTAACATTTGTGACCAATGTATAGTGGCCAATGAGTTAGAATACAATGGAGTAAAGTTAAACACATGTACCCTGAACAATTGCCGCAGTAAAAATGTGATATACTTGCTTAGATGCACCTGCGGGTTAGGATATGTTGGGGAAACAAGTAGGGAGCTGAGGGTTAGAGTACAAGAACATAAATCAGCCATCAGAATGGCTAAACAAAATGCCCCACTGGTAGACCGTTTTCAAGAAAAAAGGTCACAGTCATATGGATTTTCAAGTGTTTATTATAGAGAAATTCACAATGAATAGAAGTGGGGGATGTCTGGATGAGAAGAGAAAATTTAGAGAACAATGGTATATTTCCAGACTAAACACCATCAGGATTGGATTAAACCTCAGAGAGGAATGGGATAAGCTGATTAAATGAAGTAATAGTCAGAAAATGAGGTTGGACAGGGTAGCCGTTCTGAATGAGGTCATTTGAGAGTGGATTTAGGATAATTGATCCCAGTATTCCTGATGTAACCCAGTTGTTATGATATAAGTTTAGAATGCCCTTTATGGGAAACCACAATACTTAAGTAATTATTAGACCCTTGTGTCCTAAAAGAAGATTACATTTATGAGTATATGGCGGCTGTTAAAACGGGCGAGTGGCGATATAATGAGGAGGATGACCTGTTCAATATGGCCACCAGCGATACAGCATTGACATAGGGTTGGACCATATGGGCACCTCCAACTGAAGAGTGCAGAGTATGTTTAATTATCGAATTGGGAAGGGGGAAATATATATGTAGTTAAGGACTAGTGGAGATGATCATCATGAAATGACCGCTAGTATGAAGGAAAAATGTAATTTTTAATTTTAAATGCGTAGTAGGACTGCCTTAGACCATGAGACACAGTGTTAGGAATCGTTCTAAGATGGCGCCGCCAATAACGTAACACTATTTGCTGACGTGATCCCGTTGATGACCATTCAGCATCGGAAACGAAAGTATTTAGGTGCTGCATGGAGACCGACGAAAGACTTGAATGCGGTTACAAATAAGAGGACGACAAACGTGTCCCGATCGATATAAGATAAAGCGCTGCTGACTAGAGGACTGTTGCAGCATATAGCACTCCTAGAGAAGATAGTAATATACCCGCAAATGTGATTACGGGAAATAGCGGGCTTTACTTACCATTCGTTACGCTAAGGTTTTGAGGTGAATTGAAGTCCTTTTTATGGGGGGCTGGATAGCAGTTATAGAGAGCCCCTTGTTTGTAGATATACCTCCATCCAGAAATGTGTCTACCCATAAATGGGGTTTGTAGATATGCCTCCACCCATAGATGAGGGCACTGATCAGGTTTTCAGACTGAGGCAAGGTAGATAAAGATAGTATTATACCCGCAAATGTGATTACGGGAAATAGCGGTCTCTACTTACCTCTTGTTACGTTAAGATTTTGAAGAGGATTGAAGTCCCTTTCTTTTAGGGGGCTTGATAGTAGTATAGAGAGCCCCTGAGTGTGGACAAAGGGTTTGTAGATATACCTCCACCCCTAAATGAGTTAATCCATAAATGGGGTTTGTAGATATGCCTCTACCCATAAATGAGGGCAGCGATCAGGTTTTCAGACCGAGGCGAGGTGCATAGAATAAATTAATAGTTTAATATAGGGACACTAGAACCTCACAGAAAAAGCAAAATGATTTAGCTTATGCTATCAGCATTAATATTTGGTCCATTAGGAGTTAGGGGAATGATAATAATGCTATATTTACTTCTACTATCAGGGTTGGGAACTCTGAACGAATATGTGGTAAAGAGCCCCGTACTGAACTGCAATTGAATGATGAAAAGTTGCTGAGGTGTGCAATTACCGGAAAGGATAACATTACAAGGAATTGAATCATATGCCTCCTGGAAACATTGAGATTAAAGAATAATTGGGAAAAGACCTAAGGTAGGAGAAAAATAATATATATATATATATATATATATATATATATATATATCCAGAAAACTCCGCTACAGCTTGATTCTTTCAAAAACGGAGCACAGACCACATTGTCTTTGCGATGTCTTTTTATTATTCCCCAAACACCTCTACAGCCATGACGCGTTTCAGCCCTGCCTCGGGCCTTGATCACATGACATGCTCTGTCAGGTAAGTGGATTTTTTATACATTTTGTAGGTGAAACTTTTAAAGTGACAGGTGTTTAAGTTAAAATGCATAGACATAGACAAAATATACAGTTATTTATGTTAAACCAGGTATTGTGTTTTGATTAAAACCTGCTACAAATAAAATACAATATACAATAAATATTATACAATTGTTGCGAGGCTGTATCATCGTAAATAAACACAGAGACAAAGTGTCTGCCATTGAAGCATTCAGATAGCCATAAAATATGCTATCTTCCATATGGTATGTAAACATTGCCTCGCATTGGTACCTGGTGTTAAAATAATAATACTGAGATAAAAAAATAGGGAATTTAGGTAGTTGTTAAAAAATCCAAGTATAAAAATACCGGCCTGAATGCCACATAGCACCAAATTGTTAATGTCTGTCTACTTAAAACCTGCTGTTAATAAAGTGCATAAACTCTCCTCTATAAAAGTGCTAAAACCCGTGTATAAAATCCTAAAAACATTAGTGTAAAAAACTACCTAACCCTGTGTGTGAAATCTGCAATAAAAACAAATTGCAAAATTGTAATATCTAAATCTAAAATTAGCAGCAATGGACATGAAAATTGTTTTTTGTTTTTTGACAAGCAGATAGAAAATTGTTTATAGATGTTAATCTGTTCATTTAGAAAAACAAAACTACACTAAGCAACAAGTGTCGTTTTAAATTGCTGTGTCGTGTTTTCTACTAAACAAGAAATCATGATAAAAACTGTTGTGTAACTGTTAGAGGCAAGTGTGTAGCTCCTACGTAGCGTTTAGACCTTTAGGTTGTTTTGTATCGAGGTTAATGATATACTGAGTCTCAAGCAGTCTAAGATGTCTTTCTCTGTCTCCACCTCTTTTCTTCGGGGGTAGTATATCTATTAAGTAGTATTGTAGACCGCTGGGTCTGCTCCGTGAACCTCGCTAAAGTGTCTAGCAACTGGGTAGTTCTGATCCTGATTTTTATAGCCCTAATGTGTTGGAGTACCCTCTTGTGTCCCTGCAGTATCGTACTACCAATATATTTGAGCCCACAAGGGCACTCCAGCACATAGACTACGTATTCAGATTTACAGTTGAGAGATACATTGATGGGGTATTCTTCCTTGCTAAAAGGGGTTGTGTAGGTTAACTTGTTACAGCCAAATTGACACGCTTTGCATACTTTACATTTGTAAAATCCCTTTCTTTGAGCTAGCCAAGAACCAGGATTAGAAATGCTAAGATCATTCTGGACTAAAAGATCTTTCATGGATCTGGACCTACTGTATGTGATTGACGGTTTTCTGGGAAGTGTAGGCCCTATGATTTGATCACTAAGAACCAAGGGCCAATTTCTCATTATCAATTTCCTCACCTTTTTTTCTTGCTTATTAAACCTAAGAATGAATCTGAAATCATTAGCTGTTTAAATTGTCTGATTGGCAATCGTGGTGCGGGAGGCTGGTATGGGAGCAGATAATAAGATGTCTCTTGATCTAGCTCTGCTTTTAGCAATTGCCTTGTCAATGCATGTTGTGGAATAGCCTCTATCTATGAATCTGTGTTTACTATTTGCTTGGGCTAACAACAGATCCTGATCAATACTACAGATGCGTCTCAACCTCAACATCTCCCCGTAAGGGATGCTACGGATGAGATGCTGTGAATGGGCGCTACTTGCATGTAGAATTGCATTGCCGGCCGTGGACTTCCTGTGTAATCTTGTCTCTAATTTATTTTCCCTGACAAAAACCTGGACGTCTAGAAAATTAATAGTTTCAGGACTTATGGCTGCTGTGAAATGTAAATTAAGACAGTTGTTGTTGAGAGTGTCAATAAACTTTGTTGCCTCACTGGTAGTGCCATCCCAGATTACAAAAAGATCGTCTATGTATCTCCACCAGGCCTGAATATGAGTTTTGACCATCTGTTCATGTTCTTTAAGGAGGACCAGCTCCTCCCACCAGCCCATATGGAGACAGGCGTAACTGGGGGAGAAGCTGGCCCCCATGGCCACCCCTTGTGGCTGTTGGTAAATTACATTTTGAAACAGGAAAAAATTGTTATTGAGGCAAAATTCCACCATTTCTGTAAGCATTGTATTATGTTGTAGATATTCCTGTCCCCTTTTAGCTAGATAGTGTCTTAAGGCTCTCAGTCCATCTCTGTGATTAATAGATGTATATAGAGATGTCACATCTAATGTCATCAGTAACCAACCAGCTTGCCATGGACAGTTCATCAATTTCATTAGAAAATCACTTGTGTCTTTGATGTAAGAATCTAGATTTTGCACATGTTCCTGAAGAAAGTAATCAATATACTTTGATGCATTTTCCAACAGGCTATTGCGGGCTGATATAATAGGCCTGCCAGGCGGTATCAGTGCATTTTTGTGAATCTTCGGGATGAAGTACAGGACCGGAGTCACTGGTTTTCATTCTTGATGTATTTAAATTCTTCCAGAGTGAGTAGCCCTATATTTTTCCATGCGACAAGTTTCATATGAAATTCATTATTTGATTTGCGCATGGTTGGAAGGTCGCTGCGGCGGTAACAAGCTGTGTCTTTCAATTGCTTCATCGCCTCGGCAATGTAATCTGACTTTTCCACAATACCACATTTCCACCTTTGTCAGCATTACGTACTATGATGTCCGGATTCTTTCTCAATTTTGACATCAATGTGTGGAATTGGATTTCCTGTTTGTTACTTCTTTGATGCTGAAAATTTAGGACTTTGTGATTCAATTCTTTTAAACCGCTTATAACATTGTCATGAAAATTATCAATTGAGTCGCGGATCATCAATGGATTATATGTTGAACGAGGTTTGAAGGGTGTTTTAACTTGCAGTGGGGTTATCTTACCTGAACTCGTTGTTGGTTCTGTCGAGTTCAAAATCCCTCTTGTATCTTCTTGCATCAGTTCTTGCATATCTAAAAGTAAGGGCATATCTGACTGTGTGAGTCCTTGTGGAATAAGCGTCCTATCAGAGGACGCAGTAGGTCCTACTGATATCCTGGCAGATGCAGACTCCTGTTGTTGATTCTGTTGCATAAAATGTTTTTTTAATTTTAATTTTCTTATTCCTTTGTAAATCTCAAATCTGGTGGATGCATAGTTGAACTGGCTCGCTGGACAGTAAGATAGCCCCAAGGAAAGGAGTCGTTTTTCGCTGGATTGAGTACTACTTCCGTAAGATTTATAACCATCATGTTATCTTCCTTCCTTTGTTCTATTATCGCCTCCAATTCCTCTTTGGTTGTTTCCTTGACTGCATGTTGCTTTGTGGCATTGCGTTTGCAGGCTTGCCGTCTTGCCTTCCGTTTACTTGTTCTTGATTTTGTTTGTTTTGAAATGTTCTTGGGCGCAGGGTTTGCCTGCGCTCTTCCACTAAAAAATTCACTTCATCTGATAATGTAAGAGTTACAGGAATTTGTTGTGTAGTGTGGTCTTTTCTATTTGTTTCAGTTTCACTTTCTAAGGCTGAACTCAAATCTGAATATGAGGAACTCTCTGCTCTATTTACTCTGGGTATAGTTTTTCTGCTGTCAGAGTTGCCATTCCCATACTTTGTGATCTTGAGTGACTCATATTTTTTAGCAAATGTAAATATACGGCCATTTTCGTAGTCGCTGCGATCCCTGTGGAACTTAAAGGCTTTCCTCTCCCTTATTACGTCTTCTTCCCGTTTAAGTCGTTTTATCATTTCATCTTTTAGTTTCATTGTTTCTTCCTTCAAATTCATATTGTCAATTTCTACATTCAAAATTTTGATCTGGTCCATGAGTCTAATCTTGTCCTTTTCCGCATATTTAATTAGAATTAGCATAAGTCTTTGAGACGATTCCAAATTTGTTTCGGCCCATTCTCTCATCATGTCCTTGTCAGGTTCCTCATAACTAGGGGCCAGTAGTATCCTCAGTCCGCGAGGGACCCTCCACACATCTACATATCTCTGAAGGGATTTGGCCTCCCACCATTTTTTCTGTTCTGTCCTCATAAGTTTTTCTAACAGTTTAATTTTGTCCTTTAAGCTTGTGTTTATTGTTATTGCATTCTGGGACACAGAGTCCAAACTTGGCCTCTTACTGTCATCAAACATGTCCGCCGCCGCAGCTTCTCTCTCACGGAGCGCGTCAGCTGTCATGGTGTTTGGGGAACACTTCTTGGTAAAATTGTGTATATGACAAATATCGGGATGTTCGACAATATTACCCCGTTAATTGTCGTATTTGCAAACCCCGCACCCGACTATCGTAGAATTGGCAGTGTTTTAAAACCCGCTCTCGCAGCACACGGTCAGCCAGCAATCCCTCGCGTCTTACGACCCGAGGTCACTTACCTGTCCGGTGCTACTCACAAACGGGTCTTCTTGCTACCTGCTTGGTCCGTTCGTCGGGGGTGACGGCCATTTAATCCTCCCGGATTGTTAAGGTTTTTTAAATGCTGATTTCTAACTATAACATCCCTGAAACCTATGGTTTTTTCAGTGAATATATATATATATTCACTGAAAAAACCATAAGTTTCAGACATGTTATAGTTAGAAATTAGCATTTAAAAAACCTTTGAAATTCACTGAAAAAACCATAGGTTTCAGGCACGTTATAGTTAGAAATTAGCATTTAAAAAACCTTACAAATTCACTGAAAAAACCATAGGTTTTAGGGACAGTTATAGTTACTTGGACATTGCACTCGTACAAAACCCGTGAAATTCCCCCATTATAGTTAGTTCAGCTAACTATAACTCGCGCCCCGCAATGCACTGCTGATGACGTCACATATTACATCACTCATGACATGGTCAGTGACATCACTGATGACACACCCGCGCTTCGATTTTTTTTTTATCGGCAGGATCCGCGCACCCTGAGCGCATCCTGCCGATTTAAAAAAATGCTTTTTTGCCCAGGGGTCCTTGTGGGACCCCCTGAGCAGACCTAGGGGGTCAGGGTGTTTCTACCCTGCCCCCTTTGTGCGTTTGCGCACTTTTTTACTGCTTTCTTGTTCCTCGGTTCTACCGAGGAACAAGATGGCTGCCAACAATTCCTGGTTTGGAGTGTTGACAGCCAATTAGCAGACAGCTCGTGATCGGGAGGGTGCGCGGATCCTCCGTGCCCATAGATATATATGTACTTTTACTTTTGATTTTCTCAGCAACTACTGAACGGATTTACACCATTTAACAAAAGGGTTCTTTCTGAACCAAGAACTACCTCTTTGCCAAATTTGGTGTAATTCCGTTCAGCAGTTCGAGCTGTAGCCGTGTCTAAAGTTTCCTATGGAAAAATGAATGGGAGAAACGCGTTTTGGGACCCCCTTTTTCTCGGCCACCGCTTAACGAATCACCCGAGACTTTCAGGGTAGGAAGCGGACCGGAGCGCCCCACAAAGTTTGAAAATTTCGCGAAGATACGTCAACCGGCAAGAGAGTTATTTTAAATAGAATGTCGCGGATTTCCTATGGAAAATAGGTCCTAACTATAACTATCTACTGGCGACCGCCAGTAGATATATATATATATTTATATATATATATATATATATATATATATATATATATATATATATATATATATATATATATATATATATATATATATATATCCACGAACCCTCCAGCAGAACTGTAGGAAGAGGCCACGCGGGGAACTCAGGAAGGAGCCTTTATTGGACAAGCAGGTAAGGCATAATGCATTTCGATTTTTCAATCTTCTTCAGACGCCACTGCTGCACCAGAAAACAGCCCCACGCCACCACTTTTAAGTTCATCTGCAGACCTCCCACAATTGAAAGGAAGCACCTCCCCTGCCATGTGATCGCTCACCTGCTATAGTGTAATCAGTCCTACAGCTCCCAGAATACATCATTTCTGTCTTACGACCCGAGGTCGCTTACCTGTCCGGTGCTGCTCACGAACGGGTCTTCTTGCTTCCTGCTTGGTCCGTTCGTCGGGGGTGACGTCCATTTAATCCTCCCGGATTGTTAAGGTTTTTTAAATGCTGATTTCTAACTATAACATCCCTGAAACCTATGGTTTTTTCAGTGAATATATATATATATATATATATATATATATATATATACTATATATATATATTATCTACTGGCGGTCGCCAGTAGATAGCTATAGTTAGGACCACGTTTCCATAGGAAAAGCATTTTTTGATGTGTTTATAACTTTGGCGTCGTTTGACGAATCTTTCTGAAATTTTCCAAAAGTTCCTCTTTTCAGGTCAGCTCCTATCCTGAAAGTTTGGGGGATTCGTGAAGTGGAGGCTAAGAAAAAAGGGGGGTCCCAAAACGTGTTTTCTCCATGCAATTTCCATAGGAAACTTTAGACAAGGCTACAGGTCAAACTGCTGAACTGAATTACGCCAAATTTGGCAGGGAGAAAGGTGATGGTCCAGAAAGCACGCTTTTGTTTAAATGGGGTAAATCCGTTCAGTAGTTTTTGAGAAATATCAAATTTTCCAGATATCGATATTTGAGAATTCTGACATCTGATTGGCTGAGGCGTTACGAGCACGAGCTTCCGGCTCATTGGCTGCGAACTGTTGAAACTAGGAAGTGTTGGCAGCCATTTTGTTATTCACAACTCTCCCTCTACAAGGCATCAGGTCCTTAGTTCTACCTCTGCGAGGCAACACTAAAAATATACCGCAGCTCTGTCTGTCCGAGATACCCCTTTCACGGTCCCTCTACCCACATCAACAGCTCGCGGCTATGCCTTTAGAAGCCAGTCCGTCGGCTCGCAGCTCTGCGACTGCGAGCTGTCAGCCATTTTGTGACTCAGTCCGTCAGGTCGCATCTCTCCCTCTAAAAGGCATCGGATCCGTAATTCTACCTCTGCGAGGCAATACTGAAAATATCCTGCAGGTCTGTCTGTGCGAGATACTCCTTTTACGCTCCCTCCCCCGACATCATCAGCTCACGGCTATGCCTTTAGAAGCCAGTCCGTCAGCTCGCAGCTCTGTGTCTGCAAGCCGGCGGGCCCGCAGCTTTATCTCTGTGAGCCACTTCGTTAGCTCATTTTACGCTGCCTCTCCCCACATCATCAGCTCGCGGCTATGCCTTTTGAAGCCAGTCCATCGGGTCGCAGCTCTGTGTCTGCGAGTCGTAGGTCCGTAGTTCTACCTCTGCGAGGCAACACTAAAAATATACTGCAGCTCTGTCTGTGCGAGATACCCCTTTCACGGTCCCTCTCCCCACATCACCAGCTCGTGGCTATGCCTTTAGAAGCCAGTCCGTCAGCTCGCAGCTCTGTGTCTGCGAGTCGTGGGGCCCGCAGCTCTACCTCTCTGAGCCACCTCGTTAGCTCGTAGCTCTGTCTGTGCTAGCAGGCCTGTAGGCTCGGTACTCTCCCTCTGCCAGTTAGCCCGTCGGGTTGCAGCTCGGTGGGCTCGCAGCTGTATCTCTGCGAGCCAGCCCGTTAACTGATAGCTGTGTGTCTGCTAGCAGGCCTGTTGGCAAGTTGGTCTCCCTCTGCAAGTCAGACCACAGCTCTCCCTCTGCGAGCCAGTACGGTGCTGTGCTTTTGCGAGCCAACAGCTCGTAGGTCTCCCTCTGTGAGCTGAGCCCACGGGCCGCAGCTCTTCCTCTGCGAGCCTGCCCAACGGCCCGCAGGTGTCCCTCTGCTAGCCGAACCACAGCTGACTCTGCGAGCCAAAATTCAGAATATAAGGCGGCTCTAAAAAGAGCCTTTGTGTTTATTAGTTGGAGCTACATGTAAGTGCGAATGCACAGCTTCAGGTTAATCTGGAAAACTCGGTTTCCCTCATCTGTGTACTCCATCACTTCTGTAGAAATCAGCCATATCAAAACGTATGTTGTTGTTGTAGATCGACCCCATACTATGGTCTCTGAGGTATGCAGACACAGCTTTGTTGACATTCTTCCTAGATTTTTCAATCTTATGACAAAATTGGTTTTGACCATTTCCATTTCTGTCTTTGGCATATATTGGAATATACAAAGGCAGTTTGAGGCAAAAGTAACATCAATTGTCCAAAGGTGTCCTTCATAAGCATTTCCAAACCTACCCCAGTCAATGTGCCTAGATTGTTACCACCACAGTGCACAATCATGAGATCAGGGTGTTGGAGATGCAAACAGGTTTTAACCAAAGGGAGCATTTGGTGCCACTTCAATCCTCTCTGTGCAAACCATTTAATGTGCACATTTTGTAAACCTAGGTCTAAGTCAATACGTCTCTGTTCTGCATACCTCTTGCACCAGAAAACATAGCTATGTCCTACAATCCACACTAGCATTTTGAAGGTATGGCTAGAAGATATGGATAAATGTCTGTAGCTCATGCACTGCATTCGTAGAATGAGAGATATGTTTAAACATGGGGAACTACTTTTTTTTTAACATACAAAACCTTAACCGATGTGGAGATGAAATGTATTGTGTCCTAAAAAGTAGGGTGTATATTAGTTTTGATGAAAAGCATCTTTGTGATTGGTTAATAAAAAAGCAGTTTATACGTGGAGTACATATTATAGGATGAAATTTGCTCAGCTCAACCACACCTGGTAATTGTATTTGGAAGGTGCAGTTCAAACTTGAAAGAATGGTGAACTTTTGACCTCCACGTGCCGTTAAATGTCGGAGAAAATGTTGCAAAAAAAAATATCAGTTGGTTTAACAAAATGATGAACTTTTAACCGGCACGTGTCGTAGAATGTTCTAGAAAGTGTTGATACAATACGTTGAACTTTTCACCTGTATGTGTCCTTAAAAAAACTGTTTACATGGAAAGTTCATAAATAACCAATAAAGAGAGGTTTTGCAATCGGAAAAAAAAGGAACTATTCTGATTTGTTCTTTACATGTATTTATGTGTGGAGCAACAGGGAATTTGTGCCATTACTGGTTCCATTCTTCTTATCTTATCTTAATTGTGACTTATAGAGCGCTCGTTCACCAATTAGTTTCATGGTGCTGGAGACTAGGTGGGTGCCAATCCGGAACAGTTTATTCATAAGCTTGTGTGAATAACCAAGTTTTAAGAGATTTTCTGAATAGGAGCAAATTGGTGCTAAGTCTAATTTCCAGGGGGATGGAATTCCACAGGCGTGGGGCTAAAGTCGCAAACCTGCAGCCCCCCTGACGTTTCAGTTTAAAGGTGGGTATTGTCAAAAGGTGAAGTTGGGCTGAACGAAGATTCCGAGTGGGGGTATAACGAGAGACAAGATTATCAATGAATTTTGGGCTATGGCCGTTTAGGGATTTATTCAAAAACAGAAAAGGGAGTTAAGAGGAAACTCTGGTAGAATCGTCCTCCTAAATACTGTATATCAACAAAAAGATTCTACCATTACTTTATATTACGCCTATCAAACCTGGAAGGCTATAGTTGTAACGATGGTTTGAAAGGTGTTACTATGGGGTACCTTTCTGAAATTGATCAGAAGGAATTCCTTGAAGTTTTTAAAATGCCCCTCACACACTGATGCCTAATTCAGTGTCATGCTTCATCATTGGGGCCTTCCCGTCCCTCTACGGGGCGGGGCGTGCTACGACCTACGTAGACACGGGAGCACTCAAAATGATGATAGAAGTTATGTGTGGTGCAAGGGATAGTAGGGTCGTGAGGGAATCGTGGTGTATGTAATTTAAAAATTCCCTGGCTAGTGGAAAAAATATACTTTATTGCCTTCCCTAGCTGGGAACGTTAAAATGGGGAGGTGTAGAGGGTGTACTGTGATGTGTCACCTTCTACAGGGTCAACATGTTTCGAAAGCCATCCCCCTGGCTCTCATCATCAGGACCAAGACCGATCCCTACTTTACTTAATGGAATAATAATTTCCAAAGTTGTATATGCCTAAAGTCTTTCGGTGCACACAATGATGCCCCCAAAATGCTTATCCGATGATACCCTATTGGGATATTTGTATCGTTCTGGAAAAGAAAAAGAACAGAGTAATGACAATGTTTTAAACCATTTGCGCAACATTTGACATCACCATCATACGAACCAAAGCGGCGTGTGGCAAGTTGCCGTGATATATTTTTCAAGTGACTCGCTCATTATGTAAAATAAACAGTGAGATTGTGGTAAATACCACAGTGATATATTTTTCTTCCCACTCAGACTCATTAAGGGGGGAGGAGAGAGAGGAGAAATGTTTCACCTTACTTATGCAAACTTGCTAAATTACAAAATCTAAAAAACACTCTTCACGATCGATTATAGGTGTTCCTCCATTCATTCGTGCCAGACATACTATTCACATTCATACCCGTGGTTATTTAGGTTATTGGCGGCGCCCATGTGTATACTGGGTCCTTGGAACGCCCGATATTTAAAGATAAAGCTAAAAAACAAAGCTAAAAAACATTCTCCCATAGCTCGAAAAACATGCATTCTGGTGCTTGGTGCCGTTAGATTTTGAGCGGCACGTTTATGAAGCCAAATACGTGACACAGTTAGAGTACATACTTAGATTCAAAATGCGATAAGCCCCTTGAGCTGTCACGAAGGGTGAAGGCGCATGCGGTCAGACACTGCAAAAGATAGATAAAGAGAGCTGGTTACGAGTTACGATAACTCGTATTTTTGTGCCTCGGTAAGCGGCTGTTTTCAAGACTTGCCATCGTCTAACTTACATGCTGGATGCTGCCATCACAACCTGGTATTACCTTCTCGTGGCTCGTGGGAACAGAGACTGGGCGTGAGGGTTCTGTATTTCAGTTTGCATGCTTCGTGATTGGCGCGCTGGGAAAAGGATGTAGCAGAAACACTAGAACGTTCTAAAAAAATTAAAATGGCCGCCTGAAAAGTGCTGTTTCCTGGTACTAAAAAACTGCACTTCCTGTATATTGGTATTCTTGATTTATGTAGAAGCGGCATGGAAAACATGGATCCTGTTTGTGAAAAAATAATCCAGGCTAAATCAGATTAAAAATAGAACAGTCTGTAAAGAAAAATTTTATTTAAAAGAAAATGTCCTTATAAACACCTGGGTTATTCCTAAAGAAAGGGCATTGGTGGCAAACAAGCGCCTGATGAAAAAATATATATATGCGCCTGATGAAAAAAAATATATATACACGCCTGATGCAAAAGTGTATATATATGGCCCCTGCAGATTTTTATGAAAAACAGGGATTTTTAGCCAAATAGATACTCCAAATGTGGTAAAAACTAACGTCAAAAAATGTAGAGAGACAACAGTTCATTATGTCTTTGCGTATGTCCTTCAGATGGACATGTATGTGCGATATGGTGGTGTGAGCCATGCTTCCATTTAAGTCTAGGGGTGTCTTCGGATTCATATTGTTGTAGATTCCTGTTGCTGTGATATAAAATGCTATTTGAGCGATACAGCAACCATTAATGTATGCAGAAATACCGCACAGGCGATTGGAAAAGTCTCTAGGTGTTAGACCTCCTCTCGTGTTCACCGTTCATATTCAATTTGGGTGCTCAGTTACTTTTGGAACATTTACAATTGGTTCCAAGGAATGTCATCGTTCAGCCCTATATCATGAGTCCTAAGACGAAACACCCATCTTTGTTCCTTTTCAAAAAGGTGTTTCTCGTTTGGGACCTGTTCTATCACAGTCCAGGCGATCTCTTCCCATTTGTGGCCTTCCTCTAGAAAATGTGCAGACATCTTAGTGGAGTTCTTTTTACATTTAATATTACTTTTATGTTCTCCAATTCTGATTTTGATTGGGCGTGTGGTCATGCCCACATACTCTAATCGGCACGGGCACAAGATCAGATAAACAACATTTTTGGTGTTGCATGTGGTGAAATGTCTTTGATCCCATTTCGTCCCGTTGCGGAAGACTATTTCTTTACTTTTCTTGGTGAGTCTACAGACCTGGCACATGCCACACGGATGGTGGCCCGAAATAGGTGGTAATAACATTGTTTGTGTCACGGGTTCTGTTTTTTTGGGTCTAGTGTGCACCACCATGTCTCTGATACTTCTTCCTCTCCTGTGTGAGAAAATTGGTTTAGGGATATCCATCCCTCCACTATTCAAGATGCGCCAGTGCTTGTTGCGTTGTTGCAGCTCCAGTAGGCTTTCTCGGCAATTGTTGCGAGCTCTTTTGTATGCTTTTTCAATTACCATATTCGGGTACTGGCGTTTTTCAAGTTTCTTCTTTAAATCACTGTTGTTTAAAATCTGGAGCTGCAACAACGCAAAGAAGTAGAAAATCGCCCATTTTGCATTACGACATTCAACACAAACTCTAACGAAATCACAAAAATTGTGAACAAGCACTGGCGCATCTTGAATAGTGGAGGGTGGATATCCCTAAACCAATTTTCTCACACAGGAGAGGAAGAAGTATCAGAGACATGGTGGTGCACACTAGACCCAAAAAACAGAACCCGTGACACAAACAATGTTATTACCACCTGTTTCGGGCCACCATCTGTGTGGCATGTGCCAGGTCTGTAGACTCACCAAGAAAAGTAAAGAAATAGTCTTCCATAGCGGGACGAAATGGGATCAAAGACATTTCACCACATGCAACACCAAAAATGTTGTTTATCTGATCTCGTGCCCGTGCCGATTAGAGTATGTGGGCATGACCACATGCCCAATCAAAATCAGAATTGGAGAACATAAAAGTAATATTAAATGTAAAAAGAACTCCACTAAGATGTCTGCACATTTTCTAGAGGAAGGCCACAAATGGGAAGAGATCGCCTGGACTGTGATAGAACAGGTCCCAAGCGAAAACACCTTTTTGAAAAGGAACAAAGATGGGTGTTTCGTCTTAGGACTCATGATATAGGGCTGAACGATTGACATTCCTTGGAACCAATTGTAAATGTTCCAAAAGTAACTGAGCACCCAAATTGAATATGAACGGTGAACACGAGAGGAGGTCTAACACCTAGAGACTTTTCCAATCGCCTGTGCGGTATTTCTGCATACATTAATGGTTGCTGTATCGCTCAAATAGCATTTTGTATCACAGCAACAGGAATCTACAACAATATGAATCCGAAGACACCACTAGACTTAAATGGAAGCATGGCTCACACCACCATATCGCACATACATGTCCATCTGAAGGACATACGCAAAGACATAATGAACTGTTGTCTCTCTACATTTTTTGACGTTCGTTTTTACCACATTTGGAGTATCTATTTGGCTAAAAATCCCTGTTTTTCATAAAAAATCTGCAAGGGGCCATATATATACACTTTTGCATCAGGCGTGTATATATATATTTTTCATCAGGCGCATATATATATTTTTTCATCAGGCGCTTGTTTGCCACCAATGCCCTTTCTTTAGGAATAACCCAGGTGTTTATAAGGACATTTTCTTTTTAAATAAAATGTTTCTTTTACAGACTGTTCTATTTTTAATCTGATTTAGTCTGGATTATTTTTTCACAAACAGGATCCATGTTTTCCATGCCGCTTCTACATAAATCAAGAATACCAATATACAGGAAGTGCAGTTTTTAGTACCAGGAAACAGCACTTTTCAGGCGGCCATTTTAATTTTTAGAACGTTCTAGTGTTTCTGCCACATCCTTTTCCCAGCGCGCCAATCACGAAGCATGCAAACTGAAATTCAGAACCCTCACGCCCAGTCTCTGTTCCCACGAGCCACGAGAAGGTAATACCAGGTTGTGATGGCAGCATCCAGCATGTAAGTTAGACGATGGCAAGTCTTGAAAACAGCTGCTTACCGAGGCACAAAAATACGAGTTACCGTAACTCGTAACCAGTCTCTTTTTTATCTATCTTTTTGCAGTGTCTGAACGCATGCGCCTTCACCCTTCGTGACAGCTCAAGGGGCTTATCGCATTTTGAATCTAAGTATGTACTCTAACTGTGTCACGTATTTGGCTTCATAAACGTGCCGCTCAAAATCTAACGGCACCAAGCACCAGAATGCATGTTTTTCGAGCTATGGGAGAATGTTTTTTAGCTTTGTTTTTTAGCTTTATCTTTAAATATCGGGCGTTCCAAGGACCCAGTATACACACGGGCGCCGCCAATAACCTAAATAACCATGGGTATGAATGTGAATAGTATGTCTGGCACGAATGAA
This sequence comes from Calotriton arnoldi, assembly GCA_963921515.1. Taxonomy (NCBI): domain Eukaryota; kingdom Metazoa; phylum Chordata; class Amphibia; order Caudata; family Salamandridae; genus Calotriton; species Calotriton arnoldi. The sequence continues at coordinate 1,553,869 of CAWUFW010001420.1, read as the reverse complement.
TGGAGGAACACCTATAATCGATCGTGAAGAGTGTTTTTAGATTTTGTGATTTAGCAAGTTTGCATAAGTAGGTGAAACATTTCTCCTCTCTCCCTCCCCCTTAATGAGTCTGAGTGGGAAGAAAAATATATCACTGTGGTATTTACCACGATCTCACTGTTTATTTTACATAATGAGTGAGTCACTTGAAAAATATATCACGGCAACTTGCCACACGCCGCTTTGGTTCGTATGATGGTGATGTCAAATGTTGCGCAAATGGTTTAAAACATTGTCATTACTCTGTTCTTTTTCCTTTCCAGAACGATACAAATATGCCAATAGGGTATCATCGGATAAGCATTTTGGGGGCATCATTGTGTGCACCGAAAGACTTTAGGCATATACAACTTTGGAAATTATTATTCCATTAAGTAAAGTAGGGATCGGTCTTGGTCCTGATGATGAGAGCCAGGGGGATGGCTTTCGAAACATGTTGACCCTGTAGAAGGTGACACATCACAGTACACCCTCTACACCTCCCCATTTTAACGTTCCCAGCTAGGGAAGGCAATAAAGTATATTTTTTCCACTAGCCAGGGAATTTTTAAATTACATACCCACGATTCCCTCACGACCCTACTATCCCTTGCACCACACATAACTTCTATAATAATTTTGCGTGCTCCATCGTCTACGTAGGTCGTAGCACGCCCCGCCCCGTAGAGGGACGGAAGGCCCCAATGATGAAGCATGATACTGAATTAGGCATCAGTGTGTGAGGGGCATTTTAAAAACTTCAAGGAATTCCTTCTGATCAATTTCAGAAAGGTACCCTGTTTAGGGATTTAAACACCAAACATCCGACTTTAAAGGCACATCACTGCGGAATAGGGAGGCAGTGCAGCTTCCTAAGGAGGGGCGAGGCGTGCTGCCATCTGGGCTGATTATGTATCATTCGAGCCGCTTGGTTCTGTACCAGCTGAAGTCGTTTGGTGAGGCCAAGTGGAAGTCCCAGGTAGGTGGCATTTGCGTAGTCCAGACGAGACAGCACAAGAGCTATTACCACCTGGACCAAAGCAGCGTGGGACAGAAACCTACTTATTTTCCTAATTTTTCGTAGTTGTAAGAAACAGGCAGAGACCACTGTGCCTACATGCGCTTTTAGGACAGGTCGTTGCCTATTGTAACCCCTAAACTTTTACTGAGGTTGAGGGGTAGGGGAGGTCCAAGATTATTAGGCCAATATTGTGGACCCCATGGATTGCAAGCTCCCCTTGTCAAAATTAGTTCAGTTTTGCTGGGATTAAGTTTTAAATGATTAAGATTCATCCATTGCTGGATGAAAAGCATAATAGATTGAAAGTTGGTTATAGATTCAGGGGAATTATCGATTGAGAACATGAGTTGGAGGTCATCTGCATAATTGAAAAGGTTCACCTTCCTTTCTTTCAAAGATCTTATCAATGGGCATAGGTAGAGGTTGAACAAATGTGGTGAAGCGAAGAGCCCTGTGGGACCCTGCAAGTTGTTTTTAGTTTAGGGTCAGTGAATTGGCCATACGGACTGCCTGAGTGCGATTTACTAAGAAGGAATTAATCCAGCTAAGGGCTAGACCCTGAAAGCCAGCCTCTCTGACACGGTCCACTAGTATGTTACGGTCGACCGTGTCAAATGCAGCTGAGAGGTCAAGCAATATCAGGGCCTGGTGAGTGCCTCTGTCTGCATTTTCACGTAGGGAGTCCAATATTGCCACAGTCACTGTTTCAGTGGAATGGTCAGGCGGAAAACCGGCCTGACATGGATCAAGAATCCCGTCTGTTCCAAAAAGTTGGATAAGCATTTTGCCACATGGGCCTCTAGTAGCTTAGCCATATGGGGAGCAGAGAGATGGGACGATAATTTGCTAGTGTCTGGGGGTCAGCACTTGGTTTCTTTAGTAGGGGGACTACTATGGCCTCCTTAAAAGCCTTGGGGACGCAGCCCTGGGACAGGGATTGATTTAGAAGGGCAAGAACTGGGTCTGGAAAGGCCATAAAGGCTGCTTTCAAGACATGAGGGGGGCAGTGATCCAAAGGAGAGCCAGATTTAACTTTAGCGAGTAGGTTATTCAAGGTCTCTATATCAATAGGTAAAAAGGAGTCCAGGGAGTGGGGGTTCCTAGGTGAAGGTGGGATAATATCATGTGGGAGCCTGTGTGGGATGCTGGCTTTAATATCAGTAATTTTATCAATAAAAAATGTATTCAAAGAATCACACAGGGCCTGTGACGGCTTGGGTTTAATTAGAACTCTCTCAGGGTTTGATAATTCATCAACTATTGTGAATAATTCCTTAGCTTGATTATTAGAGTTCAGAATTCGTGTTGAAAAATAAGCTGCCTTAGCTGGGGAGATGGCCTTCTTATAATCATGTAAGGCCCGGACATAAATAGTTTTTCCTGTTTGGGAGTAATCCTGCCTCCACTTTCTTTCCAGTTGACGAAGGGAGCGTTTTTGAGTGTTTAAGTCAGGGGAAAACCATCTCTGAGCCTCATGTCGGCGGGTAAAACTGATTTGTTTTAATGGAGCATGTATGTTACTAGCCGCAAGAAACCAAGACGAGAAAGATTTTTCGTATAGGTTAACATCAGGTGTGGGACACGGAATTGTGTTGATTAAAGTGGCGATAAAATCGTTATTATTAATGGAGAGCCATTTTCTCGCCATTCTTCCTCCTAGAGTGGGCACTTTCCCAGTGTAAGAATATTTTAAGGAGAATTTTACCAAGTGATGATCAGACCATACACAAGGCATGATAGATGGAACTGATATCACTAAGTTGGCAGTCCATAGTTGATCTAGGATGTGGCCTTTTGAGTGGGTAGCTGAGGAGATTTGTTGAATAAGATTCATATTTTTTAATAATTCTGTCAACTCGGTGGATTGTGGTCCTCCTTGAGGGTCATTGGCCCAATAGTTGAAGTCCCCAATTAGGAGAATTAGTCTAGTATAGTTAGTAACTAAAGGTGCGATTTGTTCAGCTAACAGATGTGGAAACTGGGGCATGTACTGAGGTGGCCTATAAAGTAATATGCAGATGAACGGGGCCAAGTTAGATTCAAATTTTATGACTGCACTGTCAGTGACGGAAAGATTAAGTGGGGTAAGGGCGGTAAAACTCAAGTTTTTATGGATAATGGCCGCTACTCCACCGCCTGTCTTACCGGATGGGCGGTTAGTTTGTAGAATATAGTATTCGCAGGGTAGGGCAGCTAGGATATCAGGTGAAGATTCGGGAGTGAGCCAGGTTTCTGTAACTAGCAGAATGTCAGGTTGTTCAGAGTCAAGAAGGCTGAAAATTTCCAGCTGGTGTTTGACTAATGAACGAGTATTGAGGTATATAATTGAGATGTCTTTTTGCCCCATATTGACCTGAGTAGATAGCTGGGGGGCATGGGTGATGGGCGACCTGACCTCCGAAAATGAGTCTCGTGTCGAACCAATATTAAGGTGGGATAGACGTGCTAGAGTTGGACCTCCGAGTTTATATGACGCATCGTGAAGCATTCTGAGCTCCAAGGAGGAATAATTCAATGATTCGGCAAGGTGACTGGGCCCTAGGCCCGGTCGGGCGCGGACGGGCGCAGACGGGCTTGCCTTTGGCGCACCCGCTGCGCGCTCCCGCGCTTCAACGGGCATTTTAATGCCGGTAGTTTATCTAAGCCCCTCCTGGAAGTCACGTGATCGAGACCCAGGAGTGAGGCAGGAAATTGCAGTTGCGCTCTAGTGGTCAGAGCGCTCTGCAGGAAGTGAGCTTTCCCCAACCCAAATTACAGAGTGGTCAAATTCATTTATTTGTATTTATAGCAATCAGGTTTAAGAACAAGGTTAAAAATCATCAGTGATACAGATTAAACACACAATATTAAAAACGCGCTATAACCAAGAAGCAGCCTCTCACCTAGAGTGCCCGCTCCCGCGCTTCAGCCGAAGTTTTAATGCCGGTAGTTTAGCTAAGCCCCTCCTGGAAGTCACGTGATCGAGACCCAGGAGTGAGGCAGGAAATTGCTGGAGCGCTCTAGTAGTCAGAGCGCTCTACAGGAAGTGAGCTTTCCCCAACCCAAATTACAGAGTGGTCAAATTCAATTTCAGCATGCCACTGACAGCACTTGGTGAGTAAGAACACAGTATTTGTATTTATAGCAATCAGGTTTAAGAACAAGGTTAAAAATCATCAGTGATACAGATTAAACACACAATATTAAAAACGCGCTAAAACCAAGAAGCAGCCTCTCACCTTGATGAAAGCGGTGCATTACATGTACTGTGTGACAAGAAAAGAATTGCATGCATTTGTGACATTTGAAGTCTGCATACCAACTACGAAGGTAAATTAGAAATTAAGAAGGTGTGTTATGTGTTTTGTAGTACTGGTTAAGTATTTGAGACGATATTTTTAACTTTGAAAGTATTTTTTATTTCTAAATAACATAGTGTTAGTAAAGTCTGGTGTTTTATTGGTTCTAAAATATGCATAATGTGTAACTAGTTGTTAAACAAGTACTTTATATATGTTTAGGAGTTTTCAGAAAGAAAAAGTGTAAGTTGTTATCTGTAAAAGACTGTGGGCCATATTCTCAAGACGAGCGATAACATTATCGCCATTCTTGTGAATATAGCCCTGTATGGGTCTGGAAATTCGATGTAGCGTTAATTTCGATTTGTATATCTATTCCGGCGAGATAAACAGAATGTCGCACGTTTGGAAATTATGCTCAGTCTGGAAATAGTGGAGAAGGGGTCACAGTAGAACATTCATGTGTTATTAACTTAACAGAGATGGAAAAAAAAGAAGAAATGTTATGTGCACAGTTTGTGGTCTCATTTTTTACACTGAGAGGTAGATTTCAATGTCAGTCAAGGCTGGTGTGGTACTGCGAGGCTTTGCATTTGGGTGTTCTTAGGAAATCTAAGTTGTTAGAGAGCGTTTCTTCAGAAGTCATTTTTTTTACATATGTGAGAGATAAAAAATAAATGAAAATGTTCTTTGTATATTTTCTGTACGATTTTGTTCACAGTGGTAAAGTAAATGTGATTATTAGTGATAGTAATTCTCACGGTGTGTTCCACTGCTGAATATATGCAGGCGTTTAAGTGGTCTGGGTGTTATTAGTAGTAGGCTCCGCCACCCCTTTAAGAGAGCCGCCAATTTTTTCATCCCAGTTAAAGGTGTTAATATACGTATAGTAAATGGACGATACATAAAAGTTTGGAATTACAACTTCATTTACTCTGTCTACCTTGCACCACCATTTTGTGCCCCCAGCAGTACTGTTTATAAAAATAATCTAATACAGCTTTTTGTATTATAAAAATAGCACTTATAGGTTTATTGGCATATTGGTGGAATTTGTACTATATAAAGAATGTTGCAATCAATTTCAATGGTATAGAAATGCACTGTATTATGTAGGAAATATTACATATGCATAGGTTGTGATGTCATTTTTTTACTGTAAGGTACATTTGAGTATAAGTGAAAACAGGTGATATACTGCGAACCCGTTCAGAATGTGCACAGATTACATAGAGAGTAAATGGACAAAGTAAACGTGCACGTTGCTTTATGCATGTATGCATGGTTTGAATCATTTTAAGACACTTTAAGACATAATCTAAACACTATTTCTGCTTTAAAATTGGGTACAGTGCACAGTGTTAGTAGTTAGTGACCAGATGCTGGTAAAGGTATTATTTATTGCTCGTTCGTACGAAATAAAGGTGGAGAGGGGCGTTTCTTTACAAGAGATATTTTATACATGTGTGAGAGATAAAAAACAATTAAAAATGTTCTTAGTAAATTTTCTATACGATTTTTTCACACTAGTAAACTAACTGTGTTTATAAGTGATGAAAATTGTTAGGGTGTGTCTCTGTGCTGAATATACGCAGGACTTTAAGTGGACTGGGTGTTACCGGTGCTGAACACTGCTACCCCTTTTAGACACCCGCATTTTTTTCATCCCACTTAAAACCCTCAATATACGTATATTAAAGGAACGGTACAATAAAAGTTTAGGGATTACACCTCCGTTTCCTCTCCTCATCTGTCATCACCATTTTATGCACCAAACAGTAGTGTTTATAAAAATTAAGTAAGAGAGCTTTATTTAGTATGAAAATAGCACTTATACCTTTATTAGCATGTTCATGGGATCTGTAGTGTAACGAAAAGGTCGTAATCAGTTTCAATGGTACAAAAGTGACGTAACATATGTTTGAAAGATTACATGGTTTTAGGAGTAAGGTATAGAGTTAACAAATAGCAGAATAGTTTGTTATGTTTAAACGAGTATGTCGTTTTGTAAATCAGATACGGCGTTGATTTGTGCAGCACACAGTACACCCACAATGACCCTGGAACATGTCCCTGAATGCCTTGGCACACTGCAGCACACATCCAAATGCCAAGTAGGCCCCATCCACAATGTGGACAGAGTGCCCCCCCCATCACCAATATCACAACCTACCCTTGCACATATGCTGAATCCAGCAAACCAGCAGATCTGTGACCCACACTGACTATGCAAGTAACACTGCATTTCAGATAGCATAGCAGCTGCGCAAAGAAAATGACATGGCCCACGAAGCAACATGGACGGAGCCAAGTGCGGATCACATCCTCAAAGGAGCAGGTCACACTCCGACGTGTCCGCGTGCAACCACAACACATGCCTTACAATACACGCAGCAGACCAACAATGCACCAGGCCACAAAATAAGTCCGCGAGCACACATCACCCAAGTCAAAAGCAAAACAGGCCCCGAAAAGCACACAATCCAAAGGCACCCCCGTCTCAAGGGGAGAAGGCTACACGAAATCAGAGCTGCAGGGCAATTCCCCCACAATGCAGCCCACACACATAGCAATCACAGAACATCAGCAATGAAGGCAATGTGGTACAAAACTCCCCTCATACGGGTTCTGTGTCCGGTGTGTATGGCGGGGTGATGGCTCCATGGCTGTGTGCCCCTGACACATCAGACTGCATAGGTGATGGGGCTGCATCAGATGTCGTCCAGCACCTATGCAAAAACAATGTCTGGCTCACAGAGGCGGAGCTTGCCAAAGGGATACCCCCCCATTGCACATGCGACAGTCAGTTCTTCCCTGTGTTGGGACGCGGCTCATTGTGGCACACGAGTGGACAATCTTTCCAACACACCTCACAGTTAGACACCAGTGGAGTGGCATAGGCTTTATTGGTATGTGCGTGTCAGTACAGACGAGGCAACGGCCACAACAGGCACGGACATGCTTAAGACACTTACATGCAGCATGGGTACATGTCGAGGGGCAAATGATGTTGGGGCTCAAATGGACAATATTGATCACATATGGCAATGCTCACAGCCCACCTTGCCTTGCTGGATGAGTCATGTGTTGTTTGGCGTCTGCACAGTGCCCCGTGTGAGGGGGCACGACTGACTGTACGTGGGGTCTGCATGGTGTTCTGCCTCCGGGGTGCGGCAATTGTCTGCTCTGCCGACAGTGATCAGGTGTGAGGGTCCGACAGGTTCGCATGTCGTGCTACATCGCCATGTGTGTGCTCTCACCCAGCAGTGTGTCCCAATTGGCAACATTGCGAAATGACGCTGTGTTGCTCGGACCATGGACCTGCGTCGCCTTGGACAGGTGTGTGTGCACACGCGTTATTCCACGCACATGCATCCAGAGCCCGACCAACGGGAGACGTGTGCTCTGTTTTGGTGGGATATGTGAGCAATCCCCACTGTGCAACAAGTTGTTGGGCCATGTGCTGTGGGTGGCAATAGGATGTGGCTGCAGGTATGTAGTTACTCGTCCATGAATGCCCGTGCAGCTTCATGTGCAATGTGTTCCAATAGTACGTCGTTGTCGTGTTCAAGGAACACCAGGGTGAGCCAATCCATTAGGTGGTCCGGGCAGGTGTGCTCATCCCACGCCGTGTCACCGATCCGCAACACAGCCCAATAGGGAAGCGCCTTGATGTGGTCACTGCAGACGAGAAATTGTGCCATCTCCCATGCACAACTACCAATACATACGCAGTATGTCAAGGCATCCCATGCACGGCTGTCTCAGTTACACTCCTGTTCGTGATCCAACAGGGGGCGCAAACACAAGTCATAGTTCAATTCATCAACAGTTGTGTTGGATAGGCAGAGATCCATGGGACACTCGAATGTGCATGTTCGGCAGTGGAACCAGGGCTGGATGCAGGTGACGTGGGCAATGCGGAAGCTGAGCCTGTAACTGATCCGCAGCACTGCCAGTGGCAGTGCACCCAGTAAATGCAGCATACGTGCACGGTACTGTTCCACGTGACAGGTGTTGTGCATGTGCCCGGTATGGCCTGCCATTGCGTTGGTGCATCTCGTGAACAGGCACTCTTCTGGACTGCGGCTGTTGTGTGGAGGATATGCCACAGCTCTGAGCAATAATGTGAACGTTGTGGGACATGGGTTGCTGTTTCCGTGGGTGTCAAGGCCTTCACATGCGGGAGTGCCACAGGCAGGGGCTTCTATGTGTCGGCTGTGGATAAGTCAGATGGTTTATTTGCGGAATGCGTGGTGTGGGAGTCGTCCCCATCTGCCATTGTATCTCTATCAGGGTGTTTCAGGCACGTTCGGGACCAAGGTCAGAGGTGCAGGTGTCCTCCCGGCTTCTGCATTGGGACAATGGTGCTTTCATCCCTGATGTTTGTCTCACTACTACTTTCGTTTTGGGAATGTGATGTGGCTTTGGCGCTGAGATTGAGACACGGCCTTGGGCTCATGGTGTACGGATGGCGATGCACACATATATGTTGGCATGTGGAGCCAGGTGCCCATGCGTCCTTGTGCTGCTTGTGCTATCTCACTCCGTCTCTCTCCCTCGCTCTCTCCCTCTGTTTTGTTTGTTGCGTGCATGGCACACCATCTTGTCTTGGATTTGGTATCCCGGGCTGTGTGCTACGGATTGTCCAGTGGGAGCAGCTAGGACTCATCCTAGGGGTTGTTTCTGCTTTTGTTTGTGTGGTGTTTTGTGTTGGTGGTTGCATTGCTGTATGACTTATTCTCCATTTTCTGGTCACGCATGTATGTTTATTTTGCTGCTTGTGCGACATCGGGCAAGATGTTTGTTTTGGGGTTGGTGGTGTTGGTGTGCAATTTCTTAGTCCGGTGTTGGGGGTGGTGCCGGGGGGGGTGTTCCAGGTGTGGGATGGGGTCCTGGGGTGTTGGCAGTGGGTGTTGTGGCCCTGTTGGGTGTCTGGGCCTCATGATGAGTTGCTCCATGGCATCTGTTGCCGTTCGGATGTGGCCCTGGGCTGTGCTCCCTTTTGTGGTGCTGGCTGCCGTCCAACTTTACACCAGGTCAGAGCAGGTGTAAATTTCCTGGTGCTAACGCGCCTTATTGCCTGTTTTTATCGCGGATGTGGCTGGTCGTTGAGGTGTGCTGTTGTCTCGGCTTTTGTCACGGGAACGCCTACTCTGCATCTCATTAGCGATATTTGCGAGGGTCGTCTGTGGCGATGTTTTTTGAGGCTGCTATCGCGGGTATACTGGTGCTGTGGGCTGTTAACACCGGCTTGTGAATGGGGGGGTAAATTTATCACGAGTTTGGCTGCGATAAAGTGCCGTTAATTCGGCGATGGCTCCTTGTAAATATGTCCCTTAATCTTTCCCCCCTCTCCATCTCCATGTCGGTGGTTTTTGTTGCTGTCTAACAGTTGATCTGTACTTGTTTATGTACATCCACAATGAAATGTAAGCCTGTACCATATTTTTGCTAATATGGTGCAGTGTTATGCTTGCTAAATTGCCGATAGAAGTGTTAAACTAATAAGGGTAACGTTTACATGTGCCATTTAGTTGAGAATATCACTCTAAGTATACAGATAACAATTTTACAAAATAGTATCTACAAAGTTCTCTGTAGTGGTTTGCAGAGGAAGTGGCGTGGGACGGTGGGGTGCATTGGACAGTGGGATGGGGCGGGGGGGCGAGGGGAAAAGTAGGAGGTAGTGGAGTCACATATAAAATGGGAAGGTGAATCTAAATAATTCAATAAATACGTGCTGTATGTCGGATGACACTACCTGCCACCCTACTGTTCCCTTATTCCGCTCCAGTACCATGCAGCATTTCCTCTGCAAGCCGCCACTGGAACGTATATAATTGTATGTGATTATTTTGACATATTGAACAGATATAACAAATAATTGAAACTTTTTTCATTCGCAGAAAATTATTTTGTTTGGATTAAAAATTGAAAATGCCTAGAAGAACTGAAAAAAAAGGAAAAACAAAAAGGCAATCTACTTAAAGAAAAGTCAAAAATGTGCATTACAAGAAAATCGGAGTCCAACAAAAATAGTTTCTTCTGGTAAAAACACTAGACAATTTCTAAAAAAGTACTACGAACATTTAATGAAAATAACATCACACAAAGGAAAAATAAAAAATGTTCAAGTAAGGAGAAGCAGACTTCGACTTCAAATTGCAAGAAAAAAAAACATGATAAGGAAAGAGTATTTGTTACCCGTAGACATAAACAATTTCAAGAAATTCGTCAAAGAGTTTTTCGAAATAGAGTAATTCAGAATTTAATAAAAGGATGCCGCAAATATAAAAAGAAAGTGCTGCAATTGAAACAGAAACAGTGTGTTGAAACTGCTTTTAAGTTAAAACAAAAAATATTCATTTTCATTTTGAAGAGGTTGAAAGTGTTGGATAAAACAAGGAAGATTCTGAAAGACAAAAGTAAAAAAAAAGACGTGAACCGAAGCAACTTTTGTAAAATCTTCAGTGGAAAATGGAAACATACATCTAATAGTGAACCTTTTTTTAATGAAGAGAGTTACTTCCAAGAAAATAGTTTACCATTTGCAGTTGATTGGAGGTCGTTGCTACGAAGTTCAGAATGGTTGTCCTGTTGCAAAAGAGGAAATGTTTACTATTAGTGCAGAACAGTTAATAGCTGATGAAGTGCAAGGGAAACGCACACAAGCTCCTGTGTATAAGTGGGGTTGTAGCAGTATTTGTAGTATTCAACAGGAATCTATTGATATAATGCGAAACTTGTTACGAGAATATACACAGAAAAGTGTAAAACAGAAGATTAGGTTGTTACAAACACTAGATCCTTGTAATGTAAGAAAATATACTGAGAAACATGGACATTCTCTGGCTTGTCTTTCAAGAAAAGTGTGTAAAAGTTGTTTTTCATCACTTAAGGATGTTAGCAGTACACCATTCAGAAATGCAGAAGTTTGTAAGGAAACTGTACTATTTAAAAAGTCCTGCATTATGTTTAGGTGAACTAAATACAGCTCTTTTACACAGTTCTTTATCAGATGTACAAAAAAAGTGTGATGATATTCAGTTCCGATATTTTGGTTCAGAAGAGCAGTGTATAGAAAGTAAAAGTTTGACAATTACGGATGTTGAAGAAGATGGGAAAGTGATTATAATTGATCAGTTTGAAGAAGAAATTGGAAAGTTTAACATAGTGTGCTCTGAAATTCCAAACTATGTTTGTGTTTGTTGTCGACGCACTAATTATAAAATTCAAACTAGGAATGTTGATTTGTATTTGAAATCTGAAAAGAAGAATAATGATAAATGGAAAGAATTTGCAACTTACTTGTTAGTGGAAGGTCAATTTGAGTTAGGCAGTGATCAACGTATTTGTAAATATTGTTATACCAAATTAGAAGAGAACAAAATGCCTGCTAGAGCAGTACATAATAAGTTAGAATTAGTAGCTATTCCGGAGGAACTGGCAGATTTGAATATATATGAGTCAGTTCTAATTCAATCTGTTCATCCATTTCAAACTATAATTCGCATGGAGCCTAAAACAGGTAAACTCCCACCAACAGACTTACAAAGAGGGCTGAAAGGAAGAGTGGTGTACTTACCTTTGGATTTTAAGAAAAATATTGAAATTGTTGGTGGAGACAAAGATGAAAATGAAGCAGTAGTCATTCTAGTAAATGGAGTACCAACAAAGAGTCAGAAAATATGGCAAGAATTTGTGGATGTTAAAAAACTTCAAAAGGCTACTATATATCTTGTGGAGAATAATATTTATTATAAAAGTGTAAATGCGGAACAACAGGTAAAAGTTTGGAAGATGAATCTGAAATTTCAAGTGGTCAAATAGAGAAAGTGGAGAAGTCAAGGAGTGAAGAGATTTATGAACATTACACAATATGTCCTCTACATTCAAAAGAAGTAATAGGAAACAGTATTGAGTTATTTCAAATGAAAAAAGCAAAGGGAACTCCAATGAGTATATGGGAGAAAAGCTTAGAAGCTCGTTGTTTTCCACAGCTGTTTCCTACTGGAGAAGGTGGACGATATGATGACCGACCTGTACGTATTCCAGCTTCAGAATATCGCTCAACAAGATTATACTCTGAAGATCCTAGATTCCGGCAGTGTATACCATATATATTTCACCTTTTGTTTGAAAGTGATCTGTCTTCTCTGTCCTATGCAGTGAACCACATACTGAAAACTGGAGTTCATCAATCACTTCTTTCAGCGAAAGAATTTGTGGAGAAAGTTCAACAAACAGATGAAAATTTAGAAGCACAGTTAATTAATTTGATGGCATGTCAACGAGGAACAAATGAGTATTGGTATCGTCGTCATGGAGAACTGAAGTGTATGTTACGGAAATTAGGTACACCAACATGGTTTGTGACACTTAGCTGTGCAAAGTATGCATGGGAAGATTTGCTTGAATTTCTACGAGAAGCAAATTCCAATATAAAGAATGTTGAAATGAAGACACCTGGAGAACTGTGTTCTTTGGATCCTGTAAATGTGTGCAGATATTTTAATCATAGGTTTCAAGCTATGATGTCTTTCATCTGCAATAAAAAGAATCCACCTCTTGGAGAAGTTACCGATTTCTTTTGGAGAAAGGAGTACCAAGCGAGAGGTGCTCCTCATATACATATGCTATTGTGGATCAAGGATGCACCTAAATTTGGAACTGATTCAGATGAAATAGTATTGTCTTTCATTGAACAGTATGTGACATGTGAGATTCCAAGAGAAGGAGGAGATAGAAGCTTGAGACAGCAAGTTTTACGTTTCCAAAGTCACCGTTGTGGAAAGTACTGCCGACGAAAATACAAGTCTAAAGGAAAATTTTATACCAAGTATCGGTTTGGATTTCCACGTCCAGTAATTTCTAAAGGAAGAGTAAATTCTTTTTTTCTTCTGTAAGGCACACAATAACTCGCAAATCTCCAAAGAATACCTACAACTTGAAAAGAACAGAACTGTCAAAGTATATTAATGACTACAATCCGGTTATTTTAAAAATGTGGAATGCAAATATGGACATCCAGTATGTTGCAGACAACTCAATTGCTGTTGCACGCTACGTTACATCATATATAACGAAATCAGAAAAAGCGAGATGAAACAAATGTGGGAAGAAATTGCACAAGAGAAAAGCCTTAGCAAAAAATTGTACAGCTTTACTTTGAAAATGCATTCCCACAGAGAAATTGTATCGTATGAATGTTCAGACCGATTGTCCTCTTCAAGTTTATATTCAAAATCACGAGGGATCATTTGGGTAAGTTTAGGTCTTGCCTGCTCACGAAATAGAGTGTTGAAATCATTAGAAGAAATTGAATACTTAGCAGCAAATGAACCAGACAGTACAGAAATTCTTAAAACTAATATGTTGGATACATACTATCCGAAAAGGAGTCGACATCTGGAACAGCTATGTCTGTATGAAGTACTTCAACATTACAGCTTCAAAAGAAATGTTAAACAGAATTTAAAACAAGGAAAATATGCAGTACTTGGATGTCATGGATGTTTAGTAAAACACACAAAAGGTAACCTTATCAACCACAAGAAACTCAGTTGTGAAACTCCAGACAAGCGAGAATTTTACTATTTAGCACTTCTCCAACTGTTCAAACCATGGCGTAGCGAAAGTGAATTACTTGGAGATTTCGACTGCTACGAAGATTCTTTTAATGCATGTAAAGATAGCATTGCATGTTCAATTTTCCCTACATATTTAAAAATGTTGAATGATGAAGTTGAACAGGAAAAGACTATTACAGCTAAAGTTGCAAATGAAAGTTCTCAAGATAGTCAAAGTTCTGGTCCATGTAGTCAAGATCCACTTGGACAACCAATAGTGGAAAATGAAGCAGCGATTGCTATGCATGAAGTGGAAATTGCAATGCAACAAGCACAAGAGGAGAATATTACATTGGAAAAGTTAGAAGAACAAGTAAATATTGAACAGAAAGAAATATATGTACAAGTGAAAGAACAGATAGAACATGGTTTGTTGCATGAAAAAAAAGAATGTGTATGTTCATCATTTAAACCTATTCTGATGTACATCAGTGGTCAAGCTGGTACGGGTAAAAGTTTTTTAATTAAAGTTTTGAGCAGTTATCTTAAAAAAACTACTGGTTCATATTTATCTTGTGTAGTAACAGCTCCAACTGGATTAGCTGCACACAAAGTTAAAGGAATTACTTTGCATAGATTACTAATGTTACCAGTTGAGCATGATAATAAATTAGAATATCAGAAGTTGTCTGGAGAAGCTTCTTATGAAGTGTCAAGAGTGCTGAAGAAGATGAAACTTTTAATTATTGATGAGGTGAGCATGGTCTCAAACATAATGCTTGCTTTCGCGCATTTAAGAATGCAACAGGTATTAAAAACAGATTACGACGTTCTCTTTGGAGGAAAACATTTAATTGTATTTGGAGATCTGCTACAACTAACTCCTGCAAAAGGAGAACCAGGGGCAAATTATCAAGAACGGCGTTAAAATTATCGCCGGTTTAGCGGCAGAAAACTGCCGCTAAGCGGCGATAATGGGCTTGATAATATGCCCTTGAGAATTCCAATAGAAGTCCATGTTCTGGTGTGAACATGGGCTTCTATTGAGATTCTCCAGGGCATATTATCAAGCTCATTATCGCCGCTTTAGCGGCAGTTTTCTGCCACTAAACCGGCGATAATTTTAACGCCGTTCTTGATAATATGCCCCACAGTCTTTAAAACTCTTCTACATGAAGACACTAGCAAATCTTTGGGAAGCATTGGAAATGTGAATCTCTGGTTAAATTTTGAATATAAAGAACTCACTCAGAATATGCGACAAGCAAGTGATGAAGATTATGGAATATTCTGAAAGATGTAAGAATTGGTGTTCTAAGCAAGCATGGTAAACAAGCTTTAGAAAGTCGTCTACTAAAGAACTTGTTTACAACTGAAAACACAAGAACATTGCAGAAAAAAAGTCTATACTTTGCTTAATGCCTACACTGGAAGAGTGTTATACATTTAATCAAGAGCTTCTGAAATTGGAAAATCAAGAAATAGTTCACATTGAAGCTATTGATAAAATCGAGCATCAAGGAATAACAATTCTTCTTTCAAATAAACTACAAACTAAATTGGATTCTTTGGAAAAGTCTGTATCAAAAACTGCTGGCTTAGAAAAAAATTTAGATGTATGTATAAACTGTCGGGTAATTTTGAGGCGTAATTTGAATATAGAACAAGGTTTAGTGAATGGAGCAATAGGGAAAGTTGTTGAATTTGTAAAATATCAAAACAGAAATGCAATTGAATTCTTGAAAATTAAATTTGATCAGATTGCAGAGGTGAAACAAATTGGGCGTTGTGCTGTACATTTTGTGCTGGTAAAAGACTTGTATGTTCGTAGAAAACAGTTTCCTTTCTGTTTAGCATATGCAATAACCATTCATAAATCTCAAGGTTTAAGTGTGGATAATGCTTTAGTAAATGTTGGAAGAACTGTATTTAAAGAGGGAATGGCATACGTTGCATTATCTCGAGTTAGAACATTGTCTGGTTTGTATTTAATTGATTTCGATGAAAACAAGGTTAGTGCTGATGTAAATTGTGTAAGAGAATATAATCGTTTAAGAAGACTTTATGCACCAACTTTAGGTGAATATCCTATTTATGAAAAACGTGCTGTGTGTTCAAAACGCAAACATGTTGATGAAGCAGAAAAAAATTCAAGAGAAAAGAAAAGATGCAAAGAAACAGAAAATAGAAACAAGTGATGATGTTGTGGGATACCAATTAGAAAAGGCTTCTGGTGTCAACTGCTATGGTAATGTTATTCTAAACATTATATTTTATCTAGAAAATCTGTATGGTGAAATTATGGAAAGTCAGGAAAAAATATTATGTTCTGCACTTTATACTTTATTTGAACAATTGAGAACTGACAGAAGTAAGATCCATACTGCTTCTGGTATTCGAGAACTCTTGGATACATGTACTGGATCTTTAACGTTCAGTCCTAATATACAACAAGATGCACAAGAGTTTCTGATGGTTATGCTTGGAGTATTAGAAGATGAAGGAATCCAGATTGAGAGTTTATTTGGACTCATTTACAAATGGGATCACAAATGTGAACAGTGTTCATTAACTTCTAGTACTATAGTTGACAGAGAACGATTTCTATATTTAACAATACCTGACTGCAAATCTGTACCTTTTCCGAAATTAGTAAAAGAAGCAAATCATGATATGAAATGTTCTCGTTGTCAATCAGAAATGTTATCTACATTATGCCTAGAAAGATATGGAAAATATGTAATTTTAATGCTACAACGCTGTAGACCAAATGGAAGAAAAGTGGAAACAAAAATTAAAAATGTTGTTGCTAGTCAAGTATCTATTTCTGGAAGAACTTTCACAACACTGGCTATTGTTTTCCATGCTGGAGGTACTACCACATGTGGACAATATACTGTATATTTGAAATGCAAAAATGGTTGGAGTCACTGCAACGATACACACTTGGAAATTAAACCGAGATTGCCTTATGAATTACCCAACTCATACTTGATATTTCTGAAACAAAAATTTTAGATACATTATTCGGCCTAGAGGGAAAATGGGAAGATGCTTTAAGGAATTGATACTGGATGATTTAAAAAAAAAAAATTCCACACATTATTTGGCCTTGAGGAAAAATGTTAACAGAAAGTACATTAAAGGTAACATTTAAAAATTGGAAATAGTATTGGATGTTTTATTTGTGTTGATTTGTTATTGTGGTTGTAAGAGTTAGTCATTTGTTTTTTTAACAATCTAGTTGATTGTTTTTTTTTCCCAGCTGTTTATGATGATACTACACTGACATCACTGTGAATAGTGAAGTTAAGTAGAATCTGATAACAGGAGAAAAAGGGAGAAAATTATGTTTTGAAAATGTTATATTATGTTGTATTATTTGATAAGTAACAGTGTAATTTGTGAAATATATTACATTACACACCGCCACTCATCCATGGAGTTACTCACACACCTAGTCAGTCATGCAAAGAATCAATCACACCCCCATTTACTCACCTAAACAGTTATACACACACCACGTCACTAATTCATACAGACAGTAATGCATAGTTAGTCTCTTATGTAATCACTGAAACAAGTACAGACTCATCCATACATGTCACTCTCACAATCACTCAGTCTCACATATAGTTATTTATATACACCATCACTCACATATACTGCCTTTTACATATGTAGTTACTCACATATGTATCACTGAGACATCCATTCACTCACCAACACACCCATACACACACTCACCCACCCATACAGCTGTTTCCACATGCACTCTTGAACCCATACACCCAGTGAATCAACCACTCACACATCTATGCAGAGAGTCACACACCTCCAACCCACCCACACACACACACACTCAGTCCCCCATACAAATACTCAAGCAAACAATCAATAACCCATATAGACACTCATGTAGCTACTGACCAACCCATGTAGCAGCTTACACAACAACAGACAGACTGATACAGACATTCACACAGTTTAGTCACTAACCCATGCATTCAGTAAGACACGTTTAATGAGTCACTTATACAATCAGTTACATACCTCCTAAATCCTCCATCCAGACACTTATACACCCACTCATTCTTCAATACACCTTGCCATATATATAAAACATATTTAAACTTTACAGAAACACACAGTCACTGGATGATGTCATCAGTGATGTCATTTGAGATGTCATCAGTGATGTCATCAGTGATGTCACTGACCATGCCATGAATGATGTAATATGTGACGTCATGAGCAGTGCATTGCGGGGGCGCGAGTTATAGTTAACTGAACTAACTATAACGGTGGAATTTCTATGGTTTTGTACGAGTGAAATGTCCAGCTAACTATAACGTCCCTGAAACCTATGGTTTTTTCAGGCACCAAGACACGCTCAATGCCTCCAATCATCAATCTCTGGCTCAACGCGTTTCAAACTTTCGTTCTTTGTCAAGAGCCTTGCTCATAAAAACACTGCAACCATAATGTGGAACACCTTTGCATTTTATTCATTTTCCGCCCCAGTGGGCATATCTTTTTTGCCGATAAGCATTCTGGTAATTGCAGTGTTCACACACAGAGATTAAGTTCCAGTGGATGTTGCTGTGTTTAAAATATCATGCAAATTCAATTCCCAAGTGGGTTGATGTAAAGCTGAGACTTTGCCTGCTGCCAATTCTTGCACACTTACTCACAAGCCCCTTTGTTCCTATCCGGTACTCAGACCTCCGAGCACCCAGGATCCGCCTCCCAGCGGCGGTTCGTCCTTGTGACTTGGAGAAAGCCGCTACTATCCATCAACAAAGTTCACCACGTTCAAGGACGACCACACAAAGGGTTGCTCTTTCAGGTAAGTGATGGCACCAAGACACGCTCAATGCCTCCAATCATCAATCTGTGGCTCAACGCGTTTCAAACTTTTGTTGTTTGTCAAGAGCCTTGCTCATAAAATCACTGCAACCATAATGTGGAACACCTTTGCATTTTATTCATTTTCTGCCCCAGTGGGCGTATCTTTTTTGCTGATAAGCATTATTGTAATTGCAGTGTTCACACCCAGAGATTAAGTCCCAGTGGATGTTGCTGTGTTTAAAATATCATGCAAATTCAATTCCCAAGTGGGTTGATGTAAAGCTGAGACTTTGCCTGCTGCCAATTCTTGCACACTTACTCACGAGCCCCTTTGTTCCTATCCGGTACCCAGAACTCCGAGCACCCAGGATCCGCCTCCCAGCGGCAGTTCGTTCTCGCGACTTGGAGAAAGCTGCTACTATCCATCAACAAAGTTCACCACTTTCAAGGACGCCCACACGAAGGGTTGCTCTTTCAGGTAAGTGATGGCACCAGGACATGCTCAACGCCTCCAATCATCAATCTGTGGCTCAACGCGTTTCAAACTTAAGTTCTTTGTCAAGAGCCCTGCTCGTAAAAACACTGCAACCATAATGTGGAACACCTTTGCATTGTATTCATTTTCCGCCCCAGTGGGCGTATCTTTTTTGCCGACAAGCATTCTGGTAATTGCAGTGCTCACACACAGAGATTAAGTCCCAGTGGATGTTGCTGTGTTGAAAATATCATGCAAATTCAATTCCCAAGTGGGTTGATGTAAAGCTGAGAATTTGCCTGCTGCCAGTTCTTGCACACTTACTCACAAGCCCCTTTGTTCCTATCCGGTACTCAGACCTCCGAGCACCCAGGATCCGCCTCCCAGCAGCGGTTCGTCCTCGCGACTTGGAGAAAGCTGCTACTATCCATCAACAAAGTTCACCACTTTCAAGGGCGCCCACACGAAGGGTTGCTCTTTCAGGTAAGTGATGGCTCCAAGACACGCTCAACGCCTCCAATCATCAATCTCTGGCTCAACGCGTTTCAAACTTTCGTTCTTTGTCATGAACGTTGCTCATAGAAACACCGCAACCATAATGTGGAACACCTTTGCATTTTATTCATTTTCCGCCCCAGTGGGTGTATCTTTTTTGCCGATAAACATTCTGGTAATTGCAGTGTTCACAGACAGAGATTAAGTCCCAGTGGAAGTTTCTGTGTTTGAGATATCATGCAAATTCAATTCCCAAGTGGGTTGATGTAAAGCTGTGACTTTGCCTGCTGCCAATTCTTGCATACTTACTCACAAGCCCCTTTGTTCCTATCCAGTACTCAGACCTCCGAGCACCCAGGATCCGCCTCCCAGCGGCAGTTCGTCCTCGCGACTTGGAGAAAGCCGCTACTATCCATCAACAAAGTTCACCACTTTCAAGGACGCCCACACGAAGGGTTGCTCTTTCAAGTAAGTGATGGCACCAACACACTCTCAACGCCTCCAATCATCAATCTGTGGCTCAACGCATTTCAAACTTTCGTTCTTTGTCAAGAGCCTTGCTCATAAAACACTGCAACCATAATGTGGAACACCTTTGCATTTTATTCATTTTCCACCCCAGTGGGTGTTTGTTTTTTGCCAATAAGCATTCTGGTAATTGCAGTGCTCACACACAGAGATTAAGTCCCAGTGCATGTTGCTGTGTTGAAAATATCATGCAAATTCAATTCCCAAGTGGGTTGATGTAAAGCTGAGACTTTGGCTGCTGCCAGTTCTTGCACACTTACTCACAAACCCTTTGTTCCTATCCGGTACTCAGACTTCCGAGCACCCAGGATCCGCCTCCCAGCAGCGGTTCGTCCTCGCGACTTGGAGAAAGCCGCTACTATCCATCAACAAAGTTCACCACTTTCAAGGGCGCCCACACGAAGGGTTGCTCTTTCAGGTAAGTGATGGCACCAAGACACGCTCAACGCCTCCAATCATCAATCTCTGGCTCAACGCGTTTCAAACTTTCGTTCTTTGTCATGAGCGTTGCTCATAGAAACACTGCAACCATAATGTGGAACACCTTTGCATTTTATTCATTTTCCGCCCCAGTGGGTGTATCTTTTTTGCCGATAAACATTCTGGTAATTGCAGTGTTCACAGACAGAGATTAAGTCCCAGTGGAAGTTTCTGTGTTTGAGATATCATGCAAAGTCAATTCCCAAGTGGGTTGATGTAAAGCTGAGACTTTGCCTGCTGACAATTCTTGCACACTTACTCACGAGCCCCTTTGTTCCTATCCGGTACTCAGACCTCCGAGCACCCAGGATCCGCCTCCCAGCGGCGGTTCGTCCTCGCGACTTGGAGAAAGCCGCTACTATCCATCAACATAGTTCACCACTTTCAAGGATGCCCACACGAAGGGTTGCTCTTTCAGATAAGTGATGGCACCAAGACACGCTCAACGCCTCCAATCATCAATATGTGGCTCAACGAGTTTCAAACTTTTGTTGTTTGTCAAGAGCCTTGCTCATAAAAACACTGCAACCATAATGTGATACACCTTTGCATTTTATTAATTTTCCGCCCCAGTGGGCGTATCATTTTTGCTGATAAGCATTCTGGTAATTGCAGTGTTCACACAGAGAGATTAAGTCCCAGTGGATGTTGCTGTGTTTAAAATATCATGCAAATTCAATTCCCAAGTGGGTTGATGTAAAGCTGAGACTTTGCCTGCTGCCAATTCTTGCACACTTACTCACGAGCCCCTTTGTTCCTATCCGGTACTCAGACCTCCGAGCACCCAGGATCCGCCACCCAGCGGCGGTTCGTCCTCGCGACTTGGAGAAAGCCACTACTATCCATTAACAAAGTTCACCACTTTCAAGGACGCCCACACGAAGGGTTGCTCTTTCAGGTAAGTGATGGCAACAGGACACGCTCAACGCCTCCAATCACCAATCTGTGGCTCAATGCGTTTCAAACTTTCGTTCTTTGTCTAGAGCCCTGCTCATAAAAACACCGCAACCATAATGTGGAACACCTTTGCATTTTATTCATTTTCCGCCCCAGTGGGCGTATCTTTTTTGCCGATAAACATTCTGGTAATTGCAGTGTTCACACAGAGATTAAGTCCCTGCGGATGTTGCTGTGGGCGTCCTTGAAAGTGGTGTGAGAAGATGCATGAAATTATCACTGGATGATGTCATCAGTGATTTCATCAGAGATGTCATTTGAGATGTCATCAGTGATGTCATCAGTGATGTCACTGACCATGTCATGAGTGATGTAATATGTGACGTCATCAGAGGTGCATTGCGGGGGCGCGAGTTATAGTTAGCTGAACTAACTATAACGGGGGAATTTTCACGGGTTTTGTACGAGTGCAATGTCCAACTAACTATAACTGTCCCTAAAACCTATGGTTTTTTCAGTGGATTTCAAAGGTTTTTTAAATGCTAATTTCTAACTATAACGTGTCTGAAACCTATGGTTTTTCAGTGAATTTCAAAGGTTTTTTAAATGCTAATTTCTAACTATAACGTGCCCCGCCCCTCCCTTCACCACTGTGCAAACGCGCCTCGTGGCGTGTTTTTAGGTTGGGGATTAAGTCCCCTTGAATCATGAGGGTCCCTGGGGTCCAACTAGCCCACCCTGTACCTCCAGAATGCGCCAGGAGGCTGCGTTGCAGAGAGGTGTTCAGAGGCCACGCCCCTTTGCACTCTCTGCAGCGCAGCTCTGTGGCGCTTTCTGGATGTACCTGGTGGGCTAGTTGGCCCTCAGGGACCCTCAGGGTTGAAGGAGTTTAATTCCCCATCTTAAAGCAGCGCCAGGGGGCCTGTTTGCACACATGTCACCTGAAGCCCCGCCTCCCTTCACCACTGTGCAAACGCGCCCCATGGCGTGTTTTAAATTGGGGGATTAAGTCCCCTTGAATCCTGAGGGTCCCTGGAGTCCAACTAGCCCACCATGTACCTCCAAAAAGCGCCACAGATCTGCGTTGCAGAGAGGTGTAAAAAGGGGCGTGGCCTCTGAACACCTCTCTGCAACGCAGCTCCCTGGCGCATACTGGAGGTTCCTGGTGGGCTAGTTGGCCCCCAGGGACCCCCAGTATTCAAGGGGAATTACTCCCCTTTTACAACGTGCCAGGGGGCGCGTTTGCAGACTGCTGCAGGGAGGGGGCGGAGCCTCCGGCACGATGCCGGTCTTTTTTCTGTTTCCTTTTTTTTTTTTATGGGAGGGGCTGCGTGACCCCCCTTCCTCGGCCACTTTTGGCCCGGGGACCCCATCCCCGGGGCCTAAGGATTTTCTTTTTTTTTTTATTTAAAAAAACGGAAGGGGGCAGTGGCCCCCTTCCCTGGGCCTCTATTTGCCCCGGAGACCCCATCCCCGGGGCATGCCCTCTTTTTAAAAAAAAAAATATATATTTGGGGGAGGGGGGCTGCGTGGCCCCCCTCCTCAGGCCATTTAAGGCCCCGGGGACCCCATTCCCCAGGGCCGGCCTTTACGTTTGTTGGGGGGTTTTTAAATAAATGTTCTTCTTGGGGAGGGGGGCTGTGTGGCCCCCCTCCCGGGCCACTAATGGCCCCGGGGACCCCATCCCCGGGGCCTGGCCACTCGTTGGGGACCGTGGGGGGGTCCCCAATCCCCGCATGGTCCCGCCGGCTCCCCGCGTCCTGCAGGAGCCGGCATTGCTTTCCATAAGGGGAGCTGCTGACATGCAGCTCCCTTATGGAAAAGCAATCTGCTTGCTTCATTGAAGCTGAAGCAGGTTTCCTGCTCTCGCTTCAATGAAGCAAAGCAAGTTTGCCAATGACAGGGGCGGAGCCGCGAGGCTCCCTTCCTGCCATTGCAAACAGCAGTGTCCCGGGGGTAGGCACCCGGGACACTGCAGGAGCCGACCCCTGGGGGTGGCGGTCCCCAGGGCCACCACAGGCTCCAGGAGGGGGGCCGCGGCCCCCTCCCTTCAATTGCACAGCCCCGGGGAGGTGGTGGTCCCCGGGGCTTCGGGGGTCTGAAACGGACCCTCACATTTCTTTCATTAGTGCCCCGGGGAGGTGGCGGTCCCTGGGGCTTGTGGGGGGGCTGGAGCCCGCCCACACAGGTAATTGTTTTATTAAAAAAATAAGCCCAGGGGCTGCGGGGGGCCGTGTGCCCCCCGCCAGCATTATTTATATAAAGCCCCGGGGGGTGGCGGTCCCCGGGGCTTGGGGGGCCTTAGAGGCCCCCCCATAAAATATAACCCCACCCCCGCATGCCCTTGGGACTTGGCCCACCCGGGGAAAAAATCGAAGCGCGGTCTCCTGCGCTTCGATTTTTTTTTAATCACGGCACCCTAAGCGCATCCCGCCGATTTTTTTTTTTTTAAATGCTTTTTTCTGCCCAGGGGGTCCTTGTGGGACCCCCTGAGCAGACCTAGGGGGTCAGGGTGTTTCTACCCTGCCCTTTTTGCGTTTTGCGACTTGTTTCTGTGCCTCGGTTCTACCGAGGCACAAAATGGCTGCCAACACTTCCTGATTTGGAGTGTTGACAGCCACTTGACAGCCAATTAGCATTCAGCTCGTGATCGGGAGGGAGCGCGGACCCTAAGCGGCGACCCACTTGGGTTTTATTGAACCACCAGTCCCAGGAAGCATTGTTTCAGGTGGTTCACCTGAGCATAATTATTATGGGGAATTACTGGTGGTTGCCGCATGCCGGCACGTCACATGGTCTGCCACTGAAGAGGGCGTTGGCCCAAAACGCGTCTGGCAGGTAAACCAGAAAAGGACTTTGTTCATGGCGTGTGCCCTTGCTTTGGCGTAATTTCCACCTGGGAATGCATCCCACCTAGAGGCAACTCTTTTTGTATTTTGCACAGCGGCCTGCCTGGTCGCGGGATTGCACCACCGCGAAACACTTGCGGGTCCGCGGCTGCTTTATTGGGGCAGCTAACTGTGGAACAGGAGGTGCCTGTTATATGCAGGGGTGCCACCGCGAACATCGGCAAACCTTTTAAGACATTTTTGAATGTGAGTCCCGGCGGCGACCCACTTGGGTTTTACTGAACCACCAGTCCCAGGAAGCATTGTTTCAAGTGGTTCACCTGAGCATAATTATTATGGGGAGTTACTGGTGGTTGCCGCATGCCGGCACGTCACATGGTCTGCCACTGAAGAGGGCGTTGACCCGAATCGCGTCTGGCAGGTAAACCAGAAAAGGACTTTGTTCATGGCGTGTGCCCTTGCTTTGGCGTAATTTCCACCTGGGAGTGCATCCCACCTAGAGGCAACTCTTTTTGTATTTTGTACAGCGGCCTGCCTGGTCGCGGGATTGCACCACCGCGAAACACTTGCGGGTCCACGGCTGCTTTATTGGGGTAGCTAACTGTGGAACAGGAGGTGCCTGTTATATGCAGGGGTGCCGGCGCGAACATCGGCAATCCTTTAAAGACATTTTTGAATGTGAGTGCTGGCGGCAACCCACTTGGGTTTTACTGAACCACCAGTCCCAGGAAGCATTGTTTCAGGTGGTTCACCTGAGCATAATTATTATGGGGAATTACTGGTGGTTGCCGCATGCCGGCACGTCACATGGTCTGCCACTGAAGAGGGCGTCGGCCCGAAACGCGTCTGGCAGGTAAACCAGAAAAGGACTTTGTTCATGGCGTGTGCCCTTGCTTTGGCGTAATTTCCAAATGGGAGTGCATCCCACCTAGAGGCAACTCTTTTTGTATTTTGTACAGCGGCCTGCCTGGTCGCGGGATTGCACCACCGCGAAACACTTGCGGGTCCGCGGCTGCTTTATTGGGGCAGCTAACTGTGGAACAGGAGGTGCCTGTTATATGCAGGGGTGCCGGCGCGAACATCGGCAATCCTTTTAAGACATTTTTGAATGTGAGTGCCGGCGGCGACCCACTTGGGTTTTACTGAACCACCAGTCCCAGGAAGTATTGTTTCAAGTGGTTCACCTGAGCATAATTATTATGGGGAATTACTGGTGGTTGCCGCATGCCGGCACGTCACATGGTCTGCCACTGAAGAGGGCGTTGGCCCAAACGCGTCTGGCAGGTAAACCAGAAAAGGACTTTGTTCATGGCGTGTGCCCTTGCTTTGGCGTAATTTCCACCTGGGAGTGCATCCCACCTACAGGCAACTCTTTTGTATAATATATATATATATATATATATATATATATATATATATATATATATATATATATATATATATATATATATGTATATATATGAATAGGTGTATAAATGAGGGATAGATGTAGGCTTTCACCTGAAAACCCCCTTACCTTACAGATAAAGGTTTACCCAATTATAAAACCTTTGGGAATTTATGACGATCATGAGGATGAAGCAAATGGGTTTGTGAATACACTACCATGTAAGTCTAATCCCTTGGAATAACTGTGTGAGGTCATGGATATAACATCAGTTAATAGTAGGAAAAGTGTGTATGCCATCAAAGAGATTCTTTAATCCTGTAATAGATGTGCTAGTATAAACAATCATTTCTCTTGAAAAAAGGACGTGTGGTGGTGAATTAGAATAATTAGAAGAATGGTGATTAGGTTTTGAATGGATTGGGGGTAGGAGTAAGGTTAAAAGAGAACCCGGGACATCAATGGGACACCCAATGGACTATAGGGTAGATTGAAATAGGGCTCTTGTGAAGCTGGGCAGAGATTTAATGGTGTGATTATAATTGTTTTATGTTTTTGTATATGTATTACATATTTTGAAACTGTAGAAGAGAACTATTTCATCCTGAAGAAGGTGACTCTAAACATTGGGAACCCACCGAAACGCGTTGATGCAATATTTTAAACTAAATCTAAAATGCACTGAGTGATACAATTGGTTTTATTGAACCGTGGATACCCCATACCTCATACCATGACCAAATAGATTAGTGATTTTAAGACAAAAGTGTTTCTCTACATTATTCTACTGGTTTTGTCTGTATATGAACATATTTCTTGACTTAGAGAAATGTGATTGCCCACTGTATTTTTCTTAAATATATTTCTAATTACTATTTAACTTATTGTCTATGGATTTAGAGGATTAATTGTATTTTTAACTACATGTGAATTTAATTCACAACTATCTCAGTCTGTTTTTTAAATGAGTTTTATATTTGGTGTACAAAAGGTTTTTATTTAGCATAGACACTGTCTTTTAAAATAAAGAAAAGAATTGTGAAGTCACGGGGTCCTACCTTGATGTCTCTAGGGAAACATATGGTATGATGAGTGCAACTATAAGTAAAGTATGATTTGGTTGTGAGATCGAATGAGACATACCCAAAGGGAGTTTTTTATATGACTGGATAGTCAGTGTGCTTTTGCCATAGACTTGCATGTCTTCTCTGTTGTCCATGCCTTCTTGCTTGTTATTGTTTGAACATGTGGCCGACGGCCATTTTGTGTAGCCAGCCAGTGTGTTAAATCCTTTTCTTACAGTTTTCAAAGCCATTTTCGGACACTGATAATAGAGGATTATGCATTTTAGTTTTTGTAAATTTTTGTTTTCCCCTGCACCTCCTTGCCTTCCATGGGATTTCTCATCGTCCCTAATGAGACACCAGCAATTCTTTTTTTTTTACATTATTTAATTTTTCCCTGCAACCCCTGCCTGCCATAGGTCTCTTAGGCTTTAGACGCACACCAACATTAATTTTTTCAATAATTATTCAATTTTTCCCTGCACCCCCTGCCTATCGTAAGCGCACACCAGCCTTAAATGTTTTAAGGATTATTCCATTTTATCCTTCACCCTCTGCCTGCCGTAGGCGTGCACCAGCATTAATTTTTTTAGGGATCATTAAATTTCCCTTTGCACCCTCTGTCTGCCACAGGTATCTCGTAGGCCTTAGAGGCAAATAAAGTAAACTTTTAAAACTGTATGTTATTGAAATATTATTTTATGGTTTTGATTGCAAGGTATACAGTATTGAAATTATTTGTGATGACCTCATTAAATTATATTGTCTGTATGTATATTCAAACCGCAAATGCCACATTTCACTGAATGTTTTTCTTGTTTGTTTGCTCTTAGGTGCGCAAGAGACTTCAAACAGAGTGCTGCCAGACATAAGGCTGGTGCTGAGTAACATCACATGAGGCCTCCTCGCCTGCTTCCGCTAGTGAAGCTAAGTGCCAACTGCCAGAGCTAAGACATTGAAGAGGGCCCCAAAGAAAGGTGTTTCTGCCAAGAAAGTGGTCAGTGAGGAGGAGAAGAAGAAGGAGATTGCCACCACTGGCATGCTTCCCTCCACCTTTTTCAGGAAACGTGGTGTGCCTGCTGCACTCTCCTCGGATAGCAAACAGCTGGGAGCAGCACTTCTGCATCAACAACACCACTGCAACCTAAGTCCAAGCCCGTGTCTCTCAGCGAGGCAGCCACTGTAGTCATGGCAATGAGCAGTGAGTCTGAACTGGATTTGTCTCAGCTTCAAAGTACCCAATCATACCAAAAAACTGAGCAAAGTGAACAATAGGAGCCACACCAGCAACAGTTCTTTGTGAAGTAGGAATAGAACTGAAGGTTGAGCTTCCTGCTGAGCAAGATGTAGCTCTTAAACCGTTGGCTTACCGATCTCCAGCAAGAAAAAGGTTACTCCACCATCTTCTCCAAGCCCCCTTCTGATGATCTGGACATGGATTGGACCCCCGCAGAGTCCGAGACCCTCCACTAGAGACAAGGGAAAAGGAATGTTACTGAAAGAATTGGAATTATAAAAAGTGACAGTGATGAGGATGAGCCAGTGATTGTCAGTATGGAGGGGGGCTCAGAGGACACCGAGATGACCCCTTCTGTTCAACCTGCTCAGAGAGATGTGGTTCCACCATCACCACCACCTGCTTCCATATTTGTAAGGCCCTCTCTGAGATCTGTATCCACCACTACTCAGGCGAAGCTCGCACTGCAAAGCGGCAAAAAACACACCAGTTCTCCAGGCATTGACAGTGACACACCATAAAAGTTCTTCTCCCAAGTTTGGGATGTCTTCATGATAAGCAAGCAGGGGGATAACATTGCAATATGCTTCATTTGCCACATGAGTGTTTGTCAAGGTACCCCAGGTTCATACTATGGTACTGGTTCCATTGAGAAAACATCATGCTATCCAGTAAAAGGAGCACCTCAAAAAGATAGCTGCTTGTGATGGTGGTGATAAGAGGGGGGAAGCAGCTTTGATCATAGTGATAGAAGAAGGTGGTGATGAGGAAGAAGAGGATGACAGCTTTAAACAAAGCAGCCCTGTCCCCTGCAGTGTGCCAACATAACCCACATCAGCAACCTCCAAATGGCACAGGACTCAGATGCAGACACCACAAACGCACAGTGATTCCGCTAAGACACACACTGAGTATATCATTTCCTGGTTCTCTCCAGAAGTCGCCTGTGTCAGTGGCACCACAAAAGAAAAAAATCCAAGCTGCTATTACTATTAGGAGGGGCCCTACGAATGCAACCACCTAATGGCACATTTGTACAATGTGAAGCTGGCTAGAATGTTGGTGCTGGGCCTCCGCCCCTTTCATCTTGTGGAAGGAGTGGGATTTGTTAGAATTTGTGGCATGCCGTCTGCCCAAAATGGAAGTTTCCCAGACGGACTTCTTTTGCCAGAGTTGTTGTTCCAGTGCTCCATCTTGATGTGCTGCTATTGGTTGGCCAAGCAATGCAGCTGAGTGCTGTTCACACTATCCACCTGATGTCAGACATATGGACCAGTTGTCAAGCAACTCATTACATGTGTATCACTGCACACTGGATCTCTTTTGTGGGGGTTAGATAACAGCTATCTTCCAGTCTCAGCACTGAAGAATGTGTTTAGGTCATTCGGCAGCATGCAACAGAAACTATGATGGCCATACAGAAATACCATAAATCTGCAAACATCTTGTGTGTGTTTCCCAGCAAGGTTTTTTAATTACTTTGACCCAGAGGTCTCAGAATTGGATTTGTTGCCATGGACAATGATAGTAATATAGTCATTGGCACATTGCATCAACCTGATTGTACAGGACTTTCTCAAAAAAGAAGTCAGAGGGCCTGATTGTGATCTTGGTGGATGGAATACTCCATCACAAATGTGATGCATATCCCTCCCGCCATACTACAAGTTCTATAGGATATATTGGAATTGTAATTTGGTGGACAAGATATTCGTCACATTTGAGACAGGGTAACCGTGTCCGCCAAGATCGTAATCAGGCCCATAGTCAGAAACTTACTGACCACTTGCAGAAGAATCTGCACTCAAGTTTGAACTCAACTAGTACATCTGTTTGAGCAGTACAGACAGATCACCAAGTATGTCCTCCAAAAAGAAGGGGATGCAACTGCGAAAAGCATGACCATGGAGATTGATAAATAAGGGCTAGTCAAATGTTTGACACAAATGCTACTTCCAGTTGAGGTTTTCACACAGGAAGCCAACAAGGAGGACAGACCGGTGAGCTAGCAATCCTGTTGTTGTATTTACTACAGAACCTGTTGAAAAAGGTATCGCGTAAGGGTGGCCTATGGAAATAAAGAAGCATGTGAGTTGGTTCAGAGTTTAATCCTTCACTTGGCTGTTAATACAAGGCTACAATGAAAAATTGTGTCCTCCCAAGATTACATATGCCCCACAATACTTGATCCATGGTACGATAAAAACTGGAAAATTTAATTCCTTATTCAGAAGGGGCTGTTTCACAATGCAAGACTTGGAATGTTGACCAACCAAGAGACTTGGGAGAAGGACGTTTGGAAGTTAAAGGCCTGGCCTGCAGTTCTGATACACAGCCTTCAATCTCTGGAGAAGTAGTGCTGTCATCTCACAGCCATCACCATCCTCACCAGCAACAATGGCAACATCAGCAACAAAATAATCTGACCCAAACCCTGCAATGGCTGAGTTTCTAGTGGCATGGCTTAAATCAAGTGCAGAGGTGAAGGCAACAGAGATTGAGCAAGTGGCAGCACCAATGACCATTCAGAGGATGGTCCAAGACTATCTGGATGACCCAAAAGAAGTCTACCTGGATCAAAACCAATTGGTCTATTGGTATGCAAAGATGCACCAATGGCCAGAGCTCAGCAGGCTGGCGATAAATTGTCTGATTTGTCCGATAGCCAGTATTACATCTGAGCTTGTGTTTGTTGCAGCTGGTACAGTTATCACAGTCAGAAGGACCAATCTCTTGCCTCAAAACGTGGAGAGATTGACCATGATTAAAATGAACCAACACTTCATACCACAAGATTACACTGTTCCTGAAACAGAACAGGAAGAGAATGAGGGCAATTGGTCGGACTCAAGTATGTTACCTGATGAATTTCTGGGCAAGCCCCCTGCATTTGAGGACAAACTCTACTTCCCTGACTGAGTACGCCACAACAGAACTTTCATATATTTTATCATGGAGCTGCTTTGAAAAAAAATAGAAGGCCATTTAAATTTGGAATCTGAGTGCCAACATAACCCACATCAGCAACCTCTAAATGGCACAAGACTCAAATGCAGACACCACAAACGTGCAGTGATTCCGCTAAGACACACACTGAGTATATCATTTCCTGGTTCTCTCCAGAAGTCGCCTGTGTCAGTGGCACCACAAAAGAAAAAAATCCAAGCTACTATTACTATTAGGAGGGGCCCTACGAATGCAACCACCCAATGGCACATTTGTACAATGTGAAGCTGGCTAAAATGTTGGTGCTGGGCCTCCTCCTCTTTTCTCTTGTGGAAGGAGTGGGATTTTTTAGAATTTGTGGCATGCCATCTGCCCAAAATGGAAGTTTCCCAGACGGACCTCTTTTGCCAGAGTTGTTGTTCCAGTGCTCCATCTTGATGTGCTGCTATTGGTTGGCCAAGCAATGCAGCTGAGTGCTGTTCACACTATCCACCTAATGACGGACATATGGACCAGTTGTCAAGCAACTATTTACATGTGTATCACTGCACACTGGATCTCTTTTATGGGGGTTAGGTAACAGCTATCTTCCAGTCTCAGCACTGAAGAATGTGTTTAGGTCATTCGGCAACATGCAACAGAAACTATGATCGCCATACAGAAATACCATACATCTGAAAACATCTTGCGTGTGTTTCCCAGCAAGATTTTTTAATTACTTTGACCCAGAGGTCTCAGAATTGATTTGTTGCCATGGACAATGATAGTAATATAGTCATTGGAACATTGCATCAACCTGACTGTACAGGACTTTCTTAAAAAAGAAGACAGAGGGCCTGATTGTGATCTTGGTGGATGGAATACTCCGTCACTAACGTGATGCATATCCCTACCACCATACTACAAGTTCTATAGGATATAATGGAATTGTAATTTGGTGGACAAGATATTTGTCACATTTGTGACGGAGTAACCATGTCCGCCAAGATCGTAATCAGGCCCATAGTCAGCAACATACTGACCACTTGCAGAAGAATCTGCACTCACGTTTGAACTCAACTAGTACATCTGTTTGAGCAGTACAGACCGATCACCAAGTATGTCCTCCAAAAAGAAGGGGATGCAACTGCGAAAAGCATGACCATGGAGATTGACAAATGGGGGCTAGTCAAATGTTTGACACAAATGCTACTTCCAGTTGAGGTTTTCACACGGGAAGCCAGCAAGGAAGACAGTACGGTGAGCCAGCAATCCTGTTGTTGTATTTACTACAGGACCTGTTTAAAAAGGTGTTGCATAAGGGTGGCCAAAGGGAATGAAAAAGCATATGAGTTGGTCCAGAGCTTAATCCTTCACTTGGCTGTTAATACAAGGCTACAATGAACAATTGTGTCCTCCCAAGATTACATATGTCCCACAATACTTGATCCAGGGTACGATAAAAACTGGCCAATTTAATTCCTTATTCAGAAGGGGATATTTCACAATGCAAGACTTGGAATGTTGACCAAGCAAGAGACCTGGAAGAAGACGGTTGAAAGTTAAAGGCCTGGCCAGAAGTTCTGATACACAGCCTTCAATCTCTGGAGAGGTAGTGCTTTCATCTCACAGCCATCATCATCCTCACCAGCAACAATGGAAACATCAGCAACAAAATAATTTGATCCAAACCCTGCAATGGCTGAGTTCCTAGTGGCTGGGCTTAAGTCAAGTGCAGAGGTGAAGGCAACAGAGATTGAGCAAGTGGCGGCACCAATGACCATTCAGAGGATGGTCCAAGACTATCTGGATGACCCAAAAGAAGTCTACCTGGATCAAAACCCATTGGTCTATTGGTATGCAAAAATGCACCAATGGCCAGAGCTCAGCAGGCTGGCAATAAATTGTCTGATTTGTCCGGTAGCCAGTATGACATCTGAGCTTGTGTTCGTTGCAACTGGTACAGTTATCACAGTCAGAAGGACCAGTCTCCTGCCTCAAAACGTGGAGACATTGCCCATGATTAAAATGAACCAACATTTCATACCACAAGATTAAACTGTTCCTGAAACAGCACAGGTAGAGAATGAGGGCAATTGGTCAGACTCAAGTATGTTAACTGATGAATTTCTGGGCAATCCCCCTGCGTTTGAGGACAAACTCTACTTCCCTGACGGAGGAGGCCACAACAGAACTTTCACATATTTTATCATGGAGCTGCTTTGAAAAAAATAGAAGAACATTTAGATTTGGAATCTGAGTTATGCAACCCCACTATTTATTCACATGTATGGTCTGGAGTGGAATTGGACCAGTGTGCACAGAAGAAGCCTCCCCATTCGCTTAACACCTTGCCTGCGGCAGGAATTCCAGCCCGGTGCTGGACATTCCAATCGCGGGCGTGGTCGTGACGGAACCCAGTCGTCATGCGCACAGGCCACCCGTGGCTCATGACGGCTGGGTTCCGTCATGAGCATCGAAGGGGTTAAAGGACATACTGGAGCTAATGCCTCAGATTCATATCCTACTTTTTTTCATTCCCTTCCTGGGCTGCCAGTAAAGATCATTAATTTTATACAGGACTACTGTTGATTATTGCTGCCATGGGGAAAAGAGATGATACAATAGACAAATGTGCACCACCATACTTGAAACAGGTCATAACTATTGTAACTATGAGTGATATATTGAGCGAGTGATGATGATTCATGTGGTGGCTGGGATGGTGTTGTTCAATTAATATGTAAACTTGATTTGTAATGTTTGGGCCCAATAGGGGATACTGCCCGAATAATTGCCTTGCTTTCACACTTCACTAAGATTACTTACATGGTCCACCCCTTTGCTGTACTTTATTTTTTTTAGGTTTTTCGGAGACCAAACTAATCAGTTTAGTTTAGTTTACAAAACTACACAAAATGGTCAAAATCTTTTGCTCCTCTGGTTCATCAACAGCATTACAGGTCTGTCTCTGCATCTCATTTGGGTCAGGACTCAGAGTCAGGAGGGAGTACTCCAACAGCCAGAAAAAGGAAGTTATGGACAATGCCTATCTACTTCAATTCGAAAAACCATCACTCAGAGAGGCCTGCTTAGCCCTGTGACTGGAGAGAGCAGTGTGTTGATTTGGGACATATCAAGTAGTGTAGTGGCTCAGATGTCAAACTCCTCTAATTAAGTGGTTGATGTCTGGGGGGACTGTAACTGGAGACATGTCAAATGATGGACGCCGTCGGCTAAATTTTATGACAGTTGACAGTTGTGATATTGAACAGCCAGGTACATGCAGCTACTTATCTGGGATTGGCAGTAAGATAATGCTCACTTCTCCGTTAATCACACATTACTGCACTAGCCCATGCTCTTGCTCTGCCATGAAGCTTACCTTCTCCTTGACTCTACAATATTGACATTTACTTTCTTGCATTCCACAGGCCTTCTCTTCTTTTGCACAATAGCACCATAACACTATTGTTTAAGTTCCAGACCGGTTCAGCTCTGCCCCCAAGGACTGTTTGCAATGCAATTAGTCACTGAACTGTGTCATTCATTCCTAGATTTCCACCCACAACAGATTTGATGATGATGTGCTGCGCATCGACTTGAGGAATGTAGTAATTGCCTTTGTCATACCTTTCTCCAACTCCCAATTCCCATCCATCATCAAACCCCTAACCCTCTTCCCCCAGGTTGTGTGATCTATTGAGTTGTGACATGAATTTACACCATAAATGGCTCACATACTTGGCATGGCGGATACGGACATCAACCTACTACGGTATCTTCTTACATGAACAATAGCCCACCATCATCATAGTGCATACTCATAGTTAGAACAATGTCTGTCCCATGATAGGTAGTACCAGTCTGCACTATGTGGCCTGGTTCACTTGCAGTGTAACTCAACTACCAGCAACTTTACAAGTAGTAACTAACTAGTAGTAATAGTAACTCCTTTTAAAGTGATGGACTTACTTACTACCCACAAAGTTACTGCTCATAAAGTTCCTGATGGAAAAGTTGCTAGTCGTATACTTACTCTACAAGAGTAAACTAACACCAAAAGTGTAACAAACTTTACCTTTCTGAATCAGGCCTTGTGTTGCTTTAATGCAACAATGAAATACCTAACCTTCTCCTGAGTTCTGACTCCTGACTTAAGGATTTTGTAAGTATATTTATTTTTGGGGATAAATTAAGAAGTTACTAGCTCTCCAGATTGCTTAGAAGTTACTACTGCTAGTTTTTGTATTATTAGTTTTTTTGTCATGGTGGTCTGGCCTCAGTGTTTGGGGCTGATTACGATCCGTCCACCATCGTTTCGGGGATTGGGACCACCCACCTACAAGGCGGTGGTCCCACAGGGCTAATTATAATGTGACCGCCACCGTGGCGGTCGATTTGCCCATTTCTTGCATTGTGGCGGGTGCTGCTGGTTGCAGCACCCGCCACAGTGCAAAAAAAGGACAATTTACATATTCCTGCACTACATGGCAGGCACCATGCGGTGCCTGCCACATGGTGAAGGGATATGTAGGTGCCCCCCAGATCCCATGTCTGTGGGCCAGGGGGTTGGGGGGCCGGCTACGGGTCCCCTTTGTCCCTTTCTGCCAGCTTTTCCATGGCAGGTTACCCGCCATGGAAAGGCTGGCGGGTAAGGGACATCGTAATCCCTATGGCAGTGCCTGGTAGGCACCTCCAGCATTCTAGGCACTACGAGCCCCTCTGATGAACCAACGGATTCCGACCGCCACACAGCCACCCACCATCAAAATGTGGCAGGCGGTAAACTTGATGAAAATGGCGGGGAGACAACCACTGACAGCCTGTCGGTGGCGGTCTCCCCGCCATTATAATCAACCCCCTAATATCTCTTTGTTTTCTTTCAGTCTAGTTGCCTGTGATGGATAATCCTTCTGAAAAATCCTACAGTTGGAGTTCACCTCACTCGGAATAGGTGGGAGTAGGACCTCGCTCTGTTATGTCTTCCCTGTTAGCGCTAGCCCACTAATACCTCCACCATTAAGAAGGCCCTTTGATATACTGTGCAATAAGGTTTGAGAAGATTGACAGAGGTAGCAACCATCACTTCACCTATTCAGGAAAGAACTAAGGGCGCGATTATTACTTGGGTAGTCGGACCACCCTGGGACCGTCGGCTCCACCCTGGCATTGGAGCGGCGGTCAGAGGCCGCAATATGCTTGGCTGGACCGCCACGGTCCCACCAAGCATATTACAAGTTTCCTCTCCTCCAGGCTTTACATAGAGGTTTTTCCTCCATGTAAACCTTGGAGGAGAGGAAACGAAGGGAGCCTACAGGTCCCCCCTGTACTTCAACCACATGCACATAGGGAGACATAACATGTGCCCCCCTGTGTGCAAGCACATAGGTTCCTGCACGACTTTTGAGTCCATGCCGTGCAGGAACCTTGTAGTGCAGTCCCATTGCTGGGAGCAAAAAAGCAATGGATTTAGGTCCAGATATCTGTACTGGGGTGAATGTATGACATTGTTCTGCATTATGTCCATTAATTGTTCTTTTTGCTTTGGGCCTTTTTTAATGGCACCACCACCTTTAAATTTAAAAGAGGCACAGCCATGGGACCGCCATGCCACCGCCAAGAAAGTTGTTCTTGAGAAGCAGAGATAGATAACTAAGAATAATATTTTTGTGTATGTTTTTGGCATACCCCTCTCCCCCACAGTGGTCAATAGTTACAGAGGGTAGTAGGACAATGGCATTTACTTACTAGTATACACTTTGATAGGTGGCTGGGTGCTGCAAAACCTTATAAAAAAATACGTTTACAGAACTAGTCTGTTCCTACTCTGGTAGCGGGGTATACTGGACTGCAGGAAGAGGTAAGTAATGTAACCTACTGAAAAAATACATTGCAAGGGACTTCAGGTAGGGAAAATCTAGGGGGAAAAGCCAACGTACAGTATAATATGTGACATTTTCAGCAGACAGTTTTTTGTCAATGAAACCCCAGCGCACAATTCTGGGTGGGGTGGGTGGTGATTGATCCTAACTCAATGAAAATTTCAAACAGATGATCTCACCAGCTTTTTTGGCAACTGTGGAATAGTTGTATACCGCACTGTTTATATAACGAAAATATACGTATTAAAAAGTTAGCTGTTACCGTTGTTTGTTCTATTTTAGCTCGTTAAATGCATACGCAAATTCCATTGTGGGACGAGATAGGAAATAGGAAACAAATACAGTTTCCTGTTTCCACTTTAACAGCAAGAAAAAATAAAAGATGTTAGCATGCAGTAAGAGACAAGGCGGTGTTCAGACAAAATATTTAGTACAAAATATCAACTTACCAAAATATTGAGTGAAAAATATTGTGATATGTTAATATCGTCAGCAAGAATATCATTGTCTTAATGTCAAATTTAAGGTAAGTAATATCGTTTTTAAAAATATCGAAGGGATTAATATTGTTTACAAAATATATAGGGATAGTACCAAAATATTGTTATATGGTATTATCGTCAGCAAGAATATCATTGTCAAGAATATCATTTTTATATTGAAGAGATTAATATCATTTACAGAAAATATTGGGCCTCATTACAATGTCGGGTGGCACAGTTGCAGTTTGGAACTGCCCAACCTTAGATCGGCGGTTCCGATTGCAGGATTGGGATGCGACGACCCATACGGTGGACGCAAATCAATTTTTCAGTGGAAGCTTGTGCGGTGGGCAGAAAAAGGCCACAGCACAAGCTTCCATTGAAAAATTGATGTTTGTAAACATCCCTGCACCGTGTGGCAGGCACCCTGTGGTGCCTACCACAAGGTGCAGGGATGTTTAGGGGGGCACCCTAGGTGCCCCTCAGGCCCCATAGTGGAAGGCCAGGGGGATAGGGGCCATGCTAGGGTCCCCAAAGTCAATTTCCAACAGTCTTTCCATGATAAAAAGACCGACATGGAAAGGTTGACGGAATTTATTTTTTATTATTACTGTTTATGTTTTTTAATATAGTTGTTAAATTTTTAGTAAATTTTATTCTATTAATTTTTTTGATTTTTAGAACAGTAGCGGGTTGTGGGTTTATACGGGTACAGGGTGAGAAGTAATTTAATTATAATACATTAATGATTATTTTTAAATTAATATTATTTATTTAAATGATAATTAATTATGTTAATTGTGCTTTGATTTTTTTTAATTCAATTTTTATATGCAGGTTGTAAAGTTTACAGAAGTACAGCATGGGAAGTAAATTAAATTGAATTAAATAATATTTGTTGTTAATTAATACGAATTATTTTATTGATAATTAATTATGTTAATTGTGTAATTATTTATTTTTATTTTAGGTGTGGGATGTGGGGTTTACAGGGGTATATGGTAGAGTGGGAAGTAAATTAATTCTAAGTTATTATTATTTATATTTTTAATTAATAGTAATTATTTAATTTATAAATAATTTTGTTAATAGTGCAATACATTTTTTAAAATTTACATTTTAGGTGAGGTTTATGGGTTTTGTTGGGGTATATGGTGGGAGCATACATGTTTTAATTGATATTAATTATTACATTGATAATTAATTTTGTTAATTGTGTAATTCATTTTTTTAAAATTTCTGTGGGGGTATATTGTGGGAAGTAAATTATTTATATTTAATTAATAATTCATTTTTTATTAATAATAATTATTTAAGTTGATAGTGTAAATAATTTGCTTTTTAAAGATAGGTTTTAGGTGTGGGTTGTGAGTTTTGTAGGGTGCTATGGTGGTAAGTAACTAAATTAAAATTATTTAGGAAATATTCTTTTGTTAATAAATAATGTATAAATAAAAATATTTATTTACATGAAAAATATTTTTCTATTTTAATTTAATAATATTTGTAGTTATTTATGATTTGTATTTAACATTATAATATGTATTTATTTTATTTAATTTTTAATATAAAATATATTTGTATTTTTAATTTATTTATATTTTTATTTGTTTACTATGTTCTTGAAATTATTTATTTGTGTTGAAGAGAATTTGTTTGTTTTTAATGTTGCATTGACTGCAGTGGGAATAGTAAATTTTACCCTTCCACAATCCAACACTTTCCCTACTTTTGCAATTGTTGAAGTGGGAATAGTAAATTCTACCACTCCGCAATCCAACACTTTCCCTGCTGTCGCACTCATTGGAGTGGGAATAGTAAATTTTACCCCTCCGCAATCCAACACTTTCCCTACTGTAGAATGTTCTGTAGTGGGAATAGTAAATTTTACCCCTCCGCAATCCAACACTTTCCCTACTGTTGAACTGACTGGAGTGGGAATAGTAAATTTTACCCCTCCTCAATCCAACACTTTCCATTACTGTTGCACTGATTGGAGTGGGAATAGTATATTTTACCCCTCTGCAAGCCAACATGTTTCCTGCTGTTGAACTGAGTGGAGTGGGAATAGTTAATTTTACTTCTCCGGAACCCAGCACGTTCCCTACTGTTGAACTGACTGGAGTGGGAATAGTATATTTTACCCCTCCTCAATCCAACACTTTCCATTACTGTGGCACTGACTGGAGTGGGAATAGTACATTTAACCCCTCTGCAAGCCAAAACTTTTCCTACTGTTGAACTGAGTGGAGTGGGAATAGTTAATTTTACTTCTCCGCAACCCAACACTTTCTCTACTGTTGTATTGAGTGTAGTGGAACTTGTATGACACTTAAGCCCCTATTGCGATGTCGGTCAGAGTTGCCTCCAACCAACACCGTTTCTGTGTGGGAACCGACCGTCCATAGGTCAGTGGCTCTGCACACCCTATTACGATGCGACCACATATGGTGTGGCCGCAAACTCTGATTTCTCAATGGGAGCTTGTGCGGTGGGGGAACCACCAGCAGCACAAGCTCCCATTGAGAAATGGGAGTTTGTGGAAATCCCTGCACAGTGTGGTAGGCACCTCACGTTCCCTGCCACACGGTGCAGGGATTTTCAGGGGAGGGCACCATAGGTGCTCCCCACTGCCAACCATAGGCCTTGGAGGTATGGGGCCCAGCTAGGGGCCCACAACGTCGCTTTCTGACAGCCTTTCCATGTCAGAAAGCCCAACATGGAAAGGCTGTCGGAAACCGACATCATAATCCTGATGGTAGAAACACCATCCTGAAGGGATTATGGATTGTTTCTGACTGTCCGCCGGGCTCCTTGAGCCTGTTGGAACCCAGTAGGATTGACCGGCCAGTTTACACATTGAAATTCAGCGGTCGGACTGTAAACCTATGATGTTGGTTGGTATGCCTCCGACGAGTGGTCGGAGGCTTATCGACTGACATCATAATGAAGCCCTTTGTCTACTCTTGTACAAATTGTAGTGAGAATTGTGTATGTATTAATTGTAAAATTTTGTAGTTTAATTTATATTTAGGCAATCCTGTTTTAGGTTTAAACCTAAAATAACTGATAAAACCCCACCGAAAGGAAAATAGCCCTCACCAGTGTAAACATATAAACACTGAAAAATCACCTTCACAACCACAAACTAAATGCCAGTCAAAGAAAGGGAAAAGTGAGTGAAAGAGTCATTTTTATTTTTTCCTGAGTGGCCAATACACTGTAACTTTGTTATACAAGGCAGCAGCAAGAAAGGCTGGGCTAACATTATTCTGCTTGAGTTTTGTTGCTTAGGGATGCCACTAAAATATTGTTTATTCTTCTTCTTCCTTTTGCTTTTTTCAATTTTGTGGTCTTTGGTCTACAGATGCAGGGTTTAAAATCATGTTTTAGGTCTTATTTTGTCTACGTTTGATTCTTTCACTGATAGGTGAAATGGCTGGTTTTGTAAGAATCTTTCCTAATATGTACCATCTCATTTACCCACAGACAGAAAATGGCCAAACTGTCAAACACAGCAGGTTTTAAACATTCAACACAAGGTGTAGTGACAGGTATTTGTGAACAGAGTGCTAATACCAAGCATCTGGGATAGTAGTGAAAACATGACACCAGATGTTTGGAAAACATGTAAAAGGGTCACTTGGAATGCTGCTGCAAAAAGTTCTTACCATGTTTAAATTTTTGAAAATTATGATAATTGTTTAAATATATTTTATTTTTATTATATTAGTATTATTATTTTATTTAATTAATGTTTACTATTTAAATATATATATTTTAAAATCAATATTTTAGACAACTATATTAGTGGCAACAATATTAATAGTATAGGAAGTCGATATTTCTGACACCACTATTTTTGACTCTATATTTTTGTATGTAGATATTTTGGTAGTCAATATTTTATAAACGAACCAGACAAGGTACCTGGAGGGCAGATGAAAGCAGGAAGTACTGTGCCGTCAAAGGTACCTATAGCACAGGCCAGCCAAGTTTGTCTCACTTCCACTTATACAGGCCTATCCGCGAGGATTGAATACGGAAAGGATTCTGCACACATCAAGAGCTGACTTTCACCTGGAAATAAATGACAGCAAAGAGTCTCTGGCCTTCAGGGATCTCAAACCTGGCCATTCTGCCCACATGAATGTGATACACTCAAAAAGTTGTCCCTTTAGTGTGCACAGAGCAACTATTAGTCTTTGGCTTAGTTGGCTAAAACCTTCTACATACTAATAGTATTTATGTTTACAACTATGTTGCTTGAATACAAAAACAGCATACAAGAGACGTTTGGCTAAACAGGAACAGTTGGTTTAATTAAGCACTTCAGCCGGGAACACAGTTAGAGAAGCAGATCTGATGACTGTCTCAAAGTACAATCAATCTGAACAGAGTTTTATACATTTCTTTGGGTATCATAAAGTACTTCCGGTGATTCTTTTATGTTAAAAAAATGTAGGCCTTATCTGTGGAGTCATAAATAAGGCCCCTGATGACATATTGCAGGTGGGCCTCGACCTTGCTTGAACAGAATGTGGGTCAGATGGGTAATATGTCCAGGTGTCTGGCATGAGGGGCACGTGATCACTTAATGTACTGTGTGTGCTGTGTCCTGATTGGCTGTGTGTTCCTAACTTCATGTGGCATCTTATTTCATGGTGTTTTGGGAATTTGCGCACCCCTCTGGCGATGAATGCTTTATTGGGGCCAATTTCCCTAGACCACTGTGGTGTCGCTGCGCTTATCTGGGGGATGAACCTGAGTTTCCTGTTCGCACGTTTGTCTGCCGGCTATGTGCCACCCCACCTGTGACCTGTCAATCAGTAACTTAGGCCTAGGTCACAAAGCCTGCCTGATCATGTATTTCTGAGTCGTGGTTGAAGGAGAGTTCATGATGGGCGAATTTGATAAAAGTGACTCGATTTCATTCTTATGTGCAAATGTATCATTATAAACATTAGCATCGATTCTATCAATATTAACATTACCCCCTCTTAGAGAAATTTTCAACTACATTATCTAATTCATACTTCATGAAAGTCACATTATTGGGGACTTGTTGTTCTTCAGTTTTGACTATTACTACTTCCCTAGTTATTTGCATTCTACCCAATTTGCGGACTATGTTTTTACAGCAGGAAAAACAAACAAGAACAATAAAAATACAAAATGGGCAACAATGATGTGCACAGATCAGTCAACCATTGGGGCTAGCCAGGAAAAACAGTTCATGTACCATTACTGCTCTGGGGCACCTCCCTCCTCACGCATGTCTCTTTGCAAATGGTGCAATGCTTGGATGGCAAGAGTCAGAGTCTCGTTACACAGGTCATTGCCTGGGATAAACATGCAGCAGGACGTACTGACCTTGGCACACACCCCATCCTCCCCTGCGGTCATTATGTCCAACACATATCGATGTTGCAACACTAGGAGGCAGATAGCATTCAGTTCTTCATTGATTGCATTAAGGCCGGCCTCAGTGCTGCTCATCATCTTGAGCATCTCCCACCTAGTTATTTGCAACCAAGGGGCGTTTACTTCGTCTACACAGTACAGAAGGGTACGGACCCTCCAGCGTTTACTTGTGTGTCAGAAAACAGTCTGAATTCTTCTGGAATGTCCTTGTACTGAGCCTAGCCAAAAGTTATTTTTTTTCAAGCTTGATGCAACAGATTTGTTTTCTTCTTTTTCGGGTGTTGGTGCAACTCTGACAGATCTTCTCAGTAATGACCAGGGTCGAGGTGCGTATGGTGACAAGGGAGCAGAGGCCACGCCATCCGGGAACAAGTTGAGTGTTGGCAAAATTGCAGCATTGCCAGTAAGTATCCATCACCATGGAGGTGCCCCATTGCATGCCTGGAATATGCGGCATTGTGCCACAGTTAACATTTGTTCCCAATGGAATGGTTCCTTTGCCTCTGAAACACCAGAAATACAGTGTATGTTTCTGTACAATTAGGAGTTGCCCCTTCTAACCACGTATACCTATTCACCTCAGTATCTCAGATTTCCTAACATGGGGTATCTATGCTGTTGTTCAACCCTCCCTTACGAGACTCATTTCCCTTTGTATCATCGAGGTGGTTGGCCCTACATTGGCACTCCATGTCTGTGGTCCATTTATTAAAGAAGACTGCCCCAGATATGCTGAGGGTCACCCTGGGACCACAAATGGAAGCAGTAGTGGACGTGTTCGTGCATTGGTTTTGTGGGTTAGCTACCCCAATGAATCTTTTCTCTTAAAAGTCTTGGGCCAAACAGTATCCTCCCCTATGGTGCCTCTCCTGTGCATCCTATCTACCTACCTCAGTTTGAATGTCGCTAAGCTCGGAGAAAAGGTAAAATGCTGTGGCATTGGTCTCGTATCGGGTCAGATTTTCTACTACTCAATGGGGTTTTACTCTGTTGGGTTGTATTTTGGCACTAATCCTACATAGATATAACTGGAGAAGGCATTTTGCCTGTCTGCGCCTACTACATGCGCAACATGACCTGTCTGATGTCTTGTAGCCCACAGTGGTAATGGTACTGATACCATTTGTTGTGTAAGAGGGCATTGTGTAGTGCATGTGGAATGCTAGTGTTGGGTCTGGTGTAATTATAAGTGATGTGGGATAGGTCCCTACTCAAGTGCAATGATAGCTTCGGGGTGCACTCCATTAGACTAGACAGTTCTTTGGTGATGAATGGCTGTGACAGTACCCATAGTAAACAGAAGGTATTCAGAAATGCAATAATACATAACTTATTGAACATTACAGGTCTTGGAATGGATCCAGGGGAGATGTCTGTAATCCTCTGACAATTGGGAGTGTCTTTAGTCAACAACGTTTGAGGAAAAAATAAAGTTTGTAGTTCCTAAATCACACATTGTAGATCCTGTTGAGGTGCTGATGTGACCACTGAAAAGGTGGTGCACTTGGACATTCGATTGCTGACCTGTTGAATAAGAGATGCGTTCACGAGTTATTTAAGAAAACAGTTCATTATTGCATGTGCCATCGTCAATCATTTTCTTTGGAGTTCCTGTGGTTTTCTTTAAGGGCTGGGCCTCCCCCCTCTCCATGACTGAAGAGATATTTTAAGGGGTGATCTTTGTGAGCATGTGAACGGTCTCAGTTATTAACTAGCACTCTGTGGGTGATGTCATATCTCTCCTAGTGCGTGCATGGGGTGCTTATCGGTGTGGGCGGTGTCTTTTGACCTACATATATGTGGGTCGATGTACAAAGATGGGACTGTGTCATAATTGAATGCTGTTGGCGATCGCAAC
Organism: Calotriton arnoldi; assembly: GCA_963921515.1. NCBI lineage: Eukaryota > Metazoa > Chordata > Amphibia > Caudata > Salamandridae > Calotriton > Calotriton arnoldi. The sequence goes on along the minus strand of CAWUFW010001420.1, from coordinate 1,509,143 downwards.
ATGCCCTGAGGTCATGTGTATACCCCTTTAGTCCAGGCATGCGGCATGCAATGTGACCCTTGTGGAGCCAGGTGTCTTGGTTACACCCTTTTCTGGAGCTTTCTTTTGGGCTAGAATGGGCTTATTTTTGTTGGTCTTTTGGTGCCTCCCTAGATCTCACGTGATCTGTTGTCTTATTTTCCATGAAAGCGGAGGTGGTCGGGAAGCTGTTCCGCAGCCCTGTGCACCCCTGCTCGTGATGCTGTGCAGTGCTTGAGGTTGGGCTTACTGTTTTCTCTAGATAGTGTATGTAAGGCCTTATGTGTTGGATTAGTGCCAGGCCTAACATAGAGGTGAGCGCATTCTGCATTCTACTCTTGCTTGGAGCTGTGATGGACTTTGCAGACCCCTTCCTTCCAGGCACCCCCCTCTTCCTTGGACCTTGTATTTTCCAGGGTGTTTGGATCTGCGGTTCCTGGCTGTGGCTAGGGACTTCCAACTAACTTCATGTGGCATCTGACTGTATGGTGTTTTAGGAATGCGTTCACCCCTCTGGCCATGTGTGCTTTATTGGGGCCTAACTCTCTGGACCATTGTGATGTGGCTCATATCTGGGGGATTGACCTGAGTTTACTATTCGCGCGTAGGTCTGCCAGCTACATGCCACCCCCCTGTGACCTGTCAATCCGTAACCCCAGGCCTAGGTCTCAGAGGCTGGCTTGCCACGTACTTCTGAGTCACGGATGATGGAGAGTTTATGTCAGTGAATATGATAATAGTGATGCGATTTTGTTTGTGTATGCAAGTGTATCATTGGGCATGTTGACGGTGCAATATGTCAGAATTCTGTCAGTGGCAGGGTGCTCAGGTAAAATTTTTGCGCTTCTTCCTAGTTTGTCATACTCCAAATGCTGGGGACTAAAAATCAGATGTGGTCTCTTACCCTCTCATGGTGGCTTCAGGACGGACCTCCGCCCTGTGGATTCAGCAGAACTTCCAATCAATTGTAGTGTCTGCTCCAACTTCCTTGCTGCGCAATTATGAATCGGTCCGGGCAGGGTCTTGTTTCTTCGGCTGCAGTCGGGTCCGAGGTATCAAACTCTCTTATTTGGCTTGCCAAAATGTTGCTAGAATATGAACTTACCTTGAAAAAACAAAAGACAAGAGGCGTTTGGCAAAACAGGAACAGTTGGTTTAATTAAACACTTCAGCCATGAGAACAGTTACAGAAGCGGTCTGTGGACTGTCTCAAAGTACAATCAGTTTGAAGTCATTTTTATAACCTTCTCTGGGTATCAGAAAGTACTTCCCACAATCCTTTATTGGTAAAAGAATGCAGGCTTTGACTGTGGAATCATAAATAAGGCCCCTGATGACAACTGCAGGTGGGCCTCGACCTTGGTTGGACACATTGTGAACCAGTGGGTAACGTGTCCAGATGTCCGGCATGAGGGGCATGTGATCACGGCGTGTACTGTGTGTGCTGTGCCCTGATTGGCTGTGTGTTCATATGGCATCAGACTTTATTGTGTTTTGGGAATGCGCGCACTCCTCTGGCCATGTGTGCCTTAATGGGACCAATTTCCCTGGACTACTTTGGTGTTGATGCACTTATCTGGTGGATAGACCTGAGTTTCCTGTTCACGCAATTATCTGACGACTATGTGCCACCCCAACTGTGACCTGTCAATCAGTAACCTCAGGCCTAAATCACAGAGACTGCATGATCACGTATTTCTGAGTCTGGGTTGATGGAGATTGCATGACGGGCTTAATTTGAGAATAGTGATGCGTTTTATTTCCTATGTGCGAATGTATCATTATAAAAATTGGCATTGATTCTATCAATATTAACAAATGTATATATAAAAAAAATGTTTTTTTCATTTTGGTAAGTGTGCTTGTCAGCTGTGAAGTGAATCTTATGATAGAAATCTGCATTCTGAAGTAGAAAATTACTTTTTTCTCCGGTGAAAATGGTGAAACTTTCAGCCTCGTCTCCTGAATGCTCACATTCAATGAAGATCAAAAGCATCTTTAAACACAGTGATCTCCTTACCCATTCACATCACTACTTCCAGTAATGTACTTTTTTCACCTTTAACAATACTAGGTGGCATATTTACTAATATGGCACGCAGCACGGCAGTCACCTTGCTGTGCTGTGCTGCGCTGTATAAAAAAGAGCAGGAATGCGCCATATTTAACACAATATGGTGCATTCCGGACTTTTCCTAGCACCAATGCAGGCACCCTGGCACCATTGTAAGAAGGATTTTTTTTGGGAGGTAGGGGCACCTTCCTGCGCAAAAACAATCCCCTGGGGCATTTTCCTCTCTCTAGGCGTGTTGCAGAATGCCTTCCCTGGGGATGCCTAGCAGTTTTGCCGCATTCCCAGGTCTACCACTTATGGTAAATCTGGGAATGCATCAAAATCCATGGGTTTTGTGTGGGAGCACCCACAATCTATCCATGGTATGCCTCCCTGGGGCAGAGTAATGCAACAGAGCGATTTCTGATGCTTTGCGTTACTCTGGATTTATCAAGCCACTCAGGGTCAAGCAAGGAGGCCTTGTGTGGTTTGATAAATCACATTTAAGGGTTGTGTTGCACTGGCACCTTGTTGAGTGGTGCAAAAGAGACACAACTCAATCATAGATATTGCACTAGGAGTACAGAACTACATAATTTGCCACACTTGCAACTACAGTGTAATTGTTTGAAGTTCCAAGGAGTGAGTCATATTTCTTACAAAGTAATTGGGAACACAATAAAATGCTTCAAGCACAATTGCCAAAACTGTGTTCACAAAATTATAATCCTAAACACGTTGTATAAAAAACACAGTAACAATGGGGCACATGCATCAAGGTAAGGAATTGCGATTCCTTAATAGTGATTTTTAAGGAATCGTTATTAAGGACTCGCAATTCCTTATGCATATAGGAATTGCAAAATAAATTGCGATTCCTACACATTCCCTAATAGCGAATCGCAAATTGCGATTCGCTATTAGGGAAAGCCTTCCCATTCATTCTTATGGGCCTAGAGGCCCATAGGAATGAATGGGACAGCATTCGCAATTTGCGAGTACCAAATAGGTACTCGCAAATTGCGAATGCAATTTCAAGGGTGCTAGGGGGCCTAAAGGCCACCCTGATGCACCCCCCAAAACATGCATGTGGGCACATGTGGCGCACACACATGCCCTAAGGGCATGTGTGTGCACCACATGGCACTTAGAAAAATGCAATTTTATGCATTTTTCTAAGAAATTGCAAATTACCATCAACTTGAAGTTGATGGTAATTTGCGATTCCTTAATGCAAAGTCGCATTCTGAGAATGCTTCTTGCATTGCATTTAGGGAATCGCAAATTGTGATTCCCTAACTGCATTTGCAAAATAGGTAATCGCAAAATTTGCGATTACCTATTTTGTGAATGGCTTTTGCGTAGATTCATCCCAAATGGCTATTTACCGGTCGCAAACGGGCCGATTCTGCGAATCGGCCCGTTTGCGACATGCAAATAGCTTTATGCATGTGCCCCAATATTCTGAAAGTAGGACACATCAAAAAAATCCATATGTCTGCAGATTGTTTTCCCACTTTATTGGTCGTTTCGTTACCAAAACAAGACAGCCACCCAAGTTCTTTCAACATTGTAGCATTTGCTGTTTATTTTGCTAGAATTCGGGCACCCAAAACTCAAATCATGTAAAAGTTTTAAAAAATGCATGCCGCAGAAGTTTCTGATAAAGTGAGATTCCTATCCTATCTTACCATCACTAAGAATCCTCAGGTCGACTGAACCTTTTTACCTGCTGAATAGTGTGAAGGGAAGAAAACTCAATTCTTCTATACAACTATTTAGGATTCAACTTTGACTCCAAAGATCACTGACTTCGAATTAAAATTTTAGGGGTTTATTACAAAGCCAAGAATAACTGCACATACAAGCACCTCAGCACGAGGTTAAAGAAATAGATGGGCACTAATACAAACATCATCCTATGTAGGAGTCTCATCCGACTCAGAATAAAAAGAATCGTTAGCTCCAGAAGCATTAAACTAGCAATGACGGCTCCAATCTCTATTTTATTCTTCATTTACCTAATAAAAGAAAAGCGTTAAATCTGTCCCTACTCTACCACTAAAGTGACATCCCTACTTAACAAGTTTCCCCAGGCAAGAGTAGAAAAAGGTAAAGGTGTCAGCTGTGAAGACTTCCTAAGAAGTGCACTCACTTAGCTTTTGAGCTCGTTCTAAGATGCTCGATCCTAACTAGAGCTCTCTCTTTCGCCCTTCTCTCAGGTCTCCTCTACCTCCAATCTGCTCTCCTCCCTCGGGGCACTATCCCTAATACAAAATCCACATACAATAGAACACGCCCTTGTCACGCCTCTTCGGCCAGATCTTCCTTCTCGTACTTTTCCATCAAAACTCTTACTTCATCCAGGACGGTTACAGTGACCTTGGGTCCCAGGCACCTTCTGCGCTGAAAGTATCATCCCTGCATTCCAGTATACTCCCATCCCAGTGTCTCCCACCATCCTAACTCCTAAAACAAAGAGCCAGTATTTCACTAACGAGGCATGTGTCCTTGCACCTGCAACAGAAAATACATTCAACAGAAAATTTCCACTTTGCTAATCTACCGTTGGTGCCCAGAGAGCCTTCCCAAGAGAACACCTTCTCGGCCTACAAAATAAGCTAACATAGGAACGAACAGGGCTTTCTTTGGCGTATATTCAGTCAGGCCTTTACACAATTCTAATCACTTGATAAGCATTGGTTCATTACATTTCATATGCGAAAAGTGAACTACACGTGCAACTTAATATGGTACACGTTTGAACTACTGCATCTCGATTACACATGAGCTAATTCATTTATGCATCATTTTAAACGCGTTTCAGTTAAGCATTACATTTGCATGATTATAATAGCACAATTACTCTTCTATTCACTCTAATAAATGCGGTTTAGAACTACATTTTACTAGCCATTCATTAATATATGAATATACGACTGTGCCAACACCCTCGCCCCGCTGAAAAAACTCACCTACAGTGACACCACCAAAAGAGCCAGCTGGTTCACCTCGGAACTCCTAGCCTCCAAGCACACCTGCCGGAAACTAGAGAAGAAATGGCACAGTGATAAGACACCGGACAGCCACGCAGCCCACAAAGACGCCATCCGTAACCACCACCACCTCATCAAGTCCGCCAAGAGAATCTCCTTCAAAGACCGCCTCGACAACAACGCACACAACAGCAAGGAGCTTTTCAACATCGTGAAGGAACTCTCCAACCCCAGCTCCAACACCAACGACATCCCGCCGTCGCAACCCCTGTGCGATTCCCTCGCCACCTTCTTCCACCGCAAGATCGCCGACATCCACGACAGCTTCAACACCCAGACAGACCCAACTAAGATCGATGCACCAGACCAGCCGCACACCATCGACCATGACCCCCTGCCAGCCTGGGCCAGCGTGAACATTGAGGACACCATCAAGACCATGAGCACAATACACTCCGGCTCCCCGTCAGACCCTTTCCCGCACCACATCTTCAACAAAGCCAGCAGCTCCATCGCACCCCACCTGTGCAACATCATCAATCTCTCCTTCGAGACCGCGACCTTCCCAGAGAGCTAGAAACACGCAGAGATCAACGCCCTACTCAAAAAACCCAAGGCGGACCCGAGAGACCTCAAGAACTTCCGGCCCATCTCCCTGCTTCCGTTCCCAGCCAAGGTCATTGAGAAGATCGTCAACAAACAGCTAACCCGATACCTCGAAGAAAACAGCATCCTGGGCCCATCCCAATCGGGGTTCCGCAGCAACCACAGCACTGAGACTGCCCTCATCGCCGCCACCGACGACATCAGGATCCTGCTGGACAACGGTGAGACCGCAGCCCTCATCCTGCTGGACCTCTCCGCCGCCTTCGACACTGTCTGCCACCGCACTCTACGTGCACGCCTCCACGACGCAGGGATCCGAGACAAGGCCCTGGAATGGGCCACCTCCTTCCTCACCGGCAGAACCCAGAGAGTCCGCCTCCCACCATTCCGATCCGAAGCCTCCGAGATCATCTGCGGCATACCCCAGGGATCGTCCCTCAGCCCAACACTGTTCAACATCTACATGGCTCCGCTCGCACGCATCGCCAGACAGCACGACCTCAACATAATCTCCTACGCCGACGACACTCAACTGATCCTCTCCCTCACCAAGGACCCCCTCGCCGCCAAATCCAACCTCCATGAAGGAATGAAGGCCGTCGCCGATTGGATGAAGATCAGCCGACTAAAACTGAACATCCTCGGCTCCAACCCCTCAGCCTGGGACGACTCCTGGTGGCCAACGATGCTGGGAGCAGCCCCGACACCCACCGACCACGCACGCAACCTGGGAGTCATCCTTGACTCAACGCTCTCCATGGCCAGGCAAGTCAACGCAGTCTCATCCTCCTGCTTCAACACCCTCCGCATGCTTCGCAAGATCTACAGGTGGATCCCGACAGACACAAGAAGAACAGTCACCCAGGCCCTCGTCAGTAGCAGACTTGACTATGGGAATGCCCTCTACGCAGGAGCCCCGGCCAAGCTCATCAAGCGACTGCAACGCATACAAAACGCCTCTGCACGCCTGATCCTCGATGTACCACGCCACAGCCACATCACCCCCCACCTGAGGAACCTGCACTGGCTCCCCGTCGACAGGAGAATCTCCTTCAAACTCCTCATCCACGCACACAAGGCACTCCACAAGACTGCCCAGCCTACCTCAACAGACGACTCCTCTTCTACGTCCCCAACCGCCAACTCCGCTCCGCCGACCTCTCCCTCGCCACTGTCCCTCGCATTCGAAGAACTACCACTGGCGGCAGATCCTTCTCCCACCTCGCCGCCAAGACCTGGAACACCCTTCCACTAAGCCTACGACAGACTCAAAACCTGCTGACCTTCAGGAGGCTACTCAAGACCTGGTTGTTCGACCAGTAGCAGCACCCCCCCCCCCTTTTTTCTCCCCAGCGCCTTGAGACCCTCGCGGTTAAGTAGCGCGCTTTACAAATTCTGTGATTGATTGATTGAATATATAACTGAATATATGCGGATGCGGACTAACAGTGATTATGATGCACCCCTACAAATTTCTCGAGAACACAGCGCTCTATAATTTCCGTGTACGATGTATGTATGACAAATAGAACTAAAATGTGACAAAAACTGTGATGACTGAGTATACTGTTAGGATGTATAACAGTCCTCATGCATTGCAACAGAAGCACTCGATTGGATGCGGAATACACCAGCAGCTAGTACAAGCGGAGAGGTGTGGTGCAGCGGCCAGGGCAGCTGACTTCGGAGCACAGGGTTCACGGTTCGATCCCTTGCTCCGGCGGCAGCTCAGCTCAGCACCCTGTGACTCTGGGCAATAGCTCACTTAATTTCCACAACGGCCCCCAGCGCCTTGAGACCCGTAAGGGTGAGTAGTTCGCGCTTTACAAATACGGATTTAGATAATCATCTAGGCTGATCCAAGAAGTGATTGACACATCTGAAACTAATGGCTCAAGGGGACTGACTCAAACAAAGCCTCTGATTGAAAGTGGTTGACCCGAAGCTGCATCTGCATATTGGAAAGATCGTGCAGAGAGCTGCTCTGTCAAGCCAGACCAAAAGATGAGTTACACAACAAATACCTATTTAATTTAAAGTGCTGCGAAGGACCTAATCAAAGAGGCGAAGCAGGCCAATCTTCTAATGTGCACAGATGTCATTCCTCAATTTGAGCTTTTTGTATATCACAGTTATTGGCCTTAATGTAGTTCACATAGGGCCCGGTTAATATCTTGGTGGATGCGTCTGAACCACTGAAAATGTCATACCATGTGATTTATATGTTGATGGTTTGAAGGACGAAAGTCCGCCATGCTCCACTGTCACATGCAGACTCCTTCGTCAACAGAGTAATAGCAGAAAAGCAGCTGACAGTAGGATTACAGCCAGCGCTCCGCAATCCCAATCACGATATTGCTTTCTTTTGGAGTAACTATGGCAGCTTAACCTTCACACTTGAGCTGGAGGTTTCAAGTCAATAAAAGTCGGTAAGCTAGCTTTAACAACCCTTTATTCTTGACCACTCACAATGAACCTGATTTTGCAACCTCCTGCATACCTGCTTTCGGATATGGATGTCGGCACCATAATAGAAGGCATGTGCACTTAAGTGTATGTTACCATATTAAAATCTCCTTTACCTTGGGTGTACACATATGTAACCTACTGTCTTGAATGTAGGATAAATATTAACTTTTAAATTTTGATGTCTGCAAGACTACTGAGGGTCTGATTACAAGTAAAAGTGCTATTTATTGCACTTGGTAAATAAAAATACTCTGGGGTTCGTTATTTATTGGGTGACATTATTAGCGCCAATAACAAGTTATTGGGGAATAACATGCAGATTTTGGTATTTAACACACCAAAATCGGCATGGTACTAGGCCTGGGCGGTAAATTCCGTTCCGCTCGCGGAATTTGCGAAATTTGGGTAATTTTGCGTTCCGCGGAAAACGCGAAATTGCCAAAAATTCCACGATCCGCGGCTTCACTGAATTTTTTGCTTGTTCGCGCTTTCAAAATGTGTGTTCGCGAGATATTTCCCCCGAGCACGCAAACAGCGTTCGCGAACAGGAAAAAAGCATTGCGAACGGGCGGAACAAGCAATTCCGCGTGTTCGCGGAACTCTTGCGTGCTCGCGGAGATTTTTTACCGTTTCGCTGAGCTTTGCGTAGTGCGACTACGCAAATTCCACCCACCCCTACATGGTACTGTAAATACCGTTCAAATTTCCTCCATTAAATTTCGGCAGGTTTGACCTGCCGAAATTTAATGAATGCTGGGTTATTTTATGCATACAATAATTATCAGATGTGTTAAATTATACCAAACTCATAGTTCTGTCCTGTGCATAAGCAGATATTGCATAAACAGACAGCACCCAAATGTGTAATTTTGCACTTTAACGTGATTTAAATAAAGTGTACTATGGTCAGACACATTTTAGAAAATATAAAATGTCTGCCAAATGGTGTACATAGAGTCATCGTCCATCATAATGACAGCAGCGCATACAAAATAACAAATGTAGAGGACCAGGTTTCATTACTACTTATTGAATAGTTTAAAGCAAAGTAGCTCCGCAATCTGTGAGACCCTTACACCTTGGATTCGGGTACCGACTTGCGGTTGGCGGTTCCGACCGCCGGATTACGATTCGACCGAACACTGTTCGGTTTAATTCCTATTGATCCCTATGGAAGCCTGTGTTCCACCCGAAAACCGACCGTAACACAGGCTCCTATGAGAAAATGGGGTGTGTGCGGAAAACCCTGCACCCTGTCGCAGGCACCCCATGGTGCCTGCCACACAGTGCAGGGTTTTCAAGGAGGGTCCCTAAAGTACCCCCTCGGCCACCAACCGTAAGCCACGGGGGTTAGGGGGCCCTGTCAGGGGCCCCCAAAGTCACTTTCCGACAGCCTTTCCGTGTTGGACAGGCCGAAGCGGAAAGGCTGTTGGAAATCGACATCGTAATCCCGATGGCGGAAGCGCTGTCCAGAGGGGCGTACGATGTGGTTCCGACTGACACAAATACTCTACGAGTCGGTCGGAACCGATTCGGAATGACCGCGTGGTTAAGGTTCTGAACGCGAACATCGTAATCGGGCGATCGGATTGTAAACCCACCGACTCGGTCGGAAGGGCTCCGAAGCGGTCGAGGAGATTCCAACTGTAGGGAGGAGGCTATTCGCCTGACATCGTAATAAGCTCCCTAATGTTAAAGTTTAATTCTCCACTATCTAAACAGAAAAAATAATAACAAATGTACACACACATATGTAATGGGTTACCTCAGTATTATCTATATTGCTCTAAATTTGATTTTTATTTTGTCTTCTCTGAAGGGTGAGCACAATACTTTTTCCACCTCACCTCTCCTGTTCTCTCAACATGCCTGTCATAATTTTAGTGATATGGTTCCTTTACCTATGCAATTCAATTTAAAACGTAATATGAAACACTCATTTGCCTTACATCTATTTGCAAGATCGTATTGACACTTACATCTCCAGGAAAATGAAAACCAAGCACGCAGGGCCTCTGCAACTGATGTTATTTGTGTACTTACAACAATAGTTGTGTGAACTACTGAAGTAGTGGTAATTAAACTGTCTTTTGCATGGCATTACAGGCTATGTGAAGTCAAGTTTAGAAATATGTAATATACGTATTTCCTATTATGTTAAAAATGTGCCAGTAATGTACTGACATCTATTTGTAGGCTGACAAGGATATTGAATGTTGTCACAGCACTTTAACAATGCCCTCAGCTACTACTCAAGATATAAACAAACAAAAATGACCCCAAAGGAAAGGAAGATTAGAGGTGTCATGAAATAATTTAGTGTAAATGACATATCAATCTATTATTAAGAGCAGAAGACCAAATGGCAACTTAGACTTCCTGTACTTAACATTTAAATGTTTGAAAAAGAAATACACCCTGAACAATGTGTCTGGGTACACCAGAAGAGTAAACAAATAAATAGGGAAAAATGTATTTGTATTAAACAATTACATACTTCTCTCAATATAAAAAATCATGATAGTCATCTGAAAACACAAACATGAAATAAAACAATAAGACATAAATCACAATTTTGTCACAATAACACAAATGTGAATCTTACCTCCAAAGGCAATCACATTTAAATGACCTCCTCGCAAAGTGGCATATGTCACTGCTCGAATAGACAGATGGAATCCAGACACCTGAATTACCAATCTGGAAGAGCATTGGACCTTTTCTTCAGGAGTTTGGGAGAAGTAGGGGTGATTTTGGAAGGAGGAGGAAGGGTGGATGGGGTGGGTGTAGGAGGCAAGTAGGAGAAGTTGCAGTGGTGATGGGTGTGTGTGTGCTGTTCTCCAGAGTCTGTGTCTGAAGTGTCATGGTGATGTGTGGTTGTGCTTTTAGGTGTGTGTTTGGGTGTGTGCTGCAATGTGGGTGACTTTTTTGATTTGGATGAATGTGCTTGTTTGTGGATGTAGTAGCTTTGGGTATGTGTGTCTGTGAAGTGGTTTGTTTGGGTAATGATATGTGTTTGTCTGAGGGTGTGTGTTTCTGTGGTGTGGTTTGTTTGGTTAGTGTTGTTTCTTTGCATGAGGGTGTGTGCCTCTGTGGTGTGGCTTGTTTAGACGGTGTTGTTTGTGTGAGGTGTGTGTTTCTGTGGTGTTTGTTTGCTGATGGTGTGTGCTTGTTGGAAAGTTTGTTTTTCTGTGGTGTGGATTGTTTTTGACGGGTTACCTGTTTGAACGAGGTTGTGTGTTTGGATGAGTTTGGGGTGGTGGGTGAGGGTGTGGCAGTGGTTGAGGTTTTGGTGGTTGTGGATGCAGTGGTAGATAACGGTATGGCAGTGGTTGAGGTTGGGGTGGTGGTTGAGGGTGTAGTGGTGGTTGAGGTTCTGTTGCTCATTGAGGGTGTAGTGGTGGTTGAGGGTGTGAATGTGGTAAGGGTGTGAATGTGGTTGAGGATGTGTTCATGGTTGAGCATGTGGTTGAGGGTGTGGTAGTGGTTGAGGGTGTGCTGGTAATTGTGGGAGTGAGCTGGATGATTGAAATTATTGGTGGATGCATGTGTATATAAGAGTCTTTGTGTGTTGTGGATTTGTCTGAGGTTTTGCAGGGTGTGGTACTAGTTTCTGTGTATATATGTGTATGTTTCTTTTTATACTTTGAGTGTCTGTGTATGTGGCTGTGTGTTTGCTGGAGTGTGTGGGTGTGAGTATGGAGCTAGTGTCTGAGGTTGGGACTGAGGAGTTGGTGTGGATATTGTGGTGGGAGGTTGGTTTAGGGAAGAGGAGGATCTAGAGAGGAAGGGTCAGGGGGTTGGTCGATGTGAGGCAGTGATGTCTGAGGGAGTCTCTCTCTCTCTTTCTCTATATATATATACATATATGTATATATGTATATATATGTATATATATATATATATATATATATAGATATATATATATATATATATATATATATATATAAAGTCCAACTCCCACTCTGTTAAGAACAGGTCCGACACAGCCCGGTGACGTAAACAGACTTTAATGCCACAATGACAGACGCGTGACATGAAAATGATATGGTGGTGAAACGCCAGGCAGACGCGTTTCAGCCTTGCGGCTTTCCTCAGTGCCGGTTCCACCTTTCGCCACGATGTTCCCACCTGGAGGTAAGATTAAATCAAGAAATCCACTCCCATTGGAGTACGTTGTTGGCCCATCCTCCAAACTCACAGGTCCGCGCTCCTCCCCAGCTGGTCCATGCCGGGTTTTGTGTATCCCGCTGTGAGTGTAAATTAAGTAAGTATATATATATATATATCAATATCAAAGAAAAGAGATGCAGTATGCTGGCGTGCTGCCAAATTTCTGGTGGTGCACAAAAATTAGCGCCACCTCAAGCGCTTAATATTCCAAAAATACCTCTCAAAACTCCAATATGAGAGAGAGCAGGCACTCGAAGTCAGGGGATTTAAAACCATTTAATGTATCAAACTCCCCAAAAAAAGGAACAAATGAGAGACGCGTTTCTGCAGTAACACTGCCTTTATCCATATATAAGTATATATATATATCTATATATATATATTCACTGAAAAAACCATAGGTTTCAGGCACGTTATAGTTAGAAATTAGCATTTAAAAACCTTAGAAATTCACTGAAAAAACAATAGGTTTCAGGGACGTTATAGTTAGAAATTAGCATTTAAAAAACCTTTGAAATTCACTGAAAAAACCATAGGTTTCAGGGACGTTATAGTTAGCTGGACATTTCACTCGTACAAAACCATAGAAATTCCACCGTTATAGTTAGTTCAGTTAACTATAACTTCGCGTCCCATAATGCACTGCTCATGACGTCACATATTACATCATTCATGGCATGGTCAGTGACATCACTGATGACATCACTGATGACATCTCAAATGACATCACTGATTACATCATCCAGTGACTGTGTGTTTCTGTAAAGTTTAAATATGTTTTATATATATGGCAAGGTGTATTGAAGAATGAGTGGGTGTATAAGTGTCTGGATGGAGGATTTAGGAGGTATGTAACTGATTGTATAAGTGACTGATTGTGTCTTACTGAATGCGTGGGTTAGTGACTAAACTGTGTGAATGTCTGTATCAGTCTGTCTGTTGTTGTGTAAGCTGCTACATGGGTTGGTCAGTAGCTACATTAGTGTCTATATGGGTTATTTATTGTCTGCATGAGTATTTGTATGGGGGACTGAGTGTGTGTGTGGGTGGGTTGGAGGTGTGTGACTGTGCATAGATGTGTGAGTAGGTGATTCACTGGGTGTATGGGTTCAAGAGTGCATCTGTGAAGGGCTGTATGGGTGGGTAAGTGTGTGTATGGGTGTGTTGGTGACTGAATGGATGTATCAGTGGTACATATGTGAGTAGCTACATATGTAAAAGGAAGTATATGTGAGTGATGGTGTATATAAATAACTATATGTGAGACTGAGTGATTGTGAGAGTGGCATGTATGGATGAGTCTGTACTTGTTCCAGTGATTACATAAGAGAGTAACTATGCGTTACTGTCTGTATGAATTAGTGAGGTGGTGTGTGTATAACTGTTTAGGTGAGTAAATGGGAGTGTGATTGATTCTTTGCATGACTGACTAGGTGTGTGAGTAACTCCATGGATGAGTGGCGGTGTGTGAGTGTCTGAATAGGTGTATGAGTGCATATGATAGTGTTGTATTGATAAGTGACTGCATGTATAAGTGATTGTATAGGTGAATGAGTGGATGTGTGTGCAGACCTAGGAATCAGTGAGTGAGTATGTAGTAACTGGTATTGGTGTGTGGATGGTTTCGAAAATGGTAGTGTGTATTTTACAGTGGGTGTATTAAAGGTTATCTTAGGGTGTGATGAGGTGCATCAGATTATCACATGGATGATGTCATCAGTGATGTCACTGACCATGCCATGAATGATGTAATATGTGACATCATGAGCAGTGAATTGCGGGCGTGAGTTATAGTTAACTGAACTAACTATAACGGTGGAATTTCTATGGTTTTGTACGAGTGAAATGTCCACCTAACTATAACGTCCCTGAAACCTATCGTTTTTCAGTGAATTTCTAAGGTTTTTTAAATGCTAATTTCTAATTATAACGTGCCTGAAACCTATGGTTTTTCAGTGAATTTCAAAGGTTTTTTAAATGCTAATTTCTAACTATAACGTCCCTGAAACCTATCGTTTTTCAGTGAATTTCTAAGGTTTTTTAAATGCTAATTTCTAATTATAATGTTCATTAAACCTATGGTTTTTTCAGTGATTTTAAATTATCATTCCATTCTCAACCTAGTGAAAACAGCCGATATCGCCAGTTTTCCAACAATAGCTTCCGCAAAAAAATTCGCCACAAATGAGAGCGACAACTAACGCTAATAATATGCAGAGTTGGCGTTCCCATGCAAAAATAACACGAAAACACCACTTCCCGATATTTTCAACGAGCAGCCAAATCTGGGGCCCGATCCAAAAACAGGCGATAAGCTGCGTTAGCAGTAAGAATTTAACATCTGCCTTTTACTGGTGTAAAGCAGGACGACTACCTACAGTGTGAAAGGGAGCCCAGCCCATAACCACATCTAAAGACCAACACATGTCATAGAGCTACTGACCATGCAGCTCCGACACCCAAGAAGGCCACAACACCCACTGCCATCACCCTCAGGACCTCCCCCGGACCACCCCCTCCCTACTACCACCGAGGCAGCGCAGAACAGGACAGCGGACCCTCCAGAAACAGCATGGTTCCTCAGCCACACAATAGCTGAATGTTGGGAGATGTGGCAACCAAGTATGTGTGAAGGACGCAAGTCACCCATCAATAAAAATGCGCACAATACCAAGTGTAGCGGTGATGTGGGGGACAGACCTCACTATGCAGAGCACAAACCTCTCCATGTGGACATATACTGCTGGTGCTTGTAGTGTTGTGGACAATAGACGCAACCATGTTACCTCAGGCAGTGGGGAAGATCTCGGTCATGTAGCTGTGTTGTCCCCCCTGGAAGCGGAAGCGGAGTGGGCTGGTCCAACGTACCCCACTCCAGCGTAGGAGTATGAATAAATAGGCTGGGGCTCTGGTCGTGGTTCACTTGTGGGAAGGCCAAAGCGTCTGCCAGTGCGGCAGCCCTCACCCTGCCATGAGGCCTCCGCCGTGACCGCCGGCCTCCTCGACACAGGCCCCCTGCGAACCCAGCAGCAGAGCACCACAGACTTATGTCTGTACAGACTACTGCCTTCGATCTACACTGCGGACAGCAGGGCTCACAATTCAGATCGAGTTCCAATTGCAGAGGACGCAGTCCAGTAGGCAAGAGACATTGCTCCCAGTGCGGCCCGCCCGGACCACGCATCATCGCAACCTGCGCACACGCTGAGTGCTTCAGGTGCCACTAACTCAGTGCTCCACAAGTCATCGCCACGTAGCCTTATTAAGGCAGAATTCATTAGACAAAAGACATTGCTACCAGTGTGGCCCGGCCGGACCACGCATCATCGCAGGCTGCGCACATGCTGGTTGCTTCAGGTGACACTAACTGTACAGCTCAACTCAACGCCATGTGGCTGTGGGCCCTTGCTGACCACTGCCTCCGGCCTACACTGCGGTCATCAGGGCTCACATTTAAAATTGACTCTTGATTCATTAATTGCAGAGTCCAGTCGGCAACTAAGTATTACGTCCCTAAAACCTACATAATATCCTTTTAGTATCCTTGCTTCAAGAACTTGTTTTATATCAGTTATAGCTTTAGTACAATGACCAACTTCATCTTGCAAGTCCAATGGAACACTGAATGGCAGTCTACACTGTGGACAGCAGAGCTCACAATTTGAATTCAATCTTGATTTATTAATTGCAGACAGAATTGTACTCTATGTCCTCGAATTTTGTCAAGAGGAAGTGACAAAAAGCATTCCTTGATGTCTGTGCTGACTACTGCCTTCGATCTACACTGCGGTCAGCAGGGCTCACAATTCAGATCGAGTCGCGATTGCAGATGATGCAGTCCAGTAGGCAAGAGACATTGCATCATCGCTGGCTGCGCACACGCTGAGCGCCACACCTATCACTAACTGTATGCAGCTCAAGTCAACGCCATGTGGCTGTAGGCCCTTCCTGACCGCTGCCTCCGGCCTACACTGCGGTCAGCAGGGCTCACAATTCAGATCGAGTCGCGATTGCAGATGACGCAGTCCAGTAGGCAAGAGACATTGCATCATCGCTGGCTGCGCACACGCTGAGCGCCACACCTATCACTAACTGTATGCAGCTCAAGTCAATGCCATGTGGCTGTAGGCCCTTCCTGACCGCTGCCTCCGGCCTACACTGTGCTCAGCAGGGCTCACAATTCAAATTCAGTCTTCATTCATTAATTTCAGAGTCCAGTAGGCAACTAAATATAACGTCCCTGAAACCTACATATTTCGACAGTGTATTCCATAAATGTTTCATCTTTTGTTCCATACACCTACAATGCGGTTAGCAGAGCTCACAATTTGAATTCAGTCTTGATTTATTTATTGCAGACAGAATTGTACTCTATGTCCTCGAATTTTGTAAACAGGAAGTGACTAAAAGCATTCTTCGATGTCTGTGCTGACTACTGCCTTCGATCTACACTGCGGATAGCAGGGCTCACAATTCACATCGAGTCGCGATTGCAGATTACTCAGTCCAGTAGGCAACAGACATTGCTGCCAGTGCGGCTCGCCCGCACCACGCATCATCGCTGGCTGCGCACACGCTGAATGTTTCTGATGCCCCTATCTCAGTGCAGCACAACTCATGGACCCTTTATGATACAATGTTTTGTGTATAATTTCACATCTGCTGCTCCTACCTCAGTGTACCACAAGTCATGGACCCTTTACGATACAATCTTGTGTGTATTATTTCACATCTGTTGCCCCTACCTTAGTGCAGCACAAATCATTGACCCTTTATGATTGAATCTATGTGTCTGATCCAATGATTACTGTTGTACTTGTTGCCAGCACCAACCATTCCCGGAGGGCTGGCTTACACTCACCCCACATGCATCCAGCACAGACATCACTGGACATGTGACCCTGGTAATAAAAATGAGTCGAGCGCACGTGCCCGTACCCAGTTCCACTATCTATCTGTGTCCGTGTGTTCATTATGTATGTAAGATGCCGCCCCTGGGCCCTACCACATTACATTGTGCTGTGGACAGCGTATGCAACCATGTTACCTCTGGCAGTGGGGAAAACTTCGGTTATGTAACTTTTTCTCGGACATTGTACAAGTACGTACGTAGAGACTGGATCATTAGAGTACTGCAACGAGAGTGTATAGTGAATTAATAAGTGCTTGGGGATTGGTGGAGTAATTCTATAAGTACATATGTTGGCGCAGCCTAACCCCGAACACAAGCTTGGCTCTAATTGGCTGCCCTCCATGTGCCAAAAACTGAAACTTAAACTTTCCATGGCCCTGTATTGCTACAGCTGCAACACTCCACTGAATGTGCAATGAACATTCATATCCACACAGATGTGTCATGTCCACCATCTTTCATGTTTGGAACTATGGATGAATGTAGGGTCAGTGATTCCCCGTACCTTCCATGTTGGCAATGTTGTGGGACTTGGCTCACAGAATGGCACATTGGCGCTTGTGACCCGGGTGACGTCAGCACTGCAACAGGGACACCTGCATCAGTTTATTCCTCATACAGCACAGGACGGAGCCACGCCCATAGCTCCGGAGTCATTCTTCACAGCCTCACGCAGGACTGGCATACGCCAGGCCAGCCCACTCCGCTTACGCTTAAAGGGAAGGACAACAACGCTACATGGCCCAGATTTTCATTGCAGTGATCTGATGGTCACACCCTAGTAGTCAGTACGCCACAGCCACTCCCTCATGGCTAGTATACACCCACCCCACACCCATCCAGCACACGCGTCACAAGACACGTGACCCTGCCAATAAAAACAACCGGGCGCACGTGCTCGATGCCATTTCAGAGTTGCTCGCACTGGATACACTGCGGCTGGCACAGGCACACTGGCACGGGACGGTGACTTTCGGTCCACTGAGGTATGGGTACCGTAACTGCTGAGCGGGTGTACAGCCTGCGGTGATGGCCCGTCCCGGCGGTCTGGACAGCTCAGGTTTTGTGTGCCCTGCTGGACCGCAGTATAGGCCTGAGCCATCAGACAGCGCAGGCCTACCGCCACGTGGCGTCGCCTCGATGGTCACAGAGTTAGTGGCAGCGCAAGGGCTGAGCGGGTGTGCAGCCTGCGATGAAAAGCCTGGTGCACTGGTACGTCCTCTGCCATGGCGAAATCAAGACCCAGCACCAAATGTGAGACCTGGTGGCCTGCGGAGTGGGGCTGCATGACATGCAGGGTGTGGTGTCCGCGGGCCCAGGGCTTGGGGCTTGCAGCGGCACGTGGTAGGCCCTCTTTTCTACATGCAGGTTGCGAAAGGTGAGCAGACAGGCTTGTTAGCGCAGCGGCGGGCAGTCACCTCCGGGCAGTGGGAGTGGATGGGGTGCAGCAGCCTGGGTGCGCAGCAGCGGGCAGACACCTCTGGGCAGTGGAAGTGATGGGGTGCAGCAGCCTGGGTGCGCAGCGGCGAGCAGACACCTCTGGGCAGTGGAAGAGGATGGGGTGCAGCAGCCTGGATGCACAAAGGCGGGAAAGAGAATTAGGCGTGTGCAGTTGTATGTACTCTGCCATTACTGATTCCATACTACGTTTCAGATGAGTAAGCTTGAGGGCTCCACTATGTCCCGGCACGTGGTTGGAGACACACCAGTGACGGAAAGGTGAGCTGTGAGGGTTTTGTCCACAGTGTCGGCACTCACTGTCCCTCTCCATCTCTTCCTTTCTCTCCCTCACACTCTTTCTCTCTCCCTTCCTCTCTCTCTCACTCTATCTCTTCCTCTCTCTCACACTGTTTTTTTCTTTCTCTCTCTCTACCTCTCTCTCTCTTTCTCTCTCTCTCACTCTTCCTCTGTTTCTCTCTTTCTCTTTCTCACACTGTTTCTCTCTTTCTCTCTCTCTTCCTCTCTCTCACTGTTTCTCTCTCTCTTACTCTCTCACTCTTTCTCTCTTTCTCTCTGTCTACCTCTCACTCTTTCTTTCTTTCTCTCTCTCTTCCTCTCTCTCCTTTGATGGACGCATGACGCACAATCTTATCTTGCTTTTTGTCTAGCAGGCTCTTCCTTTCTCTCCCTCACACTCTTTCTCTCTCCCTTCCTCTCACTCTATCTCTTCCTCTCTCTCTCACTGTTTTTTTCTTTCTCTCTCTCTACCTCTCTCTCTCTTTCTCTCTCTCTCACTCTTCCTCTGTTTCTCTCTTTCTCTTTCTCACACTGTTTCTCTCTTTCTCTCTCTCTTCCTCTCTCTCACTGTTTCTCTCTCTCTTCTTCTCTCTCACTCTTTCTCTCTGTCTACCTCTCACTCTTTCTTTCTTTCTCTCTCTCTTCCTCTCTCTCTCTCCTTTGATGGACGCATGACGCACAATCTTATCTTGCTTTTTGTCTAGCAGGCTGTGATTCACAGATTGACGACCCCCCCCGACACGGACCTCCCGCCACGAGGCGATGACTTCAGTTCCACTGAGTTAGTGCCACCAGAGCTGAGCGTGTGTGCAGCCTGCGATGATGCGTGGCCATCCTGCAATCAACACCCGCTCCTAATTGTGAGCTCGGCTTGACCGCGTGTACGCAACTTGCGCCTGAGGAGGTTGCTTCAGCACGTGGTGGACCCTCTTAGACACACGCCGGTGGCGGAAGGTGAGCAGAGAGCCTTGTTTCAGCAGCAGCGAGCAGTCACCTCTGGGCGGTGCGAGTGGATAGTGTGCAGCACCCTGGGTGCACAAGAGCGGACAGACACCTCCGAGCAGTGGAAGTGGATGGGGTGCAGCAGCCTGAGTGCACAGGAGCAGGCAGACACCTCTAGGTAGTGGGAGTGGATGGGATGCAGCACTCTGGGTGCGCAGGAACAGGCAGTCACCTCCGGGCAGTGGGACAGGATGGGGTGCACCAGCCTGGGTGCACAGCAGCGGGCAGACACTTCTGGGCAGTGCGAGTGGATGGGATACAGCAGCCTAGGTGCGCATAGGCGGGCAGACACCTCTGGGCGGCGGGAGTCGATGGGGTGCAGCAGCCTGGGTGCGCAGGGGCGAAACAGAGAATTAGGCGTGTGCAGTTGTATGTACTCTGCCATTATTGATTCTATACTATGTTTCAGATGACTAAACTTCAAGACTCCACTATGTCCCGGCACATGGTTGGAGACACACCGGTGGCAGAAAGGTGAGCTGTAAGGATTTTCTCCAGTGTCAACACTCACTCTCCCTCTCCATCTCTTCCTTTCTGTCACTCACACTCTTTCTCTCTCTCACACTCTCTCTCTTTCTATGTCTCTTCCTCTCTCTCTCATTCTTTCCTTCTCTCTCTCTTCCTCTCTGGCTCACTCTTTCTCTCTCTCTCTACCTCTCTCTCACACTGTTTCTCTCTCTCTTTCTCTCTCACTTCCTTATATCTCACTCTTTCTCTCTTTCTCTATCTCTATCTCTTCCTCTCTCTCTCACTCTTTCTCTCTTTCTCTGTCTTCTTCTCTGTCTCACTCTTTCTTTCTCTGTCTCTTCCTCTCTCTCACTCTTTCTCTCTTTCTCTCCTTTCATGGACGCATAACGCACGACGCACAATCTTATCTTTCTTTTTGTCTTGCAGGCTGTGATTCACAAATTGTCGAGGGATGACACGCCATACCTGTACTTACTTTTATTTTGTTGTTTTGTTTAAATAAAATGTTTTATATGTAAATCTATAGATGACTGAGATTCTTATTTGTCCAACCTCACATGCATCTTCTTTACTATAATTGTGCGACATCAGCCAATTTGTTAAGTTCCAGATTTCCTAACGTTGCTGTCACATTTGTTTGTGTGGGGGGGAGGTGAGGGTGGTTGGCGGACAAGGGGCTGGTGGCGGGGGGGTGTCGGAGCAGTGTTGGGTGTCCGAGCTGCATGATCGTTGGCTCCATTGCATCTGTTGTCATTCACGTATGGCTCTGGGTGGGCTCCCTTTCATATTGCAGGTTGTAGTCCGACTTTACACCAGCTCAGAGCAGGTGTAAACTTTCTGCTACTAACGCACCTTATCGCCTGTTTTGTACTCTCTTCGACGATCTTGTTGGTGGTTGAGACACTTGCGAAGTGATGTGTTCGCTGCTTTTTGCACGAGAACGCCTACTCTACATCTCATTAGCAATATTTGCCGGACTCATCCGTGACAATGCTTTTTGAGGCTGCTATCACTGGTAAACTGGTGATATGGGCTGTTTGCTCCAGCTTGTGAATGGTGCGTTAAATTTATCACCATTTTGGTTGCGATAAAGTGCTGTTAACTCGGCGATATGTCCTTGAGAATATACCCCTCGGTGTTTGAAAGACTTAAGAAGTACTCGAGTGCCGCGCTGAGAGCCGCGAAACCATCGCTTTCACAAGTTTGCTATGACAGGGTGGGAGAGAGCGAGGGAGAGAGACGGAGTGAGATAGCACAAGCAGCGCAAGGCCGCACAGGCACCTGGCTCCACATACCAACATGTGTGTGTGCATCGCCATCCGTGCACAGGCAATTCCCCCACAATGCAGCCCACACACATATCAATCACAGAACATCAGCAATGAAGGCAATGTGGTACAAAACTCCCCTCATACGGCTTCTGTGTCCAGTGTGTGTGGCGGGGTGATGGCTGCATGGCTGTGTGCCCCTGACACATCAGACTTGATAGGTGATGGGGCTGCATCAGATGTCGTCCAGCACCTATGCAAAAACAATGTCTGGCTCACAGAGGCGGAGCTTGCCAAAGGGATACACCCCCGCACATAACACACCTTCTTAATTTCTAATTTACCTTCCTAGTTGGTTTGCAGATTTCAAATGTCACAAACGCATGCAATTCTTTTCTTGTCACACAGTACATGTAATGCACCACTTTCATCAAGAATGGAACCAGTAATGGCACAATTTCCCTGTTGCTCCACACATAAATCCATGTAAAGAACAAATCAGAATAGTTCCTTATTTTTTTTAGATTGCAAAACCTCTCTTTATTGCTTATTTTTTAACTTTCCATATAATCTGTTTTGTTAAGGACACATACAGGTGAAAAGTTCAAGGTATTGTATCAACACTTTCTAGAACATTCTATGACACGTGCAGGTTAAATGTTCATCATTTTTTTTAAACCTACCGATATTTTTTTTTGCAACATTTTCTCCAACATTTAACGGCACGTGGAGGTCAAAAGTTCACCATTCTTTGAAGTTTGAACTGCACCTTCCAAATACAATTAGCAGGTGTGGTTGAGCTGAGCAAATTTCATCCCATAATATGTACTCCACGTATAAACTGCTTTTTTATTAACCAATCACAAAGATGCTTTTCATCAAAACTAATATACACCCTACTTTTTAGGACACAATACATTTCATCTCCCAATCCGATAACGTTTTGCCTGTAAAAAAAAAATTAGTTCCCCATGTTTAAACATATCTCTTATTCTACGAACGGACTGCATGAGCTACAGACATTTATCCATATCTTCTAGCCATACCTTCAAAATGCTAGTGTGGATTGTAGGACATAGCTATGTTTTCTGGTGCAAGAGGTATGCAGAACAGAGACGTATTGACTTAGACCTAGGTTTACAAAATGTGTACATTAAATGGTTTGCACAGAGAGGATTGAAGTGGCACCAATTGCTCCCTTTGGTTAAAACCTGTTTGCATCTCCAACAGCCTGATCTCATGATTGTGCACTGTGGTGGTAACGACAAAGGCACATTGACTGGGTAGGTTGGAAAATGCTTATGAAGGACACCTTTGGACAATTGATGTTACTTTTGCCTCAAACTGTCTTTGTATATTCCAATATATGCCAAAGACAGAAGTGGAAATGGTCAAACCAATTTTGTCATAAGATTGAAAAATCTAGGAAGAATGTCAACAAATCTGTGTCTGTATACCTCAGAGACCATAGAATGGGGTCGATTTACAACAACAACATACGTTTTGATATCGCTGATAGCTACAGAAGTGATGGAGTACACTTCACAGATGAGGGAAACCGAATTTTCCTGATTAACCTGAAGCTGTGCATTCGCACTTACATGTAGCTCCAACTAATAAACAGAAGGGCTTTTTTTAGAGCCGCCTTATATTCCCAATTTCGGCTCGCAGAGTGTCAGCTGCGATTCGGCTAGCAGAGGGACACCTGTGGGCCGTCGGGCAGGCTTGCAGAGGAAGAGCTGCGGCCCGTGGGCTCAGCTCGCAGAGGGAGACCTACGAGCCGTTGGCTCGCAAAAGCACAGCACCGTACCGGCTCGCAGAGGGAGAGCTGTGGCCTGACTCGCAGAGGGATACCAACAGGCCAACAGGCCTGCTAGCAGACACACAGCTATCAGTTAACGGGCTGGCTCGCAGAGATACAGCTGCGAGCCCTCCGCGCTGCAACTCGACGGGCTAACTCGCAGAGGGAGAGTAACGGGCCGACGGGCCTGCTAGCACAGACACAGCTACGAGCTAACGTGGTGGCTCACAGAGGTAGAGCTGCGGGCCCGATGGCTTGCAGACACAGAGCTGCGAGCCGACGTACTGGCTTCTAAAGGCATAGCCGCAAGCTGATGATGTGGGGAGAGGGAGCGTAAAAGGAGTATCACGCACAGACAGACCTGCGGGATATTTTCAGTATTGCCTCGCAGAGGTAGAATTACGGATCCGATGCCTTTTAGAGGGAGAGATACGAGCTGACGGACTGATTCACAAAATGGCTCACAGCTCACAGTCGCAGAGCTGCGAGCCGACGGACTCGCTTCTAAAGGCATAGCCGCGAGCTGGTGATGTGGGGCGAGGGACCGTGAAAGGGGTATCTCGCACAGACAGAGCTGCGGTATATATTTAGTGTTGCCTCGCAGAGGTAGAACTACGGACCTGATGCCTTATAGAGGGAGAGTTGTGAGCTGACAGACTGAATCACAAAATGGCTGCCAACACTTCCTAGTTTCAACAGTTTGCAGCCAATCAGCAGCAAGCTCGTGCTCGTAACGCTTCAGCCAATCAGATGTCAGAATTCTTAAATATCGATATCTGGAAAATTTGATATTTCTCTAAAACTACTGAATGTATTTACCCGATTTAAACAAAAGCGTGCTTTCTGTACCAAGACCTTTCTCTGTGCCAAATTTGGCGTAATTCCATTCAGCAGTTTGACCTGTAGCCTTGTCTAAAGTTTCCTATGGAAATTGCATGGAGAAAACATGTTTTGGGACCCCCTTTTTTTATTAGCCCCCCCCTTGACGAATCCCCCCAAAACTTTTAGGATAGCAGCTGACCTGAAAAGAGGAACTTTTTGGAAAATTTCGTAAAGATTTGTCAAACGATGCAAAAGTTATAAGCACATCAAAAAATGCTTTTCCTATGGAAACGTGGTCCTAACTATAACTACCTACTGGCGACCGCCAGTAGGTAATATATATATATATATATATATATATATATATATATATATATATATATATATATATATATAAATATTCACTGAAAAAACCATAGGTTTTAGGGACAGTTATAGTTAGTTGGACATTTCACTTGTACAAAACCCGTGAAATTCCCCCGTTATAGTTAGTTCAGCTAACTATAACTCGCGCCCCGCAATGCACTGCTGATGACGTCACATATTACATCACTCATGACATGGTCAGTGACATCACTGATGACATCACTGATGACATCTCAAATGACATCACTGATGACATCATCCAGTGACTGTGTGTTTCTGTAAAGTTTAAATATTTTTAATATATATAGGGAAAGGCGTATTGAAGAATGAGTGGGTGTATAAGTGTCTGTATGGATGATTTAGTAGGTGCGTGACTAACTCTATAAGTGAGTGATTAAACGTATCTTACTGAATGCATGGGTTAGTGACTAAACTGGGTGAATGTCTGTATCCGTCTGTCTGTTGCTGTGTAAGTGGCTCCTTGGGTTTGTGAATAGCTACATGAGTGTCTATATGAGTTATTGATTGGTTGTCTGAGTATCTGTATGGGTGCCTGAGTGTTTGTGTGGGTGGGGTGTGTGCAACTCTGTGCATAGATGTGTGAGTGGGTGATTCACTGGGTGGATGGTTTCAAGAGTGCATCTGTGATGGACTGAATGGGTGGGTGAGTGTGTGTATGGGTGTGTTAGTGAGTGAATGTATATCTCAGTGGTACAAGTGTGAGTAACTACATATGTGAAAGGCAGTATATATGTGTGTTGGAGTATATAAATGGCTATAAGCGAGAGTGTGTGATTGTGTTAGTGACTGTATGGATGAGTGTGTGCTTGTATCAGTGATTGTATAAGAGCGTAAGAATGTGCTAGTATTTGTATGAGTAAGTGAGCTGGTGTGTGTTTAACTGTATAGGTGAGTAAATGGCAGTGTGTTT
The DNA here is from genome assembly GCA_963921515.1 of Calotriton arnoldi. Classification (NCBI taxonomy): domain Eukaryota; kingdom Metazoa; phylum Chordata; class Amphibia; order Caudata; family Salamandridae; genus Calotriton; species Calotriton arnoldi. The sequence goes on along the minus strand of CAWUFW010001420.1, from coordinate 1,483,521 downwards.
AATTATTTGCATGACTGACTAGGTGTGTGAGTACCTCTATGGATGAGTGGCGGTGTTTGAGTGTCTATATAGGAGTATGAGTGCATATGATAGTCCTGTACTGAGAGACCGTAAGTATGAGTGACTGTACGGGTGAGTGAGTGGATGTGTGTGTAGACCTAAGAATCAGTGAGTGGGTATGTAGTTATTGGTGTTGGAGTGTCTATGGTTTTGCGAATGGCAGTCTGTAATTTAGAGTGGGTGTATCAAATGTTATATTAGGGTGTGAGGAGGTGCATCAGATTATCACGTGGATGATGTCATCAGTGATGTCATCAGTGATGTCATTTGAGATGTCATCAGTGATGTCATCAGTGATGTCACTGACCATGTCATGAGTGATGTAATATGTGACGTCATCAGCAGTGCATTGCGGGGCGCGAGTTATAGTTAGCTGAACTAACTATAACGGGGAATTTCACGGATTTTGTACGAGTGAAATGTCCAACTAACTATAACTGTCCCTAAAACCTATGGTTTTTTCAGTGAATTTGTAAGGTTTTTAAATGCTAATTTCTAACTATAACGTGCCTGAAACCTATGGTTTTTTCAGTGAATTTCAAAGGTTTTTTAAATGCTAATTCCTAACTATAACATGTCTGAAACCTATGGTTTTTTTCAGTGAATTTCAAAGGTTTTGTAAATGACAATTTTTAAATGTATTAATTGTTATATTTATTTTTTTGATACTGATTTACTACATTTTTTTAAACTATTTATTTTTAGATATTTTATTTTTTAAATTACATTGTAATTACATTATACATTACATTACAAAATATACTTTCTCAGAATGATTTACTTTAGTTTAAATACTTTGCAAATAGGCAATAGACTTTTAAGTACAGTAGTTACAGTTGTTGCAATGGGCAACACAATTTCAAACACAATGCAACATTGAGCTCAATGTGAATTTCTAGTTAAATGCAATTAGTTACTTTATGGATTACTTTTCTAACCACAGGACTGGATCCTATATTCAGTCCTGGGACATCTCCTGTAAACAGTTGAGTAAAAGCGTTTTGGTTACAGTAGTGATTTTTAAGGAATATTATTGTATTTTAAAAGTTGACAGAAACTTTTTCACATAGAATCACCAATGTTATCCTATGGGAGGAAATTCACTTAGCAGGTAAGTAGTGTTATCGTTACTTTTTCTTACTCAGTGGTGGATCCTGGATCCAGCACTGGTGCATCTCCTGTAAACAGTTGAAAGAATGCGTTTAAGTCATACAGGCGATTTTTAAGGAATATTTGTAGTTTGTGAAAATCGACACTTTGAAACTTTTCTGCTGAAAACCAGACAATGGATTCCTATGGAAGGAAATACAAGTTACTGGTAAGTACGGTTAGAATTACTTTTCAGGGTCAGTGCTGGGCTAAAAGATGCAGCACTGGGTTCTCTCCTGATAACAGGTGAGTAAATCGGAATTCGTAGTTCGGCTGATTTTAGAGGAATATTATAAAGTTCCAAAACTCCACACTTAGAAGAATTTCCAAGTAAAACCAGTCAATGTTAGCCTACGGAAGGAAATTCAAGTTACTGGTAAGTACGGTTAGAATTACTTTTCAGGATCAGTACTGGGCTCAAAGATGCAGCACTGAGGTCACTCCTAATAACAGGTGAGTAAATCGGAATTCGTAGTTCTGCTGATTTTAGAGGAATATTTGTAAGTTTCAAAAATAGACCGAAACATTTTCAGCAAAAAGCAGGCAATGATATCCTATGGAAGGAAATTCAAGTTACTGGTAAGTACGGTTAAAATTACTTTTCAGGATTAGTACTGGGCTCAAAGATGCAGCACTGTGGTCTCTCCTGATAACAGGTGAGTAAATCGGAATTCGTAGTTCGGTTGATTTTAGAGGAATATTATAAAGTTCCAAAACTCCACACTTAGAAGAATTTCCAAGTGAAACCAGTCAATGTTAGCCTATGGAAGGAAATTCAAGTTACTGTTAAGTACGGTTAGAATTACTTTTCAGGATCAGTACTGAGCTCAAAGATGCAGCACTGAGGTCTCTCCTGATAACAGGTGAGTAAATCGGAATTCGTAGTTCTGCTGATTTTAGAGGAATATTTGTAAGTTTCAAAAATCGACACAGAAACTTTTTCAGCAAAAAGCAGGCAATGATATCCTATGGAAGGAAATTCAAGTTACTGGTAAGTACGGTTAGAATTACTTTTCAGGATCAGTACTGGGCTCAAAGATGCAGCACTGAGGTCACTCCTAATAACAGGTGAGTAAATCGGAATTCGTAGTTCTGCTGATTTTAGAGGAATATTTGTAAGTTTCAAAAATAGACCGAAACATTTTCAGCAAAAAGCAGGCAATGATATCCTATGGAAGGAAATTCAAGTTACTGGTAAGTACGGTTAAAATTACTTTTCAGGATTAGTACTGGGCTCAAAGATGCAGCACTGTGGTCTCTCCTGATAACAGGTGAGTAAATCGGAATTCGTAGTTCGGTTGATTTTAGAGGAATATTATAAAGTTCCAAAACTCCACACTTAGAAGAATTTCCAAGTGAAACCAGTCAATGTTAGCCTATGGAAGGAAATTCAAGTTACTGTTAAGTACGGTTAGAATTACTTTTCAGGATCAGTACTGAGCTCAAAGATGCAGCACTGAGGTCTCTCCTGATAACAGGTGAGTAAATCGGAATTCGTAGTTCTGCTGATTTTAGAGGAATATTTGTAAGTTTCAAAAATCGACACAAACTTTTTCAGCAAAAAGCAGGCAATGATATCCTATGGAAGGAAATTCAAGTTACTGGTAAGTACGGTTAAAATTACTTTTCAGGATCAGTACTGGGCTCAAAAAAGCAGCACTGTGGTCTCTCCTGATAACAGGTGAGTAAATCGGAATTCGTATTTCGGCTGATTTTAGAGGAATATTTGCACAATGGTGAAGGAAGGGGGTGGGGCCTGAGGTGACATGTCTGCAAACACGCCCTGTTGCGCGTTTTAAGTTGGAGAATTAATTCCTCCTCAATCCCGAGGGTCCCTAGGGGCCAACTAGCCCACCAGATACCTCCAGTATGCGCCAGAGAGCTGCGTTGCAGAGAGGTGTTCAGAGGCCACGCCCCTTTTACAACACTCTGCAACGCAGCTCCGTGGCGCTTACTGGAGGTACCTGGTGGGCTAGTTGGCCCCAGGGACCCTCAGGATTGAAGGGATTTAATTCCCTATCTTAAAACGCGCCACGGGGCCTGTTTGCACACATGTCACCTCAGGCCCGCCCCTCCCTTCACCACTGTGCAAACGCGCCCGTGGTGCGTTTTAAGTTGGGGGATTAACTCCCCTTGAATCCTGAGGGTCCCTGGGGTGCAACTAGCCCACCAGATACCTCCATTAAGCGCCACAGAGCTGCGTTGCAGAGAGGTGTAAAAAGAGGCGTGGCCTCAGAACACCTCTCTGCAACGCAGCCCCCTGGCGCATACTGGAGGTTCCTGGTGGGCTAGTTTTCCCCCAGGGACCCCCAGTATTCAAGGGGAATTCGTTCCCCCTCTGCAAACGCGCCAGGGGGCGCGTTTGCAGAGTGCTGACAAGGAGGGGGCGTGGCCTCCGGCGCGATGCCGGATTTTTTTTTTTTTTTTAAAGGGGGCTGTGTGGCCCCCCTTCTTTTTAATTATTTTGGGCCCTGGGGACCCCATCCCCCAGGGCCTGACCCCCTTTTTTTTTTTTTTTAAATGGGAACGGGAAGGGGACCGCGTGGGCCCCCCTCCCGTGGCCAATTTCGGCCCGGGGACCCCATCCCCCGGGTCATTGCCACCTTTTTTAAAAATTATTTTTATGGAGGGGGGCTGCGTTGCCCCCCTCCCCAGGCCTCCTTAGGCCCCGGGGACCCCATCCCCCGGGGCCGGCCTTTTTAATTTTTAATTTTTTTTTATTTAATAATTTGGGGGAGGGGGCCGCGTGGCCCCCTCCCGAGCCACTACTTGCCCCGGGTACCCCATCCCCGGGGCTGGCCCTATCTTTTGGGGTCCGTGGGGGACCCCAACTCCCCCACGGACCATGCCGGCTCCCCGCGTCCTGCGGGAGCCGGCATTGCTTTCCACATGGGGAGCTGCTAACATGCAGCTCCCCGTGTGGAAAAGCAATGTGCTTTGGATATTGGAAGCAAGAGCAGGTTTCCCTGCTCTCGCTTCCAATATCCAAAGCAGTTTGCTATGACAGGACGGGAGCCGCGAGGCTCCGTCCTGCCATAGCAAACTACAGTGTCCCAGGGGTAGGCACCCCGGGACACTGCAGGAGCCGGCCCTGGGGGTGGCGGTCCCCAGGGCCATGGAGGGCTCCAGGAGGGGGCCGCGCGGCCCCCTCCCAACCTTTGCACAGCCCCGGGGAGGTGGTGGTCCCCGGGGCTCCGAAACGGACCCCCACATTTTATTATTTAGTGCCCCGGGGAGGTGGCGGTCCCCGGGGCGTGTGGGGGGGCTCGAGCCCCCCCACACAGGTAATTTACTTTTTAAAAAAGAAGCCCCAGGGGGTGGCAGTCCCCGGGGCTGCGGGAGGGCGGAGAGCCCTCCCGCTCCATTTTGTTTAAACCCCGGGGGTGGCGGTCCCCGGGGCTTGGGGGGGCCTTAGAGGCCCCCCCATGTTATTATTCGATAAACCCTGCATGCCCCCGGGACTTGGCCCACCTGGGGGCCAATTAACCATGAAGCGCGGGAGCCCGCGCTTCGTTTTTTTTTTTTTATCGGCAGGATCCGCGCACCCAGCGCGTTTTTTGCCGATTTAAAAAAAAAATATATATTTTTTTTTGGGCCCTGAGCAGGCCTTGTAGGACCCCCTGAGCAGGCCTAGGGGGTCAGGGTGCTTCTACCCTGCCCCCTTTTTGCGTTTTGCGCCCTTGTTTTTGTCTTTTCTTGTGCCTCGGTTCTACCGAGGAACAAGATGACTGCCAACACTTCCTGGTTTGGAGTGTTGACAGCCAATTACCATACAGCTCGTGATCGGGAGGGTACGCGAACCCTACGCGGCCATAGATATATATGTGATTTTATTTTTGATTTTCTCAGGAAATACTGAATGGATTTACACCATTTAAGCAAAAGGCACGACTCTGAACCAAGGGCTACCTTTTTGCCAAATTTGGTGTAATTCCGTTCAGCAGTTCGGGCTGTAGCTGCGACTAAAGGTTCCTATGGAAAAATGAATGGGGAAAACACGTTTTGGGACCCCCCTTTTTTCTCGGCCCCCGCTTGACGAATCACCCCGAGACTTTCAGGATAGGAGCGGACCGGAGCACCCCAACAAGTTGGAAAATTTCGTGAAGATTCGTCAACCGGCGCCAACGTTATTTCAAATAGAATGTTGCGGATTTCCTATGGAAAATAGGTCCTAACTATAACTATCTACTGGCAACCGCCAGTAGATAATATATATATATATATATATATATATATATATATATATATATATATATATATATATATATATATATATATATATATTCTCTGAAAAAACCATAGGTTTCAGGGATGCTATAGTTAGAAATCAGCATTTAAAAAACCTTAGAAATTCATTGAAAAAACCACAGGTTTCAGGGAAGTTATAGTTAGTTGGACATTTCACTCGTACAAAACCAGAGAAATTCGGCCGTTATAGTTAGTTGAGCTAACTATAACTCGCACCCCCGCAATGCACTGCTGATGATGTCACATATTACATCATTCATGACATGGTCAGTGCAGAAAGAAGTAACAGAGGTGCTGAAAGAGACAATAGAGGTGTAGAAAGTAGCAAGAGAAGTGCAGAAAGAGGCAAGTGAGGTGCAGAAAGAAGCAAGAGCAGTGTAGACTGAACCAACAGAGGAGCAAAAGAAGCAAGAGGGGCACAGAAAGAGGTAGGAGAGGTGCACAAAGAGGCAAGAGGGGTACAGAAAGAGGCAAGAGGGGTGCAGAAAGAGAGGGGAGGTGCACAAAGAGGCAAGAGGGTACAGAAAGAGGCAGGAGGGGTGCAGAAAGAAGGAAGAGAAGTGCAGAAAGAAGCAACAGAGGTGCTGAAAGAGGCGCAAAGGGTGCAGAACGAGGCAAGAGAAGTACAGAAAGAAGCAACAGAGGTACAGAAAGTAAGAGAGGGGCAGAAACAGGCAGGAAAGGTGCAGAAAGAGGGAACAGGGGTGCAGACAATGGCAGGAGAACTGCAGAAAGAGGCAAGAGGGATTCAAAAAAGGGAAGAAGTGTGCAGAAAGAGGGAGGAGGGGTGCAAAAAGAGGCAAGATGGGTGCAGAAAGAAGCAAGAGAGGTACAGAAAGAAGCAACAAAAGAGCAGAAAGAAGCAACAGGGGTGCAGAAAGAGGCTAGAGGGGTGCAGAAAGAGGCAAGACAAATGCAGAAAGAAGCAACAGAGGGGCAGAAGGAGGCAAAAGAACTGCAGAATGACAGAAGAGGGGTGCTGAAAGAGGCAATAGGGATGCATAAATTTGAAACAGAGGTGTAGAAACAAGCAAGAGCAGTGCAGAATGAACCAACAGAGGTACAGAAAGTGGCAAGAGTGGTACTGAAAGAGGCAAGAGAAGTGCAGAAAGAAGCAAAAGAGGTACAGAAAGAGGCAAGAGAACAGCAGAAAAAGGCAAGAGAGGTGCAGAAAGAGGAAGGAGAGGTGCACAAAGAGGCAAGAGGGATACAGAAAGAGGCAAGAAGGGTGCAGAAAGAAGCAAGAGAAGAGCAGAAAGAAGCAACAGAGGTGCTGAAAGAGGCAAGAGAGGTGCAGAAACAGGCAGGAAAGATGCAGAAAGAGGGAACAGGGGTGCAGAAAGAGGCAAGCGGGATACAGAAAGAAGCAACAGGGGTGCAGAAAGAGGCTAGAGGGGTGCAGAAAGAGGCTAGAGGGGTGCAGAAAGAGGCAAGACAAGTGCATAAATAAGCAACATAGGTGCAGAAGGAGGCAAAAAAACTGCAGAAAGAGGCAAAAGAGTTGCAGAAACAGGCAAAAGGGGTGCAGAAAGAGAGACCAGGTGTGCAGACAGAGGCAAGAGAGGTGCAGAATGACAGAAGAGGGATACATACATTTGCAACAGAGGTGCAGAAACAAGCAAGATCAGTGCAGAATGAACCAACAGAGGTGCAGAAAGAGGCAAGAAGGGTACTGAAAGAGGTAAGATAAGTACAGAAAGAAGCAAAAGAGGTGCAGAAAGAGGCAAGAGAACAGCAGAAAAAGGCAAGAGAGGTGCAGAAAGAGGAAGGAGAGGTGCACAAAGAGGCAAGAGGGGTACAGAAAGAGGCAAGAGGGGTGCAGAAAGAAGCAAGAGAAGAGCAGAAAGAAGCAACAGAGGTGCTGAAAGAGGCAAGTGGGATGCAGAAAGAGGCAAGAGAAGTGCAGAAAGAAGCAACGGAGGTGCAGAAAGAGGCCAGAGGGATGCAGAAAGAGGCAAGACAAGTGCAGAAAGAAGCAACATAGGTGCAGAAGGAGGCAAAAGAACTGCAGAAAGAGGCAAGAGAGTTGCAGAAACAGGCAAAGGGGTGCAGAAAGAGGGAACAGGTGTGCAGACAGAGGCAAGAGAGGTGTAGAAAGACAGAAGAGGGATGCATAAAGAGGTACAGAAAGAGTCAAGAGAACAGCAGAAAAAGGCAAGAGAGGTGCAGAAAGAGGTAGGAGAGGTGCACAAAGAGGCAAGATGGGAACAGAAAGAGGCAAGAGTGGTGCAGAAAGAAGCAAGAGAAGTGCAGAAAGAAGCAACAGAGGTGCAGAAAGAGGCAAGAGGGGTGCAGAAACAGGCAGGAAAGATGCAGAAAGAGGGAACAGGGGTGTAGAAAGAGGCAAGGGGGATACAGAAATTTGCAAAAGAGGTGCAGAAAGAAGCAAGAGTAGTGCAGAAAGAACCAACAGAGGTGCACAAAAGAGGCAAGAGGGGTACATAAAGAGGCAAGAGGGGTGCAGAAAGAAGGAAGAGAAGTGCAGAAAGAAGCAACAGAGGTACTGAAGGAGACAAGAAGGGTACAGAAAAAGGCAAGAGAAGTGCAGAAAGAAGCAACAGAGTTCCAGAAAGAGGCAATAGAGGTGCAGAAAGAGGCAAGAGAGATGCAGAAAGAAGCAAGTGATGAGCAGAAAGAGGCAAGAGAGGTGCAGAAAGAAGAGGGTGAGGTTCAGATAGAGGCAAGAGAGGTATAGAAAAAGGCATGATAAGCATATAATAAAGCAAGTGATGAGCAGAAAGAGGCAAGAGAGGTGCAGAAAGAAGAGAGTGAGGTTCAGAAAGAGGCAAGAGAGGTATAGAAAGAGGCAAGATAAGTTTAGAAAGAGGCAAGAGAAGTGCAGTACATGGCACTTGAGGTGCAGAAAGAGGCAAGAGAGGTACAGAAAGAGGCTCGGGAAGTGCAGAAAGAGGCAAGAGAAGTGCAGAAAGAGGCAAGAGAAGTGCAGAAGGAAGAGAGTGAGATGCAGAAAGAGGCAAGTGAGGTGCAGAAAGAGGCAAGAGAGGTACAGAAAGAGGCAAGGGAAGTGCAGAAAGAGGCAAGTGAGGTGCAGAAAAAAGCAACAGAGGTACAGAAAGAGGCAAGTGAGGTGCAGAAAGGGGCAAGAGAAGTGCAGAAAGAAGACAGTGAGGTGAAGAAAGAGGAAGAAAGGTGCAGAAAGAAGCAAGAGAAATGCAGAAAGAGGCAAGTGAGGCACAGAAAGAAAAGAGGTTTGTGCACCATTAGTACCAGTTTAACACCCACATTTTGCAATAAGTACCACGTGACCATTCCAGCTTTGCAAAGGGCCTTCCACCACGCTATAACATGTGATGCTGCATTTTTGGGAACATTTGAGCCGTTTGAACTAGAAACAAGGCTTTTTTTGTTCAAATCTGTAGATTAGGCAACAGATGATGGAATATTTGGCAAATGCAGAAAATGTTTAATTATGTGAAAATTGGTGCAGCCGAACAGTCGCATAATTCCAGTGGCCCTGCTCATACGTCTGACTAGGTCCAGAAGTGCTCCTCAGTGATTCCTTCTTTTTTTGTCGCATAGAGTTCATAGTTTAGCTCCGATGGAAACGAGGAAGACTAAACCTGAGGTTACCACTCCACAACACAGACTACCATACCACATAATTGCTCTCCATAACACATAATCCCACTCTACATAATTCATATACACTAAATACCACATACTTTCTATCCACATAATTTCACTGCACAACATACCACATAATTCCACTACACACAACGTACATCCACTCTACATCAAAAAACATTAGTAAAAACCTTTTACATTTACAACACCAATAGCTCTAACTCTTGCAAATGCGAGACCTATTAAATTACAAATGCTTCTTTAACTGGTAGTCACGTTTGCAGAGTTGTGGAGAAAGGGGGCTGGGCCTCCAACTAGCGCTCAGGAATTCCGATGCGTAGGACTTACAGGAGGTACCAGGAGTGCTTCTTGGTCCCCAAAGTCCCTCAGGAGTAAAGTGGACTTCGTCCCCCAACCAGTACTGTGACAGGAGGTGCGTTTGCAGAGTGGTGGAGAAAGGGGGGGTGTGGCCTCCGAAGACCTCTTAGCAATCCCACTGCGTGGAACTTAGTGGAGGGAACAGGAGGGTTAGTTGGCCCCCAAGGACAACCTTGGGGGCCAACTACCCCCTCCTATTACCTCCAGTAAGTCCCACACAGCTGCACTGCTAAGTTCTCATAGCAGGCCACGCCCCCTTCCCCCACCATTCTGCAAACGCTCTCCCTGGCATGATCTTGGATGGGGATTAAAGTCCACTTCGCTGCTGGGGTCCTTAGGGGCCAACTAGCCTACCTGATACCTCCAGTGTGCCCTAGATAGTGGGATTGCTGATAGGTGGACACAGGCCATGCCCCCATTGTCCACCACTCTGCAAACGCGCCTCCTGGCACACTCTTGGTTGGGGGATGAAGTCCCCTTGCCTCCTGAGGGTCCCTGGGGGCCAACTAGCCCACCAGGTACCTCCAGTAATCCCCACACAGCTGGATTGCTGAGAGTGGTTTGAGGCCACGCCCCCTTTTTACACCACTCTGCAAATGCACCTCCTGGTGCACTGCTGCTCAGGGGATGAAGTCCACTTGTGTCCTGAGGTCCTCAGGACACAAGAGGACATCTTTGCCCCACCAGCAGTACGCCAAGTGGCGCGTTTGCAGACTGGTGTAAAAAGGGGCATGGCCTCGAGCCACCTCTCAGCAATCCCACTGTGTGGGGATTACTGGAGATACCTGGTGGTCTAGTTGGCCCCTAAGGACCCTTAGGATTGAAGGGGACTTAATCCCCCAATTCAGAACACGCCAGGAGGTGCGTTTGCACAGTGGTGCAGGGAGGGGCGGGGCCTCTGGCGAGATGCCGGCTTTTTAAAAAATATATATTTTTAGAAGGGGGCTGTGTGGCCCCCTTCTTTTAGTATTTATTGGGCCCTGGGGACCCCATCCCCCAGGGCCTGAGCATTTTTTATTAAAAATAAAAAAACGGGAAGGGGGCCGCGTGGCCCCCCCTTCCCTGGGCCACTATTGGCCCCGGGGACCCCATCCCCCGGGGCCTGGCCTCATTTTTATATTTTTTTTAATTTTTTTTCCCAGGAGGGGGGTCACGTGGCCCCCCTCACCTGGCCGCTTCTGGCCCCGGGGACCCCATCCCCCAGGGCCGGCCCTCAAGTTGGGGACCACGGAGGGAGCCCCAATGCCCCTGCAGTCCCAGCTGGCTCCCCGCCTCCTTGGGGAGCCGGCATTGCTTTTGGGCAAGGGGAGCTGCTGACATGCAGCTCCCCTTGCCCAAAAGCAATTCTGCTTTGATTCTTGGAAGCGATAATAGGTTTCCTGCTCTCGCTTCAATGAAGCAAAGCAGTGTTTGCTATGGCAGAGCAGGAGCCGTGCTCCCGCCCTGCCATAGCAAACAGCAATATCCCGGGGGTAGGCACCCTCGGAACATTGCAGGAGCCGGCCCTGGGGGGTGACGGTCCCCAGAGCCATCAAGGGCTCCAGGAGGGGGGCCGCGTGGTCCCCCTCCCAACTGATTTAAGCCCCGGGGAGGTGGCGGTCCCCGGGGCTTGGGGGGGTCCAGATAGGCCCCCATCATAATTACCAATGCCCCATGGAGGTGGCAGTCCCCGGGCAGCATTGGGGGAGGAGCCCCCATGCATTTTAATAAGAAAGCCCGGGGAGGTGGCGGTCCCCAGGGCTGCGGGGGCCCCTGCGGGCCCCGCACCACAATGAAACATTGCCCTAGGACCTGGCCCACCCAGGGGCTTAATTAAACGAAGCGTGGGAGCCCGCGCATTGCTTTTTTATATATTTTTGGCCGGATTCATGCACCCAGTGCGAATTCGGCCAAAATTATATTTAAAAAATGCTGTTTTGGGCCCTGGTGGTCCTTGTGGGACCCCCTGAGCAGGCCTAGGGGGTAAGGGTGTTTCTACCCTGCCCCTTTTCTTTTTTTTAACCTTTTTTTAACTGTTTTCTTGTGAGTCGGTTACCTAGTCACAAGATGGCTGCCAACACATTCTGGTTTGGAGTGTTGGCAGCCAATCATAATTAAGCTCGTGCTCGGGAGGGTTCGCAAATCCTCCTCGGTGCTCAGATATATACATTTTTGGGGGGGGGGAATTTTTCAGCAACTACTGAACGGATTTACACCATTTAAAAAAAAGCACGCTTTCTGGACCAAGACCTACCTTTTTACCAAATTTGGTGTAATTCCGTTCTGCAGTTCAGGCTGTAGCTTTGTCTAAAGTTCCTATGGAAATTAACATGGGGAAAATGCGTTTTGGGACCCCCCTTTTTTCTCGGCCCCCGCTTGACGAATCACCCCGAAACTTGCAAAACAGGAGCTGACCTGAGTGAAACATTAGTTTTGAAAATTTCGCGAAGCTTCGTCAAACGGCCCCAAAGATATTGGCAAAAGAAAAAATGCTTTTTGAATCAAAACAAGGTCCTAACTATAACTGCCTACTGGCGACCGCCACTAGGTAATATATATATTTATATATCCTTCGTTGTGGTCTCTCGTGACTTGCCACTACTTCTCCAGAACGAAGGGCGCGTCATCTGCGACGGGCCTCACGAGAGCTGGTCTGTAATTAATCAGAATTCTCCTTTGCAAACAAGGATGACGACGCCACGTATGGAAGTTCCAAAATTTTATTTCCTGATCGCAATTGAACGCGTTTCGGTTGAACACAGCCTTGTTCACCAATAACGAGGCAACATTGCAAGCAGTCTTTTGTTCATTATACTCATCACGTGCAGTGACTCTGTGCTAACTGATAGTGAAAACAGACTGGTAGTTTTACAATTATCGACATGAATTTCATTTATATGTAAAACCTAAATGTTTGAATAAATTCATTAACATAATAAAACAAACGGCCGTTAATCATAAATCGCTTTTCTTAAACATTATTTTGTAGATTTACATTAAAATTTTGCATCTATCATTATTGCATAGACTCTACTCATTTCGCGGTGCTACATTCACCAACAAACTTTCTTGTTTTGATGTTGCTGTGACAATTTATAAATTCATCCATTATAGTAAATTAATAAACATCCACATTCTATGCTGATTTAATTTCTGCACGAATTTCTAATTCAGCCCTAGTGGGCAAAGGATATAGTAACCAATGATTATCTCATCGCAGTACTACTGTGGCAATTTATCAATTTATCAAATATTAAAAAATGAATATACATCAATATCCGCATTCTATGCTAAGTTGCTTTCTACCCATATCTAGTTCAGCCCAAGTGGGCAAAGATATGTAATACGACCTTTGTTATTGTATGTATACTTCCAGTCAGAATTAAAGTGCTCTAAATTGTGCTTTGTGACATTAAAAACATTAAAATCCACTTTTTAAGGACAACGGGACATTCATTGCAGAATAAATTCATTATACACAAGTTATAAATGCGTATGGAGATCTTCTCCAACATTGAGGCTTCCTGGACTCTTCGTATCGAGCTCAATAATGTATCTCGATTCTAGTTTCCTCAGTTTCTTCTCCCTGTTTCCCCCCTAGTACTTGACTCCACTGCGTCTATGACAAAATATGTCAAACCTTTGTTGTTTTTAATATGGAATTCTTCAAAATGTCGGGCTACTGGGTAACTTTGATCCCCATTTTTAATTGCCCGTAGGTGCTGTAAAATGCATTTATGTACTTCTAAAACGGTACTGCCCACATAGCGCAAGCCACATGGGCATTGAAGTACATAAATTGCATAGTCCGTTTTACATGTGAATCTTCTCCTTATCCTTTTCACTCTGCTTGATAGACTTGATTTATATGTTTCTGTATTTTTGCCATGAAGGCAGGCTTTGCACTTGGTGCATTTAATAAATCCTTGTTTTTTGCTCAGCCATGTAGTATGTGTTTTCGTTTTTAAGTCCTTCAGGGTATTGCTAACCAAAGTTTGTTTCATCGATTTAGCATTTCTGAATGTTATAGATGGACTGTGTGGTACCACTTTACTCAAAGCTGGATCTTTTCTAATGAGGTACCAATACTTCCCCAAAATCGCTCTTATGCTCGCCTGTTGTCTGCTGTAAGGTGTAATCAGCCTAAAATGTACACTTTCTGTTTTCTGGTTGCTGTTCCTCTTAGCTTGATTACTTGTTTTAAATAGTAACTGTTCTCGTGATTGTTTGTTGGCTTTCCTAACTGCCCCTTAAATACAGTCTTCAGGATAACCTCTTGTTTTAAATCGGTCTTTTACGATCATAATCGCTTTTCTAGTTTCTACAGGATTACTGCAATTACGTTTTACTCTTAGGCTTTCACCAGCGGACCAGCTCTCGTGAGGCCCGTCGCAGATGACGCGCCCTTCGTTCTGGAGAAGTAGTGGCAAGTCACGAGAGACCGCGTCGAAGGATTGCAGTAGCCGTTACCCCCCCCGGATGGCGATGGGCGGTTGACTGAAGCGAGAGCGCTGGGTTGTGGAGTGCTGTCTGGTGAGTCGGAGGACACCAGGAGAACGCTACTACACCCAGGTAAGGCTACAAGCACAGTAAACGGGGAGAAGGGAAAGTCGCTGTAGGAAATTAAAAGAAACCGAGGCGATTTCGCTGAGGCCAGCGGCGGTTGTGGATTAAGAATATGAATATTGATATGTCGACCGCAGAGGTAAAGGAACGGGAAGAGGAAGCTTTAACAATTTTTGACGATAATACCAAGAGTAAAAGGGGAGCGCCCGCCGGCACTAGGAATCTGGAGCAGGCTAATGATGTCACATCCAGACTCAAGAAATTAGAGAAATTAAAGCGCACAGAACTTTCCAAATGGTGGGAATCAAAATCACTCCAAAGATATTTGGAGGTAAAACGCATCCCGTGAGGACTGAGAATTTTAGTAGCTCCCAGTTATGAGCACAATAATCCTGACATGCTGTGTGAATGGGCAGATAACAACAGTGAATCTTCAAGAAGGATGCTGGCAATCCTGATCAAATATGCAGAGATAGAGAGAAAGAAGATCCTTGAAGAAATCAAAAAAATGTACGCATCTTTAGCAAATGAATCAAACCAAGAACAAATCCAAGTTTTTTGATGAAATGAAAGCACGAATGCAAAAACTTGAAACATCAATAAAAGAAAGAAAAGCTCATAAATTAATTCGTGATAAAAAAGATTACGACAATGGACAGATTTATACTTTCGCGAGAATGTTTGATAATTTACGCAGACAAAAACTGACAGCCGGCAGTAAACCGCAACCAGAAACACACTCTGAGCAGAACAGCCTGGTGAGTTCAGAAGTAGATACTAGTGCCGATAAAGGACAAAGTGGCCAGATGAAAGGTCCAATTCCAACAGTTATTGATTAATTGGATTTTTTACGTCAAGACAGGAGATTCATTCACAGACCCAGACAGCAAACATCAAACCCAAAGCCTCCAAGAGGAAGAGGCAGAGGAACAAGAGGAGGAAAGGTGGTAGGAAAAGACGAACCAATGGAGAAAAAGAAATGGAGCAAATAGTAGAAGAAATAGAGGCGGCAAATGATAATACCATTGTCAACTTAACAGATATTGTTTTGTCAAATCAAGATGAAAGAATTTTGAAATTGGGCTTATCCTTCTGTATCCATTCAGACATGGACTATGTGCAAACATGCATTGACCTGCTCAAATGAAAGAAACATTTTTTGTCTCATCAGAGAGTGGACCAGCCAGAAAGGCCAGTAAGTGAAGCAAGTCATGAAGGACTATCAGTGGCAGATATGAGTCTAATGATGGACTTAAGAGAACTAGAGAACGAGAATATGCATGGTGAAACAACAATGCACAATGAGGAAACACTAGCAGCTGAACAAGATGTGGAAATATATGGAGAAGCACCAACGGGATTTAGGCCTAGATCCCGATTTGTACCTACAACTCGAAAAGACAACATTGACATTTACAGCGAACTAGTGATCAATGAAATAAAGAACTTACATACTCGTGTTAGCAATAAAAAGCATGTGAATACACAAAAGCAGAAGGCATAAAATGCATTAATAAACAAGTTATCGAACAACAATGGCTGTATTGTGAGAATTTTGGACAAAGGGGGTAACGTGGTGTTGTGGGCAAGAACCAAGTACATGGCAGAAGCCTATAAACAGTTGAATAACAATGTATATTATGTAAAAATAACAAAGGATGTCATGTTAACAACTTACACTGAGTATAACTGTGAACTGCAGGATTGGCATACCCGGTGTTTAATCAGCAGGGATGAATTTATGTATTTAAAAATTGATAACCCCACCACACCTGTTATGTATCTCATTCCAAAAGTGCAAAGGGATGCAGTTAACCCCCCAGGACGCCCTATAATCTCTGCGATAGGAAGCGCCTATGAAAACACCTCAAAATACATAGACTCATTTTTAAACAGTTTTGTTAGAAACCTTCCATCATTCATACAAGACACCAGTGACTTCCTTAGGAGGGTGTATGATCTCCCTTGGGAACAAGATTTCCTTCTAATTACGATTGATGTCTCCACTCTGTACACAAGCATCAAGCATGATGATGGCCTGAGGGCGGTGAAACAGTTTTTAGGTGCCAGACCCCTCAGACTTTGGCAGCATACCCAAATGCTGCTGACAATGATTGAGAGATGTCTAAAGAGTAATTATTTTTTATTCAACAATGAACTCTATCATCAGGTATGCGGCACAGCGATGGGCACCTGATTCGCCCCCAGCTATGCGAATCTGCATATGAGCTGGTGGGAGGAGCAGGTGGTCCAAGTCAAACATCATGAAATCTGGGACAATAACATAATACATTGGTGCCGCTTTATTGATGACCTTTTTCTGGTTTGAAAGGGAACAGAAAATGATGCGAGGCATTTTTTAAATCAGTTAGAGGTCAATGACTTAAATTTACATTTCACTAGGAACATCAGTGCCCACAGTGTGAACTTTTTAGATCTGACAGTGTATGTGGAAGACAATAAACTTGAGACGAAGCTGTATAGAAAACCTACAGCATGAAACACGTTGTTGCATGCAACGAGCTTCCATCCTAGGAACCTAATTAGAAGCATCCCATATGGTGAAAGCCTAAGAGTAAAACGTAATTGCAGTAATCCTGTAGAAACTAGAAAAGAGATTATGTTCTTAAAAGACCGATTTAAAACAAGAGGTTATCCTGAAGACTGTATTGAAGGGGCAGTTAGGAAAGCCAACAAACAATCATGAGAACAGTTACTATTTAAAACAAGTAATCAAGCTAAGAGGAACAGCAACCAGAAAACATAAAGTGTACATTTTAGGCTGATTACACCTTACAGCAGACAACAGGCGAGCATAAGAGCGATTTTGGGGAAGTATTGGTACCTCATTAGAAAAGATCCAGCTTTGAGTAAAGTGGTACCACGCAGTCCATCTATAACATTCAGAAAAGCTAAATCGATTAAACAAACTTTGGTAGCAATACCCTGAAGGACTTAAAAACGAAAACACATACTACATGGCTGAGCAAAAAACAAGGATTTATTAAATGCACCAAGTGCACAGCCTGCCTTCATGGCAAAAATACAGAAACATATAAATCAAGTCTATCAAGCAGAGTGAAAAGGATAAGGAGAAGATTCACATGTGAAACGGAATATGCAATTTATGTACTTCAATGCCCATGTGGCTTGCGCTACGTGGGCAGTACCATTTTAGAAGTACATAAATGCATTTTATAGCAGATATGGGCAAATAAAAATGGGGATCAAAGTTACCCTATAGCCCGACATTTTGAAGAATTCCATAATAAAAACATCAAAGGTTTGACATATTTTGTCATGGACGCAGTGGAGTCAAGTACTAGGGGGGGAAACAGAGAGAAGAAACTGAGGAAACTAAAATCGAGATACATTATTGAGCTCGATACGAAGAGTCCAGGAGGCCTCAATGTTGGAGAAGATCTCCATACGCATTTATAACTTTGTATAATGAATTTATTCTGCAATGAATGTCCCGTTGTCCTTAAAAAGTGGATTTTAATGTTTTTAATGTCACAAAGCACAATTTGTAGCACTTTAATTCTGACTGGAAGTATACAAACAATAACAACGGTTGTATTACATATCTTTGCCCACTTGGGCTGAACTAGATATGGGTAGAAAGCAACTTAGCATAGAATGTGGATATTGATGTATATTCATCTTTTAATATTTGATAAATTGATAAATTGCCACTGTAGTACTGCGATGAGATAATCATTGGTGAATATATCCTTTGCCCACTAGGGCTGAATTAGAAATTTGTGCAAAAATTAAATCAGCATAGAATGTGGATGTTTATTCATTTACTATAATGGATGAATTTAGAAATTGTCACAGCAACATCAAAATGAGAAAGTTTGTTGGTGAATGTAGCACCGCGAAATGAGTAGAGTCTATGAAATAATGATAGATGCAAAGATTTTAATGTAAATCTACAAAATAATGTTTAAGAAAAGCGATTTACGATTTACGGCCATTTGTTTTATTATGTTAATGAATTTATTCAAACATTTAGGTTTTACATATAAATGAAATCATTAGCACCCATTAGTACGTGGACATTAGTTTGCGTACCATTACTACGCAAGCGTTACAACGCATGCGATGTAACAACGTGTAGCCTTTAGTATGCAAGTTGTTACATTGCATGCGTTGTTACAACGCATGCGTAGTCGGTGATGGGGCATCCACTTTCAGGAAGAGGGTCTGCTGCGTGCGCAAGTCGGTGAGGGGGCGTCCATGTTCAGGAAGAGGGTCTGCTACGTGCGCAAGTCGGTGAGGGGGCATCCACTTTCAGGAAGAAGGTCTGCTGCTGCTTTTCCGGCTGGCTGTTGGTCATGCCCATCTCCGCGCCTGCCCTCGGGACTCCATATTCTGCCTGCCCACGACGGAGGAACCCGGAGGAAGCAGGAAGGGGCAGAAGATTGGAAGCAAGCGTGGAGGTGAAGAGAGGAACCACGAGGAGAGAGAGGTAAGAGGGGCTGTGTAAGGTCATGTAGGGGCTGTGTAGGGTCATGCAGGGTTGTGTACTTGTGTTTGTGTAGTGTAGAGTAGTGTCGGGGGTCGTGCAGGGTAGTGTACTTGTGTTTGTGTAGTGTAGAGTAGTGTCGGGGTTGTGCAGGGTAGTGTTTGGGAGTAGGGACAGGACTGGGGTTGGGGCAGGGTCGTGCTGGGGGTAGTGTTTTAGGGTTTAGGGTAGTGTTCTGATGTTAGTGTAGTGTAGGGTCCTGTTTTAGGGTTTAGGGTAGTGTCGGGGTGTCGTTCAGGGTAGTGTTTGGGAGTAGGGACACGAATGGGGCTAGGGGCAGTGTCGTCTGGGGGTAGTGTTTTAGGGTTTAGGGTAGTGTTCTGGTGTTAGTTTAGTGTAGGGTAGTGTTTTAGGGTTTAGGGTAGTGTCGGGGGGTCGTGCAGGGTAGTGTTTGGGAGTAGGGACAGGACTGGGGCTAGGGGCAGGGTCGTGTTTTAGGGTTTAGGGTAGTGTTGTGGAGTTTGTGTAGTGTAGGGTAGTGTTTTAGGGTTTAGGGTAGTGTCGGGGTGTCGTGCAGGGTAGTGTTTGGGAGTAGGGAAAGGAATGGGGCTAGGGGCAGTGTCGTGCTGGGGGTAGTGTTTTAGGGTTTAGGGTAGTGTTGTGGAGTTTGTGTAGTGTAGGGTAGTGTTTTAGGGTTTAGGGTAGTGTCGGGGGGTCATGCTGGGTAGTGTTTGGGAGTAGGGACAGGACTGGGGCTAGGGGCAGTGTCGTGCAGGGGGTAGTGATTTAGGGTTTTGGGTAGTGTAGTGGTGTTTTAGTAGTGTAGGATAGTGTACTTTTTGAGGGTTTTGGTAGTGTTTTTAACTTTTGGATCTGTAGGGTAGTGTATTTGTATGTAGTGTTGGGTTTTATTATTACTAGGCAAGTTTTTAGTTCGCATACATTAACACTTTCAATGTAATGGTATGCGAACTAAAAACTTGCGTAGTAACGGTTATTGCTAAGAAAAAAACACGTAGTAAAGGCATGCAAACTAATTGCATGCGAAATAACGAGTCATATTCAAATTAAATTCATGTCGATAATTGTAAAACTACCAGTCTGTTTTCACTATCAGTTAGCACAGAGTCACTGCACGTGATGAGTATAATGAACAAAAGACTGCTCACAATGTTGCCTCGTTATTAGTGAACAAGGCTGTGTTCAGCCGAAAAGCATTCAATTGCGGTCAGAAAATAAGATTTTGGAACTTCCATTCGTGGCGTCGTCATCCTTGTTTGCAAGGGAGAATTCTGATATATATATATATATATTCACTGAAAAAACCATAGGTTTTAGGGACAGTTATAGTTAGTTGGACATTGCACTCGTACAAAACCCATGAAATTCCCCCGTTATAGTTAGTTCAGCTAACTATAACTCGCGCCCCCGCAATGCACTGCTGATAACGTCACATATTACATCACTCATGACATGGTCAGTGACATCACTGATGACATCACTGATGACATCTCAAATGACATCACTGATGACATCATGCAGTGACTGTGTATTTCTATAAAGTTTAAATATGTTTAGTATATATGCCAAGGTGTATTGAATAATGAGTGGGTGTATAAGTGTCTGGATGGATGATTTAGTAGGTGCGTGACTGACTCTATAAGTGAGTGATTAAACGTATCTTACTAAATGCATGGGTTAGTGACTAAACTGTGTGAATGTCTTTATCCGTCTGTCTGTTGGTGTGTAAGTGGCTGCATGGGTTTGTAAATAGCTACATGAGTGTCTATATGAGTTATTGATTGGTTGTCTGAGTATCTGTATGGGTGCCTGAGTGTTTGTGTGGATGGGGTGTGTGTGACTGCACATAGATGTATCAGTGGGTGATTCACTGGGTGCCTGGTTTCAAGAGTGCATCTGTGATGGACTGTATGGGTGGGTGAGTGTTTGTATGGGTGTGTTAGTGAGTGAATGTATATCTCAGTGGTACATGTGTGAGTAACTACATATGTGAAAGGCAGTATATATGTGTGTTGGAGTATATAAATGGGTATAAGTGAGAGTGTGTGATTGTGAGAGTGGCTGTATGGATGAGTGTGTACTTGTATTAGTGATTGTATAAGAGCGTAAGAATGTGCTAGTATTTGTATGAGTAAGTGAGCTGGTGTGTGTATAACTGTATAGGTGAGTAAATGGCAGTGTGATTAATTATTTACATGACTGACTAGGTGTGTGAGTACCTCTATGGATGAGTGGCAGTGTGTGAGTGTCTATGTAGGTGTATGAGTGCATATGATAGTCCTGTACTGAGTGACCGTAAGTATGAGTGACTGTACAGGTGAGTGAGTGGATGTGTGTGTAGACCTAAAAATCAGTGAGTGGGTATGTAGTTATTGGTGTTGGAGTGTCTATGGTTTTGAGAATGGCAGTCTGTAATTTAGAGTGGGTGTATCAAAAGTTATATTAGGGTGTGAGAAGATGCATGAAATTATCACATGGATGATGTCATCAGTGATGTCATTTGAGATGTCATCAGTGATGTCATCAGTGATGTCACTGACCATGTCATGAGTGATGTAATATGTGACGTCATGAGCAGTGCATTGCGGGGGCGCGAGTTATAGTTAGCTGAACTAACTATAACGGGGAATTTCACGGGTTTTGTACGAGTGCAATGTCCAACTAACTATAACTGTCCCTAAAACCTATGGTTTTTTCAGTGAATTTCAAAGGTTTTTTAAATGCAAATTTCTAACTATAACGTGTCTGAAACCTATGGTTTTTTCAGTGAATTTCAAAGGTTTTTTAAATGCTAATTTCTAACTATAACGTGCTTGAAACCTATGGTTTTTTCAGTGAATTTCAAAGGTTTTTTAAATGCTAATTTCTAACTATAACGTGCCTGAAACCTATGGTTTTTGCAGTAAATTTCAAAGGTTTTGTAAATGACAATTTTTAAATGTATTAATTGTTATCTTTATTTTTTTGATACTAATTTACTACATTTTTTAAAACTATTTATTTTTAGATATTTTATTTTTAAATTACATTGTAATTACATTATACATTACATTACAAAATATACTTTCTCAGAATGAATTACTTTAGTTTAAATACTTTGCAAATAGGCAATAGACTTTTAAGTACAGTAGTTACAGTTGTTGCAATGGGCAACACAATTTCAAACACAATGCAACATTGAGCTCAATGTGAATTTCTAGTTAAATGCAATTAGTTACTTTATGGATTACTTTTCTAACCACAGGACTGGATCCTAGATTCAGTCCTGGGACATCTCCTGTAAACAGTTGAGTAAAAGCGTTTTTGTTACAGTAGTGATTTTTAAGGAATATTATTGTATTTTAAAAGTTGACACAGAAACTTTTTCACATAGAATCACCAATGTTATCCTATGGGAGGAAATTCACTTAGCAGGTAAGTAGTGTTATCGTTACTTTTTCTTACTCAGTGGTGGATCCTGGATCCAGCACTGGTGCATCTCCTGTAAACAGTTGAAAGAATGCGTTTAAGTCAGAAAGGCGATTTTTAAGGAATATTTGTAGTTTGTGAAAATCGACACTTTGAAACTTTTCTGCTGAAAACCAGACAATGGATTCCTATGGAAGGAAATACAAGTTACTGGTAAGTACGGTTAGAATTACTTTTCAGGGTCAGTGCTGGGCTAAAAGCTGCAGCACTGGGTTCTCTCCTGATAACAGGTGAGTAAATCGGAATTCGTAGTTCGGCTGCTTTTAGAGGAATATTTGCACAATGGTGAAGGAAGGGGGTGTGGCCTGAGGTGACATGTCTGCAAACACGCCCTGTGGCGCGTTTTAAGTTGGAGAAGTAATTCCTCCTCATTCCCGAGGGTCCCTAGGGGCCAACTATCCCACCAGGTACCTCCAGTATGCGCCAGAGAGCTGCGTTGCAGAGAGGTGTTCAGAGGCCACGCCCCTTTTACAACACTCTGCAACGCAGCTCCGTGGCGCTTACTGGAGGTACCTGGTGGGCTAGTTGGCCCCCAGGGACCCTCAGGATTGAAGAGGAATTAATTCCTGAACTTAAAACACGCCACGGGGCCTGTTTGCACACATGTCACCTGAAGCCCCGCCCCCTCCGTTCACCACTGTGCAAACGCGCCCGTGGCGCGTTTTAAGTTGGGGGATTAAGTCCCCTTGAATCCTGAGGGTCCCTGGAGTCCAACTAGCCCACAAGGTACCTCCAAAAAGCGCCACAGAGCTGCGTTGCAGAGAGGTGTAAAAAGGGGCGTGGCCTCTGTACACCTCTTTGCAACACAGCCCCCTGGCGCATACTGGAGGTTCCTGGTGGGCTACTTGGCCCCCAGGGACCCCCAGTATTCAAGGGGAATTACTTCCTGTTGGAAAACGAGGCAGTATCTGTGAGGCCTGCACAAATAACATGACTACATTTGTCCTTCACTGGGAACCAAACACCCAATTGTAGCGCCTGACTCTCAGAGGGTAGCGTTGCAGAGCAGTCTGAGGCTTTACTCAAGGGAGGTGGTGTGGGCTAGTAATCGCCATTTGCAGGTGCGCAGAAATAACACTCAATAATTGATTGTCCAGTCTGTACTTTGCTTTATAAAAGTAAGAGTACATTTATTAAACACACACACTACTCAATACTATGCACCAATTTACAAATATACATAAGCTGTTGGAATTACTTTGTGACATTGCGTAACATCTCCACCCCTCCCAAAAGGGGGTGGGGTCTAGTACCACCACTCCCATGTATGCACATCATCTTGCCCCCTAATGCAGTGTGTTGAGCATAACATGGAGCGAGGGCCCTGCGCACTGGCACCATCCCAGTGGCGACCCACCCCATTACCTCAACACGCATTAAAAATAGGTTCACCTGCCCTAGTGACACATAACCCTGACTGAGCATCTTATATTGACCATACAGTATGCACCCCTACATATTCAGGGCTAACAGTCTGGGTTGTTCCTCACTTAAGCGCAGCAGCAAAAATACATGTTTATGCACACTTTAGAATGACAGTACTCAGCACATTTGTTGGACATTAAAACACGTTGCAATTACAGCCCCTAAAGGCATCACAGATGAAATCACAGGATTACGCATATCCAGCCAGACACCCTAGCAGGAGTGTCTGGCAACATAACCCACTTTGCTTATGACATCACCTTACACAGGTACCTTCACATTACATATGTGACCTTCAGTCCCTCTAAAAAGGAATAACCGTGAGTAAATGCAGTTCTGGTGCAATTACACCTCTTCACCTCCAGGGGATGCCCTTCTCCAGACATCCCCAACTCAGCCCTTCACTCCATGAAGCACTTTGTAATACACCCTCAGCTGTAGAACAAAAGTTCCAGCCCAGAAGGTGTAATGAAACAGGTTGAGCCCTCGAGGGGTTATCCTTTTTAAAACCCTAGGACACTTAGGGTGGGACTTAACTTCGTGCTGGGGGGAGACTGCGCTTCTCCAGCAGCTCCCCCAGCACCCTTTTTCATTCTTGAGGGTGACCCCCTCCTCTGGGGGCCACCAGGCATAAAAACCGGCAGATTTCCAAATGCCTGGCAAGGCATTATGGGGCGCTTTGTGCTCCTCTGCATGAATATCGGATGAGCGGCTCTCCCGCTGTGCCGGGGAGAGCCGCGATCGATCTGGCGCTTCGTGCCCCATCTTCTGGCCTCAGTGGGGGGCCCGGTCCCACCCGGACCCCCAGGTAAGGGATACGGCTCGGGGAGCCCACCCCCGGCCGCTCCTGCCAATTTTCGGGGCCCGGTCCCACCCGGGCCCCTCCTCTCTCTGGGGTCCCGGTCACACCCGGGACCCCACGCGGTGCTGGTGTTCTGCTTTGGGGGGGCCCCGGTCCCACCCGGGACCCCCGCATGTCCTCTTGTTGGAGGGCAGCTCGGGGAGCCCACCCCGGCTGCCCCCGCCGGCCAGCACCCTCGCGTGCTGTCGTGGGAGCCAGCAAGGCATTTCTGGCCTGCCCGCCCTGGCGGGCAGACGTGTCGGACCTCGGGGGGAGTGCGGCTGCACTCCCCCGGTCTCCGCCTGCTTTTCGGGGCCCGGGGATGGAGTCCCGGGCCCCCGGACCTCTTCGGGGGGGCGCGACGGCGCTCTCCTCCATCTTGCGGTTTGGCTTCGGTGGGGGCAGGGTGGGCTCCTGGCCCCTCCCCCTGGGGAAATCTTCACGGGGAGCGCGACGGCGCTCCCCGACTTGACTTCGGGGCCCGGGGATGGGGTCCCGGGCCCCCTTTGGCCACTCTTCGCGGGGGGCACGACGGCGCTCCCCCGCCTCCTGTCTTCATGGGGGGGCGCGACGGCGCTTCCCCCCCCGTCTTCACTTGCTCGGTGGGGGCCAGGTTGGGCTCCTGGCACCCCGTGTGGGGGACATCTTCACGGGGAGCGCCGTCGCGCTCCCCGGCTTTGCTTCGGGGCCCGGGGATGGGGTCCCGGGCCCCCCTTGGGTCACCTTCACGGGGAGCGCAGCATTTTAATTGAAAGCCCCGGGGGGTGGCGGTCCCCGGGGCTTGGGGGGGCCTTAGAGGCCCCCCACATACATTTTCATTAACCCCGCATGCCCCCGGGACTTGGCCCACCCGGGGGCCAAATCACAAAGAAGCGCAAGAGCCTGCGCTTCGTTTTTTTTTTTTATCGGCAGGATTCGCGCACCCAGCGCGTTTCCTGCCGATTTAAAAAAAAAAAATTTGGGGGGACCCCCTGAGCAGGCCTAGGGGGTCAGGGTGTTTCTACCCTGCCCCCTTTTTGCGTTTTACGCAGTTGTTTTTCTGCTTTCTTGTTCCTCGGTTCTACCGAGGAACAAGATGGCTGCCAACACTTCCTGGTTTGGAGTGTTGACAGCCAATTAGCATGCAGCTCGTGATCGGGAGGGTGCGCGGATCCAACGCGGCCATAAATATCGAAACTTTTATTTTTGATTTTCTCCAAAACTGCTGAACGGATTTACACCATTTTTAAAAGGGTGCTTTCTGAACCAAGCACTACCTTTTTGCCAAATTTGGTGTAATTCCGTTCAGCAGTTTTAACTGTAGCTCTGCATAAAGTTTCCTATGGGAAATTGATTTTTTCACTCTTATTTTTTTAATTTCTCCGCAACTACTGAACGGATTTACACCATTTAAAAAAAGGTCGCTTTCTGAACAAAGCGCTACCTTTTGCAAAATTTGGTGTAATTCCGTTCAGCAGTTCGGGCTGTAGCCGTGGCTAAAATTTCCTACGGGAATTAACATGGAGAAAACGCGTTTTGGGACCCCCCTTTTTCTCGGCCGCCGCTTGATGAATCACCCCGAAACTTTCAAGACAGGAGCGGACCGGAGCGCCCCAGTAGTTTTGAAAATTTCGCGATGATTCGTCAAACGACGCCAAACTTATTGGGAATAGAAGGTTGCGGATTTCCTATGGATAAAGGTCCTAACTATAACTATCTACTGGCGACCGCCAGTAGATAATATATATATATTATCTACTGGCGGTCGCCAGTAGATAGTTATGTTCCTCGGTAGAACCGAGGCACAAGAAAGCAGAAAAACAACTGCGTAAAACGCAAAAAGGGGACAGGGTAGAAACACCCTGACCCCCTAGGCCTGCTCAGGGCCAAAAAAAAATTGGCAGAAAACGCGCTGGGTGCGCGAATCCTGCCGATAAAAAAAAAAAACGAAGCGCAGGCTCCCGCGCTTCTTTGTGATTTGGCCCCCGGGTGGGCCAAGTCCCGGGGGCATGCGGGGTTAATGAAAATGTATGTGGGGGGCCTCTAAGGCCCCCCAAGCCCCAGGGACCGCCAACCCCCCGGGGCTTTCAATTAAAATGCTGCGGGAGGGCTCTGGGCCCTCCCACAGCCCCGGGGACCGCCACCCCCCGGGGCTTCGTTTTATTTTTTTTTAAATAACCTGTGGGGGGGGCTCGAGCCCCCCCACATGCCCCGGGGACCGCCACCTCCCCGGGGCTGTGAACAGGATGGGAGGGGGGCCGCGCGGCCCCCCTCCTGGAGCCCTTGATGGCCCTGGGGACCGCCACCCCCCAGGGCCGGCTCCAGCAGTGTCCCGGGGTGCCTACCCCCGGGACACTGCTGTTTGCAATGGCAGGACGGGAGCCTCGCGGCTCCCGTCCTGCCATTGCAAACTGCTGCTTCATTGAAGCGAGAGCAGGGAAACCTGCTCTCGCTTCAATGAAGCAAGTAGAATTGCTTTTCCATAAGGGGAGCTGCATGTCAGCAGCTCCCCTTATGTAAAAGCAATGCCGGCTCCCGCAGGACGCGGGGAGCCGGCGGGACTGTGGGGCGATTGGGGACCTCCCACAGTCCCCAACCAGAGGCCAGGCCCCGGGGGATGGGGTCCCCGGGGCCACTAGTGGCCCAGGAGGGGGGCCATGCGGCCCCCTCCCCTACAAATAAAAATAAAAAATAAAAAAAATGTAAAGGCCGGCCCCGGGGAATGGGGTCCCCGGCGCCATAAGTGGCCTAAGGAGGGGGGCCACGCAGCCCCCCTCCAATATTTTTAAATAAAAAAACAAAGCGGGCATGCCCCGGGGGATGGGGTCCCCGGGGCCAATAGAGGCCCAGGGAAGGGGGACCACGCGGCCCCCTTCCCGTTTTTTTTTTTATTTAAAAAAAAAATCCTCAGGCCCCGGGGGATGGGGTCCCCGGGGCCAAAAGTGGCTGAGGGAAGGGGGGCCACGCAGCCCCCCTCCCATACAAAAAAAAAAAAGATCGGCATCGCGCCGGAGGCCCCGCCCCCTCCCTGCAGCAGTCTGCAAACGCGCCCCCTGGCGCGTTTTAAGAAGGGGAAGTAATTCCCCTTGAATACTGGGGGTCCCTGTGGGCCAAGTAGCCCACCAGGAACCTCCAGTATGCGCCAGGGGGCTGTGTTGCAGAGAGGTGTACAGAGGCCACGCCCCTTTTTACACCTCTCTGCAACGCAGTTCTGTGGCGCTTTTTGGAGGTACCTTGTGGGCTAGTTGGACTCCAGGGACCCTCAGGATTCAAGGGGACTTAATCCCCCAACTTAAAACGCGCCACGGGGCGCGTTTGCACAGTGGTGAAGGGAGGGGGCGGGTGGCGTGTTTTAAGTTCAGGAAATAATTCCTCTTCAATCCTGAGGGTCCCTGGGGGCCAACTAGCCCACCAGGTACCTCCAGTAAGCGCCACGGAGCTGCGTTGCAGAGTGTTGTAAAAAGGGGCGTGGCCTCTGAACACCTCTCTGCAACGCAGCTCTCTGGCGCATACTGGAGGTACCTGGTGGGATAGTTGGCCCCTAGGGACCCTCGGGAATGAGGAGGAATTAATTCTCCAACGTAAAACGCGCCACAGGGCGTGTTTGCAGACATGTCACCTCAGGCCACACCCCCTTCCTTCACCATTGTGCAAATATTCCTCTAAAATCAACCGAACTACGAATTCCGATTTACTCACCTGTTATCAGGAGAGAACCCAGTGCTGCATCTTTTAGCCCAGCACTGACCCTGAAAAGTAATTCTAACCGTACTTACCAGTAACTTGAATTTCCTTCCATAGGCTAACATTGACTGGTTTCACTTGGAAATTCTTCTAAGTGTGGAGTTTTGGAACTTTATAATATTCCTCTAAAATCAGCCGAACTACGAATTCCGATTTACTCACCTGTTATCAGGAGAGAACCCAGTGCTGCATCTTTTAGCCCAGCACTGACCCTGAAAAGTAATTCTAACCGTACTTACCAGTAACTTGAATTTCCTTCCATAGGCTAACATTGACTGGTTTCACTTGGAAATTCTTCTAACTGTGGAGTTCTGGAACTTTATAATATTACTCTAAAATCAGCCGAACTACGAATTCCGATTTACTCACCTGTTATCAGAAGAGAACCCAGTGCTGCATCTTTTAGCCCAGCACTGACCCTGAAAAGTAATTCTAACCGTACTTACCAGTAACTTGTATTTCCTTCCATAGGAATCCATTGTCTGGTTTTCAGCAGAAAAGTTTCAAAGTGTCGATTTTCACAAACTACAAATATTCCTTAAAAATCGCCTGTCTGACTTAAACGCATTCTTTCAACTGTTTACAGGAGATGCACCAGTGCTGGATCCAGGATCCACCACTGAGTAAAAAAAAGTAACGATAACACTACTTACTTGCTAAGTGTATTTCCTCCCATAGGATAACATTGGTGATTCTATGTGAAAAAGTTTCTAAGTGTCAACTTTTAAAATACAATAATATTCCTTAAAAATCACTACTGTAACCAAAACGCTTTTACTCAACTCTTTACAGGAGATGTCCCAGGACTGAATCTAGGATCCAGTCCTGTGGTTAGAAAAGTAATCCATAAAGTAACTAATTGCATTTAACTAGAAATTCACATTGAGCTCAATGTTGCATTGTGTTTGAAATTGTGTTGCCCATTGCAACAACTGTAACTACTGTACTTAAAAGTCTATTGCCTATTTGCAAAGTATTTAAACTAAAGTAATTCATTCTGAGAAAGTATGTTTTGTAATGTAATGTATAATGTAATTACAATGTAATTTAAAAAATAAAATATCTAAAAATAAATAGTTTAAAAAAATGTAGTAAATCAGTATCAAAAAAATAAAGATAACAATTAATACATTTAAAAATTGTCATTTACAAAACCTTTGAAATTCACTGAAAAAACCATAGGTTTCAGGCACGTTATAGTTAGAAATTAGCATTTAAAAAACCTTTGAAATTCACTGAAAAAACCATAGGTTTCAAGCACGTTATAGTTAGAAATTAGCATTTAAAAAACCTTTGAAATTCACTGAAAAAACCATAGGTTTCAGACACGTTATAGTTAGAAATTTGCATTTAAAAAACCTTTGAAATTCACTGAAAAAACCATAGGTTTTAGGGACAGTTATAGTTAGTTGGACATTGCACTCGTACAAAACCCGTGAAATTCCCCTATTATAGTTAGTTCAGCTAACTATAACTCGCGCCCCCGCAATGCACTGCTCATGACGTCACATATTACATCACTCATGACATGGTCAGTGACATCACTGATGACATCACTGATGACATCACTGATGACATCTCAAATGACATCACTGATGACATCATGCAGTGACTGTGTGTATATATATATGTCATCCCACGGCGTTCTCCTTCGACCCACCAAACAGCTGCACACAGACTCCTTGGCAACCAGGTATATGTAAACTTCAATTTATTCAATGTGTAACCAACTTTTCTTTTGGCAACAAGAAAAATAGAACAATAAAATGACTGACTCATTTCGGCTGATGCCTTCAACAGGGTCTCACCGACCCTATGGTGTGGTTTGGTTTTAAGCATAGTCCTACCTTCATCTCATAGACCCACACAAGCTAGAACAACTCTCTGATTACACCTATTCAGGATGTTTCATCCTCCATGTTGTTATTCTACATCTAAATACAGACTTAAACAATAGTAATCTAAATCCTAATGAATCCAGTCCAGATGTAAATGCAAGGTATATAAACAGCACCCTATTATCCATATCACTGTGGCATTTTTGTTAAAATAGATTTGTAATAAAATGTTTTGAGGATCTTTTTAAGAAAATGTTTTAGGTATTAAAATACATAATCATCTTTGAAAGGATGTATTTATTCTTGCACAAATCACTCTTCTAATAACCTATTTAATATAAATTCATATGACCTGTCAGGTCCCAATAGGGTACTATTGAACAACAAGCTTATTTAAAGGGCGTAATAAAGTGCATGATACAATCACAATTGATCTCCTATTTACAAGTTTTCAGGGAGAATTCTATGCTGCATAAATAGATAATCTAGGGTACAGAGTTCAATATTTCATGCAGTTACAATTGACTGGAAAGTGTTACGTCACCGTACTCACTGTAGCTAAAACAATGTTTTACCGAGTGGGGCATTAATACCAAACCCATAGGGCATATCTAGCTACCCTAAAGAGTAAGCTATATAAATAAGTCAATATAAAGTGCATCGTGCTATGATGATCAATCCTCATTATTTCTAATTATCACTAAAAAGTTATTATATAATTCTGTTCTCTTCAATTACATGTGGACCAAATCCCCTATATAAATTGCAAGATACCTAATTGCACATTTGTCCAAAGATAAGATTAGTGCAAAATGGAGCGTCAATTCTCTATAGTTCATAAAGTTTTTATAAAGTGCAAAGTGCTCGATCCACCCATCTGAGTGCCTACAGTGCAAGATGCCTAGTTGCACATATGCCCAAAGATATGAATAGTGCAAAGTGGGGCATCAGTCCTCAATGATTCATAAACATTCTATAAAATTCCAATGTACTTAATTGCACATTTACCCATCTCAGCGCCAATTTATTCCCAATCGATTTTTATAAAGTGCAAAGTGCTTAATTGCACATTCAACCAAAGCAGCACCTATATATTCCTACCAATCATTATACAATTTAGTTTCTCTATTTCCAAATGATTGAGAACCCATGCATAAAGTGCAAAGTGCTTAATTGCATGTGTGCCAAACAAAATACCGAGAACATAGCAGTAAACCAGTGATAATAAAAAAATGTTAAAGAGGACAATCGTAAGGTATATTACCCTATTATGTTTGAGACGATGCTAAAATATATAACCCTGTTATGTTTAAGATATATACTGCTGAAATAGTGACAACACCAATTTTATCTAAACTTTCTTTCTGCACTACCCGTACCTGATACCTATAGTCGATACAGACAAGAGAAACATTAGGCACATATCAACAACATAAGTTGAGTCCCTGTATCATAAAAAGGCATAAATTAATAAATCATTACAAGTAACCCTGGGCAAAGCACTACGCTACGCTCGCGTAGTTTGCGAAGTTTGCGCTACTTCGCGAATTGCACGTAGCACAGTGCAAACACGTGTAGCGTAGTGCAGCGGTCATTTTTTGCTTGCTCGCGGTCCTCAACGTCAAGTTGGCGACCGCGAGCAAGCAAAATGACATCCTGGCGAGACTTTTTCCTCGTTCGCGATCAGCAACATCAAGTTGCCGATCGCGAGCGTGGAAAATAAACCTCCCGGCGAGATTCTCAACGCGGGGAGGTCAGGTTTCTCATTGCGAGTGGTCGCGTATGCTCACGACCGCTCACGATGAGATACTACCAGTCCGCGTTGAGAAAGCTGCCACTCGAGTAAAAATCTACTCGAGCGGCAGTAAAAGACAGCTCGCACTGTGCAAGATGCCGTTTTCAATGATTGCACAGTGCGGACAAGCATCCGGCACTGTGCAATCATCGCGAACAGCTCACTACACAGTTCGCGTAGTGCTACGCGTAGCTCGCGTAGTGCGAAGTGCACTTCGCGTGGCTTCGCGTAGCGCTACTTCGCGAACTACGCCCAGGGTTAATTACAAGTGGAAATATAATTCAGCATCAGCTTTTATGGACGCAGGGTATCTCTGTTTCTATGAGATTATTAATCGGGATTCTTGTTTTCTAAGTTCTTTTTCTCGATCCCCTCCCCTTGGGTACAACTTCACATGCTTGATTCCACAATAGCTGAATGTGTCCGAGTACAAATTGTGAAATTGTTCAAAATGAGAAGCAATTGGATAAGTCTTATCTCCATTCTCTATCGCTCTTGTATGTTGTAAAATACTTAGTTTTAGTTTATCAATTGTGCTGCCAATTTATAACTATTCACATCTGAGGGCATAGACAACATGGTCAGTGTTGCGAGTGATTCTGTCCTTAATTGTTACTACTTGACCTTCATAGGTTTGATAGTTTTTACTTTTATGTATATGGTCCAGTAGAAGGCTGGGAACCAAAACACGTAGACTGTCCGTCTGTGTGGTTGCACTATGGTGTTAAACAAACAAAAATA
Organism: Calotriton arnoldi; assembly: GCA_963921515.1. Taxonomy (NCBI): domain Eukaryota; kingdom Metazoa; phylum Chordata; class Amphibia; order Caudata; family Salamandridae; genus Calotriton; species Calotriton arnoldi. Next base: position 1,451,233 of record CAWUFW010001420.1, on the reverse strand, counting down.
AAAATGATGTTTGTGTCTGTGGTGCTGTGTGTCCTCGTCGGAGAAGTGGACCAAAGTTTCCATAGGAATAGTGCTTTTTGTTTTGGCAATAGCTTTGGCACTGCTTGACAAATCATCACCAAATTTTCCCAAAATAAAATGGGGGCAGAGAAAAACGAGTGTCCCAAAATGAGTTTTCCCCATGTTATGCCTATGGGGATTTTTCATTTTTTGAACACGACCGTAGACCGAACCGCTGAACGCAATTGCACCACATTTGGCAGAAAGCTAAATGTTGGCCAGAGACAGTGTGCTTTTTGTGATTTTGTGTAAATTCGTTCACTAGTTTCAGAGATTTAAGTTCTAAAAATATAGATATCTGGGGATGCGAGTCCTTGCAGTGGATTCAGGGATCCTACTGGAATTTGATTGGCTGCCAACAGTTCAACAAGGAAGTGTTGGCAGCCATCTTGAATCTGAGTCCCATAAAACAAATTTAAAAAAAGAAAAGGAGGCAGGGTAGGATTACCCTGACCCCCCAGAAACCAAAAACCTTTGTTATATCACACACCATTTGATCATTGTAGAAAGATTCCTTCATGGCCATTTGTTCAATATCAGCTATTACATTTGCAATTTAAAGAACAGTACATATACATCTGTATCTACTAATTATGAGTTGTTGCAGACACCTTCTTCACATGTATATATCAGTTATTTCCATGCCACAAAACATCATCAAACTGTGGAAATCACTTTGGCATGAGTGAAAATAAAAAAGTAGGTTTACAAATTCCACATATTTGCATATGATATACTTACAACACCTTTTGAAAATGTGTCTTCAATGTTGTGCTGACACAACATATACTCATACTCATGTAGTTGTCCAAAAAACTAAAAAGGTAGCTCATATAACAGACTGCACCCAAAACATCATACATAGCCTGCTGTTGCTGATCTCTGGAATTCAGCTCCACATCAAGCATGAGATAGGCCGTTGGCAATATGTGAGCCGTTGGGGTGCAGGGTGTGCCACACCGGCTTCCGCTGCCAGGAGAATTTCCACAGCTGTACCTAAGCTATAATCTTGGTCCAACAATGCAACCATTGCTTGCGGAAATGCAGGGTACAGAGACTGTGGACCCCCAAGGTCCTCCCTTTTGTCATGATGGCCTTCCAGGCACCTTTTCTTAAATGGGGGCTGATCTAAGATATGAGAAACCATGTAAATAGTAAAGCAAGTGTTGGAGCTCTCACCTTCTTAACAGACACATTTTGTTCACAACAATTTCAACAATACCACTTTTTAGTGGTATGACAACATATGAATGGGGTATACTCAGCTACCTTAGTGTCATAGATATGATTATGTCATATCCAGGTATGTATACATATTTGTGTGCAGCATAAATAGGTACACATATATGTAAGTTAAGAAGTTCTCCCTCATGAGACACACACACACATACACACACACGCACATACACATCCTAGGGCACATTATTTTATTATTATTTTATTTATTTTTGAGTTTTTGTAAGTATGTTTTATTCTTAAAAAGAAATGTAATCGTATTTACACTATATATCAAATATTGAAATGCAAATCCAACCCTATTGCAGTTACCTATTAATTTCTAACTACAGCCTACACATTTGTATGTTTTCTCATTCAGCACATTATAATTAGAAAATAAAAAGGTTTAGGTATGTGTCTAAAACCTAGGTATCAATACTAGTAGTCCACATTGCCTGTATGTCTATTACTCTCTGCCAATGTGTTCATCTTTGAAAATGTGTGTTCATAGTATCATGATATATTTAATCAAAATCTAGAAAATCAAACTTAATATCAACAACATTTTATGATATGTACATACAGTTTAAGTATATCTGTTTTGTAATGTTAGTACTTTTTATGTATATGCAAAGTAACATTCCATAAGCATTACATACCACCCTGTAAGCACATTGTGACTACAACATTGTCTGATATATTTCTGTATGAAATGCATTTGTCAAACCTCCAACAACTATGACCTAATGGAAGCATGCAGCATAGTAAATGTTAAAAAAATGTGAATGGCTACATTATATAACTCAAATCACATGTTGTTCTTCTGAAGTTATTTTAACATGTGTCACATCTCCACAATGTTTTACTAATACATAATAGGACTATCTGTGAAAACATGTTTTGTTAATAGACAGAAATAAATTAGAAATAATTGTGTTACCTGTTGCTGTGGTGTCCCATACAGTTGCATATACTGGGACAGGACCTCATAGGTGAGCTCATCAGGAGTGAAGTTAGGGGCCCTGTCACCAGTAGTTTCTGCCATGGTTGCCAGCAATTCTGGTGGAGCAACAAACTCTGAGGAACTCTGTACAGTACCAAAGCTAGGAGCCAAGTGCAAAAATCGTTACAGAATGCGACTGTCACTGCAACGTATACATGAGCCATCGGACGTATTCCAAATCCACTGGATATTGACAAATCCATTGGTCCACCTTAACCTATGATTGTGTACTCTATTGCCAGAAATTACACCTACAGAACATACTAGTTCCATCTGTCATGATGCAGAGGTCAGGCACTCATCATCTACAGAGGGACCTCTTAAAAAATAACAAACTCCCTAGCAACACCTACAATGGCAGATTATGTAGTGAAACGCAGTTACCACTGAAAATGTCCTTCGTATAATGTGCAGTAGTGGAAGTGTACACTATACAAATATTGTTCGTGGTACAATTTCTGTTGGAAGACTTCAAAACTTATATTAAAAAAAAATACAGTTCTAAAAATCTGTACATAGTGCTAAAGTTAATCTACTCCATGCCTGATGTCATTTACCAGATTAATTAAAAATATGGCCTTCTGAAAATAGTATTTCATTTTCATTTTCACTTTCTATATAGTGGAATATACATTTCAAAATGTGTAATGAAACCACTATTTGGCTAAGGACATGACACACGTAGTTCAAAGTATTCACTCATATGTATAAGTAGTGATGTGTTCAGACATCAAGAAATTCACAATGTTTTTGGATGTCATAATTCTCAAAATAAACATTACAGTTTGTTAAGTTAGTTATTTTACACATATACTTGTCCTTTTCAATGTTGTTTTTCAGAGACATCCTCCAAACTCCTCAGAGCAACATAGTGCATAGATGGCAACCTACAATGTTCTGTCCTTTTCCTGACCTTTCCACCATGCAAGAATGTGAAGTCATCAAGAACTATCACCTAAACCGGCAAACTATCTTGGATTTATGCTATCAACTTGAGTCACAACTTCCGCCTGTGAACATAAATCCTACTACAGTCACACCACTGGTGAAACTATGGCAATTCTCCATTTTGTTACCAGAGGCTTCCTTTCAACACCGTGCAGGCAACAGCAGTGGGATATTCCAAGCAACCTTTAATGGCGTACTACAGGAATTCATGGCAGTGATGCTGGCCCACAGAAACAGCTTCATCCAATTCCCCCGTAGTGTATATGAGTTGAACAATGTGAAAGCTGATTTGTATGCTTTGGGTGGCATTCTAAGTGTCATAAGTGCCATTGATGGGACACACATTTCCTTGGTACCATAACACAACAGAGAACAAGTGTATCGGAACATGAAAAACGTTCATTCGATAAATTGGGAAGTGGTTTGCCTACCTGATCTATACATCACTAGAGTCTGCATACGCTTCCCTGGATCCACCCATGATTCTTCTGTACTAGGCAATAGCAGCCTACAACAGCAAATTGTACAACTTGGAAATGTGAGGCCCTGGCTTGTTGGTAAGTGGTCTATCTGAATATATGTGAGAATTCCATAAAATTGTTGTCAACCTTGCAAACTTACATTTCTAAATCTTACATTATGTTCTTTTTTTATGCTTTGTAGGAGACTCAGCAGATTCTAATAGGCCTTGGTTGTTACCACAACAGAGAAATCCAACAACACCAGAGAAAGTCTGCTTCAATGAGGCACATGGTAGAACTCATAGACCTGTGGAGCCCTCCTATAATCACCTGAGAAAGTGTGCAAGATAGCAGTGTTCTGTTGGATGCTGCACATTACTCTGTGGCGGAACATTCAAATCATTCCAGATGATGACTGCAATGAGGAGGCCCAGGGTGATGTCAAATAATTGCCAAATGAAGATGACAGTGGTGAGAAAGAAGGGACTGGTTTACGTAAAGATGTCATCAACAACTTCTTCTCATGAGGGTAAATATCAATTAATGAACATGAATTTTAAGTTGGAAGTTGGAAGGGTGAAATCAGTGCATGACTGCCAGTATTGAAAGGGGCTGCCGGCCTGCCAGAAGCAGACTTGAAAGAGATATTCAAAGGGCTCGTTTATTTGACGGCTCCGCACATGTCCTGTGATGTTAGATTCTCTAGAACTCAGCATTTTTCTCTCACAAAAGCAATTTACGAGAGGTTTTAGCCGCATTTAGTCAAATAATGGTAGTTTCCTTGCGAAGAGTCCGGTTTCAAGGTGCTTAATGAAGATCCCCTCTTCCTGCAGAAACAGGGGCTGCTTGTCTCCTTCGGGCAGTGGAATTGTCGTGTTGTTTCGGCCAGTCTGCCGTGTTTTTAGTCTGTGGATGGTAAGAGGAGACTGACATAATGTGTGAACGGGGATCCCAAAGTCTGAGCATGCCAGGGTTTTGAAACGCGACTCCTGTGAGAGAAAAACCATATTCCTTTTAGCTAATACCATTCTGCAAGACCTCTGACCTCCTGGTCATGGATCTCTGCTCGCCGCTCTAGCGGTTCCGTCGTTGCGCCGCTGCCGCTCCCCCCAGCACCTCTCTGTCCAGGTAGGTGATCGAGGCCCCGTTCCACCCGCAGGCTCCAGCCTGCACCTCATCCCTGATGGTCCAGTGGGAGGGCATTGCTCTTCTGCTGGTCTGCTCGGCCAGCCTTCTCTGTTTGTCTGTCTTTTGTCTGTCTTTTCTGTCTGTACTGTTATTGTGCTTGTTTTTCTGTTTTTCATATTTTTTGCTATTATTGTGCCTTGTTGTGTCCTCTGTTTTGTTATACTGGTATTGTGCCCGTTTTCGCTGCCCTTTTCCCACCGCTGCTGCCCCCGCAGCCCATTCCCCCTCTGCAGGTTCCCACCTCCCAGCTGCGTTTCCCTCCCCGTTCCCTATTTAATGGCAGCCGCTGTGCGAGCAGTTGAGCAAGACCTCTGACCTCCTGGTCAGGGAACTCTGCTCTCCACTCTAGCAGCTCCGTCGTTGTGCCACTGCCCCAAGCACCTCTCTGTCCAGGTTGGTGTTCGAGGTCCTCCTCCACCTGCAGGCTCCTGCCTGTGCCTCATCCCTGGTGGTCCAGTGGGAGAGCCTTGCTCTTCTGCTGGTCTGCTCGGCCAGCCTTCTCTGTTTGTCTGTCTTTTGTCTGTCTTTTCTGTCTGTACTTTTATTGTGCCTGTTTTTCTGTTTTTTATATTTGTTGCTATTACTGTGCCTTGTTGTGTCCTCTGTTTTGTTTTACTTGTATTGTGCTCGTTTTTGCTGCCCTTTTCCCGCTGCTGCTGCCCCCGCAGTCCATCCCCCCACCGGTTCCTGCTCCTGCCTCCCAGCTACGTTTCTCTCCCTGTTCCCTATTTAATGGTGGCCGCTGCAGTGGGCCTCCGCTGGTGCGCCGAAGGCGTGCCAAAGGCAAGCCTGTCTGCACCCATCCGCAACCCCTCTGCGACCAGCGCCAGGGACCCTGGTTCTCCGACCACCCACTGCTACGAATCAGCTGCCCTCCATGCACTCAACCCCGGAAGGAAATGCCAGCTGTCTACGCCGAACACCACCCAAGGCCAGTTCTCCTGCCGACACTGCCGTCAAACCTTCACCAACCTCCGCACCCCCACGGCCACCGTCCTCCTGCCAGACACCAGCACACCCGAAGCCCTGATGTGCATCCTCCTCAATGTACATTCCCTGCACAGACACGCAGTAGAGATCTGGGACCTCCTCAACACCTTCTCGCCAGATGTCGCCTTCTTCACGGAATCCTGGACCAACTCCACCTCCGCCCCGACATCGCTACCGCCATCCCCGACGGATACAAGATCTAGAGGAATGACCGCCCAACCACCCAGGAGGAGGACTCGCCATCATGCACAAGAACTCCCTCCAACTCACCACCTCCAGCACGAAAGACTCCTCATCCCCCACGGAACACCTCCATTTGCAGATCCAGACTAGCCCCAGAATGACCCTACACGGCACCCTCGCCTACTGACCTCCCAGACCTCGAACCGCATTCACCACAACCATCACCGACCTCATCGCACCCATGATATCGCCTCCATTGACTACATACTGCTCAGAGACCTTAACTTCCACCTTGACAAACTCAGCGACCCCAACTCCACTGCCCTCCTGGACAATCTCGCCAACATCGGACTGAAACAACTCGTCACCACCCCTACCCACAAGGCAGGACACACCCTCGACCACATCTTCGCAGGAGGGAACAACATTCACTTCAGCCACACCCTGCAACCCCCATGGATGGACCACCACTGCGTACACTTCTCTTTCAACAAGGCCACCACTCACAAACCTACACCATGCCCTCCGCGAAAGAACTGGAGCAAGGTCACAGAGGAGCACCTCAACTCCACCCTCAACCACGATCCCTCTCCCACCACGACCATCGTCAACTCTGCAGCCAACAAACTACTCAGATGGATCACCAATTGCGCAGACAAACTCGTCTCCCTCAGCAACCCCGACAGACAGCGCCCCATGAAAGCCACCTGATTCACAACTGACCTCCGAAAATCCAGACACACCTGCAGATGTCTTGAGAAATTATGGAGAAAAAGCAAAACCTCAGAAGATCGGACCACCTACAAGACCGCCGTGACAGAATACCACCAACACATCAGATCCACCAAAAGGACCTTCATCCAAAACAAAATCCTCGCCAACTCCAGCAACTCGAAGGAACTCTTCAGCATCATTCAGGAATTCACCAAACCCCCTAGCAAAGTCTTGGATGTCACACCCTCCCAGGACCTCAGCAACAAACACAGCTCCTACTTCCATCTGAAAATTAAGTCCCTCTATGACAACTTCAACGAACAGACACCAGACACCGAAACCACTCCTTCCTCCAGCAACGACAGCCAGCCTACCATCTCCGCCTGGACCCCGGTCACCACCAAAGACACCGCCACGATCATGAAGAGCATTCACTCAGGAGCTCCCATGGACCCCTGCCCACCGCACATCTTCCACAGAGCAGCCGCCGCCATAGCACCCGAGCTACGACACACCATCAATGCCACCTTCGAATCCGGCACATTCCCTGATGACTGGAAATGTGCAGAAGTCAAGATCCTCCTCATGACGCTCTCTGCAGACCCGACAGTCCTCAAAAACTACAGACCCATCTCTCTCCTCTCCTTCGCAGCTAAAGTCAAGAGAAGATCGTCAACATCCAGCTAACAAACTTCATCGAAGACAACTCCATCCTCGACCCTTCCCAATCTGTATTCCGCAGCAACCACAGCACCGAGACCACCCTCCTCGCCGCCACAGATGACATCCGCACTCTCCTTGACCAGGGCCACACCGCGGCCCTCAACCTACTCTCAGCCTTCGACACTGTCTCCCACCGCACTCTCACCACCAGACTCAACAATGCCGGCATACAGGGAACCGCCCTCGACTAGATTTGTTAAAAGAGTTCAGCCCCGTCATTACAAAACTAGACCTCAGGCATACTCATTCCTACACATAAAGCACGGGGACGACCTGCACTGACAAAACCATTTGCGGATGTCACACTAGCAACTTGGAACATACGTGGGCTTAACAATCAATGCAAAGGCAAACAGGTCCTGCGGTATCTACAAAGACACCAGGTGGATATCGCCTTCCTTCAGGAAACCCACCTGCCCACCCCCCCAAGTCATCCAACACATTCTCCTTGACATGGGGCCAACACAGATTCTTCTCTAATTATAGCTCCTACGCCAGAGGAGTTTCAATACTGATCCACAAGCGTGTATCCTTTCACCTACTAAGCTCACATGTGGACACAGACGGGAGGACTAATGGTCATGGGCCACGTATTGGGACACCGGGTCATGCTGGTAAATGTATACTCCCCAAACATGGACAGCCCAGAATTATACACACGCCTGCAGACCTCAAAAGAACACTTGGAAACTGACTATATCTGTATGGGGGAGATCTCAATATATTACTCAGACGTGACCTAGACAGTACGGCTCAAAACCCATACACAAAACAGCGTGAGAGGAAAACATTACAAGAGCTGTGCGATGCATTTTCACTAACAGACGTATGTCGCCAGCGATACCCCTTAAAATAGGCATTTACTCATCACTTCACCCAACACGACACATGGACTCGACTACTGGTTACTTACACCTGGCCTTTTACCATGGCTAGCCTCCATAACACACCTACCGCGCACACTATCGGATCACTCCCCGGTAACACTCAAGCTACGGATTCCTAGGGTCGAGGGGTTTGAGAGGGCATGGAGATTCCCAAACATGGCTCTACATGATGAAGTGTTTCGGGCAGAACTTTGCGCCGCCATAGTGGAATACTTTGAACTTAATGAAGGCTCAGTGGCCACATGGTCAACATTGTGGGAATTCTTCAAGGCAGATACCAGAGGGGTTTGCATATCCAAACAAGTAGGTATACTACAGAATCTCCGTAACACACTAACCCGTATGGAAGCAGACATAACAGCTTTAGAGAATGCGCAGCACGAGAAACAAGCCCCAGACTATCTCCCAAAACACGCACAATTGCTAGAGGAATTTAACAAGGCAGCTGCACGAGAAGCGCACTATCTAGGGAAGTACGCCATGGCTCGGCGATATGGGGAAGGGGAAAGGCCAGGGAGAACACTGGCTATCCTATTGAGGCCCCCGCATGGACAATCATACATCACAACGATCAAAAGACAAGACGGCACATACGCTTCTGACACCGCAAGCATCCAAGCCACTATACTTTCCAATCATAACGAATTATACACTACTAGAATCTCCCCAAATGCCCAATACCACATGCAATACCTGGAAGAGATCGCAATGGTATGGTTCGCCGAAGCGCATCAACATTTCTTAGCAGAACCCTTCACGGTCGAAGAGATCCAACAGGCCATCGGCTCGATTGATGGCACTAAAGCGCCCAGACTAGATGGCTTCACGGGCCCATTCTACAAAACCTAGGCAAGTCTTTTATTGTCCCATCTCCTTGACATGTATAGTGAGGCCATGGCAACGGGGGAGCTCCACCACTCCGGGAGGCAGTCATTATCCTGTTACTTAAGGCTGAAAAGGACCCGGAGTCATGCGGCTCATACCGGCCTTTATCATCGTTGAACTTTGACAAAAAGATATTAGGGAAAATGCTAGCCACCCATCTCTTGCTCCTTATGGAACAAATAATCTCACCTGCACAGTCTGGGTTTATTCCACATAGATCCACAGCTTTGAATTTATGTTCTTTATTTGCAGTCATACATAGAATTGACCCCTCTGTCCCAGTGGTGGCAGCGTTGTTGGATGCCGAAAAGGCATTTGACTAGCTGGAATGGGATTTCTTACATGCCACATTACAGAAACTAGGGGTCCCTACTAGGTTCACTGCACTTATCTGACTATTTTACAAACGGCCAACAGCACACATCCGCCTAAATGGGACAATCACATCAGCCTTCCCTTTGTCGCGGGTACTAGGCAAGGCTTCCCACTATCTCCATTGTTATTTATTATAGCACTGGATCCACTAATGCAACATCTGCAAATGAAGCACCTTCATAGGGGAATACAATTGAAACCGAGCTTCCTATTAGTGACTGCATACGCAGATGACATAATTTTTTATGTCCAGCATCCAAATGATAATTTTGCCCCAATTCTTCGAGAGATCACAAGATAGGGGCCTTATCAGGCCTACATATCAACAGGGGTAAGTCGGAGTTATTTCCTCTAACAGCTGCAACAAAGCCTGTAGCTGGCGAAACGCCTCTGATGTGGTGCGACACCTCCACGAAATTCTTTGGAATAAATATACATCTAGAAAAAGACCAAATACTGTGACTTAACTATGGCCCGGCAGTAGTTAAGCTTACGGAACGAGTGGAGAGATGGATCAAGCGCCCGCTTTCCCTAGCGGGCCGGATTGCCATTATAAAAATGATAGTATTTCCTCAATTCATGTACCTCTTTCAGAACATCCCCATACCCTTAACAAATGCATTTTTTGCCAAACTTCACTCCATCCTTTCCAGCCGCGTATTGGTTGGACCATTCTGACCCTTTGTTAGAAATGGGATTTCTGGTTGGCTAGGGCATGCGCCTAAGCCAGGCGGAAACCACCACTCTAGTCAGGGCAATGGAGTTACACACTGAAGATAAACCCTGCTCACCCCCTTGGTAGCTTGGCATGAGCAGTCAGGCCTATCCCAGAGGCAATGTGTAAAGCGCACACCACAAAAGAAACTCCACACAAGGTTATATAACAATAGCCTTTGTATTACCCATAAAACACATTAGAACACAATCACATATATACACTGTGCCACCTGGCACTTGTCATGTATTTACAGGGATCATATACACGACAGGCCCAATTGGGCCTCTGTCATAACCATTAGAATGCACAGTTAGCAAAGCAACCAGTAACTACTGGAAAAACACTGTACTCAACATAAACACATTCTGCATATCTCTGCTATCGTGCACCACTGTAAGCACTGGTCATAGTACACATAAGTTACCAGGCCAATCTGGCCACTGTAATATCTAGTACATAAATGACCGCCAGGGAGGACAACCAGTAACTACTGGTAAGAGTGCACTTAGCACCCAGCATGAGGCATGAAGATCGTGGTCATAATCAGCTTATTAGGCATACAAAATAACTGCACCTATTGGGAACCTCAGCCCCTAAATGTCGTTGTCCCCTAGTCAGGGTTCCAAAGCTCGGTGCCTCCCCTCACACGGGGCCTACAACCTGGCCCCTCCTGGCTGCCGATGCAGGAAAAACAAAGTGCGTAATGCACAGAGGGCGGGGGGTGCAACTCACCCCTATTTCCTCCAATGGTAGATGGCTCCTGTGCTTGAGATGAGCATGCAGTTCCCCGTGACCACGCGGCACAACTGCGATAAGGCAAACAGTGTCACTAGGGCTTCCCCACAGGCCCTACTCACCGGGGGCTCTCTAGACTCTTCCGGTCTCAGCCTCGCTCAGCTTCTCTTCTCTCTTGCTCCTGACGAGGCTTAGGACACACGCAGGGCTCTCCTCGGCCTTACCGGAGCCCCACCCACCACCAGGCGTTCGCCGCCTGACTTCCGGGCTCCCGGTTAGACTCTGAAGCCTCAACTGCTGCAGGCTCTCCACCAGGCCTCGGGCCCCCCAAACGACGACTCTCTATTCGCTGCCTATGTCCTGGGATGTACACGGAGCCCCAGAGGCTCTGTCTCGATCGTGCCACTGGCCCCGCCCAAACCAGGCTCAGGCAGCGCGTGGGGCTCCCCTCTTCCTCCGCACGGGAAGCCCCGCCCACCGTCAGGCACCAGCACGCCTGACTTCCTGCCTTCTCTCTGCTTCCTCTGGCAGGCCCTGCCCACAACCAGGCGCCGTCATGCCTGACTTCTGGTTTCAGGGATGGAAGCTCGCGGGGCTCCGACTTCTTTTCCCGGCATGGCAGAGCCTCTTAGAGGCTTAAAAATATTAATGTGCCCAACATGCACTGCAAGGGGGCACGCCTGCACGTTCCATATGCTGGCTGGGGGGTCTGAACTGCCCTCTCTCCCCTCAGGGTACAGCAAACTTAGGGGTGGGCATAGTTGGCAGAGTACTACTACGCGGAATTCCACGAAGTTGAACAAAAACTCCGTGAATTCCAATCTGCAACTTCGCTCCATCGGACTCACAATTAATAAAACAGAAACTTCATATACGTTTGGCAAAATAACAAGTATCTCTGTCTTTACATGCTAAAATGCATATAGTCATTTCACAAAAGTGAAAATTAAAATTTAGCAAGCAGTGAGAAAGGTGATGATTTTGGGATCCTCCCTAACCTAGGGAGAGAACCAAGCAGATGCCTTGAAAACAAAGAGCACATCTTGCTGAACGATTCGGCGGTGGTCCAATCCTCTTAGGACCACCCCAAGCACAGTTATGGGCAAAAATACAATCCCAACCAAAGGCCCTGCAAAGCATTAGGGGACGAGATTAGCAGTGGGCAGAGAATATTATAGTATCCAATATCAAAAAAATTCTACAAAGAGCTGCAGTTCAACTAGTTGTTACTAGGTGTCCCTCACGAAGTCAAATGCAAAAGCATTGAAATTATTACATCAAGCTGCAGTTCCACTAGTCGTTACTAGGTGTCCTCACGAGTCAAATGCAAAAGCATTGAAACCCTTTCATGAAGCTGCAGTTCCACTAGTCGCTACTAGGTGTCCTCATGAGTCAAATGCAAAAGCATTTGACTTGAGGGACACCTAGCAACGACTAGTTGAACTGCAGCTTGATGTAATAATTTCAATGCTTTTGCATTTGACTCGTGAGGGACACCTAGTAACGACTAGTGGAACTGCAGCTTGATGTAATAATTTCAATGCTTTTGCATTTGTCAGGGGTAGATTGGACAGACCACTCAGTATTACGTTTTTCCTGGGCCCCCCTGAAACCGCATGGTCTTCCGCAACCCCGTAAAGAACTTCGCAGAGTTTGGAAAAAGGTAACAGCCTCTGCCTTTAGCAGGATCTATTCCCCCCCTGCATTGCTGAACTGTAATGACTGTGATCGGGCTGTAGAACTATTTGAAGCCTCTATAACAGAGGTCCTCGATTCGATTGCACCACTGAAGATGGTAAAACTCCAGGCTAGAGCAGCCCCTGCCCCCTGGTATACAGGTACATTAAGAAAGGAGAAAGCCGTATGTAGGACAAAAGAAAGAAAATGGAGAAAATCCAAAGCCGAGCAAGATGAACGGTGTTATCGAGAGGCCCATAGAATTTATTTAAATAGCTGCAATGCAGCTAGGAGAGCCTATTTAGGCTCCCGCATTATGGGAGCCAAGAACTCTTTGCGGGAGCTCTTTACCATCTTGAAGGAGTTCACAAATCCACGGGCGAATAATCCTCTCCCACCAGCCACACAGGAGCTTTGCGATCGTTTAGCGACCCATTTCACGAATAAGATTGACATAATATATCACTCCTTTGGGCCGGAAGAGGATGCCCACGAGAGAAATTCCCTCCAGGCAATCCCCGGCTCTCCGAGCCTAGAAGGGTTCCCTATCATCACAGGGGAACAGGTGGGCGTGCTATTGTCTCAGGCAAAATCGGGTTCGGCTTTAGACCCGGTACCACCTACGGTTATGTCTGAGCTAGCCCCGGTCCTAGCGGACACCCTGGCAGACATCTGTAATATCTCATTAGCAACGGCCACCTTTCCATCTAAATGGAAAAATGCACGTATTAAGCCCCTGCTTAAAAAAGCTTTAGCAGACCGTAAGGACCTACAGAATTACAGGCCTATCTCCCTTCTCCCTTGTTGCTCTAAAATCATGGAGACACTAATTAACCAACAGCTTTCCAGCTACCTAGAGCAGAATAAGATTCTGGATCCATCTCAGTCCGGCTTCCGTGCATCTTACAGCACTGAGGCCGCTTTATTAGAGGTCACTGACACGCTTAGGATGTCACTGGATAAGGACTCTCCAGTTATGTTAGTGCTGCTGGACCTGTCGGCAGCCTTCGACACCATCTCTCACCGTATCCTGTTGAACAGGCTTCGAGAGATTGGTGTCGGAGGTTTGGCCTTTAAATGGATCCTGAACTATCTCTCCGACAGAACACAATGTGTCCAGCTGGACTCCTATGTGTCACACACAGTTGCGGTGGACAAGGGGGTCCCTCAAGGCTCTATATTGAGCCCGACATTATTCAATCTATATGTCGCCCCCTGGCCTCTATCATCAGGAATTGTGGGTTTGAAACCATATCATACGCTGATGACACGCAGCTGATAGTACACATAGAGAATTATCCTGCTGTACCTAAATCTAAGTTCATAAATTGTATGACTAGCATAGCAAACTGGATGAGGAAGAACTTTCTGCAGCTCAACTCCTCCAAAACGGAGATACTGCTGTTTGGTAAGGCAGAAAAACTGTGGGCTTCCGACTGGTGGCCATCAGAATTGGGAGAAGCTCCCTCCCCAAGAGGTTGGGCGAAGAACCTAGGGGTCAGAATAGACAATAAGCTATCGATGGAGGAACAGGTGAAGACTCTTGCAGGTACCTGCTTCGGGACCATGAGGATGCTTAGAAAGATCTTCCCATGGATCCCGCTCAATGCCAGGAAGGCCCTCATTCAGTCGCTCTTAATCAGCCGCCTTGATTATGGCAACTCTTTGCTGGTAGGAATTAGGGAGGATCTGTTATCCAAACTACAGGTCGTGCAAAACACGGCAGCTCGTCTTGCCCTGATTAAGCCAGCACGAACCCTCTCTCTTCCTCTCCTACGCCAACTTCATTGGCTTCCTGTCAGGAAACGAGCCATCTTCAAGCTGCTATGTTTGGTCTTCAAGGCCCTGCAGGGAACGGGACCGGCTTACTTGATCAATAAAATTGAGCGGTATAAACCCGTACATCAACTTAGATCTAGTAATCGCAGCTTGCTCTGCAGCCGAAGAATCAGGAAAGTTAAAATGGGTGGTCGTGCCTTTTCTTATCTGGCCCCCAAATATTGGAATGACCTTCCAGACCAAATCGGTGCCTGCTCTAACCTGCCTCAATTTAAAAAAATGCTTAAGACCTGGCTATTCTAAGTTCTTACTTTACATGGGGTCTTTCTTTCTCAGGCGCCGAGAGATCCCCTTGGGGATGATTCGTGCGCCATACAAATGAATGTAATGTAAAGTAAAGTAAAGGGACACCTAGTAACAACTAGTTGAACTGCAGCTCTTTGTAGAATTATTTTGATATTGGATACTATAATATTCACTGCCCACTGCTAATCTCGTCCCATAATGCTTTGCAGGGCCTTTGGTTGGGATTGTATTTTTGCCCATAACTGTGCTTGGGGTGGTCCTAAGAGGATGGGACCACCACTGAATTGTTCAGCATGATATGCTCTCTGTGTTCAAGGCATCTGCTTGATCCTCCCCCTAGGACCCCAAAATCATCACCTCTCTCATTGCCTGATATTTTTTATTTTCAAAGTTCACTTTTGTGAATTGCTTATATGGTTTTTAGCATGTAAAGTTGCTTTATCAAAGCATTTGTGGGTGCAGTTTAGTAGCTGACTCCGCTAAGCAGAGTTTTTGCCTGAATTCCACGGGAGCGGAGTTCATTGCCCAGGCCTAACAGCAATCCTGAAGTGCTCTCCACGCCGCTACGGGCACAAGGCCCTTCTCAGGCCCTCCAGGACACAGGAAGTCGGAACGCTCACCACACGCTGGGTTTAGAGGGCAGGTCAAAAGAAAAGTCCAGCGCTCAGCCCGTCTCCCACCCGGAGCCAACAACAGGGAGCAGGCAGTGCTTCCTTGCCAGACCTCCACAAGGGTATAGCTGGGCCCAGGTAGGTCAGCACGCAGGGCCTCCCAGCAGAGGGCAGCCCCTCCAGCCCCTCAGGTAGCAACTGGGTCCCAAGGCGGTTCCTCCTGGCCATCCAGCAGCCCGCCCGCCACAAGTAAGCACCAAGCAGCACACAGCACAACACATGGGGTCACAGCCCCAAATCGTATAGTGCAAATGTCTTAGTTCTACGCACCTGGCACAGGCCTAAGCCCAGTCCAAACCAAATCTGGGGGGCGCTTAACAAGTGCACAACAAACTTTTTTGTTAGTGTAAGGTCTGGCCCCAGACACACCACAGCGTGGCGGAGCCACCATTGTGGAAGGCAGGCCCAGTCCTATTCAGGCCCAGGTGCTACTCCTCCCACTACTCCAAATGCAGATGGGCCTATTCAGCCTAGCACTGACCCACCCAGCCCCTCTGGAGCCACTGCACCTTCCCAGCCCCTGTCACTCCAGAGCCAGACATGCAATACACATCAGGCAGGCACAAAGCCACATAGCACACAGAAATGCCAACTTCTAAAAGTGGCATTTCTAAAAAAAAGTGATAATAAATCTGCGAACACCATTACGCAGCATTTATTACCACTATTCCAAACATACCAAACTTGATCACGCTACTCCTCTCATATCAGGAATTACCACTGACACACAAATCAGGGAATCAACCCAATGCATTCCTATGAGAGGGCACCCTCACAGTAGTGAGAAACCAAAATGGCTGTTTGTGACTACCAGGACATGCCACACAGTTAAGGCACATGTCCTACCTTTTACCTACATTGCACCCGCCCATAGGGCTAGCTAGGGCCTACCTTAGGGGTGACTGACATGTAGTAAAATGGGAGTCACGGACGTGGCAACCACTTTATGTGCCACGTCACAGCAGCAGTAAACTGCACGTGCAGGCCCTGCAATGGCAGAGGCCTGAGATAGGTTTGAAAGGCTACTTTGGTGGGTGGCGCAAGCAGCGCTGCAAGCCTACCAGTAGCATTTAATTTACTGGCCCCGGGTGTATGAGATACCACTTTACAGGGGACTGATAGGTAAATTAAATATGCCAAACAGGTGTAGACCAATCTTACCACGTTTACCATAGAGAGCACATGCACTTTACACTGACAGCAGTGACAAAGTGCCCAGAGTCCTAAAACCACCAACACCAGGTCAGAAAAAATACCAGGAGGAAGGCAAAAAGTTCAGGGATGACCCTGCAAAAAAGGGCCAAGTCTAACACCCTTCCATATGAACGGGGAGGGTTTGGAGTTCCTAACTTACACCAATACCACCTGGTTGCACAATGCAGCTTCGCGCAACACTGATACCACCCAGATGAACACTTACTGTATGCCAAACCGGAGCCAGAGCTGGCCTCACCGTTATGGCTGGCGGCTATACTACTAGGCTTGCCTCAAGACCCCCAAGACATACAAACAGTATCCACCACCAGCTGGGCGTGGTCGAGACTGTTACGCAAAGTGGGTGGGCAGTTGCTATACTCCTCTGCGATTCCCCTGGCAACCAACCCCTGGATACCCATTACCCAAGAAGCATTAGTACAACGCACCCTAACGAGATACTCATTAAAAACATTTGGAGACCTCTTCCCAGATGGGCACATATTCTCGCGTACGGC
Organism: Calotriton arnoldi; assembly: GCA_963921515.1. Classification (NCBI taxonomy): domain Eukaryota; kingdom Metazoa; phylum Chordata; class Amphibia; order Caudata; family Salamandridae; genus Calotriton; species Calotriton arnoldi. The sequence goes on along the minus strand of CAWUFW010001420.1, from coordinate 1,434,000 downwards.
AGACGCACGTTTCCAAAACGCTCCCTTAATAGACCATTTCGTACTACAATGGCTGCATAGTGCGCTTAAAGCTCAAATACCAACCTACCCGCTAGAGCCTGAGGCATTCCACCCACTAACAATGCTGATCACGGACGTAGACGGGGACCACCTAATCTCCAAACTATACCATGCTAACCTAGCACTAGTCCCTACACAAGAAGCCAAATCCGCGGACATGGGAAGAGGACTTAGGACATACCCTGTCTGACCAGACATGGAATGCCTGTTGTCTACAAACAAAACTGATATCAATGAATCATCAAAACAAGTTAATACACTTTGGGGTATATTCACAAGAACGTGCGATAACTACCGCAAGAGTAGCGTAACGCAACTTTCAATATCGCAGCCTATCGCGGGAAATAACCCTGTGTCAACGTGGAATTCACAACAAGGCGGTAGCATGTGATAGTCACCAGATAACGCGTCAAATGTCATCGTGAAAATCAATGCCACGCCGAAAAAATGCGAATGCAAAAAAACATGCGATGAGGCCAATCGCAGTACAGAAATCAGCGAACACCAGCCACAGGCCTGCAAATCCCACGCGTCCGGCGGGAAAAAGCACCATAAAAGAAAGGAAAAAAAAGCCCAAAAACAATTCAAACCGCGTAGCAACATGGATGCACCCGGACCGAGTGCAGAGGACAAGCCGAACACCACAAGCCCCACGGAGGACCAGCCAGGAACCCCGCGTTCGGGGAAGGGCAAGGACAAGAGGAAGAGGAAGGCGGGGTTTAGTCCGCAGGAAGACCGGATCATCGTCACGGAGGTGACCGAACACCATCAACAACTGTTCGGCACCTCCACTGCGGCACTGGCAACCCAAACCGAAATATGGCAGGCCATCGTTACCAATGTCAATGCAGTCGGAGTGTTGAGGAGCTCACTGGAGGAGGTCAAGAGGCGCTGGCATGATCTGAAAAGGCAGACCAAACATAAGCTCGCCGCCAACAGGGAGGCAGCAAAGGCGACTGGAGGTGGGAGTCCTGCGACACAGGAGGAGCTGGATGAGCTGGAGCAAATGGTGGCCACAGTCAGCAGTGAGGAGACGGTGGCAGGATTGGGGGGCCTGGACACAGCACGATACGACCTGACCCAACAGCAACAGGGTGAGTAACGACTAGGGACGGGGGGACGGGGAGAGATGGGCACAATGGCACACATGCACAATTACATGTAGCACACAGCACACCCACAATGACCGTGGAACATGTCCCTGATTGCCTTGGCACACTGCAGCACACATAGAAATGCCAAGTAGGCCCCCATCCACAATGTGCACAGAGGGGCCCCCCTATCACCAATATCACAACCGACCCATGCACATGTGCTGAATCCAGCAAAGCAGTGGCTCTGTGACCCACACTGACTATGCAAGTAACACTGCATGTCCGATAGCATGGCAGCAGCCCAAAAAAAATGACATGGCCCACGAATCGACATGGAGGTAGCCCAGTGCGGATCACATCCGTAAAGGAGCAGGTCACACTCCGACATGTCCACGTGCTCCCACAACCCATGCGGTACAATACACTCAGCAGACGAACAATGCACCAGGCCACAAAATCTGTCCGAGAGCACATATGACCCAAGTCAAAAGCAATCAGGCCCCGAAGAGCAAACAATTCAAAGGCACCCCGCCTCAAAGGGAGAAGGCTACACGAAATCAGAGCTGCAGGGGCAACTCCCCACAATGCAGCACACACACATAGCAATCACAGGACATCCGCAATGACGGCAATGTGGTACAATGTGCAACACCAGCACCACAGGACAGAGCTCACAACAGGTTCCGCTCGTGCGTAGTAACTGTCCACTCACATCTGGCATTGCCTGACACTGTGTGATGATAATGAACGGGTACTACCACACATCCATCATGTATTCGGAAAACACACTGACTGCCATCAAATAGCCAGCTCCCCCAAAACAGTCACAATGTACATTGGCATGCAGTCTGAATGTAAACATCTGCAAATCAACAACATACATGTGAAACTCTGTTAACCTGCATCTCCCCTTAACATTTCAGAGGGACAATCAACACTTACTGCAGAGCAGACCACAAACCCCATCATTGATGATGTAGAGGACAACCTGCACATATGTCAAGATACCCTCCAACGGATACTGGACAGCCTCTGCACCCCACCCCCAGGAGCAGGGCAGGCCAGCTGCCTCGAGGTGACCCCACCACCTGCACAGACCACACAGCAGGAAACACACACCACCACCGCTGTCTCCCAGGACCCCCCCGACCAATACATGGAGTACATACAATGTGTGTGGTCTTCCCAGTTGGAGTTGGCTGAACAGCTGCGGGTGTGTTTCGAGCTCATGGCAGCCACACTCGATGCCATACGTGGGTGTCTGAGTCCCATCAGGGACCACGTACAGTCCCTATCGGACACCCCCGGTATGCACCATGCTCCGCCACAGACCGTGGCTGACCTCGCTGGTGCCATGAATCATACACAAGAACTGTGTGGGCAGACAGGCACCAGCCATGACAGCACAGAGTTGGCACAGATGCGGAGGTCAATGGAGACCATGGAGCAGATGCAGGCTGGAAGGATGTCTGCCATGGATGGACACGAGCGAGTAGTAGCTGGGAACTTCAATGCCCTGCAGTACTTCATCTTGCCATTGCTGCCACTGAGCCGTCCCCAGATGACTGCAGCAGGAACATCGACACACACAGTTCCGACCCCTGATGTGTCCGTGGCACGCAGTGATGCAGCCATCACCCCGCCACACACACCGGACACACCGGACACAGAACCCGTATCAGGGGAGTAAGAAGGGGATGGGAACTACTGTGTGAGGAAGGAGGCAGTAGCACACATCACCGCCATATGGCCTGTCCCTGCCTGGTTATGACCTATGCATCATGGCCTGGGAAACACCTCCTACTGACCCCCGGAACACTCTGCGACATTCACCCGGACCCCAACATGGACTGCCATTTCTTCACCGCTGGCCAATTACACAGCTATCCTGCTGCGGACTGCACTCTCCCACTTCCCAATCACTGTGCAATCCGCAAAGGACTCTGGTTGGCCCACCACTGGGCTTCCATGTGATGTGGGCTTGGATGGCCATGTACAGCTCCAGCTCCGTCAATCACCTGAATGTGAATAAAACATTCTAAATCACACAGATGTGTCATCACTATGTTCACTCACGTATGGAAGTATGGCTGGATGTGGGGACGATGATTGCACATGAAGGTATACCCTGGTAACTGACATCTATGCACATGTGTATCCCTGAGACACATGGCCAATTGGATGACTGTGAAGGTGAGTACTAGCTGTGTCCCCATTGCACATCAACAACAATCACACAACCCCCCAACGTAGGCACACGTCCATGTGTTGAATAGGGATGTGTGTAGGACTGACCCAAATGAAAGCAGGCCAGGAGTGGTGTCCTACACCACATGGGACAACAGAACTTCACGTCGTATACCTACTCACACACATCTGTGTGGACACATTCTGTAGTGAGATATGACATTGCTCCACATGATCAGTGGTTGGACACCATACTCACATTGCTGACCTCACGTAAGTGCACATGTCGTTCAGCACATATCCAAAAACAATGTCTGGCTCACAGAGGTGGAGCTTGCCAAAGGGACACACCCACATTGCACAGGCGTCAGTCAGTTCCTCCCTGTGTAGGGACGATGCTCATTATGGCACACAAGTGGACAATCTAAACAACACACCTCTCAGTTAGACACCAGTGGAGCGGCATAGACTTTATTGGCTGTGCGTGTCAGTACGGACGAGGCAACGGCCACAGCAGGCAGGGACATGCTTAAGACACTCACACGCAGCATGGGTACATGTCGAGGTTCAGAAAATGTCGGGGCTAAAATGGACAACATTCATCACGGATGGCAACGCTCACAGCCCACCTTGCCTTGCTGGATGAGTCATGTGTTGTTTGGCGTCTGCCCATTGCCCCGTGTGAGGGGGCACGACTCACTGCACATGGGATCTGCATAGTGCTCTGCCTCCGTAGTGCGCCGATTGTCTGCTCTGCTGACAGTGATCAGGTGTGAGGGTCCGACAGGTTCACATGTCGTGCTACATTGCCATGTGTGTGCTCTCCCCCAGCAGTGTGTCCGAATTGGCAACATTGCCAAACGACGCTGTGTTGCTCCGACCATGGACCTGCGTCACCTTACACAGGTGTGTGTACACACGCGTTGTTCCACGCACATGCATCCAGAGCCCGAATGAAGGCAGATGTGTCCTCTGTTGTGGTGGGATATGTGAGCAATCCCCACGATGCAACAAGTTGTTGGGACATGTGCTGTGGGTAGCAATCGGATGTGGCTGCAGGAACGTAGTTACTCGTCCATGAATGCCCGTGCAGCTTCATGTGCAATGTGTTCCAATAGTACGTCGTTGTCGTGTTTAAGGAACACCAGGGTGAGCCAATCCATTAGGTGTTCCGGGCAGGTGTGCTCAGCCCACGCCGTCTCACCGATCCGCAACACAGCCCAATAGGGGAGCGCCTCGATGTGGTCACTGCACACGAGAAATTGTGCAATCTCCCATGCACAACTACCAATACATACGCAGTATGTCAAGGCATCCCATGCACGGCTGTCTCGGTTACACTCCTGTTCGTGATCCAACAGGGGGCGCAGACACAAGTCATAGTCCAATTCATCAACAGTTGTGTTGGATAGGCAGACATCCATGGGACACTCGAATGTGCATATTCAGCAGTGGAACCAGGGCTGGACGCAGGTGACGTGGGCAATGCGGAAGCTGAGCCTGTAACTGATCTGCAGCACTGCCAGTGGCAGTGCGCCCAGTAAATGCAGCATACGTGCACGGTACTGTTCCACGTGACGGGGGTTGTGCTTGTGCCCGGTATGGCCTGCCATTGCATTGGTGCGTCTCGTGAACTGGCACTCTTCTTAACTGCGGCAGTTGTGTGGAGGATATGCCACAGCTCTGAGCAATGATTCGAATGTGTGTGCAACGTTGTGGGTAATGGGTTGCTGTTTCCGTGAGTGTCAAGGGCATCCCATGCGGGGGTACCACAGGCAGGGGCTTCTGTGTGTGGGCTGTGGATAAGTCGGATGGTTCATTTGGGGAATGCGTGGTGTGGGAGTCGTCCCCATCTGCCATTGCATCTCTATCAGGTTGTTCCAGGCACGTTCTGGACCAAGGTCAGAGGTGCAGGTGTCCTCCCGCCTTCTGCATTGGGACAATGGTGCTTTCATCCCTGATGTTTGTCTGACTACTACTTGCATTTTCGGAATGTGATGTGGCTTTGGCGCTGTGATTGGGACACAGCCTTGGGCTCACGGTGTATGGATGGCGATGCACACACACATGTTGGCATGTGGAGCCAGGTGCCCGAGCGGCCTTGCGCTGCTTGTGCTATCTCACTCCGTCTCTCTCCCTCGCTCTCTCTCTCTCTTTCCTTTGTTGGGCGCATGGCACACCTTCTTCTCTTGGATTTGGTCTTCCAGGCTGTGTGCTACGGATTGTCCAGTGAGGAGCCGCTAGGACTCATCCTAAGGGTTGTTTCTGCTTTTGTTTGTATGGTGTTTTGTGTTGGTGATTGCATTGCTGTATGACTGATTCTCCATTTTCTGGCCACGCATGTATATTTATTTTCCTGCTTGTGCGACATCAGGCAAAATATTTGTTTTGTGATTCGTGGTGTTGGTGTGCAGTTTCTTAGTCCGGGGTTGGGAGTGGTCCTGGGAGGGGGTGTTGCGGGCCTGGGTGTGGTGTCGGTGGGTGTTGTGGCCCTCTTGGGTGTCCGTGCTGCATGTTCAGTTGCTCGTGGGCATCTGTTGTCCTTCATGTGTGGCTCTGGGCTGTGCTCCATTTTGTGGTGCAAGCTGTGGTCGGTCTTTACACCAGGTCAGGGCAGGTGTAGATTTCCACGTGCTAACGCGGCTTATTGCCGGTTTTGTGCTTTTATCGCGGATGTGGCTGGTTGTTGTGAATGTTGAGGTGTGATGTTGTCGCGCCTTTTGGCACAGGAACGCCCACTCTGCATCTCATTAGCGATAGTTGCGCGGGTCCTCTGTGGCGATGTTTTTTGCGGCTGCTATTGCGGGTAAACTGGTGCTGTGGGCTGTTTACACCAGCTTGTGAATGGGAAGGTATATTTATCACGACTTTGGCTGCGATAAAGTGCCGTTAATTCAGCGATAGCTCCTTGTGAATATGCCCCTTTAAGTTTCTCTGCCGGCCAAACTTCATAGACTTGACCCCAACCACTTGGGCAAGT